>CM060920.1:170087307-171424807 GCA_030737875.1 Allium sativum | reverse complement strand
GAGACACACTCACACACACATACACACACATACACTCTACAAGAGATACAATATATAGCAACGGAGCCTGGCAATGGCCGCCAACGGCTTCCAACGGAAACTTATTTCTGGAATTGTCTTCACATTATAAAAAAATAAAACGTTGGAAACCATTGGTTATAAAGACGTTGGCTGCCGTTGCTAACCGTTGGTTAGCCGAGCAGAAATTCACCGACCTACTTTCTTCACTACAAGAAAAACCGCATATAGCAGCGACAATATCCGCTTCTAATCCGTCGCTATATATTGACTTAGCGACGTATTTTCTACATAACGTTGTGGTCGGTAAAAAACCATAACGGTAATTGTGTCAGATTTTTACGACGGAATTTAGCATGAGTTTTTCGACAGTGTTCCGTCATTTTACTAATTATATAATAAAAATAAAATTTTATTTATTAATTTGATTTTAATTTATATACCGACTATTTATCGATGAATAAATAATTTATAATAAAATATTATTTACAAAAGGAGTTGGTAAACCCTTACTAATTGCCAAGGGATTAGCGACAGAAATTAAATTGGGGTAAACTTAACCTCACTTTTTTATTGGTAATCTGTCGCTATTCCCCTTCTGATCTGCTAATACAGACATATATATATATATATATGTATATATATTCTTATACATACATACATATATACAACAAACATCATTCAACTGTGAACATTGAAATAAATAACATACTAAAAATAAAAAAGATAAATTAGCCAACAATATTAATTTAGAATTAAAAAGAACATTCATAATTACATACAAAAAAACCACAACATTCATAATCCTTTATCAATTCATACACCGAACTTAATTATAAACAATAAAACTATTCAGTTGGTGCTAACATTATCCCAAATACAAATACAAACACATATCATCCATAACCATACTAAAACCACATAACACCATTTTTACACCAAAATCACATAACATCATATTTACATTAAAATAAGTCTAACTAACATACCAACCCAGCTTACGAAGATGAAGATGACGAAGTCACAGGCAAACACGAAACTGAAGGTGAATGCGAAACTCTCATAAGAGAAATTGGACTAAAAAATCAATTACAATGTCTCATAATAAGTCATGAGAAATTCAGGATTTTATCAACAAATAAATTATGGAAGAACAGCATACCTAGCAGCTCTAATCCTGCAATTCTGTTTTAGCTGTAATCAGAAGTCTAATAACCTTTGAGCATGATGTTGGCCACTTTGACATGTACAATATTCCCATGCGCTATTGTCATATGCTACTCCATTGAGATAACTTCGTATCCATCACAGAAGCAAGAGTCAATAAGAAATCCTGTCTTTTTACAGTAATTTTGTAATAACCCAAGGATTTTCGACCTTGAAAATCGACACAAAATCCAATGTCGACTATTCAAGCATTGGAAATACTGGATCATTAATAAAAAGAAGTTAGAGGGTGAGAAATAGAAAGAAAGTTAGAATAGAAGAAAAAGAAGAAGAAGAGCACAACTTAACAGAATTAGAGTAAATACGAATCACACAGCAGAATGAATAAAATATATTATACAACATAACTTTGAAATACAAAACTGTATTTGTACTTACATACGTCATCAGAGTACGTGACCTATATATATATATATATATATATATATATCACAGTGGAAATAAATGATAGCTATAAAATGCTGAAGCCCCTTGCTCCAAGTTCTTCCAAGTATATCTGAAAAATCACGACTACTTGACTTCTGGTACAAAGTTGGGCACCCAAGAGTTTAGGGTAAAAATAAAATAAAATTTGGGTCAGTCATGGGACTGGTATGAGTAAACTCCAATCATTCGGTTTAACTTTTCAAAATCCTTTTCAAAAGAAAAGATAATCGTAAGACCGATCCATACATAAATACGGATGGCTTTTCCCTTATGATAACCCAAAACATTTTTAAAACAATATTATTCTGTATTATAATAGTTTCTAATACAAGTAAATAACAACCTAGCAGAACGCTTGCATCTCACGTTCTACATACATAATATACAATCAAAAACCGCGGGATCTTATTGGGGAATGAATTTCCAACTATGACAAGGTATGGAACCACCTTCTGATCAGTGTACTCTAGAGGGGATACACTAGAGTTCAACAAGAACATCTTGCAACTCAGCCACACATAACCGACCATTCATTTCACTTGAATGTTCCGAATATATTGTCACCTTACGGTTGATATACCAACATAACCGTTCTTGGGAGATACATAAATGAAAAGAGTAACAAATATGAATATTTTCTGGATGGTGACAATATACCCTAATTGGGTGCGACCCACTTAGCTATGCTGCTTGCCCGATTTTTGTCAATTCCCAGTTGATGAGGCTTGAGGTCATAACGTATCTTTTGATATATCACACCTTCATATACTTTGAACGCCACATCGTCATACCTACCAAATCACAAATTTATTTCTTCAAAAATACCACGGGTATAAAGCTAAGAGAAACGATTTTCTCCGCCACCAACGTAAATCCGTTTGAAGTGATCAACTTACGCGATCTGTTAGATATACTCTGTCGGACATTCGTCCATACACATTGTCCTGAGACTAGACAAACCGAAGACACTATTATGTAAATCCATCTTAGGCCGTTTCTACCTAGGATCGCCAGAACAACCCTTGCATAAACTCCGTCTTCAATTTTCTTTATAATATTTGATTCGCAACGCTAAAGCCCATGTGTAGTGGTTTTTAGATAATAAATTTAATCACGGTCTCTCTGTATTGGAAATGGAAAAATGGTCAAAAACTTTGATAGCCGGTTATTTAAATATCAAAGGAAAACATACATACAAACAACGGTTGTATTTCCAAATGGAAATCTTACCGATCAATCATTAATCAACACTAAACCCATTTATATAGATTTATCAATAATCATTTCATTTTCCAATTTCCGTTAAATATTTTTACCCAAATATTTTCCCAACTCGCTTAGCGTTTCATGATTTCTTGGAAAATGTTTCCATATATTCACACTCCTTGTTCCCGTATTTCGAAAATATACGTTATTAATATTGGAAAACATTTCCATATCTTATTCATGCATCATTACTCTTCTATATCCATTAGTCCCTAACCGTAAACTAAGAGAACAATTCCCCAAGTATCAACCCCTAAGGCCGAAACCAACATCAGATCGACACTCAGAAAGTCGTTCAACTTAACTAATCTTCAGTAACTTTCAAATTTCCTTGACTTCCTTCTTAACTTCAAATCATTTCATTTTCTATACTTAGAAAATATCTTTGGTTATATTTGGAAAACATTTCCAAAAAAAATCCAATTATATAGGTTCATTGAAAGTTGTATAAAACGTTGGTTATAACGATAACGTTATAATATCTGCTTCCAAAATATTTAAAAATATAACTTTAATTCTTTATTTAGAATAAATAAATAATATTTAATTAAATGAATAAGTCTTGATTTAAAACGAAAGGCAAATAGTACCTTCCTGAATTCGATATAATCGAACTTCAGCGTATAACTTTCTTTCGAACAACCTATATTCGATCGACATTTCGAACATCAGAATAAATTCACCGTTGCAGGTCAACTCAATTCATAAATCCACTTTTGAATTTATCACTTCAAAAATTTTCCAATTCCCTTTTTATAACCAATTAAATCTGGCAAACGTTTGCTTTAAACCGTTATTCACTTTCAAACGTGAATAACATTCTTTTATAGAAATTCCGACTCATTTTATCAAATCAAATCTTGATTTGCATTTATTAATATTATTACAGGTTCAGATATTGTTTATCGAGTTATTTTATAAATTCATACACATATTCTATTCTATTTACAAGTCAACTTCTTGTAAATTTTATAGCAAGTTTATAACTTCATCTCGATTACATATTCGATTATAAATTATTAGTTACAAACAAAATGTTAACCATCTTGTCAAATTCTAGATTATATTAACATATAATTTCTAAAGAGACATTATTTTTTATAACATTCGACATCGTCAAATTCTAATTATAAATGCTTATGGATTTAATTCTATTTACATTTCTAATATCAAAATAATTTCATCGTTTTTATTTCTTAACGATTTCCTTTTCCTTTTAAATAAATTCATTTCTTGAATTTATATTTTCAAACTATTTGATAATAATCATTTTGATTCATTTACAAATCAAATTACTTATTTTATATAATTAAACAAGTTATTACATTCTAGCCTATTGAAATTCAATTTCTATTTTAAAAATAGATTTTTCACCTTTTTAAAACTCCAATTTCTTTTCTAATATATGCGAATATATTTTACGGTATTTTAATACCGATTATTTTTGGTCAATGTTATTCAAACATCCCAAAACACACCATAATCAATCACAGATTATTGGTCACACCATATAATACTATATATGAAAAACAATAATATAATTGCTGAGGAATCCAGTTGGATTCCTCAATCTGTTTCTCGCATCCACAGATGTTAATCAACATAAATATCTTTAATTTCATATCAATATAAAATAATATAATAAATAGAATCAATATTCAACAAACAATATACATATATAACGATATATATTATTCAACCAATTAATTAGCAAATCATCCGAACAACCATCACGTACAACATTCAATCATTACTATCAATATTAAATAACGTTTATAAAATTATAAAACTGAACATAGTTATTGAGTTTACTCACGTTGGTCGTTAATCATTGAATAAAGATTAACGTTAGTTGATTTGAATCAGACGTTATATTTTGCCATAAATCCAAACGAGCTCCGAACAGTTCCAAACCAGCTTTATCACGTAGCTTGCATGGATACGATCCCAATGGATCAGACCGTTCGTAAATGTGATAACGTATGTATAAGATATTAATATTTTAAGTTGTGTATATTATGTAAATTAATAAAACTTAATTTATTTTATAAATTGGTCTTATTAGTATTCTCGGCCCAACGCCACATATTAAACATGCGGATGAAAAATGACCGATCCGCACCCTACAGCTTCTTCTCCCTTAACACCATTCCGCTCCCACTATTTGTTTGCAATTCCATAACCAATATTTCAAAAAATGAAACTTCTCCCCAGCTTCCTTATTATTTACTATGACCATTCACGCCACGCATTTCTTCCAATGATGGTTATTATATTCTTTTTGGGAACCCATGAAATAACTTTGCACAGTTTGGTTCCTAGTCAAAATAGAGTCATCAAAATTTGCCCTACTTCCTATATTTTATCTGGGCCACATTTCTCTTTCTTCTCCTAATTGTGGCCAGTATTCAGACGCAAGCAATATCTTTTCTTTCAATCCATTTCCTCATGCGCGGATGCGCAGGCATGCCACTCCAATAACCCTGCTAGTAGAAGCTCGAGAGCACTTGCATGGTTAAAGTACCACATATAAGTTCTTGTTAATTAGGTATCTCTGACATTTTAAAAGCTTGGTACCATAGCACATTATTGATTTTTGACATCACTTTTTATTACACAATCATCGCCATCATGGTTATTAAGGTTCGATACCTGTTTTGCTTTTTATGCTCGAACAACCTTCACTCCAATACCAACCCGAATGCATATACATCCCCCACTTCAGGTATTACCATCATTAGCTTTTCTACCCATTAATTATATACAATATATAACCCAATCCCAATCGAAATTTCCACCCTTAACTACAGTATCCTTCCTCTAAATGGCGCGATGTCCTTCTGTTCACGCTACATCTCCTGAACACATCAAGACTACATGCGATCCCCAGGCTGTGGCTTCCTCCCCCAATCAGTTCAGAACTTAGCTGCTCGGCTCGAGCCCACCCACTTAGTTGCATTCCTCGACCAAGAAAACGCTTCTGAGTGAAGATGTAATCTCGCTGGTCGAATTCGACGAGAACGGGCTTATGGACATGGAGGAATTGACGGAGTGGTTTTGTAACGGACCGGGATTTTCAACCTAGAAAATCAACATAAAACCCATGTCAATTATTTAGGCATCGAACATTCCAGATCATTAATAGAAAGAAATTAGAGGGTGAGAATAGGTAAGATAGAAAATGAGAATAGAAGAAGGAGATGAACATAACAAGAGAATTAGAGTAACACGAATCTCACAACGGAACGAATAAAATATAGTATACAACATAACTTTTGAAATACCAATCTGTCATTTGTATATACATATCATCATCAGAGTATAAAACTTACATCATAGCGGAAATAAACAATAGCTAGAAAATGCCGCTGAAGCCTCCTGCTCTAAGCTCCTTCTAGTGTATCTGTACATCCTGACTACTTGACTACCCGTATAAATTTGGACACCCAAGAGTTTAGGGTAAAACAAAACAAAATAAACTCCGGGTCAGTCATGGGACTGGTGTGAGTAAACAATTTAAAACAGTTTTAAGAAAATAAACGATTTCTCATAAGACCACACCGTACAACATGGAACAGGTTTTTCCCTTATGAGAATCCAAAACACTAGATTTAACTTTCAAAATCCTTTTGAAAGAAACAATAATCTTTATATCAAAACTCTTTTGATATTATAATAATGTCTATCAACCACAACTAAATAATCACTAGCAGAACGCTTTCATTTCACGTTTCACATACACAATATATAATAAAAAACTGTGGGCGCTTACTGGGTCATGAATTCCAACTGGAAAGGTATGAGACCACCTTCCGGCAGTGTATCTCTAGAGAGGAATACATCGGGTTCAATAAGAACATCTTGTAACCGAGGCTAAACATGACTGGTCACTCATTTCGCTTGAGTGTACCTAATATATTATCACTAACGGTTGGGTTCAGCAACCAGTTTCCCGAAAGGGACAACATCAAAATAGGTTAAAGAAGTAAATGAAATTTCTCTAGATCAGGTGATAATACACCCTAATTGGCAGCTAACCACTTAGCCATGCGACCTACCCGATTTTATATCATTTCTTGGTTGTGAGGCTTGAGGCCACGCTTATCTCTGACAGATCACACATTTATTCACTTTACATGTCACATTGTCATACCTGCCAAACCACAAATTGATTTCTCCAAAAATACCATGGGTATACAGCTAAGAGAAACGAATTCCTCCGCCACCAAACGTAAATGCATTTGAAGAGATCAACTTACACGATCTATTAAATATATTCTGTCAGACATTCTACCATACAGGTTGTCCTTGGACTGGACAAACCGAAGGCAGTATTATGTAAACCATCTTAGGCAATTTCTACCTAGGATTTGCTAGAACGACCCTTGCATAAACTCCGTCTTCATTATCTTCATCATATTTGATTCGCAACGCTAATGCCCATACGGAGTGGTTTTCAGATAATGAATCTGATCCCGGTCTCTCCGTATTGACGACGGTAAAATTGTCAAAACTCTAATAGTCGGTTATTTAAGTATCAAAGGAAAACATCCATACACACAATGATCTTATTTCCAAATGGAAATTTTATCGATCAATCGTCGATCAACATTTTTCCCTTTTAAATTAGTTTATCATTAATTTATTCATTTTCCCATTTCACTTTTCCATATATTCATAAATTCTTATTTTCTAAGTTTAGAAAATATACGTTGTTACTCATTAGAAAACATTTCCAACTCTTATGCACGCATCACTATCCTCTCACATCTATCAGTCTCTAACTGTAAACCAGTAAGAGAACATTTCCCCGAATGTCAACCCCGAAGGCCGAAACCAACATCAGATCGACGCTCAGAAAACTATTCAACTTAAGTAATCTCCATTCAACTTCTAATTTCCTTAATTCTGTTTCTTATCTTCTTATCAAATCCTTTCTTACATAATTCTCGAATTCTGTTTATGAATCTACTTCTTTTATGGAAAATATTGTTTATAACGATAATGTTATAATCCCTACTTCCGAAATACCTACTTTAAAATATAACACTTTTTCTTATTTAAATAAATAAATAAACAATTTATTTGTTAATAAAACAAATCTTGATTAAAAATCGGAAAGTAAATAATACCTTCTCGAATTCGATATACTCGAATTTCAACGCATAACTCTCTTTCGAATAAACTCTATCCGATTAACTCTCTTTCAAACAACTTATATTCGATTAACTCTCTTTTATTCAATTAACTCTCTTCGAATAATTTATATTTGATTAACTCTTCGAATAACCTATGTCCGATTAACTCTCTTCGAATAACCTATATTTGATTAACTCTCTTTTATTCAATTAACTATCTTCGAATAATTTATATTCGATTAACTCTCTTCGAATAACTTATATTCGATTAACTCTAATCGAATAACTTATATTCGATTAACTCTCCTCGAATAACTATATTCGATTAACTCTATTAGGAGAACTATATTCGATTAACTCTCTTCGAATAACTATATTCGATTAACTCTCTTCGATTAACTATATTCGATTAACTCTCTTCGAATAACTATATTCGATTAACTCTCTTCGAATAATTTATATTCGACTATAAAATATCGGTTTCCAGTGGATCATTAATTATCTTATCAAATCCCGATTTATTCAATATATAATTTATTAAATACATTATTTTATAAATTTTGGCTTAGTCGAATTTAAAATTACAAATCTTTATGGATTTTATCTAATCCTATTCATATTTCAAACATCTAAATAAATTCCATCCTTTCCTTTTTTAAAAAACTCCCAATTTCCCATTTTATATTAATTGTTGAATTTACAATCCAAATTATCCACTGATAATTATTTTTATTTCATTTATAAACATTGTTTACAAATCACACTACTTGTTTTATTTATTAAACAAGTTATTTATTTCTAGCCATTCGAACTTCCATTTCTATTTTTAAAATAGATTCTCCTTTTTCAAATTCATATTCCATTCTTTATAATTCCCTATATAAAGGTTAAGTTTACATTCCATTTCAAATATCGGTGTTAAAACTGATTTCTGCTTCCCTATATAAATTCAGACTCATATATTAAATTTATCCAATGATAAATATTTTACTTAATTTATAAAACATTATTTATAAATTTATCTTTCCAATTTATCTGTTAAAACAGATTTCTATTTAATTCTATTTTAAATAAATCTTTTCCATTTATCTGTTAAAAACAGATTTCCATTTTCTATTCATTTTCCAAATATTTCCTTTTATAAAATTCTATTCATTTTTCAAATATTTCCTTTTATAAAATTCTATTTGTTATCCAAATATTTCCTTTTGTAATTTTATTTGTTTTCCAAATATTTCCTTTTACAATTCTATTTGTTTTCCAAATATTTTCTTTTATAATTCTATTTGTTTTCCAAATATTTCCTTTTATAATTCTCTTTATTTTATAAAATATTTCCTTTTACAATCTATTTATTTTATGAAATAAATAGTTTATTTTCAATATATGCTTTGAAAATTCCCTTTTTACATTCTAGTATTTCTTATGGTATTTAAAATACCAAATAAAAAGACTATATATCACATCATATATCACAATGTTTCACATCATATATCACAATGTATGAAAAAAAAACAGTATTATAAATATTGAGGAATCCAGTTGGACCCCTCCAACCTGTTTCCCTGCATCCACAGATGTTAAACAATATAATTAACATCAATTTTATTTCAACATGAAATATTCTGATCAACAGAATCAATATTTAATTAATGATATATATATAAAACTATGTCTATATTTTCAACCAATCAATTAGCAAATAATCCAAACAAACAACACACAGCAATCAACCAACATTTATCGATTCTGAAAATACGTTATAAAAATATAAACTGATGAAAGTTAGTGAGATTTACTCATATTGGATATTTATCGTTAAATAACGATAAACTATCGTCGATTCAGGCAATTTATTTTGCTATAAATTGTAATGAGCTCCAATTCACTCTGAATCAGTTTCATGGTGTAGTCTATTTCCATACGATCCCAACGGATCCTGTTTTGTCAAATTCCAATCACGTATATGTAAGTTATGATTATCTAAGTTAATACACTATTTTATATATTAAATTTAAACTAACTTAATTATAAATAAATAATGGGCCTCACCAATTTAATACGGTCCATCCTCTTTTGCAAATACCCAGACCCGATTAGTGCTTCTTCCTATATTCTTACAACCGCAACACAATTCCTCCTGTATGGAAACTCCATCTTCTTATCACGTTATTAATCTAACATACCCACCACCTTAATACACAGTACTTTTAAACGTGTTGCTCCTCTGAATGAAAACCATTTCCCTTTTCAGACTTTGAACCCGCAAGCCACTCTACACCCGTAACACTGTTCCACCAACTACACCATTTCCAGGAAGAACGCGCACTGCTTACTCCCCTTTCTGATGCGAATCCATGCTCGACAACACGAACAGAAGGCTACTCTTCCTCAAACAACACGTTCTACAAAAACCGAAATCCCTATACTTCTTCTCTTCTCAGTTTGCCAAACCGTACCCAATTATTCCAACTCCTCCATCTGTCGTGAACCTTCAATGCTCCATCCACTAGTATGCTACTTGTTCCTCCTTATTCTTTACTTGTTAATACCTGTTCTTGTATTATCAAAACTCCCCATGTTGCTCACGTTACAGACTCCCTTCCACCAAAGCTTCAGTTGCAAACTTTCCTCCCCACCATCCGCACAGTCCCACACGTTACCACCAGTACCCCAAAATGCCCACAGCACATCCATCATTGCATCACACACATGTAAGGTAAAGAAAAAGGAAAACGCTCTCCTGAGAAGAATTAATGTATAGGAAGTGTAGTGTGAAAGAAAAGGGAAAGAGGAGAAGTGCCTGCATACGTGATGCCTACAGGTTAGGGGAAAAAGAACGTCTCCATTTTGCTGTAGAAGTGAATGTGAAGCTAAAAGGAAATGTGGACGGTTTGAGGTGGTGTGTATATATATATATGTGTGTGTGTGTGTATATATATATATGAAGAATGATACTTAATGGCTAAGAAACGCACTAACACTTAATGACTATGGAACACAATAGGATGGGATCGCGGTAGACATCTAAAGAAATCTCAGGTGTGAAAAGATTGATTACTTAGTCGCTAAGTTTACTTTCGGAGCATGCCAGGTAGGCGCACGTTGTTTCCCAGTGCAAATAAAATTGTTTCAAGTTAGAATTTAGGGTGCACTATTATGTAAAATTCCATTCCCCTCCGGATTACTACGGAAAAAATTAAAGGGGATTTTTCCCATAAGGACAAACTCACCAAATTATTTGCCCAAAAGGGCAACCACCAAAAAACTTGTCCAAAAGGACAAGTTTTAGTGCAAATGGTGAATTTCAGGGGGGTCCCATGTTTTCCCACTTTGCACTAAAACTTGTCCTTTTGGACAAGTTTTTTGCCCCTTGTCCTTTTGGGTAATTTTTTTGGTTTTTTTGTCCTTCACAATTTTTTCCTGAAAATTAAATATATGATTTTGTTGAGCAATGTGTCACGACCCGAAAAATATAATAATATGGACTAGTTAGCTTATTCTGCGATGTCCCAAAATGCTGATACAGGGTGTAAAATACTTCAAAATAAAAAGTGCTTATTTTTCAAAATAAAAATTACAGAAAAATTCTATAAATTAAATTATAACTATGTCTCAAAGATCTTGTCCAAATTCGAAAGAAATATTTAATTATAATTAAATATATCGTTATGGTTTATAAACGAATCCATAGTGACTATTTTAAAATTTGATTTGAACATAACTCACAATCTACACGACGAAATCTCAATTTTTCTCTTCCATTAGAAAAATATACTTCACTAACTCCGAACGTTTCTTGTTTCACAGAAATCCGACTTAAAACGGATTATGTATATTCGTTTAAAGTTCGAATCGCCAAATTATGAACTGCCGCGCCATTTCGAGCTCGACTATAATTATAATACAAATTATACGTTCAACTGACATTTATAAATCTATTCATTAATATAATTCAATTCTAAACTGAATTATATATTTTAAATTGTCCAATTCACTCAATATTGTCAATTCAACTTAATTCCGATTATTTCGGAATTTAATATATTACTCTACTATTTATCACTATTATTTAATTTAGGTCATTTTTAAATTACTAAATAAATATTCAAATTATTAAATAAATTATTTATTATACTGTAGAAATACGGGACGTTATAGGTTTGAGATGGAGGAGAGCTGGCCAGAGAAAGGGAAAGAGCTGAAGAAGACGTTCGGGCTGATAGGCGGTTTTAAGAAGAAAATAAAATGACGATACCCATGTATATATGGATGCAAAAATTACTTCATAGCCAAGTATACTTGGTGAACAAACTTCATACACAATAGGATATAGGGTAGCACTATTTTATTTTTATAGGCTTGCTTCTGCCCTGACGGTGTTCAGCTAGACATGTTCTCACGAAATATATATATAATATAAAGACATGTCATTTTGGTTGTACAGGGTAGGCTGCTGTTTGATTTGTGTGTGATCTGGAAAGATATAGGGTGCCTGCGTGATATTTATACTTGTATGTTGCTAAACTTAATTATTAAGGAATAGGGGATGTGACGCATGCTTTCAAATAGCAGGGTGAAGTTTCTTATGCTTGTTTTGGTTTAAGTTATACAATTTAACGCACCCCGCTACGAATAAATCCATTAACGTACATATTGCTATGGACAAAAATAGAAATACGATCGTGTCCAATGATGTGCCATGATCCTAAAAATATAATAATATAGACAAGTAAACTTATTCTGTGAAATTCCAAAACGCCGATATAGGGTGTAGAATACGTCAAACGAAAAGTTGCTTATTTTCCAAAATAAATATTATAGAAAAATTCTATAAATTAAACTGAAAATACATCTTGAAAATCTTGTCTCAATTTGAAATAAATAATTTATTATAATTAAATAATTGTTATAGTTTATAAACGATTCCATAGCGACTTTCTGAAAATTTGATTAGGACATAACTTACAATCTATAAGACGAAATCTCGATTTTTCACTTCCATTAGAAAAAATATGATCTAATAGATTCCAACAACACTTGTTTCATAGAATTCTGACTTAAAATGGATTCTATAGATTCAATTGAAGTTCAAATCGTTAAATTACAAATTACCATGACATTACGAGCTAAATTAAAATTATATTATAATTTATATGTTCAGTTGTCATTTATAAATATATTCATTATTATAATTCAAATTCTAAATTGAATTAAATCTATTAATTTATCCAATTTAAACTATATTGCAAACTCAACTATTTCCGACCATTACGGAAATAAATACATTATTATCCCATTATCTATATTATTTAAATATTCAAAATATTGAATTAAAACTATTTAAATCATCAAGCCAATATATTAAAACAATTAAATTAATTAATTATTAAATCGCTTAAAAATCCGGGACATTACATTCTTCTTCCCTTAAAAGAATTTTGTCCCCGAAATTACTATGGTAGGTAAAATGTTACCACCCTTATTAACTAGGTTCAAAAAATCATTTGTTTTACTTCTTACTGAAGTTTCAATTGAACCAATTAGTTTTAATTAAAATATTAATTCATTCTTATTAACGAAAATTTCCAAAAATTCTGAAATTTTCTAACATCTTAAATTTTCAATAAATTTCGCCAGCGTCTCCTTTGTACAGCTCAACCGGTACAATTACAACTCGCCTCTCCAGGCCATTTCCAATCCAAAAGAAAATTAAATAGCCAAGCGGCCTGCCAAATAGGCTCATAAAAATATCATACTCAATAAATATAAACTTGTACCTTTTTGTCGGGCATTCCATTTATTTCCTGCATTTTCTTCCATTCAATATCTACTTAACTATATCCATTCATTCCAGTTGATCTTCAGTCAATTTATCCTCAAATACAATCATTCGCTTATATCTAAGCCAAATCCATTTCAAATTCCTATCTCTCAATCCAACATACTTAACCCGGTTAAGTTCCATTCCACAAATTTTTATTAACTAATTAATTCCTCTAGTCAGTTATCTCCATCTCCAAATTCAAAATTTTATTTTTCTTTCAAAAATCGATTCATTTTAATTTTCCTGAGTTCAATTATATTCCAAAATCCAATTTTACTTGATATCATTTTATTCCAATTTAAATTTCACTTAACTGACTTCAAATCAAATTTCTATTTAATTTGAATTTAATTCAACCAATCCCTTCCTAGAAGTTTTAAACAGCTTAGCTCCTTGCCAAAATCAAACATTCCTTTTCAGAATTTCAAAGCAACTTGTTTTCTCAAAACAATTCAAAAACAAAATCTTTGGTAGTAATCTCTAAAGTCCCGCCATTTTGACCGCTTCAAAATGGTGGTAAAACCAACTTAAAACATTCAAATTGACGGACCGTTATTAGCTTATAGAGTTTAAAACAGGATCAACACAGAAAAAACATAGAATAAATAACACAGTATTGAAACAGCAGAATAAAACTTTTTATTTATAAAAGAGAAGTTTTGATACAACATTTTCTATACAGCGGTATGTCAAAATAATTTGAATACAAACTTCAGAGTGCGCCCGTCTTCAAAATCCCCAGCTTCGACAGTCTCCTAATCCTAAGCTGTAATCTTCAAATCTGTGTTGCTCGGGTCTGACCCGAGCGTTCCATGCAAAAACATAAAACACTCGAGTCAGGATTAAATCATTGTTCAAGTAAATTAACTCCAATATAAACTAAAATATAACAGTTAATTCTAACATCGATGTCATATATATAAAATAAATAGTTGTGGTATCTTTTCATATCCGTTCTATCTATTTCTAGGGGCGAACGGTATCGGTGTTTGCAAGTGTACACGTGTATACAATATTCATTTGTACACCGCCTCAACGTTCCGAACCGAATATGGACAATAACATAGGTGATTCTGGAAGCTTGCATATACACACATGTACATGTACATGTGTGCATTGCCCCAACATCCCGAAATCAAATAATAGCACATGCAAATAATGATGACATCCCGACATGGTCAGATCATAGGTTTAAGCATGCACTTACCATTTGAAAATAAATTTAGTGATAATGTTTATTTATAATTAACCCATGTATGCAGGTTATAAGTGATCGACATATGCAGGAAATAGTGATCAATATAAGCAGTAGACAATTAACAAAAATAGAAGAGTTGTAGAGAAAAACAAGTGGAACAAGCTACTGGGTTTTCAGTACAAACATCAAGCTATACATGCATGAAATTTTCATTGGCATGATGACAGTAAGTGCATACCACGTTCACCATATTTAATCCTATCACATATTGAAGTTTACATTCATAACCAACTATCATACCCATATTCCATTAGAAAAAATGTTGTACCTAACTTTAAATAGGATAGATACCACATATCAGATTTATTCACAGCACAAGATACTAGTTAAAGTCCAAACAATATAGGTTGAATGTATGTGTTCCTTTTTATATACAAAAAAAAGTTAATAAAAACTATATGCATTTCAAACGGGGCGCAGTCAGGTAATACATGAGCCAGATGTATGTGACTCATATTTATAACAAGGCAAAAATGCATACTCTCATGTTTTACAGGTTTACAAAATGCAAAGCCATGGTATGATATGTAACTCATATTTTTGGCAGTTCCCATTGTATATATATATGAGAGCAATTCAATACTAAACCAGTTTCTGATATTCAGCTAGGGGGCAGGAAAGCCAAGTTAGTTTCCCTTTTTTTTTTCAACATAATATCATTTTTCTTATATACCCAAAAACCCAGGTACCACCATACTACATATAATTGATCGCATGATGCTCTAATTTACATATTTAAATTTCTATTTTTTTTTAATATTGCAGTACCCTTTCCGTCACACAATACAATATACCAACAAGCGATATTAATAATATCAAACAATCCGTATTTTTGTAATGTCATGAAACGTAATCATTCTTGCCCAAACAGGAATCTCAAGAAAGAATCAAAATATAAACAATAAGGTGTATAATTAACTTTGACCATAACCAAGATAATTATCAGCAAGTGTGGTAAGATGAGCTTCTTTGGTATGCATTCTCTAACCTATGTACACAACACTTCCTATATTGCATGTGATAGAACCATAAACACCTGGATCAGTAGCTGATGCACCAGGATAACCTAACTTAAGCTGACCTTTTACGTAATCTAAATTACGGTTGTATGCATCTTCATTTTTGTATGTGTTGCTATTACAATACGCTGACGCTTCGCCTGAATAAGCAAGCATTCGATCACAAGTTTATTGTAAAAAAAAATGAGAGAAATGCACATTATATAAATTTCTCGGTTTCTATGAGTTTATTCTTCCTGTACTTAATTGAAAATCCCAGTAAATAGATTGAAAATTTTAAACTGTATGCAAATGGAGTTTGGTATTTCTGTGTATACTTGTAGTTTATTATTTGAATCACACTACATACAAACAAAAGATGACTTCCAAATAATTTTTTTCCTCTTTTTCTTCTATTTTATAAGAGAGTAATAAATGACTAATGCGAGTCAAGAGACTGGTTAAAGATAAGGGTAATAAATCACTGTTGACAACTGAAATCAGAGTTTTTCTTTGAGTAAGATATCGCACTTAGAAAAGAAATTATATCTGTGGAATGGTACACTAAAACCAGTGTTTGCTTGTGCAGGTTACTTCTAAAAGCCACTAATGATCCATGCAAGATGCCAACTACTGATGCGTACATTATCATGAAGGAAAATAAAATGAAGCAATGCAAAATGTCCATCTTTTTTTTCTTTTGTCTTGCTAAATCAAACGCCACATATTTACACTGCCATTGATTGCAGTGACTTTATGTACATCTTAAATTATCTTTATATTGCAATGGAGTATGGCAGGCAAGGAACAAAATTGAAATCATCATTTCCTATAATCCATTTTCCAGATTTTTTTTTTCCAAAACAAGTGTTTCATAAGTATTAATATAATGACACAAGGGGACAAGACGTGAAATGCAAAATAACTAAGGCAGCAAGTTACAAATAATAATGGACAGCAGCATGTCCATTACTATAAAAAGTTTCATGGTTGTTAATCTTGAAATCAATTGTTTAAACCAAGTGGTATGGACCCCAAACAGTAATAGCATTAAAAATTTGGCACATTGCATATTTGTGTTCAAACACCATCCCGATTAACCACAATATTTCTATTTTTAAGGCATACAAAAATATCAAACAAATCATGTGTGAGTCCAAGTTCAAATAAGCAAGGCATAATCGATTTAAGGAAAGTAAAAAAAAAACAATCACTCAAATAAATCAAACGGACCAGAGTACAACATCCCCCAGCAGGTCAAACTCAGAACTAGGTTTAACACGCAGACCATCCCCGGCAACCAATACAATCAGCTATTATATTCTAGTTTAATCGAATCAATTTACTTGAAAACACGATTAATCGTGAGTGAGATGCTCACCTTTTCGCAGTGTTACTCCTTGGGTTAAACGGTGATGTTGGCTTTGAACGATGATTAGTCGGAGGCGCCCTTAGAAACAACAGCGAAGTGGGGCTTGGAAGGCGTGGGGTTCGATCAGATTGCGGCATGCATTAAATCTTGAAAAAGGCGAAAACTTTTGCCGCCGGAGGTGCTAGGCTTTGATTGTTGACAAGGCAATGGCTTTGGATTTTCCGATCAACGGAAAAAGGGGCAAATCTCGATTTTAGGGGGGAAACGATAGAATTGGGAAAACGCCATGACAATTTGGCAGAGGCCATTATTTTAGATCTGGAAGAGGGATTTAGTTCTGCTCCAGGAAAGAAACGAGGTACTCATTTTTTATAAGGGAGAATAAAGAGATAGGAACGACGTCAATCAATAGCTTTTAGGGTATCTGTGTGTTCAGAATGTAGGTCTGCGCGATAGTTAACGGGGGAAGGTTATATTTGAGGTAGGAGATTTCTAAGGAAAGTTTTATCTACGTTTAATATTATTTTCTACCGTTTATATTTCTAAATCGAATTTTAATCCTGATTCGAATATTCAAGCAAATTCAAACATTCAACATTAATATTTGATTCACAATCAATCAATCTGAAAATATTGAATTTTATCCATACACGAACAATATTTTTTTTCATTTTTAAATTCCAACCCCCAATATCAATATAAATTTGATTATAATTAATTAATTCTTTAACTAATTCTATATTCCAGTTATCGAAATTTCTGGGATGTTACAATCTTCCCCCCTTTAGAACTTTTCGTCCTCGAAAAGGAAAGATCGATAGGGTTATAACAATTTACACTTCAAAATTTCATATTCGTGGGTAATTTCTCCACAACTTATTTAAATATCGATATTTAAATTATCGATCATCTTTGTTTAGCATCATATTCAACTAATTCAGAGAATCACATTTCCTTTCAAAATTGATTTCATTCAAATCCTGCAAATTATTTCAAATTTTCTTATAATTTCATCGGTCAATATTTACTTATTCATCATTTCGCAAGTTCAACCCATCTCCTTATATTCAATCTACTTAATCTTTTCCAACACTCATTGAAGAGTGTAAACATCATCCCTTCTTTAAGTTGCAATTTGTCGACTTGAATTTTTTTCTTCAAAATCCGCAATATTTTGTAGTATTTACACATAACATGAAATCCGCTCAAAAATATTATTACAAAGCTATGGACTCTAAAAGAGTTTGATTTTTTTCTTATTGAATCTAGTATATTTTAAATTATTTATTTAAAAATATTTGATAACTTGAAGCTTGACAAGTCTATCGTCGTTCCCACAGATGTTAGGCATACGCTGGCCAGGCGCACGACTAAAAATCTCTGAGTACTAAATATCCTTGCTTCAACTCCCAGCGGAAAATATTTCAAAAATTCTTTTAAAACAGATACGGAAAGTACCAATGTGATATTGATATGTTGATTGTTCATGAATCGCAGATACACAATGGTTTCATCTGGATCCCCCAGAAAACATCCGTACCCGTAGGAATTCACTTCCCTGCGAATTTCGTCATGGACAGATCAATAGAAGAAATTTACGAATCAAAACACACTCTGAGGTCATTGAACGTTGGTTGCTCTATCTCAGAATCAAGAAATCAATCATCAAAAGAAATCACTCAAGTGATGAGGACCAATCAAGTCACGAAGACAAATCTAGTCACAAGGACAAACTGCTGCATTAACAGGTGGCTCACTATCACTAAGATATCTCAAATACTGTGGACCGCAGGTACACAATGGTTACGCCTAGGTCCCCCAGGAAACATCTGTACCCGTAAGCTTTCACAACTCTGCAGATTACGCCCTTACAATTCGACTGTAGATCGCAGCAGTCACAATGGTTACGCTTGGTTCCCCCAAGAAACATCCGTCAGCCGTAGGCTATCTGCAGCCCTACGAATTTCGCTACACGATCGAATTCCAACGACTCTAGATCGCAGCGATCACAATGGTTACGCCTGATTCCATCAGGAAACATCCGACCATCGTAGGTTATCTGCAGCCCTGCGAATTTCGCTACACGATGTAATTCCAACGACTCTAGATCGCAGCGATCACAATGGTTACGCCTGATTCCCTCAGGAAACATTCGACCACCGTAGGCTATCTGCAGCCCTGCGAATTTCGCTAGTAGTCATGCTCAATGGCAACTCATGAGTTTTATGTCCGGACAACCTACTACCACCAGCAGCACATCGCACTAAGCTCGAAATTCAAAGGAGAAGGATGGTACTTCCCTTATCTTGCTTTGAAAATATATAATACTATATACATATAGTATTTCCACTCCCCATAAATCATACATAAAATTTTCTTTCTAAATCATATTTCAAATATCTCGCATATACTCCATAAAATTTTATTTCAAACTGATTACCTTCCAATTCGCTAGTTTTCCAGTCCATTGAGTTCTTATATATATTTCCTAAAAGTTCCGAAAATTTTATATCCAATATCTCAAATCGAATATCCCCAAATTTCATTTCAATTTCAAAATTTCAGTTTTGATCTCTTAATCAATTCAAATATACCTTCTCAAATGCAGATTTATGAATTCAAAATTTCTCCCAAATTTCCCATTATTAAATTTATCACTTACTCAAATCTTTAAGCTTTACAATTTTCAGAACTTTTCTTCTTATCACAAATTTCTCCTTCACGCGTTATCATTCCTTCACATTACATTCTTCGACCGGAAATTAACAAGCGAACAATTCCCTAAGTATCAACCCCGAAGGCCGAAACCAACATCAGATCAACACTCAAGAAAATTTTCAACTTAACTAATCTCCAGTCAGTTTCTAAATTTCTCAACTCCACTTCTTAATCTCCTATCAACTCATTTCTTATGAAATTCTTGAATTCAAATTACAATTCCATTTCTCCTACGTTCTGTCGTTCTTCGTTCTCGTCATGCGGCTTTTTACTCTTCGGTTCTCACCATTCGTTAGCCTCTCACGATCTTTGGAAAAACATTTCCATATATTCACAAATCTTTTATTTTCTATAGAAAATATACTTTATTCTCAGGGGGAACACTTCTAAATTCGTTATATGAATTTTAAACAGATGTTAAATAAAACACCGCTATTTTCACTTAACTGCTGACACTAGTTTCTCACTTCACTTAACCACTCTTGATATCAAACCTTAATCATTTCTTAGTCAATAATGAAGTCAATCAAGTTGGGGTATATTTACCTTTCACACCTTAACTAAACGATATTATTAACTTTTAAATAGATAAAATCCACAACTTCAAATAAAACATTCATTTTCATAACTTTCAAATTCAAATTAAGAATTTCCATCTTTTACGAATATAGCTGATTACGACAATAATTTACGCCTTCAAAAATATGTAACTTTAAAATTATACTTTATTCTTTAATCTGAATAAACACTTTATTAGTGATATATTAAATTTTAATTAAAACAGAAAGTAAACATAATTTTCCTGAAATTCGACAAAATTGACTCCCCTGACTAACTTCTTTTCGGATAATTTCTTTTTCGATAATATATTCCGAACTTCGGAGAAATCTCCTTGGATTTACATTCTGAACTTCAGAATAAACTCACCTTTCTGGCCAACTCCATTGTCTTTATCCCAAATTTATTTACACCAATTTTGCTTTCACACGTTATTTACTTCTAAAAAATGAATATTATTCCTCTCATCGAAATATTAACTCGTCACACCAAATCAGGTTTGATTTCATATAACTATCGGTTCAATATCTATAAAATTTTCACTCAAACTTTGCTTCATTCATAATTCTCATTTACCATCCACTTCTTGTTAATTAGTTATCAAGTTCACAACTACTATCAAATTCATGTATTCGATTATACATTATTGGTTTGAAACCAATTACAATCCACCTTGCCAAGTTCTAAATAAATCAGTCAATTCTAATTATAACCTTTTTGCTTTTATTATCTTTAATTTATATTTTCAACAAAATAAAATTCATCGTCTCATCTTTAGAACGATTTTAAAGTTCCCCTTTTTTCATTCAATTTCCCATCTAAATTCTTATTTCAATAAATTTTAACTGTCTATGACTACTAAAACACACAATTAGAGAAATCGATTCATTGATTCCTTTATACATATCTTACTTAGATAACATTCAATAATGGATTCGAGATTTAAGCCGAATGGAATCTTATCAAAGGAAATCTCTGGCAAAGCTGGATTCGAAGACTTCCGAAGACTGGGGATTTCGAACAAAATTTTAAATCTCAAAAATAATTTTTCCTTCCGCCATATTAATTTCAAACTACTAATTTTCAAAATACTGATATTTCCAAAATAATTTATCTTTCTAAATTTATTTTAAGAAAATATTTTCAAAACAAAAATTTCTATTTTAAATTTGTTTTGTTTTCGATCCGTTTTAAACTCAATAAGCTAGCTTTGAATAAACCAAAGCTCTGATACCAACTGTAACGTCCCGGGGGCAGTAGGCTAACCTCCCACCGTGGCTTACGGAGATACCTAAGAACTGCTTTTACGGCCAGCCTCTCGACTCGACCAACCCACATTGTCGGGAGATGTAGGGGTAAGAGTCTCCTGTTCGCCACCAAACGCGAAGCGAGAACCCCCTATCATCCGTACCAATTAAGCAACCAGCTCTGACACCAACTGTAATGTCCCGCCATTATGATCGCTTCAAAATGGTGGTAAAACCAACTTAAAACTTTCAAATTGACGGGCCGTTATTAGCTTATAGAGTTTAAAACAGGATCAACACAGAAAAAACATAGAATAAATAACACAGTATTGAAACAGCAGAATAAAACGTTTTATTTATAAAAGAGAAGTTTTGATACAACATTTTCTATACAGCGGTATGTCAAAATAATTTGAATACAAGAAAATCTTTACTGTTATATAACTTCAGAGTGCGCCCGTCTTCAAAATCCCCAGCTTCGACAGTCTCCTAATCCTAAGCTGTAATCTTTAAATTTGTATTGCTCGGGTCTGACCCGAGCGTTCCATGCAAAAACATAAAACACTCGAGTCATGATTAAATCATTGTTCAAGTAAATTAACTCCAATATAAATTGAAATATAAAAGTTAATTCTAACATCGATGTCATATACATAAAATAAATAGTTGTGGTATCTTTTCATATCCGTTATATCTATTTCCAGGGGCGAACGGTATCGGCGTTTGCAAGTGTACACGTGTATACAATATTCATGTGTACACCGCCTCAACGTTCCGAACCGAATATGGACAATAACATAGGTGATTCTGGAAGCTTGCATATACACACATGTACATGTACATGTGTGCATTGCCCCAACATCCCAAAATCAAATAATAGCACATGCAAATAATGATGACATCCCGACATGGTCAGATCATAGGTTTAAGCATGCACTTACCATTTGAAAATAAATTTAGTGATAATGTTTATTTATAATTAACCCATGTATGCAGGTTATAAGTGATCGACATATGCAGGAAATAGTGATCGATATAAGCAGTAGACAATTAACAAAAATAGAAGAGTTGTAGAGAAAAACAAGTGGAACAAGCTACTGGGTTTTCAGTACACACATCACGCTATACATGCATGAAATTTTCATTGGCATGATGACAGTAAGTGCATACCACGTTCACCATATTTAATCCTATCACATATTGAAGTTTACATTCATAACCAACTATCATACCCATATTCCATTAGAAAAAATGTTGTACCTAACTTTAAATAGGATAGATACCACATATCAGATTTATTCACAACACAAGATACTAGTTAAAGTCCAAACAATATAGGTTGAATGTATGTGTTCCTTTTTATATACAAAAAAAGTTAATAAAAACTATATGCATTTCAAACGGGGAGCAGTCAGGTAATACATGAGCCAGATGTATGTGACTCATATTTATAACAAGGCAAAAATGCATACTCTCATGTTTTACAGGTTTACAAAATGCAAAGCCATGGTATGATATGTGACTCATATTTTTGACAGTTCCCATTGTATATATATATGAGAGCAATTCAATACTAAACCAGTTTCTGATATTCAGCTAGGGGGCAGGAAAGCCAAGTTAGTTTCCCTTTTTTTTTCCAACATAATATCATTCTTCTTATATACCCAAAAACCCAGGTACCACCATACTACATATAATTGATCGCATGATGCTCTAATTTACATATTTAAATTTCTAATTTTTTTTAATATTGCAGTACCCTTTCCGTCACACAATACAATATACCAACAAGCGATATTAATAATCTCAAATAATCCGTATTTTTGTAATGTCATGAAACGTAATCATTCTTGCCCAAACAGGAATCTCAAGAAAGAATCAAAATATAAACAATAAGGTGTATAATTAACTTTGACCATAACCAAGATAATTATCAGCAAGTGTGGTAAGATGAGCTTCTTTGGTATGCATTCTCTAACCTATGTACACAACACTTCCTAAATTGCATGTGATAGAACCATAAACGCCTGGATCAGTAGCTGATGCACCAGGATAACCTAACTTAAGCTGACCTTTTACGTAATCTAAATTACGGTTGTATGCATCTTCATTTTTGTATGTGTTGCTATTACCATACGCTGACGCTTCGCCTGAATAAGCAAGCATTCGATCACAAGTTTATTGTAAAGAAGAAAAAAAATGAGAGAAATGCACATTATATAAATTTCTCGGTTTCTATGAGTTTATTCTTCCTGTACTTAATTGAAAATCCCAGTAAATAGATTGAAAATTTTAAACTGTATGCAAATGGAGTTTGGTATTTCTGTGTATACTTGTAGTTTATTATTTGAATCACACTACATACAAACAAAAGATGTCTTCCAAATAAACTTTTTTTCTTCTATTTTATAAGAGAGTAAAATGACTAATGCGAGTCAAGAGACTGGTTAAAGATAAGGGTAAATCACTGTTGACAACTGAAATCAGAGTTTTTCTTTGAGTAAGATATCGCACTTAGAAAAGAAATTATATCTGTGGAATGGTACACTAAAACCAGTGTCTGCTTGTGCAGGTTACTTCTAAAAGCCACTAATGATCCATGCAAGATGCCAACTACTGATGCGTACATTATCATGAAGGAAAATAAAATGAAGCAATGCAAAATGTCCATCTTTTTTTTTCTTTTGTCTTGCTAAATTATCTTTATATTGCAATGGAGTATGGCAGGCAAGGAACAAAATTGAAATCATCATTTCCTATAATCCATTTTCCAGAATTTTTTTTCCAAAACAAGTGTTTCATAAGTATTAATATAATGACACAAGGGACAAGACGTGAAATGCAAAATAACTAAGGCAGCAAGTTACAAATAATAATGGACAGCAGCATGTCCATTACTATAAAAAGTTTCATGGTTGTTAATCTTGAAATCAATTGTTTAAACCAAGTGGTATGGACCCCAAACAGTAATAGCATTAAAAATTTGGCACATTGCATATTTGTGTTCAAACACCATCCCGATTAACCACAATATTTCTATTTTTAAGGCATACAAAAATATCAAACAAATCATGTGTGAGTCCAAGTTCAAATAAGCAAGGCATAATCGATTTAAGCAAAGTAAAAAAAAACAATCACTCAAATAAATCAAACGGACCAGAGTACAACATCCCCCAACAGGTCAAACTCTGAACTAGGTTTAACACGCAGATCATCCCCGGCAACCAATACAATCAACTATTATATTCTAGTTTAATCGAATCAATTTACTTGACAACAGTGAGATGCTCACCTTTTCGCAGTGTTACTCCTAGGGTTAAACGGTGATGTTGGCTTTGAATGATGATTAGCCGTAGTCGGAGGCGCCCTTAGAAACAACAGCGAAGTGGGGCTTGGAAGGCGTGGGGTTCGATCAGATTGCGGCATGCATTAAATCTTGAAAAAGGCAAAAACTTTTGCTGCCGGAGGTGCTAGGCTGTGATTGTTGACAAGGCAATGGCTTTGGATTTTCCGATCAACGGAAAAAGGGGCAAATCTCGATTTTAGGGGGGAAACGATAGAATTGGGAAAACGCCATGACAATTTGGCAGAGGCCATTATTTTAGATCTGGAAGAGGGATTTAGTTCTGCTCCAGGAAAGAAACGAGGTACTCATTTTTTATAAGGGAGAATAAAGAGATAGGAACGATGTCAATCAATAGCTTTTAGGGTATCTGTGTGTTCAGAATGTAGGTCTGCGCGATAGTTAACGGGGGAAGGTTATATTTGAGGTAGGAGATTTCTAAGGAAAGTTTTATCTACGTTTAATATTATTTTCTACCGTTTATATTTCTAAATCGAATTTTAATCCTGATTCGAATATTCAAGCAAATTCAAACATTCAACATTAATATTTGATTCACAATCAATCAATCTGAAAATATTGAATTTTATCCATACACGAACAATATTTTTTTTCATTTTTAAATTCCAACCCCCAATATCAATATAAATTTGATTATAATTAATTAATTCTTTAACTAATTCTATATTCCAGTTATCAAAATTTCTGGGATGTTACATAATCCGTCACTTAGAAGCTTGAAAATTAACACTGATGATGCGGCCTTCATCATTAAAATTATTTTCCCAGCTATCGAAGTGAGTTCAATACTATATTGCATTCAAAACTCATTTTCAACACTTCCATTTTGAAAATTTTCAAAATATTCTTCAAAATACATAGGAAAACGTTTCCAAATTCACCCAAGATCTTAAAATTTCCATATATTTAATCCAAAACCATTTACAAACAACTTTCTAATTTTCTGGAGTTTTAATCTCAATTCTATTTTAAATCCAGATTTAATTCATCTGAATTTATATATCACTCCAATATGAATTCTGATTGCTTATTTGCAACCATTTCAATTATAATCTTATCAGATTATAATAACAACCAACACATCCAATATATTATAATAATTCCGATATCAATTATCATTTTATATCAAAATAATTTTGGGTAAAATTATTTCATTTACCCTCTTTTTAAAACACTACTGTGTCGGTCCATCGTATTCAAGTGTTTAAAAATCCCTATCGATAATGTGGTTCCTCGCGGTCGACCAAAATTCATAAGCCACTCAACCAATAAATCTCCACAATATAAAACCATTTTAGTCAATCTACAAATACGTTCTCTTGTACACATACACTCAACTCAATCTAGGGTATTACTAACCCCATCTATATTGAGTTACGCCATAGAGCCAAGGTAATCACTTAACCTTCAGCTCTGGTACAATTGTAATGGGTCTAGGCTTTGCAACCATCAACCGCTGGGCTAACTTCCCAGCGTGGCACTATAGAGATACCTCAGAACTACTTTTACGGCCAACCTCACGACTCAACCAACCCTCCGTTACTTTTGAGGGATATGTAGAGGTAAGAGTCTCCCGTTCGCCACCAAACCGCAAAGCGAGAACCTCCTATCATGCGTATCCCAGCTTACGCCAACAAACAACTCCGATACCACTATAACGACACAAGGATTTTCGACCCTAAAAATCGACACAAAACCCAGTGTCGACTGTTCAAGCATTGGAAATTCCGGATCATTAATTGAAAGAAGTTAGAGGGTGAGAAATAGAAAGAAAGTTAGAATAGAAAAAGCAGAACACAACTGAACAGAATCAGAGTAAATATGGACCGCACAACGGAAAAAATAAAATATATTATATAACATAACTTTGAAATACAAAACTATATTTGTACTTACATACATCATCAGAGTACATCACCTATATATATATATATATCACGGCAGAAATAAACGATAGCTATAAAATGTTGAAGCCACCTACTCCAAGCTCTTCTAGGTATATCTGAAAAATCCCTACTACTTGACTGCCCATACAAATTTGGGAACCCAAGAGTTTAGCGTAAAACAAAACAAAACAAACTCTAGGTCAGTCATGGGACTGGCGTGAGTAAACTCCAATCATTTGGTTTAACTTTTCAAAAGAAAAGATAATCATAAGACTGATCCCTACATAAATACAGATGGATTTTCCCTTAAGATAACCAATTTTTTTTTAAAAAAATATTATTCTGGTATTATAATAGTGTCTAATACAAGTAAATAGCAATCTAGCAGAATGCTTGCATCTCATGTTCTACATATATAATATACAATCAAAAACCACGGGCTCTTATTGGAGAATGAATTTCCAACTATGACAAGGTATAAAACCACCTTCTGATCAGTGTACTCTAGAGGGGATACAATGAAGTACAACAAGAACATCTTGCAACTCAACCACACATTATCGACCATTCATTTCGCTTGAATGTTCCGAATATATTATCACCTTACGGTTGGTATACCAACATAACCGTTCCCGGGAGATATAGAAATGAAAGGAGTAACAAATATGAATATTCTCTAGATAGTGACAATATACCCTAATTGGGTGCGACCCACTTAGCCATGCTGTTTGCCCGATTTTTGTCAATTCCCGGTTGATGAGGCTTGAGGTCATAACGTATCTTTTGACAGATCACACCTTCATTTACTTTGAATGCTACATCGTCGTACCCGCCAAATCACAAATTGATTTCTTCAAAAATACCATGGGTATAAAGCTAAGAGAAATGAATTTCTATGCCACCAATGTAAATACGTTTGAAGTGTTCAACTTACGCGATCTATTAGATATACACTATCAGACATTCGTCCATACACGTTGTCCTGGGACTGGACAAAACGAAGGCACTATTCTGTAAATCCATCTTAGGCCATTTCTACCTAGGATCCCCAGAACAACCCTTGCATAAACTCCGTCTTCAATTTATCTACATCATATTTGATTCGCAATGTTAATGCCCATGCGAAGTGATTTTTAGATAATAAATCTAATCCCGGTCTCTCCGTATTGGCAACAGGGAAATGGTCAAAAATTTCGATAGTCAGTTATTTAACTATCAAAGGAAAACAGACATGCAAACAACGGTCGTATTTCCAAATGGAAATTTTACCGATTAATCATTAATCAACACTAAACCCATTTAAATAGATTTATCAATAATTATTTCATTTTCCAATTTCCCTTAAATATCTTTACCTAAATATTTTACCAACTCGCTTAGCGTTTCATGATATCTTGGATAATGTTTCCATATATTCAAACTACTAATTTCCCGTATTTCAAAAATATACATTATTAACATTGGAAAACATTTCCATATCTTATTCACGCATCATTACTCTTCTATATCCATTAGTCCCTAGCCATAAACTAGTAAGAGAACAATTCCCCATGTATCAACCCCGAAGGCCGAAACCAACATCAGATCGACACTCAGAAAGCCGTTCAACTTAACTAGTCTCCAGTAAGTTTCAAATTTCCTTGAATTCCTTCTTGACTTCAAAATCATTTCATTTTATATACTTAGAAAACATCTCTGGTTATATTTGAAAAACATTTGCAAAAAAATCCAATTATATAGGTTCAACGAACGTTGTATAAAACGTTGGTTATAACGATAACTTTATAATACCCGCTTCCAAAATATTTAAAAATATAACTTTAACTCTTTATTTAGAATAAATAAATAATATTTAATTAAATAAATAAATTTTGATTTAAAACGGAAGGTAAATAATACCTTCTTGAATTCGATATAATCGAACTTCAGCGTATAACTTTCTTTCGAACAATCTATATTCGATCAACGTTTTGAGCATTGGAATAAATTCACCTTTTGCAGATCAACTCAATTCATAAATCCCATTTTGAATTTCACTTCAAATATTTACCAATTTCCTTTTTATAACCAATTAAATCTGCAAAACGTTTGCTTTTAAACCATTATTCACTTTCAAATGTGAATATTATTCCTTTATAGAAATTCCGAATCATTTTTTCAAATCAAATCTTGATTTGCATTTATTAATACTATTACAGGTTCACATATTGTTTATCGAGTTATTTTATAAGTTCATACACATATTCTATTCTATTTACAAGTCAACTGCTTGTAAATTTTATAACGAGTTATAACTTCATCTCGATTACATATTCGATTATAAATTATTGGTTACAAACCAAATGTTGACCATCTTGTCAAATTCTAAATTATGTTAACATATAATTTCTAAAGAGACATTATTTTTATATCATTCGACATCGTTGAATCCTAATTATAACTCCTTATGCTTTTTAATTCTATTTACATTTCTAATATCGAAATAATTTCATCGTTTTTCTTTCTAAACGATTTCCATTTTACTTTTAAATAAATACATTTCTTGAATTTATATTTTCAAACTATTTGTTAATAATCATTTTGCTTCATTTATAAATATCGTTTATAAATCAAATTACTTGTTATATATAATTAAATAAGTTATTACATTCTAGCCAGTTGAAATTCAATTTCTATTTTAAAAATAGATTTTTTAATCTTTTTATAACTCCAATTTATTTTCTAATATATTCGAATATATTTTATGGTATTTTAATACCAGTTATTTTAGGTCAATGTTATTCAAACATCCTAAAACACACCATAATCAATCACAGATTATTGGTCACATCATATAATGCAATATATGAAAAACAATAATATAATTGTTGAGGAATCCAGTTGGATTCCTCCAACCTGTTTCCATGCATTCACATATGTTAATCAACATTAATATCTTCAACTTCATATCGATATGAAATAATATTATAAATATAATCAGTATTCAACAAACAATTTATAAATATATATAATGATATATTTTTTCCACCAAATAATTAGTAAATCATCCAAACAACCATCACACACAACATTCAGTCATTACTTATTAATATTAAATAACGTTTATAAAATTATAAAACTGAACAGAGTTAGTGAGTTTACTCACCTTGGTCGTTAATCATTGAATAACGATTAACGTTAGTTGATTTGAATCAGACGTTATATTATGCCATAAATCCAAACGAGCTCCGAACAGTTCCAAACCAGCTTTATCGCGTAGCCTGCGTGAATACGATCCCAATGGATCATACCGTTCGTAAATGTGATAATGTATGTATAAGATATTAACATTGTAAGTTGTGTATATTATTTAAATTAATAAAACTTAATTTATTTTATATATTGGGCTTACTTGTATTCTCATCCCAACGCCACATATTAAATATGTGCATGAAAAATAATTGATCTGCGCCCTATAGCTTCTTCTCCCTCAACACTATTCCGCTCCCACAATTTGTTTCCAACGCCATAACCGATATTTCAAAGAACGAAACTTCTCCCCTGCTTCCTTATTATTTATGGTGACCATGCACGCCACGCATTTTCTTCCAATGATGTCTATTATATTTTTTATGGAACCCATGAAACAACTTTGCACAGTTTGGTTCCCAGTCAAAACAGAGTCATCAAAACGTGCCCTTCTTCCTATATTTTACCTGGGCCATATTTCTCTTTCTTCTCCAAATTGTAGCCAGTATTTAGACGCTAGCAGTATCTTTTCTTTTAAGTCATTTCCTCATGAGCGGATGTGTAGGCATACCACTCCAGTAACCCTACTGGTAGAAGCTTGAGAGCACTTGCATGGTTAAAGTACCACACTTAAGTTCTTATTAATTAGGTATCTCTGACATTTTAAAAGCTTGGTACCATAGAATACTATTGATTTTTGACATCACTTTTTATTACACAATCATCTCCATCATGGTTATTAAGGTCCGATACTTGTTTTTCTTTATACGCTCGAACACCCTTACACTCCAATACCAACCTGAATGTACATACGTCCCCCCTCTCCATGTATTACCATCGTCGGCTTTTCTACCCATTAATTATATAAAATATACAGCCCAAGCCCAATCGAAATTTCCCCCCTTAACTACAGTATCCTTCCTCTAAATGGCGATGTCCTTCTGTTCATGCTACAACTACTCAACACACCAAGACTACATGCGATCCACAGGCTGCGGTTTCCTCCCCCAATCAGTTCGGAACTCAGCTGCTCGGCTTGAGATCACCCACTTAGTTGCATTTCTCGACCAAGAACACGCTGCCGAGCAAAGATGTAAAATCACTGGTCGAATTCGACGAGAACGTGCTTCTGGACATGGAGGAATTCGCGGAGTAGTTTAAGGTGGAGGAGAGCGGGGAGGAGTAAAGGAAAAAGCTGAAGAAGTCGTTCAGACTGATAGGCATTTTTAAGAAGAAAGTAAAATGATGATACCCATGTTTATATGGAGGCAAAAACTACTTCATAGGCAAGCATACTTAGGGTGCGTTCTTAACGAACGTGAGCGTGGCATTTGAGCGTGCCATTTGAGCGTGGTACTATAGCGAAGGGGAATTGTGTTTTTAGCGACGAACGGGGTATTTGAGCGTGGTATTTAATTGTTAAATTAATGGTTTTGATTTAATTAAATTCTAATTGCATCAAACTATCACGACAACATATTTCATAACACGACCACTTTTTTCATAAAACATAAAAAACACAACGGTACTGGAATTAAAACAAATACATGAAAATCTACAATAAACGACGATGAGGTAATAAGTTCAACTCCGATGAAATAAAGGCACATAAGCCCTCATCGCTAAGCTCCTGAGCAATATCAACATTCCGCTCATCGTTGTGAAATATCGTCAGAATCTCCCAAAGATCCACAGGCGTCCCCGATCTCCGAACAAGCTCCAAACAACGAGCAGCAAGCTGTCTCGTATGGTCGGTCACACATGAGCTGGCACGCTCTGCCTGTCTGCGCCTAGAGGGCTGACCAGACGGTGGATCGCCCGAAGCCATCCAACCAGTATAGAAACTCGCGTCCCCGGGGGAGAAAGAACCAGCTGCTGCAGGCGCTGGTGGAGGTGCTGGTGCAGTAGGAGGCACAACCTGAGGAATCAGATACGCACAAGTATCTTTCCGCAAACAACCCTCGAACATAATGTCTTGATCTCGAAACTTCATCGGCGAGTGCTTCCTAAATTTTCGGAATCGTCTGCCACCGCCGGTACTCCAAAATTCATCAGGACCGTCTAGATAATCGAACTCCTCATTCCATACACCCCCAGGTGTTCTAAGCAGCATGTCCCAATCACGAAAAGCTCGCTTCATGTTGTCCCATTTGTTTTTAATCTGGTTTTCTGTGAACTCCAGATTAAAACGGTTGTTCATTGTTGTTGCGACTATTGCGTAGAACCCACTGACGCTTGTATTGCGCTCCGCTATGAACTCAACGCAGACATCTATGAAAGCGGACTCCCGGTCGTCCGTCCAGTTCGCAAAAGGCTGCGAGGTAGCAGTGGTGGAAGTGGAAGCCATCTGCGTAAACAAAATATATATATATATATATATATATATATGGTAGAGAATTTAAAAATAAACTCAACTATAAAAAAAATTTACCGTTTTTGTAGCTCGAAATTGCTCAAAAAATTCGAAAAAGGGGTAAAAGGGGAGAGGTTTCGGTTGGAATGAGGAGGAAGGGGGGGTTCGTTTTTATAGGCAGCGAATTGGTACGTTGGAAAATTATCCGTTGGCGTCCGACGCGTCCGACGCGTCCGACGCGTCGGACGCCAACGGTTGCTTTTCCAACGTTCGAGAATCGTGGAATCTGGAAGGGGTGAAATGTGCTCGCGTCCGACTCGTCGGACGCCAAAAAAAAATGAGCGTGCCAAATTTTGGCTGCGAACGCACCCTTAGTGAACAAACTTCGTACACAATAGGATATAGGGTAGCACTATTTTATTTTTAAAGGCTTGCTTCTGCCCTTACGGTGTTCAACTAGACATGTTCTCACGATATATATATATATATATATATATATAATATAAAGACATGTCATTTCGGTTTTACAGGGTAGGCTACTGTTTGATTTGTGTGTGATTTGAAAAGGTACAGGGTGCCTGCATGATATTTGTACTTGTATGTTGCTAAACTTAATTGTTAAGGAATAGGGGATGTGACGCATGCTTTCAAATAGCAGGATGAAGTTTCTTATGCCTATTTTGGTTTAAGTTATACAATTTAACGCACCCCGCTACAAATAAATCTGTTCACATACAGATTGCTATGAACAAAAATAAAAATATGATCATGTCCAGTGATGTGCCATGATCCCAAAAATATAATAATATAGACAAGTTAATTTATTATGTGAAATTCCAAAATGCCGATATAGGGTGTAAAATATATCAAAAGAAAAGTTGCTTATTTTCCAAAATAAAAATTACAGAATTTTTTTATAAATTAAACTGAAAATACGTCTTGAAATCTTGTCTCAATTCGAAATAAATAATTTATTATAATTAAATAATTGTTATGGTTTATAAACGATTCCATAGCGACTTTCTGAAAATTTGATTTGAACATAACTTACAATCTATAAGACGAAATCTCAACTTTTCACTTCCATTAGAAAAAATATGATCCAATAGATTCCAACATTTCTTGTTTCATAGAATTCAGACTTAAAACGGATTCTGTATATTCAATTGAAGTTCAAATCATTAAATTACGAACTACCACGACGTCACAAGCTAAGTTATAATTATATTATAATTTATACGTTCAACTGTCGTTTATAAATATATTCGTTAGTATAATTCAAATTCTAAATTGAATTAATCTATTAATTTATCCAATTTACACTATATTGTAAATTCAATTATTTCCGACTATTTCGGAAATAAATATATTATTTTCCCATTATTTATATTATTTCAATATTCAGAATATTGAATTCAAACCATTTAAATCACCAAGCCACTATATTAAAATAATTAAATAAATTAATTATTAAATCTCTTAAAAATCCTGGACATTACAAATTTCTTGGCATGGATTTTATTGATGATAGAAGTAAAATGAGCCATGGTAGTATAAGAGTGCTTAGAACATAATCAGTTTCTACAGATCCAAATATTGAGTTTCTAGTTTCATTTTAATTTCATGATAAATCCATCTTTAAGTGTTCCCATAATCAGTTTCTACATAAACAAAATTGATTCATAAGATCTTGTCATAGTCCACTAAAAAAGCATTCATATTTATATTTGTATGGCTAGGCAACGGTTAACTTATAAAAAATATGAGCTACCTGAGAAGGGGATATTATTGGCCTTGTGAAAATATAACATCCAAATTGTACGAATAAGAACTCAGTCACAGATGAAAGTTAAACGTTACCAGACAAGAGGATCATGAATGTCCTTTTCTTAATCTGTAAATAACTAATTATGCACTTCAGTGAGTAATATCTCTCTTTAGTCTGCTAGAATCATGCTTATCAAATTCCCCGTAGAATTTTTAACATGTTATATTTTAAAAACAAACTATATAAAACTTACCAAACTAATGATTATTGAGTCAAAAAAAGCCGTTTCCACCTTCTGGCATGAATTTGACAAAATGACTTTATTAAACTAGAATACTTGCATGTTGATCAACCTTTCCGGGGAAAGAAACTAAAGATTTTGTTAGCTTACCCATTGTATGCAGAAACAGCTTCAAACGTGTGAGAACGCTCATCCAATTCTTTGAGATCAAGATAACTTGAAATTTCTTCCTACTTTACTGCTTCCGAAGCATCCTAAGATAATGACAAGTTCAATACACTTTTGGTCAAACAAAATGTTCAAATATTAGGCTGCAGTTGGTTTAACATTTTTAAGTTTTTGAGTTTTCATCAAAATAAAAAATGAGCACGCGCATGTAAATTGATAAAAACAACCAATTTTAAAAATGAAGTTAGAATAGAAATAGAAAACAATTTTTCGTTTTTGCTTTTTGTGTTTTGAGAAATAACACAAGCGCCAGAAACCATACATCATTCTGTCGTCCCTTCATCCCTTTTGTCGTTACTTTCAACCCCTCATTCGTCCCTCCATTATTCTCATATTTTGTAATTAGTTTTAACAATTCAAAACTCAAAATAAATCAAATAGGACGACAGGTTCACATTAGAATGCTGATTTAACAAAGCGAACCTGTGTGCATCTTCCCATATTATATATGTACAACTTGTGTATAAATTGATGCATTCTATATACCAATCAATGAATGCAATTTCAGCACTAGGTATACAATTGCATTCAATATATGTATTTTGTTTCATTTTTAGAAGGCAAAATATACCAGTTTGGATCACTGCTGTATCTTTCCAAGGAGGAAAAGGGGGAAGGGAATATGTTTGTATTTCAACTTGCCCAGGCAACCAAATCACCTCACCTGTACCCTTTATTGTTGATTATTTGTATCCCCTAATTAGGCCAATTCTAAAGACATTACCACCTTAGTCGTTATGATGTTCACTGTACAACCTTAAATATATACATACTAAATTTCAAGGCTACATATGGAAGATGTTAAAGCCCATCTCAACATAGCTCCTATATTTATCTGATTTATCTCCCAGTGAACCCACAGAGAGAAATATAGACAAATGCATAGCCATACATATTTATGCAAGTGTACAAACCAAACAAGCACGTGCAGGTGTGCGGTTTATAGTTTGATTTGAAAATAGGACAGTTTCACGCGAATTAAGCCAGCTAGAAAATCAATGAAGTGGTACAAATCGTACAAAGGGTAGACGCTACCTGAAAAAGGAGCCACCACCTACCTCGCCTTCTGGCCCAACGCTGCACCACTGCAAACACCACATCAACATCGCTTCTCTCGTCATCACGAAATAATACCAAAGTGTTGATAATCCCAAACATCAATAGGCTACTGCTCGACATTCAAGAGCAAATAAAATAAGAGGTGACCATGTAACTTGGTGAATTAGGATGGAACCGAGCGAATAGAGAAGGCAAGCGGCTGGATTGGAAGCACAGAAAAGGAGGAGGGATGCAACATTGAAGAGAAAAGAATCTATGAATGGAGAGGAAAGAAAACGATTTTGTTTTTAGGGTTGGGGATTTTCGAAAGCTCGGTAGTTTAGGGATAGTGAGTGGAGAAAGAGGGGTTTTGATGAAAAACGAAGGCGGTAGTGAAAAAACGAAGGTGGCCTAAATGAAAATTTGGTCTTGGAGCCCAAATTTAATGGTGGCGCCAAAAAAAATTTGAATGCCCTAACATAAAACATTACTTATTTATTGAAATATTCATTATTTACTAAAATGTTACCTATTTGTATGCACCAACAAAAATTTCATTATTACATTTATTAAAATATTGTTAATTGATTACAATAAATTTTATTTATTATTAACTTTTTATTAATTATCATAATTTTATTGCCAAAATATAATGTTAGTTATTTCTTCATAATTATTACTTCTTTATTTATGGATAATCATTTGTTACATAAATTATAAATGATTAATATTCATTTGTTATATAAATTATAAATGATCAATAACATTCTTTTAATTTTGGAATTCTTTAATATTTATAAAATTTCTTATTTTTAAATTTTGAACATTTTATAACATTTTATATTTATTTTAAAATTATGAAAACTTCAAAAATTTATATTCAAACTTTATATTTATTTTAGAAAATACGAAAGTTCTAATTTTTTGAATTAATACACATTAATCATAATTATCAATTATAATTATTAAATTTTAGATACTATATAATAAATTTTACTTCTTAATTATTAATCATTGATTATTAAAAATTACTTATTAACCTGTATTATTAGTTATTATGATCTCTTAATTATTTAGTAATTATTAGTTAATCTGTACTGACTACTGAACTTTATTTACTATTAATAGTAATTTATTTATTATTATATTGTTATTTACATTAATTATTTAAAATTTAATATTACTTATCAATTACTTATTAAACATAAAAGTAAACATTTTAAGAAGAATACACATACTAGTCCCTTGCAAACCCCTTTAAAACCTACTGTAAAATAGCTTCAAAAAATACATGACGATAAACTGTCTCAAATTGCAACGGAATTCAACGATGAAAAAAAGTTAACGTTAAACTGTTGCAATTTGATATGGTTTAGCGACGGACATCAAAACTCACCAGTAATATTTTAAAACAAATTAAAATAAAAATCCAAGAAAATATCCCTTATAGATTCCATGAAAATTTGTCGCTAATTTGTGATGGAATTTTCCGCTGCTAAAAATCTGCCGCTATTTGTTGTTTTTCTTGTAGTGAGCTTCCTCCACCACTTCTGTTTCTCCTAAAAAAGTTCAACTTTCCCCAATTCTTTCCTCCCTATTTCTAAAATCGGCCTCCTCCACTTCGTTAGTCGCCCATACTCTCTCCGGCACATTCAAGGCTCTCCCTCCTCCTCTCTAGGCTCCAATTCATTCCCAATTTTCAAGAAATAAAGCCCTATTTTTTTATAATACCATAGATTTCCTAATTCAAGCTTAATTTGTTTGTTAGATTATTTGTTTGTATGTGTAGTGTTGTTAATATATGCATATATAGGTTGAATTAATTATGTTGCTAATCTAGGGTTAATTAGTTTATGTTGTATGAGTTTGAGTTTGTGCCCTAGAGGCAATTAGTTTGATGTGAATAATAATAACATTATTGATGTTATATTTTATTTGGAGTAAAAGATCCTGTTATGTTATATTTACTGTGTAATATAAATATATTAACATAACAGAAATCCTTAGAATAATAATACAGAATTATATAGTTTCAAGTAAATGGCTTGAACATGAGATTATATAATATATTAAGTATTGTAATTCTTAAATGTCCCTAGTCGAGATTTATTGTTTATATTGGACAACAGTGAAACATTAAGACCAGTATGTTGATTAACTGATGATTGTATCTCATTGATCATTAAAATACGTGATATTAATGTCAATACAAAATACGTATTAGAGAATACCGTATTGGGCTGACCCAACATTAGAAAACTAAGTGAAATATAATTAACAATATCATAAGTTATTCTCATAGTGACAGTGATGTAATGGTCCTCAGACCTAAAATCATTATAATTTTATTCGAGAATATTTGTGTTTTGATATCATCAAAAATGACTTTTAACTAGGCAGACGATAAAGGTGATTATTGGATGCATCTCGAATCGAATGAAAATTATGAATGATCTAGATGGAATTTAACCCTAATATATATATATATATGTATATATGTATGTATTAGTGTATCCATGGGCCTCTTGATTGAGTGAGACTATGAAATGCATGGCCGTGCTCAAATATTGATTTGTTTTATATAGTCTACTCATCGATCAAGATTGAAAGATTAAGTAATTAAGAGGATGATACGTTCCATGCCTCGAGTTTAATCTTGGATATATATTGGTTAAAAGGATTAAATTACATTGAAATACTAGTCACAAAAGAGGTTATATCGAATCGTTGATATTGTTATAACTTGGGTAACAGCGATGTATTACTAGATGTCGCTCGCTGTTAATAATTTAAATATTATTTAAATTATTGCCAACGTTATGATAACTTATGAGGTCACACAATCAAAGCAGTTGAAATAAAGGAACGACCATTTTAAATATAAAAACTAAATCAATTGGTTGATTCGGTATTCCTATTTGAAATGATATCCACGTTATTCTCGTATCCTAATTTTACTCGTTTCCTTTTATATAAGGGAGGTTAGACCGACCTTATAATCATCAAAAAATTAAAATGGGAAACAAATAAATTAGGGCTACATGTGGTGGATATTGGCTAATATAATCCTCCTTCATCTTTAAAATCGTACGACGACCTTAAAGCAACTGTTCGTGGACCGATTAGAGGCATCACTTCATACGGTTGTTCTATTTATTCGAATCATCACAAGCTTCTTCGTGTTCTCGCATTATGATTTATCATTCTCAAATTGGTACTCCCCTTTAATTGATCTGTTTAAATCGCGTAGATCCTGAAATTTTGGGTTAAAATTCATGAAATTCTAATGCAAATTTTGTGCTAATTCCCTTCAATGGTATCATAGCTTGGACTTGCGATACGAATTTGTGTAAATGGATCTGTAATTTGAATTATCCATGTATAATCAGTAGTGTTCTGACTACTTGTACATGATTCAAAAGAGATGTAATGTATATGTATTATTTCAAATGTGAAATTGTTTCATTATAAAATCGTTTTATATATGATATGAAATGTAATCTAAGAAAAGTATTTGATTAATATTTGATATAAATACAGTATTATGTTTGGTTTGCTAAATCTTGTAACATTAAGCTAAAGTGTATGCTTAATCTGTATTATATGCGAATTTTGGTACGTGTTTGGATCTGCAGGATTACATGAACTACATATCAAAAGGTTTGATATAATAGATCACAAGTAACTCTTTTTTGATTATATCATGAATCAAAAACCAATTTTTTTGGTAAACTCATTGAAACTATTTTGGGTAACATATGTAAAAATGATTATGATCTTTAACCATATCCATTATGAATGTAAGCACATCCTATTAAAAAGAATCCGCTGTGCATTTTGTATTACTGCTAGTCAAGTGTTACATCATAATAGATTGATTAATTATATACTTGATGTGGTGTTAATATTTGATATTAAAGAATGCTGCAAGTATATAAGCATATATATATATATATATACACACTTTGGCAAACATGATTTGTGTTGGTATATATATATTATAAAAACTGGGCAGTAACTATATCGGATTTGATCTTAAACTGAATATATTTAAAACTGTTTTAGTATACAGTTATGAAAATACACATCTTATATTAAGATATATAGATGTATGTGCATATAATATATTGGATCTCTGATGTAAATATAGCATGAAAGTCATAATATAAAAACTGTTGCTCAAGAACATTTTTGTTTGAGTTTTCCTGTTCTTCATATTCTATTTTATTTTATTTTTTACATCTGGGTTAGAGTTAATTGTAAAACTGGACTAAATCTATTGCCTTAAATTGCACATGTACTGAAGTGCATTTGGCATGAAATCGTGAACTGGTTTAATACCAGTAACCCTTTTGTAGACTGCACAAAAACATTTGGTATGTCATAATGAACTGGTTTGAAATTGCACATTTAGATCCACATGTTAATATGATCTTAAAATTATGTATGATTGAGATACACTGTGAAAGCATGAATTAAACCAATATAAGTTGTTATGTATGTGTGTGTGTATATATATACATATATATATACATACATATATATACATATATATATATACATATATATATATATATATATATATATATATGTGTGTTTCTGTATGTTCATGAATGTTGATTTTGTGTTCACATAAAATGGGTAAAACTTGTTTACGGTAACTATGTGATAAACTCTATGCAATGGTTTACAAAAACAAGCTAAAACATATATATGTATGTATTGATGCTTTATTTTCATCTGATTCGTATGTTAAAAGGTTTGCATGAATTCTGATGAAGATTATCTGAATATTATAATTTTATTGCAGCCGTATATACACTGAAATATTAGTCATCTGAAAAGTGCATATTAAGTTTGAGTTTATGCCATAAAATATTTGCATCTAATGTTGAATGCTTAATCTTGAACTAAAGTATGAATGTTAATATATGATCTGTGTTGACTAATAATTTCAAAATTACTATGATACATGAGAGTGCTACATACAAACATATGATGTATATTTAAATACTTGTAGCAATGTTTGTTGTCTCATGTCTGCAATGTTATGTGATGAGATAATTCTGTAAAAGGAGTATATTTATGATGCCTACAGTTTTACTTAATTACCTTTTGTATTGTTCGATACAAGATTCGAAATTAGTTCAACAATAGAAATTGGGCCAAAACGCTTGGTTATGTTTCTATGCTGATTGGGCTGCATAAAATTATTATTTGGTTTTGCAAATGTTGTAATGTTTTTCGGAAATTATTATGTCCCATATTTTGAAATGTTTTAAACGAAAGCTGAGTATAATTAAATTCCTATTAACACTTATACTAGATGCCAAAATTTTATATCCTCTTTATTATGTTAATTCGGAATAGAAATTCTCAAAGTAAAATACTTCTATTTTAAATGCATAAATAATATAATTTGCCAATTCTAATATAAATCACTTTTAAAACTATTGTTTATATTAAGTCATGGTGACATCTTCCAATAATACACTCATCAATGTCAGTCTCATTGAATGTAACTAATGCCAAAGTGTTGTGCACCTTTTATTTTGATTATATGCGATGGAGTAAATGTGGTGCTCCAACGTATTATTGGGTCTGACTTAACTAGGCTGCATAATAGGATTATGGCCTTAGAGACAAATAACATGAATTATTCTAAATTTTGAGCAAGTGAATAATACTGAACAAAATGTTCATCAGGCAATCCAAGAGTTATACATACGATATAATTGACATGAGATGTCTATCTAAAAGGTTGTATTTTTGGTTTAGCCAAAGCTAACTCAAGGCATGATTAGATATGCATCTTGGACTATATATATATATTGATACATATATTAAAGTATAGTGATATTGATTTGAGTGTGAACATATTTATTTTATTTATACGTTTATATTAAAGCAATGATTATTATTATTTTGATTATCGTTATTATTTATTATCTCATGTAGATACTAAATGGCAAGCAACACCAACAATTTATCACTAAGGCCTGTTCTTGAAAAAGAAAAACTAAATGGAATTAATTTCCTTGACTTAGCACCGAAATTTGAAGATTGTCCTAAAACAAGACAGAAAGTTGTATGTACTTGATGGGCCTATTTCTGCACCAAGTACTGCACCCCATGCAGAGATTAATGCCCGTAAGAAGCACCAAGATGATGCTCTTGATGTCTCATGCTTGCAACCATGGCTCCGGGGCTTCAGAAGCAACACGAGTTCATGGATGCTTATGAGATGATTGAGCACCTTAAGAAATTGTTCGAAGGGAATGCTCGAAAAGAAAGGTATGACACTAGCAAGGCACTGTATCACTGCAAAATGGGAGAAAAGGAACCCGTTGGTCCATGTGTGCTGAAGATGATTGGATACATTGAGTATCTTGAGAGGTTAGGGTTTTCGTTGAACCTGGAAGCTTAAACTGATCTCGTTCTACAATCATTAAATAGTAATTATTCTCAATTCATCATGAATTATCTCATGAATAAAATTGAGAAAACCTTGACTGAGTTATTAAGAATTTAAGAACAGCTGAAAATAACATGAAGAAAGCAGAGCCTGCTGTCGTAATGATGGTACAAAAGGAATCTGCTAAACCCAAGGGCAAAGGCAAGAAAAAGCAGCTTAAGAAGACTGCTAATAAGACCAATTTCAAGAAGGCATCAAAGCCTAAAGGAGGGATTCCCAAATAGGGTTATTGTTACTACTTGGAAAGCCGGGTCATTCGAAACACAATCGTTATGCTTATTTAGAAGATCTAAAGAATAAGAAGGGAAGTTTGACTTCGCCCGATTCAAGTACGAATGTTATAAATGTCAATTTATCTACTTCTACATCTTGGATATTAGATACTAGATGTGGATCACATATTTGTGTGAATTTGCAGGATAAGCGAAAGAGTAAAGATTTGGCAAAAGGAGAAGTGGACTTACAAGTGGGAAATGGAGCAAATATTGCCGCATTAGCCATAGGAAGTTTCCACTTGTCCTTACCTTGTGGATTAGTTTTAGAATTATATGATTATTATTTTGTGTCTTCCATTAAAAAATATTATTTATGTATCTTGTTTGGACAAGTTTGGATTTTTATTTATAATAAAGGACAGATGCTGTTCATTTTATTTAAATGAGATAATTTATGGAAATGAATAGTTAATTAATGGTCTCTATATTCTTAACTTTGATGTGCCAGTTTATAACATTAATACCAAGAGGATTAAATCTAATGATCGTTTAGGCCATATAAATGAGAAACGCATATCAAAACTCTATAAAGATGAAATTTTGAATTCATTTGATTTTGAATCATACGAAGAATGCAAATCTTGTTTATTTGGCAAGATGACTAAAGCTCCTTGCACTGGACACAGTGAACATGCTAAAGATGTATTGGCCCTTATACATAGTGATGTATATGGACCAACTAGTACATATGCTAGAGCTGGGTTTTATTACTTCATTGCATTTACTGATGATTTCAGCAAATATGGATATGTATATCTTATGTATGAAACACAAATCAAAATCCTTTAAAAAGTTCAAAGAGTTCAAGAATGAAGTTCAAAACCAACTTGGTAAGAATATAAAAACTCTTCGAATAGATCGAGGAGGAGAATATTTAAGTCAACAGTTTAATGACTATCTGAAAGAGTATGGAATAGTATCACAACTCGCTCCACCGAGAACACCACAATGAAATGGTGTATCCAAAAGGAGAAATCGCACCTTATTAGATATGGTACGATCAATGACGAGTCATACAGATTTTCCAATAAGTTTTTGGGGTTATGCCCTTGTAACAACTGCATTCATACTTAATCGAGTTCCTTCTAAAATGGTTTCGAAGACACCATATTAGATTTGGACTGGGAGATGTCCAATCTCTCTTTTATGAGGATTTAAGGATGTGAAGCTTTCGTTAAACGTCTTACCTATGACAAACTCAGACCCAAATCAAATAAATGTTATTTTGTGGGATATCCAAGGGAAACAAAAGGATATTATTTCTACATACCTACAGAGAATAAAGTATTTATTGCTCGAACTGGTTTTTTCATTGAAAGAGACCTAGTCTTTAACAATACCAATGGAAATAAAGTAGAACTCGAAGAAATTCGGGAATCACAAGATATCATTGAACATGAACTTGAAATTGAGCAAGAACCATAAAATGTTGCGGAAACCAACCTGCTCAAATTACACAAAACATTTGTAGATCTGGTAAAATACGTCATGAGCCTGTTTTTGAATATCTAATAACTCAAACGAGAGACGTAATTCTCATAGATCAAGATGTGCCCACTTCTTCTCAAGAGGCTATGAATGGACCAGAATCTGAGAAATGGTTTGAAGCCATGAAATCTGAAATGGACTCTATGTAAACCAACCAAGTATGGACTTTGGTTGATCCACCTCATTGGGTAAAGCCAATCGGGTGTAAGTGAGTTTTCAAGAAGAAAACTGACATGAATGGTAAAGTACAAACCTATAAAGGCCGATTGGTGGCAAAAGGTTTCAAACAAGTTCAAGGAGTTGACTATGATGAAACCTTCTCCCCAGTGGCAATGGTTAAATCCTTTAGGTTATGCTTGCAATTGCAGTCTTTTGTGATTACGAAATCTAGAAAATGGATGTCAAAACCGCATTCCTTAATGGGAATCTTATCGAGGATGTGTACATGACACAACCTGAAGGTTTTGTCAATCCAAATGATGCTAGAAAAGAATGTAAACTGCAACGATCCATATATGAATTGAAGCAAGAGTCTCAGAGATGGAATCTTCATTTTGATGAAACAGTCAAGGAGTTTAGCTTCATTAAGAATGAAGATGAACCTTGTGTATACAAGAAAATTAGTGGGAGTAACATTATATTCCTAGTATTATATGTGGATGACATATTACTTACTGGGAATGATGTTAGTTCGTTACAAGTGGTAAAGACTTGGTTGGGGAAAATTTTCTCAGTGAAAGACTTAAGTGAGGTATCCTATATTTTAGGTATAGAGACATATCAAGAAAGTTAATAGGCCTAAGTTAGAGTACATACATTGATAAATTGCTGAAAATTTTTGGCATGCAAGAGGCTAAGAAAGGATACGTACCCATGTCACATGGTATATCACTATCTAAGTCCCAATGTCCTAAATCATCAGATGATAAGGAATGCATGAAAATGGTCCCATACGCTTCGGCAATTGGATCAATCATGTATACAATGTTGTGTACTCGTCCAGATATCTCCTACGCTTTAAGTATGACAAGTAGATTCCAATCTGATCTAGGTGAAAGTCACTGGACATCAGTCAAGAACATTCTTAAGTACCTGAAAAGGACTAAAGATTCAATCTTGATATATGGAGGTGAAGAGGAATTAACGGTAAAAGGTTACACAGACGCTAGCTTCCAGACTAATAAAGATGACTACAAGTCACAGTCCAGATATGTGTTTTTTTTGAATGGTGTTGCTCTTAGCTGGAAAAGTTCAAAGCAAGAAACAGTCGTTGATTCTATTATGGAGACTGAATACATTGCTGCTTCGGAAGCTGCTAAGGAGGCTGTTTAGATTAAGAAGTTCATCACTAAACATTCTGTTGTTCCGTTCAATATTGATATAATAGATCTTTATTGTGACAACAATGGGATCATTGCTCGGGCTAAGGAACCTAGATCACATCAAAACACATACTTCGGCGCTACCATCTCATCCGTGAAATTGTTGACATAGGAGATATACGTATATGTGGATTTCCAATGGATAATAATGTTGCAGACCCATTGCCTAAAGCTTTGTCGCAATAGAAGAATAATAGTCACACTAGTTTCATGGGTATACGATACAGGAGTGATTGGCTCTCGTGCAAGTGGGAGATTGTTAGAGTTTATGCCCGTTGAAGCAATCAGTTTTATATGAATAACAACAACATTGTTGATGTTATATTTTATTTGGAATAAAAGATTATGTTATGTTATATTTACTACGTAATATAAATATATTAACATAATAGAAATCCTTGGGATAATAATACGGAATTATAAAGTTTCAAGTAAATGACTTGAACATGAGATTATATAATATATTAAGTATTGTAATTCTCAAATATCCCTAGTGGAGATTTATTTTTTATACAGGACAACAATGAAACATTGAGACTAGTATGTTGATTGGTTGATGATCATATCTCATTGATCATTAACATATGTGATATTAATGTCAAGACATAAATATGTATAGGAGAATACCGTATTGGGATGACCCAACATGAGGAAACTATGTGGAATATAATTGATATTATCATAAGTTATTCTCATTGTGACAGTGATGTAATGGTCCTCAGACCTGAAATCATTATAATTTTATTCGAGAATATTTGTGTTTTGATATCATCAAAAATCACTTTTAACCAGGTAGACGATAAAGGTGATTATTGGATACATCTCGAATCAAATGAAAATTATGAATGATCTAGATGGAATTTAACCCTAATATATATATATATATTTGTATATGTATTGATATCCATTAGCCTCTTGATTGAGTGAGACTATGAAATGCATGGCCGTGCTCAAATATTGATTTGTTTCATATAGTCTACTCACCGATCAAGATAAAAGGATTAAATAATTAAGAGGATGATATGTTCCACGCCTCGAGTTTAATCTTGGATATATATTGGTTAAAAGGATTAAATTACATTGAAACACTACTCACATAACAGGTTATATCAAATCATTGATATTATTATAACTTGGGTAACAACGATGTATTACTTGATGTCGCTCGTTGTTTATAATTTAAATATTATTTAAATTATTGCCAACGTTATGATAAACCGTGAGGTCACACAATCAGAGCATTTGAAATAAAGGAACGACCATTTCAAATATAAAAACTAAATCAATTGGTTGATTCGGTATTCCTATTTGAAATGTATCCACGATATTCTCATATCCTAATTTTACTCGTTTCCTTTTATATAAGGGAGGTTGCACCGACCTTAATATCATTAGAAAAATAAAAAAAGGGAAACAAATAAATTAGGGATACACATGGTGAATATTAGCTAGTACAATCCTCCTTCATCTTTGAAATCGTGCGACGATCTTAAAGCAACTGTTCGTGGACCAATTAGAGGTGTCGCTTCATACGGCTGCGCTATTGATTCAAATCAACACAAGCTTCTTCATGTTCTCGCATTTGTGATTTATCATTCTTAAATTGGTATGCCTTTTAATTGATCTGTTTAAATCGCATAGATCCTGAAATTTTGGGTTAAAATTCATGAAATTCTGATGCAAATTTTGTGATAATTCCCTTTAGTATGTATATGTGCATATATAGTGTTGTTAATTAATCTATGTATCAGTTTAATTAATTGAGGTTTAATTCATCGAAAACGGTATTTAATCAGTCGAAAACATTTGGTGGAAATGGAAATAATTAAGTTTATGTTTTATGAAAAAGGGTCAGTTTGTCTCAGGTCCCTAATAAGTTTCAAAATTCACGTCACATCCAGTCAAACTCATATAAATTACATCCCTATTTATTCAAAAATCATCAAAAAATCACAAAAAAAATCACGTAAATTCATTATTAAATGCAACAAGTAATCGTCATCAAATTCATGCAGCAAAACTACGAAACAACAAATAGAAAACACACCAAAAAAACAGTGAATCGGCAGTATTATGCATCAAAAGATGCACTTATTTGTAAATAGTTGCATATATTTCAGTTATGCATCGAATTACACTATTATACATACATGTATGCAGTTAAACTGCAATATATGCATCATTTTATGCATATATTCAATTCTGACCTGTTTTTTCAAGCATACGCCTTTTATACACACATTTCTGCGTATATAGTCAATAATTCCATACATGTACACACATTTTCGTAAGCCTTCACCTTTTTATCTTTGTTGCATACATGTATGCACTTATACAGAATATATGCATACATTTCTGCAACTATTCGTAATACATGCAGTTTAGTTCAACTTTATACGCATACACATATGCAACTATTACTAGTATATGCATACATGTATGCATAAATTCATCTAGATTTTCAATATAAAATGCTGGACGAACGTATGCATACGTGTATGCATATATTCAGTATTTATGCAGAGTTGTATGCAACTTTTTTTTCTAGATTTCTTCTAGGAATATTCCCGGTTTTTTGAAATTTGTTTACTCATCAACGCAATTTTTTTTGGAAAACACGTAAGTAACAAGATAGGGACCCACTTCGCGTTTCCAAGTTGGACTGGATGTCGTTCTTATTTTGACACTTTTTAGGGATGTGTCCCTAATTTTCACTTATTAAAATTTACCGAAAACGATATTTAATTTTATGTATAACGTACGGTTAGTTCGATAGAATGTTGAAAATATACGTGTATTTGATAAAATTCATATACATACTATTATAGATTGAAGAGCACGGATTGTAATATATTATATTAATAAAGCCTTAGAGAGTTTTTTCGTCCCCAACCAATAAGTATTATATATGATCATTATGTAAATGTTCGTTTTATTAACAAAAAGGATATTTATATTCATCATGTACAATATTTGTTGGATTTGTCTTTTGTATTAGACAAGTTATGAACACAATAACAAAACTAAATCTCGTAAATCATTTCATTTTAAACGGTTTTCAAAATTTCAAAAGCGCTTCCTTTATGTTCCTTGTATTAGTGCAATTGTATACTATTTGGGAAACTAAACCGAAGTGCTGCCGAAATTTTATTGAATCGTTTAAATTGAAAAGATTTACGCGATTTAATTACGTTATTGTATTTGTAATGGAAGGTAGGATGGCCCACCAACAAAAGTGTAAATGATCAATTAACATAACATTCAGCAATAAAATTGTTTTAATAAAATGTCAATGCAAATTTTATCATACTTTTTAATTATATATCTACTTAGGAAAAATGGACAATTATTTTACTGGTCGAAGCTGGACAATCATATATCTACTTTTTAATTATTTTGATAAAATGACCATATAAATGATTTTTATGGCGTACTAACCCAGATTTTGCAATTGGCATATTTCACACGACTCGTAGATTGTTTAAATGCAACTGGTTCAGCAATGTTCCAGGTTCTGGAATCGACGTGCACCCAAAATATAATCTTATAGAAATAAAACATACTTTGCGTTATTATAAGTACGATCCTTTTATACTTTACAAACAAGCTCTTGAAGTACATTACGCTCCTTATCTATCTATAAGAAGAGACAAAATAGATTGGTCAGCTGTTTTTAAAACAAAGGCAAGGTTTACATTTGACGGGCGTAATATTCCGACGAACAAGCTTATAAACCAAATATCGAGAAAATAGTGGAATAGTAATAACCGATGATCAAACAGAGTTTGGATCTCTGAACGATGAATCAAATGAATTAACTGAAGCATTTGAGGCTACAGATGAACCATATATAGAGGAGGAAATAGAATCAGAGTCCGAAAGTGACGAGGACTAACGAATAATCCTCATTTTAGAAAGGTAACTTTATGTTATGTCATGTCATAATGTTTGTTATAATGTGATAATTTTATGTTATGTCATGTCATATTATTTAGATCGTATAGTCTTATATTATGTCATACTATTTGTTTTACATTGCCCTTTTATGTTATGTTATATTGTTGTCTGTAACAGGTATGACGTCACACGATCTAGTAGGTGGTGATGGCAGTGGCTTATCGCAGGAGCTATCACGTCCTGTGGTGTGCCTTAAACCAAAAGCCAACAAAGGGTAAGTATTAAGTTTTAAGTATAAATTAAATTTCTGTGCAACAAATCATATAAATATATATACAGTAGCCATGAAATGTTTTTTTCATTTAACATAGGGGTTTTGAGTTAGAGCCATCCAATACAGTCTTGACGATATCAAAACGCGCTTATCAAGCTCGTTTGACTATATGTTGGCCCACGTGGACATCGATACAAGACATTGTCAAGGAGATTATTTGGTAGGATTTTCCGGTACATGTGACATACCATTTATTACATTAAGTACCTATTTGATCAGTTCATATTTATGTTATTTTTAAAAAAATCAGGGTGCTGTGGATCTCCAACAGATAGATATGTTCCTCTTTAAGCGCCACTGGAACAATAAAGTGGCTAAAAATTACAAAGAAACAATGAATAGTATAAAATTAGGTGGGAAAAACCGGATTGGATGAGCGCTAAGGTGTGGGACGATTTGCATAATTGGGGGAATAATGATGAGTTTCTAGTGAATTTACTGCATATTTAATTTAAATCGTTGTAACGACCCGGATTTTTAGCCATTTAATTTGACCTGTAAATTTGTTTTAAATGTTGTATTGATAATTTAAAAAGGATTTTATAATGAATTTATTTAATAAAACAAAGTTTTAAACGTATAATTTATAACATAATTTAAAATGAGCTCGAAATAGTCGCGGTAGTTCGTAATTTACAATTTAAACTTCAACTGAATATACAGGATCTAATATAAGTCAGATTTCTTTGAGACAAGAAATGTTTGAATCTATTAAACTGTATCTTTCTAATGGAAGTGAAAAATCGAGATTTCATCTTATATATTGTGAATTACGTCCAAATCAAATTTTCAGAAAGTCGCTGTGGAATCGTATATAAGCCGTAACGGTTATTTAAATATATTTAAATATCGGTATTGAATTTAGACAAGCCCTTTGAGAGGTAGTGATAATTTAATTTTTAGAATTTTACTGTAATTTTTATTTGGAAAATAAGCGACTTTTTATTTAGAGTGTTTTATACCCTATATCAGCATTTTTGGGATTTCACAATATAAGTTAACCTACCGATATTATTATATTTTTGGGATCGTGGCAACTCGTTGGACACAATCGCATTTTTACCTCTGTCCGTAACGGCTCGGACATGAATGTAATTTTAGGCAACGAAGTTCGAAAATTCTTTTTATAAACTACTTGGCCAAACCACCGTGTTCCTTCCGACTGAAGCAAGCTAGTCCAGTCGTACAAATTTTTCTTAAAATCTTTAACAAATCTCGAAACATTATTCAAGATTTTCGGCTAGCACATGGTATGTCTGTGCCTCGTTGCTACAGAAAACGGAGATATTTAGGTGTTCGGCTTGTCCACTCTTTGTATTTTCTTTTCAGCAAAACATATTAAAAAATTCTTCCAAGTATTCAAAGGAAAATGGTTCATATCAATCACGATGTGTAAAATAATACGCCATTATCAAAAGGAACCAATGAAAACGAGTCATTGCCAATTAACTTTGCATTAAGAGATAATCAACAACAACATGTACATGAAATCCCAAAGTAACGTACAATACATGCAGTGGCCAAACAAAGATTATAAAGAAAAGAAAAACAAACCACGGACCTATATATATATATATTATATTACACAGAAGCCTACACTGCAATACTGAAACCCAAACAGGCCTACGCACATAGAAACTAAATGAATACAGCAAACCTAAGTACCAGCTATCCTACTCCTCAACTACGTGACTGCGAAGTAATCGAACTCTGTGGGTGTCAAGCTATGACATGCCGTGCCCCCACAAACTTTTTCTTCTTTAAATACGAGTACATTCAGTCTCGTTTCCCTTCCTGGTTTCTTCAGTAAACAACAAAAATGGTCACTGTAAAATTCAATTTAAAATCATCATTAACTCCTCTAAACCAAATCCTTAAACCTTTAGTTCCCAAATCGTTGTTCTTCTGTGAAATAAAAACCAAAATTTTCGCCACTTCCAAAATCAAATTAAAAATCGAAAACTAGATGAGATCGTTCCTTTCTTGGTTCGTTGGGTTCGTTGAGGAAGGGCTTTTTGGGTTTCAACATTGTGGTTTTTGAGAGGGTCTTTGCATCAACGACAAAGAAGTTTTGGTTGCAGATCACCCCATTTACGGGTGTTTGGAGAAACTTGCATTCAAAAAGGGTCGGATTTTTCTTGCTGGGTTTCACGAGGAAGGACCGACTTCCATGATTCAAGGAGGGATTTGCGAGTGGCTTTGCTGAATGTCAGGGGATGGTGCTGACAAGGAAATGAGCAGATGGTTTCAGTAGCTGATTTGGTGAAGTATGGGTATAGAACGATGTGGTTGGTGATTACTGTAAGGCGTTAAGGGAGAGTATATAATTGAGGTGAGATGGTATGAACATAAGTTTGGATTTTATGATATTGAGTTGGGTTTACCATAGGTTATTGCACTTGTTTTTTTGCATTTTCCGGAAAGGAACGTGTAGAAGAAGTATTAGTGGGGTGAGGGGACTAAAACGTAATTAAAGGGAGAAACTGAAATTTGCGGTTCCAGTAATTTGTTTGTGAAGGAGACTATTGGATAAATGTTTGGGTTGGTGAAGACATGACGGACTGATTATTTGAATGTGGAAGAAGTCAAGGAAATGTGATCATGTAGGGTGTGCGTGAGTCAGGTACTGAAGGTGATGTGATAATTGAGTTACAATTGAAAATTTGAGTCACGTTACAATGGAAATTACAAACAAGTTTGAAGCACTCGACGAATATTGGGACATAGAAGAAGGGAGAAGTTAGAAATGGTAGTGTGCTTAGCGGCATAGAGGTTGATGGGTTCATCAGTCCTATGTTAGGAGACTCTAGCTGAAACACCCCACCTCCGTTAAGGTCACTTACAATGGGAATGCCTTAACTTCGATGGAGCATTATAGGTAAAAGACACAGAAAGTTTACAAGATAGAAATATAAGCAGCGGAAAACAAACATTTATTTCATACGTGGTTCAATACCAAAACCATTACAGTAAATTGTCTCAAAATAACTTCCAAAACATTTCATCATAATCTCTGTCTTGATTAAAACATAAAGAAGCATATAACATAAATCAAACTGCATAAATCTCCAAGTCTAGTGTGTCCAAAGCCATAGCCAAAGATTCCAAGCCGTACATCACAGAGTCTTCAAGCTTGGAAAGATGAACGGTCCAAATTAAGCTGAGCTATTCCCTCCCTGGCTACCTGAGGGGGGGGGGACGGAAGAAAAGATGATGAAAGAAAAATGGGTCAGACATAAGTCTGAGTAAGTCTAGTGACTTTTCAGTGTGTGAATAAGGAAAAGGTCATGATAGGAATAAACTGAAAATAGGACAGTACTAGAACAACAAACTAACATAGAACTATACAAGGCAGGATAAACCGAATATACATAGCACCTATGTTTAATTCTCTGCACCTACTTATATTTGTCCAACTAGCACCACATGTTCTTGGTGAAATGATCCCTTCATATCGGTCGGCTCCTACTCGCATGCATTTATCACGTGTGTCATTCGGCCGCCGCTTGATTGTAGATACCTGTGCTGGTCCCACCATAGGGTGTATCAAATCCTATGGTGGCAACCCGACACGATTCAAGATGCACAGTGTATGACTACTGATGTCCAATGCCTGCTTTTTCCACTCCGGAGTACGTGCACGCCTGTACTCCGCCAGAACCTACACTGACGCACCACCCACCGATGTTTTTGACCGCTTATAATCAGCCCAGTAATCGTGCCCTACCCTGCCTAGTTTAGGGCTCCATGATACATCTATGTGGGTAACTGCTGAAATGGGTCCCCGTTACTAGGGTTTTCCAGACAACATGTTAATTGGTTAAGTGTCCAAATTTACCTAACCCCACCCATCAGTTTAGCTAACATGTTGAATTGGTTAAGTGTTTCCATAATTGACTTAACCCTACCACTCTTGACTTAGCTTTATTAGAGCACCAACCACTCACATTAGACAGGTATTGTTGTGGTCACTGGATGTGCCGGTCGGTTCCGGGCAGTTTTAAACCACAACTCAGTCTAACCTCGGGTCCTTTTTGGGCTCAATGCACTAACCACCCACATTAGACAGGTATTGTTGTGGTCACTGGATGTGTCGGTCGGTTCCGGGAAGTTTTACACCACAACTCAGTCTAACCTCGGGTTAGGCATATTCGTCTTTTCTAAATTTACATATTTATCCTTTTATGCTTATATGTAAATTTATCAACAATTTATTGTCATGGACCACTTTCCTTCTAAATCAAATTCATAATTTTTGGTAAGTAAATTATACCATTTCAGTGCCATACCATTTACATGGTTATGAGCCAAATATGTTAATTATGTATAGTTCTCATGTTTTTCCCAACGTTACCCCCGTTGTACATTCGCAAAATTACATAGGATGTTAGGCTCGACATTTTAGCCTAACTAATAAACTAAAAAGGGGAAAAGAGGAACTTGCAACATTCCAACATCATACAAAAATATGGATCTAACTACAGATGTGTCACATGAACTTGGCATAATATACTTTTAATTATGAACTTGCAAACTAGATCTATGCAACATGAGTCATAAAATAATAGTTTTACAAAGAACTACCAAAATCTAATTAGAAATGTAGTGGTGAACTTGCATAGGGATTGAGTCATGCTAATATTGATTTAACATAAAGGCATATGGTTCTAACATATAAAGTTGTAGATCTAAACATATAGGTTTACATAATCATGTTTTAACCTATAAACTTGCATGTATTCATAACATGATAGCATCACTTAACTTGCATAAACATGGCATAATTTCTAAATTGACATAAAACATATAGATATCATCACCAAATTATACAGGGTCGTAGATCTAAACATGTATGCATAATGGATCTAATCAATTAGGCATAAACGACGTGACATAGCCTAAAACTTGTATGTATCATAATATCACCAAACGTATATATGATAATTTCACAACATCATAGGTTTATTCGCAAATTTCTACATAACATTATATGTTCGATAGACCACAATAGTTCATAGGCATATATGATAGAATAAACATGAATAAACATAAATCAGCATCACATACACCTTGATACAATTCTATTTTACAATTCATTACAAACCATGTCTTTAATTCATTCACATCTGAAAGATAACTACACTTACAAACAAAAAGGAATTCTTGATTTCTGGGATCTATATTCTGAAATTGAATTGCTCGCCTTTGATGTAGATCGTTGAATTTTTTAGTTGAATTAGATTAGATTTAATTTTGACGTAGCTTTAATCTTGCCTTTGAGTTGAAAGAGATGACGGCTATTCTAGGTTCACCATTGACGGCATGGCGGCTCTTGGTATGAATATTTGTGATTTAGGGTTGAGAGTTAGGTTGCTTTTATAGAGGTTTAATTAATTTAGAGCCCTCAGATTAACCCTAGAAGTAATCAAGACCATCCAGTCAAGATAGGATAACACCTCATCCCTAATGACTCAGCAGGGAGTCAGAATTCGTCATCCTTTCAGATCTGCCGGGGGGGGGGGGGGGGTAGGTCGACCCCCAGGTCGACCTGTAGGGTAGGTCGACACTAGGGTCGACCTGGCCTGGGCGGGAATTTTCCTGCCCTGCCCTCTTCTTGTGTTTAAATTTGAATTTTGAATTTTTGAAACTTCCGAAGGCCATAACTTCTTCATACGAAGTCCAAATCACGAAAATTCGGACTCTATCTCAACCATAATTCCGAGACGAATGCAATGGCTTAACTCGTTTCCCTTAATTCTCACATTTAAAATTAATTATTATTTAATTCGTTACTTTAAGGTTTATCGAAGCACGGGGTGTTACATTCTCCCCTCCTTAAGGGATTTCGTCCCCGAAATCTTCAAGTCAAGAAGAACGTATATCCTACCATCCAATCGCCATCTACTCAACCATCAAACACAGGCGTCCATTGTCCTTAAAAGACTTCTAATGCTTCATGATCATATGCACAGTGTGTGTGTATGTCCCTATCTAATGCAAAATCAGGCGGTCTACTGATTCAGTTGACCTCCTTAATGCAAGTCATGTCAGTGTCATGCGTCCATAATGTATGCAATCTTCCCTAATCATACTTTCTACATGAGTGCACAATCATTCATACAAACGCAACATCCACATGATAACACATTAGGTTTCAATCATATATAAGTACATATATGCATATGCAATATGAAAGTGACTGAGCCGATCTAATACCTAAAGTGTGTGTATATGCATCCACGAGCAACCACCAGCAATCACTTGCAACCACTTGCAACCATCAATCATAACATGTTTCAAATACATGTTTACATCCATTGATTTCTACCTAAGGATCGAGAACAACATAGAGGAAAATACTCAAAAGATAGATACGAGTATGAACAAACTTAAGGAAAAAGAGATCAAGGATGTACCCTAAAAAAGAAACGGGTAGGCTGCGCGTATTTTGGCCTCAGTCTCCCAAGTCGCGTCTTCCTCAGCGTCACTCCATTGAACTTTTACAAGTTTGACTTCACGGTTGCGATAGCTTTTTGACTTCTGTACCCAAGATATCTCAAAGTTGCCTCTTGTTCTACTTCTACGTCCTCTAATATGCTTGGTTCCACCACTTCCGCAGACTCATGTAAGCACTTTCGTAAGTGAGAAACGTGAAAGACATTATGAACTCCACCCAATCTTTCGGGCAGCTCTACTCTATAAGCCATCTTCCCAATCCTTTCAACGATAGGAAACAACCCTACAAATCTTGTAGCCAACTTTCCTACGGATCTGAAGTGCACGACGTTCCTCAAAGGAGATACTTTAAGGAAAACCCTGCCCCTAACCTCAAACTCAAGGTCGGTCCTTTTCTTATCTACGTAGGACTTTTGTCTATCTTGGGCAGTCTTCATTCTTTTTCGTATCAAGTCCACTTTCTCTGAAGTTTCTCTAATCATATCTGGTCTAAGTATGAGCTTATCTGTAGACTCCCACCAACAAGTTGGTGATCGGCACGGTCTTCCATATAAAGCTTCGAAGGGTGCCATACCTATGGTGGCTTGGTAGCTATTGTTGTAGGAAAACTCTACCAAAGGAAGATTATCCTCCCATGTTCCTCCGAAGTCAAGAATGCATAATCCCAAGAGGTCTTCTAATACTCTGTTCACTCTTTCCGTCTGACCATCGGTTTGGGGGTGATAGGCCGTGCTTAAGCATAACTGTGTGCCTACAGCTTCTTGCAAGCTCTTCCAAAACTCGCTCGTAAAGATAGAATCTCGATCGCTAATAATGCTAGAGGGTATCCCATGGAGTCGGACTATCTCTTTAAGATATATGGATGCTAGGGATGAGGCGGTCCTTCTACTCTTCACGGGTATGAAGTGAGTGCTTTTTGTGAGCCTGTCCACTATTACCCAAATACTGGTATTGCCTCTTCTTGACCTAGGCAGCCCATCAATAAAGCCCATCGAGATGCTATCCCATTTCCAATGTGGGACCTCTAGAGGATGAAGCAAACCACCAGGCTTCTTTTGTTCCGCCTTGACTTGCTGGCATACTAAGCACTTCGAGACGAATTCAGCTACATCTCTCTTCATGCCATCCCAAAAGAAAACCCTTTTTACGTCTTTATACATCTTGTCTCCACCGGGGTGTATGGTCAACTTGGAATGGTGTGCTTCTTCAAGAATTTTCTTCACCAAATCCCTTGCTTGTGGGACGCATAGCCTTCCATCCCGCCTCAACCAACCCTTATCATCAATGGAGTATCTATTGAGGTGACTAGAAGTCTCACCCCTACTTAACTTATCTATCACATCAACTAGCTGAGGGTCTTCACGTTGTGCGGTCGCTATTGAGTCAAAAAGAGTGGGTCGTACCTCTAGCGATGCTAACAAACCAGTCACATGATCGACATAGGGTCTAAAATCAAAGTTGGCTACATACTCCAAGCTCTGCCTTTCAATAAAGAGAGGGCTTAAGGTCAGCTTCTTTCTACTCAAGGCATCTGCTACTACATTGCCCTTGCCAGGGGTATAGGAAATCTTGAAATCGTAGGATGCCAAGAATTCCATCCACCTTTGTTGCCTCAAGTTAAGGTCTTTCTGCGAGAAAAGGTACTTCAACGATTTATGGTCAGTATATAATTCAAACTTCTCATCTAGGAGATAATGGCACCAAGACTTAAGCGCAAAGACGATGGCAGCCAACTCTAGGTCGTGGGTTTGGTAGTTTTTCTCATGTATTTTCAACTTCCTGCCTCCGTAAGCTACTACCTTCCCTTCTTGCATCAACACACCTCCTAATCCCGTACCACATGCATCTGTGTATACGGTAAACATCTTGCTCCCATCCAATAATGTCAGAACTGGGGCTGTTGTTAGAGCTCTTTTTAAGCGTTGGAAAGCAATATCGCAATCCAAATCCCAAGTGAAAGTTAAGTTCTTCTTCGTCAACTTTTAAGCGGAGCAGAGATTTTCGCAAAATCTTTGATAAACTTCCGGTAAAAGCCCGCTAGCCCGAGGAAGCTTCAGACTTCGGTTGCATTCCGTGGGACCTTCCAATCTTGCACCGCAACTACTTTTACGGGGTCCACGGCTAACCCTTCCTTGGATACCACATGTCCAAGAAATCCTACTTCCTCTCTCCAGAAGTGGTATTTGGAGAATTTGGCTTTCAACTGATGTGCTCAAAGAGTATCCATGACTTCCTTTAGATGCTGAGCATGCTCTTCCTCACTCCTCGAGAAAATCAAAATGTCGTCTACGAAGACCACCACAAACTTATTGAGGAACTCCCTGAACACCCTGCTTATCAAATCGACAAAGTAAGCGGGTGCGTTTGTCAGTCCAAAAGGCATGACAAGCCACTCGAAGAAACCATCCGGAGTTCTGAACGCGGACTTGTCAATGCTGTCTTCAGCCACTCTTAGCTGATGAAACCCGGTAGCTAAATCTAGTTGGGAGAAAACCGATGCACCTACAAGCTGATCGAACAAGTCATCTATTCTTGGAAGTGGGTGCCTATTCTTCTTGGTCAGCCTGTTTAGCTCCCTATAATCAACGCATAGGCGAAGCGAACCGTCCGCTTTAGTTGCGAACACTACTGGAGCACCCCATTTAGAAATACTCTGCCTTATAAACCCCTTCTCAAGCAGCTCTTTAACTTGCTTATTGAGTTCTTTCCTCTCCCTTGGAGCCATGTGTCTAACGGGTAGAGCGACGGGTTTTGCATTATCAACGAGGTATATACGGAAGTCTATCTCCCATTTCGGAGGTAACCCTTTAACCTCTTCAAAGACATCCGAGTATTCACGGACTACTATAACAGACCGCAAATTCTCAATAGATGCATCAAGAGATTCTAGATAGCTAAGCATAACAGAGTTCATGGGATTACAAAAAATTTCGAGAGTGTTACCAAGGCGAGTCATGAGTCTAACCACACTCTTTTCACAGTCGAGTATGGCACAATTACTGGATAGCCAATCCATGCCTAGAATCAACCCATAGCCCGTGAAGCCCAAAACATAGGCATTGACTCTAAACCCCACACTTAATATAGAAATTTCCAAATCCAAACAAATCATTGAAAAATAAGTTGAGCCCCCAATTGGATTTGAAACAACCAAGGGATCCTCTACTAAACTGGTGTCTAGGTGCAGAGATTCAACTAAAGCAATAGATATAAAAGAGTGCGATGCGCCAGCATCAAAGAATGTACGAACAGGATGATCAAAAAGATAAACTAAACTCTCAACAAAAACATTTCTACCTTGTTCTTGCGGAGGTGCGATGAGAGCGTGAACCTGCCCTCCAGAAGTAGATCCAACTCTCTGCCCTTGCCCTTGCTTTCTTGGGTAGTCCCTAGCCATGTGTCCTGCCTCGCCGCAATGGAAACAGCCACCCATCTTCCTTTTCTTCTTCCTACAGTCCTTAACCAGATGTCCAGGAATGCCACAAAAATTACACTTCCTCTTGTCACGGGTTTTGTTGTTTTTCCCGCCTTTCTTGGAGTCTGTCTTCTTGCTCTGTGATCCTTCCTCTTTCTTATCCTGAGATGCTTCCACCTTTGTCTCCTTCTTGCCAACCTTATCTTCTTCTTGTAACAGTGCCATGTCCACCAGTCTTTCATAAGTCGCACCCATAGGTATATGGGACATAACTACGCTATGCAGTGGCTAATTCAATCCTTTAACAAAGCAGAGAGCCTTCTTATGTGGAGTGTTCACTAACTCCAATCCGAACCTAGCTAGCTGATTGAATTGGTGAAACACCCCACCTCTGTTAGGGTCACTCTCAAAGGGAATGCCCTAATTTTGGTGGAGGTTTATAAGTATAAGTCACAGATATACAAGACAGATATAAGAACACATATTTTTGAACAGCGAAAAACAACAACATCTTTTATTTCATTAAAATACGTGTTCACAAAAACATGCCATACTTGTCTTACAATTCTTCCAAAAACATAACAACTTCATAACTGTCTTGATTACATTATTAAAGAAGCATAAAGAAAACATAAATAAACTACAAAAGTCCCATAATTGTTGTCCAAAGCCATAGCCCAAAACGGAAAAGATCCAAGCAATACATTCTTTCTCTTCAAGCTGGATGTGAAATCTGGTCAAGCTGCGGTATTCCCTCCCTGTGGACCTGGGGGGGGGGGACGAAAGAAAAGAAGGCGAAAGAAAAGTGGAGTCAGACATAAAGCCTGAGTAAGTCTAGTACTATTCAGTCTATGAATAAAGAACTGGGTATGATAAGTATAAACTGGAAATGGGAAAGCACCATAAACTAAGTTAAGTTGTCTAGGGTTGAATATACTATCGTACCCCATATTAATCTTTGTACCCATATAAACTAGTTCCCAACATGCATCCCATAATCAGGGTGAAGTGATCCATTTTCTGATGATCGGCTCCTACTCGCATAGTTACATGTGTCTTACGGCCCCCGATGTTGTAGTTACCTATGCTGGTCCCACCATGGGGTGTATCAAGTCCCATGGTGGCGGCCCGACACAATTCTAGAATGCACAGGTATGCTACTGGTGCCCAGTGCCTTATTTTTCTGCGCCGGAGTGTGTGCACGCCCGCACCCCGTTAGAACCTACACTGCTACACCACCGCCGTCGATTTGACCTCTTACAGTCAGCCCAGTAATCGTGCCCTACCCTGCCTAGTTCAGGGTATCCTGATACACCTTGTAGGGTTACTGCTGAAAAGGGTCCCCCGCTACTAGGTTTTGTATTTCTAGCCTACATGCTAAGTTGGTTAAGTGTTTAATAAACCTAACCCCCAATCAGTCTGTTTAGCTTAGCATGTTCCCTTTTTGATTAAGTATTAATTAAATTTACTTAATCCTATCAATCCTGACTCAGCCTTAATTATCTTATTAAAGCCTTGACCTCTCACATTAGACAGGTATTGTTGTGGCTGCCTGTTGCCGGTTGGGTTCGGGCAGCCTTACGCCATAACTCAGTCTAACCTCGGGTCCTTATTGGGCTCCGTGTTTAACCACCCACATTGGATAGGTATTGTTGTGACTACTGGACAACCGGGCGGTTCCGGGCAGGTTTACATCACAACTCAATCCAACCTCGGGGTAAACACATCGTATTTTCTACATTTACATATTTTGTCTCTTTTCTTTTTATATGTAAATATTTGCTGCCCATTATTCAAATTCATCTTTATTGATTAAAATTTATTTATGCCACTTAATTGTTTTTCAAGGTTGTTGGCATGCGTCAAACATGCCAACACATATGTTCTATATTTTAACCCAAACGTCATTACCCCCATTTTACACGTTCGATACAATGAAAGATATGTTGGGTTTAACATTTAAACCCAACTTAGCCATATGAAAAGGGGAGGCTTATAACATGGTGTTTATGAGGTAACATAAAAAGGGGAGTGTGAACGCATGAACTTGCAACATAACGATTCAATTAACATAAATTAGGCACATGTGAACTTGCAATTGTAACAGCATATAATCATGGCATAAACAATACTTAAACATGAATCATTCTATTCATATGATTATGGCATAAACAATACTTAAACATGAATCATTCTATTCATATGATTATGGCATAGACAATACTTAAACATGAATCATTCTATTCATATGGTTATGGCATAAACAATACTTAAACATGAATCATTCTATTCATATGATTATGGCATAAACAATACTTAAACATGAATCATTCTATTCATATGATTATGGCATAGACAATACTTAAACATGAATCATTCTATTCATATGATTATGGCATAAACAATACTTAAACATGAATCATTCTATTCATATGATTATGGCATAGACAATACTTAAACCTGAATCATTCTATTCATATGATTATGGCATAAACAATACTTAAACATGAATCATTCTATTCATATGATTATGGCATAAACAATACTTAAACATGAATCATTCTATTCATATGATTATGGCATAGGCAATACTTAAACATGAATCATTCTATTCATATGATTATGGCATAGGCAATACTTAAACATGAATCATTCTATTCATATGATTATGGCATAAACAATACTTAAACATGAATCATTCTATTCATATGATTATGGCATAAACAATACTTAAACATGAATCATTCTATTCATATGATTATGGCATAGACAATACTTAAACATGAATCATTCTATTCATATGATTATGGCATAATTAATACTTAAACATGAATCATTGTAAACTTGCAATTGGAATGTAAATCTAACTTAATTGTGTCACATATATCACCATATGGTTTTGATAACAACTTAGGCCTAAAACATGTTTCAACTAGGCATAATACCAAACATAGTTTAGTCATGTTCATAAAGGTGCTTACTTTTGTTTCTAATACAAAAGTATGATTTGCCAATTTCAACATAGATTCATATAAATCATAGTAATTAGTCGATTCCAATTACACACTAAAAGTGATCATAAAAGTATGTACATCATATTAGCATAATAATGAATCATATACTTGCATGAATCCCAAATAAAATACCACAACATATGGTTGTCAACATAAATCATATACTTGTATGAATCCAATCGTACACCATAGCATTGCCAAATCGTTTAGAATCAAAATAACATACAAATATAGATTATTATCGCCACAATTCCATTTCGTTGATAACTTCCAACGCAAATCACATACTTGCAAATATCCAATCGTATACCATAACATTCCCAAATCGTTTAGAATCAAAATAACATACAAATATATATTATTATCGCCACAATTCCATTTCGCATTTTACACAAATCAAACGCAATTAATTATTCACATCGGAATAGCACTCTACTTACAACGTATGACGAATCTTCAATTCAGGAATCTGAATTCTGAATTTGGAGATGCTATCCTTTGTTGTAGGCGTTGTTTTGATTTGTTTGACGTTGCTTTAAGCTTTGAATTATCTCCTAATTGTCTCTCTATTTCTGATGGCTATCCTTAGTCTCTCCTCAGCAGCATGACGGTCTCATCTCCATTTTAGTTTGTGTGAATTAGGGTTAGTCTTAGGTCCTTTTTATAGAGTGTGTGAGTTGATTTAGACCGTCGATGGAGCTTGGTTCAATAATAGCCATTCGTTTGAAGGGGAGACCAACCAGGAGCTGACACCTAGCCCTAGTGACAAGGCAAGGCTCAGAAATTCGACCAGACCCTGATCAGGCCAGCCAAGACCTGACCAGCAGGTCATTCTGACCTGGGCGCACTTGGCAGGTGCGCCAGGCTAAAAATGTACTGGCGCACTTCCCAAGTGCGCCAGTTCATTTTTGTTCTGGCGCACTTCCCAAGTGCGCCAGTGAATTCTGACCCGTTTTCTGGTTTTTCGCCCAACTTCGTTCGTCCATATCTTCTTCATACGATATCCGTTTTACGCAAACTCGGACTCTATCTCAAGAAGAATTCCGAGACGAACGCAATGGCGTATCCCGTTTCCCTTAATTCTTTGATTTTAAATTAGTTATACTTCAATTTGTGAATTTCACCATTATAGAATACACGGGGTGTTACAATTGGTTAACGTATTCCTTGACCGACATACTTCCCTGTTTGAGAGCTAAGAACTTCTCCATCTGTAGGCTTCGTTCAGCTTGTGAGAGGAATTTCATTTCAAACCTCATCCTAAAATCCATCCAAGTTTCAATTAGTCTTTCCGCTTTAGTGACTTCCCACCAATAGGAAGCTTCGTCTTTGAGCAACCATACCGCCAACTGTATCTTCTGCCTATCATCCACTTTGAAGATATCGAACAAATCCTCAGTTTCTTTGAGCCAGTTTCTTGCTTCCACGAAGGATTCATTTCTATTGAAGTTCTTTCCACCCATGGCTCGAAAGTCCCTACATATTTTTGAGAAAGCATTTGCACGAGGAGGAGGAGGAACCGCTGCAGCTGGGGGAGGAGGAATGTCTGCTGGGCCTGCGTCATTGGCCCTAGCCTCTAGGTACCTCCTGAACCAGCCGGGTATTGGTACACCCTCTGGAAGGTTAAGATTCCCAGACATGCTGAGACAAAAAAGGAAAGATTCAAGACAAAGGATAGAAAGATAGTGCATATAGCTTTGGAGGATTATGCCTTTTAAAGTAAAATAACACTTTTTCTTGAAAAATGCTTTTTTTTAAAAAAATTTGTTTTCAAAAACTTTTATCTGATCAAGTAAACCTTTGCTCTGATACCAAGTGAAACACCCCACCTCCGTTAAGGTCACTCACAAAGGGAATGCCTTAACTTCGATGGAGCATTATAGGTAAAAGACACAGAAAGTATACAAGATAGAAATATAAGCAGTGGAAAACAAACATTTATTTCATACTTGGTTCAATACAAAAACCATTATAGTAAATTGTCTCAAAATAACTTCCAAAACATTTCATCATAATCTCTGTCTTGATTAAAACATAAAGAAGCATATAACATAAATAAAACTGCATAAATCCCCAAGTCTAGTGTGTCCAAAGCCATAGCCAAAGATAAGAGATTCCAAGCCATACATCACAGAGTCTTCAAGCTTAGAAAGATGAATGGTCCAAATTAAGCTGAGCTATTCTCTCCCTGGCTACCTGAGGGGGGGGGGGAGAGGACGGAAGAAAAGAAGACGAAAGAAAAATGGGTCAGACATAAGTCTGAGTAAGTCTAGTGACTTTTCAGTGTGTGAATAAGGAAAAGGTCATGATAAGAATAAACTGAAAATATGACAGTACCAGAAAAGAAAACTAACATAGAACTATATAAGGCAGGATAAACCGAATATACATCGCACCCATGTTTAATTCTCTACACCTACTTATATTTGTCCAACTAGCACCATGTGTTCTTGGTGAAATGATCCCCTTATATCGATCGGCTCCTACTCGCATGCATTTATCACGTGTGTCATTCGGCCCCCGCTTGACTGTAGATACCTGTGCTGGTCCCACCACGGGGTGTATCAAATCCTATGGTGGCAACCCGACACGATTCAAGATGCACAGTGTATGACTACTGATGCCCAGAGCCTGCTTTTTCCACTCCGGAGTACGTGCACACCGTACTCCGCCAGAACCTACACTGACGCACCACCCGCCGATGTTTTTGACCACTTATAATCATCCCAGTAATCGTTCCCTACCCTGCCTAGTTTAGGGTCCCATGATACATCTATGTGGGTTACTGCTGAAATGGGTCCCCGTTACTAGGGTTTTCCAGCTAACATATTAATTGGTTAAGTGTCCAAATTTACCTAACCCCACCCATCAGTTTAGCTAACATGTTGAATTAGTTAAGTGTTTCCTTAGTTGACTTAACCCTACTACTCTTGACTTAGCTTTATTAGAGCACCAACCACTCATATCAGACAGGTATTGTTGTTGTCACTGGATGTGCCGGTCAGTTTCGGGCAGTTTTACACCACAACTCAGTCTAACCTCGGGTCCTTTTTGGGCTCAATGCACTAACCACCCACATTAGACAGGTATTGTTGTGGTCACTAGATGTGCCAGTCGGTTTCGGGCTGTTTTACACTACAACTCAGTCTAACCTCGGGTTAGGCATATTCGTCTTTTCTAAATTTACATATTTATCCTTTTATGCTTATATGTAAATTTGTCAACAATTTATTGTCATGGACCACTTTCCTTCTAAATCAAATTCATAATTTTTGGTAAGTAAATTATACCATTTCAATGCCATACCATTTACATGGTTATGAGCCAAATATGTTAATTATGTATAGTTCTCATGTTTTCCCCAACGTTACCCCCGTTGTGCGTTCGCAAAATTACATAGGATGTTAGGCTCGACATTTTAGCCTAACTAATAAACTAAAAAGGGTAAAAAGAGGAACTTGCAACATTCCAACATCATACAAAAATATGGATCTAACTGCAGATGTGTCACATGAACTTGGCATAATATACTTTTAATTATGAACTTGCAAACTAGATCTATGCAACATGAGTCATAAAATAATAGTTTTACAAAGAACTACCAAAATCTAATTAGACATGTAGTGGTGAACTTACATAGGGATTGAGTCATGCTAATATTGATCTAACATAAAGGCATATGGTTCTAACATATAAAGTTGTAGATCTAAACATATAGGTCTACATAATCATGTTTTTAACCTATAAACTTGAATGTATTCATAACATGATAGCTTCACTTAACTTGCATAAACATGGCATAATTTCTAAATTGACATACAACATATAGATATCATCACCAAATTATACAAGGTCGTAGATCTAAACATGTATGCATAATGGATCTAACCAATTAGGCATAAACGACGTGACATAGCCTAAAAATTGTATGTGTCATAATATCACCAAACGTATATATGATAATTTCACAACATCATAGGTTTATTCGCAAATTTCCACATAACACGATAGGTTCGATAGACCACAATAGTTCATAGGCATATATGATAGAATAGACATGAATAAACATAAATCAGTATCACATACAACTTGATACAATTCTATTTTATAATTCATTACAAACCATGTCTTTAATTCATTCACATCTGAAAGATAACTACACTTACAAACAAAAAGGAATTCTTGAATTCTGGGATCTGTATTCTGAAATTGAATTGCTCGCCTTTGATGTAGATCGTTGAATTTTCTTAGTTGAATTAGATTAGATTTAATTTGGACGTAGCTTCAATCTTGCCTTTGAGTTGAAAGAGATGACGGCTATTCTAGGTTCACCATTGAGGCATGGCGGCTCTTGGTATGAATATTTGTGATTTAGGGTTGAGAGTTAGGTTTCTTTTATAGAGGTTTAATTAATTTAGAGCTGTCGGATTAACCCTAGAAGTAATCAATACCATCCAGTCAAGATAGGATAACACCTCAGCCCTAATGACTCAACAGGGAGTCAGAATTCGTCATCCTTTCAGATCTGCCTGGGGGGGGGGGAGGGGTAGGTCGACCCCCAGGTCGACCTGTAGGGTAGGTCGACACTAGGGTCGACCTCCTAGTCGACCCGGCCTGGGCAGGAATTTTCCTGCCCTGCCCTCTTCTTGTGTTTAAATTTGAATTTTTAAACTTCCGAAGGCCATAACTTCTTCATACGAAGTCCAATTCACGCAAACTCGGACTCTATCTCAACTAGAATTCCGAGACGAACGCAATGGCATAACCCGTTTCCCTTAATTCTCACATTTAAAATTAATTATTCTTTAATTCATTACTTTAAGGTTCATCGAAAATGGGGTGTTACACTAGCGCCACCAATGATGTTGAAAAAGAGCAACTCCTCCTTCCTTTTTCTATTGATAAGGACAAGTAAATTGTGATCATAGCAAAAACCGGGTAGTTTAATTAACAGCGCTACAAAATTAATATTGGTAACTAAAGTTAATTAATGACCTTAGTAACTATGTTTTATTTTAAATTATATATATATGTATAATTGTAAATCGTTACAACTATGTCATACGATAACAGAATTCGGAAAAAACAAGAAATGTCGAAATTGTATGGGCGTTGTCTACACATATGAGCTGTAATGGTGTGAATTGGAACTAACGTGGATGAGAACAAAGCTAGTGGAATTTCGTGACAAAATCAAATACATGTTTGATTGTAATAGAAACAAGAGCAGAACCGTCAACTGCGACCTAGGTGAGTAACCTCACTAACTCAGCCTCGTTTATATTTTAGTATAAACGAGTTTTTAATTTAGTTATAGTAATTTTATACTGTGTGATGCTTGTTTGGATGAATGGTTCATAAAATTGGTTGAATGATTGATATAGTTATATTGTTGATCGATTATTAGTTCTGTTTACTACGATATTTTATATTTATGTGAAACTAATGTTGATTAACATCTGTAGTTGCAGGGAAACATGTTGGAGGGATCCAACTGGATTCCTCAACATTTATATTACTGTTTGTTGTGATATATATATATACTATGATTGATTATGATATGTTGAATTACCCTGACCTTAGAAATTTGGTATTTTTAACTACCGTAAATATTTCGAATATAGAAAGAAATTTAAGTTTTTAAATGGGAATTTATTTTTCCAAAAATAGAAATATATTAGAAACTTGTTTTAATAAATTAACAAGGATTGGATTATAAATGATGTTTATGAATTCAGTAAAATTATTATCTTGGGATAAGATTGAAATATAAATTCAAGTTAAATTTATATAAATAAATGGAAATGAATTTGAAACTGATATATGTAACTGGGATAGAACTTAACAATTATAAATGAAATTATAAACTAGATTATACTAAATAGACCAAAAATAAAGATTTTTGTGAATGATTCTACTATTAGAAGATAATAAAGAAAATTTGGATTTTTAAGTATTAGTTAAAGTTATGAAATCAAATGAATTGATTATATAGGAAGAAATATATTCACGACTAATGTGAATAGTGGTTTAAGGGAAATATTTTGCAAATGAAATATCCCTAAAGGGAACTTAAATTTGAAATATAAATCCAAATTGGAACTTGAATGAAAAGGGAAAATGGATAATCGTTTAAAACGAAAGCGATGTGTTTTATTCCAAAATTTGGAATATAAAATAAAGTGTGATGTTGTTTTGTTGACTGGAATGGTTATAATGGAATTGGGTAATGATTTGGAATAGATAAATTCAAAGTGAATTTTGAATTTGAATTAACTTGAAATGGTAGATAAATTCCGAAGTTCGGAATATAATCGAATATAGATCATTCGAGGGAGAGTTATTGGAAATCGATTATATCGAATTTAGGGAAGTAGTTATTTCTAATTTCTGTTTTGAATCAAATTTATTTATTTATTTATTTACTTATTAATTTAATTAATAAGTACAAGTTATATTTTTATATACCAAATAGTTGGTAACAACGATTATAACGCTACTGTTATAATCAGTGTTTTCTGTAAATGAAGTGTGTTCTTAGATTGAATCCGGAAGTCGCGTAAGTAATGTTTTGTTTGTAGTTGTGAGCTTTGACTATTTCAAAGTTGAGAATGTTGTTCAATTAAGGTCTGATAGGTAATTATACCCCAACTTGATTGACTTCATGATTAATGGAGAAATAGTTAAAGTTCGATAGTGAAGATTGGTTAGCAATATGGTTAGTTAATAAATGATTTATAGTTTGAGTTATAATAACGATGTTTTATAACATCACATTAATTTAAAGGATTTTGAAATGTTTCCCCAAATAAAGTAACATATTTTCTATGCATAGAAAAATGAAATGATTTGGTCAACGAGGAATTAAGGGAATTTGAAAATATTTTTCGATAAAAATAAGGTATATTTTCTGAATATAGAAAATGGATTCGTTAATACATATAGAAATGTTTTCTTACTGGAATAAGAGATATTTTCTCGAATAAAGAAATTATAATATTGGAAATGTTGTTCAAAGAATCGAGAGGGGAATTCGAGCTTCAAAAGGATACGAAAAAGGGGAAATGGGAATTGTAAATGATAATATAATAAGGGATTGATTTGAAGGGGCCCAGTGTTGTTTGATGCTTGACCGGTAAAATTTCCAATTGGAAAAGGACCGTTGATTGTATGGATGTTTCTTTGATAGTTAAATCACCGACTATCAAAGTTTTGATTTATTTTATACCTTCGTTGTCAATATGGAGAGACCGGGATCAGATTTAATATCTGAAGACCACTTCCTATTGGTATAAGCGCTATGAATTAACTTATGCTGAAGATAATTGAAGACGGAGTAAGGTGCAAGGGCTGTTCTGTTAATCGTAGATAGAAATTGCCCAAGATGGATTAATAGAATGGTGCCTTCAGCTTGTCCAGACCCAAGACAACATGTATGGATGAGTGTCTGACAGAGTATTTCCAAAGGGATTACGTACGTTGATTCCTTCAAACGTACGAAGTTGGTGGCAAAGAAGGGAAACTTCTTTAGCCTAACAATCTGAGTATTTTTGTGGGAATCAATTAGTAATTTTCGATGGATCTAATGATGTGGCATTCAAAGTGAATGGTGGCCAGACGTTCTGGAAGATATCAAGCCTCACAACCGGGAATTTGACAAAAATCAGGCAGACAGCATGGCTATGCGGGTCGCTCCCATTAGGATGTATAATCACCTATCTGGAGAAATTCCATTTGCTTCTTAAATCTATCGATGCTGTCCCTTTCGGGAAACGGTTGCTGATCCCAACCGTTGGTGATATACATTCGATACACTCAAGCGAAATGAGTGGTCGGTCATGTGTGGGCCAGGTTGCAAAATGTTCTTGTTGAACCCCAGTGTATCCCCTCTAGAGTACACTGATCGGAAGGTGGTTCCATACCTTGTCATGTTGGAAATCCAATCTCCAATAAGTGCCCGCGGTTTTTTGATTTTATATTATATATGGAGCGTGAGATGCAAGCATTCTGTTAGATTCTATTTATTTGCTTTAGACACTATTATAATATCACCAGATTTGATATCAAAATATTTTTGGTTATCGTAAAGTAAAAACCATCCGTGTTTATGTGTGGATCGGTCTTACGATTATCTTTTCTTTCGAAAGGATTTTTAAAAGTTAAAAAAATGGTTGGAGTTTACTCACACCAGTCCCATGACTGACCCAAAGTTTATTTTGTTTGTTTTCCCTAAACTCTTGGGTGCCCAAATTTGTACGGGCAGTCAAGTAGTCGGGGTTTTACAAATTTACTTGGAGGAGCTTGAAGCAGGAGGCTTCACCAGTTAGCCATAGACTATCATATTTTCCGCTGTGTATTATTCTGTATCTGGAAACATGTGTTTATAACTGTTCCAGAAATAGTGGTTGTGCTCTGATAATGGTATGTATATAAAGTTACTAATTTTTATTTCAAAGTTTATGTTATTTAATATATTTTATTCGTTTCGCTGTGAGTTTGTGATCTTCGTTTTCTTCTATTCTAATATTTCTTTCTTTCTATTTCTCATCCTCTAACTTCTTTCTATTAATGATTCGTATTTCTGTGCAATTTGGGTTGGACGTGTGTGTAAATAGTCAACTCATAGAGTATGGAAATTGGGGCCATTACATTTGGTATCAGAGCTGAAGGTTGAGTAGTAACCTTGGCTCTGTGGCGTAACTCGATAGAGATGAGGTTAGTAATACCCTTGATTGAGTTCGAGTATATATATGAGAGAGCGTACTTGTATATTTGATATAAAATTGTTTTATATTGTATTGATTTATTTGTTAAGTGATTTATGAATTCTGGTCGATACAGGATGTACAACTGTATTGATAAGTGTTTCTAAACTCTCGAACAAAGCAATTCGATACAGTATTATTTTAAAATGGGTAAACGAAATAATTTTGCCCAAAAATTATTTTGATATAAAAGGAATAATTTCTGAAATATTATACTATGTAGATGTGTTGATTGTTATTACAATCAAATGGAATTATAAGATATTAAAATGGTTATATATAACCAAATATAACTTGTATATGGGAAATATACATAAATAAGATGAGCTGAAATTAAATTCAAACCAGAATTTGGAATTTAAATCCCAGAGGATTAGAAATATTTTCTGAATTATTTTTAAAAGCAATATAACATTGCTTTAAAGAATTTTTGAAGAAGAATGATTTTAAATGGACTTTAAAAGTGATTAAGCACTGAAATCACTTCAGTGGTGGGAACATAATTCTGATAATGGATTGCGACATTATCAGTATTCATTTTCAAGTTTCTAAGTGATGGATTGCTACCATAATAGACTTGTTAATGGAAATTGTTTGAGAAAAATAGAGTTGTTTTAGAAATTCAAATGTTTTGAATTGAATTGATTATAAATAAATGTTTATAGAAATATATGATTTCAAACTAATTTGAAATAAAACACAGAAATTTGAATTCTGAAATTAAAATTTAACTTGTATAAGTTGAATAGATTGAAATGGTAAAAATGTATCAAATGAATTGAAATTTAACTTAAACAAAATTGGATTGGATTAGAAATAATTCCAAATAAAATTAAATAAAGGAAAATGTTGAGATTCAAAATATTAATATGAATTCGACTCAAGAATAAGCAAGTTGAATATATATTATATATTGTTAATTGAAATTGAATTGTGAAAAATTTGGATTCAAGTATAATAAGTGGATTGAGTTAAATAGAAATCATATTTGAATGGATATAATGGAGGTGAACTAATCATAAGTTGATTAGAGTGTTAAAAACTGGAAGCTGGATTGATTTGAAACCAACTGGAAAGGGATATAAGTATGCTGAGCATATATTGAATGGAAGCAAATGCAAGAGATAGAATTATGCCCGACAAAAAGGTACATGTTTACAATATTACTTGGGTTTGATGGTTTTATGAGCCTATGGGGCAAGCCGCTTGGATTTTTGATTTTCTTTTGGATTAGAGAAGGCCTAGAAAGGCGAGTTGTGGTTGTACCGATTGAGCCGCGCAAAGGAGATGCTGGCAAAAATTTTCGAAAATTTAAAGAGTTATAAAATTTTCATGAAATTTGTGATAATTAAAAATCGAGTTATTAATTGTGATTAAAATAAGAAAACCAGAATTGGTAAATAAAATTTCAAGTGGAATAATGAAATCGATAAATGGATTTAAAATCAATTGGAGTGGGTGTGAATATGCAGAAGAGCATATGGATTGAAGGCAAGAATGTGATGATGAATTATCCAAAAATGGTGGATAGATCAATTTGAAAGAATTATGAATGGTCGAGTATTAGTATGAGAATTCAAAGGTCGGGTAAGAACTAGGTTATGAAGATATGGAATATAAGATTCAACTAAGCAGGTTATAAGGAGTTAGAGTTATAACATTTTTACTGCTTAGCAATTTCGAGGACGAAAATATTTTAAGGGGGAAGGAAGGATTTTTAGCCATTTAATTTTGATCTGTAAATTTGTTTTAAATGTTGTATTGATAATTTAAAAAGGATTTTATAGCGAATTTATTTAATAAAACAAAGTTTTGAATGTATAATTTATAATATAATTTAAAACGAGCTCGAAATAGTCGCGGTAATTGGTAATTTACGATTTAAACTTCAACTGAATATACAGGATCCAATATAAGTCAGATTTCTTTGAGATAAGAAATGTTTGAATCTACTAAATTGTATCTTTCTAATGGAAGTGAAAAATCAAGATTTCGTCCTATATATTGTGAATTAGGTCCAAATCAAATTTTCAGAAAGTCGCTGTGGAATCGTATATAAGCTATAACGGTTATTTAGATATATTTAAATATCGGTCTTGAATTTGGACAAGCCCTTTGAGACGTAGTGATAATTTAATTTTTAGAATTTTACTGTAATTTTTATTTTGGAAAATAAGCTACTTTTTATTTAGAGTGTTTTACACCCTATATCAGCATTTTTGGGATTTCACAATATAAGTTAACCTACTGATATTATTATATTTTTGGGATCGTGGCAACTCGTTGGACACAATCAAATTTTTACCTCTGTCCGTAATGGCTCGGACATGAATGAAATTTTAGGCAACGAAGTTCGAAAATTCTTTTTATAAACTACTTGGCCAAACCACTGTGTTCCTTCCGACTGAAGCAAGCTAGTCCAGTCGTACAAATCTTCTTAAAATCTTTAACAAATCTCGAAACCTTATTCAAGATTTTCGGCTAGCACATGGTATGTCTGTGCCTTATTGCTAAAGAAGACAGAGACATTTAGGTGTACAGCTTGTCCACTCTTCGTATTTTCTTTTAAGCAAAACATATTTAAAAATTTCTTCCAAGTATTCAAAGGAAAGTGGTTCATATCAATCACGATGTGTAAAATAACACGCCATTATCAAAAGGAACCAATGAAACCGAGTCATTGCCAATTAACTTTGCATTAAAAGATAATCAACAACAACGTGTACATGAAATCCCAAAGTAACGTACAATACATGCAGTGGCCAAACCAAGATTATAAAGAAAAGAAAAACAAACCACGGACCTATATATATATATATTAGATTACGCAGAAGCCTAAACTGCAATACTAAAACCCAAACATGTCTACGCATATGGAAATTAAATGAATACAGCAAACCTAAGTACCAGCTATCCTACTCCTCAACTACATGACTCAGAAGTAATCGAACTCCATGGGTGCCAAGCTATGACATGCCGTGCCCCACAAACTTTTTCTTCTTTAAATCGAGTACATTCAGTCTCGTTTCCCTTCCTGGTTTCTTCAGTAAACAACAAAAATGGTCACTGTAAAATTCAATTTAAAATCATCATTAACTCCTCTAAACCAAATCCTTAAACCTTTAGTTCCCAAATCATTGTTCTTCTGTGAAATAAAAACCAAAATTTTCGCCACTTCCAAAATCAAATTAAAAATCGAAAACTAGATGAGATCGTTCCATTCTCGGTTCGTTGGGTTCATCGAGGAAGGGCTTTTTGAGTTTCAGCGTCATGGTTTTTGAGAGGGTCTTTGCATCAACGGCAAAGAAGTTTTCGTGGCGGATCGCCCCATTTGCGGGTGTTTGGAGAAACTTGCATTCAAAAAGTGTCAGATTCTTTTTACTGGTTTTCACGAGGAAGGACCGACTTCCGTGATTCGAGGAGGGTTTTGCGAGTGGCTTTGCTGATTGTTTCGGGACGATGCTGACAAGGAAATGAGCAGATGGTTTCAGTAGCTGATTTGGTGAAAGTATGGGTATAGAACGATGTGGTTGGTGATTACTGTAAGGCGTTAAGGGAGAGTATAGAAATGAGGTGAGATGGTATAAACATAAGTTTGGATTTTATGATATTGAGTTGGGTTTACCATAGGTTATTGCACTTGTTTTTTGCATTTTCTGGAAAGGAACGTGTAGAAGAAGTATTATTGGGGTGAGGGGACTAAAACGTAATTAAAGGGAGAAACTGAAATTTGTGGTTCCACTAATTTGTTTGTGAAGGAGACTGTTGGATAAATATTTGGGTTGGTGAAGACATGACGGACTGATTATCTGAACATGGAAGAATTCAAGGGAATGCGGTTATGTGGGGTGTGCGTGAGTTAGGTACTGAAGGTGATATGATAATTGAGTTACAATTGAAAATTTGAGTCACGTTACAATGGAAATTACAAACAAGTTTGAAGCACTCGGCGAATATTGGGACACTGAAGAAGGGAGAAGTTAGAACTGGTAGTGTGCTTAGCGGCATAGAGGTTGATGGGTTCATTAGTCCTATGTTAGGAGACTCTAGCGCCACTAATGATGTTGAAAAAGAGAAACTCCTCCTTCCTTTTTCTATTGATAAGGACAAGGAAATTGTGATCACAGCATAAACCAGGCAGTTTAATTAACAGCGCTACAAAATTAATATTGGTAACTAAAGTTAATTAATGACCTTAGTAACTATGTTTTATTTTAAATTATATATATAATTGTAAATCGTTACAACTATGTCATACGATAACAGAATTCGGCAAAAACAAGAAATGTTGAAATTGTATGGTAGTTGTCTACACATATGAGCTGGAATGGCATGAATCGGAACTAACGTGGATGAGAATAAAGCTACTGGAATTTCGTGACAAAATCAAATACATGTTTGATTGTAAGAGAAACAAGAGCAGAACCGTCAACTGTGACCTAGGTGAGTAACCTCGCTAACTCTGCCTCATTTATATTTTTATATAAACGAGTTTTAAATTTAGTTATAGTAACTTTATACTGTGTGATGCTTGCTTGGATGAATGGTTCATAAATTGGTTGAATGATTGATATAGTTATATAGTTGATCGATTATTAGTTATGTTTACTATGATATTTTATATTTATGTGAAATTAATGTTGATTAACATATGTGGTTGCAGGGAAACACATTGGAGGGATCCAACTGGATTCCTCAACATTTATATTACTGTTTGTTGTGATATATACTATGATTGATTATGATATGTTGAATTACCCTGACCTTAGAAATTTGGTATTTTTAACTACCATAAAATATTTCGAATATAGAAAGAAATTTAAGTTGTTAAATGGGAATTTATTTTTCCAAAAATAGAATTTTATTAGAAACTTGTTTTAATAAATTAACAAGGATTGGATTATAAATGATGTTTATGAATTCAGTAAAAATATTATCTTGGGATAAGATTGAAATATAAATTCAAGTTAAATTTATATAAATAAATGGAAATGGATTTGAAACTGATATTTGTAATTGGGATAGAACTTAGCAATTATGAATGAAATTACAAACTAGATTATAATAGATAGAACAAAAATAAAGATTTTTGTGAATGATTCTACTATTAAAAGATAATAAAGAAAATTTGGATTTTTAAATATTAGTTAAAGTTATGAAATCAAATGAATTGATTATATAGGAAGAAATATATTCACGACTAAAGTAAATAGTGGTTTAAGGGAAATATTTTGCAAATGAAATATCCCTAAAGGGAACTAAAATTTGAAATATAAATCCAAATTGGAACTTGAATGAAAAGGGAAAATGGATAATTGTTTAAAACGAGAATGATGTGTTTTATTCCAAAATTCAGAATATAAAATAAAGTGTGATGACGTTTTGTTGACTAGGATGGTTATAATGGAATTGGGTAATGATTCGGAACGGATAAATTCAAAGTGAATTTTGAATTTGAATTAAGTTGAAATGGTAGATAAATTCCGAAGTTCAGAATATAATCGAATATAGATCATTTGAGAGAGTGTTATTGGAATCCGAAGTTACGTCCAGTTGAAATTTCAGAATAGTCGCTATGGAATTCAGGCCCTTAAAAATGGAAATTTTGCAAACGACCTCGGATTTCGACGAAACCACTTTTGTTGGATCCGTGATGTCAAATTATTGCTAGATTCCAAATTTCATAATTTTTCGAATCAGTATGTGAGCGTGGCAAAGGAAAACGCGTTTGACCAGTTTTAGTTGATTTTAATCGACTGGAAAATGGTCATTTTTCAAACGGCCTCAGAATTTGACGAAATTAGTTTTGTTAGGACCGTATCGTCAATACGAAGCAAGAAATAATTTTTCTAGAATTTTTAGAGTTCGTATGTGACCCTGGTAGTTTAAAATGTGCATTTAAATTGAATATATAAAGATTTATATTTTAAATTCAACAAAAGCTGATCGTAACGGTCGAATTGGCCTGCGATACATATCCCATTTTGTTCGGAATGGGGGTAATTAGCTAGGGGCGACAGTCGTTGGGTTCGATTCGGGGTTCGGGACAAAAGTTAACTTTAAGGAGAGAATAAATTAAATAATTAAAATATAAATATTTACATACCCTACCCCCTCTTTTTCTACTTTCTCTCCCGACCTTCAGAATGAAATAAACGAACTGGAAAAAAAAATCGAAGTGCGCCCTAATCTCCACGCCGCCGCCGGTGGCAGCGCCACCATCACTACGCGCCTCCCCTTCTTCTTTCCCCCTCCTCCTCATCTCTCCGTCACTCTCCACCTTCGTTTCTCCCCCCTCTTCTGAAACCGCAACTTCCCCAAATCGAAGAAGGACGTGCGCCACCCATCCAAGCCCTCCACCACCTGACTGCGCACTTCCCCCAGCCTCCGCTGCGCCCGCCTCCATCCTCCTCTGCTATCTCCTCCGACGGTGGCCACTTTCCCCATCCCGAATCCCTCTTGTGAGTTTCTTTTTCTTTTTTTTATTTCTTTTTATTTAAGCATTGAGGATGATTTTTTTTAAAACGCATATAAAATCTGATTTCACGTATATAATAGCCTTGGATTCATGTTCTATTTTTATACGAATGAAATTGTTACAAAGATGAGATTTTTATATAAATAAAGATTAGATTTTTAGTAGAGGAAGGATGAGATTTTTCTATATATTAAAAAGATGATTTTTATGTTGAAAGAGAAGAAAGAAAATATGATTTTTATCGCTGGAATGGTAATATAAAAATGCGATCTTTAGTGATGTAAAGATGAAATTTTTATATAGTAGAGATAATAAAAATTATATTTTTATATAGCAGAGATGATAAAAATATAATTTTTATATAGCAGAGATGATAAAAATGTAATTTTTATATAGCAGGGATTATAAAAAGATTATTTTTATAAGATGGAGAATATAAAAATTTGATTTTTATATATTGAATAGCGAGATAAAAATTCGATTTTTATATATGTAGTGAGTACGGATGAAAGAAGGAACGACGAAGACTTCTACATTTGATGAGTCGTGGCGTTTGGATTAGCTAGTTGGTGAGAACTCCTCACTTTTGAATTTATTTCTTGTTGAATTATATACTAGGATGTAGACGGTGTTTAGTAGCACCCGACACCCGTCGTCCACAGACCATGGACGGCTTGTATGCTTGTTTGTTTGATTTTGATGTGTAGTTGATTGTGTGATGTGATGTGAAATGAAATAAAATATTTATATAGTTAAAAATATTTTATAGTTAAAAATATAATTTTTGACATGAATGTGAATAAATAAATATAAACAAATCGGACGATTTGTTTATATACACACGTTTGACTGATATTGATTGGAACGATAAATTTTACACATCGCCCAACTGCACAAATAAAATCTGTGTTTGATTATTTGAAACCCCACACGGGTATTGGGATGATATTTGACGTACACTAATCCCGATTGTTTAGTTGTATGTCGATCGATTGGTCAACAGACTGTGTAAGCGTTAATTATTTATATTTAATGCTTATGCAGTTGTGTGGTGCACTCTGGATGATGGTTGATTATTTATCGTTGTTATTTTGTACATGTGTTGTAGAAAATCCATATAATTAACATTATATGGTAATTGATTGGGCCTCATTCCAGTTTTGAAATAGAAATATTTGAAAAAGAAATATTTGAAATAGAATATTTGAAAATAAAAATATATGAAGCCGTGTTGATTAGATTGACGCCATTTTGACGTGAACGATATTTATATCGATTTTATTCAATTTTCAATGTATATTGAAAGTGATTTCGAAATTTGAATTATATTGAAAGTGATTTCGAAATTTGAATTATATTGAAAGTGATTTAGAAATTTGAATTATATTGAAAGTGATTTCGAAATTTGAATTATATTGAAAGTGATTTCGAAATTTGAATTATATTGAAAGTGATTTCGAAATTTGAATTATATTGAAAATAATCGAAATTCGAATTAAATTGAATAGAATAGAATTCGAATTGAAATTGAAAGGAATTGAATTCAAATTGAAATTGAAAAGAATTGAATTCAAATTGAAATTGAAATTCGAATTAAATTGAAATTCGAATTAAATTGAAATTGAATTGAAATCGATTTGAAATGAATTTAAAACGAATTTATATTGGAATATTCAATTTTGATTTGAAATTGAATATGAAGTTGAAACCGTTTTAAAAATGAATTTAAAATGATTTATAAAGCACGTTTTGAATTGAAATCGACGAAGTATATATTATATATATTATATATATATATAATATAATGGACTGAATAGAACGCGCCGCGCCGCGGCAGTTCACGAATTTCGACCATTGACTTCGAATGGATATTGCGGGAGATCCGATCGTCGGATTCTCCTAAAACCGGAACCGTTGGGTTCGTATCGAAAAGAGCTTTCTAACGAATATTAGAAATTTGAAATATAACGGTTGGATTTGGAATTATGTCCAAATCAAATTTGAAAAAGGTCGCTGTAAGTGCAGTTCGATGGCCGTTGATGGAAATCGACTGCACGGGCCTTGATAAAATTATTAAAAATAATAATAATTTGTGTAAAATCATAAGAAATGATTTGTGAAGAATTAGGATGAAAAAACTCCATAATTGAAAAGATAAAAATAGATTTTTATCGAAATGAACTAGTTTTGAACTAGAATAATAATTTATTTATTTTTAAAATAAATAAATTGGATTTGAAATGGTTTTGAAAATAACCAGAATTTCCAATAATTGCATTGGAATGGATTTGAATCGAAATTGTCTTCGGAATATTTCGATGTTGGATTTCGTGATTATACAGATGTTGTTATGGAAATTTGAAATATATATATATATATATATCGTTATTTCCAATACGATATTTGTTGGTCGTAGAATTTGATATTGAATATAAGCCGATATATTTTCTATTCAGAGCCTTATATTTAATATCAAATGTGATTTGGGTTTGTCGTGAAGGGTGTCTTCATTAACACTGTTCTTAAACCCAGTTGAGAAAAAGATTAAATCTTTTTATTTAGATTTAATGAAGTGTGCCAATTAAATAATATTTAATTGGAATTGAATTGGGATTGATTTTTGGATTTATCATGAACGGTGTTTTAAATAACACTGGTTCTTTAACCCGATAATTAATGGAATGTGATTTTGGGTTAATCGTGAACCGTGTTTTAAATGACATTGGTTCTTTAACCCAGTTAAAGACCAGATATTGATTTTTGTAAAGATTAAAACTAAGTGGGGTTTTAATGAATCTTTAATTAGATTGAAATGGTCGAGAATGGAGTATCACCAGTTTTGCTCTAGGCGATAGTTAAATCTTTAATTAGATTTGAATGTGAAATGGTAATTGAATTTACCGATAACACTGTGGTGTTAGATATGAAGTATTACCAGTTTTACTTCATGGGATGAATAGGTTGTGATTGGGAAATAAAATACATGATTACTTCGGTGTGGTTCGCTAATCCCGAATAGTTTGGATTGGTTAAAGAATAAATTTAAAGAATTTATCTTTGATAAAATTAATGGGAACCTTTCCCAAAGTATAAGAGTATTTGAATGAAAGAATATTCTGAATTGGATTGAGGCGTATGTTGTGGTTGTGTAACACGTGTTTATTATATACGCGAGTTGTTCAGAAAGACCAGGTTTATCCCATTCTGAATAACTAATTCGACGTGGTGTCGAAGATGAAGACGGTGGTTGAAGAGCGGAGGTCTTCACGTCGTCTGGATAATTACTGATGATCATGATTGGGCTGTACACCCAAGAAGATGGAAACAGTTGGTGATCGTCCAGACGTACTTGGAGATCGATGGATATGCGGGGTACTAGGTGCCTCCGGTTTCGTTCAGACCCAGAATGAACGTGAAAATGGACTGTGTGTCTGACATTGGATTTTAGTCCGTGTGATTGATTTCTATTAAATATATATCTGTTTGGCGGCGGAGAATTTATTCTCTTGCTTAACGCCCTTCTCTGAGACGTACGAGCTCAGGGGTTATATGTTGATAGATATCAAACGCATGGAGTGAATTGCCTGTGTGGCATGCCTAAGTGGCAATTGATCAAGGCTTCTGTTGAAAAGCAAAGTCTTGTGGTGATGATCAAAGCATGGCCTGTGTGGCATAGCTTTGTGTAACGTTGATTCGCGAGCTTCACACCCCGGTTGTGAACCAGAAACGGGAGAAGGACCTCAGGGAGGACATGTGTTTCTTTCTAGTTAGAAGTGGCGTCAGTGGTTTTACACGCCCTGACGAGTTTGACTTATGTGGTTGTTTCTGTTGCGAGGCGCCTCGGTTAGATCGGACGATCCAGGTCCGATGGAGTCATTCGTTGGCTCATTTACGCCCCAAAGGGCGGGGAAACGTAGTGTTCAGGCATAATAATCCACATCGGTGAACCGGCCCTGATGATCTAAAGGCTTGTCTGCGCGCTTGCCTGAGGCTCAGGCTAGAGAGTCTCGAATCGGTAGAGGACGATCCTTGGCCTCGGTTCGCAGATGGAAATCCAATTTCCAATACGTGACTTTGCGGTTTTGATTGTAATCCTATATATGGCGACATAGTGGGATGAGGCGCTTATGCCGCCTATGATTGATACTTATGATTGAAATTGTTTTAATAATATACACTTATAGTAATAATAAAAGATGAAATTTAGTGTATCAAGCATGCTTTGGCTATTATAAGGTAAAACCCTATCCTCCGGCTTGCGTTGCATTGTGTGATGGGACCTGGGTCTTATAATAGCTTCATTTTTCTTTATTTAGCATTGTGTTGTTGTTTTATACACTGGTATTCTTGGGAGGAAACCCGTTCCATGTTATACGGCGTGGTCCCTTGATTTACTGAACTTTAAAATAAAGATTAATAACTGTTTTAGTTCTCACACCAGTCCCATGACTGACCAGGAGTTTATTGTTTTAACCTAAACTCTGGGTGCCCTTATTTTGACACGGGCAGCTAGTAGTTTTGGTTTTGCAGTTTTATATTCACAGGATCCTGATTTACAGCTGGAACGATACTCGGAAAGCTTTGTATCCGCGTATTACTTCTAGTTGTGTATTGTATTATTTTCCGCTGCTATGTAATTTATTGTAATCTCTAATATTTATCGAATGTATTTTATTCATTCATACTTTGTATATTCTTGTATTCTGATGGAATTGTTGTAATACAATGAAATGTTCTTCTGTCTGCGTTCTAATTTGTCGTGTTCTCAAAACAATCAGGCGTTTCGAACGGTCTGGGTCAGTTTAGCGACTGATTCGGGTCGAGCGAAATTCCCGGTCGTTACATTTTGGTATCAGAGCTTTGGTTTACAAAGCTCAGAGAACAAGACACATTAGAACCATACGAAAGAATTCATCAGATATTGGATTAGTAATATCCAATTAGAATGACTCGTTAGAGATAGGATCAGTAGTATCCTAGAACGAGTGTGAAGAGTATATTTTTAAAATGAAAACAATTTTTGTTTTGAAAATTTAAATCAATCATTCGTATTTGATTATTTATTTATATTGATTTGGACAATCCAGTATATAAAGATTTTGCATACACGTTTGATCCACGGGTATTCGAGATTTTAATATACTGGATAGATATAGAATCACACTCTAGTCGCCCGGAGATGGTTCTGATGATTGAAGCTTCATCATCAGAATTAGTGTTCGAGTGTCGAATGTGTGATATTTATATATTTCCTATTGACTGGTGTGAGAACCAAAATTAGATATGGCCTATTGTGGTGATTTGGCATCAAAAATGTGATTTTTGACTAAATAACAAATTTATGTGTTTGAAATGATAATTAACTAATTGATTGATGGTTGTGTTGTTTGATTATTGGTTGATTAATTAAAATTTTAACCATTATGTCAATTTGAACCGAATAGTGAACTGTATTGAAAATTTGTCACATTTGCTTGCATATACATGTACTTACATTGAACAGGTCATAGCAAGGAGGCTAGAGCAGAGAAATAAAATTGTTTGCCCGACAAATAGGTACATGTTTACCATAATTTACTGTTTTGTTTGGATGATGATGATTTTATGAGCCGATTGGCTTTTCCTTTTTCTTTTGGATTGAAGAAGGCCGTGGGAGGCTATATGAAATATCCCGAAGTCCCCGGTGCAAGGGAGGTTATGGAGAATTTTTTCGAAAATTTAGGGTGTTAGCCAAATTTTTGAAAAATTTGAAAAGTTTTTAGAAACTGAAAAGTTGAAGAACTTAAGCCGTAGTGAAAATAATGGAAGTTGAGTTGATTTGTGAAACAACTTTCGGCTTCGTTCCTTTTGGGGACGAAAAGTTTTAAGTGGGGGAGATTGTAATAACCCGGAAATCTGGGCCAATTTAAAAAATTTTATTTTGGCAAATTTGGTGAATTTTGATCATTTAAAATGAATTATTTTAAATAATAACGACGAGAAATATATTTCAAATAGAATTAGAACATATATATTTATATATGTCGTCGTTAGAATATAAATATTATATTTATAATTATAAAAGGAATTGAAAATGGCGCGGTAGTTCGATAATTCGATTTCAAATTTCAAATGAATGTACCGGGTGCAAAACAAACCGGATTTTAACGAAACCAAAAATGTTTGAATCTATTTGAGAATATCTTTCCAAGAATCAGAAAAATTGAAATTTCATAGCGGGGATCAAAAGTTACGTCCAGTTGAAATTTCAGAATAGTCGCTATGGAATTCAGGCCCTTAAAAATGGAAATTTTGCAAACGACCTCGGATTTCGACGTAACCACTTTTGTTAGATCCGCGATGTCAAATTATTGCTAGATTCCAAATTTCATAATTTTTCGAATCAGTATGTGAGCGTGGCAAAGGAAAATGCGTTTGACCAGTTTCAATTGATTTTAATCGACTGGAAAATGGCCATTTTTCAAACGGTCTCAGAATTTGACGAAACTAGTTTTGTTAGGACCGTATCGTCAATACGAAGCTAGAAATAATTTTTCTAGAATTTTTAGAGTTCGTATGTGACCCTGGTAGTTTAAAATATGCGTTTAAATTGAATATATAAAGATTTATATTTTAAATTCAACAAAATCTGATCGTAACAGTCGAATTGGCCTGCGATACATATCCCATTTTGTTCGGAATGAGGGTAATTAGTTAGGGGCGACAGTCGTTGGGTTCGATTCGGGGTTCGGGACAAAATTCAACTTTAAGGAGAGAATAAATTAAATAATTAAAATATAAATATTTACATACCCTACTCCCCCTTTTTCTACTTTCTCTCCCGACCTTCAGAATGAAATAAACGAACTGGAAAAAAAAATCGAAGCGTGCCCTAATCTCCACGCCGCCGCCGGTGGCAGCGCCACCATCACTGCACGCCTCCCCTTCTTCTTTCCCCCTCCTCCTCCTCTCTTCGTCACTCTCCACCTTCGTTTCTCCCCCCTCTTCTGAAACTGCAACTTCCCCAAATCAAAGAAGGAGATGCGCCACCCATCCAAGCCCGCCAGCACCTGACTGCGCACTTCCCCCACCCTCCGCTGCGCCCGCCTCCATCCTCCTCCGCTATCTCCTCCGACGGTGGCCACTTCCCCCATCCCGAATCCCTCTTGTGAGTTTTTTTTTCTTAAGCATTGAGGATGATTTTTTTAAAACGCATATAAAATCTTATTTCACGTATATAATAGCCTTGGATTCATGTTCGATTTTTATACGAATGAAATTGTTATAAAGATGAGATTTTTATTTAAATAAAGATTAGATTTTTAGTAGAAGAAGGATGAGATTTTTCTATATATATTAAAAAGATGATTTTTATGTTGAAAGAGAAGAAAGAAAATATGATTTTTATCGTTGGAATGGTAATATAAAAATGCGATCTTTAGTGATGTAAAGACGAAATTTTTATATAGCAGAGATAATAAAAATATAATTTTTATATAGTAGAGATAATAAAAATATAATTTTTATATAGCAGAGATGATAAAAATATAATTTTTATATAGCAGAGATGATAAAAATGTAATTTTTATATAGCAGGGATTATAAAAAGATTATTTTTATAAGATGGAGAATATAAAAATTCGATTTTTATATATTGAATAGCGAAGTAAAAATTCGATTTTTATATATTGAATAGCGAGATAAAAATTCGATTTTTATATATGTGAGTACGGATGAAAGAAGGAACGGCGAAGACTTCTACATTTGAAGAGTCGTGGCGTTTGGATTAACTAGTTGGTGAGAACTCCTCACTTTTGAATTTATTTCCAGTTGACTTATATACTAGGATGCAGACGGTGTTTAGTAGCACCCGACACCCGTCGTCCACAGACCATGGACGGCTTGTATGCTTGTTTGTTTGATTTTGATGTGTAGTTGATTGTGTGATGTGATGTGAAATGAAATAAAATATTTATATAGTTAAAAATATTTTATAGTTAAAAGTATAATTTTTGACATGAATGTGAATAAATAAATGTAAACAAATCGGACGATTTGTTTATATACACACATTTGACTGATATTGATTGGGACGATAAATTTTACACATCGCCCAACTACACAAATAAAATCTGTGTTTGATTGTTTGAAACCCCACACGGGTATTGGGATGATATTTGACGTACACTAATCCCGATTGTTTAGTTGTATGTCGATCGATTGGTCGACAAACTGTGTAAGCGTTAATTATTTATATTTAATGCTTATGCAGTTGTGTGGTGCACTATGAATGATGGTTGATTATTTATCGTTGTTATTTTGTACATGTGTTGTTGAAAATCCATATAATTAACATTATATGGTAATTGATTGGGCCTCATCCCAGTTTTGAAATATGAAAAAGAAATATTTGAAATAGAATATTTGAAAATAGAAATATATGAAGCCGTGTTGATTAGATTGACGCCATTTTGACGTGAACGATATTTATATCGATTTTATTCAATTTTCAATGTATATTGAAAGTGATTTCGAAATTTGAATTATATTGAAAGTGATTTCGAAATTTGAATTATATTGAAAGTGATTTAGAAATTTGAATTATATTGAAAGTGATTTCGAAATTTGAATTATATTGAAAGTGATTTCGAAATTTAAATTATATTGAAAGTGATTTCGAAATTTGAATTATATTGAAAATAACCGAAATTCGAATTAAATTGAATAGAATTGAATTCGAATTGAAATTGAAAGGAATTGAATTCAAATTGAAATTGAAAAGAATTGAATTCAAATTGAAATTGAAATTCGAGTTAAATTGAAATTCGAATTAAATTGAAATTGAATTGAAATCGATTTGAAATGAATTTAAAACGAATTTATGTTGGAATATTCAATTTTGATTTGAAATTGAATATGAAGTTGAAACCATTTTAAAAATGAATTTAAAACGATTTATAAAGCACGTTTTGAATTGAAATCGACAGATTATATATTATATATATTATATATATATAATATAATGGCCTGAATAGAACGCGCCGCGCCGCGGCAGTTCGCGAATTTCGACCATTGACTTCGTATGGATATTGCGGGAGATCTGACCGTCGGATTCTCCTAAAACCGAAACCGTTGGGTTCGTATCGAAAAGAGCTTTCTAACGAATATTAGAAATTTGAAATCTAATGGCTGGATTTGGAATTATGTCCAAATCAAATTTGAAAAAGGTCGTTGTAAGTGCAGTTCGATGGCCGTTGATGGAAATCGACTGTACGGGCCTTGATAAAATTATTAAAAATAATAATAATTTGTGTAAAATCATAAGAAATGATTTGTGAAGAATTAGGATGAAAAAACTCCATAATTGAAAAGATAAAAATAGATTTTTATCGAAATGAACTAGTTTGAACTAGAATAATAATTTATTTATTTTTAAAATAAATAAATTGGATTTGAAATGGTTTTGAAAATAACCAGAATTTCCAATAATTGCATTGGAATGGATTTGAATCGAAATTGTCTTCGGAATATTTCGATGTTGGATTTCGTGATTATACAGATGTTGTTATGGAAATTTGAAAGATATATATATATATCGTTATTTCCAATACGATATTTGTTGGTCGTAGAATTTGATATTGAATATAAGCCGATATATTTTCTATTCAGAGCCTTATATTTAATATCAAATGTGATTTGGGTTTGTCGTGAAGGGTATCTTCATTAACACTGTTCTTAAACCCAGTTGAGAAAAAGATTAAATCTTTTTATTTAGATTTAATGAAGTGTGCCAATTAAATAATATTTAATTGGAATTGAATTGGGATTGATTTTTGGATTTATCATGAACGGTGTTTTAAATAACACTGGTTCTTTAACCCGATAATTAATGGAATGTGATTTTGGGTTTATCGTGAACCGTGTTTTAAATGACATTGGTTCTTTAACCCAGTTAAAGACAGGATATTGATTTTTGTAAAGATTAAAACTAAGTGGGGTTTTAATGAATCTTTAATTAGATTGAAATGGTCGAGAATGGAGTATCACCAGTTTTGCTCTAGGCGATAGTTAAATCTTTAATTAGATTTGAATGTGAAATGGTAATTGAATTTACCGATAACACTGTGGTGTTAGATATGAAGTATTACCAGTTTTACTTCATGGGATGAATAGGTTGTGATTGGGAAATAAAATACATGATTACTTCGGTGTGGTTCGCTAATCCCGACTAGTTTGGATTGGTTAAAGAATAAATTTAAAGAATTTATCTTTGATAAAATTAATGGGAACCTTTCCCAAAGTATAAGAGTATTTGAATAAAAGAATATTCTGAATTGGATTGAGGCGTATGTTGTGTTTGTGTAACACGTGTTTATTATATACGCGAGTTGTTCAGAAAGACCAGGTTTATCCCATTCTGAATAACTAATTCGACGTGGTGTCGAAGATGAAGACGGTGGTTGAAGACCGGAGGTCTTCACGTCGTCTGGATAATTACTGATGATCTTGATTGGGCTGTACACCCAAGAAGATGGAAACAATTGGTGATCATCCAGACGTACTTGGAGATCGATGGATATGCGGGGTACTAGGTGCCTCCGGTTTCGTTCAGACCCATAACGAACGTGAAAATGGACTGTGTGTCTGACATTGGATTTTAGTCTGTGTGATTGATTTCTATTAAATATATATCTGTTTGGCGGCGGAGAATTTATTCTCTTGCTTAACGCCCTTCTCTGAGATGTACGAGCTCAGGGGTTATATGTTGATAGATATCAAACGCATGGAGTGAATTGCCTGTGTGGCATGCCCAAGTGGCAATTGATCAAGGCTTCTGTTGAAAAGCAAAGTCTTGTGGTGATGATCAAAGCACGGCCTATGTGGCATAGCTTTGTGTAACGTTGATTCGCGAGCTTCACACCCCGGTTGTGAACCAGAAACGGGAGAAGGACCTCAGGGAGGACATGTGTTTCTTTCTAGTTAGAAGTGGCGTCAGTGGTTTTACACGCCCTGACGAGTTTGACTTATGTGGTTGTTGCTGTTGCGAGGCGCCTCGGTTAGATCAGACGATCCGGGTCCGATGGAGTCATTCGTTGGCTCATTTACGCCCCCAAAGGGCGGGGAAACGTAGTGTTCAGGCATAATAATCCACATCGGTGGACCGGCCCTGACGATCTAAAGGCTTGTCTGCGCTTGCCTGAGGCTCGGGCTAGAGAGTCTCGAATCGGTAGAGGACGATCCCTGGCCTCGGTTCGCAGATGGAAATCCAATTTCCAATACGTGACTTTACGGTTTTGATTGTAATCCTATATATGGCGACATAGTGGGATGGGGCGCTTATGCCGCCTTTGATTGATACTTATGATTGAAATTGTTTTAATACTATACACTTATAGTAATAATAAAAGATGAAATTTAGCGTATCAAGCATGCTTTGGCTATTATAAGGTAAAACCCTATCCTCCGGCTTGCGTTGCATTGTGTGATGGGACCTGGGTCTTATAATAGCTTCATTTTTCTTTATTTAGCATTGCGCTGTTGTTTTATGCACTGGTATTCTTGGGAGGAAACCCGTTCCATGTTATACGGCGTGGTCCCTTGATTTACTGAACTTTAAAATAAAGATTAATAACTGTTTTAGTTCTCACACCAGTCCCATGACTGACCAGGAGTTTATTGTTTTAACCTAAACTCTGGGTGCCCTTATTTTGACACGGGCAGCTAGTAGTTTTGGTTTTGCAGTTTTATATTCACAGGATCCTGATTTACAGCTGGAACGATACTCGGAAAGCTTTGTATCCGCGTATTACTTCTAGTTGTGTATTGTATTATTTTCCGCTGCTATGTAATTTATTGTAATCTATAATATTTATCGAATGTATTTTATTCATTCATACTCTGTATATTCTTGTATTCTGATGGAATTGTTGTAATACAATGAAATGTTCTTCTGTCTGCATTCTAATTTGTCGTGTTCTCAAAACAATCAGGCGTTTCGAACAATCTGGGTCAGTTTAGCGACTGATTCGGATCGAGAGAAATTCCCGGTCGTTACATAGATTCTGGAATAATATATTTAAATTTCAGAAATAGTCGGAAGAGTTGAATTGACAATACTGTATGAATTAAATATCGTTTTAAACTTAAAGATGAAATGCATCAATACAAAAAATTTCACTAAAATCCTGTACCATGCGTTATATTGATTAATACAATTTGCTTATATTATATACCCCAAAATAAAGAACTCCAAAGGTAAAAAGAACTGATAGAAAAGAACTTTATAACGTCAACAGTCCTAACATCATTAATAGAAAAAAAATCTTATACAAAGCTGATAATCAAAACTAAAGTCCATGAGTGTGTCATTTAAACCTTGGAGCAACATAGTACATACAAAAATAAAATAAAACATATATTGTCAAAATGGACAACTATCATCTTCAATTAACAGTACCGCCGTACCCTATTCTCCAACCTATACTTGATACTCAAAAAGTCGAATTGTCACTCATCCGTTCAAACAGCTACTCTAGTTTCCTCTACTGTCTACACAAATCTCTAAAACATATACATACCTGAGAAATTAAATCACAGACTAACTTTCCCCCACAATACTTCATGCCTAAGACTTTCTACCCTGCATCCATGCACATGCGAGATCAGTAAATCTGTGCTTTTAGATATACGGACGCACATGCTGATTGGGATAGAAACATACATCTACCCTATGGCCTAAATGCACCCATATGTGTGCCTAAAAAGTTTCCTAATCTATATCCTGTTCGTAATCAGATTAATGACCTTCTCTGTTTTCTCATCAACGAAGCAAATCAAACGTAAAAGCTGCATGATCAAGCAAATCAAAGCTGCAGCATAATATCAACCTTCCTCTTTAAACAAAACAAAACCGTACACCTACCAACCCATCATCCTTTCAATATCCATGACCTAGCATCACTTATCAAACATTCAAGCTATGGGACTGAGTGATATTTGCGATAACAGAAGAGCAGGCACATGAGTGAGAAAAGAAAGCCTAACCTAAGCTAAAACATTGATCTGTGTATGTTCATATCAAGCACAGTACCCTGAGATTTCTTTTTTTTCACATGCCTCAACTCTATTCTCCAGCTACCTACGTGCCTATTCCTTAGGCATCAAGGGTCCTGAATCTATAAATAAGTTGCGTTCGTTTCATCTCTTCTTCACGATTTACATGAGAGCTCCGAAGTAGTAAATTTAAACAGATAACTTCTTCCATATGAAATGTCAAAACTTATGTTCATGAAATCCTGAGACCACCAAACCACCCCTATTTGACATTGTATCTTTTGTTTTCCACATGAAAAATACCGTGAGTATGGTTGATGAACTTTGGAGAGATTGGAGCCTCAAATCGTTAAACAAAAATATTTAAATACTGAACAATATATTCAAATATATTGGAAAGAAATTTGGGGTTTTAAAAAGAAAAATCTATATTTTTAAATAATAATTAAATTTCTAGTGGACAAAATTATAATAACTTGTTTAAACTATATTCAAACAAGTGGTTTGACTTATGATAGATGGTTAGAAATAAAGAGGAATAATTATTATCATTAAGTTAATTTGGAAATATAAGAATGAATAAAATAAGGTAAATGGTGAATTGTTTCAAAAGAAAACGATGAAAGTTTTTTTTTAATGTTCAAGATGTAATAGAAGAGAAATGAATCCATAGGGTTGTAAATAGTATTCGACAACGTTGAATGTTAAAAAGGGATATATTTTTAGAAACTATATACTTTTAAATTTAGAATTCTATACGGTAGTCGATATTTGGCTTGAAACTAAGTCAAATGTGAAGTCGAGATTAAATTATAAATTTAATATAAAATTTACAAGGAGTTTACGTATAAAGTAGAATATGAGTAAGTAGAATATGAGTACGAGTTCATGAATAACTCGATAAACAAAAATATGGACCTGTGATCGTATTTATAAAGAAAAACCAAGTTTAATTAATATAACAAACTTAGTTTTCCGTAAAGGAACAGTATTCACATTTCAAAGTGAATAATGATTTAAAGGGAAACGTTTTGCAGAGTGAAATGGCGATCAAAGGAAATTGGTGGTAATTCAAAAATGAATTTAGAAATGTGTGTGGACCAGAAATGGTGAGTTTAATTCAAAGTTCGGGACATTATTTGAATATAGATTATTCTAAAGAAAGTTATACATGGAAATTCGATTCTATCGAATTCAGGAAAGTACCATTAATTTTCTGGTTATAATCAAGATTTATTTATTTAATAAAAATAAATTAATTCAAATTAATAAAGAAAGTTATACTTAAGTTATTATATTTCAGGAGCATGGGATTATAACACTATCGTTATAATCAAATAATTTCTGTAAAAGAAGTGGATTCGTAAATAGAATCCGAGAGTTACGTAAGGAAGTTTGTTAAAGATTTAAAAGCTGAACTTTGTCTATTTTGAGGTTAGAAATGTTGTTTAGTTAAGGTCTGAGAGGTAATTATACCCCAACTTGATTGACTTCGTTTTTAACTAAGGGATGGGTAAGGTTCGATAGTGATGGTTGGTTAAGTGAATTTAGTTAATGAGTGAAATGGTTCGAGTTCGCATAGCGGCGTTATATTTAAACATCTGTTTAAATCCAATGAAAGAGTTTGGAAATGTTTTCCAAATAAGAATCAGAAATGTCTCTAATATAGAAAATAAGAAATGGGAATAAATGTAGGAATGTTTTCCAATGTTAATAACGTCTATTTTCTAAATTTAGAAAATAAGAATTTATGAATATATAGGAATGGGGAAATGAATAAGTTTATGATAAATTGAATTAAAGGAGATAAGTGTTGATTGATGATTTGCTCGGTAAGATTTCCATCTGGAAATACGACCGTTGTTTGTACACCTATATTTTTTCTTTGATAGTTAAATCACCGACTATCAAAGTTTTTGACCATCTTTCCATCATCAATACGGAGAGACCAGGATCAGATTCATTATCTTAAAACCACTCTGTATGGACGTTGGCGTTGCGATCAGATATGAAGAAGATAATTGAAGACATGGTTATGCAAGGGCTATCCTGTTTACAGAGTAGCGCCTTCGGTTTTTCCAATCCCAGGACAACGTGAATGGACGAATGTCTGACAGAGTATATCTAATGGATCATGTAAGTTGATCGCTTCAAACGTATCCACATTTGGTGGCGGAGGAATTCGTTTCTCTTAGCTTTATACCAGTGGTATTTTTTGTGGAAATCAATTTGTGATTTGGCGGGTATGACGATGTGGCATTCAAAGTAAATGAAGGTGTGGTCTGTCAAGAGATACGTTATGACCTCAAGCCTCATCAACCGGAAAATGACAAAAATCGGGAAGGCAGCATGGCCATGTGGGTCGCCCCCATTAGGGTGTATTGTCACCATGTAGAGAATATTCATATTTGTTACTTCTTTTCGCTTCTGTATCTCCCGAGAACGGTTATGTTGCTAGCAACCGTAGGTGACAATATATTCGATACACCCAAGATAAATGAGTGGTCGGTCATGTGTGGGCCGGGTAGCAAGACGTTCTTGTTGAACCCAGTGTATTCGTCTCTAGAGATACACTATCGGCAGGTGGTCCCCTACCTTCTCATAGTCGGAATCCAATCTCCAATAAGAGCCTACGATTTTGATTGTATATTATATATGGGGAACGTGAGATGCAAGCGTTCTGCTAGATTGTTATTTACTTGTGATTAGACATTATTATAATATCAGAAAAGTATTGATTTTCAAAATGTTTTGGGTTATCGTAAGGTAAAAACCATCCGTGTTTATGTGTGGATCGGTCTTACGATTATCTTTTCTTTCGGAAAGGATTTTGAAAAAGTTAAACCGAATGATTTGAGTTTACTCACACCAGTCCTATGACTGACCCAGAGTTTATTTTGTTTTGTCTTTCCCTAAACTCTTGGGTGCCCAAATTTGTACGGGCATTCAAGTAGTCAGGATTTTACAAACACTTGGAGGAGCTTGGAGCAGTAGACCTCAACACTAGTTATATATAGAGTTTATTTCCGCTGTGGTATACATGTGATTTACTCTGATGATATTTGTAAGTACAAATACAGTTTGTATTTAAAAGTTATGTTATATATTATATTTTATTCGTTCTGCTATGAGATTCATGTTTACTCTGATTCTGTTCAGTTGTGTTCTTCTTCTTCTTCTATTCTAAATTTCTTTCTTTCTATTGCTCACCCTCTAACTTGTTTCTATTAATGATCTGGTATTTCCGATGCTCGAATAATCGGCATATGGTATTTTGTGTTGATTTTCGGGGTCGAAAATCCCTGGGTCGTTACAGTGGTATCAGAGCTGAAGGTTAAGTGATTACCTTAGCTCGGGGGCGTAACTCGATAGAGATAGGGTTAGTAATACCCTAGATTGAGTTTGAGTGTTTATACAAGAGCGCGTATTTGCAAATTGATATAAAAACCGTTTTATATTGTGTTAATTGGTTTCTCGAGTATTTTATGAATTCTGGTCGATACAGTACTGCAAACTGTGTCGATAGGTGTTTCTAAACTCTTGGACAAAATAATTTGACACAATATGTTTTGAAAAGAAGGGTAAATGAAATAATTTTGCCTAAAAGTATATTTTGATATAAAAAAGTATTTATATTGGAGTTATTATAATATATATTGAATGTGTTGGTTTTAATTATAATCGAATAAGATTATAAACTGAAATAGTTATAAATATTCGATCAGAATTCAAAAATGTAAAATCATATGGATTAAATCTGAATTTAAAACAGAATTGAAATAAAATTATGGAAACTTGAAAAGATGTGTAAATGAAATTTGGATTAAATATACGGAAATTTTAAAATCCTGGGAGATTTTGGAAATGTTTTCAAAACATTTTGAAGTAATTTCAAAAAGTAAGTGCTTAAAATAAGTTTTGAAATGATACAGTATTAAACTCACTTCGAACACTGGAAAATAATTCTGATGATGACGGCCGCATCATCAATATTCATTTTCGAGTTGCTAAGTAACGGATTACTACCAAAGATGTTTTTGAATTGTTTTGAAAAGAGTAGGTTGTTAAAAAATTAAATGTTTTGAATTGCTATTATTATATGTAATGTAATATATATGGTTTGGAACTGATTTGAAATAAACCCAGAATTTAAAATTTAACATACTAAGTTAAATAGTTTGAACTGGTAAAAGTGAATAAATAAATTGGAATTTAACTTAACAAGTTAAATAAGGATTGTAAAAGGAAATGGAAATTTAACCGATACCACATATGTGGGAATTGAATTGATTGGAAATAATATTGGAATAAAATTGGATTGGATTAGAAATAATATGGAATAGAATTGGATTGTTGAGTAGGAATTTTGGATTGAGTTTGGAACTAGAGTTGAAATGGATTTTGGTTTAGTATTAGTGAACAATTGGATTTGAGGATAAGTTGATTGGAAATTAACTGAGAATGCATTGGTTTATGCTGCATTAATAACATATGGAAGTGATAGAGTTGGATGCCCGACAAAAAAGTACAAGTTTATATTATTGAGTATGAGATTTCTATGAGTCTGTTTGGCAAGCCAATTGGCTGTTTGATTTTCTTTTGGATTGGAGAAGGCCCAAAGAGGCGAATTGTAGTTGTACCGATTGAGCCGTGCAAAAGAGACGCTGGCAAAATTTTCAGGAATTTAAGATGTTAGAAAATTCTAAGAAATTTTCATTGGTAGGAATAAATTAATAATTTAATTAAAATTAATTGGTTCAGTTAAAAAATGAAGTAAAGGGTTAAAATTAAATTACGTTAAACCTGGTTATTAAAGAATTGTAGCATTTTTCTAGCTCAGTAATTTCAGGTACGAAATTCTTTTAAGGGGGAAGGAATGTAACGTCCCGGATTTTTTTAGCGATTTAATAATTAATTAATTTAATTATTATATATATTGGTTTGATAAATTTAAAGGTTTTAATTTAAATAATTTTGACTATTTAATTATTATAGATGCTAGAATAATATATTTAAATTTCCGAAATAGTCGGAAGAGTTGAATTGACAATACTGTACGAATTAAATATCGTTTTAAACTTGAAAATGAAATGCATCAATACAAAAAATTTCACTTAAATCCTGTACCATGCGTTATAATGATTACAACTTGCTTATATTATATACCCCAAAATAAAGAACTCCAAAGGTAAAAAGAACTGATAGAAAAGAACTTTATAACGTCAACAGTCCTAACACCATTAATAGAAAAAAAATGCTTATACAAAGATGATAATCAAAACTAAAGTCCATGAGTGTGTCATTTAAACCTTGGAGCAACATAGTACATACAAAAATAAAATAAAACATATATTGTCAAAATGGACAACTATCATCTTCAATTAACAGCACCGCCCTACCCTATTCTCCAACCTATACTTGATACTCAGAAAGTCGAATTGTCAGTCATCCGTTCAAATAGCTACTCTAGTTTCCTTTACTATCTACACAAATCTCTAAAACATATACATACCTGAGAAATTAAATCACAGACTACCTTTCCCCAACAATACTTCATGCCTAAGACTTTCTACCCTGCATCCATACACATGCGAGATCGGCAAATCTATGCTTTCAGATATACGGACGCACATGCTAATTGGGATAGAAACATACATCTACCCTATGGCCAAAATGCACTCATATGTGTGCCTAAAAAGTTGCCTAATCTATATCTTGTTCGTAATCAGATTAACGACCTTTTCTGTTTTCTCATCAATGCAGCAAATCAAACGTAAAAGCTGCATGGTCAAGCAAATCAAAGCTGTAGCATAATATCAACCTTCCTCTTTAAACAAAACAAAAACGTACACCTACCAACCCATCATCCTTTCAATATCCATTACCCAGCGTCACTTATCAAACATTCAAGCTACAGGACTGAGTGATATTTACGATAGCAGAAGAGCAGGCACATGAGTGAGAAAAGAAAGCCTAACCTAAGCTAAAACATTGATCTGTCGTATGTTCATATCAAGCACAATACCCTGAGATTTCTTTTTTTTTTCACATGCCTCAACTCCATTCTCCAGCTACCTACGTGCCTATTCCTTGGGCATCAAGGGTCCTGAATCTAAAAATAAGCTGCGTTCGTTTCATTCCTTCTTCACGATTTACACGAGAGCTCCAAAGTTGTAAATTTAAATAGATAACTTCTTCCATATGAAATGTCAAAACTTATGTTCATGAAATCCTGAGACCACCAAACCACCCCTGTTTGACATTGTATCTTTTGTTTTCCACATGAAAAATACCGTGAGTATGGTTGATGAATTTTGGAGAGATTGGAGCCTCGAATCGTTAAACAGCGTTAGTATTCCAAACCAGGAAGGAAACTAGGTCGCGTGTGGAAGTTTTTAGAGAATTCGGGTATAAAAAATTTCGATGTCCTGTGATACTACGATGGTACTGTTCGAACGAGAGACAGGGGGAGGGTATCGAACTGGAAAAGGAGAGATGAACCGTGGCCTTAGCAGTGGTGGTCGGAGTACTGAGGTGTTTCTTTTTGGACAAGATTGGTTCTTTGATCGAAGCCCATTTCTGGTGAGGCGGTGGGTTGATGGCTGCCAGAATCACTGACGTGGAAGGCAGTTGAAGCGACGGCCTGGAGAAGCGATGGCACGGACTCCGATTGCCATTGATAATGGTGGAAACGATTTAGAAATCAAAGCACTTCGTATTGTTTTTTTATTCGAGACGAAGGATTGGGAATGATTTTTGCTGAGGGTTAAGAATCGCAGTTTTAAGTGGGTAATGGATGGGCTTTGAAAAGGGTATTTGGGCCGACGATTTCAAGGTGAGGCCAAATTCTTAATTAAGTTAAAAATTGAAATTTCTAATTTGTGAATTTCATATCTCGCACATATGTCGTCAGAATCACGAATGGACAGCTTCGTTGGGATCATATGAACGTGGACTATGCTAAGAAACTAGTTCGGAATTGTTTGGAGCACGTTTGAATTTTAGGCAGAATTAAACGCTTGATTCAAATCAACCGACGTTATTCGTTATTTAACGATTAACGACCAAGGTGAGTAAACTCACTACCTCTGTCCAGTTTTATAATTTTATAAACGTCATTTAATATCTATAAAAATGGTTGGATGCTGTGTGTGATGATTGTTTGGATGGTTTGCAAATAAATTAGGTTGATAGTTAGTATTATTTATGTTGATTAACATCTGTGGATGCAGGGAAACAGGTCGGAGGAATCCAACTGAATTTCTCAACAATTTTATTGTAAATTTTCATATATTGCATGTTATGATGTGACAAATAATCGTATTTGATTATTGTGTATTTTGGGATGTTCAAACAACATTGATCTGAAATAATTGCTATTTCAATACTGAACAATATATTCAAATATATTGGAAAGAAATTTGGGGTTTTAAAAAGAAAAATCTATATTTTTAAATAATAATTAATTTTCTAGTGGACTAAATTGTAATACCTTGTTTAAACTATATTAAAAGAAGTGGTTTGACTTATGACAGATGGTTAGAAATAAAGAGGAATAATTATTATCATTAAGTTAATTTGGAAATATAAGAATGAATAAAATAAGGTAAATGGTGAATCGTTTCAAAGAAAACGATGAAAGTTTTTTTTTAATGTTCAAGATGTAATAGAAGAGAAATGAATCCATAGGGCAGTAAATAGTATTCGACAACATTGAATGTTAAAAAGGGATTTATTTTTAGAAACTATATACTTTTAAATTTAGAATTCTATAAGGCAGTCGATATTTGGTTTGAAACTAAATTAAATGTGAAGGCGAGATTAAAATATAAATTTAATATAAAATTTACAAGGAGTCTACGTATAAAGTAGAATATGAGTATGAGTTCATGAATAACTCGATAAACAAAAATATGGACCTGTGATGGTATTTATAAAGAAAAACCAAGTTTAATTAATATAACGAACTTAGTTTTCCGTAAAGGAACAGTATTCACATTTCAAAGTGAATAATGATTTAAAGGGAAACGTTTTGCAGAGTGAAATGGTGATCAAAGGAAATTGGTGGTAATTCAAAAATGAATTTAGAAATGTGTGTGGATCAAAAATGGTGAGTTTAATTCAAAGTTCGGGACATTATTTGATTGTAGATTATTCTAAAGAAAGTTATACATGGAAATTCGATTCTATCGAATTCCGAAAAGTACCATTAATTTTCTGGTTATAATCAAGATTTATTTATTTAATAAAAATAAATTAATTCAAATTAATAAAGGAAAGTTATACTTAAGTTATTGTATTTCAGGAGCATGGGATTATAACACTATCGTTATAATCAAATAATTTCTGTAAAAGAAGTGGATTCTTAAATAGAATCCGAGATTTACATAAGGAAGTTTGTTAAAGATTTAAAAGATGAACTTTGTCTATTTTGAGGTTGGAAATGTTGTTCAGTTAAGGTCTGAGAGGTAATTATACCCCAACTTGATTGACTTCGTTTTTAACTAAGGGATGAGTAAGGTTCGATAGTGAAGGTTGGTTAAGTGAATTTAGTTAAGAGTGAAATGGTTCGAGTTCGCATAGCGATGTTATATTTAAACATCTGTTTAAATCCAATGAAAGAGTTTAGAAATGTTTTCCAAATAAGAATCAGAAATGTCTCTAATATAGAAAATAAGAAATGGGAATAAATGTAGGAATGTTTTCCAATGTTAATAACGTATATTTTCTAAATTTAGAAAATAAGAATTTACGAATATATAGGAATAGGGAAATGAATAAGTTTATGATAAATTGAATTAAAGGAGATAAGTGTTGATTGATGATTTGCTCTTTAAGATTTCCATTTGGAAATACGACCGTTGTTTGTACACCTATTTTTTTTTCTTTGATAGTTAAATCACCGACTATCGAAGTTTTTGACAATCTTTCCGTCGTCAATACAGAGAGACCGGGATCAGATTCATTATCTTAAAACCATTCTGTATGGACGTTGGCGTTGCGATCAAATATGATGAAGATAACTGAAGACAGAGTTATGCAAGGGCTATCCTGTTTACAAAGTAGCGCCTTCGGTTTGTCCAATCCCAGGACAACGTGAATGGACGAATGTCTGACAGAGTATATCTAATGGATCATGTAAGTTGATCGCCTCAAACGTATCCACGTTTGGTGGCGGAGGAATTCGTTTGTCTTAGCTTTATACCCGTGGTATTTTTGTGGAAATCAATTTGTGATTTGGCGGGTATGACGATGTGGCATTTAAAGTAAATGAAGGTGTGGTCTGTCAAGAGATACGTTATGACCTCAAGCCCCATCAATCGGAAAATGTAACAACCCGGAAATCTGGGCCAGTTTAAAATTTTTATTTTGGCAATTTTAGCGAATTTTGAATATTTAAAATAATTTATTTTAAATAATATCGACGAGAAATTTATTTTGAATAGAATTCGAACGTATATATTATATACGTCGTCGTTAGAATATAAATATTTATATATAATTATAAATGGAATTGAAAATGGCGCGGTAGTTCGATAATTCGATTTCAAAATTCAATTGAATGTACCGGGTGCAAAACAATCCAGATTTTAGTGAAACCAAAAACAATAGGATCTAACTGAGAATATCTTTCCAACGAATCCGAATAATCAAGATTTCATAGCGGGAATCAAAAGATATGTCCAGTTGAAAATTCTGAATAGTCGCTATGGAATTCAGGCCCTTAAAAATGGACATTTTGCAAATGACCTCGGATTTTGACGAAACCACTTTTGTTGGATCCGCGATGTCAAGTTATTGCTAGATTCCAAATTTCATAATTTTTCGAATCAATATGTGAGCGTGGCAAAGGAAAACGCGTTTGACCAGTTTTAGTTGATTTTAATCAACTGGAAAATGGTCATTTTTCAAACGGTGTCAGAATTCAACGAAACTAGTTTTGTTAGGACCGTATCGTCGATACGAAGCTAGAAAGAATTTTTCGGGAATTTTTCGAGTCCGTATGTGACCCCGGTAAATTGAAATGTGCGTTCAAATTAAATATATACTGATTTATATTTTAATTTTAAGAAAAACTGATTTAAACAGTCGAATTGGCTTACGAAACATATCCCATTGTGTTCGGAATGGGGGTATTTAGCTAGGGGCGACAGTCGTTGGGTTTAATTTGGAGTTCGTGATATAAAACAAGTAAATTTTGAATAAAATAATATAAAATATATTATTATATAACCTATTTTTCCACTAAAACCCTAGGTCATTTTCAAAATTGAACTGGCCGCCGTCAGCCTCTCAACGAGGGGCGATTACGCTCCAGACTTCTTCGTTAATCTCCCTCTAATCCACGCATAATCCCATTAATTCCCAAAAGCAAAATGATAGAGCGATTCAGGATCTATCAATCCATACGGTGGAGATCGAAATTAAGGTCATATTTTCCTCGAAATTTGTGCTTAAAGCACCGCCGTTCAGGCGTGATTTATGGGCCACGATGGAGTTCGAGTTGACCATGGCGGCCAGGGGTGGATGAGGGCGTGGAGCTCTTCGGCGTCAAGGGTTTGGATTGGGGGCTGGCGTCTCAAATTGAGTGCGATAGGAGGAGGTTGGAGCCGAGTTTGTATCGGCTGTGTTCAAAGGAAGAAGACGATGAATACCAACAGTAGGCAGCCTAATTTTTTTCTAACTAAGGTTGATTAAAATTTAGGTTAAATTAAATATGGTTAATCACTCATTTATGTATTCAATGTTTGAATGGCCGCAATTCTTTCATACGAAAACAGAATGGGACGAAATCAAATGTGTTGGAATCCTCTAAACGGGCTCTTCAACATAGAGCAGACCAGAGCAGAAAAGGAGTCAATGGTGATTTTTGACTAAATTAAACGAACAGTTTAATTTAGTGAAAAACAATCGTTATATAAACAATTTCTGAAACCGATCAAGGTGAGAATTCTCACTTTAAATTTTCTGTTCAGTTATTTATTTCATAACTGCATATATGAACTGTTCCCCGTCGTCCACAGACCATGGACGACTTGTTTGATTGTATTCTGTGTGAAAATTGATCGTATATATTGAAAGTGAAAATATCGTATATATTGAAAGTGAAAATATCGTATATATTGAAAGTGAAAATATCGTATATATTGAAAGTGAAAATATCGTATATATTGAAAGTGAAAATATCGTATATATTGAAAAGTGAAAATATTATATATATGAAAGGTGGAAGTTATATATATATATATATGAAATGAAAACGATATATATATATATATATATATATATATATGAAATGTGAAAATGATTTGATTGTTAAAAATATAATTTTTAACATATATATATACACTGTATAAAAGTGTCATGTATATGAAAAATTCGAATTGAATAGAATAGAAATTGAATTCGAATTGAACTGAATAGAAAATGAATTCGAATTGAATAGAATAGAAAATGAATTCGAATTGAACTGAATAGAAAATGAATTCGAATTGAACTGAATAGAAAATGAATTCGAATTGAACTGAATAGAAAATGAATTCGAATTGAACTGAATAGAAAATGAATTCGAATTGAATAGAATAGAAAATGAATTCGAATTGAATAGAATAGAAAATGAATTCGAATTGAACTGAATAGAAAATGAATTCGAATTGAATAGAATAGAATAGAAAATGAATTCGAATTGAACTGAATAGAAAATGAATTCGAATTGAATAGAATAGAAAATGAATTCGAATTGAATAGAATAGAAAATGAATTCGAATTGAACTGAATAGAAAATGAATTCGAATTGAATAGAATAGAATAGAAAATGAATTCGAATTGAACTGAATAGAAAATGAATTCGAATTGAATAGAATAGAAAATGAATTCGAATTGAACTGAATAGAAAATGAATTCGAATTGAACTGAATAGAAAATGAATTCGAATTGAACTGAATAGAAAATGAATTCGAATTGAACTGAATAGAAAATGAATTCGAATTGAATAGAATAGAAAATGAATTCGAATTGAATAGAATAGAAAATGAATTCGAATTGAATAGAATAGAAAATGAATTCGAATTGAATAGAATAGAATAGAAAATGAATTTAGAAAATGAATTCGAATTGAACTGAATAGAAAATGAATTCAAATTGAATAGAATAGAAAATGAATCCGAATTGAATTGAATAGAAAATGAATCCGAATTGAATTGAAAAGAAAATGAATTCGAATCGAATTAAAATCGATTTGAATTGAAATCAAATAGAAATGAAAGTAAAAAGGATTTATATTAGAAAATTCAATTTTTATTTGAATTTGAAATAAGAAGTTGAAATCGATTTGAAAAGGAATTTAAAACGATTTATAAAATACGTTTAAAAAGGAAATCGACGAAATATATATTATATATATAATATAATGGCCTGAATAGAACGCGCCGCGGCAGTTCGCAAATTTCGACCATTGACTTCGAACGGATATTACGGGAGATCCGACCGTCGGATTTTCCTAAAACCGGAACCGTTGGGTTTGTATCGAAAAGAGCTTTCTAACGAATATTAGAAATTCAAAATCTAACGGTTGGATTTGGAGTTACGTCCAAATCAAATTTGAAAAAGGTCGTTGTAAGTGCAGTTCGATGGCCATTGTTGGAAATCGACTGTACAGGTCTTGATAAAATTATTAAAAATGGTAATAATTTGTGTAAGATCACAAGAAATGATTTGGGAAAAATTGGGATGAAAAACTCCATATTTGAAAAGATAAAAATAGATTTTTTTATCGAAATGAACTAGTTATTAACTAGAAAAATAATCCAATGGTTAAAAATAAATAAATTGGATTAGATTTAAATTGAAATTATCTTTGGATATTTTCGATATTGGATTCCGTGATTATATAGATATTGTGTTGGGAATTTGGAAGATATCGATATCGTTATCCCCGATATGATATCTGTTGGTTTCAGGATTTGATGTTGAATATATGTCGATACTCTCTCTATTCAAAACCTTATATTTAATGTCAAATTTGATTGATTGATTGTTTGGATTGTGCTCGACCAGTTTATGAGCAAAATATGCTTTTACATTTAGCATTGGGTTGGGTTGAAAATATTTGTGTGCTAACGCCTTGTGAAACACTTCACGATTTGACGATAAGGTGTTTAGCGATGTTGTGTTCATTTCAAATTTAATGAATGATTGTGAAATGATATTTTTCTTAAGTGAAAAGAAATGTATTCCCGATTTTGGACAGGGAATGTTTTATAAAAATGTTTTATAAAACATAAAGGATTTCGAGGCCCAAGACCCGATGATTTCTAAAGTGATTTAGAAATGTATTATATGTTACATTGTGGTTCATCGCATATTCGATTAGTTGCTATTGATGATGTATCTGTTTGGTGGCGGAGAATTTATTCTCTTGCTTAACACCCTTCTTTGAGACGTACGAGCTCAAAGGTTATGTGATTAATAGTGACTGATCATATGCGTGAATTACTGATGTGAAGTACTATATTTTGAAAGTACTTGTGATTATTATGTTGTGAAATGATTTTCCCTACTTCGGGATATGAAATGATTTAGTATATGGCTAAAGATTCGGGTAAACCTGAGACTAAAAGTATGGGTGAGAGGGCAGTGTATGCTCTCCATGTGTGGGAGGGGCATCGTCGGTGTAGCCTACTCCTATGTGGGGTAGGTGCACATATATATATCGAGTTGCGAGGTGCGTACCCTTTGCCTTGTCGATGGGGAGCACGATATTTGGTTGCATACTTGTTTGTATGCATTGTTATGTTTTGGAATTCACATTTCCAAATGATTTGATTTGAAATCCCGAAGTGAAATCTACTTTGATATAGAAAGTTAGATATGTATTTCAAATGATTTGAAATAAGAAATCGGGAATAAAATCCAAAGGAATAATTTCTGTAAATTGAATTGGATTTAGAAAATCTAAGTGTAGTGATTAATCTAAGTGGGTAGATTGGGATATTGCATGTTGATTGATGCATAGTAGATCCATATATCGATATTGATTATTGTTTATACACTGGTATTCATGGGGGTAAACCCGTTCCGCGTTAGCGGCGTGGTCCCGTGATATGCCATTTTAGTAAATAAGTTAATTATAACTGTTAGAGTTTCTCACACCAGTCCCATGACTGACTCGTAGTTTGCTTTTCCCTTGCGAACTCGGGTGCCCCTATTTTCCACACGGGCAGTCGAGTAGTTTTATTTTGCAGATATATTGAGCAGGATTCTGGATTGAAGCTTTAAGCTGTGTCCATGCATTTACAGTCTTCCGCTGTGTAGTTTATATTTCCGCTGTGCACTGTTTTACATTTATGTAAATTTATCTTCCGCTGTGTATTATTTTCGATATACTATGATATTCTGTACTCTGATGTAACATTATTATGATGTTTATTGAAGTCTTCTGTTATTTGTTCTGATGTGTTGTATACCCAAAGTTAGCGTATGCGGGATTCGAACGGTCTTGGTCGGTTTAGCGATCGATTAGGTCCGGGCGAAATCCGTTGTCGTTACACGTGGTATCGGAGCTTTGGTTAACTCAAATCTTTGGGGTACAACTCGTTAGAACTGAACAAAAGACTCATCAGAGGTAGGATTAGTAATGTCCTATAAAAGAATCCTCATTAGAGATAGAATCAGTAGCATTCTAGAATGAGTGACTCGTTAGAGATGGGGTTAGAAATGCCCTAGAATGAGTCGAGAGTTATTTGTTTATAAATAACGTATTTGTGATTATATATATAATCTGGTTTTAGAAAATATGATTTTAAATATATAAAGTTATATATTTGAAAAATCTAATCAATTAATTGATTGTTGGTTGTGTTGTTTGATTATTAGTTAACTAATAAAATCAACATGTGAATTGAAGGAACCAATTAGGCAAAATTGTATACTAATTGAATCAAATATTGAATTGATAATGCCAATAAGAGAATGTAAGGTGAATTAGCCAATTTGAATCCAATATTGAACGGTATTGAAAATTGGTCGCATTTGCTTGCATATACATATACTCGCATTGAACAGGTCATAGCAAGGAGGCTAGAGCAGAGAATAAAATTTGTTTGCCCGACAAATAGGTACATGTTTACTACATAATTTACTGTTTTGTTTGGGTGATGATGATTTTATGAGCCTATTGGCTAGCCGCTTGGCTTTTTCTTTTTCTTTTTGAGATCTGAAGGACCGGGGAAGCTATTTGAAATTCCCCGATGCTCCCGATGCAGGGGAGGTTATGGCGAAATTTTTCGAAAATTTAGGGTGTTAGCCAAATTTTTGAAATTTTGAAAATTCTCAGAAACTGAAAAGTTGGAGAATGGAAGCCAGATCGAACGTAGAGTTGATTAATCAAACCACTTTCGACTTTGTTCCTTTTCGGGGACGAAAAGTTTTAAGTGGGGGGAGATTGTAACAACCCGAAAATCTGGGCCAGTTTAAAAATTTTATTTTGGCAATTTTAGCGAATTTTGAATATTTAAAATAATTTATTTTAAATAATATCGACGAGAAATTTATTTTGAATAGAATTCGAACGTATGTATTATATACGTCGTCGTTAGAATATAAATATTTATATATAATTATAAATGGAATTGAAAAAGGCGCGGTAGTTCGATAATTCGATTTCAAAATTCAATTGAATTTACCGGGTGCAAAACAATCCGGATTTTAGTGAAACCAAAAACAATAGGATCTAACTGAGAATATCTTTCCAACGAATCCGAATAATCAAGATTTCATAGCGGGAATCAAAAGATATGTCCAGTTGAAAATTCTGAATAGTCGCTATGGAATTCAGGCCTTTAAAAATGGACATTTTGCAAATGACCTCGGATTTCGACGAAACCACTTTTGTTGGATCCGCGATGTCAAGTTATTGCTAGATTCCAAATTTCATAATTTTTCGAATCAATATGTGAGCGTGGCAAAGGAAAACACGTTTGACCAGTTTCAGTTGATTTTAATCGACTGGAAAATGGTCATTTTTCAAACGGTGTCAGAATTCAACGAAACTAGTTTTGTTAGGACCGTATCGTCGATACGAAGCTAGAAAGAATTTTTCGGGAATTTTTCGAGTCCGTATGTGACCCCGGTAAATTGAACTGTGCGTTCAAATTAAATATATACTGATTTATATTTTAATTTTAAGAAAAACTGATTTAAACAGTCGAATTGGCTTACGAAACATATCCCATTGTGTTCGGAATGGGGGTATTTAGCTAGGGGCGACAGTCGTTGGGTTTAATTTGGAGTTCGTGATATAAAACAAGTAAATTTTGAATAAAATAATATAAAATATATTATTATATAACCTATTTTTCCACTAAAACCCTAGGTCATTTTCAAAATTGTACTGACCGCCGTCAGCCTCTCAACGAGGGGCGATTACGCTCCAGACTTCTTCGTTAATCTCCCTCTAATCCACGCATAATCCCATTAATTCCCAAAAGCAAAATGATAGAGCGATTCAGGATCTATCAATCCATACGGTGGAGATCGAAATTAAGGTCATATTTTCCTCGAAATTTGTGCTTAAAGCACCGCCGTTCAGGCGTGATTTATGGGCCACGATGGAGTTCGAGTTGACCATGGCGGCCAGGGGTGGATGAGGGCGTGGAGCTCTTCGGCGTCAAGGGTTTGGATTGGGGGCTGGCATCTCAAATTGAGTGCGATAGGAGGAGGTTGGAGCCGAGTTTGTATCGGCTGTGTTCAAAGGAAGAAGACGATGAATACCAACAGGAGGTGGCCTAATTTTTTTCTAACTAAGGTTGATTAAAATTTAGGTTAAATTAAATATGGTTAATCACTCATTTATGTATTCAATGTTTGAATGGCCGCAATTCTTTCATACGAAAACAGAATGGGACGAAATCAAATGTGTTGGAATCCTCTAAACGGGCTCTTCAACATAGAGCAGACCAGAGTAGAAAAGGAGTCAATGGTGATTTTTGACTAAATTAAACGAACAGTTTAATTTAGTGAAAAACAATCGTTATATAAACAATTTCTGAAACCGATCAAGGTGAGAATTCTCACTTTAAATTTTCTGTTCAGTTATTTATTTCATAACTGCATATATGAACTGTTCCCCGTCGTCCACAGACCATGGACGACTTGTTTGATTGTATTCTGTGTGAAAATTGATCGTATATATTGAAAGTGAAAATATCGTATATATTGAAAGTGAAAATATCGTATATATTGAAAGTGAAAATATCGTATATATTGAAAAGTGAAAATATCGTATATATGAAAGGTGGAAGTTATATATATATATATATATATATATATATGAAATGAAAACGATATATATATATATATATATATATGAAATGTGAAAATGATTCGATTGTTAAAAATATAATTTTTAACATATATATATACACTGTATAAAAGTGTCATGTATATGAAAAATTCGAATTGAATAGAATAGAAATTGAATTCGAATTGAACTGAATAGAAAATGAATTCAAATTGAATAGAATAGAAAATGAATTCGAATTGAACTGAATAGAAAATGAATTCGAATTGAACTGAATAGAAAATGAATTCGAATTGAACTGAATAGAAAATGAATTCGAATTGAACTGAATAGAAAATGAATTCGAATTGAACTGAATAGAAAATGAATTCGAATTGAATAGAATAGAAAATGAATTCGAATTGAATAGAATAGAAAATGAATTCGAATTGAACTGAATAGAAAATGAATTCGAATTGAATATAATAGAAAATGAATTCGAATTGAACTGAATAGAAAATGAATTCGAATTGAATAGAATAGAAAATGAATTCGAATTGAATAGAATAGAAAATGAATTCGAATTGAACTGAATAGAAAATGAATTCGAATTGAATAGAATAGAATAGAAAATGAATTCGAATTGAACTGAATAGAAAATAAATTCGAATTGAATAGAATAGAAAATGAATTCGAATTGAACTGAATAGAAAATGAATTCGAATTGAACTGAATAGAAAATGAATTCGAATTGAACTGAATAGAAAATGAATTCGAATTGAACTGAATAGAAAATGAATTCGAATTGAATAGAATAGAAAATGAATTCGAATTGAATAGAATAGAAAATGAATTCGAATTGAACTGAATAGAAAATGAATTCGAATTGAACTGAATAGAAAATGAATTCGAATTGAATAGAATAGAAAATGAATCCGAATTGAATTGAATAGAAAATGAATCCGAATTGAATTGAAAAGAAAATGAATTCGAATCGAATTAAAATCGATTTGAATTGAAATCAAATAGAAATGAAAGTAAAAAGGATTTATAATAGAAAATTCAATTTTGATTTGAATTTGAAATAAGAAGTTGAAATCGATTTGAAAAGGAATTTAAAACGATTTATAAAATACGTTTAAAAAGGAAATCGACGAAATATATATTATATATATAATATAATGGCCTGAATAGAACGCGCCGCGCCGCGGCAGTTCGCGAATTTCGACCATTGACTTCGAACGGATATTACGGGAGATCCGACCGTCGGATTCTCCTAAAACCGGAACCGTTGGGTTCGTATCGAAAAGAGCTTTCTAACGAATATTAGAAATTCAAAATCTAACGGTTGGATTTGGAGTTACGTCCAAATCAAATTTGAAAAAGGTCGTTGTAAGTGCAGTTCGATGGCCATTGTTGGAAATCGACTGTACAGGCCTTGATAAAATTATTAAAAATGGTAATAATTTGTGTAAGATCACAAGAAATGATTTGGGAAAAATTGGGATGAAAAACTCCATATTTGAAAAGATAAAAATAGATTTTTTTTATCGAAATGAACTAGTTATTAACTAGAAAAATAATCCAATGGTTAAAAATAAATAAATTGGATTAGATTTAAATTGAAATTATCTTTGGATATTTTCGATATTGGATTCCGTGATTATACAGATATTGTGATGGGAATTTGGAAGATATCGATATCGTTATCCCCGATATGATATCTGTTGGTTTCAGGATTTGATGTTGAATATATGTCGATACTCTCTCTATTCAAAACCTTATATTTAATGTCAAATTTGATTGATTGATTGTTTGGATTGTGCTCGAGCAAAATATGCTTTTACATTTAGCATTGGGTTGGGTTGAAAATATCTGTGTGCTAACGCCTTGTGAAACACTTCACGATTTGACGATAAGGTGTTTAGCGATGTTGTGTTCATTTCAAATTTAATGAATAATTGTGAAATGATATTTTTCTTAAGTGAAAAGAAATGTATTCCCGATTTTGGACAGGGAATGTTTTATAAAAATGTTTTATAAAACAGAAAGGATTTCGAGGCCCAAGACCCGATGATTTCTAAAGTGATTTAGAAATGTATTATATGTTACATTGTGGTTCATCGCATATTCGATTAGTTGCTATTGATGATGTATCTGTTTGGTGGCGGAGAATTTATTCTCTTGCTTAACACCCTTCTTTGAGACGTACGAGCTCAAAGGTTATGTGATTAATAGTGACTGATCATATGCGTGAATTACTGATGTGAAGTACTATATTTTGAAAGTACTTGTGATTATTATGTTGTGAAATGATTTTCCCTACTTCGGGATATGAAATGATTTAGTATGTGGCTAAAGATTCGGGTAAACCTGAGACTAAAAGTATGGGTGAGAGGGCGGTGTATGCTCTCCATGTGTGGGAGGTGCATCGTCGGTGTAGCCTACTCCTATGTGGGGTAGGTGCACATATATATATCGAGTTGCGAGGTGCGTACCCTTTGCCTTGTCGATGGGGAGCACGATATTTGGTTGCATACTTGTTTGTATGCATTGTTATGTTTTGGAATTCACATTTCCAAATGATTTGATTTGAAATCCCGAAGTGAAATCTACTTTGATATAGAAAGTTAGATATGTATTTCAAATGATTTGAAATAAGAAATCGGCAATAAAATCCAAAGGAATAATTTCTGTAAATTGAATTGGATTTAGAAAATCTAAGTGTAGTGATTAATCTAAGTGGGTAGATTGGGATATTGCATGTTGATTGATGCATAGTAGATCCATATATCGATATTGATTATTGTTTATACACTGGTATTCATGGGGGTAAACCCGTTCCGCGTTAGTGGCGTGGTCCCGTGATATGCCATTTTAGTAAATAAGTTAATTATAACTGTTAGAGTTTCTCACACCAGTCCCATGACTGACTCGTAGTTTGCTTTTCCCTTGTGAACTCGGGTGCCCCTATTTTCCACACGGGCAGTCGAGTAGTTTTATTTTGCAGATATATTGAGCAGGATTCTGGATTGAAGCTTTAAGCTGTGTCCATGCATTTACAGTCTTCCGCTGTGTAGTTTATATTTCCGATGTGCACTGTTTTACATTTATGTAAATTTATCTTCCGCTGTGTATTATTTTCGATATACTCTGATATTTTGTACTCTGATGTAACATTATTATGATGTTTATTGAAGTCTTCTGTTATTTGTTCTGATGTGTTGTATACCCAAAGTTAGCGTATGCGGGATTCGAACGGTCTTGGTCGGTTTAGCGATCGATTAGGTCCGGGCGAAATCTGTTGTCGTTACAGAAAATGACAAAAATCGGGAAGGCAACATGGCTATGTGGGTCGCCCCCATTAGGGTGTATTGTCACCATCTAGAGAATATTCATATTTGTTACTTCTTTTTGCTTCTGTATCTCCCGCGAACGGTTCTGTTGCTAGCAACCGTAGGTGACAATAGATTCGATACACCTAAGAGAAATGAGTGGTCGGTCATGTGTGGGCTGGGTTGCAAGACGTTCTTGTTGAACCCAGTGTATTCGTCTCTAGAGATACACTATCGGCAGGTGGTCCCCTACCTTGTCATAGTCGGAATCCAATCTCCAATAAGAGCCCACGATTTTGATTGTATATTATATATGGGGAACGTGAGATGCAAGCGTTTTGCTAGATTGTTATTTACTTGTGATTAGACATGATTATAATATCAGAAAAGTATTGATTTTCAAAATGTTTTGGGTTATCGTAAGGTAAAAACCATCCATGTTTATGTGTGGATCGGTCTAACGATTATCTTTTCTTTCGAAAAGGATTTTGAAAAAGTTAAACCGAATGATTTGAGTTTACTCACACCAGTCCCATGACTGACCCAGAGTTTATTTTGTTTTGTCTTTCCCTTAAACTCTTGGGTGCCCAAATTTGTACGGGCAGTCTAGTAGTCAGGATTTTACAGACACTTGGAGGAGCTTGGAGCAGGAGACCTCAACACTAGTTATATATAGAGTTTATTTCCGCTGTGGTATACATGTGATGTACTCTGATGATATTTGTAAGTACAAATACAGTTTGTATTTTAAAGTTATGTTATATATTATATTTTATTCGTTCTGCTGTGAGATACGTGTTTACTCTGATTCTGTTCAGTTGTGTTCTTCTTCTTCTATTCTAAATTTCTTTCTTTCTATTTCTCACCCTCTAACTTCTTTCTATTAATGATCTGGTATTTCCGATGCTCGAGTAGTCGGCATATGGTATTTTGTGTTGATTTTCGGGGTCGAAAATCCCTGGGTCGTTACAGTGGTATCAGAGCTGAAGGTTAAGTGATTACCTTGGCTCGGTGACGTAACTTGATAGAGATAGGGTTAGTAATACCCTAGATTGAGTTTGAGTGTTTATACAAGAGTGTGTATTTTCAAATTGATATAAAAACTGTTTTATATTGTGTTAATTGGTTTGTCGAGTAGTTTATGAATTATGGTCGATACAGTAATGCAAACTGTGTCGATAGGTGTTTCTAAACTCTTGGACAGAATAATTCAACACAATATGTTTTTAAAAGGAGGATAAATTAAGTAATTTTGCCCAAAAGTATATTTTGATATAAAAAAAAGTATTTACATTGGAGTTATTATAATATATATTGAATGTGTTGGTTGTAATTATAATCGAATAAGATTATAAACTGAAATAGTTATAAATATTCGATCATAATTCGAAAATGTAAAATCATATGGATTAAATCTGAATTTAAAATAGAATTGAAATAAAATTATGGAAACTTGAAAAGATGTGTAAATGAAATTTGGATTAAATATAAGGAAAATTTAAAATCCTGGGAGATTTTGGAAATGTTTTCCAAACATTTTGATGTAATTTCAAAAAGTAAGTGTTTAAAAATAAGTTTTGAAATGATACAGTATTAAACTCACTTCGATCACTGGAAAATAATTCTGATGATGATGGCCGCATCATTAGTATTCATTTTCGAGTTGCTAAGTAACGGATTACTACCAAAGATGTTTTTGAAATGTTTTGACAAGATAGGTGGTTAAAAATTTAAATGTTTTGAATTGCTATTATTATATGTAATGTAATATATATGGTTTGGAACTGATTTGAAATAAACCCAGAATTTAAAATTTAACATATGAAGTTAAATAGTTTGAACTGGTAAAAGTGAATAAATAAATTGGAATTTAACTTAACAAGTTAAATAAGGATTGTAAAAGGAAATGGAAATTTAACCGATACCACATTGGTGGGAATTGAATTTGTTGGAAATAATATTGGAATAAAATTGGATTGGATTAGAAATAATATGGAATAGAATTGGATTGTTGAGTAGGAATTTTGAATTGAGTTTGGAACTAGATTGAAATGGATTTTGGTTTAGTATTAGTGAACAATTGGATTTGAGGATAAGTTGATTGGAAATTAACTGAGAATGCATTGGTTTATGCTGAATTAATAACATATGGAAGTGATAGAGTTGGATGCCCGACAAAAAAGTACAAGTTTATATTATTGAGTATGAGATTTCTATGAGTCTGTTTGGCAAGCCGATTGGCTGTTTGATTTTCTTTTGGATTGGAGAAGGCCCAGAGAGGCGAGTTGTAGTTGTACCGATTGAGCCGTGCAAAGGAGACGCTGGCAAAATTTTCGGGAATTTAAGATGTTAGAAAATTCTAAGAAATTTTCATTGGTAGGAATAAATTAATAATTTAATTAAAATTAATTGGTTCAGTTAAAAAATGAAGTAAAGGGGTAAAAACAAATTACGTTAAACCTGGTTATTAAAGATTTGTAGCATATTTCTAGCTCAGTAATTTCAGGGACGAAATTCTTTTAAGGGGGAAGGAATGTGACGTACCGGATTTTTTTAGCGATTTAATAATTTATTTATTTAATTATTATATATATTGGTTTGATAAATTAAAAGGTTTGAATTTAAATAATTTTGATTATTTAATTATTATAGATACTGGAATAATATATTTAAATTTCCGAAATAGTCGGAAGAGTTGAATTGACAATACTGTATGAATTAAATATCGTTTTAAACTTAAAATGAAATGCATCAATACAAAAAATTTCACTAAAATCCTGTACCATGCGTTATATTGATTAATACAACTTGCTTATATTATATACCCCAAAATAAAGAACTCCAAAGGTAAAAAGAACTGATAGAAAAGAACTTTATAACGTCAACAGTCCTAACATCATTAATAGAAAAAAAATGCTTATACAAAGCTGATAATCAAAACTAAATTCCATGAGTGTGTCATTTAAACCTTGGAGCAACATAGTACATACAAAAATAAAATAAAACATATATTGTTCAAATGGACAACTATCATCTTCAATTAACAATACCGCCCTACCCTATTCTCCAACCTATACTTGATACTCGGAAAGTCGAATTGTCAGTCATCCGTTCAAACAGCTACTCTAGTTTCCTTTACGGTCTACACAAATCTCTAAAACATATACATACCTGAGAAATTAAATCACATACTACCTTTCCCCAACAATACTTCATGCCTAAGACTTGCTACCCTGCATCCATGCACATGTGAGATCAGCAAATCTGTGCTTTCAGATCTACGGACGCACATGCTGATTGGGATATAAACATACATCTACCCTATGGCCTAAACGCACCCATAGGTGTGCCTAAAAAGTTGCCTAGTCTATATCCTGTTCGTAATCAGATTAATGACCTTCTCTGTTTTCTCATCAATGCAGCAAATCAAACGTAAAAGCTGCATGATCAAGCAAATCAAAGCTGCAGCGTAATATCAACCTTCCTCTTTAAACAAAAAAAAACCGTACACCTACCAACCCATCATCCTTTCAATATCCATGACCCAGTGTCACTTATCAAACATTCAAGCTACGGGACTGAGTGATATTTGCGATAGCAGAAGAGCAGGCACATGAGTGAGAAAAGAAAGCCTAACCTAAGCTAAAACATTGATCTGTCGTAGGTTCATATCAAGCACAGTACCCTGAGATTTCTTTTTTTTTTCACATGCCTCACCTCCATTCTCCAGCTACCTACGTGCCTATTCCTTGGGCATTAAGGGTCCTGAATCTATAAATAAGCTGCGTTCGTTTCATCTCTTCTTCACGATTTACACGAGAGCTCCAAAGTAGTAAATTTAAACAGATAACTTCTTCCACATGAAATGTCAAAACTTATGTTCATGAATTCCTGAGACCACCAAACCACCCCTGTTTGACATTGTATCTTTTGTTTTCCACATGAAAAATACCGTGAGTACGGTTGATGAATTTTGGAGAGATTGGAGCCTCGAATCGTAAAACAACGTTAGTATTCCAAATCAGGAAGGAAACTAGGTCTCGTGTGGAAGTTTTTAGAGAATTCAGATATAAAAAATTTGGATGTCCTGTGATACTACGACGGTACTGTTCGAACGAGAGACAGGGGGATGGTATCGAACTGGAAAAGGAGAGATGAACCGTGGCCTTAGTAGCGGTGGTCGGAGTACTGATTACAGCCTAAGGTGTTTCTTTTTGGACAAGATGGGTTCTCCGATCGAAGCCCATTTCTGGTGAGCCGGTGGGTTGATGGGTGCCAGAATCGCTGACGTGGAAGGCAGTTGAAGCGGCGGCCCGGAGAAGCGATGGAACGGACTCCGATGCCATTGATAATGGTGGAAACGATTTAGAAATCAAAGCACTTCGTATTGTTTTTTTTTATTCGAGATGAAGGATTGGGAATGATTTTTGCTGAGGGTTAAGAATCGCAGTTTTAAGTGGGTAATGGACGGACTTTGAAAATGGTATTTGGGCCGACGATTTCAAGGTGAGGCCAAATTCTTAATTAAGTTAAAAATTGAAATTTCGAATTTGTGAATTTCATATCTCGCACGTATGTCGTCAGAATCACGAATGGACAGCTTCGTTGGGATCGTATGAACGTGGACTACGCTAAAAAACTGGTTCGGAATTGTTTGTAGCTCGTTTGAATTTTAAGCAGAATTAAACGCTTGTTTCAAATCAACCGACGTTATTCGTTATTTAACGATTAACGACCAAGGTGAGTAAACTCACTACCTCTATCCAGTTTTATAATTTTATAAACATCATTTAATATCTATAAAAATGGTTGAATGATGTGTGTGACGATTGTTTGGATGGTTTACAAATAAATTTGGTTGATAGTTTGTGTTATTTATGTTGATTAACATCTATGGATGCAGGGAAACAGGTCGGAGGAATCCAACTGGATTCCTCAACAATTTTATTGTAAATTTTCATATATTGCATGTTATGATGTGACAAATAATCGGTATTTGATTATTGTGTATTTTGGGATGTTCAAACAACATTGATCTGAAATAATTGCTATTTCAATACTGAACAATATATTCAAATATATTGGAAAGAAATTTGGGTTTTAAAAGAAAAATCAATAATTTTAAATAATAATTAAATTTCTAGTGGACTAAATTATAATAACTTGTTTAAACTATATTAAAACAAGTGGTTTGACTTATGACAGATGGTTAGCAATAAAGAGGAATAATTATTATCATTAAGTTAATTTGGAAATATAAGAATGAATAAAATAAGGTAAATGGTGAATCGTTTCAAAAGAAAACGATGAAAGTTTTTCTTTAATGTTCAAGATGTAATAGAAGAGAAATGAATCCATAGGATTGTAAATAGTATTCGACAACGTTGAATGTTAAAAAGGGATTTATTTTTAGAAACTATATACTTTTAAATTTAGAATTCTATAAGTTAGTCGATATTTGGTTTGAAACTAAATCAAATGTGAAGTCGAGATTAAATTATAAATTTAATATAAAATTTACAAGGAGTTTACGTATAAAGTAGAATATGAGTACGAGTTCATGAATAACTCGATAAACAAAAATATGGACCTATGATGGTATTTATAAAGAAAAACCAAGTTTAATTAATATAACGAACTTAGTTTTCCGTAAAGGAACAATATTCACATTTCAAAGTGAATAATGATTTAAAGGGAAACGTTTTGCAGAGTGAAATGGTGATCAAAGGAAATTGGTGGTAATTCAAAAATGAATTTAGAAATGTGTGTGGACCAGAAATGGTGAGTTTAATTCAAAGTTCGGGACATTATTTGAATATAGATTATTCTAAAGAAAGTTATGCACGTAAATTCGATTCTATCGAATTCACGAAAGTACCATTAATTTTCTGGTTATAATCAAGATTTATTTATTTAATAAAAATAAATTAATTCAAATTAATAAAGGAAATTTATACTTAAGTTATTGTATTTCAGGAGCATGGGATTATAACACTATCGTTATAATCAAATAATTTCTGTAAAAGAAGTGGATTCGTAAATAGAATCCGAGAGTTATGTAAGGAAGTTTGTTAAAGATTTAAAAGATGGACTTTATCTATTTTGAGGTTAGAAATGTTGTTTAGTTAAGGTCTGAGAGGTAATTATACCCCAACTTGATTGACTTCGTTTTTAACTAAGGGATGGGTAAGGTTCGATAGTGAAGGTTGGTTAAGTGAATTTAGTTAATGAGTGAAATGGTTCAAGTTCGCATAGCAACGTTATATTTAAACATCTGTTTAAATCCAATGAAAGAGTTTGGAAATGTTTTCCAAATAAGAATCAGAAATGTCTCTAATATAGAAAATAAGAAATGGGAATAAATGTAGGAATGTTTTCCAATGTTAATAACGTATATTTTCTAAATTTAGAAAATAAGAATTTATGAATATATAGGAATGGGGAAATGAATAAGTTTATGATAAATTAAATTAAAGGAGATAAGTGTTGATTGATGATTTGCTCGGTAATATTTCCATTTGGAAATACGACCGTTGTTTGTACACCTATTTTTTGTTTCTTTGATAGTTAAATCACCGACTATCGATGTTTTGGACCATTTTTCCGTCGTCAATACGGAGAGACCGGGATCAGATTCATTATCTTAAAACCACTCTGTATGGACGTTGGCGTTGCGATCAAATATGATGAAGATAATTGAAGACAGAGTTATACAAGGGCTATCATGTTTACAGAGTAGCGCCTTCGGTTTGTCCAATCCCAGGGCAACGTGAATGGACGAATGTCTGACAGAGTATATCTAATGGATCACGTAAGTTGATCGCTTGAAACGTATCCACGTTTGGTGGCGGAGGAATTCGTTTGTCTTAGGTTTATACCCGTGGTATTTTTGTGGAAATCAATTTGTGATTTGGCAGGTATGACGATGTGGCATTCAATGTAAATGATGGTGTGGTCTGTCAAGAGATACGTTATGACCTCAAGCCCCATCAACCGGAAAATGACAAAAATCGGGCAGGTAGCATGGCTATGTGGATCGCCCCCATTAGGTTGTATTGTCACCATCTAGAGAATATTCATATTTGTTACTTCTTTTCGCTTCTGTTTCTCCCGGGAACGGCTATGTTGCTAGCAACCGTAGGTGACAATATATTCGATACACCCAAGAGAAATGAGTGGTCGGTCATGTGTGGGCCTGGTTGCAAGATGTTCTTGTTGAACCCAGTGTATTCGTCTCTAGAGATACACTATCGGCAGGTGGTCCCATACCTTGTCATAGTCGGAATCCAATCTCCAATTAGAGCCCGCGATTTTGATTGTATATTATATATGGGGAACATGAGATGCAAGCGTTCTGCTAGATTGTTATTTACTTGTGATTAGACATTATTATAATATTAGAAAAATATTGATTTTCAAAATGTTTTGGGTTATCTATGGTAAAAACCATCCGTGTTTATGTGTGGATCGGTCTTACGATTATCTTTTCTTTCGAAAAGGTCTTTGAAAAAGTTAAACCGAATGATTTGAGTTTACTCACACCAGTCCCATGACTGACCCAGAGTTTATTTTATTTTGTCTTTCCCTAAACTCTTGGGTGCCCAAATTTGTACGGACAGTCAAGTAGTAAGGATTTTACAGACACTTGGAGGGGCTTGGAGCAGGAGACCTCAACACTAGTTATATATAGAGTTCGTTTCCGCTGTGGTATACATGTGATGTACTCTTATGATATATGTAAGTACAAATACAGTTTGTATTTTAAAGTTATATTATATATTATATTTTACTTGTTCCGCTGTGAGATTCGTGTTTACTCTGATTCTGTTCAGTTGTGTTCTTCTTCTTCTTCTATTCTAAATTTCTTTCTTTCTATTTCTCACCTTCTAACTTCTTTCTATTAATGATCTGGTATTTCCGATGCTCGAATAGTCGGCATATGGTATTTTTGTTGATTTTCGGGGTCGAAAATCCGTGGGTCGTTACATGTATAAACCGAGAGAATTGTAATTGTAACTTCTTAGGATTTAAGAAGAGATAAAGCGGACGTAGGCTTGGTTTGAGCCGAACCACTATAAAAACTTCGTGTGTTCCTCATTTTTACTGTTTTTTCTGCTTTTTTGTGATATGTGAACTGCATTTGGGTGTTAGGCCCAGATTTTGGTCTAACACTTATTAATTTAAATTAATAAGTACAAGTTATATTTTTATATACCAAATATTTGGAAACAACGATTATAACGCTACCGTTATAATCAGTGTTTTCTGTAAAAGAAACGTTTTCTTAGATTGAATCTGAAAGTCGCGTAAGTAATGTTTTGTTTGAAGTTGTGAGCTTTGACTATTTCAAAGTTGAGAATGTTGTTCAATTAAGGTCTGAGAGGTAATTATACCCCAACTTGATTGACTTCTTGATTGATGGAGAAATAGTTAAATTTCGATAGTGAAGATTGGTTAGCAATATGGTTAGTTAATAAATGATTTATAGTTTGAGTTATAATAACGATGTTTTATAACATCGCGTTAATTTAAAGGATTTTGAAATGTTTCCCCAAATAAAGTAAGATATTTTCTATGCATAGAAAAATGAAATGATTTGGTCAACGAGGAATTAAGGGAATTTGGAAATATTTTCTGATATTAATAAGGTATATTTTCTGAATATAGAAAATGGATTCGTTAATACATATAGAAATGTTTTCTTACTGGAATAAGAGATATTTTCTCGAATAAAGAAAATATAATATTGGAAATGTTTTTCAAAGAACCGAGAGGGTAAATCGAGCTTCAAAAGGATACGAAAAATGGGAAATGGGAATTGTAAATGATAATATAATAAGTGATTGATTTGAAGGGGCCCAGTGTTGTTTGATGCTTGATCGGTAAAATTTCCCATTGGAAATAGGACCGTTGATTGTGTGGATGTTTCTTTCATAGTTAAATCACCGACTATCAAACTTTTGATTTATTTTATACCTTCGTTGTCAATATGGAGAGACCGGGATCAGATTTAATATCTGAAAACCACTTCGTATTGGTATAAGCGCTACGACTTAACTTATGCTGAAGATAATTGAAGACGGAATAAGGTTGAAGGGTTGTTCTGTTAATCCTAGATAGAAATTTCCCAAGATGGATTAATAGAATAGTGCCTTCAGTTTGTCCAGACCCAGGACAACTTGTTTGGACGAGTGTCTGACAGAGTATTTCCAAAGGGATTACATACGTTGATTCCTTCAAACGTACGAAGTTGGTGGCAAAGAAGGGAAACTTCTTTAGCCTAACAATCTGAGTATTTTTGTGGGAATCAATTAGCGATTTCCGATGGATCTGACGATGTGGCATTCAAAGTGAATGGTTGCCAGATGTTCTGGAAGATAATTCAAACCTCAAGCCTCACAACCGGGAATTTGACAAAAATCGGGCAGGCAACCTGGCTATGTGGGTCGCTCCCATTATGATGTATAATCACCTATCTGGAGAAATTCCATTTTCTTCTTAAATCTATCAATGTTGTCCCTTTCGGGAAATGATTGTTGATCCCAATCGTTGGTGATATACATTCGATACACTCAAGCGAAATGAGTGGTCGGTCATGTGTGGGCCGGGTTGCATGATGTTCTTGTTGAACCCCAGTGTATCCCCTCTAGAGTACACTGATCGGAAGGTGGTTCCATACCTTGTCATGTTGGAAATCCAATCTCCAATAAGTGCCCGCGGTTTTTGATTTTATATTATATATGGAGCGTGAGTTGCAAGCATTCCGCTAGATTCTATTTATTTGCTTTAGACACTATTATAATATCACCAGATTTGATATCAAAATATTTTTGGTTATCGTAAAGTAAAAACCATCCATGTTTATGTGTGGATCGGTCTTACGATTATCTTTTCTTTCGAAAGGATTTTTAAAAGTTAAAAAATGGTTGGAGTTTACTCACACCAGTCCCATGACTGACCCAGAGTTTATTTTGTTTGTTTTCCCTAAACTCTTGGGTGCCTAAATTTGTACGGGCAGTCAAGTAGTCGGGGTTTTACAGATTCACTTGGAGGAGCTTGAAGCAGGAGGCTTCACCAGTTTGCTATAGACTATCATATTTTCCACTGTTTATTATTTTGTATCTGGAAACAGGTGTTTATAACTGTTCTAGAAATAGCGGTTGTGCTCTAATAATGGTATGTATATAAAGTTACTGGTTTGTATTTCAAAGTTTATGTTATTTAATATATTTTATTTGTTCCGCTGTGAGTTTGTGATCTTAGTTTTCTTCTATTCTAATATTTCTTTCTTTCTATTTCTCATCCTCTAACTTCTTTCTATTAATGATTCGTATTTCTGTGCAATTTGGGTTGGATGTGTGCGTAAATAGTCAACTCAAAGAGTACGGAAATTCGGGCCATTACAATTGTTTTACTCAATTAATATATAAATTAGAATAAAACATTTTTTTAAATTTAAATGTATAGGTCGCATCCGCAAGAATTGCGGCAAATAGAGCAAGAACCCGGTTACACATCGTGGTGGTTCCAAGTCGTTCCAGCACCATCACGAGACCTAGTATATTAATAATTATATAGTTAAAGATTTTAATTTATAATTATTTGTTAAAAGTTATAGTTGATTTAAATTTAAGTTCTAATTTACACACACATACATACATATATATATATATATATATATATATGTATATATATATCAGGAGAGACAACGTGGTGTTCCTGTGTCGTACTTGTTGGAGAATGTAGTTTTGATGAAAACAACCTTATTTCAATTATCAATGATTATAAAATATATACTAACACTTTTTGTATAATATATATATATATATATATGTGTGTGTGTGTGTGCAGGAATTATATACAGGAAATGTTACTGAAGATTGTACAGTTATAAAGATGATAGAGATTCAAAGATTAGAGAAATTTCAAGACTCATGAGTAATCAAGATTTCAAGAGTTCAAGATTAATATAATTATAGAGTCTAGATTTGTAAGACTCTAAATAGCACTCCAGGTTCAAATTCAAATTCTGATTTTCAATTCTGTCCTCAATCCTCTCTATTTTGTTTTTCTATTTTTCCTCAATCCTCTCTATTTTGTTTTTCTATTTGTTTCTATTTTTATTCTTCTTTGTTTTTCAAACTTAAATTTTTTATACTTTATATTTATATATAGTTAAAACCTTATAATTTTATAAATATATTTATATAGTTTAAAAGTATATTTTCATATGATTTTCTATCATAGGATATTGATTTACAACATTAGAATTTTATTCAGGAATTTTCAGAATTAGTTTAATATCAAAACACTTGAAAATGCTTTGAAAATCAAAAATGTACATGAGTATGTCGACATAGCAAAATATGTATGTCGACATATAACAACTATTTTTCTACTTTTGAAGGGAAGTGTCTTTTCACTATTTGAAACGCTTCAGAACCATTACAACCCTTCATACTATAAAAAGAGGTTAAAACCGAATTTTTTAACACATCTCTTCTTCTCCATCTTCACCCTCTTTCATCTTATCATTATTCTTAATCATTTTTATGGTTTTTACACTTATACTCTGCCGAATTCACTTCTGAATTGTTCAAACTTCTTCTCTCTACACTCTCTACTCTCTGAATCAAGTGCTATTGAAGAGTTATAGTGCTGTTTTGTAATTGCTTGGGTTGAATAAACTATGTTTGTAAGTCAAAGAGTAATCGGTGTATCCTTGTAGCCGTGAAATCAAGGAACAGGAGTTGGTGTGCCCTTGTTGAGCCGTGAAATCCAGGGATAGGAGTCGGCGTCTCCTTGTTGAGCCGTGAAATCAAGGAGGTTGTATTTGACTATTGGAAATAGTAATAAAACTCTGCACAATCCAGCGTTGTGCGGGACTAGACGTAGGACTGATCCTAACCAGTATAAAATCCAACGTGTTCTTTCCTTTTTTGCACTTTTATTTTCTATTTATTTTGCTTTTGTTTTTGAATCTGTTTCTGTGATTGTGTTTGTGTTGTTTGATTCATCCCGTGGTTCACTTTAGATTTTTGTTTTGTTTAAATTCTTACAAACACTATTCACCCCCCTCTAGTGTTTGCTTTACCTGAATGATCCATTCCGCAGTCCTTAACAGTACTGGGATGTTTTTGAGCATACATATGCATTGAGTCAAATCGACGACAAATACTCAGTTTCCTACTCTTGGGACCACGGTGCCAAGGCGCATGAAGCATATGTAAGTACAACATAGTTTACTTAAAGTTATAATTTAATAAAAATAGTGTTATTAAATTTAATTGTATTTTGTTTAACAGGATAAATTTCAGCAACAAAAGGCACAGATGCTTGAGGAGACTGGGAAGACCAAGTTGACTACCGAGGATGAGGATAAGATTTTTGATGTTGTCATGGATCTACCTAACTGAAACAGACACTGTGGTTTTGGCAATCCAGCAATAATAAAAACTAAAATTTATAATAAAAACTGAAATTTACTCGAATTGCAATTATGGAATACTGAAAATCTAAAATTATATACATGTTACGACATATCAGCAGTCATACAGAGGGCTCAGTACAAGGAGGAGATCACACGGCTACGAGCCTAGATAGTAGAGCTTAATGAGCGTGATTGCCGCTGCAAAAAGTAGAAGGAGCAGCTTAACCAGCGTCTGGCGGAGTTCATTTCCCAGTATGGTACGCCACCTTCATCTTACAGTGAAGAGAGTTGAGGTTAGTTTGTTTTGATGTTATATACGCTTTGAGAGTGGGTGAGGATTATGGTAGATGCATTATAATGGTTTTGTATACACCGATGATGTTTTGGTGATGATGGTTTGGACATGGTGTTGGATGATTGTTTATTTTGATGTTGGGTTAATGCCGTTGGGATGTATCTACGTATATGCTATGTTGATGATATTGCGTTGATGTATTTTGTAAATATTGGTTTATGTTATGTGTTTTGCATGTTTGGTGTTTGATTTTGGTACAATATTATGTTTAGGTATATATGTGACTGGTACTGTGACGTATATGCTCGAAATGGAGCAGTTTTGATGAATATAAGATCGTGTGTGGCTGGAATTGAGTAATTTGAAATCTATAAAAAAATACCTAGATTTCCAACGGCTTCCAACGGTTAAAAACGACTTACAGGTCCATGTATTTCAATGGTTAGCAACAACTCATTTTCAACGGTTTTCAATAGTTTCCAACAGCTAGCTAGCCAGACATGAAATACACGTGGTCAAGTTTCACGGTTGGAAGTCATTGGAAAATAGTTTTTGATGGCATTGGAAGTAGTTGGAGACCGTAAATCCGTGTACCAATGGATTTTCAACGCCGCCAACGGCCCTTATCCGCTGGAATCCACTATTCCTCTTGTAGCGATATATGGTTATATGACACCCCCTCTTGCACCCGTAATAGCCACTCATTTATAATTAAATAAGTGTAACCCCCTCTTATACCCGAATAATAGTCAATCTTTTATGATTAAATAAGTTAGTGGGGAGAGGGAATGGAGAGTTAATGGAAAAAAAAAGAAACAAGAATGCATGGTTAAAATCATGGAACTATAGAGGTGCTGCACTGTTTGGGGGTACTCTTGATCCTATCCCTCTCTCTCTCTCTCTCTCTCTTTCACACACACACAACCCCTTTTACAAATAGTTGTCTTAAGAGCGCAAACTTTTGGTCTGATCGTGGAGTCTCAAAACTGAATTTATATACAATTCTTTAATACGAGCTTACCGCGTGCGCTTCGCACGTGATGATGGCATATGTTTCGTACATAAATTGTTTTTATACAAATTATACATCATTAACAATTCAAGAGAAATTAATTTGTATAAATATTTAGCTATGATTTTAATTTTTTATCCTAAAAATCATGTGCAGTTGATTAAAAAAATTATTTCAAAGTTGCAACAAATAATTTTTATTAGTTTGAATTTTATTTATATTATTAACTAACAAAAAATGAATTTGTAAATGATATTCATTTATTTAAAGGACATTTATTTAGTAAATCCTAATTTTAAGCATATTGAGATATTTTGAATTTGTAAATTAGATTTAACGATTATATCTTATTTTTAAGCATCGAGAGATTTTAAAGTGAATATTTGGGCGGCATGCTTAATGTTAACGAGGAAAAGTTGTTGTTTACTTAACGCACGCCAACACCCGAGTGAGTGTGTGTGTGTCAGTACAACAAAATATGATGAATGTAAAGTAAAGAAAATGCGGGGAGACACATCTTTTTATAGTGGTTCGACACTAGCACCTACATCCACTTTATAATGGTGATTCATCATACTTTTGTCGATTACAAATGATATACAAGTTCAGAAAATATTTGTATACGAAGTTGTATAAATGCTAAACTTTGACTAAATTATCCCTCTTCTTCTTCGTTGAGATGAGTTGACTTGGTCAACTATGTCCAAAATATACTTCAATGCCCAAGAATTGTCAAAATAGTCCAATTCGGTCCAAAAGTAGTGTAATTATCCTTGTGAATGTCTAACAAGTGATGAAAATGTGTATGCAACGTTTTAATCATCCAAGTTATGCCCAATAGCCTTGGGGAAGAAGATGGAAGCAATTAATGGTGCTTGAGAGCTTCAAGAGTGAGAAAAATCCAATCGTTTTGAATGAGAAGCTTGGGGGTATTTATAGGAGGGAGTAGGTAGTGGAGTAGGTGAGATTTGTGAACCACATAGCTAAAAATCGCATCACATATGGCCTACCCCCGAAAAATCCGATCACATCCTCCACATCACCCAAAAATCGCACCACATCCTTGCTGAAATCGCATTGCACCCTTATAACAACCTGAAATTTTTGGAACCAATTTAAAATTTATTTTTAATGAATTTTACATGGATTTGTAGTCGAATTTAAAAGTTGGATAATTTAAAACGGTTAATTTTGAGAATTAATGACGTAAAATTTATTTAAAACGGTGTTTGAGCGTATAAATTTATATTAGTTTTAAAACGAGCTTGAAATGGCGTGGTAGTTTAAAAATTCGATTTTAATTTTCAACTGAGTAAATAGAATTCAGTATAAATCAGAATTTGGTGTAACAAGAAACGTTAGGATCTATTTGATAATATCTTTCTAAAGAATGCGAAAATTTTAGATTTCATATTATAAATAGTAAGTTATGACCAAATTAAAATTTCAAATAGTCGCTATAGAATTAATTAATATTTTAATATTATTAAAGCCTTTAAAAATAGTCATTTCGCAAACGACCTCCGTTTTCGATGAAAATAATTTTTTTGGATCTGGAAAGTCAAATTATTGTTAAGTTTAATTTTCAATTCAATTGGAATTAATATGTAAGCATGATAAATTTAAACGTGTAGTGAAGTTCAGTTGTAAATTTAATAAGCTAGTTAAAAGGCCATTTTTCAAACGGTCTCCAAATTTGACGAAAATAGTTTTGTTAGGACCGTATTTGTAAAACATAGCAAGATTTCAAATTTCGTAATTTTTGGAGTCAGTATGTAGCCGTGGTAAATTAAAATGTACATTGAAAATCATTTTGAACGTTATGTTGAATTATATTTTAGTTTGATAAAAAAATGATCAAAACAGTCGAATCAGCTTACGAAACATATTCCATTGTGTACAGAATAGGGTAATTTGGTTAGGTGCGATAGTCGTTGGGATTCATTTGAAGTCCGTGACAATAAAAAAGTTATTTTTGGAATTAAATAATATGTGTGTGTATATATATATACACACACATATATAACTCTAAACCTAGCAAACCCTAGTCCACTATATTAGGTCGCCGTCATCTTGTGAAATGGTTCAAAACTTCTCCCGCTAAAATCTTATAATCCACAAACAATTAGTAAGAATCTTCAACACTAGAATTGTAGATCTTCTTAAGATCTTCAAATCCATACGGATTTGATATATTATTGTTAAGTGAGTTGTTCGATTTGTGAGGGCAAAGTCAGCCCGTTCGCGCTTGGATTGAGGCGACTGGAGGAATTCGAATTCGCCAGTATTTCTGGCGATGGTGGAGCGGAGTTAGGTCTTTGTGATGGAGCATTCATATCAGGGTCTAGTCAATCGTGGCAGCGTGCGAATTAAGGTTGAGGGTGGCGGTTTCTTTTGATCAGTATCCGGAAGAGAACGACGACCGCTACTATTTATGGAATTCGATTGACTAAATTGGAATTGAATGGAATTCGATTTAATAATAATCGAGATGAGCTTCTGTGAATGAAGACCGCTACTATTTATGGAATTTAAAAGTTTTGTCGTTAGTCCACTTCTAGTATCAGTTTAATACAGAAATTTATACCAATTACGATTGATCTGATTTCCGTGAAGGTTCCATTTTGATGGAAGATGATTTTGGGATTATCGTGATCCGTGTTTTAAATAACATTTGTTCCTTAAACCAAGTAAAGTTGGGATTTATTTCTAGAAAGTTGAAAAATCATTAAGTAATGATTTTAGAAATTGAAACTAAGTATAGTTTTAATAAATCTTTAATTAGATTTGGAATGAATAGATGGTAATTTAATTTACCAAAGCACGAGAAGTGGTATAAACCAAATATACTAGGTTGTTGATACTGATTGTGATTGATTGTTTGGATTTTGCTCGACCAGTTTATGAGCAAGTATGCTTTTACATTTAGCATTGGGTTGGGTAGAAATACTGGTATGCTAACACCTTGTGAAACACTTCACGATTTGACTATGAGGTGTTTAGCGATGTTGTTGAGTTCATTTCAAATTAAATGAATGATTTTGAAATAAGATTACTTAAATGAAAAGAAATGTGTTCCCGATTTTGGATAGGGAATGTTTTATAAAAATGTTTTATAAAACGAAAAGGATTTCGAGGATTAAACCCGATGTTTTGGAAATGATGTAGAAATGGATTATGTGTTTGACATTGTAGTTCATCACGTAACCGACTAGTTACTATTGATGACATACCTGTTTTGTGGCATAGAATTTATTCTCTTGCTTAACACCCTTCTTTGAGACGTATGAGCTCAAAGGTTATATGATTAATAGTGATTGATTATATGTGTGAATTGCTGATGTGAAGTACTGTAGTTTGAAAGTACTTGTGATTAATATGTTGTGATATGATTTTCCACTTCGGGATATAAAAATATTTACTATTTGCCTAAAGATTCAGGTAACCCTGACGATTAAAAATATGGGGGAGAGAGAACCCAGGACCTTAAGACTTGGTCAGTGGTCAGGTGTAGCCTGCTCCATGTGTGGTAGGTGCGCATATATATATATATATATGTATATATATATATATATATATCGAGTGACTAACGAACATACCCTTTTCCTTGTTGACAGGAGAAACCACCCGATATTTGTTTGCATATTGTTTGTATGTATTATGATATTCTGGAATTCATATTTCCAAAGATTTTGGTTTGAGATCCCGAAGTGAAATCTACTTTGATATGAAAGCTAGGTATGTGTTTCAAATAATTTTAAATAAGTAATCGGGAAATAAAGTCCAAAGAAATAAGTTTTGTAAAGATAATTGGATTTGGACAATCTAAATTTAGGGATTAAGCCTAGATGGGTCGATTGAAAACTGCATGTTGTTTGATGCATCGTAGGCTTTTTTTATAAGTCTAGTTTGGGTTGTTGTTTATGCACTGGCAACCTAATGGAGTAAAACTATTCCGTGTTATACGGCGTGGTCCCATGATATGCCTTATTTTAATAAGTTAATTAATTTAACCGTTAGAGTTTCTCATATCAGTCCCTTGACTAACTCGTAGTTTGTTTTTCCCTTGCAAACTCGGGTGCCTATATTTTCCACACGGGAAGTCGAGTAGTTTGTTTTGCTGATTATTTCATTGAGCAGGATTCTGGGTTGAAGCTTAAAGCTGTATCTAGCGCATTGATAGCCTTCCACTGTATTAGTTTATTTGTTTCCGCTGCATTGTATTATATTTACTGTAATTTATCTTCCGATATATTATTTTTGATGTGCTTTGATATTCTGTACTCTGATGTAACATTATTATGATGTTTTATAAAGGTCTTCTGTTGTTTGTTCTAATGTGTTGTGTTCCCAAAGTTAGCCTATCTGCCTTTTTTGTTCGATTTAAGTCGGTTTAACGATCGATTTGAATTTCTCGGAAAGGTGGTCACAACATATGGTATCAGAGCTTTGGTTAACTCAAATCTTTGGGGTTCAACTCATTAGAACATAGTAAAAGAGTCATCAGGGAAGAATTAGTAACATCCTATAAGAATACTCATTAGAGATAGGATCAGTAGTATCCTGGAATGAGTGACTCATTAGAGATGGGGTTAGTAATGCCCTAAAATGAGTTGAGAGTGACACATTTTATAAGTAACGTATTTGTGATTATATATAATCTGATCCTAGAAAATATATTTTTGAGTATACAAAAGTTATATTTTTAGAAAGTTAAATAATTGATTAATTGTTTTCGTGATTGTTTGATTTCCTAATTAATTACTTGCGACGTCTGATTTAAATAAATTAGACGAAACCTTCGGGGATTTTTGGACATTGAATAGACGAAAACATTTGTTTTTTAATTTAATTGAGTTAAGTGAAACTGAATTGCAAATTTAGTAAGAATTGGATATATATATATATATTTGTTAAGCAAGTTATTCGCTTGACGTTGAGTAAAGAAATAAATTGCGTGCCTGACAAACAGGTGCACCTTTATAAGTTGGTTGCACAATTTTATTATTATTAAACAACTGTGAATAATTTGGATGCACTGTGACTGTGACGGCCCGCCCCGCACCAGCAGGCATTTCCTCCGAAAGTGCGCTGTACACATGCCTGACTAGCACGGAACGGTCGCCAAAGAAAGGAAAGAAGAGAATGAACTAATCAAAACCTGTAGAATGTTTCACAGTGCATGGAACAAAATATAATAATAATATACTTGACATAAAACAGGTGAGACAGTGCATAAGATGAAGACTAAACATCATAGCAGCGGAAAATCTAAATACAGCTTATGATCCAATACCATTATTACAACTTTGTAAAATACTGTCTCTAAAGCAAAAAGAAAGAAAGGGTACACTACTAATGCCCAAAGTAGTGACCAGCAGCGACACAGGGAGAATATCTATATATATGATACGTGGAAGCCTCCTGCTCGTCTCCGGATCAGCTACTCGTGCATACCCAGCTAACCTGTCTCTAGTCTTCTCTTGAGAGCACCTAGAGTAATAAGAAGAGACATAAAACTCTGAGTCAGACAAAAAGTCTGGTATGAGCGATAAGCAGCTAAACAGAACAATAACAGGTATACTAAACCATACCTGATCCTGGACCTGCAACCAAAGAGTTAGCGCTACATACCGTACAATACTCTAAGGTGTTGCTAAATAGATGGTGTAAAGATAACGGGGGTGGGGTGTGCATGTCATAATGATGGCAAACAAATAAAACATAGCAACCATTCCTCACATCTCTCACTCAGTGCGTAAAGCATACGATATCTACCGCTTCGATCACTAGACCCATCGAAGTAGTGACGGAGTTCAACATGTACAACTACTGCTACTACCAAGCTTACCACATGGAGTCATCACCAAACCTTTACAAATGACCCCACTTCATTGGTCTATAGCTCTTTAGTCATACCTGGGCCACTGTGGCCCTAAATCCGTTCACGTACCCCCTACACATAGTGATCCAAAGTTATAGATATCGACAACCCCTTAGCACACGTCTCGCAGCAAAGCCCAACTCATGAAGTCGACTCGTTGGTTCCCGTCTGGATCCTGAGGTACAACTCCTCATTTGGACTTCCTTTGCATCTCGAGTTTAGGTCTACTTGGTGTTCGATCCTCCGGTTCGGTTCGGTTCGCCCCCTCCTGCTTGGTTCGGTTCGAATGCTCCTTTCTGGTTCAGTTCGGGTGCTCGGATGCCCCTATTCGGTTCGGATCGGATGCCCCTATCCGGTTCAGATCGGATGCCCCTATCCGGTTCGGATCGGATGCCCCTATCTGATTGCTCCTATCCGGTTTGCTGCAAGTTTTTCCAGCAAACTATTTTCGCCAAACGACGACGTTTTTAACTATTCTAACTTTTCTATTCAATCACAAAACATACCATACAGTCATAGCAACATGTATAATCATCCACAAACACTAAAACTACAATATGACATGTTTATATGGATCAAACATACCCAAAAACCCATGTTTTCCCCTTAATCATGTTTAACAACAACTAATGATAGGATTAGCAAAACTTAACCAAATTAACCCAAATTTCTATCAGAGCCCTATAATATCATTTTAGAATTTTACAAATTTTTCCAGATTTTTCTGAGCTATAATTTCGCTAATTGTCACTAATCACCCCTCGTTAGCCGTGATTAGTGAAAAACAATGCAAATCACTCACCTTAGCCACAAATAAACCCTTTAGAACTGAAACTCTACTGTTTGGGCGCGAATACCAATGCAACACAGCAGCTCTACCTCGATTCTTGTGCTAATCCGCCTTGATTTGATGTTGCTAAGCTTAATCCTTGATTAGAAAGTGATTTGGAGGTGTTTTAGAGGTTGGAGGCCATTGTTAGGGTTTCTAAGAGGTAAGTGGCTGCTAGAAAACCGAAATAGAATGAAAACCTAACTCATTTCAGCCTCCCCATAACCCTAATCCCGAAATGGGTTATGGGCCCACTCACTAATCACCCTATTTGGCCCGGTTAAGCAATTTTGCACCTTCCAAAACTTATTTCAGCCATATCTCCCTAACGGTAAGTCTGTTTTTCACATGTGACCACTCTACGGAAAGGTAAACCATCATCCGGAGCCAATGGAAGTGGTTTCAGGTCAAAACTCATTTCCAATCAAAAGTTATGTCCAAAACAAGATCGGCTAGGGGCAAAACGGTCATTTAAAAATCGACAAAAATCATGAACATGGGAAGTGACCCCACTAGTCACCTCCCAAAGCTACATGACCATATGACTTCGTATGTGAAAGAAATAAATATTCTACGATCATTCAATGTTTAGAATGCGGGTCGTTACACTCTCCCCCCCCCCCCCCTTAAGAAATTTCGTCTCCGAAATTCCTTAACCTAAAACATACAAAGGATCCCGCATGCCTACCAGCCACATACAACAATCAAACATGCAAAACAAACAAACAAGCCTATCCTAGCATGCGGAAAGACTAAATCGAAGTTAAAATCTTACCAGGCGAAGAGTTCTGGATACATCTTCCTAATGTTCTCCTCTGTCTCCCAAGTACAGTCATTCTCATCCTCGCCCCACTGGACTTTGACTAGATTCACCGCTTTCCTTCGAAGTTGCTTCATATCATTCCCAACAATACGCATAGGCTTGCGGTTCCCAACCGCCTCGGGTTTAACTTCGATCTCATCCAACTGATCAGGTGAAATAGTCACATCTGGGTCGTGCACGAACTTCCTTAACTGGGAAACATGAAATACGTTGTGAACTCCTGCCATCTTCTCTGGTAATTCAACTTTATATGCCAAATTCCCAATTTTCTCAAGAATTGGGAATGGACCAACAAATCTTGGTGCTAACTTGCCTCTCCTGCCAAATCGTATCACGCTCTTCAACGGAGAAATCTTGATAAACACCAAGTCGCCAATGGAGAACTTTAAATCTCTTCTCCTCTTATCAGCATAACTCTTCTGCCTATCTTGGGCAGCCTTCATTCGCTGTTGGATAACCTTAATCTTGTCTGATGTTTCTCTTATCACATCTGGTCCAAGCACAAACTTCTCACCAGTTTCTACCCAACATGACGGTGAGTTGCAAGGTCTTCCGTACAAAGCTTCAAATGGAGCCATATCAATACTGGATTGATAACTATTATTATATGCAAACTCTACTAGATGCAAATGGTCATCCCATGATCCACCAAAATCCAATATGCAAGCTCTCAAGAGATCTAACACCCGATTCACCCTCTCTGTCTGTTCGTCGGTTTGAGGATGATACGCGGTACTGAGATGTAGTTCTGATCCTAACGCCTCTTGTAAGCTCTTCCAAAATCCACTAGCGAACAACGGATCTCGGTCACTCACAATGCCTTTGGGTACTCCATGAAATCTCACTACCCACTATATATATAGTTCCGCTAATTTAGTTGCCGTCCTGTTTGACTTGACGGGTATAAACCTTGCACTCTTAGTCAATCGGTCCACAACCACCCAAATGGTATCATGGCCCGATCTAGTCCTTGGTAACCCATCAATGAAATCCATTGACACTTGTTCCCATTTCCATTCTGGAATTTCTAATGGTTGTAGCAAACCACTAGGCTTCTTTTGTTCAGCTTTAACTAGCTGGCAATTCATGCATTTGGATATAAACTTCCCAATGTCTCTTTTCATCCATTCCCAGTAGTAGGTCTGCTTCATGTCTCGATACATTTTGTTACCACCGGGATGTATAGTCAATTTTGAGTGATGACATTCTCTAAGCACTTCATCTCTCAATCCATTGACATTGGGTACAACAAGCCTTCCATTCTTTCTAAGCCATCCATCTCGATCAAGCCCATACTTGTTCATCTCTCCGTCGATTCCCATCTCTAACTTTGAGATGATTTCCAATAGGTTAGGATCGCTCCTCTGACCGGAACCAATCCGCTCAATCAAAGTGGGTCTGATCGTCAAACTTGCTAACATTTCTGGATCCAATTCGCACTTTGGTCTGAAATCATACCCAGCGATGTACTCCAGTTGCTTCCATTCAAGAAACATAGCCCCTAAACTGGCATGTCTTCTACTCAATGCATCAGCCACCGCATTGCCCTTTCCTGGTGTATATGTGATGTCGAAATCGTAGGAAGCTAAGAATTCTAACCATCTTTGTTGTCGGAGATTTAGATCCTTTTGAGAGAAAAGATACTTTAATGATTTATGATCGGTAAACAACTCGAATCTTTCTCCCAAGAGATAATGTCTCCACATCTTCAGTGCGAATACAATCGCTGCTAGTTCTAAATCATGGGTAGGGTATCTTCTCTCGTGCGGTTTCAATTGCCGACTTGCATAAGCTACAACCCTACCTCCTTGCATCAATACAGCACCTAGCCCTGTGCCACATGCATCCGTATATACTGTCATCTCTTCATTCCCCTTTGGAATGACTAACACTGGTGCACATGTCAACTTTTCCTTTAAACTCTTGAATGCATTCTCGCACTTTTCGTCCCAGACGAAAACTTGATTATTCTTGGTCAACTGAGTCAACGGTGCCGCTATCTTGGAGAAGTCTTGGATAAACTTACGATAATATCCAGCTAACCCCAAGAAACTTCTTATGTCCGTTGCATTCTTGGGCGTAGGCCAATCTTGTACCGTAGCCACCTTCGCGGAATCCACGGCAATACCATTCTCTGAAACAACATGGCCCAAGAATCTCACTTCCCTCCTCCAGAAGTGACACTTAGAAAATTTTGCGTTCAATTGGTGTTTTCTCAACACCTCCATCACTATTCTTAAATGTTCCTTGTGTTCTTCCTCTGTCCTCGAGTAGACCAAAATATCATCCACGAACACAAGAACAAACTTATTCAACTGATCTCTGAATACCCTATTCATAAGATCCACAAAATATGTTAGGGCATTGGTCAGCCCGAATGGCATGACCAACCACTCATAAAATCCAGACGGCGTCCGAAATGCCGTTTTAGCTATACTCTCAGCTTCCACTCTAAGCTGACGAAAACCTGTCGCGAGATCCAACTGAGAAAATACTCTCGTGCCACTCAACTGATCAAACAAATCATCTATCCGCGGTAGAGGATACTTATTCTTCCTTGTCACTTTATTCAACTCGCGGTAGTCTACACACAAACGAAGGGAACCATCCGCCTTGGTAGCAAACATAACTGGTGCTCTCCATTCAGAAACATTCCTTCTGATAAATCCCTTCTTCAAAAGATCGCTGACTTGCACCCCGAGCTCTCGCTGCTCCCTTGGTACCATACGACGAAGTGGCATCACTATAGGTCTGGCATCTTTCACTAAATCAATACGGAACTCAATCTCTCGATGTGGTGGAAGCCCGATCACTTCCTCGAAAGCGTCCGGATAATGGCCAACCACGGGCAAACCTGACAACTCACCTTGCGGGATGTCGAGGGAATTTAGAAAACTAGCCATTACCCCATCACTAGGTAGACCACCAAACACTACCCTCTGCCCATCGTCCGCTCTAGCAGTCACCAAAAAGCCCTCACAGTCTACCACCACCCCGTATCTTTGGAGCCAATCGACTCCCAAAATAATGTCAAACCCAGTAAAGCCCAAAATAAAGCAATCACAAACAAACATGCATCCATGACTCAATAAGACCACATTACGACAAATCATGCTAAGGTTAGTTGAACCACCAATCGGGTTCGTCACTACTAAAGGTCTATCGACAATCTCGGGCTCCAATCCCAACCTATCTACCAGGTCACTAGATATGAAAGAACTGGAAGCCCCGGTATCAAACAAAATTCTAACAAGAACATCATAAACAGAAAGCATACCTTGAATAACGACATTCTTTCCCTTCTCCGCCGCAGTTGGGGCATTCGACGAAGAAGGAATAACATTAAGGGCATATGCTTTCACCATCTGCTTCTCTTTGGGGGGTTGCAGACACTTGTCCTTGTGATGTCCCACTTGGCCACAGTTGAAGCAGTTCCTATCCGCTGGTTTGGCCCGACAATTACTAGCATAATGGCCCTTCTTACCATAGCTGAAGCACTCAACATCTTGCTTATTCTTTTTCTTCTGGCCATCCTTGGTCTGATTCTGCTTTCTCTAATTCTGAGAACCATTCTTGCCTCCACCGCTTGCTTGCGGCTTTGGCTCCTCTGCAGATGCAACCTCAGTCTTCGACTTAGGGTAAAGACTCTCTGACCTCAATGCTTTCCCCACAATCGACTCAAACGTCTCATCGATGTGGTTAATAAGCCTTTCCCCCAAGTACTGATCCAAACCTGTTATAAACTTCTCGTTCTTCTTCTCGGTAGTATCTATTAGGGATAACCCATATTTCGAGAAAGTGTCGAATTCGGCAATATACTCCGAGACAGCTCTGCCATTCTGCTTAAGCTCCAAGAACTTCTTAAACAACACTGACTTTTGAGCGGCTGGAATGAACTTATCGCTAAAGCGAGCCTTAAACTGCTCCCAAGTAATCTGATCCTCGGGAGTAGCTGCCTTTATAGCATTCCACCAATTCATTGCCCGTCCTTGCAGCTGACGGGACGCTAGCCTTCTCTTCATCACATCCTCGATACCCAAATCCTCGAAGATACGCTCGCAGCTATCCATCCAATCCTGAACATCCGTAGCCGACTCCGTTCCGTGGAACGGCTTCCCACCAAGACTTGTATAATCCTTATTCAGCTTGGCAAAATCGGCCCTAGGCGCCTGCACTATTAGACCACCACCATTACCACCATTGGGAGCTGCCCTCTGCACATCCCTAAGCATCTCCCTCATGAGGTCAGTAAACATCGTCCTCATGTCAGCAACATTCCCATTATTGGCTCCCCTACCGACACCTCTTGCGTATCGGCTCATCGTTCAATCTATAAAGAGAAAACGATTAACCATCTCCATAGTGGTGCTAGTGCAATGCGACTTCATCCTTAGCTATAGTAATAGTATATATATAGCTTTTGAAAACCAAAATAATCACAAATACGCGCTCTCATATACGTATTATCTCTCCCTGATAACTTCCTAGGTTAACTACGCAACCTCGCTCTGATACCAAATGTGACGGCCCGCCCCGCACCAGCCGGTTTTTCCTCCGAAAGTGCGTTGTACACATGCCTGACTAGCACGGAACGGTCGCCAAAGAAAGGAAAGAAGAGAATGAACTAATCAAAACCTATAGAATGTTTCACAGCGCATTGTAACAACCCGTAAAATGCGAGCCAGTTTGAAATTTTTATTTTGGCAATTTTAGCGAATTTTGATTATTTAAAATGAAATATTTTAAATAATATCGACGAGAAATTTATTTTGAATTGAAATTCGACGTATATATTATATACGTCGTCGTTAGAATATAAATATTTATATATAATTATAAATAGAATAGAAAATGGCGCGGTAGTTCGATAATTCGATTTCAAACTTCAATTGAATGTACCGGGTGCAAATCAATCCGGATTTTAGTGAAACCAGAAATAGTAGGATCTAATTGATAATATCTTTCCAACGAATCCGAACAATCAAGATTTCATAGCGAGAATCAAAAGATATGTCCAGTTGAAAATTCAGAATAGTCGCTATGGAATTCAGGCCCTTAAAAATGGACATTTTGCAAATGACCTCGGATTTCGACGAAACCAATTTTGTTGGGTCCGGGACGTGAAATTATTGCTAGATTCCAAATTTCATAATTTTTCGAATCAATATGTGAGCGTGGCAAAAGAAAACGCGTTTGACCAGTTTCAGTTGATTTTAATCGACTGGAAATTGGCCATTTTTCAAACGGTCTCAGAATTTGATGAAATTAGTTTTGTTAGGACCGTATCGTCAATACGAAGCTAGAAAATATTTTTCTGGAATTTTTCTAGTTAGTACGTGACCCCGGTAATTTGAAAACGTGCGTTTAAAATTCAATATAGTGATTTAAATGAAAATTCAAAAAGGAAACTGATTGTAATGATCAAATCAGCTTGCGATACATATCCCATTGTGTTCGGAATGGGGGTAATACGCTAGAGACGACAGTCGGTGGGTCTCTTTTGGGAGGTCGAAATAAAAGTACCTTTACGGATAATTAAATAATTAAATAAAATCATTTCCCTTAAACCCCTTTCCCTATTCAGAAAGTCAAACCCGACATTTATAATAATAATAAAAAAATGATTTCCTCGATCTGGAAACCGCCGATGGCGACGAATGCCATCGCGCCCCGCCTCCTCCTCCGAAGTCTACGCTACCACCTCCTCCCAAGACCGACGCTCCTCCTTCCTCCGTCCTTGCTCCCCTCTCTGGAAATCGCGAAACCCCTCGAGCCGAACCCCAAATCGACAGCTTCGACCGCCACGGCCACCACCTCCGCCAGCAGTCCACCGCCGACGCATCAGGCACCCCACCGCTCCATCTTCGACCCTGCAGACCCCGACATTTCTCCTTCGATCCCCAAAATCCGAAAATACGGTGAGTTTTCATGCTATTAATTTTAATTTCAGTTTTAAAAATAAATACCTTGTTTAAAAATTTGGTCTTTACTAATAAGTTATATATATACTTTATTGTTTAGGAAATCTGAAATTATATAGCATTAGTTTTAAAATAAAATAAGAATAGCATGGTTTCTAATCATATAAAAATATGATTTTTTTTTATATGATTAATAGAAATATAAAAATATGAATTTTGCATATATGATTTTTGATTTTTGAAAAATAAGTTCTGTGATTGTGAAAATATATTTTTCTTTGAAATGAAAATAAGATTTGCTAAGATCGAAAATTATGATTTTTCTTTGATGTGAAAAATACAATTTTTGGTTTGATAAAAATATCATTTTTATCGTATGTATGTTATTTATAAAATGGTCGTACATAGAAATAATCAATAATGGAGTAAAAATTCGATTTTTATATATTGAATAACATAGTAAAGATTCAATTTTTATATAAAGTATAACGAAGTGAAAATTCTATTTTCACAATATGAAGTTAGCGATAAAAATATGATTTTTAAATCGAAAGTGAATAAATAAAAATGCGATTTTTATTTTTAATACATCAATATATAAAAATGTGATTTTTATATATATAGTGACTACGGGCAACGAAGATGACGAAGATGGGATAACGATGAAGATTTCTATCAATGAAGAGCCGTGGAGCTAGGATAGCTATATGTGAGAATTTCTCACCTTTCAATTTCTTTTCTAGTTATATATATATACTAGGATGCAGACGGTGTTTAGTAGCACCCGACACAATCGTCCACAGACCATGGACTTGTTTGTTTGGCTGTTTGGTGATTGATTGCGATATTGGTTTGAATGTGGTTTGTGGTGTGAAAAATCGAATCGATAAATTGGTTAGGATTAGACGTGCGCCGTTATAAGGCGAAGGAGTAAGGCTAGGTTAGACTCTTACTCCAAATTTTGTGGTTTGCATAACGAATTGATTTGATTGATGTGTGAATGGCGTGGGCCTTCACTAGACCGGGGATAAGGCTAGGCCTCGTCCCGTTTCTAGTATCGTGCCGTTATGCCGCCGAAATTTTCTAAAATAAGTTAGAAAAATAAAAATATCATTTTATTGAATAAATGAATTGTATAGAAATTCATAGGTTGGAATAAAATGTTTTATCGTTAAAAATATAATTTTTAACGTGAAGTGAATAAAATAAAATATTCATTTATAAACCGAACGGTTTGTTTATGTACACCTATTTGAATGACATTGATTGGGACGATGAATTTTACACATCGCCCAACTGCACAACTAAAATCTGTGTTTGATTGTTTGAAAACCCCACACGGGTGTTGGGATGAAATATGAATTTCACTCATCTTGATTGATTAAATATGTCGATCGATTGATTGACAGGCTGTTATAAGCGTTAGATATCTATATTTGATGCTTATACAGTGTAGTGCACTTTGGTTGATGGTTGATTATTTTTCAATGCTATTATACGTGTGTTGTATGAAAATCCATATAATTAACTTTGTATGGTAATTGATTGGGCCTCATTCCAATTTGAAAAATAAAGAATATTATAGAATAAAGGTTCATGTGTTGACAATACTCATCCATTGAGATTGGTCATGTGTTGAACGAAATATTTTGATAATAACAACTATTTTGAATAAAGAAATATTTGAAATAGAATATTTGAAAATAGAAATATGTGAAGCCGTGATGATCAGATTGACGCCATTTTGACGTGAACGATATTTATATCGATTTTTAACGAAATGAATTGAATTGAAAACGATTTCGAAATGAATTGAATTGAAAACGATTTTAAATTGAATTGAAAACGATTTCGAAATGAATTCAAATTGAATTGAATAGAAATGAATTTTAAAACGAATTTATAAAGAAGAATTCAATTTTGATTTGAATTGAAAAGGAAGTTGAAATTGCTTTTGAAACGAATTTAAAACTATTTATATAATTCGTTTTAAATAGAAATCGACGAAGTATATATTATATATATAATATAATGGCCTGAATGGAACGCGCCGCGCCGCGGCAGTTCGCGAATTTCGACCATTGATTTCAAATGGACATCACGGGAGATCCGACCGTCGGATTCTCCTAAAACCGGAACCGTTGGGTTCGTATCGAAAAGAGCTTTCTAACGAATATTAGAAATTTGAAATCTAACGGTTGGATTTGGAATTATGTCCAAATCAAATTCGAAAAAGGTCGCTGTAAGTGCAGTTCGATGGCCGTTGATGGAAATCGACTGTACGGGCCTTGATAAAATTATTAAAAATAGTAATAATTTGTGTAAAATCATAAGAAATGATTTGTGAAGAATTGGGATGAAAAACTCCATATTTGAAAAGATAAAAATAGATTTTTATCGAAATGGCTAGTTTTGAACTAGAAATATAATTCTATTTATTTTTAAATAAATAAATTGAATTTAAAAAGGGTTTTGAAAATAACCAGAATATCCAATGATTGCATTGGAGTGGAATTGAATCGAAATTGTCTTCGGAGTATTTCGATGTTGGAATTCGTGATTATACAGGTGTTGTTATGGAAATTTGAAAGATATATATTTATATCGTTATTTCCAATACGACATTTGTTAGTCGTAGAATTTGATATTGAATATAAGCTGATATATTTTCTATTCAGAGCCTTGTATTGAATATCGAATGTGATTTGGGTTTGTCGTGAATGGTGTCTTCACTAACACTGTTCTTGAGCCCAGTTGAGAAAAGATTAAATCTTTTTATTTAGATTTAATGAAGTGTACCCATTTAAATGATATTTAATTGGAATTGAATTGATATTGATTTTTGGTTTTATCGTGAACAGTGTTTTAAACAACACTCGTTCTTTAACCCGATAATTAATGAATGTGGTTTTGGGTTTATCGTGAACTGTGTTTTTAAATGACACTGATTCTTTAACCCAGTTAAAGATTAAAACTAAGTGGAGTTTTAATGAATCTTTAGTTAGATTGAAATGATCGAAAATGGAGTATCACCAGTTTGGCTCCAGGCGATGGTTAAATCTTTAATTAGATTTGAACGTGAAATGGTAATTGAATTTACCGATAACACCGTGGTGTTAGATATGAAGTACTACCAGTTTTACTTCATGGGATGAATAGGTTGGGATTGGGAAAATATAATAAATGATTACTTCGGTGTGGTTCGATAATCCCGACTAGTTTGAATTGATATTCAAAGGAGATTAAAGAATAAATTTAAAGAATTTATCTTGGATAAAATTAATGGGAACTTTTCCTAAAGTATAGGAATATTTGAATAAAAGAATATTCTGAATTGGAATGAGGCGTATGTTGTGTTTGTGTAACACTTTTATAATATATACGCGAGTTATTCAGAAAGACCGGGTTTATCCCATTCTGAATAACTGATTCGACGTGGTGTCGAAGATGAAGACGGTGGTCGAAGACCAGAAGTCTTCACGTCGTTTGGGTGTTAACTGATGATCTTGATTGGGCTGTACACCCAAGAAGATGGAAACAGTTAGTGATCGTCCAGACGTACTTGGAGATCGATGGATATGCGGGGTACAAGGTGTCTCCGGTTTCGTTCAGACCCAGAACGGACTTGTAAATGGACTGTGTGTCTGACATTGGATTTTAGTCCGTGTGATTGATCTCTATTAAATATATATCTGTTTGGCGGCGGAGAATTTATTCTCTTGCTTAACGCCCTTCTCTGAGACGTACGAGCTCAGGGGTTATATATTGATGGATATCAAACGCATGGAGTGAATTGCCTGTGTGGCATGCCTAAGTGGAAATTGATCGAGGCTTTTGTTGAAAAGCAAAGTCTTGTGGTGATGATCAAAGCAAGGCCTTTGTGGCATAGCTTTGTGTAACGTTTACCTCGCGTGTTTCACACCCGGTATGAACCAAAAACGGGAGACGGACCTCAGGGAGGACTTGCGTTTCTTTCTAGCTAGAAGTGGCGTCAGTGGTTTTACACGCCCTGACGAGTTTGACTTATGTGGTTGTGGCTGTTGCGAGGCGCCTCGGTTATATCGGTTTCGGCCGATGCATTCTGGTCGGCTGACGGACCGGACTTACACCCCATAGGGTGGGGAGACGTAGTGTTCAGGCATAATAATCCACATCGGTGGACCGGCCCTGTCGCTCCATGGGGCAGTTGCGGCTGTTCCTGAGACACGGGCTAGAGCGTCTCGAATCGGTTGAGGACTATCTTTTGCCTCGGTTCATAGACGGAAATCCAATTTCCAAATACGTGACATTTGCGGTTTTATTTGTAAACCTATATATGGCGACATGATATATGGTACCCATGCCGCCTATGATTGATACTTATGATTCGAAGTTGTTTTATACACTATGCACTTATAATAGTATCAAATGATTTGTTTTAAACGTATCAAGCATTATTTGGCTGTTATAAGGGAAAACCCTATCCTCGGCTGCGTTGCATTGTGTGATGGGACCTGGGTCTTATAACAGCTTCATTTTTCTTTATTTAGCATTGCGCGGTTTGTTTGATGCACTGGTATTCTTGGGAGGAAACCCGTTCCGTGTTATACGGCGTGGTCCCTTGATTTACCGAACTTTAAAATAAAGATTAATAACTGTTTTAGTTCTCACACCAGTCACATGACTGACCTGGAGTTTATTGTTTTAACCTAAACTCTGGGTGCCCCTATTTTGACACGGGCAGCTAGTAGTTTTGGTTTTGCAGATTTATATTCACAGGATCCTGGTTTACAGCTGGAACGATATCCGGAAAGCTTTGTATCCGTATATCTCCTTCTAGTTGAGTATTGTATTATTTTCCGCTGCAATGTATTTAAATGTAATTTAAATCTCTGATATTTCTGTGTAATATTCATTTATACTCTGTATATTCTTGTAATCTGATGCATTGCTGTAATATACAGTGAAATGTTCTTTTGTATGCGTTCTGTTTTGTCCTGTTCTCAAACGATAGGGCGTTTCGAACGGCCTGGATCGTTTTAGCGACTGGTTCGGACCGAGCGAAATTCCTGCTCGTCACACATGGTATCAGAGCTTTGGTTTACAAAGCTCAGAGAACAAGACACATTAGAACTATACGAAAGAATTCATCAGATATTGGATTAGTAATATCCAATGGGAATGACTCGTTAGAGATAGGATCAGTAGTATCCTAGAACGAGTGTGAAGAGTATATTTTTAAAATGAAAACAATTTTTGTTTTGAAAATCTAAATCAACTATTCGTATTTGATTATTTATTTCATATTGATTAGGACAGTCCAGTATATAAAGATTTTGCATATACGCCTTGCAAACGTGTATTTGAAGTTTTAATATACTGGATAGATATAGAATCACACTCTAGTCGCCCGAAGATGATTCTGATGATAGTTCGAACATCATCAGAATTGGTATTCGTGTTTCGAAGGTGTAATATCTATATATTTCCTATTGACTGGTGTGAGAACCAAAAATTAGATAGGGCCTATTGTTTTGATTTGGCGTCAAAACATGATTTTTGTATATGTATCAAAATTATGAATTTGAAACTCTAATTCACTAATTGATTGATGTTTGTGTTGTTTGTTTATTTGTTTGCTAATTTTTAGCCATTTAGCCTAATTGAACCGAATATTGAGTTATAATTGAAATTTGGTCGCATTTGCTTGCATATACATATATATCATTGAACAGGTCAAAGCAAAGAGGCTAGAGCAGAGAATAAAATTTGTTTGCCCGACAAATAGGTACATGTTTACTACATAATTTCCTGTTTTGTTTGGGTGATGATGATTTTGTGAGCCTATTGGCTAGCCGCTTGGCTTTTTCTTTTTCTTTTTGAGATCTGAAGGACCGGGGAAGCTATTTGAAATTCCCCGATGCTCCCATTGCAGGGGAGGTTATGGCGAAATTTTTCAAAAATTTAGGGTGTTAGCCAAAATTTTTGAGATTTTGAAAATTCTCAGAAACTGAAAAGTTGGAGAATGGAAGCCAGATCGAACGTAGAGTTGATTAATCAAACCACTTTCGACTTTGTTCCTTTTCGGGGACGAAAAGATTTAAGTGGGGGAGATTGTAACAACCCGTAAAATGCGAGCCAGTTTGAAATTTTTATTTTGGCAATTTTAGCGAATTTTGATTATTTAAAATGAAATATTTTAAATAATATCGACGAGAAATTTATTTTGAATTGAAATTCGACGTATATATTATATACGTCGTCGTTAGAATATAAATATTTATATATAATTATAAATAGAATAGAAAATGGCGCGGTAGTTCGATAATTCGATTTCAAACTTCAATTGAATGTACCGGGTGCAAATCAATCCGGATTTTAGTGAAACCAGAAATAGTAGGATCTAATTGATAATATCTTTCCAACGAATCCGAACAATCAAGATTTCATAGCGAGAATCAAAAGATATGTCCAGTTGAAAATTCAGAATAGTCGCTATGGAATTCAGGCCCTTAAAAATGGACATTTTGCAAATGACCTCGGATTTCGACGAAACCAGTTTTGTTGGGTCCGGGATGTGAAATTATTGCTAGATTCCAAATTTCATAATTTTTCGAATCAATATGTGAGCGTGGCAAAAGAAAACGCGTTTGACCAGTTTCAGTTGATTTTAATCGACTGGAAATTGGCCATTTTTCAAACGGTCTCAGAATTTGACGAAATTAGTTTTGTTAGGACCGTATCGTCAATACGAAGCTAGAAAATATTTTTCTGGAATTTTTCTAGTTAGTACGTGACCCCGGTAATTTGAAAACGTGCGTTTAAAATTCAATATAGTGATTTAAATGAAAATTCAAAAAGGAAACTGATTGTAATGATCAAATCAGCTTGCGATACATATCCCATTGTGTTCGGAATGGGGGTAATACGCTAGAGATGACAGTCGGTGGGTCTCTTTTGGGAGGTCGAAATAAAAGTACCTTTACGGATAATTAAATAATTAAATAAAATCATTTCCCTTAAACCCCTTTCCCTATTCAGAAAGTCAAACCCGACATTTATAATAATAAAAAAAAATGATTTCCTCGATCTGGAAACCGCCGATGGCGACGAATGCCATCGCGCCCCACCTCCTCCTCCGAAGTCTACGCTACCACCTCCTCCCAAGACCGACGCTCCTCCTTCCTCCGTCCTTGCTCCCCTCTTTGGAAATCGCGAAACCCCTCGAGCCGAACCCCAAATCGACAGCTTCGACTGCCATGGCCATCACCTCCGCCAGCAGTCCACCGCCGACGCATCAGGGACCCCACCGCTCCATCTTCGACCCTGCAGACCCCGACATTTCTCCTTCGATCCCCAAAATCCGAAAATACGGTGAGTTTTCATGCTATTAATTTTAATTTCAGTTTTAAAAATAAATACCTTGTTTAAAAATTTGGTCTTTACTAATAAGTTATATATATATACTTTATTGTTTAGGAAATCTGAAATTATATAGCATTAGTTTTAAAATAAAATAAGAATAGCATGGTTTCTAATCATATAAAAATATGATTTTTTTTATATGATTAATAGAAATATAAAAATATGAATTTTGCATATATGATTTTTGATTTTTGAAAAATAAGTTCTGTGATTGTGAAAATATATTTTTCTTTGAAATGAAAATAAGATTTGCTAAGATCGAAAATTATGATTTTTCTTTGATGTGAAAAATACAATTTTTGGTTTGATAAAAATATCATTTTTATCGTATGTATGTTATTTATAAAATGGTCGTACATAGAAATAATCAATAATGGAGTAAAAATTCGATTTTTATATATTGAATAACATAGTAAAGATTCAATTTTTATATAAAGTATAACGAAGTGAAAATTCTATTTTCACAATATGAAGTTAGCGATAAAAATATGATTTTTAAATCGAAAGTGAATAAATAAAAATGCGATTTTTATTTTTAATACATCAATATATAAAAATGTGATTTTTATATATATAGTGACTACGGGCAACGAAGATGACGAAGATGGGATAACGATGAAGATTTCTATCAATGAAGAGCCGTGGAGCTAGGATAGCTATATGTGAGAATTTCTCACCTTTCAATTTCTTTTCTAGTTATATATATATACTAGGATGCAGACGGTGTTTAGTAGCACCCGACACAATCGTCCACAGACCATGGACTTGTTTGTTTGGCTGTTTGGTGATTGATTGCGATATTGGTTTGAATGTGGTTTGTGGTGTGAAAAATCGAATCGATAAATTGGTTAGGATTAGACGTGCGCCGTTATAAGGCGAAGGAGTAAGGCTAGGTTAGACTCTTACTCCAAATTTTTTGGTTTGCATAACGAATTGATTTGATTGATGTGTGAATGGCGTGGGCCTTCACTAGACCGGGGATAAGGCTAGGCCTCGTCCCGTTTCTAGTATCGTGCCGTTATGCCGCCGAAATTTTCTAAAATAAGTTAGAAAAATAAAAATATCATTTTATTGAATAAATGAATTGTATAGAAATTCATAGGTTGGAATAAAATGTTTTATCGTTAAAAATATAATTTTTAACGTGAAGTGAATAAAATAAAATATTCATTTATAAACCGAACGGTTTGTTTATGTACACCTATTTGAATGACATTGATTGGGACGATGAATTTTACACATCGCCCAACTGCACAACTAAAATCTGTGTTTGATTGTTTGAAAACCCCACACGGGTGTTGGGATGAAATATGAATCTCACTCATCCTGATTGATTAAATATGTCGATCGATTGATTGACAGGCTGTTATAAGCGTTAGATATCTATATTTGATGCTTATACAGTGTAGTGCACTTTGGTTGATGGTTGATTATTTTTCAATGCTATTATACGTGTGTTGTATGAAAATCCATATAATTAACTTTGTATGGTAATTGATTGGGCCTCATTCCAATTTGAAAAATAAAGAATATTATAGAATAAAGGTTCATGTGTTGACAATACTCATCCATTGAGATTGGTCATGTGTTGAACGAAATATTTTGATAATAACAACTATTTTGAATAAAGAAATATTTGAAATAGAATATTTGAAAATAGAAATATGTGAAGCCGTGATGATCAGATTGACGCCATTTTGACGTGAACGATATTTATATCGATTTTTAACGAAATGAATTGAATTGAAAACGATTTCGAAATGAATTGAATTGAAAACGATTTTAAATTGAATTGAAAACGATTTCGAAATGAATTCAAATTGAATTGAAATTTGAATTGAATAGAAATGAATTTTAAAACGAATTTATAAAGAAGAATTCAATTTTGATTTGAATTGAAAAGGAAGTTGAAATTGCTTTTGAAACGAATTTAAAACTATTTATATAATTCGTTTTAAATAGAAATCGACGAAGTATATATTATATATATTATATATATATAATATAATGGCCTGAATGGAACGCGCCGCGCCGCGGCAGTTCGCGAATTTCGACCATTGATTTCAAATGGACATCACGGGAGATCCGACCGTCGGATTCTCCTAAAACCGGAACCGTTGGGTTCGTATCGAAAAGAGCTTTCTAACGAATATTAGAAATTTGAAATCTAACGGTTGGATTTGGAATTATGTCCAAATCAAATTCGAAAAAGGTCGCTGTAAGTGCAGTTCGATGGCCGTTGATGGAAATCGACTGTACGGGCCTTGATAAAATTATTAAAAATAGTAATAATTTGTGTAAAATCATAAGAAATGATTTGTGAAGAATTGGGATGAAAAACTCCATATTTGAAAAGATAAAAATAGATTTTTTATCGAAATGGCTAGTTTTGAACTAGAAATATAATTCTATTTATTTTTAAATAAATAAATTGAATTTAAAAAGGGTTTTGAAAATAACCAGAATATCCAATGATTGCATTGGAGTGGAATTGAATCGAAATTGTCTTCGGAGTATTTCGATGTTGGAATTCGTGATTATACAGGTGTTGTTATGGAAATTTGAAAGATATATATTTATATCGTTATTTCCAATACGACATTTGTTAGTCGTAGAATTTGATATTGAATATAAGCTGATATATTTTCTATTCAGAGCCTTGTATTGAATATCGAATGTGATTTGGGTTTGTCGTGAATGGTGTCTTCACTAACACTGTTCTTGAGCCCAGTTGAGAAAAGATTAAATCTTTTTATTTAGATTTAATGAAGTGTACCCATTTAAATGATATTTAATTGGAATTGAATTGATATTGATTTTTGGTTTTATCGTGAACAGTGTTTTAAACAACACTCGTTCTTTAACCCGATAATTAATGAATGTGGTTTTGGGTTTATCGTGAACTGTGTTTTTAAATGACACTGATTCTTTAACCCAGTTAAAGATTAAAACTAAGTGGAGTTTTAATGAATCTTTAGTTAGATTGAAATGATCGAAAATGGAGTATCACCAGTTTGGCTCCAGGCGATGGTTAAATCTTTAATTAGATTTGAACGTGAAATGGTAATTGAATTTACCGATAACACCGTGGTGTTAGATATGAAGTACTACCAGTTTTACTTCATGGGATGAATAGGTTGGGATTGGGAAAATAAAATAAATGATTACTTCGGTGTGGTTCGATAATCCCGACTAGTTTGAATTGATATTCAAAGGAGATTAAAGAATAAATTTAAAGAATTTATCTTGGATAAAATTAATGGGAACTTTTCCCAAAGTATAGGAATATTTGAATAAAAGAATATTCTGAATTGGAATGAGGCGTATGTTGTGTTTGTGTAACACTTTTATAATATATACGCGAGTTATTCAGAAAGACCGGGTTTATCCCATTCTGAATAACTGATTCGACGTGGTGTCGAAGATGAAGACGGTGGTCGAAGACCAGAAGTCTTCACGTCGTTTGGGTGATAACTGATGATCTTGATTGGGCTGTACACCCAAGAAGATGGAAACAGTTAGTGATCGTCCAGACGTACTTGGAGATCGATGGATATGCGGGGTACTAGGTGCCTCCGGTTTCGTTCAGACCCAGAACGGACTTGTAAATGGACTGTGTGTCTGACATTGGATTTTAGTCCGTGTGATTGATCTCTATTAAATATATATCTGTTTGGCGGCGGAGAATTTATTCTCTTGCTTAACGCCCTTCTCTGAGACGTACGAGCTCAGGGGTTATATATTGATGGATATCAAACGCATGGAGTGAATTGCCTGTGTGGCATGCCTAAGTGGAAATTGATCGAGGCTTTTGTTGAAAAGCAAAGTCTTGTGGTGATGATCAAAGCAAGGCCTTTGTGGCATAGCTTTGTGTAACGTTTACCTCGCGTGTTTCACACCCGGTATGAACCAAAAACGGGAGACGGACCTCAGGGAGGACTTGCGTTTCTTTCTAGCTAGAAGTGGCGTCAGTGGTTTTACACGCCCTGACAAGTTTGACTTATGTGGTTGTGGCTGTTGCGAGGCGCCTCGGTTATATCGGTTTCGGCCGATGCATTCTGGTCGGCTAACGGACCAGACTTACACCCCAAAGGGTGGGGAGACGTAGTGTTCAGGCATAATAATCCACATCGGTGGACCGGCCCTGTCGCTCCATGGGGCAGTTGCGGCTGTTCCTGAGACACGGGCTAGAGCGTCTCGAATCGGTTGAGGACTATCTTTTGCCTCGGTTCATAGACGGAAATCCAATTTCCAAATACGTGACATTTGCGGTTTTATTTGTAAACCTATATATGGCGACATGATATATGGTACCCATGCCGCCTATGATTGATACTTATGATTCGAAGTTGTTTTATACACTATGCACTTATAATAGTAACAAATGATTTGTTTTAAACGTATCAAGCATTCTTTGGCTGTTATAAGGGAAAACCCTATCCTCGGCTGCGTTGCATTGTGTGATGGGACCTGGGTCTTATAACAGCTTCATTTTTCTTTATTTAGCATTGCGCGGTTTGTTTGATGCACTGGTATTCTTGGGAGGAAACCCGTTCCGTGTTATACGGCGTGGTCCCTTGATTTACCGAACTTTAAAATAAAGATTAATAACTGTTTTAGTTCTCACACCAGTCACATGACTGACCTGGAGTTTATTGTTTTAACCTAAACTCTGGGTGCCCCTATTTTGACACGGGCAGCTAGTAGTTTTGGTTTTGCAGATTTATATTCACAGGATCCTGGTTTACAGCTGGAACGATATCCGGAAAGCTTTGTATCCGTATATCTCCTTCTAGTTGAGTATTGTATTATTTTCCGCTGCAATGTATTTAAATGTAATTTAAATCTCTGATATTTCTGTGTAATATTCATTTATACTCTGTATATTCTTGTAATCTGATGCATTGTTGTAATATACAGTGAAATGTTCTTTTGTATGCGTTCTGTTTTGTCCTGTTCTCAAACGATAGGGCGTTTCGAACGGCCTGGATCGTTTTAGCGACTGGTTCGGACCGAGCGAAATTCCTGCTCGTCACACATGGTATCAGAGCTTTGGTTTACAAAGCTCAGAGAACAAGACACATTAGAACTATACGAAAGAATTCATCAGATATTGGATTAGTAATATCCAATGGGAATGACTCGTTAGAGATAGGATCAGTAGTATCCTAGAACGAGTGTGAAGAGTATATTTTTAAAATGAAAACAATTTTTGTTTTGAAAATCTAAATCAACTATTCGTATTTGATTATTTATTTCATATTGATTAGGACAGTCCAGTATATAAAGATTTTGCATATACGCCTTGCAAACGTGTATTTGAAGTTTTAATATACTGGATAGATATAGAATCACACTCTAGTCGCCCGAAGATGATTCTGATGATAGTTCGAACATCATCAGAATTGGTATTCGTGTTTCGAAGGTGTAATATCTATATATTTCCTATTGACTGGTGTGAGAACCAAAAATTAGATAGGGCCTATTGTTTTGATTTGGCGTCAAAACATGATTTTTGTATATGTATCAAAATTATGAATTTGAAACTCTAATTCACTAATTGATTGATGTTTGTGTTGTTTGTTTATTTGTTTGCTAATTTTTAGCCATTTAGCCTAATTGAACCGAATATTGAGTTATAATTGAAATTTGGTCGCATTTGCTTGCATATACATATATATCATTGAACAGGTCATAGCAAAGAGGCTAGAGCAGAGAATAAAATTTGTTTGCCCGACAAATAGGTACATGTTTACTACATAATTTCCTGTTTTGTTTGGGTGATGATGATTTTGTGAGCCTATTGGCTAGCCGCTTGGCTTTTTCTTTTTCTTTTTGAGATCTGAAGGACCGGGGAAGCTATTTGAAATTCCCCGATGCTCCCATTGCAGGGGAGGTTATGGCGAAATTTTTCAAAAATTTAGGGTGTTAGCCAAAATTTTTGAGATTTTGAAAATTCTCAGAAACTGAAAAGTTGGAGAATGGAAGCCAGATCGAACGTAGAGTTGATTAATCAAACCACTTTCGACTTTGTTCCTTTTCGGGGACGAAAAGATTTAAGTGGGGGAGATTGTAACAACCCGTAAAATGCGAGCCAGTTTGAAATTTTTATTTTGGCAATTTTAGCGAATTTTGATTATTTAAAATGAAATATTTTAAATAATATCGACGAGAAATTTATTTTGAATTGAAATTCGACGTATATATTATATACGTCGTCGTTAGAATATAAATATTTATATATAATTATAAATAGAATAGAAAATGGCGCGGTAGTTCGATAATTCGATTTCAAACTTCAATTGAATGTACCGGGTGCAAATCAATCCGGATTTTAGTGAAACCAGAAATAGTAGGATCTAATTGATAATATCTTTCCAACGAATCCGAACAATCAAGATTTCATAGCGAGAATCAAAAGATATGTCCAGTTGAAAATTCAGAATAGTCACTATGGAATTCAGGCCCTTAAAAATGGACATTTTGCAAATGACCTCGGATTTCGACGAAACCAGTTTTGTTGGGTCCGGGATGTGAAATTATTGCTAGATTCCAAATTTCATAATTTTTCGAATCAATATGTGAGCGTGGCAAAAGAAAACGCGTTTGACCAGTTTCAGTTGATTTTAATCGACTGGAAATTGGCCATTTTTCAAACGGTCTCAGAATTTGACGAAATTAGTTTTGTTAGGACCGTATCGTCAATACGAAGCTAGAAAATATTTTTCTGGAATTTTTCTAGTTAGTACGTGACCCCGGTAATTTGAAAACGTGCGTTTAAAATTCAATATAGTGATTTAAATGAAAATTCAAAAAGGAAACTGATTGTAATGATCAAATCAGCTTGCGATACATATCCCATTGTGTTCGGAATGGGGGTAATACGCTAGAGACGACAGTCGGTGGGTCTCTTTTGGGAGGTCGAAATAAAAGTACCTTTACGGATAATTAAATAATTAAATAAAATCATTTCCCTTAAACCCCTTTCCCTATTCAGAAAGTCAAACCCGACATTTATAATAATAAAAAAAAATGATTTCCTCGATCTGGAAACCGCCGATGGCGACGAATGCCATCGCGCCCCGCCTCCTCCTCCGAAGTCTACGCTACCACCTCCTCCCAAGACCGACGCTCCTCCTTCCTCCGTCCTTGCTCCCCTCTTTGGAAATCGCGAAACCCCTCGAGCCGAACCCCAAATCGACAGCTTCGACCGCCATGGCCACCACCTCCGCCAGCAGTCCACCGCCGACGCATCAGGGACCCCACCGCTCCATCTTCGACCCTGCAGACCCCGACATTTCTCCTTCGATCCCCAAAATCCGAAAATACGGTGAGTTTTCATGCTATTAATTTTAATTTCAGTTTTAAAAATAAATACCTTGTTTAAAAATTTGGTCTTTACTAATAAGTTATATATATATACTTTATTGTTTAGGAAATCTGAAATTATATAGCATTAGTTTTAAAATAAAATAAGAATAGCATGGTTTCTAATCATATAAAAATATGATTTTTTTTATATGATTAATAGAAATATAAAAATATGAATTTTGCATATATGATTTTTGATTTTTGAAAAATAAGTTCTGTGATTGTGAAAATATATTTTTCTTTGAAATGAAAATAAGATTTGCTAAGATCGAAAATTATGATTTTTCTTTGATGTGAAAAATACAATTTTTGGTTTGATAAAAATATCATTTTTATCGTATGTATGTTATTTATAAAATGGTCGTACATAGAAATAATCAATAATGGAGTAAAAATTCGATTTTTATATATTGAATAACATAGTAAAGATTCAATTTTTATATAAAGTATAACGAAGTGAAAATTCTATTTTCACAATATGAAGTTAGCGATAAAAATATGATTTTTAAATCGAAAGTGAATAAATAAAAATGCGATTTTTATTTTTAATACATCAATATATAAAAATGTGATTTTTATATATATAGTGACTACGGGCAACGAAGATGACGAAGATGGGATAACGATGAAGATTTCTATCAATGAAGAGCCGTGGAGCTAGGATAGCTATATGTGAGAATTTCTCACCTTTCAATTTCTTTTCTAGTTATATATATACTAGGATGCAGACGGTGTTTAGTAGCACCCAACACAATCGTCCACAGACCATGGACTTGTTTGTTTGGCTGTTTGGTGATTGATTGCGATATTGGTTTGAATGTGGTTTGTGGTGTGAAAAATCGAATCGATAAATTGGTTAGGATTAGACGTGCGCCGTTATAAGGCGAAGGAGTAAGGCTAGGTTAGACTCTTACTCCAAATTTTGTGGTTTGCATAACGAATTGATTTGATTGATGTGTGAATGGCGTGGGCCTTCACTAGACCGGGGATAAGGCTAGGCCTCGTCCCGTTTCTAGTATCGTGCCGTTATGCCGCCGAAATTTTCTAAAATAAGTTAGAAAAATAAAAATATCATTTTATTGAATAAATGAATTGTATATAAATTCATAGGTTGGAATAAAATGTTTTATCGTTAAAAATATAATTTTTAACGTGAAGTGAATAAAATAAAATATTCATTTATAAACCGAACGGTTTGTTTATGTACACCTATTTGAATGACATTGATTGGGACGATGAATTTTACACATCGCCCAACTGCACAACTAAAATCTGTGTTTGATTGTTTGAAAACCCCACACGGGTGTTGGGATGAAATATGAATTTCACTCATCCTGATTGATTAAATATGTCGATCGATTGATTGACAGGCTGTTATAAGCGTTAGATATCTATATTTGATGCTTATACAGTGTAGTGCACTTTGGTTGATGGTTGATTATTTTTCAATGCTATTATACGTGTGTTGTATGAAAATCCATATAATTAACTTTGTATGGTAATTGATTGGGCCTCATTCCAATTTGAAAAATAAAGAATATTATAGAATAAAGGTTCATGTGTTGACAATACTCATCCATTGAGATTGGTCATGTGTTGAACGAAATATTTTGATAATAACAACTATTTTGAATAAAGAAATATTTGAAATAGAATATTTGAAAATAGAAATATGTGAAGCCGTGATGATCAGATTGACGCCATTTTGACGTGAACGATATTTATATCGATTTTTAACGAAATGAATTGAAAACGATTTCGAAATGAATTGAATTGAAAACGATTTTAAATTGAATTGAAAACGATTTCGAAATGAATTCAAATTGAATTGAAATTTGAATTGAATAGAAATGAATTTTAAAACGAATTTATAAAGAAGAATTCAATTTTGATTTGAATTGAAAAGGAAGTTGAAATTGCTTTTGAAACGAATTTAAAACTATTTATATAATTCGTTTTAAATAGAAATCGACGAAGTATATATTATATATATTATATATATAATATAATGGCCTGAATGGAACGCGCCGCGCCGCGGCAGTTCGCGAATTTCGACCATTGATTTCAAATGGACATCACGGGAGATCCGATCGTCGGATTCTCCTAAAACCGGAACCGTTGGGTTCGTATCGAAAAGAGCTTTCTAACGAATATTAGAAATTTGAAATCTAACGGTTGGATTTGGAATTATGTCCAAATCAAATTCGAAAAAGGTCGCTGTAAGTGCAGTTCGATGGCCGTTGATGGAAATCGACTGTACGGGCCTTGATAAAATTATTAAAAATAGTAATAATTTGTGTAAAATCATAAGAAATGATTTGTGAAGAATTGGGATGAAAAACTCCATATTTGAAAAGATAAAAATAGATTTTTATCGAAATGGCTAGTTTTGAACTAGAAATATAATTCTATTTATTTTTAAATAAATAAATTGAATTTAAAAAGGGTTTTGAAAATAACCAGAATATCCAATGATTGCATTGGAGTGGAATTGAATCGAAATTGTCTTCGGAGTATTTCGATGTTGGAATTCGTGATTATACAGGTGTTGTTATGGAAATTTGAAAGATATATATTTATATCGTTATTTCCAATATGACATTTGTTAGTCGTAGAATTTGATATTGAATATAAGCTGATATATTTTCTATTCAGAGCCTTGTATTGAATATCGAATGTGATTTGGGTTTGTCGTGAATGGTGTCTTCACTAACACTGTTCTTGAGCCCAGTTGAGAAAAGATTAAATCTTTTTATTTAGATTTAATGAAGTGTACCCATTTAAATGATATTTAATTGGAATTGAATTGATATTGATTTTTGGGTTTATCGTGAACAGTGTTTTAAACAACACTCGTTCTTTAACCCGATAATTAATGAATGTGGTTTTGGGTTTATCGTGAACTGTGTTTTTAAATGACACTGATTCTTTAACCCAGTTAAAGATTAAAACTAAGTGGAGTTTTAATGAATCTTTAGTTAGATTGAAATGATCGAAAATGGAGTATCACCAGTTTGGCTCCAGGCGATGGTTAAATCTTTAATTAGATTTGAACGTGAAATGGTAATTGAATTTACCGATAACACCGTGGTGTTAGATATGAAGTACTACCAGTTTTACTTCATGGGATGAATAGGTTGGGATTGGGAAAATAAAATAAATGATTACTTCGGTGTGGTTCGATAATCCCGACTAGTTTGAATTGATATTCAAAGGAGATTAAAGAATAAATTTAAAGAATTTATCTTGGATAAAATTAATGGGAACTTTTCCCAAAGTATAGGAATATTTGAATAAAAGAATATTCTGAATTGGAATGAGGCGTATGTTGTGTTTGTGTAACACTTTTATAATATATACGCGAGTTATTCAGAAAGACCGGGTTTATCCCATTCTGAATAACTGATTCGACGTGGTGTCGAAGATGAAGACGGTGGTCGAAGACCAGAAGTCTTCACGTCGTTTGGGTGATAACTGATGATCTTGATTGGGCTGTACACCCAAGAAGATGGAAACAGTTAGTGATCGTCCAGACGTACTTGGAGATCGATGGATATGCGGGGTACTAGGTGCCTCCGGTTTCGTTCAGACCCAGAACGGACTTGTAAATGGACTGTGTGTCTGACATTGGATTTTAGTCCGTGTGATTGATCTCTATTAAATATATATCTGTTTGGCGGCGGAGAATTTATTCTCTTGCTTAACGCCCTTCTCTGAGACGTACGAGCTCAGGGGTTATATATTGATGGATATCAAACGCATGGAGTGAATTGCCTGTGTGGCATGCCTAAGTGGAAATTGATCGAGGCTTTTGTTGAAAAGCAAAGTCTTGTGGTGATGATCAAAGCAAGGCCTTTGTGGCATAGCTTTGTGTAACGTTTACCTCGCGTGTTTCACACCCGGTATGAACCAAAAACGGGAGACGGACCTCAGGGAGGACTTGCGTTTCTTTCTAGCTAGAAGTGGCGTCAGTGGTTTTACACGCCCTGACAAGTTTGACTTATGTGGTTGTGGCTGTTGCGAGGCGCCTCGGTTATATCGGTTTCGGCCGATGCATTCTGGTCGGCTAACGGACCAGACTTACACCCCATAGGGTGGGGAGACGTAGTGTTCAGGCATAATAATCCACATCGGTGGACCGGCCCTGTCGCTCCATGGGGCAGTTGCGGCTGTTCCTGAGACACGGGCTAGAGCGTCTCGAATCGGTTGAGGACTATCTTTTGCCTCGGTTCATAGACGGAAATCCAATTTCCAAATACGTGACATTTGCGGTTTTATTTGTAAACCTATATATGGCGACATGATATATGGTACCCATGCCGCCTATGATTGATACTTATGATTCGAAGTTGTTTTATACACTATGCACTTATAATAGTAACAAATGATTTGTTTTAAACGTATCAAGCATTCTTTGGCTGTTATAAGGGAAAACCCTATCCTCGGCTGCGTTGCATTGTGTGATGGGACCTGGGTCTTATAACAGCTTCATTTTTCTTTATTTAGCATTGCGCGGTTTGTTTGATGCACTGGTATTCTTGGGAGGAAACCCGTTCCGTGTTATACGGCGTGGTCCCTTGATTTACCGAACTTTAAAATAAAGATTAATAACTGTTTTAGTTCTCACACCAGTCACATGACTGACCTGGAGTTTATTGTTTTAACCTAAACTCTGGGTGCCCCTATTTTGACACGGGCAGCTAGTAGTTTTGGTTTTGCAGATTTATATTCACAGGATCCTGGTTTACAGCTGGAACGATATCCGGAAAGCTTTGTATCCGTATATCTCCTTCTAGTTGAGTATTGTATTATTTTCCGCTGCAATGTATTTAAATGTAATTTAAATCTCTGATATTTCTGTGTAATATTCATTTATACTCTGTATATTCTTGTAATCTGATGCATTGCTGTAATATACAGTGAAATGTTCTTTTGTATGCGTTCTGTTTTGTCCTGTTCTCAAACGATAGGGCGTTTCGAACGGCCTGGATCGGTTTAGCGACTGGTTCGGACCGAGCGAAATTCCTGCTCGTCACACGCATGGAACAAAATATAATAATAACATACTTGACATAAAAAAGGTGAGACAGTGCATAAGCTGAAGACTAAACATCGTAGCAACGGAAAATCTAAATACAGCTTATGATCCAATACCATTATTACAACTTTGTAAAATACCGTCTCTAAAGCAAAAAGAAAGAAAGGGTACACTACTAATGCCCAAAGTAGTGACCAGCAGCGAAACAGGGAGAATATCTATATATATGATACGTGGAAGCCTCCTGCCCGTCTCCGGATCAGCTACTCGTGCATACCCAACTAACTTGTCTCTAGTCTGCTCGTGAGAGCACCCAGAGTAATAAGAAGAGACATTAAACTCTGGGTCAGAAAAAAAGTCTGGTATGAGCGATAAGCAGCTAAACAGAACAATAACAGGTATACTAAACCATACCTGAACCTGGACCTGCAACCAAAGAGTGAGCACTACATACCGTACAATACTCTAAGGTGCCACTAAATAGTTGGTGTAAAGATAACGGGGGTGGGGTGTGCATGTCATAATGATGGCAACCAAATCAAAAATAGCAACCATTCCTCACATTTCTCACTCAGTGCGTAAAGCATACGATATCTACCGCATCGATCACTAGACCCATCGAAGTAGTGACGGAGTTCAACTTGTACAACTACTGCTACTACCAAGCTTACCACATGGAGTCATGACCAAACCTTTACAAATGACCCCACTTCATTGGTCTATAGCTCTTTAGTCATACCTGGGCCACTGTGGCCCTAAATCCGTTCACGTACCCCCTACACATAGTGATCCAAAGTTATAGATATCGACAACCCCTTAGCACACGTCTCGCAGCAAAGCCCAACTCATGAAGTCGACTCGTTGGTTCCCGTCTGGATCCTGAGGTACAACTCCTCATTTGGACTTCCTTTGCATCTCGGGTTTAGGTCTACTTGGTGTTCGATCCTCCGGTTCGGTTCGGTTCGGTTTGCCCCCTCCTGCTTGGTTCGTTTCGAATGCTCCTTTCTGGTTCAGTTCGGGTGCTCGGATGCCCCTATTCGGTTCGGATCGGATGCCCTTATCCGGTTCGGATCGGATGCCCCTATCCGGTTGCTCCTATCTGATGCCCCTATCTGGTTTCTCCTATCCGAATGCTCCTATTCGAATGCTCCTATCCGAATGCTCCTATCCGAATGCTCCTACCCGAATGCTCCTATCCGGTTTGCTGCAAGTTTTTCCAGCAAGCTATTTTCGCCAAACGACGACGTTTTCAACTATTCTAACTTTTCTATGCAATCACAAAACATACAATACAGTCATAGCAACATGTATAATCATCCACAAACACTAAAACAACAATATGACATGTTTATATGGATCAAACATACCCAAAAACCCATGTTTTTCCTTTAATCATGTTTAACAACAACTAATGATAGGATTAGCAAAACTTAACCAAATTAACCCAAATTTCTATCAGAGCCCTATAATATCATTTTAGAATTTTACAAATTTTTCCAAATTTTTCTGAGCTATAATTTCGCTAATTATCACTAATCACCCCTAATTAGCCGTGATTAGTGAAAAACAATGCAAATCACTCACCTTAGCCACAAATAAAACCTTTAGAACTGAAACTATACTAATTGGGCGCGAATAACAATGCAACACAGCAGCTCTACCCCAATTCTTGTGCTAATCCGCCTTGATTTGATGTTGCTAAGCTTAATCCTTGATTAGAAAGTGATTTGGAGGTGTTTTAGAGGTTGGAGGCCATTGTTAGGGTTTCTAAGAGGTAAGTGGAGGCTAGAAAACTGAAATAGAATGAAAACCTAACTCATTTCAGCCTCCCCATAACCCTAATCCCGAAATGGGTTATGAGCCCACTCACTAATCACCCTATTTGGCCCGGTTAAGTAGTTTTTCACCTTCCAAACCTTATTTCAGCCATATCTCCCTAACGGTAAGTCCGTTTTTCACATGTGACCACTCTACGGAAAGGTAAACCATCATCCGGAGCCAATGGAAGTGGTTTCAGGTCAAAACTCCTTTCTAATCAAAAGTTATGGCCAAAACAAGATTGGCTAGGGGCAAAACGGTCATTTAAAAATCGACAAAAATCATGAACATGGGAAATGACCCCACTAGTCGCCTTCCAAAGCTACATGACCATACGACTTCGTATGTGAAAGAAATAAATATTCTACGATCATTCGATGCGTAGAATGCGGGTCGTTACAGTGGCGGTTGCTCTGTGTGAAATCAAACGTACGCCATAGGATAGTAACCAATAAATTATGAACCACGCCGCATAACATACTTCATGGACAGCATAGCATATCATGTTCCATATAAGCATTTGGCGCTTAAATGATGAAGTTTGGATTACCACATGAGCAAGATGCTTGTATGGCGATGACTGAATCACAAGTTGAACTGAGGGATGATTATGGACTTAATAACCTATAACGGTAAATTGTAGGATTTAATAACAAACCCTACACAGGTCTTGAGATGACAAAAATACACACGTCACGTTTCTCTTGTTTTTAGTGTCGACGCGTGGATATGGGGGGAGCAGGGTATAAATTATAATGGGTGTGCACAACTGACATGCGATATATTGATTTATTAGGTTCCTAATACAATGCAATTTTTTTCCGATCAACCCATATAAAGAAGGTTATGGCGAAATTTTTCAGAAATTTTAGGTGTTAGGCAAATTTCAGGGAAATTTAGAAGTTCTTAGAAACTGAAAAGTTAAAGAAATCAAGCGAGAATGAAAGTTGAGTTGGTTAGTTAAACAACTTTCAGCTTCGTTCTTTTTCAAGGACAAAAAAATTTTAAGTGGGGGAGAATGTAACAACCTAGAATTTTTGGAATCAATTTAAAATTTATTTTTAATGAATTTTACATGGATTTGTAGTCGAATTTAAAAATTCGATAATTTAAAACGATTAATTTTGAGAATTAATGATGTAAAATTTATTTAAAATGGAGTTTGAGCGTATAAATTTATATTAATTATAAACAAGCTTGAAATGGCGCGGTAGTTTGAAAATTCGATTTAAATTTCAGTTGAGCATACAGAATTCAGTATAAATCAGAATTTGATGAAACAAGAAACGTTAGGATCTGTTTGATAATATCTTTCTGATGAATGTGAAAATTTTAGATTTCATATTATAAATAGTAAGTTATGACCAAATTAAAATTTCAAATAGTCGCTATAGAATTTATTAATATTTTAATATTATTAAAGCCCTTAAAAATAGTCATTTTGCAAACGACCTCCGTTTTCAACGAAAATAATTTTGTTGGATCTGAAACGTCAAATTATTATCAGGTTTAAATTTTCAAGTCAATTGGAATTATTATGTAAGCATGGTAAATTTAAACGTGTATTGAATTTCAATTGTATATTTAATAAGCTAGTTAAAAGACCATTTTTCAAACGGTCTCCAAATTCGATGAAACTAGATTTCTTAGGACCGTATTTGTAAAACATATCAAGATTTCAAATTTCGTAATTTTTGAAGTTAGTATGTGGCCTTGGTAAATTAAAATGTACGTTGAAAATCAATTTTGAACGTTATATTGAATTATATTTTAATTTGAAAAATAATAATCAAAACAGTCGAATCAGCTTATGAAACATATTCCATTATGTCCGGTATAGGGGTATTTGGTTGGGGCGACAGTCATTGGGATTCGTTTGGAATTCAGGACAATAAACAAGTTATTTTTGGAATTAAATAACATATATATATGTATACACACTCTAAACCGGCAAACCCTAGTCCACTATATCAAGTCGCCATCATCCTTTTCTAATGGCCGAAATGGTTCAAAACTTCTCCCCCTAAAATCTTCTAATCCAAGAACAATTAGTAAGAATCTTCAACACGAGAATTGTAGATCTTCAAATCCATGTGGATTTGATATATTATTGTTAAGTGAGTTATTCGATTTCTGAGGGAAAAGTCAGCCCGTACGCGTGCGAATTAAGGCGGCAAGAGGAGTTCGAATTCACCAGTATTTCTGGTGATGGTGGAGCGGAGTTAGGCCTTCGTGGTGGAGCATTCAGATTGGGGTCTGGTCAATCGTGGCAGCGTGCGAATTAAGGTTGAGGGTGGCGGTTTCTTTCTATCGACATCAGGAAGAGAACGAAGTAAGGGAAGGATAAAGGGGAAATCAATTAGGTTAATCATTGGTTTAATTATATTAAGTTGTTTTATAAGCGCCCTGCGTTTTTATTTTATTTTATATTAAATATGGACCGTGAGATGCAAGCGTTCCGCTAGATTGTTATTTATTTGATTTAGACACTATTATAATATCACTGGATTTTCGTATCAAAGTGTTTTGGGTTATAGTAAGGTAAAAACCGTCCATGTTTATATATTCCGCTGTGTACCATGTTTGTATCTGGAAACAGGTGCTTATAACTATTCCAGAAATAGCTGTTGTGCTCTGATGATGGTATGTATATAAAGTTACAGATTGTATTTTAAAAGTTATGTTACATAATATATTTTATTCGTTCCGCTGTGAGATTTATCTTCTTTGTTTTCTTCTATTCTAACATTTCTTTCTATTTCTCATCCTCTAACTTCTTTCTAATAATGATTCGTATTTCTGTGCAATTTGGGTTGGACGTATGGTGTTATTAGTCAACTCAGATAGTACGGATTTGCGGGCCGTTACAGTATGTAACGTCCCAGATTTTTAGTCGATTTATTTTGAATATTTAAATTTTATTTTTAATATTGATTTGAATAATAAATGTATTTTTATTGAATTTATCGATTTAACAATCAATATATGATTTGATATCGAAGATACTGAATTTTCGTAATATGAGGCTGACAACAATTCGATTCAGAATTTAAAACTGAATCAAAAAAAGTTCAGTTGAGTAAAATAAATTCTATATTAATTAGAACGATAATAATGAATTATTATCGATAAATTTAATTATTTAAGATCGATTTATATTTTAAATCGAATTTAATTTAAATCGTTAATTTAAGTTGTTATCTCTTATATACAGTCAAATTAAATTCCAGAATCAGTTCCGTGGAGTTTAGAATAACGCTATAATCTGAGAGCGTCGGTCGTTATGTTGAATAGCGATTTGGGATTCCAAATTAAGGACCACGAGATATTTTTAGCGGATAGGATCGAAATCAAATCAAGTTAAATCGACATCAAATCAAATTAATTTACCATGCCCTCTAATCTAAAACGCGTTGGCCTAAGGTTGAAAATATCGCACCTATTACGTACCATACGAAAATGACTTCCCCAATTCTCTTCTATAAATCACAACCAAATCCTGCTAGATTTCTTCAAAATAAAATCTGAGCTACACAAAATGGCTGCTCCTATAATTCTTCAAAATTCAACGTCAATCCTCTTTAATCCCTCATTCCTTATTCAATTCCGTTCAATAGCAAACAAAAGAAAAAGGAGTCCGCTCTACTTAATTAAATCAAATCTGTTCCAATATGAAAAAGGGGAAAACTTTGATCAATCAATTTGTATTCGAACTCCAGAAATAATGTGGCATTGAAAGCTGGATATAGAGGAGCTCGGGTGGTGAGTATTAGTGATGTTGTGTTCTTTGATAGGGTGTAAAAATGGCAGAGCGCAATGGGGTTTTATGACGATCGATTTTCATCTGCGAATCTAGGTCTGGGGTCAGGACTTGTAGAAAGCTGCGAGCTCAAAGTAGATGACACAGTTTGGTTAAGGATGGCAAGGTGCGATGATAGGGAAAATCAGGTGGGACTTCGTGAAATGACTGTTCGCACTTGGTGCGTGGGCGTCAAGCTGAAGTTGTCATTCGCGATTCTGAGAGATCGACACAGTTTGGGTGATCGATGTTGGTATGGGCAGGTGCATCGATATCAAAACTGGTGATTTGGGAGTTCGAATTGGACGAATGGGGTTTTTGGCAGTAAAGACTTGAGAGGGACGCATACCATTGGTGGGGTATCAAGTAAGGAGAAGGAGAACTTCAAGAAGGAAGTCGCATCTGTTGTTTTTGAAGATCAGTTGGTCCATGTTGACTTTGGGAGATGGTGCGTGACTGTTGAACAAACTGGGTGGATTGCGTTGGGTTCAAAGATGATCGTACTGAAGAGTTTTCGAAGCAAAATGAGTCGCGACATTTTTTGTGTTCTGTTCGAAGTCCAATGTCACAAGTTCATTGTGAACATTGAGTTGAGTTTACTGTAATGGGAATTTGTAAATGATAGGAGATGTGAAGGGAAAAGTGAAAAAGTAGTTTATAGTGATGCAGCAACAAACAGTTGGTGTAGATGATGAAAAAGAGATTATACTAGTTGGAGCTGGGTTCTACAGCAGCATGAGGCTAATTTTAATTATCTTCAGTTTAGTAATTAATTTTTAACTACATTTAAATAGTCCAATGGATCAAATAATAAATATAAATTGTTAATTATACAAGATCTAATCGAGCGGATCAGTGGTTTAATCCATAGCCGTGGAATACCTAATCAAGATTTAAAATGGAAATCAGAATAGACCGGATAAAAATCAAGGTGAGTAAATCTCACTCAGAAGGTTTTATTTAAATTTATTTTTAAATCGTTAAAAATAAATTGTTGATTGCTTGGATGCATGCATGAATTGTCGAATTATTCTGGTTATTATATATTAGTTATTTAGGCTTGGTGATTGTGGTTATTACATATATATTGGATTTCCTGCAGTACCATTAGCGGATTCCCGCGGTATCATTAGCGGATGACCCTGTTGTCCCACGATATATGAGTGGATGACCTTCTATACTGCGATATCCTGCCTTGAAGCAGGATTGGTATTATTAATGTTGACTAACATCTGTGGATGTAGGGAAAACAGGTTGGAGGGATTCAACTGGATTCCTCAAATTTATTTATTGATGTTTATCTATTTTGTTTGTGTGTGATGTGTTGAAATTGGATTAATGATTTGTTTATTTGGATGATTAGATATCACTGGCCCTAGGTATTGATATAAAAAAATACTACACAAAGGGATTTTTAGTTTTAAAAAAGGAAAATTTAATTTTCGAAATAGAAATGAATTTCAAATAGGTTAGGAAATATTTACTTGTTAATAAAAAAACAAGTAATTGAATTTATAAACTATGGTTTATAAATGAAAAGGAAATTATCATTTGATAATTTGGAAACGTAAATGCAAGTGTGATTTTAAAAGGAAGTTTATTCGCCCAAAGTAGAAATGAAAATTTCAAATGGAATTTGAAATAGAACTTGTTTAAATATTTAAAACAAGAAGTATAATACATAAACAGCGTTTATAAAGGAATTAATGTGGAAAATCATCATTGGGTACTTTATATTTGTTTTTTAAAATTCAAGTATTATTTATTTTCTAAAGTGGAAATTAGATTTGAAATGTAATTTGGAATCAAAATGTGTTTTAATATATAAAACAAGAAGTGAAATGTCAAACGATAGTTATGAATAAAAGAGAGAAATTGTTTTTGGATAATTTAAATTCAGAATTTAAAATGGCGATTAGAAATAACTTAAAACGATGAAATTTATTTTGATGTTCGGAATATAAAATGCATTGAAATTAAATCCATTCAGATTTATGATTGGAATTTGACTATGTCAAATTTGTAAATAAATAAATTATTCTCTGGAATGATATTTGAATTTTATTTAGTAGAAATGTAAATTTAAAAGTTAACATTTGAGGAAGTTAATATTTCCAGTATTTTAAAATATGGAAATAGATTCTATGTTTTTAAAATAGAAGTTTATAATAATAAAATATCACCAAATGTAAATGAAATGAAAATTTGAGATTTACAAGAAAAATAAAATGCTCCCAAATAGGGGATCGAGTTCAAGTAGATTATTAAAATGGAAGTTCATTTTAATATATGAAATAAGGCAGTTCATTTATAAACAATGTTTATAAATGAAATGAAGTAATTCTCATCGTATAATTTGGAAATAAATTTCCGAATATAAGAAATGACATTTAATAAAAATCATATTTTAAATGAAATAGAAGAGGGGATTTTATCGATAAGTAAATGTCAGTTTTGTATTACAAACTCTTATCCATCTCGAGATAAGAATGTTGTCGATCAAGGTCTGAGAGGTAAATAAAATACCCCAACTTGAATGACTTCACTATTATCAAGGGATGATATCAGTTTGTAATGGCAAGAGATGTTGAATTTAATGATTTACATAAGGAATTTATAATTGGAATTCGATAATATCGATATTTATAAATAATCTAATTCCGTGTGAATTGGACTTGAATTTAGGAATTGGACTTTGAATTAATTCATAACTAAGTTATGAATGTAGAAATAAATAATCGACGAGTTGAATAATTTGAATTGTGAAATTAGATTTTGATTACGGGCCCATTTTATTTTCAAATATTGAAAATGTAGTTTGAAATTTATTTTATAAATGAAGTTAATGGTTATATTTAAATTATAATTAAAACGAACTCGCTGTAGCACGGTAGTTCGTAATTTGGCGTTTTGAACTTCAATTGAGTATATAGAACTCAATATAAAACGGAATTCGATGAAACCAGAAACGTTTGGACCTATTAAATAATAATTTCCTAATGGAAGAGAAAAATCTGGATTTTGGCTTAAAGATTTTGAGTTATGTCAAAATCAAATTTTAGAAAAGTCGCTGTAAAATCGCTTAAAAAACATAACAATTTAATTAATTAAACAGATTTTTAGTGAATAAAAATCCGAATTTCAATTAAAAAATCCAGATTGAGTTATGAAATAAATATGAACTCAAGTGGAGTATCAATAGTGATTTTTGAGATAAAAAATCAGAATTTTGAGTATGGAATGATATTAACTAATTAAAGCACAGAAGTTAGTTAACGAGATTTTTATTGGAATTTAACTTGGGTCAAGTAAATTGAATTTGTAAAATGGAATTTGAAATCAGTATATGACTTGAATTGTGAATGAAATTCGATTTGTTTATAAGTGGATTAAAATATGTTGAACACTACTGTTTCAAACTATAAGTGAATAAAATGATTGAACTGATTAAAGAATTAATTAGTGGAATTGATTGTGGTTAAATCAAAATAGTTGTATGGGTTGGAATAAAATGAAAATGCAGGTGCATGTATATTAGACAGGTATGGGATAAAGTGAATGAAGAGTATGAAGATTTAAATTTAAGTGCCCGACAAAAAGGTACATGTTTAAATTTCCATATGAGGTTTTATGCGCCGAATCGGCAAGCCGTTTGGCCTTTTGATTTTCTTTTTGAATGGAAAGAGCCTTGAGAGGCGAGTTGGGGTTTGAACGATTGATCGGTACAGGGGAGGTGCTGGTGAAATTTTCTGGAAATATAAGGAGTTAGAATATTTTTAAGAAATTTTGAAAATAGAAATCAATATATCAAAATATATAGAATGCGATAAGGAAATTGGAAATATAGTTAATGAATGAATATTAATTAAAAGGGGCCAGCGATTGTTTGATTATTTATGGATGTTTGTTTTAACTTTGATAATTAAATCACTGACTATCAGAGAATTTTTGGACCATCATTGTTAGTACGGAGAGACCGGTTGGATTTAATATCCGAAAACCACTCCGTATAGGCATAGACGTTGCGAATTAGATTATTTGAAGAAAAATCGAAGATGGAGTAAATAGCAAGAATTGTTTTGTTTGTCCAGACCCATGACAAGTTGTATGGACGAATGTCGGACAGAGTATTTCTAACAGATCACATAAGACGATCTTTTCGAGGTTTTACGTCTGGTGGCGGAGAAATTCGTTTCTCTTAGCTTTTTATACCCGTAATATTTTGGAAGATCAACTAGTGATTTGATGGGTTTGACGATGTGGCATTCAAAGTGAATGGTGACCAGATATTTTAAAAAGATCAACGTAGCCTCAAGCCTCACAACCAGGAAATGAAAAAAATCGGGCAGGCAGCATGGCTAGGTGGGTCATTCCTAAGCAAGGCATATTTGTCACCAATCTAGAGAAAATTCATTATTTATTCTTATTTCAATTCTGTATCTTACGGATTACGGTTGGACGACCGGCAACCGTGGGTGACACGATATTCGATACACTCAAGCTAGATGAGTGGTCGGTCATGTGTGGGCCGAATTGCAAGATTTTCTTGTTGAACCCCAGTTTATCCCCTCTAGAGTACACTGATCGGGAGGTGGTCCCATACCTTGTCATAGTTGGAATCTAGTCTCCAATAAGCGCCCTGCGGTTTTTGATTTTATACTATGTATGTGGAGTGTGAGATGCAAGCGTTCTGCTATTTGGTTATTTATTTGATTAGACATTATTATAATATCACTGAATTTTGATATCAAAAATGGTTTGGCTATAGTAAGGCAAAAACCGTCCATGTTTATGTGTGGGCTAGTCTTACTATTACCTTTTCTTTCAGAGGATTTTTCAAAGTTAAACAAATTGGTTGGAGTTTACTCATACTAGTCCCATGACTGACCCAGGGTTTATTTTGTTTGTTTTTTTCTAAACTCTTGTGTGCCCAAATTTGTACGGGCAGTCGAGTGTTTCGGGATTTTACAGATACACTTGGAGGAGCTGAAAGCAGGAGGCTTCACCGTTAGTTATTTAGAATTATTTCCGCTGTGTTGTGTATATGTTGATCTCTGCTAATGGTATGTGTATATGATACAAAATTTTGTATTTCAAAGTTATGTTATATTTTATATTTTATTCGTTCCGCTGTGAGATTCTATGTTGTTATTCCTGCTCTATCTTCTATCTGTTTCTATTCTTTAACCCTAATGACTCGTATTTCTGTATTGTTTGAGTTGGACATGTGTTGTTTTAGTCAACTCAGATAGTATGGATTTTTGGGCCATCACATTTGGTATCAGAGCTTAGGTTGAGCGAACACCTAGGCTTTGGTGGGGGTTTACTCATTAGAGATAGGGTCAGTAGTACCCTAGAATGAGTTGAGTATATAGATATGAGAGAGCATATTTGTAATTTGATATAAAAAACTTTTATATTGTTTTGGCTTGTCTGTTGAGTGGTTTATGAATCCTGGTCGAATCGTGGGACGCCACGACATCGATAAGAGTTTCTAAACACTTAAGCAGAGGAATTGACATAATATTGTTTTAAAGTAGGTAAATGAAATAAATTTTACTCAAAATTATATTTTGATATAAAAATGAATATTTTTCTAAAATTATTTATATATTGATGATTTGGTTGCTATTATAAGATTATAAAATTAGAATGGTTATAAATAACCAAATAAAATATGTATATGAATAATATATACAAATGAGATGAAATTAGAATTGGATTCAAACCAAAATTGGAATGTAAATCACGGAAAGTTGGAAGATATTTTTCCAGAATATATTTAAAATAATATAGCTTTGTTCTGAAAGGATTTTTGAAATAAAAATCATTTTGAATTGATAAAGCACTGAATTCACTTCAATGGTTGGAAAATAATTCCGATGATGAGTCGACCAATATCGGTGTTCATTTTCGAGTTTCTAAGTGATGGATTGCTACCATAACAAGATTTCCAATGGAAATTTATTTTAGGAAACTAGTTGTTTGAAAACTTCAAATATTTTGAATTTGTGATGGTTATAAATATATTAATGTATATATTTTTATGATTTCTATAAAACTTGAAATAAAGACCGGGAATTTGAATTCTGGAATCTAAATTAAATTAGGCTAAGTTAAATAGATTGAAATGAATAAATGCAAAGTGGATTTGAAAAGTTAACGGGTCTATAGCATTCCTTCTGCCTTAGTAATTTCGGGGACGAAATTCTTTTAAGGGGGAAGGAATGTAACGTCCCAGATTTTTAGTCGATTTATTTTGAATATTTAAATTTTATTTTAAATATTGATTTGAATAATAAATGGATTTTTATTGAATTTATCGATTTAATAATCAATATATGATTTGATATCGAAGATACTGAATTTTCGTAATATGAGACTGACAACAATTCGATTCAGAATTTAAAACTGAATCGAAAAACAGTTCAGTTGAGTAAAATAAATTATATATTAATTAGAACGATAATAATGAATTATTACCGATAAATTTGATTATTTGTGATCAATTTATATTTTAAATCGAATTTAATTTAAATCGTTAATTTAAGTTGTTATCTCTTATATACAGTTAAATTAAATTCCAGAATCAGTTCCATGGAGTTCAGAATAACGCTATAATCTGAGAGCATCAGTCGTTACGTTGAATAGCGGTTCAGGATTCTAAATTAAGGACCACGAGATATTTTTAGAGGATAGGATCGAAATCAAATCAAATTAATTTACCATACCCTATAATCTAAAACGCGTTGGCCTAAGGTTGAAAATATCGCACCTATTACGTACCATATGAAAATGACTTCCCCAATTCTCTTCTATAAATCGCAACCAAATCCTGCTAGTTTTCTTCGGAATAAAACCCGAGCTTCACAAACTGGCTGCTCCTACAATTCTTCAAAATTCAACGTCAATCCTCTTTAATCCCTCATTCCTTATTCAATTCCGTTCAATAGCAAACAAAAGAAAAAGGAGTCCGCTCTACTTAATTAAATCAAATCCATTCCAATATGAAAAAGGGGAAAACTTTGATCGATCAATTTGTACTCAAACTCCAGAAATAATGCGGCGTTGGAAGCTGGATATGGAGGAGCTCGGGTGGGCGAGTATTGGTGATGCTGCGTTCTTCGATCGGGTGTAAAAATGGCAGAGCGCAATGGGATTTCATGATGATCGGTTTTCATCTGTGAATCTAGGTCTGGGGTCAGGACTTGTAGAAGGCTGTGATCTCAAAGTATATGGCACAGTTTGGTTAAGGATGGCCAGGTGCGATGATAGGGAAAATCTGGTGGGACTTCGTGAAATTACTGTTCGCACTTGGTGCGTGGGCGTCAAGCTGAAGTTGTCATTCGCGATTCTGAGAGGTCGATACAATTTGGGTGATCGATGTTGGTATGGACAGGTGCATCGATGTCAAAACTGGTGATTTGGGAGTTCGAATTGGACGAGTGGGGTTTTTAGCAGTAAAGACATGAGAGGGACGCATACCATTAGTGGGGTATCAAGTAAGGAGAAGGAGAATTTCAAGAAGGAAGTCACATCTGTTGTTTTTGAAGATCAGTTGGTCTATGTTGACTTTGGGAGATGGTGCGTGTAATAACCTAGAAATCCGAGCCAATTTAAAATTTTTATTTTGGCAATTTTAGTGAATTTTGAATATTTAAAATGAATTATTTTAAATAATTATGACGAGAAATTTATTTTGAATAGAATTAGAACGTATATATTTATTTGAATCATCATTAGAATATAAATATTTTATTTTAATTATAAAAGGAATTGAAAATGGCGCGGTAGTTCGAAAATTCGATTTCAAAATTCAAATGAATGTACAGGATTCAAAATAAACAGGATTTTAGCGAAACCAAAAATATTAGAATCTATTTGAAAATATCTTTCCAACGAATCCGAAAAATTGAAATTTCATAGAGGGAATAAAAAGTTATGTCCAGTTGAAAATTCAGAATAGTCGCTACGGAATTCTAGCCCTTAAAATGGAAATTTTGCAAACCACCTCGGTTTTCGACGAAACCACTTTTGTTGGATCCGTGATGTCAAATTATTGCTAGATTCCGAAATTCGTAATTTTTGAAAGCAATATGTGAGCGTGGCGAAGTTAACGTGTTTTAACAGTTTCAGTCAATTTCGATCGACCAGAAAAAGGCCATGTTTCAAATGGTCTCAGAATTCGACGAAATTAGTTTTGTTAAGACCGTGTCGTCAATACGAAGCTAGAAATAATTTTTTTGGAATTTTTAGAATCCGTATGTGGCCCCAGTAAATTGAAATGTGCCTTCAAAATCAATATATATTTTGATTTTGACGAAACCCGATCGAAACAACCAAACTGGCTTACGATACATATCCTATTGTGTTCGGAATGGGGGTAATTAGCTAGGGACGACAGTCAGTGGGTTCGATTTGGTGTTCGAAATAAAAGGCTACTTTTTAGAACTTAAAATAATTAAAAATAATACAATTTTATATAAAAACCCCTAGCCCTCCCCCTTTCCCATTTCAGTCAACGCCTCCTCAAAAGAAAAAAACCCGATCCAAATCAAAACCCGCCCCCCCTTCGTTGAGATCCCATTCGCTGCCCCTCCCATCGCGGCAGCGCCGCCGCCGCACCATCAGAGGTCGGCCAACCCTCCCCTCCGATGTCCCTCTGCCTCTCGCCCCTCTCTCACCCAAAACCCGAACCCCCTAAAACCCATCGCGCAGCCACTGTACCTCCCTAGACCCGCCACCTGAAGACGCGCCACCCCCTTCTGACCCCACGCCGATGGCCTGCACCACCCAACGCCGCCATTACCTCCTCCCTTTGCTGTAAGTTTATTTTATTTTATTTGTTTTGTTTTTATTTTGTTTTATTTAGTTAATGTAATTAGCATATAGGATTTTTAAATGAAATAAAAATAAAAATAAGATTTTTAAGTTAATAAAGATATGATTTTTAAGTTAATAAAGATAAGATTTTTAAGTATGAAAACTCAGGATTCTTATTCATGAAAGCTAGGATTTTTCTATGTGAACATCGCTAGCAAGAAGAAGATTAGATCTTTAATTTAGAAAAAAAAATATTTTTAAATATAAAAAGATACGATTTTTAATCGTATAAAAATAGGATTTTTACTCATATAAAAATATGATTTTTATTTATATTTTTTTTAGAAATATAAAGATTTGATTTTTAGAATTATAAAGATCCGATTTTTATATATTCATGTAGTGAAGATAAATATTTGATTTTTTATAAAAAAATATATGAAGTTAGCATTGAAAATATAATTTTTATTTATGTAGAACAATAAAAATGTGATTTTTATATACATAGTAACAATATAAAAATGCGATTTTTATATATGTAGTGGATACGGACAATGAAAGTGACAAAAGGCGATCGCGACGAAGATTTCCTACATATGAAGAGTCGCGGCGTTTGGGTTTAGCTAATCTGTGAGAACTCCTCACCTTTATTTTAATTTCTAGTTTGAAATATATACTAGGATGCAGACGGTGCTTAGTAGCACCCGACACCCGTTGTCCACAGATCATGGATGACTTGTTTGTTTAATTGATGTGTTGTGAAAGTTGATTGTGTGAAGTGGAATGTATAAAATATTTTATAGTTAAAAATATAATTTTTAACGTGTATATAAAATAAATATTTATAAACAAATCGGACGATTTGTTTATGTACACCCATTTGATTGATATTGATTGGGACGATAAATTTTACACATCGCCCAACTGCACAAATAAAAGTCTGTGTTTGTTGATTTGAAACCCCACACGGGTATTGGGATGATATTTGACGTACACTAATCCCGATTGTTTAGTTGTATGTCAATCGATGGGTTGACAGACTGTGTAAGCGTTAATTATTTATATTTAATGCTTATGCAGTTGTGTGGTGCACTCTGGATGATGGTTGATTATTTATCGTTGCTATTATATACGTGTGTTGTACAGAATCCATACAATTAACATTATATGGTAATTGATTGGGCCTTATTCCAATTTGGAAAATAACGAATATTATAATAGAAAATTCATGTGTTCAATAGAATAAAAATTCATGTGTTGAATAGAATATAAATTCATGTGTTGAATAGAAAATAAATTCATGTGTTGAATAGAATATAAATTCATGTGTTGAATAGAAAAAAATTCATGTGTTGAATAAAAAATAGGGTGCGTTTTTTAGAGGTCCCTATTAAGTTTCAAAATATATAAAAAACCCGGTCATAAACTTATTGTAAATTAGGTCCCTATTTTTTGAAAAGTCATAAAAAATATATAAAAAAATTACCTTTGGCAGACCGGCTAAGCGATTGATGGGAACTTGTTATCATATTCTCCATCTTTTAGATTCATGGACAGGATTGGCGAGGCGTGCTCGTTTCAGACTTTCTCTCCCAATGCCGCAATCTCCAGGGTCCCAAGGTAGCAGCACCCTCTTCCCACGTTAAGCTCGGTGGTGTTCACTCCTGCTCTATATTAGTTCTATCTTGTCTGCAGTATTTTGGTTGTGTACTGTTTTATATTTGGCTAGTTATTGTATAAGTAGTTGTGTATGCTTTGGTACTTATCTAAAGACCTGCTTGGTCTGAACCTATGTCTCTTTTGGCTACTGGTCAGGCTTTGTTGACCAGCTTATATCTTCTACTACTATATTAACACGTAATCGGCTGTGTAGTTTCACGCTACACACCCGTCTTCCTCAAAAAAATATAAAAAAATCACGTAAATTCGTATTTAAATAAAACATGTAAACACTAAAAAATTCAGAACAAAAAACCATCAAAGAAGGCGTCAAAAATAAAAAAAACAGAAAAAAACGAAATTTCCAGTTAAATGCATAATAGTATGCACATATATCATTTTCCTGCATACATCCGTGCATATTTTTCACTACATACATCTTCGTTGATTTTTATTCATACAAAAACATGCTTACATGTGTGCAAATATACCCAATATTTGCACACATTTGTGCAGGTTTAGTTTCAAATTTTCAAACCGAACACAGCTTACGGAAAAGTTGCATACATATATGCAATTATCAGTAATAATTGCATAAATGTATGCAACTATTTTTTTTATTTCCGTAGAATCCTGAAATTATTTCCATATTTTAGATTTTTTTTTATGAAGGAACATACTTTTTAAAAATAAAAATAAAAAAGGCGGAAGTAATAAAATAAGGGGCGGGTTTAAATTTTTCAAATCTTTTTTTTATATATATAAATTAGGTCCCTACTTTTATCCTATAAAAATGTTGCACACATGTGTGCATTTTTTTGAGAAATTTGCACATTTGGATGCAAATAAAAATGAACTGAAATATTAAGTTAAATCTATCCGCTGGAAGAACTGCAGTTAATTGCATATATGCATGCAATAAAATCAAAAAGGTGCATAATATTATGCATTTAACTGCAGTTTTTTCTATTTTTTTGCTGTTTTCTTCTTTCTGACATTATTTTTGTTGTTTTTTGAACTGAATTTTTTGTATAATGCATAATTTATTTTATTACTAATTTACGAATTTTTTTAATTTTTTTTAATTAATATTTTATAAGTTTGGAAAACAGGAACCTAATTTATATTAAGTTTATGACCGGATGTGAGCCTAGTTAAGTTTCAAAATAGGAACGTGAGCCTAATATTCACTAAAAAATAAATATTCATGTGTTGAATAATTCATGTGTTGAATAAAATATATATTCATGTGTTGGATAAAAATATATATTCATGTGTTGAAGAAAATATTCATTTGTTGAATAGAATAACGAAGTTATTGAAATATGTAAAGCCGTGTTGGTTAGATATGCGCCATTTGACGCGAACGATATTTATATCGATTATATTCGTTTTTATAATGATTATAGAAAAGGAAGTGATTTCAAAATATAACGTTTTGAAAATATTATCATTTGTATATCGATGATGTGGAATATTCAATTTTGATTCGAAATTGAATACGAAGTTGAAATCGTTTCGAAAACGAATTTAAAACGATTTATAAAATACGTTTTAAAAGGAAATCGACGAAATATATATATATATATATATATATATATATATATATATATAATGGCCTGAATAGAACACGCCGCGCTGCGGGAGCTCGCGAATTTCAACCGTTGACTTCGAATGGATATTACGGGAGATCCGACCGTCGGATTCTCCTAAAACCAGAACCGTTGGGTTCATATCGAAAAGAGCTTTCTAAAGAATATTAGAGATTAGAAATCTAATGGTTGGATTTGGAATTATGTCCAAATCAAATTTGGAAAAGGTCGTTGTAAGTGCACTTCGATGGCCGTTGATGGAAATCGACTGTACGGGCCTTGATAAAATTATTAAAAATAGTAATAATTTGTGTAAAATCATAAGAAATGATTTGGAAAGAATTGGGATGAAAAAATCCATATTTGAAAAGATAAAAATAGATTTTTATCGAAATGAACTAGTTTTGAACTAGAATTATAATCCCATTTATTTTTAAAATAAATAAAGTGGATTTGGAATGGTTTTGAAAATAACCAAAATTTCCAATATATAAGGTGGAAATGGATTTGAATCGAAATTGTCTTTGGAATATTTTGATGTTGGATTTCGTGATTATGCAGATATTGTTATGGGAATTTTAAAGATATATTTATATCGTTATTTCCAATACGATATTTGTTGGTCGTAGAATTTGATATTGAATATAAGCCGATATATTTTCTATTCAGAGCCTTGTATTTAACATCAAATGGTATTTGGGTTTGTCGTGAATGGTGTCTTCATCAACACTGTTCTTAAACCCAGCTGAGAAAAAGATTAAATCTTTTTATTTAGATTTTATGAAGCATACCAATTAAATGGTATTTAATTGGAATTGAATTGAAATTGATTTTTGGGTTTATCGTGAACAATGTTTTAAATAACACTTTTTCTTTAACCCGATAATTAATGAATGTGATTTTGGGTTTATCGTGAACCGTGTTTTAAATGACATTGGTTCTTTAACCCAGTGAAAGACAAGATATGGTTTACCAAGTTAAACAATCATTGATATTGATTTTTGGGAAGATTAAAACCAAGTGGAGTTTTAATGAATCTTTAATTAGATTGAAATGATCGAGAATGGTGTATCACCAGTTTTGCTCCAGGCGATAGTAAATCTTTAATTAGATTTGAACGTGAAATGGTAATCGAATTTACCGATAACACCGTGGTGTTAGATATGAAGTATGACCAGTTTTACTTTATGGGATGAATAGGTTGGGGTTGGGAAATTTAACAAGTGATTACTTCGGTAAGGTTCGCTAATCCCAACTAGTTTGGATAAACCATAATTTGATTTAATATTCAAAGGGAGACTAAAGAATAAATTTAAAGAATTTATCTTTGATAAAATTGATGGGAACATTTCCCAGAGTATAAGAATATTTGAATAAAAGAATATTCTGAATTGGAATGAGGCGTATGTTGTGTTTGTGTAACACTTGTTTATTATATACGCGAGTTATTCAGAAAGACCGGGTTTATCCCATTCTGAATAACTGATTCAACGATGTGTCGAGGACGAAGACGGTGGTCGAAGACCAGAGGTCTTCACATCGTTTGGGTGATTACTGATGATCTTGATTGGGATGTACACCCAAGAGGAGGGAATCAGTTGGTGATCGTCCAGACGTACTTGGAGATCGATGGATATGCGAGGTACAAGGTGCCTCCGGTTTCGTTCAGACCCAGAACGAACTTGTAAATGGACCGTGTGTCTGACATTGGATTTTATTCTGTGTGATTGATTTCTATTAAATATATATCTGTCTGGCGGCGGAGAATTTATTCTCTTGCTTAACGCCCTTCTCCGAGATGTACGAGCTTAGAGGTTATATATTGGTAGATATCAATCACATGGAGTGAATTGCCTGTGTGGCATGCCTAAGTGGCAAATGATCAAGGCTTTTGTTGAAAAGCAAAGTCTTGTGGTTGATGATCAAAGCACGGCATGTGTGGCATAGCTTTGTGTAGCGTTGATTCGCGAGCCTCACACCCCGGTTGTGAACCAGAAACGGTAGAGGACCTCAGGGAGGACATGCGTTTCTTTCTAGCTAAGGTGGTGTCAGTGACCTACCAGCCCTGACATTTATATTATTTTCACCTGTGTGGTTGTTGCTGTTGCGAGGCGCCTCGGATATATCGGTGACTATGTGGAGCCGATGGAGTCAAATGACTCATTTACGCCCCAAAGGGCGGGGAAACGCAATGTTCAGGCATAATAATCCACATCCGTGGACCGGCCCTGACGATCCATGGGGCAGTTGCGGCTGTTCCTGAGGCTCGGGCTAGAGAGTCTCGAATCGGTGAGGACTATCTTTTGCCTCGGTTCATAGATGGAAATCCAGCTTCCAATACGTGACTTTACGGTTTTAGTTGTAATCCTATATATGGTGACATAGTGGTATGGGGCACTTATGCCATCTATGAATGATACTTATGATTTGAAGTTGTTTTATACACTGTGCACTTATAATAGTATCAAATGATTTGTTTTAAACGTACCAAGAATGTTTGGCTATTATAAGGGAAAACCCTATCCCCCGGCTTGCGTTGCATTGTGTGATAGGACCTGGGTCTTATAATAGCTTCATTTTTCCAAAAAGCATTGCGCTATTTTGTTATATGCACTGGTATTCTTGGGAGGAAACCCGTTCCGTGTTATACGGCGTGGTCCCTTGATATATATGATTTAAAGTAAAGTTTTAAATAACTGTTTTACTTCTCACACCAGTCACATGACTGACCTGGAGTTTATTGTTTAACCTAAACTCTGGGTGCCCTTATTTTGACTCGGGCAGCTAGTAGTTTTGGTTTTGCAGATTTATATTCACAGGAACCTGATTTACAGCTGAGGCGATATTCGGAAAGCTCTATATCCGTGTATTACTTTCAGTTGTGTATTGTATTATTTTCCGCTGCTATGTAATTTATTGTAATCTCTGATATTTTCTGTTGAATAATATTTATTCATACTCTGTATATTCTTGTATTCTGATGGTATTGTTGTAATAAGCAATGAAATGTTCTTCTGTTTGCGTTCTGATGTGTCTTGTCCTTAAAGTATCCGCGCTTTCCTTCGTGGGGAAGTTACGGGTTTTCACAGTGCGTGACTGTTGAACAAACTGGGTGGATTGCGATGGGTTCAAAGATGATCGTACTGAAGAGTTTTCGAAGCAAAATGAGTCCCGACATTTTTTGTGTTCTGTTCGAAGTCCAATGTCACAAGTTCATTGTGAATATTGAGTTGAGTTTACTGTAATGGGAATTTGTAAATGATAGGGGATGTGAAGGGAAAAGTGCAAAAGTAGTTTATAGTGATGCAGCAACAAACGGTTTGTGTAGATGATGAAAAAGAGATTATACCAATCGGAGTTGGGTTCTACAACAGCATGAGGCTAATTTTGATGAGTCATCAAGGGTAAATTTGGTGCAGGTGGAAGTTTCGGCTGGGCACTGGAATATTTTAGATAGAAAAATGAAGATGGTGCTAATACAATTAAGGTAATTATCTTCAGTTTAGTAATTAATTTTTAACTACATTTAAATAGTCCGATAGATCAAATAATAAATATAAATTGTTAATTATACAAGATCTTATCGAGCGGATCAGTGGTTTAATCCATAGCTGTGGAATACCTAATCAAGATTTAAAATGGGAATCAGAATAGACCGGATAAAAATCAAGGTGAGTAAATCTCACTCAGAAGGTTTTATTTAAATTTATTTTTAAATCGTTAAAAATAAATTGTTGATTGTATGGATGCATGCATGAATTGTCAAATTATTTTGGTTATTATATATTAGTTATTTAGTCTTGGTGATTGTGGTTATTACATATATATTGGATTTCCCGCAGTACCATTAGCGGATTCCCGCGGCATCATTAGCGGATGACCCTGTCGTCCCTCGATATGAGTGGATGACCTTCTATACCGCGATATCCTGCCTTGAAGTAGGATTGGTATTATTAATGTTGACTAACATCTGTGGATGCAGGGAAAACAGGTTGGAGGGATCCAACTGGATTCCTCAAATTTATTTATTGATGTTTATCTATTTTGTTTGTGTGTGATGTGTTGAATTTGGATTAATGATTTGTGTATTTGGATGATTAGATATCACTAGCCCTAGGTATTGATATAAAAAAAATACTATACATAGGGATTTTTAATTTTAAAAAAGGAAAATTTAATTTTCTAAATAGAACTGGAATTTCAAATAGGTTAGGAAATATTTACTTGTTTAATAATAAAAACAAGTAAATTTATAAACTATGGTTTATAAATGAAAAGGAAATTATCATTTGATAATTTGGAAACGTAAATGCAAGCGTGATTTTAAAAGGAAGTTTATTCGCCCAAAGTAGAAATGAAAATTTCAAATGGAATTTGAAATAGAACTTGTTTAAATATTTAAAGCAAGAAGTATAATATATAAACTGCGTTTATAAAGGAATTGATGTGAAAAATCATAATTGGGTACTTTATTTCTTTTTTTAAATTCAAGTATTATTTATTTTCCGAAGTGGAAATTAGATTTGAAATGTAATTTGAAATCAAAACGTGTTTTAATATATAAAACAAGAAGTGAAATGTCAAACGATAGTTATGAATAAAAGAGAGAAATTGTTATTGGATAATTTAAATTCAGAATTTAAAAAGGCGATTAGAAATAACTTAAAAGGGAAATGATGAAATTTATTTCGATGTTCGGAATATAAAATGAATTGAAATTAAATCCATTCGAATTTATGATTGGAATTTGGCTATGCCAAATTTATAAATAAATAAATTATTCTCTGGAATGATATTTGAATTTTATTTAGTAGTAATGTAAATTTAAAAGTTAACATTTGAGGAAGTTAATATTTCTAGTATTTTAAAATATGGAAATAGATTCTATGTTTTTAAAATAGAAGTTTATAATAATAAAATCAGGAAATTTATGTTAAGGGCTTAATGTTTAGCCCTAATTAATTTGTAGGACATGGTTTTTTAAATATTAGTTTCCAGGACAAAAATCAAAGCGTATGTCTTCTTCTTCTCAAATGACTATCGTAATTTCTGAAATCACGTGTTCGTGAAAATTAGGTCAAAATTAAGCCGTTGTTTATTGTTTAATTAAGTCACTTGTTTGTTTTTCGGAAAAAAATTAGTCGTTAATTTCTTCTTAAATCAAACTCAACTTTAATTTTGGAAATCGTGATTCGAATTTTGTTTATTTGGATTGGCTAATCGATTTTCTCAGTCGTTAATTTCTTCTTAAATCATTTAGTAAATCATGATTCGAATTTGTTTATTTGGATTGGCTAATCGATTTTCTCTGTTTGATTTTTTGTTCTTTGGTGAGTGTTTTAATTTTTTGGTATTTTTAATAGTTAATTCGATGTTTTATGTCGTTGTTGATGCTTTTGTATAATTTTTATTAAGGAACGCATTTTTGATCTATCAGACGAAGTTTTCGTTCGCTATAGTTGGAATAATAAACTATTAAAGGTATTCTTGTGATAAAACAAGCTATGTGTTTTTATCCTGATTGAATCATTAAGTTTTGATTATGATTTTTGTATTTATACTATAACTTCAGATTTGGCTTGAGTAATCAAACAATTTGTTTTTGCCCGTTAATTCTGTTTTTACTCACTTTGGTTATGTAGTTGGATCTTAAATATTATTAGTTGATGACGCGTGTTATTTAGGTTTTTCTGATTTGTGATTTGCAAAAGATATTTGATTATATCTTTTTTCAAAAATTGTGACAGAAAATAAAAATGTAAGACTTTATTTACAGGAAATAATAAGTGGGACGAAAAATGATAAATGATTTCATTGATAACTGCATTTTTATGTTTATTCAGAGAAAATTATAATGAGTAACGTCCTAATGCTCAATTCATTAGAAAAAATACATGATTTTTATTTTCTGCCCTTATAGCGTAGGTTTATTGATTTTGATGAATATTAACAGTATGTGATATTTGATTTTGTATAGTCCTGATAATATTTGTTTGAATAACATAACATATCTTATATGATTTAAAAAGATAAACGATTATATCTTTTTTCATTATGACATAAATTGTATAATGCAAAGATTTTTTTTTTTTGTAAATTTCATATGGCCTAATGTAGCTGATTGTATATTATGTTACAGTTATCTAGCTAACATTATATATTAGTATATTACAAATTAACTTTTATTTGGAGAATGTTGTTTGTAACTTGTAAGTATGTAAAAAAGATAAAATGATTTACATTTTATATTTTAATTGCAACACATTTTACATTGGACAATAAGTTAAAAAAATTCTGTATTACAAGACATGCAATACATCAGTTTTATATACTATAATTATTACTTGTAAAACAAACCATAAGTATAGCTTTGTATCAGCTGCAAAAACATAAAGATAAATGATTATATATTTTGGGTAGTGAAAGATAAATTGATATATCAAACAGTGATCTAATTAAATATATTTATAAAACTTGAACAAATTAAGGCATTGAATTTATAATGCAGTTAGAATATATTGAAATAGTGCAGTTAAACCTTGAAGTATTACCATAATTTTCACAATCCAATGCAATAGACAAACAATAAATATACTAAAACAATTAACAGTCATTAACATTGTATCTAAAAATAGTACAAATAAATAAATCCATCACGTCTACAAAAAATCTTGTGCATTATTCACCATCAAGCATTATGAACCATAAACAAAGTTGTTATCTTCAGCAGATGACTTATCCTTTGTCCACCATAGATCTTCAGTATGTAATATTCTGGATGCAATACTAGCTCTTAGATGATTAATTTATAGAAATGATGTATGGTTGGAATAAGACATCTATCTTGAGAGAGTCTTGTAATGTTCATAATCACATACATTCCGCAATCATATCTGTTGTATGAAAGATAAATCCATTTTAAAATGGTTAAATTTTAAATTATGTATTTGAATGCATATATTAAAAAACAAATTAATAAATTAAACAATAAAGCAATTATGTAGTATTACCCATTACGCTGTTGAGCACATTCTCCAATTGTAAGTACGGATGATTTTTTTGGCATTCTCCTTGGTTTGTTCCTTCTGAAGCTTCTTGTTTATGTCATTGACTAAATTTTGTTGTATACAATAATAAGAATATTTATTAATTTAGTTAAAGTAGAAAAAAATAAACATTCAAAATGTCTTATGATTTTTAATGCGCTATCTTTGTGCCTGCTGGTAAATCTTCCATTTCTATATCTGTTTGATAAAGAATCATATAGTGTCTAGTCTGAAAATTCTGGTTTAAATGTTAAAAGTACCCAGTGTGACACTTTGTGGACTGGAAATAAGAGTATATCACCTCGTGAATCTTGTAGTGCTGTTGTCAAAGCTGGAACAAAGGAATGAGTTGTGACATTTTCTATGTCAATTGCAGCACTTTTCTGTATAAACAACGTTTTATTGTAGTTATACAAACCAGATTTATTAATTAATCATTACGTATATGTATATAATAAAAATCTTGCTGTCATTGTGGTATTAAAGTAAGCTACGTTTGAGTTGACATCCCACAATTTTGCTACTTTATACCAAAACCAATCAATTATCTACACAGGCATTATATCAGAGAAGTTGCAATAATATATATATATATATAATAAAGCAAATTTAAATTGTTTTTATACGCTAGTAATGGATAATTATATGTGACAGAAATTAAAATTTATTGACATAAAGATAGTAAAACGCTTTGAATATATCATAATATATGTGCATTTTAGCTTTGTAAGTTTTAATTTATAAAAAGATATATGTATTTATATTTTTTGTAATGACAAAAATATTAAAAAGATATTAGCAATTTAAATTATTTGTTCCACCATTTGTTTAATTTTATTACTCAATATCATATGAAAACCTTTCATATGATATAAAATTATTTAAAATATCTGTATGAAAACATTATTTTTATTAAAAGATATATGTTTTTATCTTTTTATATTGTTAAAAGTATGAAAATTATGTGATCATTAGAGCTTCTATGTTTCAGTAATCAATATAAGTATCATGTGTACATATTCATTAGTGTCATAAGTCGAATTATATTATATACTTACCTGGCCAGAAACAAATTCACCGAAAATCAGTTCTTCAATCATGTCCTTATGTATGACAATATTGTTTTCGTCGTTTGAATTGTAAATCTCTACACTGTAAAGTAAACAAAAATATAATTTAAGAAATTTGTTTTTATTAATTTATAAAGTATAAAATTTAAACAGTATATAAGCTTACTTATCATCACCAACTTTGTTGAAGTAATCTGTTATGAACTCCTGTTCGTCACCGGGCAATTACTTAAAAAATTCAGAACATTCTATTTTCCTTTTCCTTTTTCTCATTCGTATACTTTTTGATGTGTTGAAAGTATCCACATCTATTGTTTCTTGCATTTCACACTTTCGCTTTTTTTTCCGGTTTCTCTTTATCTATTTTTTCTTTTTCATCAAATTCTTCAGGGTCTTTATGTAACACCCCACCTCCGCTAGGGTCACTCACAAAGGGAATGCACAAGTTTTGGAGGAGCGTTATCGAGGTAAACAATCATAGAAATATTACAAGACAGACATAAATAAAACAGTGGAAGAGTCAAAAGATAAATTTCATTACTTTCAAAATAGTCAAAGCCTTTTTCATCCAAAGTACCAAATAGCAAAAGTCATCATTTTCCATTACAACAAATTCTGTCTTGCATAAATAAAGAAGCATAAAAGCATAAAATAGCAAAAATAGCATAATTCCCCAAGATAGCAGAAATACAGCCATAGCAGAGCTCAAGATCAAACCGTACATGAGATGAACCGAAAGCAGGAGAAATCCAAGCTAAGTGTTATAGTTTTCTCCCTGAGAACCTTTGGGGGAGGGAAACGAAAGAAAAAGAGGCGATAGAAAACGGGTCAGTCACAAAGACTGGTAAGTCCTAGTGACTTTCAGCATAAAAATAGGTAAAGGTAACATGACATGTTTAAACTAAAAGTAAACATAAGGATGCTGTCAAGATGGGTGTAACAACCCGTATTTTCAATAACCTGTAATAATGTAAATTGAGGCAGAATTTAATTCTAAAATCTGAATCAAGGGAAATGGGCTATGCCATTGCGTTCGTCTCGGAAAAATACGTAAAATAGAGTCTGAGTTTTCGAAAATCGGAGTCCGTATGACCCAGTTAAGGCCCATTGAAGTTTTCAGAAAATTCCTAAGTAAAAACAGATTTAAAATTTAAATTAAGAACAAGGATTAGGGCACAGCTGGCGTCAGCGGGAAAATTCCCGCCAAGACCCCCAAGTCGACAGGCATGTCGACAGGGGTCTAGGGGAGTCGACTGCCCTGTCGACAGCCCTGTCGACAGGGGGTAGCCAGGCAATGTTGCCTGGCGCACCAGTTTGATTTGGGCTGGGTCTTGTGGCTTGCTTCTAGAGGATTCCGAAATCTGACGGGCCAAAATTCACCTAGGGTTAATCCTAGGGCTAAAAACACTCTAATCTTCTATAAATACAACCCTAATCCTACCCTAAAACCCAATTATTCATTCTAGCAACCAAACTATGTCAAATTGAATTCTCAAATGGCCTCCACCTAAAAACCCTAGCCTCCAATCTCTTCATGAATCATTCCTATGAAGATATGATGATCATACAACCTTTTCTATGTTGTATGAATGCTTAATAACTTGCATACTTCATTAAGTTGCAAGTTTGATTTGCTAAGTTTGTGTTTTTGGGATTTTGCAAAAGGGTTTTCTTATTTGAAGCTTTGTTTTGGGTTTTCAAAGGGCTTCTTCATCTTATTTGGTGGATTTGTGACTTGTTTATATTTGTAAGCCCTCTTACCTTCATTTTAGAAACTCTAAAGTTAATATGTGATGCAAGTTGGGATTTATGTATGTTTATTGAGTTATGCATGTTTATGCAAGTTTGCTAAGCCTTGATTTGCAAGATTAATGAGTTATGCATGTTTATGCAAGTTTGCTAAGCCTTGATTTGCAAGTTAAATGAGTTATGCATGTTTATGCAAGTTCACTAAGCCATGATTTGCAAGTTAAATGAGTTATGCATGTGTATGCAAGTCCACTATGCCATGATTTGCAAGTTAAATGAGTTATGTATGTTCATGCAAGTTCATTATGCCATGTTATGCATGTTTGACAAGTTATGCAAGTTTAAAATGACAAGTTGTGCATGTTTGACAAGTTATGCAAGTTTAAAATGACAAGTTGTGCATGTTTGACAAGTTATGCAAGTTTAAAATGACAAGTTGTGCATGTTTGACGAGTTATGCATGTTTATGCAAGTTCCCTATGCCATGTTAGGCAAGTTTAACATGTTATGCATGTTTATGGTAATATGCAAGTTCACTATGCTAAGTCATGCAAGTTTAACATGTTATGCATGTTTATGGTAATATGCAAGTTCACTATGCTAAGTCATGCAAGTTTAACATGTTATGCATGTTTATGGTAATATGCAAGTTCACTATGCTAAGTCATGCAAGTTTAACATGTTATGCATGTTTATGGTAATATGCAAGTTCACTATGCTAAGTCATGCAAGTTTAACATGTTATGCATGTTTATGGTAATATGCAAGTTCACTATGCTAAGTTATGCAAGTCTGACATGTTATGCATGTTTGTTGTGATAAGCAAGTTCATCATGTATGTTGTGCCAAGTTCCCTCTTCCTATCCTTTACGCGTTATTACGAATATGTAAGCGATAGAATGACGTTGGGGGTTTGGGTGAAACTTAAAATACATGAAAATATAAGATTGGGAATTTACCTATTAAGTTAGGTCTACCCCTTGGGAATTTACCTATTAAGTTAGGTCTACCCAAGTAATTGTTTGACTTGTGATTATGTTTTGAAATAAAGTGGACATGACACTTAGAAAACATAAGAGTGGCCAACTCGAGGTTGGGGTGAGTTTGTAGCGTAATTCTACCCGGAACCGACCGGCTTAACTAGTGGCTACAAACAATAAGACCCAATGTGAGAAGTTGGTCATGGGGTGCCAAGACCCGAGGTTAGACCAAGTTGTGGTGTAAAGCTACCCGGACCCGCCCGGCTTAACTAGTAACCGCAACAAAGTCTAATGTGAGAGGTTAAGGTGCATTAAATTAATTAATGCCTCATGATTAGGGTTAAGTCAGGGTCCACTAATACTTAACCAATTTGGGGATTCGAGGGATTAGAATGTGGTTAAGTTGTGAACCGTTGGTTACACTTAACTAGTTTAATCCATTTGGGAGTTCAAGGGATTAGAATGGGGTTAAGCCACACTTAACCAGTTTAATCCAGGATTAGTGAAGGGTTAAATCACACTTAACCCTCTTAGGAAACCCTAGCAGCGGGTCTGTTCCGGCAGTAATCCCAGTTGGGTATCATCACAACCCTAGAGACTAGGCTAGGGCGGGGCACGATTACTGGACGGATATAAACGACCAAAGCGACGGCTGAGTGGTACAGCGGTGCGGGTCCGGCGGGCTACGGACGTGCACGTAGTCCGATGTTGGACAAACTCGAGGCACGGGTACCAGTAGGTCTGGGCTGTGCATTATTGCTTAAGTGTCCGGGGTTGGCACCCGAGGGCTTGATACACCCAAAGGTGGACCCAGCACAGTCAGACTACATCCATATGTGGGCCGTATGGACATCAACACTTGACGTGTTAGGTTTATAGGGAGCCGATCGACTAGACCGTTGGGCTGGACCTTATATTAAGGTCACTTCATGTTATTGGGTTAAAAGCTTGGGCCAAGGGATCAATACCTGTTATGTTGGTTTGCTAGTACACCGTGGTGCAAAACTTAACCTTGTTTATGCGATGACACCTCTATCTATCTTGTAGTTACTTTATCATGCCAGTATGTTGTTATCTATATCTCAGTTTCCATCATGATGTTAACTTTATTAGTTTATAGACTGATCGTAGCAGGGCTTACTCAGTCTTTTTGACTGACCCGTTTTGTTTCGCCTCTTTTCTTCCGTTTCCCCCCCCCCCAGGTTCTCAGGGAGGGAATACTGGAGCCTAGCTTGGATTTTAGCTGCTTCCTTGGATAGCTCAAGTATGCTTTGGACTTGAGCCGCTATGGTTTATCACTCTTAATTGGGGATAGTACTTATGTATTTTCAGTTTATCAGATGATGTATTTATCTAGACTTGTAATTTTGGGAAATTGACATTTTGATGTACCAGACTTGTGTTTTGAAATGGTTTATAAATCTTCCGCTGTTTTATTTACTTACTCTGTTTATTTACATATATATATATGCCATGTCCTGCCTTGCTATATCATTATGCATGTTTACCAATAATGCCCCTCCAAAGCTAGTGCATTCCTTTGCGAGTGACCCTGGCGGAGGTGGGGTGTTACATTTGGTATTAGAGCATATGGTTTACGAGAAGGGATAAAAAGGTTTTTAAAACTTTTGAAAAGAAAAACTATTTTCAAAACCAAGTATTAAGTATTTTCCAAAGAAAAGTCTAGTTATTTTTAAAAGGCTATTCCCCAAAAAGCCATTAGCACTATCCTTTGATCCCTCGTTTGAACTCTTTTCTTTTCGTTTCCAGCATGTCTGATAATCTCATCTTGTCCGAAGGGGTAAAAATACCCGATTGGTTTCGTCGGTACTTGGAAGTCACGGCACCGGTCCCGGGTGTCTCTAGTGTTGTCTTTCCAGTCAAGGCCGTTGTTCCTCCTCCTCCTCCTTCCGTAGCTGATGTTCCTCTTCTCCCTCAGTCTCCACAAGCGGATTTTGCGGAAACTTGTAAGAACTTTAAGATGATGGGTGGAAAGAATTTTAGTGGAACAGAGACTTTTGTAGAGGCAAGGAATTGGTTGAAAGAGACCGAAGATCTTTTAGCCACCTTTGATATAGGTGACCGCAGGAAGGTTTTATTGGCAGTATGGTTGCTAAAGGAAGAAGCTGCACGCTGGTGGGTAGTCACCACCGCTACTAGGCCAATTGAGACTTGGGATGACTTTAGAGGAAGGTTTGGACTGAGGTTCTTATCACTAAAGCAAGGGGACATGACTATTAGGGAATACATAGATAAGTTTAATCAACTGGCTCGGGTCGATTTAGACTTGGTTAATACAGCACAGAAGAAGGCCCTACACTTTGCTCTAGGATTAAACGAGCCATTACATGGTTTGGCCATGTCTCATATACCCTTGGGGGCGACTTTCGAGAGTTTGGTGAATATGGCCCTACTTCAAGAAGAAGATAACAATGACAAGAAAGAGGTCAAGGCGAATGAGTCTCAAGGCAAGAGAGTAAATTCCGGGAAACGGGGCAAGAATATGAAATGCAACTTCTGTGGTAAAGTTGGACATATAGCCAGGGAATGTAGGAAGAAGAAGAGAATGCGGGGCGAATGCTTTCATTGTGGTGAGTTTGGACATTTCAGCAAGGATTGCCCGAGGAAACAAGGGCAAGGTCAGACTCGGTGTGCAGGACTATCTGGAGGGCGAGTTCATCCCCTCAACACGTTCTTCCAGCTTATGATAGAGGTAGTGTTTCTGTTGAAAATCTTGTTTACATTTTCTGATTTTCTCTGTTCGAACTTTGTTTGATTCTGGCACATCGCATAGTTTTATTTCATCCGATCTAGTTGAAAAGTTTTGCACCTAAGTACTAGTCTGGTTGATGATCCCGTATGTGTTTCAAATCCAATTGGGGGTTCTGCCCGTTCGTCTGTGGTCTGAGTGGATTTGGAAATTTCTATCTTGAGTATAGAATTCTCGTGGGATGTTTATATTCTCGGTTTCAGGGGATATGGGTTGGTTTTGGGCATGGAATGGTTGTCCTGTTTTGGAGCCATTCTGGGTTTTTTGTATATAGGGTTGTGAGGCTCATGACTCGCCTCGGTAAAACCCTAGAAATTTCTAGCAACCCTATGGGTCCCGTCATGTTATGTTATCTTGAATCCCTCAACTCGTCTATCGATAGTTTGAAATCGGTGAGGGTGGTCCGAGAATATCCTGATATCTTGGGGAAGGAAAAAGGGGTTATCCCTAGACGTGGGATAGATTTCCGCATTATCTGGTTGGTAATACCAAGCCAGTTTCGTGGCCGGTTAGGCACATGACCTCACGAGGTGAGAATTAAGAAAGCAAGTCAAGGAGTTGCTTGAGAAGAACTTCCTGAGACGAAGCATTTTCGAGTAGGGTGCTCCAGAAGTATTCGCTACTAATGTGGACGGTTTGCTTCGCTTATGTGTTGATTATCGTGAGAAGAATAGATAACCGTTACCAAGGATCAATGATTTGTTTGATCAGCTTGTAGGAGCATCTGTTTTCTTTTGATCAAGCTACCGGATTCCATTAGCTTAGGATGGCTGGGGACTCTAGATGGGTTTTGGAATGGCTAGTCATGCTATTTGGTTTGACTAATGCACCCGCATATTACGTGAACCTGATGGGTAGGGTGTTTAGGGAGTCCTTAAACAAGTTTGTCATGGTCGTCGTAGACGATATTTTGATCTCCTCAAAAGAACAAGGAAGAGCATGTTATGCATCTCAAGGAGGAGATGGATATGTTTAGAGCCACCAGTTGAAGGTCAAGTTCTCCAAAAGTCACTTTGGAGGAAAGAAATTGGATTTCTTGGGCACATAGTTCCTAAGAAAGGCTTAGTGGTGGGTTCCGCTAAAGTGGTTGCGGTTTAAGACCGGAAAACTCTGAGGAGGGCAACTGAAGCAAGAAGCTTCCTCCGTTTGGCTAGTTAGTTAGCATTCCCAGAGCTTAGACTTACTCTTCTGGATCAAGAAGGGGGTTTCATGGGAAGAAGACCCGCCGTTGGTCAAGAACATGGGCCAGTCGATTCAGGGCGAGATGTTAAGTCACCTTGCTAGATATATTATAGATAACAAGGGATGACTAAGGCGTGATGAGAGATTATGTGTTCCTCGAGTGAAAGACTTGGTAAAGAAGGTTCTTGAAGATGCGCATCACTCGAGGAGGTGGCCGAGTTGGTCTCAGGATACATATTGTGCCACCAGGTTGAGGCCAAGTCATAGAAGCCCAGTGGGCCATTACCTCCATTGGGAGTTCCGCAAGGGAAGTATGAAAACATCTCGATAGATTATGTGGATGGACTACCTAGATCAAAGAAAGGGGATACGGGTATGAGGGTCATAGTAGGTAGACTCGCAAAGAGTGCTCATTTCTGTCCGGTGAAGAGCAAGAGGACTGCGTCATGATTAGTAACGGTTTACCCTCAAGAAGTTGGCCAGTTTTGAAAGAGCCTACAAGCCATGGGTAGGCAACTGAATCTAGGTATGGCTTATAGGCGGATGGTTCATATCGATTAAGCCTGAGTTATAGAGAATCACGTTTGTAAGGGCAATTGGCAACGTGGATGGGTATTTTCAAGAAAAGTTCTGCTGCATGGAATACTTTATAGTAAGTAGACGAGATCCAGGATTCCCTAGTGAATTTTGGGAGAGCTTGCATGAGATCATGAGGTTACAGTTATGTTTAACCCAAGTATGCAGAAAGGGGAATAAGTGGAAAAGACAGACGAGAGGCGACGAGTTCCAACTCGAATTTGGGAAATAGGAGTTAGGAAGCCAGGAAATCATGAAGTAAAAGACGGTCAAAGCACAGTAGAGTTAAGCTCAAGGAAACGTAACTAAGAAGAGTGAAGACTAGATACGCGCATCATATCTCTTTTTAAGAGTGCATCTTTGATCCTTGTTTTCCTGTGGAGCTTGCTTGCAAGTTATCTTTTGTATATGTCCTCCCGGTCCCATTCTCGATCTTATTTCTGTTGTAAACTCCATAAGGGGGTCAAGACTCATCGGTTAGTACTATATGTCAAAGCTTGAGTGGATTTCTTGTAATCCAAAAAGGAGTTTATCTAGTTTATCGTGTCGATCTTGTCATGAGAACCTTAGGTAGAAACCCTTTGGATGAAACATGTATTTGAAACATGTTATGCTTGATGGTTGCAAGTGGTTGTAAGTGTTTGCAAGTGGTTGCTCGTGGATGCATTATACACGATTAGGCACTAGATCGGCTCACACACTCCTCATATTGCATGTGCATGAGTGTTTATGCTTATTCTTGGATGAAATTCGTATGCTATCACATGGATGTTGCATATGGATGTATGATTGAGCACGCATGTAGATATTATACATTATGTTAGGAATTTGCATACATATGGATTCATTTCACTGACATACATATGCATTAAGGAGGTTTACTGTATCAGTAACCGCCTGATTTTTGTATTAGGTAAGTACATATACACACACTTTTGCATATGTTCATCCAGCATTTAGAATCTTGTAAGGACAATGATTGCTCGTGGATGATGCTTTGAGTAGATGGATGATTGGATGGTAGGATACGTTCTTCCTAACTTGAAGATTTCGGGGACGAAATCCTTTAAGGAGGGGAGAATGTAACAACCCGTATTTTCAATAACCTGTAATAATGTAAATTGAGGCAGAATTTAATTCTAAAATCTGAATCAAGGGAAACGGGCTATGCCATTGCGTTCGTCTCGGAAAAATACGCAAAATAGAGTCCGAGTTTTTGAAAATCGGAGTCCGTATGACCCAGTTAAGGCCCATTGAAGTTTTCAGAAAATTCCTAAGTAAAAACAGATTTAAAATTTAAATTAAGAACAAGGATTAGGGCACAGCTGGCGTCAGCGGGAAAATTCCCGCCAAGACCCCCAAGTCGACAGGCATGTCGACAGGGGTCTAGGGGAGTCGACTGCCCTGTCGACAGCCCTGTCGACAGGGGGTAGCCAGGCAATGTTGCCTGGCGCACCAGTTTGATTTGGGCTGGGTCTTGTGGCTTGCTTCTAGAGGATTCCGAAATCTGACGGGCCAAAATTCACCTAGGGTTAATCCTAGGGCTAAAAACACTCTAATCTTCTATAAATACAACCCTAATCCTACCCTAAAACCCAATTATTCATTCTAGCAACCAAACTATGTCAAATTGAATTCTCAAATGGCCTCCACCTAAAAACCCTAGCCTCCAATCTCTTCATGAATCATTCCTATGAAGATATGATGATTATACAACCTTTTCTATGTTGTATGAATGCTTAATAACTTGCATACTTCATTAAGTTGCAAGTTTGATTTGCTAAGTTTGTGTTTTTGGGATTTTGCAAAAGGGTTTTCTTATTTGAAGCTTTGTTTTGGGTTTTCAAAGGGCTTCTTCATCTTATTTGGTGGATTTGTGACTTGTTTATATTTGTAAGCCCTCTTACCTTCATTTTAGAAACTCTAAAGTTAATATGTGATGCAAGTTGGGATTTATGTATGTTTATTGAGTTATGCATGTTTATGCAAGTTTGCTAAGCCTTGATTTGCAAGATTAATGAGTTATGCATGTTTATGCAAGTTTGCTAAGCCTTGATTTGCAAGTTAAATGAGTTATGCATGTTTATGCAAGTTCACTAAGCCATGATTTGCAAGTTAAATGAGTTATGCATGTGTATGCAAGTCCACTATGCCATGATTTGCAAGTTAAATGAGTTATGTATGTTCATGCAAGTTCATTATGCCATGTTATGCATGTTTGACAAGTTATGCAAGTTTAAAATGACAAGTTGTGCATGTTTGACAAGTTATGCAAGTTTAAAATGACAAGTTGTGCATGTTTGACAAGTTATGCAAGTTTAAAATGACAAGTTGTGCATGTTTGACGAGTTATGCATGTTTATGCAAGTTCCCTATGCCATGTTAGGCAAGTTTAACATGTTATGCATGTTTATGGTAATATGCAAGTTCACTATGCTAAGTCATGCAAGTTTAACATGTTATGCATGTTTATGGTAATATGCAAGTTCACTATGCTAAGTCATGCAAGTTTAACATGTTATGCATGTTTATGGTAATATGCAAGTTCACTATGCTAAGTCATGCAAGTTTAACATGTTATGCATGTTTATGGTAATATGCAAGTTCACTATGCTAAGTCATGCAAGTTTAACATGTTATGCATGTTTATGGTAATATGCAAGTTCACTATGCTAAGTTATGCAAGTCTAACATGTTATGCATGTTTGTTGTGATAAGCAAGTTCATCATGTATGTTGTGCCAAGTTCCCTCTTCCTATCCTTTACGCGTTATTACGAATATGTAAGCGATAGAATGACGTTGGGGGTTTGGGTGAAACTTAAAATACATGAAAATATAAGATTGGGAATTTACCTATTAAGTTAGGTCTACCCCTTGGGAATTTACCTATTAAGTTAGGTCTACCCAAGTAATTGTTTGACTTGTGATTATGTTTTGAAATAAAGTGGACATGACACTTAGAAAACATAAGAGTGGCCAACTCGAGGTTGGGGTGAGTTTGTAGCGTAATTCTACCCGGAATCGACCGGCTTAACTAGTGGCTACAAACAATAAGACCCAATGTGAGAAGTTGGTCATGGGGTGCCAAGACCCGAGGTTAGACCAAGTTGTGGTGTAAAGCTACCCGGACCCGCCCGGCTTAACTAGTAACCGCAACAAAGTCTAATGTGAGAGGTTAAGGTGCATTAAATTAATTAATGCCTCATGATTAGGGTTAAGTCAGGGTCCACTAATACTTAACCAATTTGGGGATTCGAGGGATTAGAATGTGGTTAAGTTGTGAACCGTTGGTTACACTTAACTAGTTTAATCCATTTGGGAGTTCAAGGGATTAGAATGGGGTTAAGCCACACTTAAACAGTTTAATCCAGGATTAGTGAAGGGTTAAATCACACTTAACCCTCTTAGGAAACCCTAGCAGCGGGTCTGTTCCGGCAGTAATCCCAGTTGGGTATCATCACAACCCTAGAGACTAGGCTAGGGCGGGGCACGATTACTGGACGGATATAAACGACCAAAGCGACGGCTGAGTGGTACAGCGGTGCGGGTCCGGCGGGCTACGGACGTGCACGTAGTCCGATGTTGGACAAACTCGAGGCACGGGTACCAGTAGGTCTGGGCTGTGCATTATTGCTTAAGTGTCCGGGGTTGGCACCCGAGGGCTTGATACACCCAAAGGTGGACCCAGCACAGTCAGACTACATCCATATGTGGGCCGTATGGACATCAACACTTGACGTGTTAGGTTTATAGGGAGCCGATCGACTAGACCGTTGGGCTGGACCTTATATTAAGGTCACTTCATGTTATTGGGTTAAAAGCTTGGGCCAAGGGATCAATACCTGTTATGTTGGTTTGCTAGTACACCGTGGTGCAAAACTTAACCTTGTTTATGCGATGACACCTCTATCTATCTTGTAGTTACTTTATCATGCCAGTATGTTGTTATCTATATCTCAGTTTCCATCATGATGTTAACTTTATTAGTTTATAGACTGATCGTAGCAGGGCTTACTCAGTCTTTTTGACTGACCCATTTTGTTTCGCCTCTTTTCTTCCGTTTCCCCCCCCCAGGTTCTCAGGGAGGGAATACTGGAGCCTAGCTTGGATTTTAGCTGCTTCCTTGGATAGCTCAAGTATGCTTTGGACTTGAGCCGCTATGGTTTATCACTCTTAATTGGGGATAGTACTTATATATTTTCAGTTTATCAGATGATGTATTTATCTAGACTTGTAATTTTGGGAAATTGACATTTTGATGTACCAGACTTGTGTTTTGAAATGGTTTATAAATCTTCCGCTGTTTTATTTACTTACTCTGTTTATTTACATATATATATGCCATGTCCTGCCTTGCTATATCATTATGCATGTTTACCAATAATGCCCCTCCAAAGCTAGTGCATTCCTTTGCGAGTGACCCTGGCGGAGGTGGGGTGTTACAATGGGCAAGATAGACTAAGATAACATGATAAATCAAGTATAAATCAAGTATAGCATCACATGTTCAAGATTCGTTGCACCAACTGTACTAGTATCCCAAACCCATGTCATATATTAACCACGAAATGATCCTTTGGCCCAATATCATGAAATGACCCATTTCGGGGTCCTACGGAACGATCCATTAATCGATCGGCTCCCTACAAATTCTAGCTCGTCGTGTGTCTGTGTCATACAGCCCTATCGAGAATGTAGTCACCTGTGCTAGGTCCCCCATAGGGTGTATCAAGCCCTAGGGTGCCAACCACCGACACGAATCAAGCACGCATAGTGTAAACCTACTGATGCCCAATTCCTACTTTTTCAACTCCGGACTACGTGCACGACCATAGTCTGCCTGAACCTACACTGGCACACCAACTCAGCCGTCGTTCTGGTCGCTTACAATCAGCCTAGTAATCGTTCCCCACCCTGCCTAGTTCCAGGGTACCATGATACATCTAAGTGGGTTACTGCTGAAATGGACCGCATAACTAGGGTTTCCATCCAACAGGTTAAGTGTTGTCATTTAAATTCGTGACTTAACCCTTATCAGTCTAGCATGTCAAGTTGGTTAAGTGTTGTCTTTCAATTTCATGACTTAACCCCACTAATCATGTGTCAAGTTGGTTAAGTGTTGTCTTTCATGTTCATGACTTAACCCTATCATGTGGCATTAATTCATTAATGCACCCCAACCTCTCACATCAGACCTGTTGTTGTGGTCACTGGATATGCCGAGCGGTTCCGGGCAGATTTACACCATAACTCAGTCTGACCTCGGGTTTCAAGCGCGATATGACCGACTACCCACATTGGATCCTATTGTTTGCAGTCACTGGATTTGCCGGGCGGTTCCAGGCAGAATTACACTGCGAACTCAACCCAACCTCGAGTTGGCCATTTTCAAGTTCATTCTAGTGTCATGTCCATGTTCAAGTTTCATGTCAAATTCGTGTCAAGTTTCATGGCAAGTTTCATGTCAAGTTTCATGATTCATGTTCATAACCAATTCATGTTTTGCCTAATCTACCCAAATCGTATTCCCATCGCACGTAAACGTGAATAGATCTAGATTACAAGTAAATCCGAATCCAAAATAAAAGGGAATAACATCAAAACTATGATAGGCAAAAGAACGAGCACAAGGTGATAAATCTTGCATGATATAGCTTGAGATAATTGGTTATAACATCACTGACATATAGAATAATAGTCCCAAAACATTAGGATTACAGATCTAGCATAATAAGGTGATAGTCATGATAAAGGTGGTAATCCACACTTGTGAAAGGTAGATTGATTCAACCTCATAGGCATGATAATACTATGGACATGAAGGAGTTTTATTTACAACATGAATAGGTCCAAACTGATTTCATAGCAATATTCCCAAATGTCAAGATCCAAGATGGAAACTAGAATAGATGTGAATCGATTATCATACTTAAGTCCAATTTCACTTTATCTCATGTCCAAATTACAATTAACAAGTTTAAATCTCAAAGTAACTAGAACTTACTGTGTGCGAATCGAGAATTTAGAAAGCAGAATCGAAGCTCTAGTCGAACAACCCCAATATGCAATTCCTAGCCGTAGTCTTCAAGAAATAGTCTTCGTGTTTTTATTCTAATTTATTAATTTCAATTATTTCAGAGGCAGCATAAGGAGAGAATAAAATGGTGTAAAGAGAATGGGGTTAGGGGGCTGTTTATATAGGATTAGGCGAACGAATCTAGACTGAAAACGAGACCAAAAACATCAGAATGAACCCAGGCTCAAAACTGGATTTCCGCACCAGGTCGACCATAGGGTCGACCTGGCCCCTGGGAGGTCGACCATAGTGTCGACCCCCTGGTCGACCTGGTCCTAGGCGGGAAAATTCCCGCCCAGTCTGCGCTGGGGTTTGAATTTGAATTTCGAATTCGAATTCGAGCTGTTTTTCGGTTCTGAAAATCCTTGAAACTTCGGAGGGTCATATCTCCCTCATACGGAATCCGTTTTTCGAAAACTCGGACTCGGCCTTTACTTGTTGGCACACCATGCACTTAGAAACGAATTCCGCCACGTCCTTTTTCACCCCGTTCCAAAAGAAAATGCGCTTCATATCGTTGTACATTTTATCCCCTCCGGGATGTATAGTCATCTTCGAGTGATGCGCCTCTTCGAGAACTCTCTTTACTAAGTCTCCCACTTATGGGACACATAGTCTACCATCACGCCTTAGCCATCCCTTGTCATCTATGACATACCTGCTGAGGTGACTTGACATCTCACCTCTAATCAACTTGTCCATGATCTCGACTATCTGTGGGTCTTCCTTCTGTGAAGTCCCTACTTGGTCTAGAAGCGTAGGCCTTAACTCAAGAGATGCTAACGTGCTAGCCAACGACTCAACAACAGGTGTGAAATTAAAGGTTGCTATAAACTCTAGACTTTTCCTTTCAACAAACAAAGGACTCAGAGTCAACCTTTTCCTACCTAGCGCATCCGCCACCACGTTACCCTTGCCAGGGGTATAAGCTATATCGAAGTCATACGATGCCAAGAATTCCATCCACCTCTGTTGCCTTAGATTCAAATCTTTTTGCGAAAAGAGGTACTTAAGCGATTTGCGATCGGTATACAACTCGAACTTCTCACCTAGAAGATAGTGGCGCCAAGACTTAAGCAAAAAAACAATCGTGTCCAATTCCAAGCCATGTATGGGATAGTTTTTCTCATGAACTTTAAGTTGTCTACCCCCGTAGCATATCACTTTCCCTTCTTGCATTAGGACAGCGCCTAATCCCGTGCCGCACGCATCTATGTACACTGTAAACATCTTACCTCCGTCAGGTAATGCCAAAACTGGAGCTGTGGTAAGGGCTCTCTTAAGCCTTTGAAAAGCAACGTCACACTCTATGTCCCATGCAAAAGTTACGTTCTTCTTCGTTAACCTAGTAAGAGGGGCTGAAATCTTAGCGAAGTCCTTAATGAACTTCCTATAGTAGCCCGCCAAACTGAGAAAGCTTCTCACTTCCGTTGCGTTCTTAGGAACATTCCAGTCTTGCACCGCAATTACCTTTGCGGGGTCCACAGCTATACCTTGCTTAGAAACTACATATCCAAGAAACCAAACTTCTTTTCTCCAAAAATGACACTTGGAGAACTTAGCCTTTAACTCGTGTGCTCTAAGCGTATCCATGACTTCCTTGAGATGTCTAGCATGTTCTTTCTCATCCTTGGAGAAGATCAAAATATCGTCCACGAAGACCACCACAAACTTGTTAAGGAACTCTCTAAACACCCTACTCATCAAGTCTACGAAGTACGCGGGTGCATTCGTCAAACCAAACGGCATGACGAGCCATTCAAAGAAACCATCCGGAGTCCTAAACGCAGTCTTGTCAATGCTATCCTCAGCCACTCTAAGTTGATGGAATCCTGTAGCTAGATCGAGTTGAGAGAAAACAGACGCTCCTACAAGCTGGTCGAACAAGTCGTCGATTCTCGGTAGTGGGTGCCTATTCTTCTTAGTCAGCTTGTTTAACTCACGATAATCTACGCATAGACGAAGCGAACCATCCGCCTTAGTAGCGAATACCACCGGAGCACCCCATTCAGAAATGCTTCGCCTAATGAAATTTTTCTCAAGCAACTCCTTAACTTGCTTACTAAGCTCTTTTCTCTCTCGCGGGGCCATGTGTCTAACGGGCAATGCAACTGGCTTAGCATTATCAACAAAATATATACGGAAATCTATCTCGCGCTTAGGGGGTAACCCCTTAACCTCATCAAAGACATCGGGATATTCTCGGACTACCCTTACTAATTGCAAATCATCGATAGACGAGTCAAGAGATTCTAGATAACATAACATGACAGGACCCATAGGGTTACAAGAAATTTCAAGGGTATTACCAAGGCGAGTCACGAGTCTAACTACCCTTAGTTCACAATGGAGAATGGCTCCATTATTGGACAGCCAATCCATGCCTAGAATCAAACCGAATCCCATAAATCCGAGAACATAAGCATTACACGTGAATTCTGTGCTTAAGATAGAAATCCTCAAATCCACACAAATCATAGATAAATGAGCGGAGCCACCAATTGGATTTGAAACAATAACGGGATCCTCAACTAGACTAGTACTTAGGTGCAGAGTTTCAACAATATTAGAAGAAATAAAAGTATGTGATGCGCCAGAATCAAACAAGGTTCGAACAGGATGATCAAAAAGATAGACTAAACTTTCGAAAGAAATATTTCTACCTCGTTCTTGTGGAGGTGCCGTGAGAGCGTGGACCTGTCCTCCAGAAGAAGGTCCAGCTCCCTGCCCTTGCTTCCTTGGGCAAGCCCTAGCCATGTGTCCTGTCTCACCACAATGGAAACAGCCACCCATCTTCCTTTTCTTCTTCCTGCAGTCTTTGACCAGATGTCCAGGAATGCCACAGAAATTACACTTTCTCTTTTCACGGGGTTTGTTGTTCTTTCTGTCTTTCTTTGGATCAGCCTTCTTGTTCTGTGACCCTTCCCCCTTCTTATCTTGAGGCACTTCTAATTTTGCCTCATTCTTGCCCTTGTCTTCCTCATTTAAGAGTGCCATGTCTACTAACCTTTCGTAAGTAGCCCCCATAGGTATGTGGGTCATTGCCAAGCTGTGAAGTGGCTCATTCAATCCCTTAACAAAACGGAGAGCCTTCTTACGAGGAGTATTCACTAAGTCTAGTCCAAATCGGGCCAGCTGATTGAATTGATTGATGTACTCCTTGACAGTCATACTTCCTTGCTTAAGAGATAAGAACTTTTCCAGTTGTAGACTTCGTTCAGCTTGTGAGAGGAATTTCATCTCAAACCTTATCCTGAAATCCATTCATGTGTCAACAGGTCTTTTACCGTTAGTGACTTCCCACCAATAGGAAGCTTCGTCTTTGAGCAAACATACTGCCAACTATACCTTCTGCCTATCGTCCACCTCGAAGATAATGAACAGATCCTCAGTTTCTTTGAGCCAGTTCCTCGCTTCTACGAATGATTCAGTTCCCTTGAAATCCTTTCCAACCATGGCCCTAAAATCTCTACAGATATTTGAGAAAGCATTTGCACGAGGAGGAGGAGGAGGAGGAGGAATATCTGTTGGGCCTGCATCGTTGGCCCTAGCCTCTAAGTACCTCCTGAACCAGCCAGGTATTGGCACACCCTATGGAAGGTTAAGATTCCCAGACATGCTGAAATGAAAAAGAAAAGATTCAACACGAGGAAACAAAGGATAGTGCTAATGGCTTTTGGGGAATAGCCTTTAAATAAAACAAGACTTTTCTTGAAAAATGCTTCTTTGTAAACGGTTTTGAAAATAGTTTTAGAAGGGTTTTAAAAACTTTTTCCCAGTCTGGTAACCTTCTGCTCTGATACCAAGTGTAACACCCCACCTCCGCTAGGGTCACTCACAAAGGGAATGCAATAGTTTTGGAGGAGCGTTATCGAGGTAAACAATCACAGAAATAATACAAAACAGACATAAATAAAACAACAGAAGAGTCAAAAGATAAATTTCATTACTTTCAAAATAGTCAAAGCCTTTTTCATCCAAAGTACCAAATATCCAAAGTCATCATTTTCAATTACAACAAATTATGTCTTGCATAAATAAAGAAGCATAAAAGCTTAAAACAACAAATATAGCATAATTCCCCAAGATAGCAGAAATGCAGCCATAGCAGAGCTCAAGATCAAACCGTACATGAGCTGAACCGAAAGCAAGAGAAATCCAAGCTAAGTGCTAGAGTTTCCTCCCTGAGAACCTAGGGGGGACGAAAGAAAAAGAGGTGAAAGAAAACGGGTCAGTCATAAAGACTGGTAAGTCCTAGTGATTTTCAGCATAAAAATAGGTAAAGGTAACATGACATGTATAAAATGAAAGTAAACATAAGGATGCTGTCAAGATGGGCAAGATAGACTAAGATAACATGATAAATCAAGTATAAATCAAGTATTGCATCGCATGTTCAAGATTCGCTGCACCAAATGTACTAGTGTCCCAAACTCATGTCATATATTAACCATGAAATGATCCCTTGGCCCAATATCATGAAATGATCCATTTCGGGGTCCTACGGAACGATCCATTAATCGATCGGCTCCCTACAAGTTCTAGCTCGTCGTGTGTCTGTGTCATACGACCCTATCACGAATGTAGTCACCTGTGCTAGGTCCACCATAGGGTGTACCAAGCCCTAGGGTGTCAACCACCGACACGAATCAAGCACGCACGGTGTAAACCTACCGATGCCCAATGCCTGCTTTTTCAACTCCGTACTACGTGCACGACCATAGTCCGCCTGAACCTATACTGGCGCACCAACTCAGCCGTCGTTCTGGTTGCTTACAATCAGCCCAGTAATCGTGCCCCACCCTGCCTAGTTCTAGGGTACCATGATACATCTAAGTGGGTTACTGCTGAAATGGACCGCGTAACTAGGATTTCCGTCCAACAGGTTAAGTGTTGTCATTTAAATTCGTGACTTAACCCTAATAAGTCTAGCATGTCAGACCTCGGGTTTCAAGCGCGATATGACCAACTACCCACATTGGATCTTATTGTTTGCAGTCACTTGATTTGCCGGGCGGTTCCGGGCAAAATTACACTGCAAACTCAACCCAACCTCGAGTTGGCCATTTTCAAGTTCATTCTAGTGTCATGTCCATGTTTAAGTTTCATGTCAAGTTCGTGTCAAGTTTCATGGCAAGTTTCATGTCAAGTTTCATGATTCATGTTCATAACCAATTCATGTTTTTCCTAATCTACCCAAATCGTATTCCCGTCGCACGTAAACATGAATCGATCTAGATTACAAGTAAATCCAAATCCAAAATAAAAGGGAATAACATCAAAACTATGATAGGCAAAAGAACGAGCACAAGGTGATAAATCTAGCATGATATAGCTTGTGATAATTAGTTATAACATCACTGATATATAGAATAATAGTCCCAAAACATTATGATTACAGATCTAGCATAATAAGGTGATAGTCATGATAAAGGTGGTAATCCAAACTTGTGAAAAGTAGATTGATTCAACCTCACAGGCATGATAATACTATGGACATGAAGGAGTTTTATTTACAACATGAATAGGTCCAAACTGATTTCATAGCAATATTCCCAAATGTCAAGATCCAAGATGGAAACTAGAATAGATGTGAATCGATTATCATACTTAAGTCCAATTTCACTTTATCTCATGTCCAAATTACAATTAACAAGTTTAAATCTCAAAGTAACTAGAACTTACTGTGCGCGAAACGAGAATTTAGAAAGCAGAATCGAAGCTCTAGTCGAACAACCCCAATATGCAATTCCTAGCCGTAGTCTTCAAGAAATAGTCTTCGTGTTTTTATTCTAATTTATTTATTTCAATTATTTCAGAGGCAGCATAAGGAGAGAATAAAATGGTGTAAATAGAATGGGGTTAGGGGGCTGTTTATATAGGATTAGGCGAACGAATCTAGACTGAAAACGAGACCAAAAACATCAGAATGAACCCAGGCTCAAAACTGGATTTCGGCACCAGGTCGACCTGGCCCCTGGGAGGTCGACCATAGTGTCGACCCCAGGTCGACCTGGTCCTGGGCGGGAAAATTCCCGCCCAGTCTGCGCTGGGGTTTGAATTTGAATTTCGATTTCGAATTCGAGCTGTTTTTCGGTTCTGAAAATCCTTGAAACTTCGGAGGGTCATATCTCCCTCATACGGAATCTGTTTTTCGTAAACTCGGACTCGTTTCCAAGCAGAATTTCGAGACGAACGCAATGGCGCAACCCATTTTCCCTGATTCTTATTTTAAAATTTAATTCTGCCTTGATTTATGGTTTTAACATGTTATTAAAATACGGGTTGTTACACTTTATGTCGGTTTTCTTCAATTGTGTCGGTTTCATTATGTTCCATATATTTTTCTGCATCTTTGTTTTCTTCATCATCTTTTTTGTCACATTCTTTTTCTGGAATTTCAGTTAATTTGTGGTGAGTATTTAACAAACTTTCCAATTCCTTTCTCTTCATTTTTTCAGCTTGTAATTGATTTTCTCTGGACTGAAGCTTTTTTTTAACTGCTCAACTTTTGTTTTTAACTTTGCAATTTGTTTAACTTTGTCTTCGACTTGTGTTTGAAGACAACTTTCTTCTTCAAATTTTTTCGTACCCTCTTCCAAAGTCTTATTCACTCCCAACAGAAGAACTTTTTCATCTTTCGTAATTTTGTTGAATCTCTTAGCGAACTGAAAAAATACAATTAGGAAAACAATATTGTTAATTGGTATTGTTGATTCATTTAATATGTGCAAATATATTTGACTTCTATGTGGAAATATACAATAATGATTAATCTGCATAAGATTATTTAGAGGTGTAGTTAATAACAACAGGAAATAATTAAAAAGATAAAAGTTCTTATCTTTTTACACGTGTGTTAAAAACTAAGTTTAAATTTAAAATTAACAGTAAAATAGTATAATCATCAAGGAAGAATACATAAGAAAATTACCTTTTCTGACTTAATGGATTGAATTGATATGTCAACAACGATAAATCCCATTTTACTATTCTTGGCCTTTCATTTTCACAGCCCTCTTTAACTTTAATGATTTGTGTCTTTTCATAAACCAATACTGTAAAAAAATTACAATATGTTAATTTTTGATATTAAATAAATTCAATGTACAGTATTAAATATAAAATACATACCAATAATATCATGGAGCATCAGGGCGTATTTCTTGGGTCTTTAGCAAATTTTTCAACATTTTGGGACATGTGTATGTGAATAGATTTTGCCCAAGAAATTGAATTTATGTTCTTCAAATTCAACAATTTAGGAATAATTCCCCATTGTAAGTAGAATTGGTTGTTGGGGAAGATGAATGTGATAATTAGTAACAAAAGAAGTAATTTCACTAAATCTTCACTTCCGTTCCTTTCTTCAATCAGCGTTTTGATTCTGTTACTCAAATTTTTCTTATTTATCCTTTCATTCAACTCAAAATGTCGATTTAATAAACTTAAGTACTCCTCATCCAAGTTATTCCTACTAATAATTCCATTCTTTTCGGTTAATGGAATTCCAAGTATTAAACTAATATCCTCTTCAGTCAATTTAACATTTGCATCTCCTATTTTAAATGCTTTCTCTTCCCTATCGTATGATGTAATGACTTCATCTAAACTTTTTGCACTTTTTCTATTATCCTTTCTTTTGATTTTACCGTCCAAAAATATATGAAATAATTTCTTGAAAGGTGTTCTATCTATATATGATATTGCATGAGAAGAGAATATGTTTTTTTCCTTTATTGTAGTCATCACCTTGTAGAATGCATCTAAATTATACCTATAAGTTCCCTTAATTTTTTCCTCACCCCTTTTTTGCACTTCATAATTATCTGCATCATCTTCAGTGTCGGGGTCGGAGTTGTTGTCCAAATTTGCATATAAGCATTCTTCTCGACGATAGTGGACACATTCCTGTAGCTGTGGGGCTGACTGCAATATTCGTTTCTCTGCTTCAGTGAAGTTGATTGTATGAACCTGTTATACAAAATTATTAAAAGGAAATAATTTAAATACAAATAATATTTTTATTTAGCTTTTGGTTAAGAATGCAGGAAGTCAATTAGACTAAATTTAGATGACCACATGAATAATATATCTTTTTTACAAAAAGATAAACAAATTTATCTTTTACCACAATTTATATGTTAACTCACAACGTGATATACATATTTTGTCTTTACAATGGTTACGTAATCATCTGTTGTCTGTTAATAAAATTATTATCTAAGAATGTAACGATAATAATGTCTAAATATTGCAGTTAATAGTGTAAAATTTTGTTTACTTACAATAGGAGTCCTTGGAGTTGTTGTTGTATTTTGCATTGTCTGACTGTGTATATGACAAAAAGAATCTGATTGATTCGTCATATGTGAACACTTCTCTCCTTTAATGTCGATAAAGATACATTGTTGTGTATCTTCAAATGCTGTGTTTTGATTAGCGTAACTAGAATTTTTTTTACGCATCTTTCCTGCATTGAAATATCAATTTTGTTAGTAATTCAACAAAACTTCTATAAAAACTTGTATATTCGATTGTTTAAAGACAATAATCATTTAAAATTCAATATTTTTATAGAAAGATAAACTTGTTTATCATTTCAAAACAAATACATTTACATATTCAAAATTATTCATAAAGATAGTTTATATTAAAAAAATTTATTTAGTAATTTAAAAAATTTCTTTAATAAATTGTATATCTGATTGTTTACGGACAATAATCATATAAATTTAATATTTGTATGGAAAGATAACTTGTTTATCTTTTTAAACCAAATACATTTATATCTTTAAAATTATTCATAAGGATAGTTTTTATAAAATATTTGTTATTTATTAATTTAACAAAACTTTTTTGATAACTTGTACATCTTTTTGTTTATAGACAATAATAATTTAATATTCAATATGTGTATAGAAAGATAAACTTGTTTATCTTTTAAAAAAAACACATTTTTAGCTCCAAAAATATTCATAAAAATATTTTTAATATTTTTTTCGTTATTAATTTAACAAAACTTCTTTAATAACTTGTATATTTGATTGTTTAACGACAATAATCATTTAAAATTCAATATTTGTATAGAAAGATAATATTGTATATCTTTTTAAAACAAATATATTTATAGCTTCAAAAATATTCATAAAGATATCTTTTATATTTTTTTCATTAGTAATTTAACAAAACTTCTTTAATAACTTGTATATTTGATTGTTCAAAGACAATAATCATTTAAAATTCAATATCTGTATAGAAAGATAATGTTGTATATCTTTTTAAAACAAATTTATTTATAGCTTCAAAAATATTCATAAAGTTTTTTTTTAGTTTTTTTCGTTTGTAATTTAACAAAACTTCTTTTATAACTTGTATATTTGATTGTTTAAAGATAATAATAATTTAAAATTCAATATCTATATAAAAAGGTAATGTTGTCTATCTTTTTAAAACAAATATATTTATAGCTTCAAAAATATTCATAAAGATAATTTTTTTTTATTTTTTTCGTTATTAAGTTAACAAAACTTCTATGATAACTTGTATATTTGATTGTCTAAAGACAACAATCGTTTAAAATTCAATATCTATATAGAAAGATAATGTTGTATATCTTTTTAAAACAAATATATTTATAGCTTCAAAAATATTCATAAAGATATTTTTTTAATTTTTTTCATTAGTAATTTAACAAAAAGTCTATAATAACTTGTATATTTGATTGTTTAAAGACAATAATCATTTAAAATTCAATATCTGTATAGAAAGATAATGTTGTATATCTTTTTAAAACAAATTTATTTATAGCTTCAAAAATATTCATAAAGATTTTTTTTAATTTTTTTCGTTAGTAATTTAACGAAATTTCTATAATAACTTGTATATTTGATTGTTTAAAGACAACAATCAATTAAAATTCAATATCTTTATAAAAAGATAATGTTGTATATCTTTTTAAAACAAATATATTTATAGCTTCAAAAATATTCATGAAGATATTTTTTTAATTTTTTTCGTTAGTAATTTAACAAAACTTTTATAATAACTTGTATATTTGATGATTTAAAGACAATAATCATTTAAAATTCAATATCTATATAAAAAGATAATGTTGTATATCTTTTTAAAACAAATATATTTATAGCTTCAAAAATATTCATAAAGATAGTTTATATTGGTATAAAGATAAATATGATTAGTTTATAATGACGATTACTATCTTGCTATAAAGTAATAATAATTATTGGATTAACTGTAAAAACTTAAAGATATTTTCTTTTATATTTTTTATACCAAAAGATAAAATGATATCTATATCAGTTATTTAGTTAAATATATTTGTGCAGTTTGTAAATACTGAAGTAGTTATGTAACAATGCAGTATGGACAAACTGAACAAGTGTTGTTAAAACTGACAGTTTTACGATAATTTTCATAATCTAAGTTCTCTATTTTGGTAAAAAGTATGTCAAGCATACACTTAAGTAGTAGTACAGTTTAGTTAAACTTAAAAATTACTCATAATTACCTAAAAGAGAACAATAGTTGAAAAAACTGTCAGTAATAATCAAACAACCAAAAACAGGACTTACAAGTACACAAAAAAAAAAGAATAATAGTTAAAAAGTAGTGATTTATAATGCTTAGTTGCTTCGGTTAATGTTGAATGGTAAAAGATAAAAAAGTAGATTCTAACCTGTAGGGTATTAGCGATTTTACTTCGTTTTAGAATGCCGACTTGTATGAGAAGATCTGATCATTTGAGAAGATTGAATTGGGGATCTAGGGTTTAATGGAATCGCCTGTTTTGAGAAAAATGAGATGCGATGGGCAAATATTTTTTTTAATTTGTCCTGGAAAATAATTATTCACCGCCCGCGTCCTAGAAATAATTTTTTAGCATAAAGGAAGCCCTTTAAGTGAAAATCCCCTAATAAAATATCACCGAATGTAAATGAAACGAAAATTTGAGATTTACAAGAAAAATAAAATGCTCCCAAATTGGGGATCGAGTTCAAGTAGATTATTAAAATGGAAGTTCATTTTAATATATTGAATAATGCAGTTCATTTATAAACAATGTTTATAAATGAGATGAAGTAATTCTCATCGTATAATTTGGAAATAAATTTCCGAATATAAGAAATGACATTTAATAAAAATCATATTTTAAATGAAATAGAAGAGGGGATTTTATCGATAAGTAAATGTCGGTTTTGTATTACAAACTCTAATCCATCTCGAGATAAGAACATTGTCGATCAAGGTCTGAGAGGTAAATAAAATACCCCAACTTGAACGACTTCACTATTATCAAGGGATGATATCAGTTTGTAATGGTTAGAGATATTGAATTTAATGATTTACATAAGGAATTTATAATTGAAATTCGATAATATATGTAACACCCCGCCTCCGCTAGGGTCACTCGCAAAGGAATGCACTAGCTTTAGAGGGGCATTATTGGTAAACATGCACAGAAATATCACAAGACAGAACACATATATAAATAGCGGAAGTAAAATCAAACTTTCATAACATGAATAAATAAGGTCTAAAGCCTTTTACATCAGAGTACAACAAAACCTGTCTTGCAATAGTAAAGAAGCATAAAGACTTTTTAATAAATTATTCCCCAAGTAAAAACAGTAAAGTAGCCATAGCCAAGAGAAGTCCAAGCCATCCATGATGACCTTCAAGCAGAAGAAGTCCGAACTAACAACATTGTTTCCTCCCTGAAACCTGGGGGGGGGGGGGAAACGGAAGAAAAGAGGCGAAACAAAACGGGTCAGTCAAAAAGACTGAGTAAGTCCTATCTACTTCCAGTATAAAAACCAGGTAAAGGTAACATGACATGCATAAACTGAAAGTAAACATAAGGATAACTACAAGATAGAGAAACTAAACCGGGCTAGCCGGTTTAACTACTGTGGCAAGGTAAACTAAGGTATCATGATAAACTACGGTGTTAGGATAAGTCAAGATATCACATCGTCAGATTTCTATCGAGTACATTATCCCCAGGTATCTACCCCGTCTATCATCCCACGGTATCTATTGTGTATATTAGTTCTAACATGTATATTTGCTCTGCACCCTTCGTACTAGTATCCCAGCCTTGTTAGGTGTTAACCATGAATGTCCCTTACTCAAAGTCGTGTAATGGTCCATGTCAACCCAATATATCGTATATATAGGTTACTCAAATCATATGTTTCTTCCCATGCATATGAGTTCAGTCCTTTGCCGTACCTCGTACGGGCTTTCTCATGTCGTATTATCCTTGAAATCGTTTGGACTGTCACCCTCGTTCTAGCTGGGCTCTTCCATATGAATCATCGTTTGAACTACTAGGACTTACGCCACCTAGCACCACTAGGGATTACGCTTACCTATCGCACGCTTTCGTATTTCGGTTTGGGTTAAACCACCTAGGCCACTAGGGATTACGCTAACCCTCAACCGTGCCCTTTTTCCCCGCATTCATCGTGAATCGTTTTTCTATAACTGTATGCACATGTATCACATCGTGCCATCCGAGTCCTGTCCCAGGGCAAAACAAGAAATACAGGACTCGGTCGGGAGCTTTAGATTTATCTGCCGATGCAGATACTAAGGTCTGCTTTTCTACACGTGGCTATGGTCCCACGAGACCCCTCCCTCAACTAGTGAAAGGCAACACAAGAGAAAATCTTGCATGAGAACTACACTCCGGCCAGCCCACATCCTACGGCCTACCTCACCCATAATTAGATAGCAATTATGGTCTGTTGGGTGTTCCCTGCCTTTCCGTACGTACACGCTTGACTCAAGATGGTAGATGATCGACGAACTTGCTATCTCGGGCACCTTATGTATTCGTCGACTCACTGCTATCCACCCCAGTCTTTAGGTCGCTCGCATAGCAACCAAGGCATATTCTTGGTTCTTCTACCGCAGACCTCAACCTCTCGTGAGCCTAGTATAATGACCTGGCAGCTCATAGAGGGATCCCAAGAATATCCTCACGTTCCCCGAAGCCGCTGCTTCGTTACCCAGTTCGTTGGAGCCTTTATCTAAATCAGATAGCCTGCTCCTACACGCATACTTAAACGTTGACCTAACGTATCGGGTTACTAATCTATCTAAGAAATGGTCCAAATTTCCTTGACTAAGAATTATTACTTAGTTTCCCTTAACTAAGGTTTACCACTTAGCCTTATTTCCATAATCCTTGTTAACTATGGTTATTTACCTAATCCTCCGAATTAGGGTTTATCTAATGGGTTAAGTGTCACTTAAGTTCATAACTTAGCCCGTCTACAAACCATGTCAAAATTGGCTAAGTATCCAAGTCCAAGACTTAACCCTACAAACCATGTGTCAAGTTGGCTAAGTATATTAAGCAATCCATAACTTAACCTCGTCTAATTATCCTTTTAGATTGGTTAATTATATAAATTAACTTGACCTTGTCAAATTACCGAGTCAAATCGGTCAAGCGTATTCAAGTGATTCGTGACTTAGCCTTATCATGTTTTCACGTTAGATTGGTTAAGCATAGGTCACTTAACCACATCAAACTAACGAGTTGGATTAGTTAAGTGTAAATTAACTTAACCCCGTCCAATTACCATGTTTAGATTAGTTAGGTCTGAGTTGACTTAACCCCATCCATTAACTGTATTAAACGGTTAAGTGTTACTAAGAAAATTTACTTAACCTTATCAAGTTATCGTGTTGGATTGATTAAGTGTTGGTTAACTTAATCCCGTCCCCTCGTCGTATAAAAATGGTCAAGTGTCGTTAGGCAAATCAAGTTACTTAACCTACCCAACCCTGTCATGTTTTGTTAAGTATCATTAGCCTAATCAAATTACTTAACCCATTTGTCCATGTCATATTTGGTTAAGCCTCATTAATCAAATTAACTTAACCCTATTATGTGGCATTAATTATTTAATGCACCCCAACCTCTCACATTAGACTTTGTTGTGGTTACTAGTTAAGCCGGGCGGGTCCGGGTAGATTTACACCATAACTTGGTCTAACCTCGGGTTCAAGCACAACATGACCAACTTCTCACATTGAGTCCTATTGTTTGCAACTACTAGTTAGGCCGGTCGGTTCCGGGTAGTTTTATGTTGCAAACTCAACCCAACCTCGAGTTGGCCACTTTCATGTTTAGTCTAGTGTCATGTTCATAGTCAAGTTTTCAAGCAATTGGGTAGACCTAACTTAATAGGTAAATTCCCAATGGGTAGACCTAACTTAATAGGTAAATTCCCAAGCTTATGTTTTTATGCATACTTACATGTCAACTTCCATGTTACATTTCAAGTTATGTTTTCAAGTATAAACACATGTCATATTTAACGTTACATGTTGTCATGTTTATACCCATTTACCCAAATCATATTCATGTCATTATGTTTCCCCATAATGTGACCCCAACGTTTTTTAAACTCGCATATACGTTTGCAACAACGTGATGGATTAAAAGAAGAGACTTGGCAAAGGCATGACAAAAATGGATATTAAGCCACAAGTTAATCATGGTGGCAAATGAGGCACACATGTGTTCATTAACTTGCATGTTACATTCCTACACCTCAAAAACATGCATAAACCCAAACTTGGCACATAAGCGAATCATGGTGATAAACAACATGGAATGATGACAAGTAACTCGCATATGACCTCACATAAGGGTTATGGCTTCATATGCAAGTTGACATGAAGGTTATAAGGGTTCTCATGTTGCATAATGCAACATTTCAACATAAAGGTCAAAGCTTTATGACCACAAGACCAAGGTAATGACTTTATAAGCTTGCATAAGATGATAGCATGCTACATACTAATGTTTAAACCCACTTACAACATGTCATATTAAGTTTAAAGTTCATATCTAATAGTAGGAGAAGGGCTTACATTGCTATTAAGGCCTAAATCGATTACAGTAAAGCTTGTGATGAAGCCTATGCATGCCATCACCCAAAAACCCAAAGATGGATGCTCCAAATCAACAAAAATACCATCTTTATGAACAAAGATCAAAGCTTTTGCCTTGAAATCAACTTGAGAAGCTCTCATACTAACATAAGGACTCTCTAATACTCTCATGATCATGAAACCTCTCATAGAAATGAAGTGGAGGCTAGGATAGTTGAGTGGAGGCCATGAGAGTAGCAATTTTGCCATAGTTTAGTTGCATGAATGAATAATGAGGGTTTAGGGGTAGGTTAGGGGCTTATTTATAGATTAGGCAAGTGTTTTAGGCCATAGGATTAAACCTAGATTCAATCCAAGCCATCAAAGCATGTCTTGGGGAAGAAGTCAAGTGTAGGAACCATCTAGGGCCTTTAGATTAAAGATGAACCATGAGAACCATCCAAATGCAAAATCTGCATTTGAGCGAATCGGCCCACGGGTTGACAGCCAAACACCCTGGATTAACCCCTAGTCGACCCAGCGGGCTCGGGTCGACCTCAAAAATCGGCCGGTTCGGTTATTCCCCTCTCCCAATTCGATGTTTTGAACATTTTTGCATATTTATTTATTTAGTTTTCAATTATATATATATATATATCAATATATATATATATTTCTCTGTGCAACCCATTTCACTTAATTAAGTATACTTTAATTTGGGAATTTTTCGTGAAACTTCGCGAGGCCATATCTTGGTCATACGGACTCCGATTTTCGAAAACTTGGACTCTATTTCGCGTATTTTTCCGAGACGAACGCAATGGCATAGCCCGTTTTACTTGACTCAGAATTTAAAATTAAATTCTGCCTTGATTCTTGATTTAACGTGTTGTAAAAATTCGGGTTGTTACATTCTCCCCACCTTTTAGGATTTCGTCCCCGAAATCTCCAAGTTAGGAAGAACATATCCTACCATCCATCATCCATCTACTCAAAACATCATCCACAAGCAACCATTGTCCTTAGATGATTTCTAATGCCATATGAATATATGCAAAACGTGTGTGTACATGTTCCTTAGTTAATGCTAATGATCAGGCCTGAAAAATCTTTTGAATGCAAAAATATGTTTAGTGCTATGAATCCATCATGTATGCAAATAGTCCTAGTCATATACACTATATGCGTGCACAAACATTCAACCATATGCAACATCCGCATGATAACACATTCAATTTCATCCATAAACAAGTATAAATACTCGTGCATATGCAATATGAAATGTGACCGAGTCGAGCTAATATTTAATATAAATTCGCGCATCCACGAGCAACCACTTGCAACCATTTGCAACCATATCAACCATAACATGTTTCAAATACATGTTTACATCCATAGGGTTCTACCTAGGATTCCCTGAAACAGGGTCGAGAAGATAAACAAGACAAACTCCTTATGGGGTTTGTAACAGAAAATAGGACCGAGAGGATGTCCACAAAAGATAGCCTACAAGTAAGCTCTACAGAAAACAGGGATCAAGGATATACTCCCAAAAGAGATATCATGCGCGTATCTAGTCTTTGACCATCAAAGTCGTATTTCCTTGAGCTTAATTCCATTGTGCCTTGGCCGTCCTTTAACTTCGCGATTTCGTAGCTTCTTATTTCTTGTTTCCATAACATGAGCTGAAACTCATTTCTTCGTCGCCTCTCGTTCCACTTGCACTTTTCCTTTTTCTAAAATACTTGACGCAAACCTGACTGCGTATTCATGATCTCATGCAAGCTTTCCAAAATTCACTAATGAATCTCGGACCTCGTACCACAAGGTATTCCACATAGAAGAACTTTCTCTTGAAAGTAAACAGATGCCAACCAGGTTATCAAGCGCACTTACTAAGGTGATTTCTATAACCCATGCATAAGTGAAATGAATCATCCGTCTTATCGGCGAACACCACTCGATTGGGCTTCCAATTTCCCATAAAGGCATCAAGGGATTCTAAGTAACTAACCATGACCGAACCCAAAAGGTCACACGAGACTTCGAGGGTATTACCAAGGCTAGTCAAGAGTCTAACTACCCTCCTATCAAAACCGAGAGTGGCACCCCTTACTGGATAACCACTTCATCTCTAGAATCCATCCATAGCTTAAAAACATAAGCATTATTTCCAAATTCAACACTTGGCATAGACATTCCCAAATCCAAACAAGCCATGAGTAAATGGACCGATCTTCCAATAGGACTTGAGACAAAAACGGGATCCTTTGCTACGCTAGTACTAAGGTGCAGAGACTCAACTATCGAAGCAGACTTAACTGATACGATGATCAAAACAAAGTCCTAGCGGGATGATAGAGAAGAAAAGCTAAACCTTTAACAAGATCGTCACCCTCCTTCCGAGGTACCCTAGAAATGAGGGCATACTATTGCCCTCCGAATGATCTTGTCCCTGTTCCATGATACTCAACTATCCATCCCCTTTCACCATGCCAAAGGTACCCTCTCGTCATGGGTTTCATTGTTCATCTTTCTTCCTCCTTTTAGGACTCAGCCATACCAACATGTTGCTTATCCCTGAGCGCGTATCCTTTATCCTTGTTCTTACTATCCTTTCATGCATAACTCTGCAACGGTCTCTCGAGAACCACCTCCATCGTACGAGAAACACTTACGCAGCTAGAAAGACTAGTCGCAGTCAAAACCACTGTGACTACAGATGGAGGAAAGAAAGGAAAAGAGATTCAATCAAGGAAACAAGGATAATGCTAATGGCCTTTAGGGAATAGCCTTTTTCTTTTTAAAAGAAAATTTTCTTGAAAAATGCTTCTTTGTAAACGATTTTCAAATAGTTTTCAGAAGGTCTTTAAAAACTTTTGCCCAGTCCGGTAACCTTCTGCTCTGATACCAAATGTAACACCCCGCCTCCGCTAGGGTCACTCGCAAAGGAATGCACTAGCTTTAGAGGGGCATTATTGGTAAACATGCACAGAAATATCACAAGACAGAACACATATATAAATAGCGGAAGTAAAATCAAACTTTCATAACATGAATAAATAAGGTCTAAAGCCTTTTACATCAGAGTACAACAAAACCTGTCTTGCAATAGTAAAGAAGCATAAAGACTTTTTAATAAATTATTCCCCAAGTAAAAACAGTAAAGTAGCCATAGCCAAGAGAAGTCCAAGCCATCCATGATGACCTTCAAGCAGAAGAAGTCCGAACTAACAGCATTGTTTCCTCCCTGAAACCTGGGGGGGGGAAACGGAAGAAAAGAGGCGAAACAAAACGGGTCAGTCAAAAAGACTGAGTAAGTCCTATCTACTTCCAGTATAAAAACCAGGTAAAGGTAACATGACATGCATAAACTGAAAGTAAACATAAGGATAACTACAAGATAGAGAAACTAAACCGGGCTAGCCGGTTTAACTACTGTGGCAAGGTAAACTAAGGTATCATGATAAACTACGGTGTTAGGATAAGTCAAGATATCACATCGTCAGATTTCTATCGAGTACATTATCCCCAGGTATCTACCCCGTCTATCATCCCACGGTATCTATTGTGTATATTAGTTCTAACATGTATATTTGCTCTGCACCCTTCGTACTAGTATCCCAGCCTTGTTAGGTGTTAACCATGAATGTCCCTTACTCAAAGTCGTGTAATGGTCCATGTCAACCCAATATATCGTATATATTGGTTACTCAAATCATATGTTTCTTCCCATGCATATGAGTTCAGTCCTTTGCCGTACCTCGTACGGGCTTTCTCATGTCGTATTATCCTTGAAATCGTTTGGACTGTCACCCTCGTTCTAGCTGGGCTCTTCCATATGAATCATCGTTTGAACTACTAGGACTTACGCCACCTAGCACCACTAGGGATTACGCTTACCTATCGCACGCTTTCGTATTTCGGTTTGGGTTAAACCACCTAGGCCACTAGGGATTACGCTAACCCTCAACCGTGCCCTTTTTCCCCGCATTCATCGTGAATCGTTTTTCTATAACTGTATGCACATGTATCACATCGTGCCATCCGAGTCCTGTCCCAGGGCAAAACAAGAAATACAGGACTCGGTCGGGAGCTTTAGATTTATCTGCCGATGCAGATACTAAGGTCTGCTTTTCTACACGTGGCTATGGTCCCACGAGACCCCTCCCTCAACTAGTGAAAGGCAACACAAGAGAAAATCTTGCATGAGAACTACACTCCGGCCAGCCCACATCCTACGGCCTACCTCACCCATAATTAGATAGCAATTATGGTCTGTTGGGTGTTCCCTGCCTTTCCGTACGTACACGCTTGACTCAAGATGGTAGATGATCGACGAACTTGCTATCTCGGGCACCTTATGTATTCGTCGACTCACTGCTATCCACCCCAGTCTTTAGGTCGCTCGCATAGCAACCAAGGCATATTCTTGGTTCTTCTACCGCAGACCTCAACCTCTCGTGAGCCTAGTATAATGACCTGGCAGCTCATAGAGGGATCCCAAGAATATCCTCACGTTCCCCGAAGCCGCTGCTTCGTTACCCAGTTCGTTGGAGCCTTTATCTAAATCAGATAGCCTGCTCCTACACGCATACTTAAACGTTGACCTAACGTATCGGGTTACTAATCTATCTAAGAAATGGTCCAAATTTCCTTGACTAAGAATTATTACTTAGTTTCCCTTAACTAAGGTTTACCACTTAGCCTTATTTCCATAATCCTTGTTAACTATGGTTATTTACCTAATCCTCCGAATTAGGGTTTATCTAATGGGTTAAGTGTCACTTAAGTTCATAACTTAGCCCGTCTACAAACCATGTCAAAATTGGCTAAGTATCCAAGTCCAAGACTTAACCCTACAAACCATGTGTCAAGTTGGCTAAGTATATTAAGCAATCCATAACTTAACCTCGTCTAATTATCCTTTTAGATTGGTTAATTATATAAATTAACTTGACCTTGTCAAATTACCGAGTCAAATCGGTCAAGCGTATTCAAGTGATTCGTGACTTAGCCTTATCATGTTTTCACGTTAGATTGGTTAAGCATAGGTCACTTAACCACATCAAACTAACGAGTTGGATTAGTTAAGTGTAAATTAACTTAACCCCGTCCAATTACCATGTTTAGATTAGTTAGGTCTGAGTTGACTTAACCCCATCCATTAACTGTATTAAACGGTTAAGTGTTACTAAGAAAATTTACTTAACCTTATCAAGTTATCGTGTTGGATTGATTAAGTGTTGGTTAACTTAATGCCGTCCCCTCGTCGTATAAAAATGGTCAAGTGTCGTTAGGCAAATCAAGTTACTTAACCTACCCAACCCTGTCATGTTTTGTTAAGTATCATTAGCCTAATCAAATTACTTAACCCATTTGTCCATGTCATATTTGGTTAAGCCTCATTAATCAAATTAACTTAACCCTATTATGTGGCATTAATTATTTAATGCACCCCAACCTCTCACATTAGACTTTGTTGTGGTTACTAGTTAAGCCGGGCGGGTCCGGGTAGATTTACACCATAACTTGGTCTAACCTCGGGTTCAAGCACAACATGACCAACTTCTCACATTGAGTCCTATTGTTTGCAACTACTAGTTCGGCCGGTCGGTTCCGGGTAGTTTTATGTTGCAAACTCAACCCAACCTCGAGTTGGCCACTTTCATGTTTAGTCTAGTGTCATGTTCATAGTCAAGTTTTCAAGCAATTGGGTAGACCTAACTTAATAGGTAAATTCCCAATGGGTAGACCTAAATTAATAGGTAAATTCCCAAGCTTATGTTTTTATGCATACTTACATGTCAACTTCCATGTTACATTTCAAGTTATGTTTTCAAGTATAAACACATGTCATATTTAACGTTACATGTTGTCATGTTTATACCCATTTACCCAAATCATATTCATGTCATTATGTTTCCCCATAATGTGACCCCAACGTTTTTTAAACTCGCATATACGTTTGCAACAACGTGATGGATTAAAAGAAGAGACTTGGCAAAGGCATGACAAAAATGGATATTAAGCCACAAGTTAATCATGGTGGCAAATGAGGCACACATGTGTTCATTAACTTGCATGTTACATTCCTACACCTCAAAAACATGCATAAACCCAAACTTGGCACATAAGCGAATCATGGTGATAAACAACATGGAATGATGACAAGTAACTCGCATATGACCTCACATAAGGGTTATGGCTTCATATGCAAGTTGACATGAAGGTTATAAGGGTTCTCATGTTGCATAATGCAACATTTCAACATAAAGGTCAAAGCTTTATGACCACAAGACCAAGGTAATGACTTTATAAGCTTGCATAAGATGATAGCATGCTACATACTAATGTTTAAACCCACTAACAACATGTCATATTAAGTTTAAAGTTCATATCTAATAGTAGGAGAAGGGCTTACATTGCTATTAAGGCCTAAATCGATTACAGTAAAGCTTGTGATGAAGCCTATGCATGCCATCACCCAAAAACCCAAAGATGGATGCTCCAAATCAACAAAAATACCATCTTTATGAACAAAGATCAAAGCTTTTGCCTTGAAATCAACTTGAGAAGCTCTCATACTAACATAAGAACTCTCTAATACTCTCATGATCATGAAACCTCTCATAGAAATGAAGTGGAGGCTAGGATAGTTGAGTGGAGGCCATGAGAGTAGCAATTTTGCCATAGTTTAGTTGCATGAATGAATAATGAGGGTTTAGGGGTAGGTTAGGGGCTTATTTATAGATTAGGCAAGTGTTTTAGGCCATAGGATTAAACCTAGATTCAATCCAAGCCATCAAAGCATGTCTTGGGGAAGAAGTCAAGTGTAGGAACCATCTAGGGCCTTTAGATTAAAGATGAACCATGAGAACCATCCAAATGCAAAATCTGCATTTGAGCGAATCGGCCCACGGGTTGACAGCCAAACACCCTGGATTAACCCCTAGTCGACCCAGCGGGCTCGGGTCGACCTCAAAAATCGGCCGGTTCGGTTATTCCCCTCTCCCAATTCGCTGTTTTGAACATTTTTGCATATTTATTTATTTATTTTTCAATTATATATATATATATATATCAATATATATATATTTCTCTGTGCAACCCATTTCACTTAATTAAGTATACTTTAATTTGGGAATTTTTCGTGAAACTTCGCGAGGCCATATCTTGGTCATACGGACTCCGATTTTCGAAAACTTGGACTCTATTTCGCGTATTTTTCCGAGACGAACGCAATGGCATAGCCCGTTTTACTTGACTCAGAATTTAAAATTAAATTCTGCCTTGATTCTTGATTTAACGTGTTGTAAAAATTCGGGTTGTTACAATATAGATATTTATAAATAATCTAATTCCGTGTGAATTGGACTTGAATTTAGGAATTGGACTTTAAATTAATTCATAACTAAGTTATGAATGTAGAAATAAATAATCGACGAGTTGAATAATTTGAATTGTGAAATTAGATTTGGATTACGGGCCCAGTTTATTTTCAAATATTGAAAATGTAGTTTGAAATTTATTTTATAAATGAAGTTAACAGTTATATTTAAATTATAATTAAAACGAACTCGCTGTAGCACGGTAGTTCGTAATTTGGCGTTTTGAACTTCAATTGAGTATATAGATTTCAATATAAAACGGAATTCGATGAAACCAGAAACGTTTGGACCTATTAAATAATAATTTCCTAATGGAAGAGAAAAATATGGATTTTGGCTTAAAGATTTTGAGTTATGTCAAAATCAAATTTTAGAAAAGTCGCTGTAAAACCGTTTAAAAAACGTAACGATTTAATTAATTAAAGGGATTTTTTGTGAATAAAATCCAAATTTCAATCAGAAAAATCCAGATTGAGTTATAAAATAAATATAAACTCAAGTGGAGTATAAGTAGTGATTTTTGAGATAAAAAATTAGAATTTTGAATATGGAATGATATTAACTAATTAAAGCACATAAGCTAGTTAATGAGATTTTTAATGGAACTTAAAGTAGGTCAAGTAAATTGAATTTGTAAAATAGAATTTGAAATCAATATATGACTTGAGTTGTAAATGAAATTCGATTTGTTTATAAGTGGATTAAAATATGTTGAACACTACTGCTTCAAACTATAAGTGAATAAAATGATTGAACTGATTAAAGAATTAATTAGTAGAATTGATTGCGGTTAAATCAAAATAGTTGTATGGGTTGGAATAAAATGAAAATGCAGGTGCATGTATATTAGACAGGTATGGGATAAAGTGAATGAAGAGTATGAAGATTTTAATTTAAGTGCCCGACAAAAAGGTACATGTTTAAATTTCCATATGAGGTTTTATGCGCCGAATTGGCAAGCCGTTTGGCCTTTTGATTTTCTTTTTGAATGGAAAGGGCCTAGAGAGGTGAGTTGGGGTTTGAACGATTGACCGGTACAGGGGAGGTGCTGGCGAAATTTTCTGGAAATATAAGGAGTTAGAATATTTTTAAGAAATTTTGAAAATAGAAATCAATATATCAAAATATATAGAATGCGATAAGGAAATTAGAAATATAGTTAATGAATGAATATTAATTAAAAGGGGCCAGTGATTGTTTGATTGTTGACGGATGTTTGTTTTAAGTTTGATAGTTAAATCACCGGCTATTTGAGAATTTTTGGACCATCGTTGTCAATACTGAGAGACCGGTTGGATTTAATATCCGAAAACCACTCCGTATAGGCATAGATGTTGCGAATTAGATTATTTGAAGAAAAATCGAAGATGGAGTAAATAGCAAGAGCTGTTTTGTTTGTCCAGACCCAGGACAAGTTGTATGGACGAATGTCGGACAGAGTATTCCTAACAGATCACATAAGACGATCTTTCCGAGATATTACGTCTGGTGGCGGAGAAATTCGTTTCTCTTAGCTTTTTATACCCGTAATATTTTGGAAGATCAACTACTGTTTGACGGGTTTGACGATGTGGCATTCAAAGTGAATGGTGACTAGATGTTCTAAAAAGATCAACGTAGCCTTAGGCCTCACAACCAGGAAATGATAAAAATCGGACAGGCAGCATGGCTAGGTGGGTCATTCCCAAGCAAGGCATATTTGTCACCGATCTAGAGAAAATTCATTATTTATTCTTCTTTCAATTCTGTATCCTACGGATTATGGTTGGACGGCCGACAACCGTGAGTGACAATATATTCGATACACTCAAGCTAAATGAGTGGTCGGTCATGTGTGGGCCGGGTTGCAAGATGTTCTTGTTGAACCCCAGTGTATCCCCTCTAGAGTACACTGATCGGGAGGTGGTCCCATACCTTGTCATAGTTGGAATCCAGTCTCCAATAAGCGCCCTGCGGTTTTTAATTTTATACTATGTATGTGGAGCGTGAGATGCAAGCGTTCTACTATTTGGTTATTTATTTAATTAGACATTATTATAATATCACTGATTTTTGATATCAAAAATGATTTGGTTATAATAAGGCAAAAATCGTCCGTGTTTATGTGTGTTCTGGTCTTACTATTACTTTTTCTTTCAAAGGATTTTTCAAAGTTAAACAAATTGGTTGGAGTTTACTCACACCAGTCCCATGAATGACCCAAGGTTTATTCTGTTTGTTTTTTTCCTAAACTCTTGGGTGCCCAAATTTGTAAGGGCAGTCGAGTGTTTCAGGATTTTACAGATACACTTGGAGGAGCTGAAAGCAGGAGGCTTCACCGTTAGTTATTTAGAACTATTTCCACTGTGTTGTGTATATGTTGATCTCTGATAATGGTATGTGTATATGATACAAAATTTTGTATTTCAAAGTTATTTTATATATATTATATTTTATTCGTTCCGCTGTAAGAATCTATGTTGTTATTCCTGCTCTATCTTCTATCTATTTTTATTCTTCAACCCTAATGACTCGTATTTCTGTATTGCTTGAGTTGGACGTGTGTTGTTTTAGTCAACTCAGATAGTATGGATGTAACAACTCGAAAATCCGAGGCAATTTAAAATTTTTATTTCGGCAGTTTTAGTGAATTTTGAATATTTAAAATGATTTATTTTAAATAATAACAACGAGAAATTTATTTTGAATTGAATTAGAACGTACATATTTATATAGATCGACATTAGAATATAAATATTTATTTTTAATTATAAAAGGAATTGAAAATGGCGCGGTAGTTTGAAAATTCGATTTCAAATTTCAAATGAATGTACAGGATTCAAAATAAACCGGATTTTAGCAAAACCAAAAATATTAGAATCTATCTGAAAATATTTTTCCAACGAATCCGAAAAATGAAAATTTCATAGCGGGAATAAAAAGTTATGTCCAGTTGAAAATTCAGAATAGTCGCTATGGAATTTTGGCCCTTAAAAATGGGAATTTTGCAAACGACCTCCGTTTTCGACGAAACCACTTTTGTTGGATCCGGGATGTCAAGTTATTGCTAGATTCCAAAATTCGTAATTTTTGAAAGCAATATGTGAGCGTGGCAAAAGAAAACGTGTTTTAACAGTTTTAGTCAATTTTGATCGACCAGAAAATGGCTATTTTTCAAACGGTCTCAAAATTTGACGAAATTAGTTTTGTTAGAACCGTATCGTCAATACGAAGCTAGAAAATATTTTTTGGAAATTTTTAGAGTTCGTATGTGGCCCCGGTAAATTGAAATGTGCGTTCAAATTCAATATATAGATTTATATTTTGATTTTGACGGAAAACGATCGAAACAACCAAACTGGCTTACGATACATATCCCATTGTGTTCGGAATGGGGGTAATTAGTTATAGACGACAGTCAGTGGGTTTGATTTCGAGGTCAAAATAAAAAGGGACCTTTTTGAAATTAAATAAAATAATAAATAAATAAAAACCTCTCTCCCTATACTCTCTCAGCCCCCCCCCCCCCGCCCCCCGTTCACTTTCTTCCCTGATCGAAATAAATAAAAAAGAAAAAAAGGGGAGGAGTTGCCGTCACTCCCCCCCATCAGAGCGCCACCGTGCCACAGGCGCGGCCACCGCCGCCGCACGAGTCCACCCCCCTCCTCCGTTCAACTCTTCCTTCCAGCGAAGCCCCAATCCGCCCATCCCCAATTCAAACCGCCGCCAGACACCTCCTGGGCCCGCAACTGACCACCGCCGGCCACCGAAAGACCCACTCCGACATCCTCCGGCCACGTCAGGCCACCCTCCGCCCAAACCCGATCAATGTGAGTTTTCATAATAGAAAAAACTGAGTTTTAGTATAGAAAAAAATCAGATTTTTTTTCATGGAAGGTATATGATTTTTATCATAGAAAGTTAAGATTTTTATGAGAATAAAAATATAATTTTTCCATAAATGGATAGCGAATAAAAATGTAATCTTTTATAGGTATGAAGTGTTACAAAAATTCAATTTATATATATATATAACGAAATGATAAAAATATAACTTTCATTTATATGAATACCAAATAAACATATGATTTTTATATTATATAGATAGTAAAAATTTGATCTTTATATAGGTAGCGAAGTAAAAATATAATTTTTAGCTATGTAAAAATTTGATTTTTATTATATATGAAGCGAAATAAAAATTCGATCTTTATATAAGAAATAGAAATATAAAAATATAATTTTTATATAGAAAGAAGCGATAAAAATATATGATTTATATATATGAAACGCCATTGTAAAAATGTGTTTTTTAATGTGAACAGCGGGAAAAGATAGCGATGGTAACAACGGAAATCAAAACGGAATCCATACCGTTCAGAAATAGATAATGGAGGAGTGGAACCTAAAGGTGAGAACTTCTCACTTTTAATTTATTTTTCAGTTGAAATATATACTAAGACGCAGACGGTGCTTAGCAGCACCCGACACCCGTCGTCCACAGAACCATGGATGACTTGTTTGTATGATTGATGTGTTGTGAAATATTATTGTGTGATGTGGAATTAATAAATATTTTATAGTTAAAAATATAATATTTAACGTGCATATGAAATAAAATAAATATTTATAAACAAATCGGACGATTTGTTTATGTACACACATTTGATTGATATTGATTGGGACGATAAATTTTACACATCGCCCAACTGCACAAATAAAATTCATTATTTGTTGATTGAAACACCACATGGGTATTGGGATGATATTGGACATACACTAATCCCAATAATTAGCTGTATGTCGATTGATTGATTGACAGGCTGTTATAAGCGTTGAATAGTTATATTTGATGCTTATGCAGTGTAGAATACACTTTGGATGATGGTTGACTGTGTATGATTGTTGTTGTATACATGTATTGTATAAAATCCATATAATGACATTATATGGTAATTGACTGTGTCTGATTCCAGTTCAGAAAGAATAAATATTTTAAAATAACGATAATTTTAAAATAACGAATATTATCAAATAATATTAAGAAAAGAATCAAAATTTGATTTTGATGTCCGATTTGGGATGTACACGAAAATATTTAAATATATAAAGCCACGTTGATTAGATTAATGCCATTTTGACGTGAACGATATTTATATCAATTTTATTCATGTTTATAATGAATATCGAAAAGGAATTGATTTCAAAATACAATGTTCTGAAAAAACTATCATTTATATATCGATGATATGGAATATTCAATTTTGATTTGAAATTGAATATGAAGTTGAAAGCGTTTTGAAAACGAATTTAAAACGATTTATAAAATACGATTTAAAAGGAAATCGACGAAATATAATATATATATATATTATATAATGGCCTGAATAGAAGGCGCCGCGCCGCGGCAGTTCGCGAATTTTGACCATTGGCTTCGAACGGACATTACGGGAGATCCGACCGTCGGATTCACCTAAAACCAGAACCGTTGGGTTCGTATCGAAAAGAGCTTTCTAACGGATATGAGAAATTAGGAACCTAATGGTTGGATTTGGAACTATGTCCAAATCAAATTTGGAAAAGGTCGTTGTAAGTGCAGTTCGATGGCCGTTTATGGAAATCGACTGTACGGGCCTTGATAAAATTATTAAAAATTTCGATAATTTGTGTAAAATCATAATAAATGATTTGGAAAGAATTGGGATGAAAAATCACATATTTGAAAAGATAAAAATATATTTTTATCGAAATGAACTAGTTTTGAACTAGAATTTTAATTCAATTATTTTTAAAATAAATAAATTGGATTTGAAATGGTTTTGAAAATAACCAGAATTTCCAATGTATGAATTGGAATGGATTTGAATCGAAATTATCATCGGAATATTTTAATGTTGGACTCGGGATTATACGGATGTTGTTATGGAAATTTGGAAGATATATTTTATATCGTTATTTCGAAAGCAATATTTGCTGGTTTCAGAATTTGATATTGAATATAAGCCGATATATTTTCTATTCAGAGCCTTGTATTTAATATCAAATGGGATTTGGATTTGTCGTGAATGGTGTCTTCATTAACACTGTTCTTAAACCTAGTTGAGAAAAGATTAAATCTTTTTATATAGATTTAATGAAGTATACCAATCAATTAATATATTTAATTGGAATTGAATTAAAAATTGTTTTCGGGTTTATTGTGAACGGTGTTTTAAATAACACTCGTTCTTTAACCCGATTATGAATAGAATGTGAGTTGGGTTTATTGTGAACTGTGTTTTTAATGACATTCGTTCTTTAACCCGATTTACAGTGAAATATGATTTGGAATTTATAAATCTTTTTATAAAGATTTAAAGGAATTTTCCAAAGTAACATTTTCCAATTTAATATATTAAATTGGAATTGAATGGGATTCGATTTGATAATAATCGAAATGAAATTCTGTGGAGGAAGACTGTTAATACATATGGAATTTAAAAGGGCTTTGCCGTTATTCCATTTATATTATTAGTCGGATACGGAAATTGATATCAATTATATATATTGATTTGTTTTCCGTGAAGATTCAATTAATGGAATGTGATTTGGGTTTATCGTGAGCTGTGTTTTAAGTGACATTAGTTCTTTAACCCAGTAAAAGACAGGATTACATGCATGTCGTTGTATTTCGAACTGTATGGCTGATCTCTGCTTAATATATATCTGTTTGGCGGCGGAGAATTTATTCTCTTGCTTAACGCCCTTCTCTGAGACGTACGAGCTTAGAGGTTATATATCGGCAGAAATCAATAGTATGGTGCAGATTGTCGATGGGACATGTTTGTGTTTCTAAAGTTAAATAATCATTAATATTGATTTTTGGAAAGATTAAAACTAAGTGGAGTTTTAATGAATCTTTAATTAGATTGAAAGGTGAATTGATAATTTAGAATATCAAATTCGGAAAATGATCGAGAATGGAGTATCACCAGTTTTGCTCCTAGCGATAGTTAAATATTTAATTAGATTTGAACATGAAATGGTTATTAAATTTTCCGATAACACCGTGGTGTTAGTTATGGGGTAGTAACAGTTTTGCTCCATGGGATGAATAGGTTGGGATTGGGAAATAAAATAAATGATTACTTCGGTGTGGTTCGCTAATCCCAACTAGTTTAGAAAACCATAATTTGGTTTGAAATGATATCCAAAGGAAGATTAAAGAATAAATTTTAAGAATTTATCTTTGATAAAATTAATGGGAACAAATCCCTAGATATGTTAATATTTAAATAAAAGAACATTCAGAATTGGAATGAGGCGTGTGTTGTGTTTTTATAACACTTGTTTATTATATACGCGAGTTATTCGGAAAGGCCGGGTCTATACCCATTCTGAATAACTGATTCGACGATAAGTCGAAGATGAAGAAGGTGGTTGAAGACCGGAGGTCTTCACATCGTTTGAACGATTACTAGTGATCTTGATTGGGCTGTACACCCAAGAGGAGGGAAATAGTTGGTGATCGTCCAGACGTATTTGGAGATCAATGGATATGCGAGGTATAACGTGCCTCCGGTTTCGTTCAGACCCAGTACGGACTTGTAAATGGATTGTGTGTCTGACATTGGATTTTATTCCGTGCTGATTGATTTCTATTAAATATATATTTGTTTGGCGGCGGAGAATTTATTCTCTTGCTTAACGCCCTTCTCTAAGACGTACGAGCTCAGAGGTTATATATCGATAGATATCAGTCGCATGGCATGAATTGCCTGTGTGGCATGCTGAGATGCAGTGATCAAGGCTTTTGTTGAAAAGCAGAGTCTTGTGGTTGATGATCAAAGCACGACTTTAATACAGCGTAGCTATGTGTATAACGTTAATTCGCGAGCCTCACACCTCGGTATGAGTCAAAAATGGGATCGTGACTGCAGGGAGTGCATGATGTTTCTTTCTAGCTATGGGTGGTGTTAGCATTTTACTCGCCCTGACATCGTTGTTATTTTACCTATGTGGTTGTTGGATTGCGAGGCGCCTCGGATATATCGATCTCTTCGGAGCCAATGGATATTGGTCCGATAGGACCGGGAAACGTGTGTTCAGGAATAACCAATCCTCAAACATAAGAGAGGATCGGCCCTGAAGATCCAGGGGTCTTCTACGGGAGATCCTGAGGCATTTGCTAGAGTGTCTCGAATCGATGAGGAGCCATCCCTGGCCGCGACTCATGACGGAAATCCAATTTCCAATACGTGACATTTCGGTTTTATTTGTAGAGCCTAGTATGGCGACATAGTAGCATGGGATACTATGCCATCTATGATTGATACATTTATATTTGAAGTTGTTTTCATACACTTTACACTATAATAGTATCAAAAATGATTTGTTTTAAACGTACCAAGCATGTTTGGCTATTATAAGGGAAAACCCTATCCTCCGGCTTGCGTTGCATTGTGTGATGAGACCTGGGCCTTATAACAGCTTCATTTTTTCAAAAATGCATTGCGTTGTTTATTCTATGCACTCGTATTCTCGGGAGGAAACCTGTTTCGTGTTATACGGCGTAGTCCCTTGAATTAATCTCTTTAAAAGTAAAGTTTTAAATAACTCTTTTAGTTCTCACACCAGTCACATGATTGACCTGGAGTTTATTGTTTTAACCTAAACTCTGGGTGCCCCTATTTTCCCCACGGGCAGCTAGTAGTTTTGGTTTTGCAGATTTATATTCACAGGATCCTGGTTTACAGCTGGAATGATATTCGGAAAGCTCTGTATCTGTTTATCTCTTTCATTTGTGTATTGTATTATTTTTCCGCTGCTATGTAATGTAATTTAAATCTCTGATATTTCTCTAATGTATAATATTTACTCATACTATGTATATTCTTGTATTCTGATGGAATTGTTGTAATATGAAATGAAATGTTCTTCTGTTTTTGTTCTGATTTGTCGTGTTCTCAACTCAATCCGTGCTTTCCTTCACGGGGAAGTTCGTGTCGTTTCAGCAGATTTTCAGGCCATCACATATTAAGTGGTTTTATAAGTGTAATTAATATTCAAAATGTCATATCTTATTCAAATCTTATCAAAATCGAATGATTTAAGATCAGTTGGAACCGTGAATTCAAGAACTATGCTATGAAACTGAATGAAAGACATTTGGAGCATATTACAATTTAAAGCAAGATAAAACGCTTGATATTTGATTGACGAACTCATATAAGCGTTAATATTTTAATGCTTATATGGTATACACTAAGATATGTGGGTTGGTTGTTATAATTGATTGTGATGTGTGAGAAATAAATTTATAAAATGTTTGGAATTATATTCGATTTTATTTATAAATCAAATATGGTTTGAATAGGTCGAGTCGCGCAGCGACCATTCGCGAATTTCAACTGTTAACTTCGAATTGACATAACAGGAGATCCGACCGTCGGATTATCCCGAAACTGGAAACGTTGGATTCAAAATTAAAAGAGCTTTCAAATAAAATTAAAATATTTAAAATCCAATGGTTAGATTTCAAGATAAGCCAAAATCAATATTTGAAAAGGTCATTGTAAATGCAGTTCGATGACCGTATATGGAAATCGACTGAAATGGTCGTATTAAAATTATTAAAAATATGGATAAATTGTGTTAAATCAAATTAAACGATTTAAAAATATTTCAGATTAAATATTCCAAAATTTGGAAAGATAAAAGATATTTATCTGAATGAACTGGTTAACAACAAAAACAAAGAACTGAAAGAAATTATCATGTTTTTAATACAACCAGAATTTTCCAACGTGTGAATTGGAATGGATTTGAATGGAAACAATCTTCGGAATATTTTGATATTGGATTCTGTGATTATACAGACATTATTGAGGAATTTGGAAGATATAGATATCGTTATTCCCAATACGATTTTTGTTCATTTCAGAATTTGATATTGAATATAAATCGATATGATTTCTATTTAGAGTCTTATATTTAATATCAAATTGGATTTTGGGGTTTGTCGTGAATGGTGTCTTCAATAACACTATTCTTAAACCTAATTGAGAAAGGAATGAATCTTTTTATTACGATTAATGAAGTTTTCCAATTAATAAATATAATTGGAATTAAATGGAAGTTGATTTTGGGTTCGTTATGAACTGCGTTTTAAATAACATTAGTTCTTACAATCCAATTAACCGTGAAGTTATGATTTGGAATTTATAAATCTTTTAATTAAGACTTAACGGAAAATTTTCCAAAGTGAAGTTTTTAGTTTTAATTAACTAAATTGTAATTGAATGGAATTCGATTTAATAATAATCAAGATGAGCTTCTGTGAATGAAGACCGCTACTATTTACGGAATTTAAAAGGCTTTGTCGTTTGTCCACTTATAGTATCAGTTTGATACATAAATTTATACCGATTACGATTAATTTGATTTCCGTGAAGGTTCCATTTTGATGGAAGATGATTTTGGGTTTATCGTGAACTATGTTTTAAATAAAATTTGTTCTTTAACCCAAGTAAAGGTGGGATTAATTTCCAAAAAGTTGAAAAATCATTAAGTAATGAGTTTTGAGATTGAAATTAAGTATAGTTTTAATAAATCTTTAATTAGATGTGGAATGAATAGATAGTAATTAAATTTACCAAAGCACAATAAGTGGTTTAAACAATATATACTTGGTTGTTGATATTGATTGTGATTGATTGATTGTTTGGATTGTGCTCGACTAGTTTATGAGCAGCTATGCTTTTACATTTAGCATTGGATTGGGTAGAAATATTGGTATGCTAACACCTTGTGAAACACTTCATGATTTGACTATGAGATGTTTAGCGATGTTGTTGAGTTCATTTCAAATTTAACGAATGATTTTGAAATGAGATTTCTTAAATGAAGAGAAATGTGTTCCCGATTTTGAATAGGTAATGTTTTATAAAAATGTTTTATAAAATGGAAAGGATTTCGAGGATTAAACCCGATGTTTTGGAAATGATTTAGAATTGGACTCTATATTTGATGTTGTAGTTCATCACATAACCGACTAGTTACTATTGATGATATATATGTTTAGTGGCGGAGAATTTATCCTCTTGCTTAACTCCCTTCTTTGAGACGTATGTGCTCAAAGGTTATATGATTAATAAAGACTAATCATATGTGTGGATTGCTGATGTGAAGTACTATAGTTTGAAAGTACTTGTGATTATTATGTTGTGATATGATTTTTCCACTTCGGGATATAAAAAGATTTAGTATGTGGCTAAAAGTTCGGGTAACCCTGACGACTAAAAATATGGGTGGGAGAGGACCCAGGACCTTAAGACTTGGTCAGTGGTCAGGTGTAGCCTGCTCCATGCGTGGGAGGTGCACATATATATATATATATATATATATATATATATATATTTATATATCGAGTGACTAAGGAACAAAACCTTTGTCATGTTGACGGGAGAAACCTCCCGATATTTGGTTGCATACTGTTTGTATTCATCGTGATATTTTGGAATTCATATTTCCAAAGATTTTGGTTTGAGATCCCGAAATGAAATCTACTTTGATATGAAAGCTAGACATGAAATCTACTTTGATATGAAATGAAATCTACTTTGATATAAAGTCCAAAGGAATAATTTCTGTAAAGATAATTGAATTTGGAAAATCTAAATTTGGGGATTAAGCCTAAATGGGTCGATTAGAAAACTGTACGTTGTTTGATGCATCATAGGATTTATTTATAAGTCTAGTTTGGATTGTTGTTTATGCACTAACAATCTAGTGGAGTAAACCTATTCTGTATTATACGGCGTGGTCCCGTAATATGCCTTATTTGAATAAGTTAATTTAGCTGTTAGAGTTTCTCATACCAGTCCCCTGACCGACTCATGGTTTGTTTTTCCCTTGGAAACTCGGGTGCCCATATTTTCCACATGGGCAGTCGAGTAGTTTGTTTTGCAGATTATTTCATTAAGCAGGATTTTGGATTAAAGCTTAAAACTATGTCCAGAGCATTGATAGTCTTCTGCTGTGTTAGTTTATTTGTTTCCGCTGCATTGTATTGTATTTACTGTAATTTATCTTCCGCTGTATTATTTCAATGTACTCTGATATTCTGTACTCTAATATAACATTATTATGATGTTTTATAAAGGTCTTTTGTTGTTTGTTCTGATGTGTTGTGTGCCTAAAGTTAGCGTATCCACCCGGAAAGGAGGGTCACTACAACCCTGTTGAACCACAAGAAATCGTATCCTAGCTTCGTAAAGTGGAGAATCGCATCCCGGTCCTCAAAATCTCGCATGAGAAGGAAATTTTGCATCCCACCTGGGGGATGCGAAATTGCGCATCCAATGGATGCGAAATTGCGCATCCAATGGATGCGAAATTGCGCATCCAATGGATGCGAATTTTTGCATCCAATGGATGACAAAATTCATATCTAAGGGATGTGAAAATTCACATCCTAAGGATACGAGTTTTGGTATCAGGAGGATGCGAAATGGGGCAGATGCGAGGTGGCTGGGGACGCGAATAGAGGATGCGATTCGGTGGTGCGATGCGATATTCTGGGTGATGCGATGGTGTAATAGAAGATGTGATGTGGCGGAAGCGAGGTGGAGGGTTGCGATGCGAGTCGATGTGAGGCAAGATAAGGAATTCGGGCTTCCAGGGCTGAAGAAAAACAGACGAATCAGGATTATGCGACCACGGACCCCCACCGGCGCTGCGCCCGGATTCGTTGACGGCTCACCTTGGGCCTGGCACCAGGCTCTCCTTCTATAACGGTTACAGCGCAAAACACCATAATCGACATTTTCGAGACAAACTGGTTTGTGTTTGCTGACGCCTGAGCATGTTGCTAACCGGAAACTTGACATGTGACGGCTTTGACAGAAAAGCGTGTCTATAGATGCCATTTCCAATCCTTTTCCAAACGCGTCGCGACGTTGATTGAACTGTTTTTCGTTTTTCGATTACATTCCTGACGCGTGACAGCTTTGAAAAAAAGCATGTCAACATTTGCCCTCTGAAACATATCTTGCTGGTCAAAGGAAGGCGTGTTTTGCGATAATAGAGAAATCCAGAAACCTACGATCGCTTCGGATCATATTATTTATGAGTCTGAAAACCCGAAAGCTTGAACTTTGAAGAATTTGGACAATCAATCTGAATTGTAATATTTAGATACCTGCGATCGCTGTGGATCGTATTAATTAGAAATCCACGATCGTTTTTGATCGTATTAGATAGAAATCACTAGAATAGTTTGAGTATGGGACGGACTGGAGGATTCCAATTACCTGCAAAGTAAAGAGATGTGTTACATCCTTGGTCTGCTCGCATTCGCGAAACATCCAAGGGATTGATTTCTTCCTTGGTCTGCTCGCATTTGCGAAACAGCCAAGGGTTTGATTTCCTCCTTGGTCTGCGTGCATTCACGAAACAACCAGGGGATTGATTTCATCCTTGGTCTACTCGTATTCGTGAAACAACCAAGGGCTTGATTTCCTCCTTGATCTACTCGCATTCATGAAACAACCAAAGAATATAGTTTCGTCCTTGGCAAACACGCTTTGGTGATGCAACCGAGGGATACATTTCATCCTTGGTTTGCTCACATTCGCAAAACAGCCAAGGGATGTAATTTCTTCCTTTGCGATCATGCTTCGGCGATGCAAGCAAGGGATATATTTCATCCTTGGTCTGCTCGCATTCGCGAAACAGCCAAGGGATGTAATTTCATCCTTGGTGATCATGCTTCGGCGATGCAACCATGGGATACATTTCATCCTTGGTCTGGTCGCATTCGCGAAACAGCCAAGGGATATAGTGCCATCCTTGACGATCACGCTTTGGCGATGCAACCAAGGGATACATATCATCCTTGGTCTGCTTGCATTCCCAAAACAGCCAAGGGATATCGTTCATCCTTGATCTGCTCACATTAGCGCAACTTCCAAGGGATATACGCTTCGGCGATGCAACCAAGGGATACATTTCATCATTGGTCTGCTTGCAACCAAGGGATGCAACCAAGGGTGATTCCTAGGATGTGATAGGAGCGTGCCTTCGGTTCATCCTATTCCTAGATTACTTGTATGGTCGAATGTCTGACAGATTATTTCATAAGAATCACGTACATTGATTTTTACAAATGTAGTCCTATCAGCTGCAGAATATTTTTGTGGACGTCAATTAGTGATTTGATGGATCTGACAATGTGGCATTCAAATTAAATGGTGGCCAGATGTTCTAAAGGAAAATTCTAACCTCAAGCCTCATCGATCAGGAAATGACAAAAATCGTGCAAGCAGCATGGCTATGTGGGTCGCTCCCATTAAGGTGTATAATCACCTATCTAGAGAAATTCCATTTGCTTCTTTAATCTATTTCGATGCTGTCCCTTTTTCGGGAAACGGTTGCTAATCCCAACCGTTGGAGATATACATTCGATACACTCAAGCAAAATGAGTGGTCGATCATGTGTGGGCCACGTTGCAAGACGTTCTTGTTGAACCTAGTGTATTCCCCTCTAGAGATACACTATCGGCAGGTGGTTCCATACCTTGTCATAGTCGGAATCCAATCTCCAATAAGCATCCGCGGTTTTGATTGTATACTATATAAGTGGAGCATGAGATGCAAGCATTCCGCTAGATTGCTATATATTTGTATTTAAACACTATTATAATATCAGATGATATATATGATTTCATTGGGTTATCGTAAGGTAAAAATCGTCCATATTTATGTGTGGATTTGGCCTTACGATTATCTTTTTTTTTTCGAAAACTGTAACGACCCGGAAAATCTGAACCAATTTAAAAATTTTAAATTGGCTATTTTAGTGAATTTTAAATATTTAAAATAAATATTTTAGATAACAAGGAGGAAAAAGTAGTTTGAATCGATGTTTGAAATTGAATATAATCACTTTGAATTATAAACATGGCCTGAAATGGCGCGGCAGTTTCAAAATTTGAATTCAAACTTTGACTGACTGTACCGGGTGCAAAATAAAACGGATTTTAGTGAAACCAAAAATATTTAAATCTGTTAGTGAATATCTTTCTAACAAATCTGAAAGATCGAAGTTTCATAGAGGGAAGCAAAAGTTATGGCCAAATGAATTTTCAGAAAGGTCGCTATAGAGTTTATATAGCCCGTGAAAATGGCAATTTTGCAAATGACCTCGGAATTCGACGAAACCACTTTTGTTGGATCCTGGATGTTAAACTATTGCTAGGTTTCAAATTTCATAATTTTTGAAGCTAGTATGTGAGCGTGGCAAAGGGAAATGTGTTTGGTCGATTTCTATTAAATTGGATCGACCAGAAAGGGGCCATTTTTCAAACGGTCTCAGAATTCGATGAAACTAGTTTTGTTGGGACCGTATCGTCAAAACATAGCTAGATTTATTTTTCGGGAATTTTTAGAATCAGTTTGTGGCCCCGGCAAATTGAAATGCTCGTTCAAATTAAATATTGAATGTTTTATACTTTAATTTGAAGGAAAACTGATTGAAACAGTCGAATGGGCCTACGAAACATATCCCATTGTGTTCGGAATGGGGGTAAAACGCTGGGGATGACAATCGTTGGGTTTGGATGGGCGTTCGTGTGTGAAGAGGGGTATTTTTTAGAATTTAAAAATTATAAAATAAAATAAAAATTCTAATTGGCCATTCACTCCCAGAAAACCCGATACAACCCCAAACAAGAACGGCGGCTGCTTCTTCCTCCTTCTCTCCTCTTTTTCTCTCCAATCACTCAATAAAATCAAGTGCTTCTTTGGGGGATTTTGAAGAGCTTCGAGCCCTCTTTAAATCCATACAAGGTTTGGATTTTTTCGTGTAGTGTGTAAAGAGTTACGAGCCCAGGAAGTTCGCTGTTTCCTCCCTCCGCCGCGACTGCCATCCTCGATCAAAGTGGGCCCCCTACCACCGTTGGGCGTGCCTTTCCACGCTCCAGGCCGTGGCACAACCCGATCGTCGATCCGCTGCACCATTGGATCGAAAAATGAAAACCTAGTTTTGAAGATCGAGCTGAGGCAACGGCCTATTTTAAATAAACTATATTATAGCAGTTTAAAGCGCTACCATTTTTGATTTCACTGTAAAAATCATACCTTTTTCGTTTGTTGACGAAATTCAGTGAAACAAGAGACAGTGGACTCGTGTGGACGTCTTCTACATTCTAGAAGAGACCGCATATTTTTCTGAGCCTTCTTCTATTTTTGGTGGAGTGAAACCTAATGTGAGATTTCTAAATTATGAACGATATGGAAAACGACGATATATAAATTATATAGTCGATGTATGAGTTATATAAGCGTTGTACACCTCATGTATAAGTGTTGTATAAGTTGTACGTTCGATATATAAGCTATATATGCATTGTAAAAATTATATATGTGTTGAAATAGAAGCGAAATGCTTATATAATATATATATGTGTATATATATATATACGCCCCTCATCCACAAACCATGGACGATATTTATTGGTTGTAATTGATGTGAAAATGGGTTGATAGCGAATGGTTAATTAGAATTGTTTGTGGTTGAAATTAATTGATAGTGGTTGAAAAATACCTGTTTGTGGTTGAGAATTATTTGGTTGAAACCACATAGGATTAGTTTGTGGAAATGAAAAATATATACATGCCGCCTACGTGCGAACTAGATGCATGAAATCCCCATTGTCAAAAGCTGCGAGGCTTTAAGGTAGAGCGAGGAGCCGTACTAGGGACGGCCCTGGTTTTAACTACCCTGCCGTTATGCTGCCGAAATTTTGAATAATATTCATGTGTTAGAATTATTTTCATGTGTTAAAACTATATTCGTGTGTTGAATAGAAATTCATCTATTGAACGACATTCATGTTTTGAAATAAATTATTTTGTAAAAATAAAAATCACCTTTTTATCTATATATATAAACTATAGAAAACCTTCATGTGTTGAATTGAAATTCATTCGTTGAATAGAAATTCATGTGTTGAATGGTATTCGTGTTTTAAAAATAAAAATCACCCTTTTTATCTATATATATAAACTATAGAAAACCTTCGTGTGTTGAATTGAAATTCATTCGTTGAATAGAAATTCATGTGTTGAATGGTATTCGTGTTTTAAAAATAAAAATCACCCTTTGTATCTATATATATAAACTATAGAAAACCTTCATGTGTTGAACTGAAATTCATTCGTTGAATAGAAATTCATGTGTTGAATGGTATTCGTGTTTTAAATATAAAAATCACCTTTTTTATCTATATATAAACTATAGAAAACCTTCATGTTTTGAATAGAAATTCATTCGTTGAATGGAAATTCATGTGTTGAATGGTATTCATGTTTTGAAATAAATTGTTTATAATAAAAATCATATTTTTATCATTTATATGAACTATATAAAATAGCCGTGTTTTGAAAGAAATTGTTTTATAATAAAATCATATTTTTTACCATCTATATGAACTATATAAAATAGTCGTGTTTTGAAATAAATTGTTTAACAATAAAAATCATATTTTTGTTATATACATGAATTGTTAAAAATAGTGAAGTGTTGAAATAGAAGACAGTTGGATAAAAATAACATTTTTATCAAATGTATGAAAAGCATATAGCTTTGAAATCGAAGAATCGATTATATATATATAACTAATATAAATCGAATAACGAAGCTGTAGTTCGTGTTTTGAAACCGTGATTTCACACGATTAGTGCGGGAGATCCGACCATCGGATTTTCCCGAAACCGAAACCGTTGGGTTCGCTTTGGAAATATCTTTCCAACGACACCAACTTTGCAAAGATCCAACAGTTGGATTGTCTGGAATGTTTAATTCAAATCTGAAGAAAAACAGCGCCAGAATCGATTATATATATATATGTAATTAAATTAAATCGATTAACGACGCTGCAGTTCGTATTTTGAAATCGAAACTTCAAACGATTGCACCGGGAGATCCGACCGTCGGATTTTACCAAAACTGGAACCGTTGGATTCGTTTTGAAAAGATCTTTCTAATGATGTAAATTTTGTGAAGATCCAACGGTTAGATTTTTAGATATGTGTAAATCAAATCTGAAGAAAAACAGCGCCACGGCCGCGTTACGGCCCGAAGCGTCGTTTGAATAAATTGGCTATTTTAAAATAAATAAAAATAGCAATAAATCATTATAAAATATTATAAACGATATGGATGTGAAATTTAGAAACTAACTGAAGGTTGGCTAAGTCGAATGGTTTCCTGGATTTTGATCTGATGTTGGTTTCGGCCTTCGGGGTTAATATTTGGGAAATCGTTCTCTTACTGATTTACGGTTAGTGGCTAATGAATTGAAATGATGCGTATATTATGTTTGTGTAGCACTTGTTTATTATATACGCGAGTTGCTCAGAAAGACCGGGTTTATCCCATTCTGAATAACTGAATCGACGATAAGAAATCGAAGATGAAGATGGTGGTCGAAGACCGGAGATTTTCGCCTCATTTGGATGGTAACTGATGTCCTGATTGGGAGGCATCCCGAAATATGGATAATGAGTGGTGAACGTCTAGACGTACGTGGAGATCGATGGGTTTGCGAGGTATATAGTGCCTCCGGTTTCGTTCAGACCCAGAACGGACTTGCAAATGGACTATGTGTCTGACATTGGAATTCATTCTGTGTGATTGATAGCCATCAGTTACATGGCGTGAATTGCCTGTGTGGCATGCTAAGATTCAGTGATCAGGGCTTCTGTTGAAAAGAAAAGTCTTGTAGTTGATGATCAAAGCACCGCCTGTGTGGCGTAGCTTTGTGTATAACGTTAATTCGCGAACCTCACACCCCGGTATGAACTAGAAACGGGAGAGGACCTCAGGGAGGGCGTGCGTTTCCTTCTAGCTAGAGGTGGTGTCGGTGCTTAAACTGGCTGACATTTATATCATTTTCACCTATGTGGTTGTTGCTGTTGCGAGGCGCCTCGGTTATATCGGCCGATCCGGGACCGATGGAGTTATTCGTTGGCTCATTTACGCCCCAAAGGGCGGGGAAACGTAGTGTTCAGGAATAATAATCCACATCGGTGGACCGGCCCTGACGATCCAAGGCTTGCCTGCGCGCTTGCCTGAGACTCGGGCTAGACAGTCTCGAAGTCGGTAAGGACTATCTTTTGCCTTGGTTCATGACGGAAATCCAATTTCCAAATACGTGACTGTGCGGTTTTGATTGTATATATATATGGCGACATGATATATAGTACCCATGCCGTCTATGATTGATAGTTATGATTGAAATTGTTTTTGAAACATATGAACACTAGTAATAATATCAAATGCTTTTGTTTTATTCGTATCAAGCATATTTTGGCCATTATAAGGTAAAACTCTATCCTCCGGTTTGCGTTGCATTGTGTGATGGGAACTGAGTCTTATAATGGCTTCATTTTTATAAAAAGCATTGCGATGTTTAAAAGAATTATTTGTTTTAAAACACTGGCAATCCAATGGTGTAAACCCGTTCCGCGAAAGTTGCGTGGTCCTGTGATTAGCCAAATTATATAATGTGTTAAGAAGATTTATCATACCAGTCCCATGACTGACTCGTAGTTTGTTTCACTTGCAAACTAAGGTGCCCCTTTTTCTACACGGGCAGCCTTGTGTTTAGGTTTTTAGCAGGCTCTTTCTGGATAGCTGGAGCTGAAGATGGATTCTATCATTTATCTCTTTTTATGCTGTTCAGCTCCTATTGTACATATTATGTTTGTTTTCCGCTGTAGACATTTATGTATAGCTTAACTGTATTTGTACTAAGTATGATCCTGTATACTGTGTAACTCTGATGATTATGTTTATCCAGTGTATTATTGTCCATTATCTGGTGTATTTATTTATTTCTGATCTGCTATTATATGTTTATGTGTTATATTCCAAAGATTACCCTTAACATCGTCAATACGGGTTTTGGGGTCATCACAACGTGGTATCAGAACTTTGGTTAAGCTTAGCTCTGGTATGTAACACATTAACGAACTCGTCAGAGATAGAACCTGTAGTGTTCTATGACAAGTAACTCATTATAGATAGGATCAGCAATATCCTAGTATGAGTATAGCAGAATAACTCGTTAGAGATGGGGTCAGAAGTGCCCCAGGACGAGTCGAGAGTTATATGTTTATAAATAACGTATTTGTGATTATATATCTAGTTTGGTTTTAGAAATATGATTTTAGAATATATAAAAGATGTATGTTTCAAAAGTTAAAAATAAATTTGCTTGTTGTTTGCATTGTGTGATAGTACATTTGATTAATTAAATTATTAGAACGATAGTTAATTTAATCAATAAGATAATGAATGGTAGAATTTATTCGATTAAATCACACATTGAACTGATATAAAAATAGATAGGAATATATACGTGTGCATCATATATGTTTGAACAGGTAAATGGATAGCTGTTGAGTAAAGAAATTATTTGCGTGCCCGAAAAATAGGTAAACCTTAATGAGTTGGATGCACAATTTTATTATTATATCAACTCCTGTGAATGCCATTGGATGCGGAGTGCTGGTTATTCTGTGTGTAATAATAAACATCGCCATAGGATAGTAACAATTAATTTTGAACTACACTACATGGCATACTTCTTGAAAATAGGCATACTTCATCATATACCACATAAGCATTTGGAGCTTGTGTGACGAGGTGGAAGATTTACCATACGAGCGAGAGACTTGTATGGCGATGACTATATATTTTACAGGTTGAACTGATGACTGATATGGACCATATAAAATTGTAACGATAAATTGCCAGATTAGTAAAACCCCACACGGGTCTGGAGTTGACAATAATCATGTCTCTCTAGTCATTAGATACGGCACATGGATTATTTATTCCCACACGGGACGAGGTGATGAGAATTTATTCTCTGGAGCAATTAAAATACGCTCCCTCGGGCTTTGACAGGGTGACGAGAATTTATTCTCTGGAGTTATTTCTATACACGCTCCCCTGTAAACACCAGAATATATCACTATAAATATGTGTATGCTTTATAGGATTTATTGGGTACCTAATACGGCCCAATAAATTTCCAAACCCCTCCCAATACGAAGGAGTTTATGGCGAAATTTTTCGAAAATTCCAGTTGTTAGCCAAATTTTTTGAAGAATTTAAAAATTCTCAGAAACTGAAAAGTTGGAGAATGGAAGCCAGATTGAACGTAGTGTTGATTAATCAAACCACTTTCGACTTTGTTCCTTTTCGGGGACGAAAAGTTTTAAGTGGGGGAGATTTTAACGACCCGGAAAATCTGAACCAATTTAAAAATTTTAAATTGGCTATTTTAGTGAATTTTAAATATTTAAAATAAATATTTTAGATAACAAGGAGGAAAAAGTTGTTTGAATCGATGTTTGAAATTGAATATAATCACTTTGAATTATAAACATGGCCTGAAATGGCGCGGTAGTTTCAAAATTTGAATTCAAACTTTGACTGACTGTACCGGGTGCAAAATAAAACGGATTTTAGTGAAACCAAAAATATTTAAATCTGTTAGTGGATATCTTTCTAACGAATCTAAAAGATCGAAGTTTCATAGAGGGAAGCAAAAGTTATGGCCAAATGAATTTTCAGAAAGGTCGCTATAGAGTTTATATAGCCCATGAAAATGGCCATTTTGCGAATGACCTCGGAATTCGACGAAACCACTTTTGTTGGATCCGGGATGTTAAACTATTACTAGGTTTCAAATTTAATAATTTTTGAAGCTAGTATGTGAGCGTGGCAAAGGGAAATGTGTTTGGTCGATTTCAATTAAATTGGATCGATCAGAAAGGGGCCATTTTTCAAACAGTCTCAGAATTCGACGAAACTAGTTTTGTTGGGACCGTATCGTCAAAACATAGCTAGATTTATTTTTTGGGAATTTTTAAAATCAGTTTGTGGCCCCGGCAAATTGAAATGTACGTTCAAATTAAATATTGAATGTTTTATACTTTAATTTGAAGGAAAACCGACTGAAACAGTCGAAAGGGCCTACGAAACATATCCCATTGTGTTTGGAATGGGGGTAAAATGCTAGGGACGATAGTCGTTGGGTTTGGATGGGCGTTCATGTGTGAAGAGGGGTATTTTTGAGAATTTAAAAATTATAAAATAAAATAAAAATCCTGATTGGCCATTCACTCCCAGAAAACCTGATACAACCCCAAACACAAACGGCGGCTGCTTCTTCCTCCTTCTCTCCTCTTTTTCTCTCCAATCACTTAATAAAATCAAGTGCTTCTTTGGGGGATTTTGAAGAGCTTCGAGCCCTCTTTAAATCCATACAAGGTTTGGATTTTTTTCGTGTAGTGTGTGAAGAGTTACGAGCCCAGGAAGTTCGCCGTTTCCTCCCTCCGCCGAGACCGCCATCCTCGATCGAAGTAGGGGCCCTACCACCGTTGGGCGTGCCTTTCCACGCTCCAGGCCGTGGCACAACCCGATCGTCGATCCGCTGCACCATTGGATCGAAAAGTGAAAACCTAATTTTGAAGATCGAGCTGAGGTAACGACCTATTTTAAATAAACTATATTATAGCAGTTTAAAGCGCTACCGTTTTTGATTTCACTGTAAAAATCATATCTTTTTCGTTTGTTGACGAAATTCAGTGAAACAAGAGACAGTGGACTCGTGTGGACGTCTTCTACATTCTAGAAGAGTCCGCATATTTTTCTGAGCCTTCTGCTATTTTTGGTGGAGTGGAACCCAATGTGAGATTTCTAAATTATGAACGATATGGAAAACGACGATATATAAATTATATAGTCGATGTATGAGTTATATAAGCGTTGTACACCTCATGTATAAGCGTTGTATAAGTTGTACGTTCGATATATAAGTTATATATGCGTTGTAAAAATTATATATGTGTTGAAATAGAAGTGAAATGCTTATATAAAATATATAAATATATATATATATGCTCCTCATCCACAAACCATGGACGATATTTATTGGTTGTGATTGATGTGAAAATGGGTTGATAGCGAATGGTTGATTAGAATTGTTTGTGGTTGAAATTGATTGATAGTGGTTGAAAAATACCCGTTTGTGGTTGAGAATTATTTGGTTGAAACCACATAGGATTAGTTTGTGGAAATGAAAAATATATACATGCCGCCTGCGTGCGAACTAGATGCATGAAATCCCCATTGTCAAAAGCTGCGAGGCTTTAAGGTAGAGCGAGGAGCCGTACTAGGGACGACCCCGATTTTAACTACCCTGCCGTTATGCTGCCGAAATTTTGAATAATATTCATGTGTTAGAATTATTTTCATGTGTTGAAACTATATTCGTGTGTTGAATAGAAATTCATCTATTGAACGACATTCATGTTTTGAAATAAATTGTTTTGTAAAAATAAAAATCACCTTTTTATCTATATATATAAACTATAGAAAACCTTCATGTGTTGAATTGAAATTCATTCGTTGAATAGAAATTCATGTGTTGAATAGTATTCGTGTTTTAAAAATAAAAATCACCCTTTTTATCTATATATATAAACTATAGAAAACCTTCGTGTGTTGAATTGAAATTCATTCGTTGAATAGAAATTCATGTGTTGAATGGTATTCGGGTTTTAAAAATAAAAATCACCCTTTTTATCTATATATATAAACTATAGAAAACCTTCATGTGTTGAATTGAAATTCATTCGTTGAATAGAAATTCATGTGTTGAATGGTATTCGTGTTTTAAATATAAAAATCACCTTTTTTATCTGTATATATAAACTATAGAATACGATCATGTGTTGAATAGAAATTCATGTGTTGAATGGTATTCGTGTTTTGAAATAAATTGTTTATAATAAAAATCATATTTTTATCATTTATATGAACTATATAAAATAGCCGTGTTTTGAAGGAAATTGTTTTATAATAAAATCATATTTTTGCCATCTATATGAACTATATAAAATAGTCGTGTTTTGAAATAAATTGTTTAACAATAAAAATCATATTTTTATTATATACATGAATTGTTAAAAATAGTGAAGTATTGAAATAGAATACAGTTGGATAAAAATATCATTTTTATCAAATGTATGAAAAGCATATAGTTTGGAAATCGAAGAATCGGTTATATATATATAATTAATTAAAATAAATCGAATAACGAAGCTGTAGTTCGTGTTTTGAAACCGTGATTTCACACGATTAGTGCGGGAGATCCGACCATCGGATTTTCCCGAAACCGAAACCATTGGGTTCGCTTTGGAAATATCTTTCCAACGACACCAACTTTGCAAAGATCCAACGGTTGGATTGTCTGGAACATTTAATTCAAATCTGAAGAAAAACAGCGCCAGAATCGATTATATATATATAAATATAATTAAATTAAATCGAATAACGACGCTGCAGTTCGTATTTTGAAATCGAAACTTCAAACGATTGCACCGGGAGATCCGATCGTCGAATTTTCCCAAAACTGGAACCGTTGGATTCGTTTTGAAAAGGTCTTTCTAATGATGTAAATTTTGTGAAGATCCAACGGTAGTTTTTCAGATATGTGTAAATCAAATCTAAAGAAAAACAGCGCCACGGCCGCGTTATGGCCCGAAGCGTCGTTTGAATAGATTGGCTGTTTTAAAATAAATAAAAATAGCGATAAATCGTTATAAAATATTATAAACGATATGGATGTGAAATTTGGAAACTAACTGAAGGTTGGCTAAGTCGAATGGTTTCCTGGATTTTGATCTGATGTTGGTTTCGGCCTTCGGGGTTAATATTTGGGAAATTGTTCTCTTACTGATTTACAGTTAGTGACTAATGAATTGAAATGATGCGTATATTGTGTTTGTGTAGCACTTGTTTATTATATACGCGAGTTGCTCAGAAAGACCGGGTTTATCCCATTCTGAATAACTGAATCGACGATAAGAAATCGAAGATGTAGACGGTGGTCGAAGACCGGAGATTTTCACCTCATTTGGATGGTAACTGATGTCCTGATTGGGAGGCATCCCGAAATATGGATAATGAGTGGTGACCGTCCAGACGTACGTGGAGATCGATGGGTTTGCGAGGTATATAGTGCCTCCGGTTTCGTTCAGACCCAGAACGGACTTGCAAATGGACTGTGTGTCCGACATTGGAATTCATTATGTGTGATTGATAGCCATCAGTTACATGGCGTGAATTGCCTGTATGGCATGCTAAGATGCAGTGATCAGGGCTTCTGTTGAAAAGCAAAGTCTTGTAGTTGATGATCAAAGCACCGCCTGTGTGGCGTAGCTTTGTGTATAACGTTAATTCGCGAACCTCACACTCCGGTATGAACCAGTAATGGGAGAGGACCTCAGGGAGGGCATGCGTTTCCTTCTAGCTAGAGGTGGTGTCGGTGCTTAAACTGGATGACATTTATATCATTTTCACCTATGTGGTTGTTGCTGTTGCGAGGCGCCTCGGTTATATCGGCCGATCCGGGACCGATGGAGTCATTCGTTGGCTCATTTACGCCTCAAAGGGCGGGGAAACATAGTGTTCAGGAATAATAATCCACATCGGTGGACCGGCCCTGACGATCCAAGGCTTGCCTGCGCGCTTGCCTGAGACTCGGGCTAGACAGTCTCGAAGTCGGCAAGGACTATCTTTTTCCTTGGTTCATGACGGAAATCCAATTTCCAAATACGTGACTGTGTGATTTTGATTGTATGTATATATATATATATATATATATATATATGGCGACATGATATATGGTACCCATGCCGTCTATGATTGATAGTTATGATTGAAATTGTTTTTGAAACATATGAACACTAGTAATAATATCAAATGCTTTTGTTTCATACGGTATCAAGCATATTTTGGCCATTATAAGGTAAAACTCTATCCTCCGGTTTGCGTTGCATTGTGTGATGGGAACTGAGTCTTATAATGGCTTGATTTTTATAAAAAGCATTGCGATGTTTAAAAGAATTATTTGATTTAAAGCACTGGCGATCCAATGGAGTAAACCCGTTCCGCGAAAGTGGCGTGGTCCTGTGATTAGCCAAATTATATAATGTGTTAAGAAGATTTCTCATACCAGTCCCATGACTGACTCGTAGTTTGTTTTACTTGCAAACTCGGGTGCCCCTTTTTCTACACGGGCAGCCTTGTGTTCAGGTTTTTAGCAGGCTCTTTCTGGATAGCTGGAGCTGAAGATGGATTCTATCATTTATCTCTTTTTATGCAGTTCAGCTCCTATTGTACATATTATGTTTCTTTTCCGCTGTAGACATTTATGTATAGCTGAACTATATTTGTACTAAGTATGATCCTGTATACTGTGTAACTCTGATGATTATGTTTATCCAGTGTATTATTGTCCATTATCTGGTGTATTTATTTATTTCTGTTCTGCTATTATCTGTTTATGTGTTATATTCCAAAGATTACCCTTAACACCGTCAATACGGGTTTCGGGGTCATCACAAAAACATTTTGAACTTAAAAATCAAGTTGGATGATCCCCCTTAAAACTTTGCGACTTTTTCTCACTTTGGTTCACTAGACTGACCTGGTGTTTGTAATGCTCGGGTTAGACCGGGTTGTATAGGTCTAGGTTATCAGATGATGCGAAGTCGAAAGACATGTTGGAGGAGTTCAGAAGTATGGTGAGATTCTGTAGTTATTATTCCACTATGTGATTGTATCTGAGGTTAGATTATTATAACTGTCCAGATGTGTGATGTATTCTGATGATTGTAAGTTTTATTTAAAACTCTCAATAAAGATTTATTTTATATTATGTTTTGTTCCGCTGCGATGTTGGACTATGATTCTTTGTATTGTGTTGGTTCTTCTTCTTCTATTCTAATATTTCTTCCTTCCTTATCTCATCTTCTAAATTCTTCCTATTGGCATCTGCGTTTTCCATACAAACTGGGTTGGACTGGTGTTCTTTGGTCAGCTCAAAAGGTGCCGGAAATTTGGGTCGTTGCATTTATGAAATCACATCTATGCTACAAGCCATTGGCTTGTACAAGTGTAATTTATTGTTCATACGAGTTTGCATGTGCTTCTGAATTGGTTAGGTTAGTGTAACTTTGCCGATTTCATGTATTTATGTTTCATTGAGTTGAAAATTATGATAAGGATTGTTCATACGATCTAATGCATATGCTATGTGTTGATTTGGTGATGTTGTGTAGCTTTGTTGTACCCCAACAAAGTTCTAGGTCTTAACAAGTCGCTTAAATCGCTTTAGCATGCTTTGGTTTTGGAATTTAGTTCATATTTGAATTTATAAACCGAATCATTGCAATCTAGTGTATACATGTTCATGCATGTGAAATGTTGTGTTGTGAGTTGCTTCGGCAAGCTATAGAAGCCTCATTTGCATGTATATAACATCCTAGGCCTTCGGGAATTTGTCGATATCATTTTAAGCATGTTTTCTAAGCTATATTGTGATGAGGTTTAGGTTCAGACATCTGAATATTTTAGGTCAGACGTCTGACCTGCTACGAATAATTATAAAAACAAAAGGAACAGAATACAGATGTCTGAAATTTTTAGTTCAGATGTCTGAATTCTAATTCAGGCGTCTGGTCAAAATAATTCAAACATCTGAAATAGCTCAAAAATAAACTAAATCCTTACTAGTTCAGGAAAATGCAAATTCAGACGTCTAAATCCTGTTTTTGTTTGAGTTTCAGCCGAGTTTAGGTCCATTTGAGCTCATTTCCGACCGAGTTTCGGCCCATTTCGCCTTCGTTTGTGACTTTGCAGTTTCTCTGGTTCGCAAATTTCTGCATCTCGATTTCATGAATTTTCGATTCATTTGTGGTGAACGAATATTATAATCGATAGTCGTGGGGTTTCGTCTACGTTATTAAAACATGAATTCTTCGTTTGATCGTTAATTCGATCAATATCACACGAGATTTGCCACTTCGAAATGATATAAAAAGGGTTTTTAATTATTAGTAGATACCAAATCTTTTACTAAACAGTTTTTAACTCTACTTCATTTTATGAAGTTATTTGACCCCTTGTGTTTGCTTTGACGTTAATTCTTGGACTCGTTCGATTGAACACCACGGCAATGATCGTCTCGTATTTCTAGTGGAATATACAACTTGTTTGTAAATTTTCGAGTAGAGCAAGTGGTTATGGGACAGGTAGTTCTACTCTTATATTTACTGGCTTGGCATAGTTTACACTAAACTTGATCAAATCTGATCAATCTGACCTTCGGGTCACACCGATGATCTTCAGATCATCCTGAGGAGCTTCGGCTCATGCGATCTTCGGATTCGCGATGGTCTTCGGATCATCCTGAGGAACTTCAGTTCATTCATTTATATCGTTGATCTTCAAATCATTTCGTATCGGCTAGATACGCGATATAATATTTTCTATTTCATGTGGACTTGATGGGTGACATCATTTCTCATGAATATCCTTGTGTTGATATCGTATTTTCTAATTCATGTAGACTTGATGGATGACATCATTTCTCATGAATCTCCTTGTGTTGATATCGTACTTTCTAATTCATGTAGACTTGATAGGTGACATTATTTCTCGTGAATATCAATATCTTTAGAGTGGGATAATCTTTTATAGCATCTATATTTCTGTGAGACATATTATAGACATTTTCCCGTGACTTCACACTTATTGTGATTATTTGTTGTTATTGCTCCTATGTCATTATCTGTTTATATCTCTATTCTATCTCAGTTTATTATAATGAGTACAACTAGACTGATCTGTTTATTGTTTATTCTTATAAATAATACTCGGGTCAGACCGAGGTATTACAGGTGCATCTCCTTGACTATAGCAAGGGCTAGCTTCTCCTTTTGGCTTACTGAACTTGTTTAGTAGTTTTATCTTTTATGTATTTGAGATAGTGACTCCTTATGTACAATATTTTTTTGGGCTTGCACTTGTATCCATTCCTATGTCGTGTAGTGGTTGGATTATGACCACTAACCTTGTATTTATACTCTTAATGTCTTGTTCATATCTATTTCCGCCTTAGTGATATGAATATCTCTGTGTCTGACTCTGATTTTATTGTTTTGTATTTTATATTACTTTCCGAATTATATATAGCCACTATGTAGTAGATTTGGACCTGATTTAGATGTGTCAGATTTCCTCATGAGATTTTAAAAAAGTTAGACCACATTATCCGACATATTTAACACTCGTTCAAAGCTAATATACAGATGGTCACTCCCCAACGGCCTTATTCTTCGAGTTAGTTGACACCATTGCTTGTAATGGCCTTGGCTAACACAAGTGTAGAGGTGGGGCGTTACAATTTGCTTAAAACGTATAGCACAGTATAAATTGCACTTTACCTGGGTTTGCATGCTACATGTTTTGAAAATACACTCATACCAGACGTGTTAGGTTTGACCCTGTTGATTGCCCATGCAATCTCCTGGGGCGTCTCACTCAAACAAGGCAGTCCAAGGAGTTTGTTTTACAGGTATGCATCTTTATTTCAGTTGCTTTCTACACTAAAGTACTGGACTGTAAATGCATCAGATATTGTTGTGTAGAGTATACTTGAAACCTGTATTAGTTAAAGTAATGTACTATATGATATTTGATCAATAATATTGTAACCAATTAAAAAATGTAACTGTTTATAAAGTGTACAGACATGAGAAATAGTATTTTTATGCAGTTAAGTAGTTATGCTTTCAAGTTTGTTAATGTATATATATTTATATATGTTCTTTGTTATGCAAATGTGACACTGTTATGGTATGTTGTGAGTGTTGGATATGATATTTTATGTGTTTGGTACTGTCAAAGAGATCATACTATATAAACCATATATGACTATGGTTTCTCAAGGATAGCTGAATTGCTAGACAAGAGTTTTAATGAGTTTTTTAAAAAGTGTTGGTTCGATGTTGCACATAAGTGCTATTGAGTTTATGCATCTCTGTGCAGCTAAAAAGGTTATAACATACAAACTGATGTGTGTATATGGAAGTCCAGCACACACACACAATTCTTGTTTTGTAGCCTGGAATGTAAGATTTGCCTTTTTACCTATATGTGTTTATAGGAATCATAGCTGAGTACAATTAATAAATATTTCCAGTTTGCATTTACTCAGCTATGGTAGTAAATAATATGACAAAGAAGAACAAATGTAGTTATTTTAATCTTGTTTAAGTTGTGTGTGATTAATTATTATTTTTAATTAATCTAAGGCCCTTTACGATTTAATTAACTCTGATTTAAGTAAAGGATACTTGTATATCCTCATATGTACAAGTTAGAAAATGTATTATACCAATATTTATATATTGGGGTTGAGAGATCCTGGATGTTGAAAGGTTATAGGGAGATAACCCTTGATAAGAGGACCCACAACTATTTTAATTTATAATTTAATTATGTGAAATCTGTTTTGAAATTTCTGGGGGTCCTCACACCATGGAGGCCTCTTGGCGACGGAAGTGTTCTTCCTGTTGTTCCAAGCAGGCAGTAAGATCTTTGGTCAGATATTTGACGACTCCGTCGATGTCGTCTCGTGTGACGTAGTTAGATGGGTTTCCAGCCAAGGAAAGTTCTTGTTCTTCCTCGACACATGCTACTTCAGAGCGAATGATTTGCTTCCTTTTAGCGACCATGATGGGAAATGAGTGGAGTTCGTTTCCAAGAGAAAGTTATCGAGAACTAAAGCCAAAAACTGAAGATGAAATCTAAGACTAAAGTTGAAGTTGTGCGCCCCCCTCCTGGCGTGCCAAAATGTTGACGAGGGAAAGTTGTCGTTTACTTAACGCACGCCAACACCCGAGTGTTTGTGTGAGAACAACACAATATGCTGAATGTAAAGTAAAGAAAATGCAAGGAGACACAACTTTTTATAGTGGTTCGGCACTAGCACGTATGTCCACTTTATAATAGTGATTCATCATATTTTTTTCCGATTACAAATGATATACAAGTTCGGACGATATTTGTGTAAAAGGTTGTATAAAAGCTAAACTTTGACTAAATTTTCCTTCTTCTTCTTCGTTGAGATAGGTTGACTTGGTCAACTATGTCAAAAATATGCTTCAATGTCCAAGAATTGTCGAAATAGTCCAATTCAGTCCAAAAGTAGTGTAATTATGCTTGTAAATGTCCAACAAGTGATAGAAAATGTGTATGCAATGTTTTAATCATCCAAAGTATGCCCAATAGATGGAAGCAATTAATGATGCTTGAGAGCTTCAAGTATGAGAAAAATCCAACCTTTTTGAATGAGAAGCTTGGGGGTATATATAGGAGGGAGCGGTAATGGAGTAGGTGAGATTTGGGAACCACATTACTGAAAATCACATCACATATAGCCTACACCCGAAAAATCGCATCACATCCTCCACATCACCCAAAAATCGCATCACATCATTGCAAATATCGCATCGCACCCTTTTGAACCTCGAGAAATCGCATCCTGGCTTCGTGAAGTGGAAAATCGCATCCCGGTCCCCCAAATTTCGTATCAGAAGGAGATTTCGCATCCCTCCTAGGGGATGCGAACTTCGCATCCCGGAGGTTTGCGAATTTTTTCATCCAAGGGATGCGGAAATTCATATCCAAAGGATGCGAGAACTCACATCCCAGGGATGCGAGTTTTCGCATTAAGAGGATGCGAAATGGGGCAGATGCGAGGTGACAGGGGATGCGAGTGGAGGATGCAATTTGGTGATGCGATATTCTGGGTGATATGTTTTTATGGCGTAATGGAGGATACGATGTGGCGGAAGCGAGGTGGAGGGATGCGATGCGAGCCGATGTGAGGAGAGACAAAGGAATTAGGGCTTCCAAGGCTGAGGAAAAACAAATGAATCGGGACTGTGGGGCCCTGGACCCCCACCGGCGCTGTGCTCGGACCCACTGATGGCTCACCTTCTGGCTTCCTACTCTTTACTATGATTAAACAGAATTGAGAACTTGATGATTTATAGACGTATTTGTCAGAGTAGTAGTAGAATTTTGAACAAACAAACTTTTATTTCGAGCTTAATTTACAGAACACTCTGGCTTTTCGCCATTACAGAAATATACAAGCTTCAAACTTAGATAATAATACATCAAAAAAAAATTCTCTCCCCCACACCATAAACTACACACTTATTTATAGTAGTAGAGATCGATTTCTGCTTCATTCTTAACCGGCATTTGTTTGTAAACTTGAGATAAGTTTTGCACTGGCAGATTCTTTTGGGATAGGCTTTATTGCTGGCACATTCTTTTAGGCTTTATTGCTGGCAGATTCCTTTTAGGCTTTATTGCTGGCACATTCTTTAAAGCTTTATTGCTGGCAGGCTTTATTGCTGGCTTCATTAACACCCTTCCTTTTGGAGACATGACATTATTGCTAGTATAAATAAGATTCCTCTTGTTTTGGCTTCTTCTGGCATGACTGATTAATTTTTTCATGAGAAATTTTCATGTGGCTTAAGCTCCCTTTCATCAATGATAATAACCTGATTATTAGGCAGTAGTAAATAAATATAAAGGATCCATCTTCCATTATTCCATTTTTTTACAACATTCTACATTATGTCTTTGGCAATTTGCATTCAATCTTCCGTTTCTCTTGAATTTCTTCATGAACTTTGATATGTAGAAAGACTCATAAGTTCTTCATCTTCACTTTTGGAGCTTAATAAAGCTTTAAGCTAGTCTTTTAATTCTCTTTTAGTGGAGCTAGCTATAAGCTCCTTAAGAAGTTCAGAAATATCTTTATTTGGTGATGACACTCCTGGAATTTTTACTGGTTCGTGATTAATTAAACCAACATCCGAAAATATCGAATCTTTAAAGAATTAAATTTATCCCACCATTTTATCAGTATTCTTCTTCCTAGATAAGGAATTTCGAAGGTTTCTCCATGTTTTTGGAGTATTCTGGGAATTATGACTACATCCCATTTAACAATCCATGGTACTTGATTTAGTACTACAAAGGACAAACTATGATTTTTCATAGATGGGTTTGCTTGAACAAATTTTTCATAAATGCTTTTAACATCTTGGGGTAATATAATTGGATATAATCCAAAGTTTGAAAACCAAACGAAAAACCAGTTAGGAAAATTTAGAGATTTTTGGTCTCTGAGTTGAACAAACCAGCTGTGTCTTTTTTGCTTGTTTTCATAGCAAAATGCTATTTCCCAAGCTTTGATATAATCAAAATAATTAAAATGGATTTTATTCCTATAAGGATTTCTTGTATCTAAAATAACCTCTTTGGATTTATATAAATCCCCATCCCAATTTTCTGGGAATAAAATTCTAATAATCCTAGCCTTAGAGAAGGCCCATTCTCCACATGCTCTTTGGGTAGAGTCGAACTGTACTGAATGTGTTAAGATTAACACTTGTTTATAGTATTGGTAATCTTTTGGATAAAGATACGGATCTGTAAAATTTCTTAAGTAAAAAGTCATAACTTCTTCTGTAGTCAAATGACTATATTTCTTTTCAGCTGGGGATACACAAATAGTTGATGAGGGGATATATGGGTAAACATATTCCTTTGATGAAAAGGCAGCTTTAACTGCTAGATTGTAAGCGTCTTTGCTTAGCTGCTTTTCAATTGGCACAGTCTTTAAGACTTCTCTAAGAGTTTGTTCATCTTTCTTAAAGATTGACTTATAAGTCGATCTGGTAAGAGCAGTTTTGCTGCTTTCAGCCTTTTCTTTGCCTTTATTCATTTTTACCCTGTAAAAATTCACGAGTTCAAAAGTCTGGTAAAGAATCATTAGACCCTTTAATAAACTCAATGTCAAAATCGAATACTGATAAGATTGCTTGCCATCTGGCAAATATTTGTTTTGAAGTGATGTTTTTAACATCCTTTTGTAGAATTTATTTTGCAGATTTACAATATATTCTCAATAAGAATTTTTAATTTAATAAACCACTTTCAAATTTTTGTATGCATAATACAATTGCTAGTACTTCCTTTTTAACCGTAGAGTAATTAACTCTAGGTCCCTGCCAAATGCCAGATGTAAATCTTACCAAATATTATTTATTATTAGTTTTCTGTTTAAGGGTGCCCCCGTAACCTTTATTAGATGCGTCAGTTTCTACAATTTTTAATGCATTAGGATTAGGTATAGCTAAACAAGGAATCTCTTTAATTTTAGCTTTTATTTTTATCACTGCCTTAGTATGTTCTCCAAACTAGGCCGGTGGATTTTTTTCTTCACCTTTCGAATAAATGTTTAGCATCATATGCTAAATCTTTGTAAAATTCTAAAACATAATTTAAACTTCCCAAAAATCTTTGCAATTGATTTTTGTCTTTTATTTCATTTGGAAATTTTTCTGCAAATACATTTGCTCTATCTATAGGAAATATTGTTCCTTCTTTGATGATATGACCAAGAAATCTAATTTCTGATTGGAAAAGTTTTATCTTTTTGGCTAATACTACTAGTCCAGCCTTTTTAGTAACGTTTATAAAGGTATTGAAATGTTTAAAATATTGGTCAATCGATTCTGAGTATATGAGAACGTCATCAATATATACAATAGTAAATGTTGTATAAGCACTATATATATCATTCATGATTTTTTGGAATTCTGAAGGGGAGTTTTTTAATCCAAACGACATTATGTTCCATTCATAGTGTCCAAACGGGACTGTAAAAGCAGTTTTATATCTATCTTCTTCTTTAATTTGAATTTGCCAAAATCCTGATTTCATATCAAATTTTGACATAACTTTTGCAGAATAAAGCCTTGCTAACAAGTCTCTTTTATTAGGAATCAGATATCTAGTCCATCTTAGTGCTTTATTTATAGGTTTATAGTTTATTACCAACCTTGGGACACCTCGTTCTAGTTCTGTAGCATTTTCAACGTAGAATGCAGAACAACTCCAAGGGCTTTTAGAGGGTCTAATTAAGCCTTTTTGAAGTAATTTTTCTATTTCCTTTTTACAAATTTCTAAATGCCTTTGAGACATCGCAATTGGTCATGCTTTAGTTGGGATCTGACTTTCTTTAAAGTCGGGTTCATAAGGTAAATTTATTTCATGTTTTTTCCTTTGCCAAAAGGCGTTAGGGGTGTTGGCACAAATTGTATTTTCAACATAATTTTATAAGGATTTTACCTTTTGTTGTAATTGAGGTGATAATAATTTTTCTTTTACCTTTTATAATTTATTTCCTTAGATAAGGAATTCAAAATTTTCTCTTTTCTTTTAATACTTTTTCGCATAGAATCAATTTTGTGACGTTCAGGTTGTGAAACAAATTTAAATATCAATTCCTGATTATTAATCATGCTTTAATTCCTTCTGCTGAAATTTTTGTTATTGGATATAGCAAATGTAAGAAGGGATTTCCTAGTATAACATCATGTGATAAATTTTTAACCATTATAAATGGCATTTCTAGACAAATACCTTTATTACAAACGGCTGAATTTTGTAGTTTATAATTAACCAAAAGTTTCCTGCCCGACATTTAATATTTCTGTCGTTTTAACAAAATATTTTGAGGATACACATCCTTCATTTATGCAGTTTAAATCGGCACCTGAATCTATCATTGCTATTGTAGTAAAATAATATTCTTTATGAACTACAATAGTAACTTTTGAATGCCATTTATGAGTAATTACTCTATCTACCATGTTTATAAATGTTAAGGGAATCTACTTCTTTTTATTTTAAGATATTATTATTCTGAGTATCTTCAATTGGTGGTTTTACCTTTAGTAAAATTACTCTTTCTTTTAATTCTTTTATTTCTTGTTTGAGAATTTTAACCTCATGTTGTAATTCTGCAACAGTAATTTCAGTATTTGCTGAATTGATTTTGTTAGAGGTTTTAACTCTTTCTATTATTTCTTTTAGATTATAGGTTTTTGGATCTCTTAATTTGACTCCCTTATCTTTGGTTTTGTCTTTATAAGATTCTAAATATTTTTTGAGCATATCTTTCTTTTGTTCTGGATCCGTAATTTTATCTATAATTTCTAGGACAAAATTTTCTTCTTTTGTTAACATAGACAATCCATTAGCCTTACATAAGGCTTTGTAGTAATCAAAATTTCTATCATAACTGTCAGTTTCAGAATCTTCTTCTGAATCACTTTCTATTCCACTTTCAGTTTCTGATTTAATTTCTGTAATAATAGATAATTTCAAATTTTGTTGATCTGAATCAAAACTTGTTATTAATAATTTTTTAAGTGAATTTTTTAAATCATTATCAATATCGAGATTGTTGATTTTATTTTTCATTTTGTATTTATTTGTGTAATGTCCTGGTGTTTTACATTTCCAGCATATTGGAACTTTTCTTTGCTTAGACGCACTTTGTTCTTTTCTTCTATTGAGTTTATATGATCTCCTTTTAGGAATTTTGCTGTTTTCTGCATAATTTTCTTTCAGAATTTTTTTATTTTTATAGAATCTTCGCCTGATTGACTTTCTAATTCTTCTATTTTCATTTATTGGTTTCAAGGATTGTAAACCAAGTTGATCACAGAAATCTCCTAAGACTTGTTTGCCTTGGATTTTATCCTTTTGTATTTGCTTATGCAATTTTATTTCATTGCATAAATTTATTCCTTCAGCGACTACTTCAGCTGCTAAGTCATCATATGTATATTGGCTGTAAGGAATGGTTCCATTATTCCTTTGTTTTATTCGATTTTTAACTCTTTCAGCAAAGAAATGAGGTAATCCTGATAAGAATTTTTCTTTCCAGAAATCATGATTACTATCATTTCTAGTAAATAATTTGGATAAAAACACATCTTTGTACCATCTGAATTGTGATAAATTCTGACATCTTAAATTCATTAATTGCTCTTGAGTTTTTATCAGTTTGAAGGGCCGTAGCTCCAATGAAATGCTTAGCTATTGTGAATAATAAAGTGTTTACACAATCGTTTTTATCGTTCCGTTTTCCAATTTAGTAGCGGTATATATATGTGCCTTAGCTTCATTTGATAAATGAAAATCCCACCAACCTTTTAGTTGGCACGTAAAACCTTGTGTTATAGCTTTAGCTATTCTATCATCCGAACTACCCTTCATTACGCTTGCTGTTGCATACATTGTCATATGATTAAGTATAGTTTGTATTTGATACTCGGTACAACCGTCTATATTCCACTCAACAATATTTCTTCCATCACATTGTGCTAGTTCATATGTTTCCTTATATAAGAGGTCTACGGGCGATGGCCTTGGATAATAAGGTTTATAATGTCTACTATTGCCATAATTTTTATAGTTAATTTTATTAACTTAAAAATCATCTTTTGTGTTTTCTTGTCCAACGTTCAAGAACATCTTTTGTAAATTACCGACATAATTGTCATTATCAGAATTATATTAAAAATCATCTTCTTCTGTAATAACCCGGAAAATCCGAACCAATTTAAAATTTTTATTTTGGCAATTTTATTGAATTTTGGATATTTAAATGAATTATTTTGAATAATAACGACGAGAAAATTATTTTGAATAGAATTAGAACGTATATATTTATATAGATCGACGTTAGAATATAAATATTTATTTTAAATATAAAAGGAATTGAAAATGGCGCGGTAGTTTGAAAATTCGATTTCAAATTTCAAATGAATGTACAGGATTCAAAATAAACTAGATTTTAGCGAAACCAAAAATATTAGAATATATTTGAGAATATCTTTCCAACGAATCCGAAAAATTGAAATTTCATAGCGGGAATAAAAAGTTATGCCCAATTGAAAATTCAGAATAGTCGCTATGTAAAATATAGCCCTTAAAAATGGACATTTCGCAAACGACCTCCGTTTTCGACGAAACCACTTTTGTTGGATCCGAGATGTCAACTTATAGCTAGATTCCAAAATTCATAATTTTTGGGATTAATATGTGAGCGTGGCGAAGGAAAACGTGTTTTGACAGTTTCAATCAATTTGGATCGACCAGAAAATGGGCATTTTTCAAACGGTCTCCAAAATCGACGAAATTAGTTTTGTTAGGACCATTTCGTCAAAACATAGCCATATTTATTTTTCTGGAATTTTTGGAGTTAGTATGTGGCCCCAGTAAATTGAAATGTGCGTTCAAATTCAATATAATGATTTAAATGTTAATTTAAATGAAAACAGATTGAAACGATGGAATCTGGTTACGAACCATATCCCATTGCATTCGGAATGGGGATAATTAGTTATAGACGATAGTCGGTGGGTCTCGTTTGGAGATCGTATACAAAATCACTTTTTTTGGAGAATATAAAATAAAATAAAATACCCCACCCACTCTCTCTTCACGGTCAAACCTCCCATTTCCTCTTCAAAGTCAAAATCACGACAAATGGGAAAAAAACTACAGAACGCCGCTCCCCTTTCACCGTTGCGCCACCTCTCCGGCCAGCCGCCCCCACGTTCAGACCCCCTCCCCCTCTGATCCTCCTCCTTCTTCTTTCTCCCTCCCTTCTTTCTCTCTCATCTTCAAACCTCCAATCAGGACAGCCGTGACCCCGAAACCCGCCCCAGCCACCTGCATCCCCCACCACCGCCTCCCTGTATCTGATTCGCCTTCCCGCTCCTCCTTCGGCCGCCACCAAGCCTCCCCTCCCTTTCCTTCGATGAACACCGACCCAAACGCCTCCAAATTGACCTAAAAACCTACACCCCCTCCCCCTCCGACCACCGCGACTCCTCCACCACCTGCCACCCTCCGCCTACAGCCGCTGTCGCTGATGTTCTTCCCCCTCCCGTCGCGCACCACTTCTCCTCCAACCACCAAGGCCGAAAAACGGTGAGCTTCCCCTTTCTATTTTATTTTGAATTCAGTTTTTAATTTAAAAACATTGATTAAATTCAGTTTTAATGTAAATAAATTGTTTAAATTCGATTTTTAGTTAATATATATAATTAGCATTGTAAAGATCTAATTTTTATATGTGTAGAGGATTAAAAAAATGATCTTTAAGTATGTAGCGAATTAAAAATGTGGTCTTTTATATGTATGAAAGGAAAAGGAGAGATTTTTAATATCATGAAGATTTGATTTTTATTTGTATATATATTAATATATATAGAAAAAGTTGATTTTTATTTATAAATATGACACGAAAAGCTTTAATTTTTAAAAATTGAAAAGATGTGATTTTTCTTTATCAAGAGATTTGATTTTTAGTTATAAAAAGGTATGATTTTTCTATATGAGAATATATGATTTTTAATTAGAAAAAGGTTTGGTTTCTATCATAGGGAAAATATATTTTAGTTAGAAGGAAAATATGAAGTTGAAGAAATAAAAATTCGATCTTTATGTAAAGGGTAGAAATATAAACATATAATTTTTAAATAGAAAGAAGCGTTGTAAAAATATATGAAGTAGAAATAAAAATATGATTTTTATTTATTGGAATGAAGCGATAAAAATGTGATTTTTATCTATGAACAGCGTGAAGAAAATTGCGTTGGAATTTTGAATAGAATCCAAACCATCATCCGTTAAAGCACGACGGAGTGGAACCGAAAGGTGAGAACTTCTCACTTTAATTTTATTTCTAGTTAAAATATACTAGGATGGAGACAGTGCTTAGCAGCACCCGACACCCGTCGTCCACAGACCATGGATGACTTGTTTGTTTGATTTGATTGTGTTGTGAAAATTGATTGTGATGTGGAATGGAATAAAATATTTTGTAGTTATAAATATTTTATAGTTGAAAATATAATTTTTAATGTGTATATAAATAAAATAAATATTTACAAAAAAATCGGACGATTTGTTTAAGTACACACATTTGACTGATATTGATTGGGACGATAAATTTTACACATCGCCCAACTGCACAAATAAAATTCATTATTTGTTGATTGAAACCCCACATGGGTATTGGGATGATATATGACATACACTAGTCCCAATAATTAGCCGTATGTCGATCGATTGATTGACATGTTGTATAAGCGTTGAATATTTATATTTGATGCTTATGCAGTGTAGAATGCACTTTGGATGATGGTTGACTATGTTTGATTGTTGTAGTATACATGTGTATATGAAATCCATATAAATCACATTATATGGTAATTGACTGTGTCTGATTCCAGTCCAGAAAGAAAGAATATTTTTAAAATAACGAATATTTTAAAAGAAAGAATATTTTTAAAATAAAGAATATTTTAAAAGAATGAATATTTTAAAATAATATTCAGTAAAAGATCAAAATCTGATTTTGATGTCCGATTTGGGATGGACACGAATATATTTAAATATATAAAGCCGTGTTGATTAGATTAACGCCATTTGGACGTGAACGATATTTATATCGATTTTATTCATTTTTATAATGAATATTCTAAAGGAAATAATTTCGAAACATAATTTTTTGAAAATATTACCATTTATATATCGGTGATATGGAATATTCAATTTTGATTTGAAATTGAATATGAAGTTGAAATCTTTTTGAAAACGAATTTAAAACGATTTATAAAATACGTTTTAAAATGGAAATCGACGAAATATATAATATATATATATATATATATAATGGCCTAAATAGAACGCGCCGCACCGCGGTAGTTCGTGAATTTCGACCATTGACTTCGAACGGACATTACGGGAGATCCGACCGTTGGATTCTCCTAAACCCAGGACCGTTGGGTTCGTATCAAAAAGAGATTTCCGAAGAATATGAGAGATCTGAAATCTAACGGTTGGATTTGGAATTATGTCCAAATCAAATTTGGAAAAGGTCGTTGTAAGTGCAGTTCGATGACCGTTTGTGGAAATCGATTGTACGGGCCTTGATAAAATTATTAAAAATATCAATAATTTGTGTAAAATCATATTAAATGATTTGGAAAGAATTGGGATGAAAAATTCCATATTTGAAAAGATAAAAATATATTTTTATCGAAATGAACTAGTTATGAACTAGAATTATAATCCAATGTTTTTAAATAAATGAATTGGATTCGAAATGGTTTTAAAAATAACCAGGATTTCCAATATATGAATTGGAATGGATTTGAATCGAAATTATGCTCGGAATATTTCGATATTGGATTTCGTGATTATACGAATATTGTGGAGGAATTTGGAAGATATATATATATATTGTTATTCCAATACGATATTTATTTGGTTCAGAATTTGATATTGAATATAAGCCGATATATTTTCTGTTCAGAGCCTTGTATTTAATATCAAATTGGATTTTGGGTTTGTCGTGAATGGTATCTTTAATAATACTGTTCTTAAACCCAATGGAGTTAAGAAAATTAGAAACTGACTGGAGATTAGTTAAGTTGAGTGGTTTCCTTGGTATTGATCTGATGTTGGTTTCGGCCTTCGGGGTTAATACTTAGGGATTTGTTCTCTTACTAATTTACGGTTAGAGACTGATGTGATTTTGGGTTTGTCGTGGATGGTGTCTTCACTAACACTGTTTTTAAACCCAATTGAGAAAAGGTTAAATCTTTTTATTTAGATTTAATGAAGTATACTAATTAATTAATATTTAATTGGAATTGAATTGAAATTGATCTTTGGGTTTATCATGAATGGTGTTTTAAATAACACTTGTTCTTTAACCCGATTACCAATGGAATAAGATTTTGGGTTGTCGTGAATGGTATCTTTAATAATGCTGTTCTTAGACCCAACGTAGTTAAGAAAATAAGAAACTAATTGGAGATTAGTTAAGTTGAATGGTTTTCTGGGTAATGATCTAATGTTGGTTTCGACCTTCGGGGTTAATACTTAGGGAATTGTTCATTTGCTAATTTACGGTTAGAGGCTGATGGAATGGAATATGATTTGGGTTTATCGTGAACTGTGTTTTAAATGACATTAGTTCTTTAACCCAGTTAAAGACAGGATATGATTTCCCAAGTTAAATAATCATTAATATTGATTTTTGGGAAGATTAAAACCAAGTGGAGTTTTAATGAATCTTTAATTAGATTGAAATGATATCCAAAGGAAGATTAAAGAATAAATTTAAAGAATTTATCTTTGATAAAATTAATGGGAACCTTTCCCAAAGTATATGAATATTTGAATAAAAGAATATTTAGAATTGGAATGAGGCATATGTTGTGTTTTTATAACAATAGTTTAATATATATGCGAGTTATTCGGAAAGGCCGGGTTTATACCCATTACGAATAACTGATTCGACAATATGTCAACGATGAAGACGGTGGTTGAAGACCGGAGGTCTTCACATCGTTTGGATGATTACTGATGTCTTGATTGGGATGTACACCCAGGACGAGGTAATAATTGGTGATCGTCCAGATGTACTTGGAGATCGACGGATATGCGAGGGCCTCTCTCATGTATTGGACATATGGGAGAGGAATAAGGTGCCTCCGGTTTCATTCAGACCCAGAACGGACTTATAAATGGATTGTGTGTCTGACATTGGATTTTATTCTGTGCTGATTGATTTCTATTAAATATATATCTGTTTGGCGGTGGAGAATTTATTCTCTTGCTTAACGCCCTTCTCTGAGACGTACGAGCTCAAAGGTTATATATCGATAGATATCAGTCGCACAGCATGAATTGCCTGTGTGGCATGCTGAGATGCAGTGATCAAGGCTTTTGTTGAAAAGCAGAGCCTTGTGGTTGATGATAAAAGCACGGCTTTAATACAACGTAGCTTTGTGTATAGCGTTAATTCGCGAGCCTCACACCTCGGTATGAGTCAAAAAGGGATTGTGACTGCAGGGAGTGCACGACGTTTCTTTCTAGCTATGGGTGGTGTCAGCATTTTACAAGCCCTGGCATTGTTGTTATTTTACCTATGTGGTTGTTGGATTGCGAGGCGCCTTGGTTTTATCGGTCTCTACTGAGCCGATGGATAGGTCCTATAGGACCGGGAAACGTGTGTTCAGGAATAACCAATCCTCAAACGTTAGGGAGGACCGGCCCTGAAGATCCAAGTGTTCACTGAGGGGGATTGTGAGGCATTTTCTAGAGTGTCTCGAAGCGGTGAGGAGCCATCCATGGCCTTGACTCATGACCGAAATCCAATTTCCAATACGTGACATTCAGTTTTATTTGTAGAGCCTAGTATGGCGACATAGTGGTTTGGGGCACTATGCCGCCTATGATTGATACATTTACATTTGAAGCTGTTTTCATACACTTTATACTACAATAGTATCAAACGATTTGTTTTAAACGTACCAAGCATGTTTGGCTATTATAAAGGAAAACTTTATCCTTCGGCTTGCGTTGCATTGTGTGATGGGACCTGAGTCTTATAATAGCTTCATTTTTCAAAAAAGCATTGCGCTGTTTATTCTATGCACTAATATTCTTGGGAGGAAACCTGTTCCGTGTTATACAACGTGGTCCTTTGAATTACTCTCTTTTAAAGTAAAGTTTTAAATAACTGTTTTTGTTCTCAAACTAGTCACATGACTAACCTGGAGTTTACTGTTTTAACCTAAACTCTGGGTGCCCCTATTTTCCACACGGGCATCTAGTAGTTTTGGTTTTGCAGATTTATATCCACAGATCCTAGTTTACAGCTGGAATGATATTCAGAAAGCTCTTTATCCATTTATCCCTTTCAGTTGTGTATTGTATTTTTTTCGCTGCTATGTAATGTATTGTAATCTCTGATATTTTTCTGATGTATAATATTTATTCATACTCTGCATATTCTTGTATTCTGATGGAATTGTTGTGATAAGCAATGAAATGTTCTTCTGTTTATGTTCTGATTTGTCCTATTCTCAACTCAATCCGTGCTTTCCTTCACGGGGAAGTTCGGGTCGTTTCATTTTGGTATCAGAGCTCTGGTTTACAGAGCTCGAGAATAAGGCAGATTAGAACCATACGAAAGAATTCATCAGAGATTAGATTAGAAATATCCAATAAGAATGACTCGTTCGAGATGGGATCAGTAGTATCCTAGAACGAGTGTGAAGAGTATTATTTTAAAAATAAAAATGAAAACCAATTTTGTTTTGAAAATCTAAATCGTATTATACATATTTGAATATTTATTTGTATTGAATTTGGATCATCCAATATATAAAGATTTTGCATATACGCCTTGCAAACGTGTATTCGAAGTTTTAATATATTGGATAGATATAGAATCACACTCTAGTCGCCCGGAGATGAAACTATTGATGACAATATAGCATCAATAGTTTATGTTCGAGCTTCGAAGGTGTGATATTTATATGATTCCAATTGACTGGTGTGAGAACCAAGATTAGATAGGGTCTATTGTTGTGAATTGGCATCAAAAACATGATTTTCTGTATATATATCTAAAAATTATGAATTTGAAATGTTAATCCACTAATTGATTGATGTTTGTGTTGTATGATTATTCATTTAAACCAACATGTGAATGAAAGGTGAATTAGGCCAAACTGAATCAAATTTTGAACTGAATTGAAAATTGTTTGGAAATGCATGCATGTACATATATATATGTGAACAGGTCATAGCAAGGAGGCTAGAGAAGAGGGAACAAATTGTTTGCCCGATAAATAGGTACATGTATATTGTATTTCTTGGGATTTTTGATGATTTTATGAGCCGATTGGCTGTTTCTTTTTCTTTTTGATTGGAGAGGCCGGTGTGGCGGTTTGGGGATTTTCCCGGTGCTCCCGTACAGTGGAGGTTATGGCGATTTTTTTAGAAAATTTAGGGTGTTAGCCAAATTTTTGAAGAATTGGAAAGTTCTTAGAAACTGAAAAGTTGAAGAATGAAAGCCATAATGAAAGTTGAGTTGGTTTGTAAAACAACTTTCAGCTCCGTTCCTTTTCGAGGACGAAAAGATTTTAAGTGGGGGAGATTGTAGTAACCCGGAAAATCCGAATCAATTTAAATTTTTTATTTTGTCAATTTTATTGAATTTTGGATATTTAAAATGAATTATTTTAAATAATAACGATGAGAAATTTATTTGGAATAGAATTACAACGTACATATTTATATAGATCGACGTTAGAATATAAATATTTATTTTAAATATAAAAGGAATTGAAAATGGCGCGGTAGTTTGAAAATTCGATTTCAAATTTCAAATGAATGTACAGGATTCAAAATAAACCGGATTTCAGCAAAACATAAAATATTAGAATATATTTGAGAATATCTTTCTAACGAATCCGAAAAATTGAAATTTCATAGCGGGAATAAAAAGTTATCCCCAGTTGAAAATTCAGAATAGTCGCTATCGAAAATATAGCCCTTAAAAATGGAAATTTTGCAAACGACCTCCATTTTCGATGAAACCACTTTTGTTGGATCAGGGATGCCAATTTATTTCTAAATTCCAAAATTCATAATTTTTGGGATTAATATGTAAGCGTGGCGAAGGAAAATGTGTTTTGACAGTTTCAATCAATTTGGATCGACCAGAAAATGGCCATTTTTCAAACGGTCTCCAAATTCGATGAAATTAGCTTTGTTAGGACCGCATCATCAAAACATAGCTAGATTTATTTTTCTAGAATTTTTGGAGTTAGTATGTGGCCCCAGTAAATTGAAACGTGCATTCAAATTCAATATAATGATTTAAATGTTAATTTAAATGAAAACTGATTGAAACGATGGAATCGGGTTACGAATCATATCCCATTGCGTTCGAAATGGGGATAATTAGTTATAGCCGAAAGTCGGTGGGTCTCGTTTGGAGTTCGTATACAAAATCACTTTTTTTGGATAATATAAAATATAATATAATATAATATCCCACCCACTCTCTCTTCACGGTCAAACCTCCCCCTTCCTCTTCAAAGTCAAAATCGCGATAAAAGGAAAAAAACTACAGAATGCCGCTCCCCTTTCACTGTTGTGCCGCCCCTACGGCCAGCCGTCACCACGTTCAGACCCCCCCTCCGATCTTCCTTCATCTTCCTCCCTCCCTTCTTTCTCTCTCATCTTCAAACCTCCAATCGAGACCGCCATGACCCCGAAACCCACGCCAGCCACCTACATCCCCTGCCACCGCCTCCTCGCCTCCGATTCGCCTTCCCCCTCCTCCTCCGGCCACCACCAAGCCTCACCTCCCTCTCATTCGATGAACACCGACTCAAACGCCACCAAATTGACCCAAAAACCGACGCCCCCTCCCCCTCCGACCACCGTGACTCCTCCACCACCTGCCACCCTCCGCCTACAGCCACTGCCGCCGATGTTCTTCCCCCTCCCATCGCGCAACACTTCTCCTCCAACCACCGAGGCCGAAAAACGGTGAGCTTCCCCTTTCTATTTTATTTTGAATTCAGTTTTTAATTTAAAAACATTGATTAAATTCAGTTTTAATGTAAATACATTGTTTAAATTCGATTTTTAGTTAATATATATAATTAGCATTGTAAAGATCTAATTTTTATATGTGTAGAGGATTAAAAACATGATCTTTAAGTATGTAGAGAATTAAAAATGTGGTCTTTTATATGTATGAAAGGAAAAGGAGAGATTTTTAATATCATGAAGCTTTGATTTTTATTTATATATAATATGTAAAAAGTTGATTTTTATTTATACATATGACACGAAAAGCTTTGATTTTTAAAAACTGAAAAGATGTGATTTTTCTTTATAAAGAGATTTGATTTTTAGTTATAAAAAGGTATGATTTTTCTATATGAAAAGATATGATTTTTAATTAGAAAAAGGTTTGATTTTTATCCTAGGGAAAATATATTTTAGTTAGAAGGAAAATATGAAGTTGAAGAAATAAAAATGTAACGACACGGATTTCGCCCGGACCTAATCGATCGCTAAACCGACCAAGACCGTTCGAATCCCGCATACGCTAACTTTGGGTATACAACACAGCAGAACAAATAACAGAAGACTTCAATAAACATCATAATAATGTTACATCAGAGTACAGAATATCAGAGTATATCGAAATATAATACACAGCGGAAGATAAATTTACATAAATGTAAAACAGTGCACAGCGGAAATATAAACTACACAGCGGAAGACTGTAAATGTCTGGACACAGCTTAAAGCTTCAATCCAGAATCCTGCTCAAAACATCTGCAAAATAAAACTACTCGACTGCCCGTGTGGAAAATAGGGGCACCCGAGTTCGCAAGGGAAAAGCAAACTACGAGTCAGTCATGGGACTGGTGTGAGAACTCAAAAACAGTTGTTAACTTTGTTCAAAAATAAGGCAAATCACGAGACCACGCCACTTTCGCGGAACGGGTTTACCCCCATGAAAGCCAGTGTATAAGCAACAATCAATATAGATATATGGATCTACTATGCATCACACAACATGCAATATCCCAATCTACCCACTTAGATTAATCACAACACTTAGATTTTCCAAATCCAATTCAATTTACAGAAATAATTCCTTTGGATTTTATTCCCGATTTCTTATTTCAAATCATTTGAAATACATATCTAACTTTCTATATCAAAGTAGATTTCACTTCGGGATCTCAAATCAAATCATTTGGAAATGTGAATTCCAAAACATAACAATGCATACAAACAAGTATGCAACCAAATATCGTGCTCCCCATCGACAAGGCAAAGGGTACGCACCTCGCAACTCGATATATATATGTGCACCTACCCCACATAGGAGTAGGCTACACCGACGATGCACCTCCCACTCAGGAGAGCATACACCGCCCTCTCACCCATACTTTTAGTCTCAGGGTTACCCGAATCTTTAGTCACATACTAAATCATTTCATATCCCGAAGTAGGGAAAATCATTTCACAACATAATAATCACAATGTAACATATAATACATTTCTAAATCACTTTAGAAATCATCGGGTTTTGGGCCTCGAAATCCTTTCTGTTTTATAAAACATTTTTATAAAACATTCCCTGTCCAAAATCGGGAATACATTTCTTTTCACTTAAGAAAAATATCATTTCACAATCATTCGTTAAATTTGAAATGAACACAACATCGCTAAACACCTTATCGTCAAATCGTGAAGTCTTTCACAAGGCGTTAGCACACAGATATTTTCAACCCAACCCAATGCTAAATGTAAAAGCATATTCTGCTCATAAACTGGTCGAGCACAATCCAAACCATCAATCAATCAAATTTAACATACGCCTCATTCCAATTCATTAGTCACTAACCGTAAATTAATCAAGAGAATAATTCCCCAAATATTAACCCCGAAGGCCGAAACCAACATCAGATCAATATCCAGAAAACCATTCTGCTTGGCTAACCGACAGTTAGTTTCTAAATTTCACGTTCAAATCTAATTAAAGATTTAACTATCGCCTGGAGCAAAACTGGTGATACTCCATTCTCGATCTTTTCAATCTAATTAAAGATTCATTAAAACTCCACTTAGTTTTAATCTGTGACTGGGTTAAAGAATCAGTGTCATCTAAAAACACGGTTCGCGATAAACCCAAAGTCACATTCCATTAATTATCGGGTTAAAGAACGAGTGTTATTTAAAACACTGTTCACGATAAACCCAAAAATCAATATCAATTCAATTCCAATTAAATATTATTTAATTGGTACACTTCATTAAATCTAAATAAAAAGATTTAATCTTTTCTCAACTGGGTTCAAGAACAGTGTTAGTGAAGACACCATTCACGACAAACCCAAATCACATTCGATATTCAATACAAGGCTCTGAATAGAAAATATATCGGCTTATATTCAATATCGAGTTCTACGACTAACAGATGTCGTATGGGAAATAACGATATATATATATATATCTTTCAAATTTCCATAACAACACCTGTATAATCACGAATCCCAACATCGAAATATTCCGAATACAATTTCGATTCAAATCCACTCCAATGCAATCATTGGAATTTTGGTTATTTTTAAAACCCTTTTCGAATTCAATTTATTTATTTAAAAATAAATAGAATTATAATCCTAGTTCAAAACTAGTTCATTTCGATAAAAATCTATTTTTATCTTTTCAAATATGGAGTTTTTCATCCCAATTCTTCCCAAATCATTTCTTATGATTTTACACAAATTATTACTATTTTTAATAATTTTATCAAGGCCTGTACGGTCGATTTCCATCAATGGCCATCGAACTGCACTTACAGCGACCTTTTCCGAATTTGATTTGGACGTATCTCCAAATCCAACCGTTAGATTTCAAATTTCTAATATTCCTTAGAAAGCTCTTTTCGATACGAACCCAACGGTTCTGATTTCAGGAGAATCCGACGGTCGGATCTCCCGTAATGTCCGTTCGAAGTCAATGGTCGAAATTCGCGAACTGCCGCAGCGCGGCGCGTTCTATTCAGGCCATTTATTATATATATAATATATATAATATATATTTCGTCGATTTCTATTTAAAACGAATTATATAAATAGTTTTGAATTCGTTTCAAAAACATTTTCAACTTCCTTTTCAATTCAAATCACAATTGAATTCTTCTTTATAGATTCGTTTTAAAATTCATTTCTATTCAATTCATTTCGAATTCGTTTTCTATTCAATTCATTTCGAATTCGTTTTCTATTCAGTTCAATTCGAATTCGTTTTCTATTCAATTCATTTCGAATTCGTTTTCTATTCAGTTCAATTCGAATTCGTTTTCTATTCAGTTCAATTCGAATTCGTTTTCTATTCAATTCAATTCGAATTCGTTTTCTATTCAATTCAATTCGAATTCGTTTTCTATTCAATTCAATTCGAATTCGTTTTCTATTCAATTCATTTCGAATTCGTTTTCTATTCAGTTCAATTCGAATTCGTTTTCTATTCAGTTCAATTCGAATTCGTTTTCTATTCAATTCAATTCGAATTCGTTTTCTATTCAATTCAATTCGAATTCGTTTTCTATTCAATTCAATTCGAATTCGTTTTCTATTCAATTCAATTCGAATTCGTTTTCAATTCAATTCGAATTCGTTTTCTATTCAATTCAATTCGAATTCGTTTTCTATTCAATTCAATTCGAATTCGTTTTCTATTCAATTCAATTCGAATTCGTTTTCTATTCAATTCAATTCGAATTCGTTTTCTATTCAATTCAATTCGAATTCGTTTTCTATTCAATTCATTTCGAATTCGTTTTCTATTCAGTTCAATTCGAATATTTCATATACATCGTTTTCAATTCGAATATTTCATATACATCGTTTTCAATTCATATATATATTTCATATACATCGTTTTCAATTCATATATATATTTCATATACATCGTTTTCAATTCATATATATATTTCATATACATCGTTTTCAATTCATATATATATATATATATATATATATATTCACCTTTCACTATATACGATATTTTCATTTTCAATACATACGATATATTCATTTTCAATATATACGATATATTCATTTTCAATATATTCGATACTTTCACTTTCAATATATTCAATATTTTCACTTTCAATATATTCAATATTTTCACTTTCAATATATTCAATATTTTCACTTTCGATATATTCGATATTTTCACTTTCGATATATTCGATATTTTCACTTTCAATATATTCAATATTTTCACTTTCGATATATTCGATATTTTCACTTTCAATATATATATCGTTTTCACTTCATATATATATATATATATATCGTTTTCAATTCGAATATTTCATATACATTGTTTTCAATTCGAATATTTTCACTTTCAATATATTCGATATTTTCACTTTCAATATATTCGATATTTTCACTTTCAATATATTCGATATTTTCACTTTCAATATATTCGATATTCACTTCGCTATATATATATAAATTTCACTCTTCATATATATGTTATTTCACTTCGCTATCAATCAATTTTCACAACAATTTCAACCAATAAATATCGTCCATGGTTTGTGGACGAGGGGCGTATATATATATATATATATATATAGATATTTATATATAGCAATTCACTTCCACTTTCAACACATATATATAAAATTATAAAAAGAAATTGAAGAGTGAGGAGTTCTCACCAATAGCTATCCAATAACACAACTCCTCCTTTATGGAAATCTTCGTCTATTTCGTCTTCTTGTCGCTTTCGTTTCCCGTATTCTCTACATAAGTAAAAATCGAATTTTTACTAGGTTATTCAATATATAAAGATTATATTTTAAAAACAAAGATTATATTTTTAATATTCCTATGATGCAAAAATTATATTTTTATTGCTTTAAAAATATAAGAATCACATCTTACTTTTTCTACTTAACAAAATTCTGTCTTTTCTATTTTTAAAAATATGATCTTTGTTTTTTTTTTTTTTTTTTTTTTTTTTAAAAAAGTTCAAATCTTTTTTCTTTTAAAAGATTCAACCTTTTTAATTTCAAAGTTTAAAAATAAAATAAAATCAGTTTTCTTTTCCTTTTCAAATCAGTTTTTATTTTTCTTTTCAAAACAGTTTTTATTTTTCTTTTCAAAACAGTTTTTAAATTATTTTCAAAACAGTTTTTGAAACTCTTTTATAAAAAATCTGTTTTAACTTCTTTTTAAAAATTTCTGTTTTAACTTCTTTTTAAAAATTTCTGTTTTAACTTCTTTTAAAAACATGCAGTTTTTAAAATCTTTTTAAGAATTTCTGTTTTTATTTACTTTAAAATTTTCTGTTTTTAAAAATTCTGCTTTTTTTAAAAAAAATTCTGTTCAAAATCCAGTTTTCAAATCTCTCAAAAATACTGTTTTTAAAACTAAAAGAAATATACAGTAATTAACTATAAATCAGTTTCATAAAGCAAAATAAAAATAAAATAAAATAAATGCTTACCGTGGTATGCGAAGGGGAGGAGGGGAGTCGAGGCGTCGGCGGTGGTCCAGTGGTGTCGCGATGAGGCGTTCGCGGCAGGGTGCGGCAGGGTGCGTCGGTGGTTCAGGGGGTTGCTCGATTGGATGTCGCGAGGGTAGTGGGGACTCCGAGGTGTCGTTCGGTGCCTGGAGGGAGGAGGAGGTCGGTCGGGCTTCGGCGATCTGGCGGTGGGCTTCGAAGATCAGGCGGCGGCGCGATTTTAGATTAGGGTTTCTCCTTTTTTTTTTTTTCTCTGATAAATGATCGGGGGGGGGGGCCAAGGCAGAAGAAAAGGGGGATTCTTTTTTTATTATTATTATTATTATTTAATTATTTAAATTTGCATTAGGGTTGACTTTTATATATGACCTCGAAACGAGGCCCACCGCCTGTCGTCCATAGCGTTCTACCCCCATTCCGAACACAATGGGATATGTATCGTAAGCTGGTTCGATCGTTACAATCAGTTTCCGTTGAATTTACATTTAAATCCTAATATTGAATTTTAAACGTACATTTCAAATTACCGGGGTCACATACTAACTAGAAAAATTCCAGAAAAATATTTTCTAGTTTCGTATTGACGATACGGTCCTAACAAAACTAGTTTCGTCGAATTCTGAGACCGTATGAAAAATGGCCAATTTCCAGTTGATTAAATTCAATAGAAACTGGTCAAACGCGTTTTCTTTTGCCACGCTCACATATTGATTCGAAAAATTATGAAATTTGAAACCTAGCAATAGTTTGACATCCCGGACCCGACAAAAGTGGTTTCGTCGAAATCCGAGGTCATTTGCAAAATGTCCATTTTTAAGGGCCTGAATTCCATAGCGACTATTCAGAATTTTCAACTGGACATATCTTTTGATTCACGTTATGAAATCTTGATTTTTCGGATTCGTTGGAAAGATATTCACTATTAGATTCCATTATTTTTGGTTTCACTACAATCCGGATTGTTTTGCACCCGGTACATTCAATTGAAGTTTGAAATCGAATTATCGAACTACCGCGCCATTTTCAATTCTATTTATAATTATATATAAATATTTATATTCTAACGACGACGCGTATAATATATACGTTCGAATTATATCCAAAATAAATTTCACGCCGATATTATTTAAAATAATTCATTTTAAATAATCAAAATTCCCCAAAATTGCCAAAATAAAAATTTTAAACTGGCCCAGAATTTGCGGGTTGTTACAATCTCCCCCACTTAAAACTTTTCGTCCCCGAAAAGGAACAAAGTCGAAAGTGGTTTGATAATTCAACCCTACGCTCGACCTGGCTTCCATTCTCCAACTTTTCAGTTTCTGAGAATTTTCAAAATTTCAAAAATTTGGCTAACACCCTAAATTTTCGAAAAATTTCGCCATAACCTCCCCTGCAATGGGAGCATCGGGAAATTGCAAATAGCGTTCCCGGTCCTTCAGATCTCAAAAAGAAAAAGAAAAAGCCAAGCGGCTAGCCAATAGGCTCACAAAATCATCATCACCCAAACAAAACAGGAAATTATGTAGTAAACATGTACCTATTTGTCGGGCAAACAAATTTTATTCTCTGCTCTAGCCTCCTTGCTATGACCTGTTCAATGTAAGTGCAAGTATATGCATGCATTTGCAACCAAATTTCAATACAGTTTACTATTTGGTTCAATTGGCTAAATGGTTAAAAATTATCAAACAAGTAAACAAACAACACAAACATCAATCAATTAATTGATTATATTTTCAAATATATAATTTTATATATTTAAAATCATATTTTCTAAAATCAGATTATATATATAATCACAAATACGTTATTTATAAGCAAATAACTCTCGACTCATTCTAGGGCATTTCTAACCCCATCTCTAACGAGTCACTCACTCTAGAATGCTACTGATTCTATCTCTAATGAGGATTCTTTTATAGGACATTACTAATCCTACCTCTGATGAGTCTTTTGTTCAGTTCTAATGAGTTGTACCCCAAAGATTTGAGTTTAACCAAAGCTCTGATACCACGTTGTAACGACACGGATTTCGCCCGGACCTAATCGATCGCTAAACCGACCAAGACCGTTCGAATCCCGCATACGCTAACTTTGGGTATACAACACAGCAGAACAAATAACAGAAGACTTCAATAAACATCATAATAATGTTACATCAGAGTACAGAATATCAGAGTATATCGAAATATAATACACAGCGGAAGATAAATTTACATAAATGTAAAACAGTGCACAGCGGAAATATAAACTACACAGCGGAAGACTGTAAATGTCTGGACACAGCTTAAAGCTTCAATCCAGAATCCTGCTCAAAACATCTGCAAAATAAAACTACTCGACTGCCCGTGTGGAAAATAGGGGCACCCGAGTTCGCAAGGGAAAAGCAAACTACGAGTCAGTCATGGGACTGGTGTGAGAACTCAAAAACAGTTGTTAACTTTGTTCAAAAATAAGGCAAATCACGAGACCACGCCACTTTCGCGGAACGGGTTTACCCCCATGAAAGCCAGTGTATAAGCAACAATCAATATAGATATATGGATCTACTATGCATCACACAACATGCAATATCCCAATCTACCCACTTAGATTAATCACAACACTTAGATTTTCCAAATCCAATTCAATTTACAGAAATAATTCCTTTGGATTTTATTCCCGATTTCTTATTTCAAATCATTTGAAATACATATCTAACTTTCTATATCAAAGTAGATTTCACTTCGGGATCTCAAATCAAATCATTTGGAAATGTGAATTCCAAAACATAACAATGCATACAAACAAGTATGCAACCAAATATCGTGCTCCCCATCGACAAGGCAAAGGGTACGCACCTCGCAACTCGATATATATATGTGCACCTACCCCACATAGGAGTAGGCTACACCGACGATGCACCTCCCACTCAGGAGAGCATACACCGCCCTCTCACCCATACTTTTAGTCTCAGGGTTACCCGAATCTTTAGTCACATACTAAATCATTTCATATCCCGAAGTAGGGAAAATCATTTCACAACATAATAATCACAATGTAACATATAATACATTTCTAAATCACTTTAGAAATCATCGGGTTTTGGGCCTCGAAATCCTTTCTGTTTTATAAAACATTTTTATAAAACATTCCCTGTCCAAAATCGGGAATACATTTCTTTTCACTTAAGAAAAATATCATTTCACAATCATTCGTTAAATTTGAAATGAACACAACATCGCTAAACACCTTATCGTCAAATCGTGAAGTCTTTCACAAGGCGTTAGCACACAGATATTTTCAACCCAACCCAATGCTAAATGTAAAAGCATATTCTGCTCATAAACTGGTCGAGCACAATCCAAACCATCAATCAATCAAATTTAACATACGCCTCATTCCAATTCATTAGTCACTAACCGTAAATTAATCAAGAGAATAATTCCCCAAATATTAACCCCGAAGGCCGAAACCAACATCAGATCAATATCCAGAAAACCATTCTGCTTGGCTAACCGACAGTTAGTTTCTAAATTTCACGTTCAAATCTAATTAAAGATTTAACTATCGCCTGGAGCAAAACTGGTGATACTCCATTCTCGATCTTTTCAATCTAATTAAAGATTCATTAAAACTCCACTTAGTTTTAATCTGTGACTGGGTTAAAGAATCAGTGTCATCTAAAAACACGGTTCGCGATAAACCCAAAGTCACATTCCATTAATTATCGGGTTAAAGAACGAGTGTTATTTAAAACACTGTTCACGATAAACCCAAAAATCAATATCAATTCAATTCCAATTAAATATTATTTAATTGGTACACTTCATTAAATCTAAATAAAAAGATTTAATCTTTTCTCAACTGGGTTCAAGAACAGTGTTAGTGAAGACACCATTCACGACAAACCCAAATCACATTCGATATTCAATACAAGGCTCTGAATAGAAAATATATCGGCTTATATTCAATATCGAGTTCTACGACTAACAGATGTCGTATGGGAAATAACGATATATATATATATATCTTTCAAATTTCCATAACAACACCTGTATAATCACGAATCCCAACATCGAAATATTCCGAATACAATTTCGATTCAAATCCACTCCAATGCAATCATTGGAATTTTGGTTATTTTTAAAACCCTTTTCGAATTCAATTTATTTATTTAAAAATAAATAGAATTATAATCCTAGTTCAAAACTAGTTCATTTCGATAAAAATCTATTTTTATCTTTTCAAATATGGAGTTTTTCATCCCAATTCTTCCCAAATCATTTCTTATGATTTTACACAAATTATTACTATTTTTAATAATTTTATCAAGGCCTGTACGGTCGATTTCCATCAATGGCCATCGAACTGCACTTACAGCGACCTTTTCCGAATTTGATTTGGACGTATCTCCAAATCCAACCGTTAGATTTCAAATTTCTAATATTCCTTAGAAAGCTCTTTTCGATACGAACCCAACGGTTCTGATTTCAGGAGAATCCGACGGTCGGATCTCCCGTAATGTCCGTTCGAAGTCAATGGTCGAAATTCGCGAACTGCCGCAGCGCGGCGCGTTCTATTCAGGCCATTTATTATATATATAATATATATAATATATATTTCGTCGATTTCTATTTAAAACGAATTATATAAATAGTTTTGAATTCGTTTCAAAAACATTTTCAACTTCCTTTTCAATTCAAATCACAATTGAATTCTTCTTTATAGATTCGTTTTAAAATTCATTTCTATTCAATTCATTTCGAATTCGTTTTCTATTCAATTCATTTCGAATTCGTTTTCTATTCAGTTCAATTCGAATTCGTTTTCTATTCAATTCATTTCGAATTCGTTTTCTATTCAGTTCAATTCGAATTCGTTTTCTATTCAGTTCAATTCGAATTCGTTTTCTATTCAATTCAATTCGAATTCGTTTTCTATTCAATTCAATTCGAATTCGTTTTCTATTCAATTCAATTCGAATTCGTTTTCTATTCAATTCAATTCGAATTCGTTTTCTATTCAATTCATTTCGAATTCGTTTTCTATTCAGTTCAATTCGAATTCGTTTTCTATTTAATTCAATTCGAATTCGTTTTCTATTCAATTCAATTCGAATTCGTTTTCTATTCAATTCAATTCGAATTCGTTTTCTATTCAATTCAATTCGAATTCGTTTTCTATTCAATTCAATTCGAATTCGTTTTCAATTCAATTCGAATTCGTTTTCTATTCAATTCAATTCGAATTCGTTTTCTATTCAATTCAATTCGAATTCGTTTTCTATTCAATTCAATTCGAATTCGTTTTCTATTCAATTCAATTCGAATTCGTTTTCTATTCAATTCAATTCGAATTCGTTTTCTATTCAATTCATTTCGAATTCGTTTTCTATTCAGTTCAATTCGAATATTTCATATACATCGTTTTCAATTCGAATATTTCATATACATCGTTTTCAATTCATATATATATTTCATATACATCGTTTTCAATTCATATATATATTTCATATACATCGTTTTCAATTCATATATATATTTCATATACATCGTTTTCAATTCATATATATATATATATATATATATATATTCACCTTTCACTATATACGATATTTTCATTTTCAATACATACGATATATTCATTTTCAATATATACGATATATTCATTTTCAATATATTCGATACTTTCACTTTCAATATATTCAATATTTTCACTTTCAATATATTCAATATTTTCACTTTCAATATATTCAATATTTTCACTTTCGATATATTCGATATTTTCACTTTCGATATATTCGATATTTTCACTTTCAATATATTCAATATTTTCACTTTCGATATATTCGATATTTTCACTTTCAATATATATATCGTTTTCACTTCATATATATATATATATATATCGTTTTCAATTCGAATATTTCATATACATTGTTTTCAATTCGAATATTTTCACTTTCAATATATTCGATATTTTCACTTTCAATATATTCGATATTTTCACTTTCAATATATTCGATATTTTCACTTTCAATATATTCGATATTCACTTCGCTATATATATATAAATTTCACTCTTCATATATATGTTATTTCACTTCGCTATCAATCAATTTTCACAACAATTTCAACCAATAAATATCGTCCATGGTTTGTGGACGAGGGGCGTATATATATATATATATATATATAGATATTTATATATAGCAATTCACTTCCACTTTCAACACATATATATAAAATTATAAAAAGAAATTGAAGAGTGAGGAGTTCTCACCAATAGCTATCCAATAACACAACTCCTCCTTTATGGAAATCTTCGTCTATTTCGTCTTCTTGTCGCTTTCGTTTCCCGTATTCTCTACATAAGTAAAAATCGAATTTTTACTAGGTTATTCAATATATAAAGATTATATTTTAAAAACAAAGATTATATTTTTAATATTCCTATGATGCAAAAATTATATTTTTATTGCTTTAAAAATATAAGAATCACATCTTACTTTTTCTACTTAACAAAATTCTGTCTTTTCTATTTTTAAAAATATGATCTTTGTTTTTTTTTTTTTTTTTTTTTTTTTTTAAAAAAGTTCAAATCTTTTTTCTTTTAAAAGATTCAACCTTTTTAATTTCAAAGTTTAAAAATAAAATAAAATCAGTTTTCTTTTCCTTTTCAAATCAGTTTTTATTTTTCTTTTCAAAACAGTTTTTATTTTTCTTTTCAAAACAGTTTTTAAATTATTTTCAAAACAGTTTTTGAAACTCTTTTATAAAAAATCTGTTTTAACTTCTTTTTAAAAATTTCTGTTTTAACTTCTTTTTAAAAATTTCTGTTTTAACTTCTTTTAAAAACATGCAGTTTTTAAAATCTTTTTAAGAATTTCTGTTTTTATTTACTTTAAAATTTTCTGTTTTTAAAAATTCTGCTTTTTTTAAAAAAAATTCTGTTCAAAATCCAGTTTTCAAATCTCTCAAAAATACTGTTTTTAAAACTAAAAGAAATATACAGTAATTAACTATAAATCAGTTTCATAAAGCAAAATAAAAATAAAATAAAATAAATGCTTACCGTGGTATGCGAAGGGGAGGAGGGGAGTCGAGGCGTCGGCGGTGGTCCAGTGGTGTCGCGATGAGGCGTTCGCGGCAGGGTGCGGCAGGGTGCGTCGGTGGTTCAGGGGGTTGCTCGATTGGATGTCGCGAGGGTAGTGGGGACTCCGAGGTGTCGTTCGGTGCCTGGAGGGAGGAGGAGGTCGGTCGGGCTTCGGCGATCTGGCGGTGGGCTTCGAAGATCAGGCGGCGGCGCGATTTTAGATTAGGGTTTCTCCTTTTTTTTTTTTTCTCTGATAAATGATCGGGGGGGGGGGCCAAGGCAGAAGAAAAGGGGGATTCTTTTTTTATTATTATTATTATTATTTAATTATTTAAATTTGCATTAGGGTTGACTTTTATATATGACCTCGAAACGAGGCCCACCGCCTGTCGTCCATAGCGTTCTACCCCCATTCCGAACACAATGGGATATGTATCGTAAGCTGGTTCGATCGTTACAATCAGTTTCCGTTGAATTTACATTTAAATCCTAATATTGAATTTTAAACGTACATTTCAAATTACCGGGGTCACATACTAACTAGAAAAATTCCAGAAAAATATTTTCTAGTTTCGTATTGACGATACGGTCCTAACAAAACTAGTTTCGTCGAATTCTGAGACCGTATGAAAAATGGCCAATTTCCAGTTGATTAAATTCAATAGAAACTGGTCAAACGCGTTTTCTTTTGCCACGCTCACATATTGATTCGAAAAATTATGAAATTTGAAACCTAGCAATAGTTTGACATCCCGGACCCGACAAAAGTGGTTTCGTCGAAATCCGAGGTCATTTGCAAAATGTCCATTTTTAAGGGCCTGAATTCCATAGCGACTATTCAGAATTTTCAACTGGACATATCTTTTGATTCACGTTATGAAATCTTGATTTTTCGGATTCGTTGGAAAGATATTCACTATTAGATTCCATTATTTTTGGTTTCACTACAATCCGGATTGTTTTGCACCCGGTACATTCAATTGAAGTTTGAAATCGAATTATCGAACTACCGCGCCATTTTCAATTCTATTTATAATTATATATAAATATTTATATTCTAACGACGACGCGTATAATATATACGTTCGAATTATATCCAAAATAAATTTCACGCCGATATTATTTAAAATAATTCATTTTAAATAATCAAAATTCCCCAAAATTGCCAAAATAAAAATTTTAAACTGGCCCAGAATTTGCGGGTTGTTACAAAAAATTCGATCTTTATATAAAGAGTAGAAATATAAAAATATAATTTTCATATAGAAAGAAGCGTTGTAAAAATATATGAAGTAGAAATAAAAATATGTTTTTTATTTATTGGAATGAAGCGATAAAAATATGATTTTTATCTATGAACAGCGTAAAGAAGATTGCGTTGGAATTTTGAATAGAATCCAAACCATCATCCATTAAAGCACGGCGGAGTGGAACCCAAAGGTGAGAACTTCTCACTTTAATTTTATTTCTAGTTAAAATATACTAGGATGCAGACGGTACTTAGCAGCACCCGACACCCGTCGTCCACAGACCATGGACGACTTATTTGTTTGATTTGATTGTATTGTGAAAATTGATTGTGATGTGGAATGGAATAAAATATTTTATAGTTATAAATATTTTATAGTTAAAAATATAATTTTTAACGTGTATATAAATAAAATAAATATTTATAAACAAATCGGATGATTTGTTTATGTACACACATTTGACTGATATTGATTAGGACGATAAATTTTACACATCGCTCAACTGCACAAATAAAATTCATTATTTGTTGATTGAAACCCCACACGGATATTGGGATGATATATGACATACATTAGTCCCAATAATTAGCTGTATGTCGATCAATTGATTGACAGGCTGTATAAGGGTTGAATATTTATATTTGATGCTTATGCAGTGTAGAATGCACTTTGAATGATGGTTGACTGTGTTTGATTGTTGTTGTATACATGTGTGTATGAAATCCATATAAAACACATTATATGGTAATTGACTGTGTCAGATTCCAGTTCAGAAAGAAGTAATATTTTTAAAATAACGAATATTTTAAAAGAAAGAATATTTTTAAAATAATGAATATTTTAAAAGAATGAATATTCTAAAATAATATTCAGTAAAAGATCAAAATCTATTTTGATGTCCGATTTGGGATGGACACGAATATATTTAAATATATAAAGCCGTATTGATTAGATTAACGCCATTTGGGCGTGAACGATATTTTTATCGATTTTATTCATTTTTATAATGAATATTCAAAAGGAAATGATTTCGAAATATAATAATTTGAAAATATTATCATTTATATATCGATGATATGGAATATTCAATTTTGATTTGAAATTGAAAATGAAGTTGAAATCGTTTTGAAAACGAATTTAAAACGATTTATAAATACGTTTTAAAATGGAAATCGACGAAATATAATATATATATATATATATATATATGTATTATATATAATGGCCTGAATAGAACGCGTCGCGCTGCGGTAGTTCATGAATTTCGACCATTGACTTCGAACAGACATTACGGGAGATCTGACCTTCGGATTCTCCTAAAACCAGAACCGTTGGGTTCGTATCAAAAAGAACTTTCCACAGAATATGAGAGATTTGAAATATAATAGTTGGATTTGGAATTATGTCCAAATCAAATTTGGAAAAGGTCAATGTAAGTGCAGTTCGATGACCGTTTATGGAAATCGACTGTACGAGCCTTGATAAAATTATTAAAAATATCAATAATTTGTGTCAAATCATATTAAAAGATTTGGAAAGAATTGGGATGAAAAAGTCCATATTTGAAAAGATAAAAATATATTTTTATCGAAATGAACTAGTTATGAACTAGAATTATAATCCAATATTTTTAAATAAATGAATTGGATTTGAAATGGTTTTAAAAATAACCAGGATTTCCAATATATGAATTGGAATGGATTTGAATCGAAATTATGCTCGGGATATTTCGATATTAGATTTCGTGATTATATGAATATTGTGGGGGAATTTGGAAGATATATATATATATATCGTTATTCCAATACGATATTTGTTGGTTTCAGAATTTGATATTGAATATAAGCCGATATATTTTATATTCAGATCCTTGTATTTAATATCAAATTGGATTTTGGGTTTGTCATGAATGGTATCTTTAATAATACTGTTCTTAAACTCAATGGAGTTAAGAAAATAAGAAACTGATTGGAGATTAGTTAAGTTGAATGGTTTCCTGCGTATTGATCTGATGTTGGTTTCGGCCTTCGGGGTTAATACTTAGGGAATTGTTCTCTTACTAATTTACGGTTAAAGACTGATGTGATTTTGGGTTTGTCGTGGATGGTGTCTTCATTAACACTGTTCTTAAACCCAGTTGAGAAAAGATTAAATTTTTTTATTTAGATTTAATGAAGTATACCAATTAATTAATATTTTGGAATTGAATTGAAATTGATCTTTTGGTTTATCGTGAACGGTGTCTTGAATAACAATTGTTCTTCAAACCCGATTACCAACGGAATGAGATTTTGGGTTGTCGTGAATGGTATCTTTAATAATACTGTTCTTAGACCCAACAGAGTTAAGAAAATCAGAAACTAACTGGAGATTAGTTAAGTTGAATGGTTTCCTGGGTATTGATCTGATGTTGGTTTCCCTTCGGGGTTAATACTTGGGGAATTGTTCACTTGCTAATTTACGGTTAGAGGCTGATGGAATGGAATATGATTTGGGTTTATCATGAACTGTGTTTTATATGACATTAGTTCTTTCACCCAGTTAAAGATAGGATATGATTTCCCAAGTTAAATAATCATTAATATTGATTTTTGGGATGATTAAACCAAGTGGAGTTTTAGTGAATCTTTAATTTGATTGAAATGAAGGAAGATTAAAGAATAAATTTAAAGAATTTATCTTTGATAAAATTAATGGGAACGTTTCCCAAAGTATATGAATATTTGAATAAAAGAATATTCAGAATTGGAATGAGGCATATGTTGTGTTTTTATAACACTTGTTTAATATATACGCGAGTTATTCAGAAAGGCCGAGTTTATACCCATTCCGAATGACTGATTCGACGATATGTCAATGATGAAGACGGTAGTTGAAGACCGGAGGTCTTCATATCGTTTGGATGATTACTGATGTCTTGATTGGGCTGTACACCCAAGACGAGGTAATAAGTGGTGATCGTCCAGACATACTTGGAGATCGACGGATATGCGAGGGCCTCTCTCCTGTATTGGACATACTGGAGAGGAATAAGGTGCCTCCGGTTTCGTTCAGACCCAGAACGGACTTATAAATGGATTGTGTGTCTGACATTGGATTTTATTCTGTGCTGATTGATTTCTATTAAATATATATTTGTTTGGCGGCGGAGAATTTATTCTCTTTCTTAACGCCCTTCTCTGAGACGTACGAGCTCAGAGATTATATATCGATAGATATCAGTCGCACGACATGAATTGCCTGTGTGGCATGCTGAGATGCAGTGATCAAGGCTTTTTTTGAAAAGCAGAGTCTTGTGGTTGATGATCAAAGCACGTCTTTAATAAAGCGTAGTTTTGTGTATAGTGTTAATTCGCGAGCCTTACACCTCGGTATGAGTCAAAAACGAGATCGTGACTGCATGGAGTGCATGACGTTTCTTTCTAGCTATGGTGGTGTCAGCGTTTTACAAGCCCTGACATTATTGTTATTTTACCTATGTGGTTGTTGGATTGCGAGGCGCCTCGATTAACGTAAGGGACCGAGAAACGTGTGTTCAGGAATAACCAATCCTCAAACGTAAGGGAGGACCGGCCCTGAAGATCCAAGGGTTCACTGCGGGGGATCCTGAGGCATCTGCTAGAGTGTCTCGAAGCGGTGAGGAGCCATCCCTGGCCTCGACTCATGACGGAAATCCAATTTCCAATACGTGAAATTCAGTTTTATTTATAGAGCCTAGTATGGCGACATAGTGGTATGGGGCACTATGCCGCTTATGATTGATACATTTACATTTGAAGTTGTTTTCATACACTTTATACTATTATAGTATCAAATGATTGTTTTAAACGTACCAAGCATGTTAGGCTATTATAAGGGAAAACTCTATTCTCCGACTTGCGTTGCATTGTGTGATGGGACCTGAGTCTTATAATAGCTTCATTTTTTCAAAAAGCATTGCGCTGTTTATTCTATGCACTAGTATTCTTGGGAGGAAACTCGTTCCGTGTTATATGGTGTGGTCCTTTGAATTACTCTCTTTTAAAATAAAGTTTTAAATAACTGTTTTAGTTCTCACACCAGTCACATGACTGACCTGGAGTTTATTGTTTTAACCTAAACTCTGGGTGCCCCTATTTTTCACACGGGCAGCTAGTAGTTTTGGTTTTGCAGTTATATATTCACAGATCTTGGTTTACAGCTGGAATGATATTCGAAAAGCTCTGTATCCATTTATCCCTTTCAGTTGTGTATTGTATTATTTTTCCGCTGCTATGTTATGTATTGTAATCTCTGATATTTTTCTGATGTATAATATTTATTTATACTCTGTATATTCTTGTATTCTGGTGGAATTGTTGTAATAAGCAACGAAATTTTCTTCTGTTTGTGTTCTGATTAGTCTTGCTCTCAAAGCAATTCGTTCTTTCCTTCACGGGGAAGTTCAGATTGCCACATCTTCTATCCTATTTTCAATAATATATGCAACTTGTTTTTCATTGACATTTAAGGCATCTAGTCTTTTCATTATTTCTTTAAACATTTCTGATTCTTCTGTTCCTAAATTCATTTCTAAATTTGGTGATGACCAAGGTTTAAATAGAACTTCCTCTGTATTATTTATTCCTGTAATTTTATTTTTCCTTCTATCAAATTCTTTTTCAATTCTCGTAAGTTGATTACCTGTTGACTGAAGCGTTAAATTAGTAAAATTATTTTGTTCTGTTATAGCATCGAATGTCTTTTATTTCCTATAAGGGGTAGCATAAAGTACTTCTTTATCAAGTTTTAATACTAAATTAATTTCTGGAGGATGAATACTCTTAATTGTCTTTCTTACTCTAGTAGTGTACTCCTTATGAGCAGACTCTATATTTGCAACTGTAGGAAAATCATTAAAATCTGGAAAAGTTTTTTCGATTTTTCGGATTTATACATTTTATCTATTACCATAAAGAGGTCATAATCATCTTTGAAGTTGTCACCCATTCTTTCTAAAAACATTTTATACTTTCTGATCCACATTTTTTGTTCTTTAGGATCTTTCATAAGAAACCATTTTCTTTTACATTCATTCTTTTCTGAATAAAACTTGAATATTTCAGACTCTGAAGATTCAAATTCTTCATCAAGAGTTAAGGTATTTATACTAAACACTGATCTATCTTCATTATATCCTATATCTGAAGGGGTTGGAGATCTTGGATTAGATGGAGGTATGTCAACTTTGTATTCGGGTTGACTTAACCCGTCCTTGGTATTTCTAATTACTATGTTCTCATTATTTAAATTTAACGAGATTGTATCTGCATTACTAATCCTTGGTTCCTTTGTTTTAGAGGTAGAACCCGTTTTTAGGTGTGTAATTCTATCTTTTGAAAATCTGGTTTCAACATCACCATCAGGATATTCAATAATTTCTTTTAATTTTTTATTCTCTACCTTTGTGGGTTCATTTGCTTCTTCTAGAAGCCATTTATCTGGCAAGGTTATCTCATTCCAGCTAATTGATTTTTGAATAACAACATTACTTTTATTGATATATGTTATAAACAATGTAGTTGTTCCTTGGGTTTTTGGAACATTTCTAGTTTCAGTAACAGTTGTGTTCATAACTTTATAGCATATTCTATAAATAAGAATAACATTTTGTGTTCCTGGTTTTATATTAAGCCCTTCAGTTTTTATATCCAAACAGATTGATTGAAGTAAATTTGGGTCTATTAAAGACATGGTAAAATTTGGAAAACATGAAAAATATATTGGTCCATCACAAGGTGTTGATTTTATAATTCCTAATAAGGAATCGTGAAATTTGTTGTGTCTTTTATCCCTTACTGCAATAATGGCGGATGTGTTTAATCCTAGTCTTGTCGCTGGTTTTAAAGCAACTTGTATTAATCATACATGAATAAATTTAAACTTTTCTTTGTGCAAATTTAAAAGTTTTTTCGAAAATAAACCAAAAGAACTATATCCCTCTGATAAAGGAATAGCTTGTTCAACTGTTTTGATTATATAATATGTCTTAGTAATAAGACTTCAAGTTTGTTTTTATAAATCTTTGATGGCGAATAAGCCGGAATATTCCAATTATTTAAACTAGATTCCAAATCCTCATTTATGGTAATTTCCTTATTTTTACTGAGAGTTTCTCTATCTAGATTGTCAAGACCACTGTTGTTGTTGCTTCTAAAAGATAAAGCTCTAGATAGCCTCTCCATATTATCTACCTTATCACTGTCAACGATTTAATCTTGTTTAAGCTGTGTGTGATTAATTATTATTTTTAATTAATCTAAGGCCCTTTACTATTTAATTAACTCTGATATAAGAAGAGGAGACTTGTATATCCTCATATGTACAAGTTAGAAAATGTATTATAACAGTATTTATATATTGGGGTTGAGAGATCCTGGATGTTGAAAGGTTATAGGGAGATAACCCTTGATAAGAGGACCCACAACTATTTTAATTTATAATTTAATTATGTGAAATATGTTTTGAAATTTCTGGGGGTCCTCACACCATGGAGGCCTCTTAGCGACGGAAGAGTTCTTCCTATTGTTTTAAGCGAGCAGTAAGATCTTTGGTCAGATCTTTGACGACTCTGTCGATGTCATCTCGTGTGACGTAGTTAGACGGGTTTCCGGCCAAGGAAAGTTCTTGTTCTTCCTCGACACCTGCTACTTCAGAGCGAATGATTTGCTTCCTTTTAGCAACCATGATGGGAAACGAGTGGAGTTCGTTTCCGAGAGAAAGTTATCGAGAAGTAAAGCCGAAAATTAAAGATGAAAGCTAAGACTGAAGTTGAAGTTGTGCACCACCCTTTCTGGCGCACCAAAATGTTGACGAGGGAAAGTTGTCGTTTACTTAATGCACACCAGCACCCGAGTGTTTGTGTGAGAACAACACAATATGCTGAATGTAAAGTAAAGAAAATGCTAGGAGACGCAGCTTTTTATAGTGGTTCAGCACTAGCACCTACGTCCACTTTATAATAGTGATTCATCATATTTTTGTCGATTACAAATGATATACAAGTTCAGACGATATTTGTGTAAAAAGTTGTATAAATGCTAAACTTTGACTAAATTTTCCTTCTTCTTCTTCGTTGAGATAGGTTGACTTGGTCAACTATGTCAAAAATATGCTTCAATGTCCAAGAATTGTCGAAATAGTCCAAAAGTAGTGTAATTATGCTTGTGAATGTCCAACAAGTGATGGAAAACATGTATGCAACATTTTAATCATCCAAACAATGCCCATTAGATGGAAGCAATTAATGGTGCTTGAGAGCTCCAAGTGTGAGAAAAATCCAACTTTTTGAATGAGAAGCTTGGGGGTATTTATAGGAGGGAGTCTGTAGTGGAGTAGGTGAGATTTGGGAACCACATTACTGAAAATCACATCACATACAGCCTACCCCCGAAAAATCGCATCACATCCTCCACATCACCCAAAAATCGCATCACATCATTGCTGATATCGCATCGCACCCTTTTGAACCTCGAGAAATCGCATCCTGGCTTCGTGAAGTGGAAAATCGCATCCCGACCCCCAAATTTCGTATCAGAAGGATATTTCGCATCTCCTGGTGGATGCGAACTTCGCATCCTGGAGGGATGCGAATTTTTGCATCCAAGGGATGCGAAAATTCATATCCAAAGGATACGAGAACTCACATCCCAGTGATGCGAGTTTTCGCATTAAGAGGATGCGAATTGGGGCAGATGCGAGGTGACAGGGGATGCGAGTGGAGGATGCGATTTGGTGATGCGATATTCTAGGTGATGCGTTTTAATGTTGCAACGGAGGATACGATGCGGCGGAAGGGAGGTGGAGGAATGCGATGCGAGCCGATGTGAGGCGAGACAAAGTAATTCGAGCTTCCAAGGATGAGGAAAAACGAATGAATCGGGACTGTGGGGCCCTGGACCTCCACCGGCGCTGCGCTCGGACCCACTGACGGCTCGCCTTCAGCTCGGCGCCAGACTCACCTTCTATAACGGTTATAGCGCAAAACACTGTAATTGACGTTTTCAGGCCAAATTGCTTCGTGTTTGCTGATGCCTGAGCGCGTTGCTAACCGGAAACTTGACATGTGACAGCTCTGACAGAAAAAAGTGTCTATAGATGCCATTTCCAATCCTTTTCCAAGCGCGTAGCGACTTTGTTTGAAATGTTTTGCGTTTTCCGATGACATTTCTGACGCGTGGCAGCTTTGACAAAAAATGTGTCAACACTTAAAATAAAAAATTATTCAAAATGGATTCCTTTGTTATTTTTGTTGTAAAATGGGTCCCCCTTTTATTGTAGCAACACATTTTCATGTTTTTTTGCGTTGTTACTTAAATAACAATTTCATAAAATTCTAGATATCAAAGGAAGATTGCTGGTAAAAATAATTGTAGATATCAACAGAAGATTACTGATAAAGAAAATACAGAAATGTCTACATTTATTATGAATAAGTTCTCATGTATCTACAATTATTCAGATCGTGTATTGCAGGTTATAAAAAATGAAAAAATAGGTACTGAAATGTCTACACTTTTTGTGAATAAGTGCAAATATTTCTGTAATTATTGTCACAGCGTTAGTGGATGATAAAAAATGAAAAAATATGTACAAACATATCTGCAACAATCCCTCAGTGTATTGTAGACATGTCTTAGTGTATCAAAAAAGTGTAGACATGTCTGCAATTTTTCTGTACAGTGGTGGCTATTTCTGCAATTTTAGTGGAAGTGATCTATTTTTCATTTGTATGCAGTTTTTCATCACTTTTTTCATGATTTTTCTGCAATAATGTAAGGTTTGGATAAGTGTAGATACTAAATTTTTTAGTTTGAAACAATCAACAAAAATTGCATAAAAGCGCAATATTTTGATATAATTGTTGTGATGTTTGCATTTTTTTAAGAAAATTTACAGAAATTTGATGAAACGTGATTATGTTTGAAGCATTTTTTGTACTTTAAAGATGATTATGTATTGAATTAAGTTTTGAAGTTTGGTGATTTTTTACGTTGATTTTGATGGTTTTCGAAAAAACAGGGACCTAATCCACAAAGTTTTAAGGTAAATGGGTTTTATGTATTTTGAAACTTAACAAAGATCTTAGTCATACTGTCGTAAAAAAACTTAAGTATTAGATCCTATATTTAAGGGATATTTCAATTTGTTAATATATACGGCGTTTTCAGAAGTTCAAGTTGATACCAAAAAAATGTGACACCAAAATTATTACAACTAATAAAGACAAGCATTACGGCATGCGCTTCACATGTGATTTATTTTCATTTTGCGAATGGAATTTTTATTCTTATCCACCATACATATTAGTTAATCTACCGTAAATTTTAGAATTACTACCTAATTATGGTGTCTATAATTATTTAAAATTGATTAGTTCATCCACACAACATATGCTTTCTATTAGTTTTCACGTTTCTCTTTCTTTTTGTTCTTCTATTTCTCTTTCTCTGCTTCCCCTTCTTCATTATTCTTATAATCAAATCTCAATACATATAACTAAATAAAATAAAATAAAAAGATTGTCAAAACTAATCTTGTTTCTTCTCATTATAATGCTCTGTAAAGAAGAGTAGATCCAAATTTGAAGTAGTAAAGTAGATGGTTGAGCTAAAATACCTTATTTTCAAAAGGGAAAAAAATATTTTTTTTACATATGATTCGATATGTAGTAGAGTTTTGATAAATTTAGTCATTTTTTAAAATGATATCATCTTGCAAAATCAATTATTGATTTATTGAAAATTGAAACCAATGTGAAACAAATGAATGAAACTAAAATGTTTGTTGCTGAAAATTTAATCATAAAAGAAAGTATTTTTTAAATTTTATATGTCTTTTTATCTAGGTTCCACAGCAATATGTCTGAAAAGAATAGTTCTTCCAATACAGATGATAGCATCAACTTTTTAGTACAAACGAAAGTGAACAATAGTTGAAAGCGAAAGCACACACAACAACGATGTTATAGAACATTGTGTTGGTAATATAGAAAAATCAACTTTCAACATGGTAAATTTTAAGTTTAGTTTTTTTGTTATTTTACATAAAGTTTAATTTTGTTTCTTACGTTTACTTTGATATTTTGTTATCCAGGATAGTTCATTGCTTTGCTCCAAAGATAAAGTATTAGACTGAGATTGTACTTTTGCATTTTGAAATACTATAGTATGACCAAAAAATTATTTTACCATTACAAAAAGGATACACAACTAATTAATTTTTCATGTATAACTCAGATCTTTTTCTCACATGATGAACTTGCTGAATTGAGCAAAAATATTGGAAAGTCGTGTGGTGTAGTTGTTACAATTAAACAATGTGAAAATCCAAAAAATGGATGCAGAGGTCAAATATCTTGTTGGTGTGAGACAAATGGATTTTATGTTGGAAATAAAAAATAGACAATTATCAATATACCAGTGAAGACTAAAAAGACACAAACAAAAAAATGTGGTTATCCTTCCTAATTGAAAGGAGTTAAAATGCAAATGCTAGATCAATGGAGAGTAGAAGTTGTATGTGAATTTCATAATCATCCACTGGGAAAAATATAAATTTTGAAGGACATTCGTATGTTGGTAGACTTACCACAAATGAAGAGATCGAAGTAACCAAATTGTGTGTGACAACCCGGATCCCAACAGACCGATTTCTTTTCAAAATTCCAATCTATCGAAACTCGGAATAGTTTGCTCTGGTATCCTACAGAAAAGAAAGAGACATAAAATATGTCAGAGCTTAGAAAATATGTCACAGCGGAATGGATAAAATATAATATAAATCAAAGTATAGCCTTACCGTGTTAATAATACTGCCTAACCAGTATTCAAAGCTATAATGTCTCATGTCTCTGCCACAAATCTAACTTGCGAGTATGTTATGAGGAGGGGGTCAGAACATAAGTTCTGATGACTGGATTTAAACTATACACTTTGGATAATCCTACATATACTGTTCAATCATATTTTCTTATTCATTAGGTTACTTGGGTTAACAGCACTCAAGGCTTACACATACGTCGTACCCATTTACTTTCCAGTGGATTAACCTAATACAGTACATGTGTAGCTATCCCCAATATCGAGGTACAACCCATGGTACCCCACTCGAACGCTCTCCACCGTAATGCCACCGAAATGCTCGCAGTCCCTCATCCTACGCCGGAGTGACGTACGGATCTCTATATAACAATATTACGATCAACATATATCTGCCATCACTTCGCTACGTAAGCGTACAGACTGCCACCCTCGATCGAATCAGATCTCATACCAGAGTAATGCCCTCAAGTATTCGATACACCACCCAGAGCAGATATGCATGTGTAACAACCCGGAAAATCCGAACCAATTTAAATTTTTTATTTTGGCTATTTCAGTAAACTTTGAATAGTTAAAATAATTTATTTTAAATAATAACGATTTAAAATTTATTTTAATCGAAGTTAGAGCAATTATATTTATTTTGATTTCTAAAGGAATCAGAAATAGTACGGTAGTTTGAAAAGTCAAACCCGTACTTTGACTGAATGCACCGGATTCAAAATCTAACGGATTTTAGTGAAAACAAAAATATCTAAATCTGTTTGAAAATATCTTTCCAACGAATCCGAAAAATCGAAATTTCATAGCGGGAATCAAAAGCAATGGTCAGTTGAATATTCAGAATGGTCGCTATAGTATAATTTATAGCCCGTATAAAAGGCCATTTTTCAAACGACCTCCGTTTTCGACGAAACCACTTTTGTTGGATCCGAAATGTCAAATTATTGCTAAATTTAATTTTCCAGAATTTTTGGACTTAATATGTGAGCGTGGCAAACGAAAATGTGTTTTGTCAATTTTAGTTAAATCTGATTGACTTGAAAATGGCCATTTTACAAACGGTCTCGGAATTCGACGAAATTAATTTTGTTAGGACCATATCGTCAAAACAAAGCCAGAAATAATTTTTCTGGAATTTTCTGAGTCTGTATGTGGCCCCGGTGAATTTAAATATACAATCGAATTAATTTAATAAAGTATTTAAATATTAAATTAATGAATTCAGGCCACAGACAGTCTTTTGGGCTGATGGGACCTGGCCCATTGGATCCGGAACGGGGGCTATTGGGTAGGGTCAACTGGGGATGGACTGAAATCGGAGTTGTTAAGAGTGTATGGATTTAATTGTAAAATTTACATTAAAATATTATAAATAATAAAAGAATCATTTCAAAACCCTAATCCTATTACACAGCGCCACACTCCCTGTATCCATGGCCAACGTCCCTCCTTGCTTCTCCCTCTAAAATCCATCGATCCGTGCATCATAACCCACTCCTCTTTCAGGCAATATCGAAGCTCTCTTCACCACCTCTCCATCCATACGACAATCACCTCCTAACATCGACCAACCAGCGAGTTACTGACCCCTAAAGCCGCTGACTTTCAACCGCCGCCGAGCCACCACTGCGCTACCAAGCTGCCCCCTTTCACCAACGTGGGTGCGCCGCCCGTAGCCTGACGCTGTGGTGCCATCTGATCATCCTCCAGCCCCTTCATTATGACAAAAATTTGAACCCTAGAATTGAAGCTAATTGGGTTTAACGCGACCTTGTCTGTGTTAAGGAAGAAAGGTCTAAATCCTTTTTAATATTTTATTAATTTAATTTAAAAACTATTATCAATCTTGTTTAAATCCTAACTAATTCATACGACATCGAAAATTAACGATTTCAAATCCTGTGCGATCGTAGAGATGAGATCTATGACTCTTAGACTAAAAAGAAGTGATTCCGAGCTGTTTGAATTTTGGAAAAAATTTGTATATCCAAACAATTCAAATACACGACTGTGAGATTTCTGATTTTCAAATAATTAATCAATTTAATTATTTTTCTCGCTATGTAATGATTGTATGTATATGATTTAGATCTGCTATGTTCTGAAATTTTGGATGATTGATCTATTGATTGGTGATGAATAAATATAGATCTTTAATTAAATTATAGATATGTATGTGTTAGGTAAATTAAAATACATCATGTTTGTCAATATTTTGTTGAACAATTTATATTAAACAAAAAATGGATTGTCATGTTTATAGGATTGAAATAGAGTTGTCAATTCAATGAAAAATATATCATTTTTGTTTATATTATTGAATTGAAATAGTTTGTCAATTCAGTGAAAATATATCATTTTTATTTATATTATTGAATTGAAATAGTTTGTCAATTCAATGAAAAATATATCATTTTTGCTTATATTATTGAATTGAATAAGTTAGTCAATTCAATTAAAAATATCATTTTGTCATGATTATTGAATTGAATTAGTTTGTCAATTCAATGAAAAATATCATTTTTTTTATATTATTGAATTGAAATAGAATTGTCAATTCAATAAAAATATCATTTTTGTTTATATTTTTGAATTGAAATGGAATTTGTCAATTCAATAAAAATATCATTTTTGTTTATATTATTGAATCGAAATAGAATTTTCAATTCAATAAAAATATCATTTTTGTTTATATTATTGAATCGAAATAGTTTGTCAATTCAATGAAAAATATACCATTTTTGCTTATATTATTGAATTGAATTAGTTTGTTGATTCAATTAAAAATATAATTATGTCATGATTATTGAATTGAATTAGTTTGCCAATTCAATAAAAATATCATTTTTTATATTATTGAATTGAAATAGAATTGTCAATTCAATAAAAATATCATTTTTGTTTATATTATTGAATTGAAATAGAATTGTCAATTCAATAAAAATATCATTCTGTTTATATTATTGAGTTGAATTAGAATTGTCAATGCAAATAAAACATAGATTAAAAGATTTCATTTTTTATTTGCATTTTAGTTGCAAATAAAAACATAAATTGAAAGATTTCATTTTTATTTGTATTTTAGATGCAAATAAAAACATGTTTTAAAAAAAGTTACATTTTTATTTGTATTTTAGATACAAATAAAAACATGAAATGAAAGATTGCATTTTAGATGCAAATAAAAACATTGAAATGAAAGTTACATTTTTATTTGTATTTTAGATACAAATAAAAACATGAAATGAAAGATTACATTTTTATTTGCATTTTAGATGTGAATAAAACATGTTTTAAAAGTTACATTTTTATTTGCATTTTAGATGCAAGTAAAAACCTTGATTTAAAAAAAAAGTTACATTTTTGTTTACATTTTTTGCAAATAAAACGTAGTATAAAAAGTTTTTTTGAAAGATAAATGTATGATCTTCTAGAAAGAAGAGAGCACGCATATATATATTTAAGAAAAAAATTACAACAACGGACTATCTGTCTAAAAAACAAAGAAAACAACAAACACAAGCTATGATACGAGCTATGGCAAGCCTCGCCAAAAACAAAAACAACAAAAAACATAAGAAGAGATTATCAACCACAAACATACAGATCCCATCACAATGAACTCCACCTTGAAAACCAACTCCAGACCAAATCAGCATACTAGAAACCTCCTCAGCAAAACATAGAGATCCAATACCAACCAACATCCTATCACGGAAACTTATCATGATAAACAGTATAATATCTGATACGTTTGCTACGACGTAACAAACCAGATCTGGGATAAACTCTCCTGCGTCTGCTCCTCCTAGTCGAAGAAATAGTCATGTCACCAACAGATGATTTTTCGCCATTATCCTCTTTCAATCCATCCGATACAGGAACTCCAAACTGACTAAGCGCCTCTGTTAATGAATCACAGTGAGAGCGAGAGTCCCGATTGATACTCAAACCTGAAAGCATCGATTTCCTGCAGATCCTCGTATTCATAAACGACTAGAGATCCTTTTTTATGACGGTTGAATTTCTTCTCCTCTTAACCATATGAGCATCAGAACCATGCTTTGAAAAAACACCCAAGTTGTTAAACAACTTCCAATCTCTCGCAGTTCTACTGCCATCAACCTTAAATGATTTGCCAATATCAGAAGAGAAATCTAAATACTTTACTGTATCAGAACATTGCCCATCCACAGCATCTAAAGCCAGCATCAACTCCTTTTCCATACCAACCCTCAACGGCTCAAAGTCCCTGTCAGCAACTAACAAACTCTCAGAAATACCATCACATTTCTGAACAAAAGGATCAAAAAGCAACGGATCTAAGCGCTGTGTTACCAAGATCCTCTCAGACAAAAACACCATCTCATCTACACTAATCAAAGAACCCTCATAAAACTCATTATCTGCATTACGAATATTATCCATACCACCCATTGTGACACAATCCACGTCGCTCACTGAATCAATACCTAACTTACTAGAAAGCCTCTCAGATCTCATAGACATATCATCTTCTCCTTTCAAATAGTCCATAAATGCAGCATCACCTCGAACACAATTCACAGCAGTACTAATACAAACAAAATGCATCATAATCTCATTCAACAGCATAAACCCCTTCTTCTTATACTTTGTAACCGAATCAGATTTTTTTTTTCCTCAAATTCATGAAATTTAAACGAAAATAATAAGCATGCCCCTTCCTCTCGAGCGATCGAGACAAAGGAGGAAAAACAGCATTAACAAAAGTACTGGATACCTTCTTGCGCCACAGCAATCCATCCACTAATCCCTCAATATGCAAAACCAACAGAAGTAGCATATACTCTCCTTCGTCCTTCTGATTGGAACCCACCAGTTCAAAAAGATTTATAAAAGAAATAATCTTCTGACATAAACACAAACAATTGGAGTGCATAAACTCGAAACCCAAATTTCCTCTGTAATACTCTGGACAGGAAGACATTCGATTCCCAGATCCATCGCAAAACAAGCATCGAATCTTATTTCTGCAATCTTGCACTATATGATTAGATCCTCCACATCTGAAGCATAATCGTCTTGTAGAACAATTCCAGATACTAGGTTTCTTTCTTGATAACGAATTCCCAAAGGAATCGCCAAGAAGATTATGGACTCCCTTCTTACTCCCATCGACAATTGAAATTAGAGATTCATTCTTTGATTTAGTAAAGAAAGAAAGAAAATTCGAGTGAAGACACCTAGAGAAAGGGAAAGAACCAGGAGCCGCCATCCCTAATTTTGAGACTATATAAACGTAGTATAAAAAGTTACATTTTTATTTGCAATTTAGATGCAAAAAAAACGTAGAATGAAAGATTGCAATTTTTTACATTTTAGATGCAAATAAAACATGAACTAAAAAGTTGCATATTTATTTGCATTTTAGATGCAAATAAAAACATTGATTTAAAAGTTGCATTTTTATTTGCATTTTAGATGCAAATGAAAACATGAAATAAAAAAGTTATATTTTTATTTGTATTTTAGATGCAAATGAAAACATAAAATAAAAAGTTATATTTTTATTTGCATTTTAGATGCAAATAAAAACAATAGATAAAAAGAATGACATTTTTATTGTCATTTTAGAGACAATAAAAAGAAAAGAATTGAAAGTTACATTTTTATTGTCATGTTAAATGAAAGAAAAAGAAATAAAAATTTACATTTTTATTTCCACTTTAGAGACATTGAAAAGAGTAGATTAAAATGTCAAAATTTTAATGTCATTTTAGTTGAAATAAAAAGAATAAGATCAAAGGTTGCATTTGATTGACATTTTATATACTATAAAAGAATATATTTAAATGTCACATGTTCATCGTCAATTTGGATGCAATAAAAATAGAAAAATTAAAAATCATGTTTTATTATCATTTGGTTTCAACCAAAAAGAGTGAACATCAGGAAAATATAATTTCGAGGTAATTTAGTTACCATTGGAAATAATTAGCCATTAAAAACATGATTTATTTCAAATCATCATTTTCATCATGTTAGTAGGATTATGAAAATCATATATAAAATATCTAACATGAATATAGACTGTATTTGGCTGGCATGTGGTTGTTTGAAAGTAGTTGAAACTGCCAAACGATTATATATATATATATATACACATTAATTAAAATTAAATGAATTGCGCGCGGTAGTTCGCGTTTCGGCAATCGTAACTTCAAACGATTATACAGTAAGATCCGACCGTCGGATTTTCCCAAAACTGGAACCGTTAGGTCCGCTTTGGGAAGATCTTTCCATCGACATAAATTTTGTCAAAATCCAACGGTTAGATTTCAAGATATGTGTAAATCAAATTTTGGTAAGAACAACACTATGGCCGCCCTTCGACCTGAAGCGTCGTTAAATAAATTTGGCTATTTTTATATAAATAAAAATAGCGATTAATCGTTATTAAATACCACTAATGATATGAAATGATTTTAAAATATATATATATATATATGCGAGGATTATTTGAAAAGTCCAAGTTAAAACTCATTCAAATGGTCATACAACTGTCTAAATTGAAGATCTCAAAGACGGCGATTGAAGACCGGCGATCTTCACATCGAAAGGATAACTACTGATGTCTGGCATTGGCTAGCTACCAATAAAGGGTTAAAGTGATAGTTGCCCGAACATACTTGTTGATCGTCCGGATATGCGAGCACCTCACTTCCATATTGGACATACAGGACGAGGAATAAGGTGACTCCGGTTTCGTTCAGACCCAGAACGAACTTATAAATGGATGTGTGTCCGACATTGAATTTCATGCTGTGTAATTAAATTGATTTCTATTAATATATATCTGTAGTGGCAGAGAATTTATTCTCTTGCTTAACACCCTTCTTTGAGATGCATGAGCTCGATGGTTATATATTGGTAGTTATCGATCGCATGGTATGGACTGTCAATGTGGCATGGCAAGATGCAATTGATCGAGGCTTTCATTGAAAAGCAGAGCCTTGTGGATAATGATCAAAGCATAGCTTATTTAGGCATAGCTTTGTGTATTACGTTACCTCGCGAGCCTCACACCTTGGTAGAGTCAAAAATGGGACAAGGGAACGCAGGGAGTGCACACGTTTCTTTCTAGCTAGAAGTGGTGTTTGGGTTTTTACAAAGCCCGACATTTTTACTTATGTGGTTGATGAAATGAGGCGCCTCGGATATTTTTATTGGTCGCCAATGGCCAATTTATAGGTCCAATAGGATCGGGGAGCGTGTGTTCAGGCATAACTAATCCAATAAAGTATTTGTGGATCGGCCCTGCAGGATCCAAGGGTTCGCCATCGTCCGAATACTGGGACATTGCTAGAGTGTCTCGAATCGGTTAGGAGATCGTCCCTAGCCTTGACTCATGATGGAAATCCAATCTCCAATATGACATTACGGTTTTGATTGTAAACCTATATATGGCGACATAGTATATGGTAGCTATGCCGTCTATGATTCATACATTTACTTTGAAGTATTTTAATTTATACTAGACACTAATAATAATATTATAAACCTTATTTTCTACATACCAAGCATTTTTTATCATTATAAGGTAAAACTTTATCCTCCAGTCTGCGTTGCATTGTGTGATGGGACATGAGTCTTATACTGATTTCATTTTCTAAAAAGCATTGCATTATTTTTTACTTAAAAATTTATAAATCATATGTACTGTCAATCCAATTGAGTAAACCAGTTACGCTTAGCGGCATGGTCCAGTGACTAGCCATATTGTCAATTTAGTAAGATCTCTCATACCAGTCCCATGACTGACTCATAGTTTGTTTCACTTTGCAAACTCGGGTGCCCTCTTTCCATACAGGTAGCCAATTGACAGGTTTCAGGTAGAGATGTTTTCTAGACTAGAGCTTGCTGATGAAGACGATGAAGGATCTTTTCTTTTTATCTTTTTATTTATTTCTTGAGACATTGAGGCAGTATTGAGTATTGATGTATTTTGGGAGATTGAGACTTTATTTATTTCCCTGTTTTAGACATCTATTTTGCTAAGTGTACCCTGTACTGCGTACTCTGATGTTCTGTGATGATGTTTGTGATGACATTTCCATTCCGCTGCAATGATTTGTATGTTCTGCTATTATCTGAGATCTGTTATTGTTTTAATTATGTTATGCTCCTATGATTATCCTTACTTTCGTACCGCGAAAGTTTGGGCCGTCACATTTGGTATCAGAGCTAAAGGTTAACCTTAGCTATGGAGTATAACATTTTTAGAACAATTCGTCTAGATAGAATCGGTAGTATTCTAAGAGAGTAGCTCATTAGAGATAGGATTAGCAATGTCCTACAATGAGCACAGTAGAATAGCACATATTAATCAGTTATTACATCATTATCATCCTATCATATGTCTCTACTTTTAATCATTCCTTTGAAAAAATTATCATTTCTGTTAGTCTGACTCTTTCCTTGATGGTACAGAACTAACTAAGGAATGAGTACCAGAGCATGTACTAGAGCACGAGGCAGAGGTGGGGCATGAAGACCCGCCAAAGATGAGATTCCTATGGCCCGGGAACAGGAACATGCCACTCCAGAAGTTGAGACACCACCACCACCACCCCCACGTGCTTTTGATCTAGACAAGGTGGCGAAGAAAATCAAGAATTTAGGTAGCGTGCATTTCACAGGCCAAGAGACGGTGACAGAAGCACAAGCATGGCTGAAGATAACTGAGAAAATCTTGGGAGGATTAGAGCTCGAAGATCGTATGAAGCGTTTTATGGCGACTTGGTTCTTGAAGGACCAGGCTCAGATTTCGTGGGAAACAGCTATGGTTGCGAGTAATGAAGCTGATGTAACTTGGGAGAAATTCAAAGAGTTATTCAATGAGAAGTTCATTCCTCCTCACGAAGTCGAACGCCTTCATGATGAGTTCACGCACCTCCAATAAGGGAGTATGACTATTACTGTGTATGTAAAGAAATTCGATAAGCTTTCCCGATATGCCCTTGAGTTAGTCCAAGACCTGCTTCAGAAAAATAAGAGGTTTATCAATGGCCTGGTGAGGAGGTATCATAATAGGGTGACGGCACACATCGAGCGTCCATTTGCTAAAGTGATCGAGATGGCCTGCAAATATGAGGAGATTGACCAGAAAGGTTCCCAGCAAGAGCGAGAAAAGAATCAAGCCAACAACAAGAAAAAGGAGTCGAACAAGAAACCTGAGGTGGGCAGCTCTTCTACCGCCAAGCCCCAAGAGAAGAAGAAGAGGGACAGATCTAAGGTCAAGTGCTTCAATTGCCAGAGGATAGGGCATTTTGACTATGAGTGCCGAGTCCCGGAGAGGCCAAAAAGGAACGAGCCTGGACCGAGTCGGAGCAGTGGACAGAATTCCCGTGGCCCAAGAGAATGTTTTAACTGCCACATGTCTGGACACCTTATCAAGGTTTGCCCTCTGCTCAAGAAATCTCGGGTGGCACATGTCTATGACGGATCGGTTGCACCGGCATCTTCTGAAGGAGCAGGTAAGCCTGATGTTTTAGGAGGTACTCTTAACATTAAGAATATTCCTATTACAGTTTTGTTTGACATGGGTGCATATAGAAGTTTCATATCTATTGACATGATTAAAAAGCTTAAGTTGAAACCTAAAAAAACTTAAAGAACCGAGTAGAGCCCATAGCCCGATAGGAGGTTCGCTTATTCTCAACCAGTATTGTAGAGTGCATGTTTCTTACCCCAACTTCCAATTTCCTTTTAATCTAGTCATCATGAATTTCTCCGGGTATGATATCATACTTGGAATGGACTGGCTAACGAAATATGAGGCTGAGTTACCTTGTGCTGAAAGAGTGGTCAGAATCAAAACCAAATTTGGAGACATTATAGCTATCCCAAGCCACGGCTCAGCCACAGATAGGAAAGAATTTTGGTCTTCTCTAGAAGTCACTCCTGCTTCTATTGAGGATATTCCTATTGTCAGAGACTACGCGGATGTGTTTGAAGAAGTAGACAGCTTACCTCCGCGCAGAGAAATCAATTTCAGAATTGACTTAGTTTCGAATGCAAGGCCCATTGTACACTCCATTCGGAGGATGTCACTGAAAGAAAAAGAGGAGCTGAGCAATTAAACTAAGTAGCTTTTGTGGAGGGGTCTGATCAGGCCTAACTTCTTAAGCTGGGGTGCAGCAGTGGTTTTCATCCTAAAGTCAGACGGTACCCTTAGGCTATGTGTGGACTACCGTGATCTAAATAAGCAGATTCTGAAAAATAAATACCCACTTCCACGCATTGATGATCTGCTAGACCGCTTGAATGGAGCACGAGTATTTTCCAGGATGGACCTAGCTACAGGTTTCCACCAACTACGCATTGCCGAAGAATGTGTGCCTTTGACAGCTTTCAGATGACCAGACCTATTTTATGAATGGCTAGTAATGCCCTTCGGCCTACGCAATGCTCCAGCATACTTCGTTGATTTGATGAATAGAGTCTTCCGCGATGTTCTAAATAAATTTGTGCTGGTGTTCATCAACGATATTCTAATCTTTTCTAAATCCACTACTGAACACGAAAAGCATTTGAAAGAAGTCTTGGAGATTTTGCATAGAAATATGCTGAAAGTCAAATTCTCCAAATGCATATTCTGGCAAGAAGAGGTGAAATTCCTCGGCCATGTTGTATCTAAGGAAGGCATCTCAGTAGATCCAGGAAAGATCTCGGCCATCAAAGATTGGAAGCAGCCTACTACGCCCACTGAAGTCAGAAGTTTCTTAGGTTTGGCTTGCTATTATTGGAAATTCATTAAGGATTTCTCGAAATTATCATGTCCATTGACGAAGCTGACTAAGAAGCCTACAAAGTTCATTTGGACACCTGAATGTGAGGCAGCCTTCCAAGAGCTGAAACAGAGATTAATCACTGCTCCTGTGTTGACCATTATTGATGGCAATCAGGATCTGAAAGTCTGGACAGACGCTTCTAGAGAAGGTTATCCTTTTCATCTAAATAAACATGTCAGAAATGACTTTTTTCTAAATGTCAAATCTTATTTTAACATGTTATTATTTTATCTATTTAAGGTATTGGTGCGGTGCTAATGCAAAGAGACAAAGTTGTCGCATATGCTAGTCGCCAATTAAAACCGCATGAAAAGAATTACGCCACTCATGATCTTGAGCAAATGGCCATCGTATTTGCTTTAAAGATATGGAGGCACTATCTCTTGGGTGAGAAATTTGAGCTATATACTGACCACAAATCCTTAAAGTATCTATTCACCCAAAGAGATTTGAACTTGAGGCAGCAGCGTTGGGTTGAATTCCTTGCACCCTATGACCTGGACATCTTATATACTCTAGGGAAAGCCAATATAGTGGCAGATGCTCTCAGCAGGAAGAATACGGCCAGCACCAATCTTATTCTTACTAATCTCATTATTACCCCTACCTTGATCTATAAAATCTCTGCTCTTCAGAAAAATGATGAATTTATTCAGAGTATCAGTAAAAGAGTCAGGGAAGGCGAACCCACAAGTTTGCAGATTGATGACAAAGGGGTTCTGAGGTTATTGGGTCGAATTTGTGTTCTGAATCTTCCTGAACTCAGAAAGGAAGTAATGGACGAATGCCACAAGTCTAAGCTCAGCATTCATCCAGGAGTGAGCGAGATGTACCATGACCTCAAGCATACATTTTGGTGGAGATCTATGAAGAGAGACATTTCTATATATGTTGCTAGATGTCCCACCTATCAGCAAGTCAAAAGCGATCAGCAAAAGATAGCAGGTATGTTGCAACCGCTAGAGGTTCCAAGTTGGAAATGAGACGGAATTTCTATGGACTTTATTGATGGCTTGTCCCGGACTAGGAAAGGTAATGACAATATATGGGTGATTGTAGATTGCCTCACAAAGACTGCCCATTTCAACCCTGTCAAATCCAATAGAACAGCTCGGAGTTTGGCACAACTTTATTTCAGAAAGATTGTAAGACTGCATGGAGTTCCCAGTAGCATTGTCAGTGACCGCGATCCGATATTTGCTAGCAAATTTTGGGAAGCTTTCCAAGAAGAGTTAGGGACTAAGCTGAATATGAGCACCGCTTGTCACCCTCAGACAGATGGCCAGACTGAGAGGGTGAACCGCATATTGGAAGACTTGTTGCGAGCATGCATTCTAGATTTTGGTGGGTCATGGAAAGATCATTTGCACTTGGTTGAATTCTCTTATAATAACAGCTACCAAGCAAGCCTACAGATGTCGCCATTTGAAGCATTATATGGCAGGCCATGCAAATCTCCCGCATGTTGGGTGGAACCCGACAATCGATTAGTACTGGGTCCCGACATGATTCGCGAAGTATCAAATAAAGTTAATTTTATTAAGAAGCGATTATTGGCTGTCCAAAGCCGACAGAAGAGCTATGCAGACGCTCGAAGAAGGTATTTAGAATTCTCTATTAGCGATCTTGTATACTTGAAGGTTTCCCCACTGAGAGGTATGATTCGATTTGGGAAGACTGGGAAATTGGCACCGATATTCATTGGTCCATTTCCTATTCTAAAAAGGATTGGAACTCTCGCTTATAGAGTGCAGTTGCCTGACTGGTTGTCTGGGGTCCACGATGTATTTCATGTGTCCCAACTCCAGAAGCATGTTCATGATCCAAATTTAGTTGTGGAGGAAGCAGCACAACGAGATTTGGAGATTACCCCGACCCTACTAGTGAGGAGGGAACCAGTGAAAATTGTGGGCAAGGAAACCCGAGTGCTGAGGAACAAGAGGATCCACTTAGTCAAGGTGCAGTGGAGGGGGATCCTAGAGACTGCACATGGGAGACTGAGGATAACATCAAACAGACCTATCCCAAGTACAGAGTGGATATCTCTGACTGACTCTTGTATTGAGGTACATTTACAATACCTTACATTTTCCGTTTTGTTTCCTACTTTACTATTGTTTCCTTTTCGAGGACAAAAAGCTTTTAAGTGGGGGAGATTTTAACAACCCGGAAAATTCGAACCAGTTTAAAAATTTTATTTTGGCTATTTCAGTAAACTTTAAATAGTTAAAATAATTTATTTTAAATAATAACGATTAAAAATTTATTTTAATCGAAGTTAGAGCGAATATATTTATTTTGATTTCTAAAGGAATCAGAAATAGTACGGTAGTTTGAAAAGTCAAACCCGTACATTGACTGAATGTACCGGATTCAAAATCTAACAGATTTTAGTGAAACCAAAAATGTCTAAATTTGTTTGAAAATATCTTCCCAACGAATCCGAAAAATCAAAATTTCATAGCGGGAATCAAAAGTCATGGTCAGTTGAATATTCAGAATGGCCGCTATAGTATAATTTATAGCCCGTATAAAAGGCCATTTTTCAAACGACCTCCGTTTTCGACGAAACCACTTTTGTTGGATCCGAAATGTCAAATTATTGCTAAGTTTAATTTTCTAAATTTTTTGGAATTAATATGTGAGCATGGAAAACGAAAATGTGTTTTGTCAATTTAAGCCAAATCTGATCGACTTGAAAATTGCCATTTTTCAAACGGTCTAGGAATTCGACGAAATTAATTTTGTTAGGACCGTATCGTCAAAACAAGCCAGAAATAAATTTTTTGGAATTTTTTGAGTTCGTATGAGGGCCCGGTGAATTTAAATATACGATCGAATTAATTTAATAAAGGATTTAAATATTAAATTAAAGAAGGCCACAAATAGTCGTTTGGGCTGACGAGACCTGGCCCATTGGATCTGGAACGGGGGCTATTGGATGGGGTCAACTCTGGATGGACTGAAGTCAGAGTCGTTAAGAGTGTATGGATTTAATTGTAAAATTTACATTAAAATATTATAAATAATAGGAGAATCATTTTCAAAACCCTAATCCTATTACATAGTGCCGCCACTCCCTATATCCATGGCTGACATGCCTCCTTACTTCTCCCTCTAAAATCCGTCGACCCGTACATCAAAACCCACTCCTCCTTCAGGAAATATCGAAGCTCTCTTCACCACCTCTCCATCCATATGGCAATCACCTCCTAACATCGACCAACCAACGAGTTACAGACCCCCAAACCCGCTGACTTTCAACCACCGCCGAGCCACCCCTGCGCCACTGAGTTGCCCCCCTTCACCAGTGTGGGTGCACCGCCCATAGCCCGACGCTGTGGTGCCATCTGATCATCCTTCAACCCCTTCATTCTGACAAAAATTTGAATCCTAGAATTGAAGCTAATTGGGTTTAACGCGGCCTTGTCTGTGTTGAGGAAGAAAGGACTAAATCCTTTTTAATATTTTATTAATTTAATTTAAAAACTATTATCATTCTTGTTTAAATCCTAACTAATTCATACGACATCGAAAATTAACGATTTCAGATCCTGTGCGATCGTAGAGACGAGATCTACAACTCTAGATTGAAAAGGAGCGATTCCAAGCTGTCTGAATTTTGCACAAATTTGCAGATCCAAACAATTCAGATACACGACTATGAGATTTCTGATTTTTAAATAATTAATCAATTTAATTATTTTTCTCGCTATGTAACGATTGTATGTATATGATTTAGATCTGCTATGTTCTGAAATTTTGGATGATTGATCTATTGATTGGTGATGAATAAATATAGATCTGTTAATTAACTATAGATCTGTATGTGTTAGGTAAATTAAAATACATCATGTTTGTCAATATTTTGTTGAATAATTTATATTAAACAAAAAATGGATTGTCATGTTTATTAGATTGAAGTAGAATTGTCAATTCAATTAAAAATATATCATTTTTGTTTATATTATTGAATTGAAATAGTTTGTCAATTCAATGAAAAATATATCATTTTTGTTTATTTTATTGAATTGAAATAGTTTGTCAATTAAATGAAAAATATATCATTTTTGCTTATATTATTGAATTGAATTAGTTTGTCAATTCAATTAAAAATATCATTTTGTCATGATTATTGAATTGAATTAGTTTGTCAATTCAATGAAAAATATCATTTTTGTTTATATTATTGAATTGAAATAGAATTGTCAATTCAATAAAAATAACATTTTTGTTTATGTTATTGAATTGAAATAGAATTGTCAATTCAATAAAAATATCATTTTTGTTTATATTATTGAATTGAAATAGTTTGTTAATTCAATGAAAATATATCATTTTTGCTTATATTATTGAATTGAATTAGTTTGTCAATTCAATTAAAAATATCATTTTGTCATGATTATTGAATTGAATTAGTTTGTCAATTCAATAAAAATATCATTTTTTTTATATTATTGAATTGAAATAGAATTATCAATTCAATAAAAATATCATTTTTGTTTATATTATTGAATTGAAATAGAATTGTCAATTCAATAAAAATATCACTTTGTTTAGATTATTGAGTTGAATTAGAATTGTCAATGCAAATAAAACATAGATTAAAAGATTTCATTTTTTTATTTGCATTTTAGTTGCAAATAAAAACATAAACTGAAAGATTTCATTTTTATTTGTATTTTAGATGCAAATAAAAACATGTTTTAAAAAAGTTACATTTTTTATTTGTATTTTAGATACAAATAAAAACATGAAATGAAAGATTGCATTTTTGTTTGCATTTTAGATGCAAATAAAAACATTGAAATGAAAGTTACATTTTTATTTGTATTTTAGATATAAATAAAAACATGAAATGAAAGATTACATTTTCATTTGCATTTTATAGGTGAATAAAACATGTTTTAAAAGTTACATTTTTATTTGCATTTTAGATGCAAGTAAAAACCTTGATTTAAAAAAAAAGTTACAATTTTGTTTGCATTTTTCCCAAATAAAACGTATTATAAAAAGTTACATTTTTATTTGCAATTTAGATGCAAATAAAACATAGAATGAAAGATTACATTTATTTGCATTTTAGATGCAAATAAAACATGAACTAAAAGTAGCATATTTATTTGCATTTTTTTTTTGGCAAAGCCAGCGGGGTTGAATGGCCCCTACCATTATATTTATATCGAAAGGAGGTCTTACAATATAAATACAGAGAGGAAAGCAAAGACAGTAGTAAAGAAAAGCAATAAGAAAAGAGCTAACACCATCTCTCAATCACATCCAAGCTGAACCCATAACTAGAGAGCTGGATTGACCTTTTTATGTTGTTGCAAGTTTGATAATAGAGCTGCATTCTTGTTTTGGATATGTTGTTGAAAGTTCTATCATTTCTTTCAGACCACACCTCTGACACCATACATTTTAGTATCAACAGAAGCGTGTATGTTTTCTCATCCTTCCATCTAGTTGCTTTGTAAATTGAAAACCACTCCTCTTGACTAACAGATCTCGCCGCAGACATCCCTGCTTTGATTTTGATTTTGTTCCAAACGAAACCTGTATAAGAGCAACCGAAGTAAAGATGGTCAATATCCTCACTGAAGCTACGGCATAACCTGCATCTTGTATTCACGTTAATTCCTTTAGCTGCTAGTTTTGTTATTGTGTGCAGGGCATTTTGGCTGACCTTCCATATATTGAAATTTAATCTTTCGTTTGTGACATTATTCCAAACACGTTTGTACCATTTGAACTTCGGCATGTCGTTTTCTTTCATTAAAGCTGAAAGTACCAGTACTATGCCTGAAGTGGTCATCAGTCCAAACATAAATATCATTTGCCTCTAATTTATACTCAGTACCATTGTAACCATTCCATGCAATTTGCAGTAAGCTGCTGTTAGCCGCAGGAAGACAAACTCTTCCATTTCTCACATAATTTACGGCCCTTGCATTGAGAGGAATACCGTTGTGCATTATGTCTTCATAGCTGATAATGTTTTACAAAATGATTCCGGTTTTCATCCAAGGAGTAGTCCAGAATTTCGTATGGCTGTTTTCAGATATGAGTACTTTAGATATTGGTAAAATCATGTCTCTCACTTTCAGCATAGTTTTCCATACCCAACTGCTTGTCGATTTAGCTTTCGTTAACCATATGTCTTCATCTTTTAGGTTGTATGCAGTAGCCCATCTTACCCACAATGTGTTTGATTTTATGACCAGGTTAAGATAGTGCTTAGACAGAGCGGCATAATTCCATATAGCAATATTCTTAATCCCTAAACCACCATTGCATTTTGGCTTTTCAGCTTTGCTGAAGGCAATAGGAGCCAATTTTTTCGAGTGTATGGAGCCAGTCCACAAGAAAGTTGCATTTTTATTTGCATTTTAGATGCAAATAAAAACATTGATTCAAAAGTTGCATTTTTATTTGCATTTTAGATGCAAATGAAAATATGAAATAAAAAGTTACATTTTTATTTGTATTTTAGATGCAAATGAAAACAAAAAATAAAAAGTTATATTTTTATTTGCATTTTAGATGAAAATAAAAAGAATGACATTTTTGTTGACATGTTAGTTGTAAATAAAAGAGTAGAATTTAAAGTTACATTTTTTTTGTCATTTTAGAGACAATAAAAAGAACAGAATTGGAAGTTACATTTTTATTGTCATGTTAAATGAAAAAAAAGAAAAGAAATAAAAATTTACATTTTTATTTCCACTTTAGAGACAATGAAAAGAGTAGATTAAAATGTCAAAATTTTAATGTCATTTTAGTTGAAATAAAAAGAATAAGATCAAAGGTTGCATTTGATTGACATTTTATATACTATAAATGTCACATGTTCATCGTCATTTTGGATGCAATAAAAATAGAAAAATAAAAAATCATGTTTTATTATCATTTGGTTTCAACCAAAAAGAGTGAACATCAGGAAAATATAATTTCGATGTAATTTAGTTACCATTGGAAATAATTAGCCATTAAAAACATGATTTATTTCAAATCATCATTTTCATCATGTTATTAGGATTATGAAAATCATATATAAAATCTCTAACATGAATATAGACTGTATTTGGCTTACATGTGATTGTTTGAAAGTAGTTGAACCCACCAAACGATTATATATATATATTAATTAATTAAAATTAAACGAATCGCGCGCGGTAGTTCGCGTTTCGGCAATCGTAACTTTAAACGATTATATTGTAAGATCCAACTGTAGGATTTTTCCAAAACTGGAACCGTCAGGGCCGCTTTGGGAAGATCTTTCCATCGATATAAATTTTGTCAAAATCCAACAGTTAGATTTCAAGATATGTGTAAATCAAATTTTGGTAAGAACAGCGCTAGGGCCGCCCATTGACCCGAAGCGTCGTAAATAAATTTTGTTATTTTTGTATAAATCAATATAGCGATTAATCATTATTAAATTCCTCTAACAATATGAAATGATTTTAAAATATATATATGCGAGGATCATTTGAAAATTCTGAGTTAAAACTCATTACAAATGGTCATACGACGGTCTAAATTGAAGATCTCAAAGACGGCGATTGAAGACTGGCGATCTTCACATCGAAAGGATAACTACTGATGCCTGGCATTGGCTAGCTACCAATAAAGGGTTAAAGTGGTAGTGGTCCGGACGTACTTGTTGATCGTCCGGATACGCTAGTACCTCACTTCCGTATTGGACGTACGGGACGAGGAATAAGGTGGCTCCGGTTTCGTTCAGACACATAACGGACTTGTAAATGGATGTGTGTCCGACATTGAATTTCATGCTGTGTAATTAAATTGATTTCTATTAATATATATATGTGGTGGCATAGAATTTATTCTCTTGCTTAACAATCTTCTTTGAGATGCATGAGCTCGAAGGTTATATATTGGTAGTTATCGATCGCATGGTATGGACTGTCAATGTGGCATGCTAAGATGCAATTGATCGAGGCTTTTGTTGAAAAGCAGAGCCTTGTGGATGATGATCGAAGCATATCCTATTTAGGCATAGCTTTGTGTATTACATTACCTCGCGAGCCTCACACCCCCGGTAGAGTCAAAAACGGGACAAGGGAACGCAGGGAGCGCACACGTTTCTTTCTAGCTAGAAGTGGTGTTTGGGTTTTTACAAGGCCCGACATTTTTACTTACGTGGTTGATGGAATGAGGCGCCTCGGATATTTTTATTAGTCGCCAATGGCCAATTTATAGGTCCAATAGGATTGGGGAGCGTGTGTTCAGGCATAACTAATCCACTAAAGTATTTTTGGACTGGCTCTACAGGATCCAAGGTTTCACCAACGTCCGAATCCTGGGTCATTACTAGAGTGTCTCGAATCGGTTAGGAGATCGTCCCTAGCCTTGACTCATGATGGAAATCCAATCTCCAATACGACATTACGGTTTTGATTGTAAACCTATATATGGTGACATAGTATATGGTAGCTATGCCGTCAAGGATTGATACATTTACTTTGAAGTATTTTAATTTATACTAGACACTAATAATAATTTAAAAACATTATTTTCTACATACCAAGCATTTTTTATCATTATAAGGTAAAACTCTATCCTCCAGTCTGCGTTGCATTGTGTGATGGGACATGAGTCCTATAATGATTTCATTTTCGAAAAAGCATTGCGTTATTTTTGACTTAAAAATTTATAAATCATATGCACTGGCAATCCAATGGAGTAAACCCGTTCCGCGTTAGCGGTGTGGTCCAGTGATTAGCCATATTGTCAATTTAGTAAGATTTCTCATGCCAGTCCCATGACTAACTCGTAGTTTGTTTCACTTTGCAACACGGGTGCCCTCTTTCCACACGGGCAGCCAATTGACAGGTTTCAGGTAGGGATGTTTTTTGGACTAGAGCTTGCTGATGAAGACGATGAAGGATCTTTTCTTTTTATCTTTTTATTTATTTCTTGAGACATTGAGGTAGTATTGAGTATTGATGTATTTTGGGAGATTGAGACTTTATTTCTTTCCCTGTTTTGGACATCTGTTTTGCTAAGTGTATCCTGTACTGCGTACTCTGATGTTCTGTGATGATGTTTGTGATGACATTTCCACTCCGCTGCAATGATTTATATGTTCTGCTATTATCTAAGATCTGTTATTGTTTTAATTATGTTATGCTCCTATGATTATCCTTACTTTCGTACCGCGGAAGTTTGGGTCATCACAGCATGTATCTAGACTGTCCCTCATATGTACTGTTAATTGTAGCTCTATGCCTCAATCGCACGTCCTCTAATGTGCACCGAGTTCCATGGCAGGGCGATACAAGAAACACGGAACTCGGTCGGGAGCTTTTCCATATCTGTACAGGCCTGTCTTTAAAGAGCCTCTATATACAGATATACCTAGGGTCTGTTTTCACGGTGGCTATGGCCCTACCTCGACCCCTCACTCAACTAGTAAAGGCTACAAGAGCTTAGTGACTGCCCCTAATAACAAACAATCTAAACATCCATTTGGCGTCTCCCCTCAACCCCTTACCCCGATATTGAAGAGTGAATGGTATCTTGGGCTTAGCTCTAGTCTTTTCGCATCCCACTGGCTGTCGATGATGGGTATCCGACGATCTGCTACCTTTGTTGGTCACGACCCTCCGCCCCTCGGTTGAGGTAACCGCCGAATCACCTTGGTGTCACCGCGTCATAGCATTCTGACTACATAGCTACTTCTGCAGTCAAGGCCCACCCACATAGTAGTTACGCGCAGACCCAACCCAGGCGAGAACAACCTAAGACATCTTGTCACTGCACAAAGGACTACTAGGAGCACCTTACATACCTTAGGAAGCCGCTTGCTTCCCCTTCCAGTCCTTTGGAGTCGTCAAAACAATCAGATGAATATGCGCTCCCCTCATGCCTTATAACACCTCAATGATCTACCCCATTGGGTTATTCACCCTCAAGCGTACGGACTAGTCCAAGCGCCTCACTTTAATATGTTGTTAGACCCTATGTCTAAACATTCTTTTATGCACTTGCTTTTCCTTACTAGGTTTCCTTTTAACTTGGTTATTCCCATTCACATTGAATTCTTCATCAGCTACCAAGTTCCTCTTGCTTATTAATTTCAGTTATAACTTAACCCATTTAAGTTTATTAATAAGCCCACAACATGTTATTCTCCAGATTGTGGCCCAAGGTCTGCAATCCACAATCTCTTTTATTTTCTTGTTTGATTTCATCGTTACACTAACATGTTTTACATAATATGCAATTAAGTATATCTCAATTCACATGTTTTCCAATTAACATGTCACTTACAATTTATGATTAAATATAACTTATTTCATTTCATAAGTTTTCCTCATCCTTTCACATTTAATCATAATTCCACTTTACATCATCAATACAACTTATTGTTGTTTGCTTATTAACTTAGTTCTATTAACTAAGGCCCATTAATAAGTTTCTCTACCCATTTATTATAACCTATGTTATAATTTCCCCTTGTCCCGAGGACAAGTCTGAACATGTTATTCTTATTAGCCGTTTTTAGACCTCTAAGTTTACGAGTTACTTAATTTATAATTAAGTACAATATATTTTCCCCCTTTTCTTAACTGGTTTCAGGTTTTCCCCTTTACTGATTACTTAATTTACAATTAAGTGTCCCTTAACTCAGTTCACCAGTTGTCCCATTCCCTTACTAGTTTATTATAACCTAAGTTATAATATTCACTTGTCCCTAGGACAAGTCCACCTATTATACAACATTTTCATTAATCTTATTTATTTATAATAGGTGATTATCATTCCCTTTTTTTTTAAAACCATTTACTGTTGTAAACCATTATTCTTCGTTGACTGTAATATATGTTCCTTATTATATTTAAGGAAAGTACTTCATGCACCTTATCCGTTTGATAGAAGGAATTAGTGATTTGTTTTCATAACATATCCCCATTTAAATCCATGGTAGCAAGTTATTTCTTTACTTTTCTTACTTTATTTACTGTGGCTTACTTGTAACAACGTTCTTAGAAATAGGTTATTTAGGGAAATACATATCTTTTCCTTCGCATCACACTAACTCAGTCCACTACATCCCTTCCTTTCTTATTTTCTGAGTTAGACATTTAATTACTATTATTGCCATTTATTCATATCTGATTATATACATATATTTATATATGTACATACATATGCCTAGACCTCTCACATTAAGCCTACACATGTGGGCGTTGGATTTGCCGGGCGGGTCCGGTGAAACGACCCGAACTTTCCCGGTAAGGAAAGCCCGGATTGAATTGAGGACAAGCCACATCGGAACGCAAACAGAAGAATATTTCATTTCTTATTACAACAATACCATCAAAATACAAGAATATACAGAGTATGAATAATAATAATACGACAGGAAAATATCAGAGATTACAATAAATTACATAGCAGCGGAAAAACAATACAAAACACAACTAAAAGTAATACACGGATATAGAGCTTTCCGAGTATCGTTCCAGCTGTAAACCAGGATCCTATGAATATAAATCTACAAAACCAAAACTATTAGCTACCCGTGTGGAAAATAGGGGCACCCAGAGTTTAGGTTAAAACAATAAACTCCAAGTCATTTATGTGACTGGTGTGAGAACTAAAACAGTTATTAATCTTTATTTTAAAGTTAGGTAAATCAAGGGACCACGCCGTATAACACGGAACGGGTTTCCTGCCAAGAATACCAGTGCATAAAACAACAGCGCAATGCTAAATAAAGAACAATGAAGCTGTTATAAGACCCAGGTCCCATCACACAATGCAACACAAGCCGGAGGATAGGGTTTTACCTTATAATAGCCAAAGAATGCTTGATACGCTAAATTTCATGTTTTATTATTACTATAAGTGTATAGTGTCAGAACAATTTCAATCATAAGTATCAATCATAGATGGCATAAGTGCCCTATACCACTATGTCGCCTTATATAGGTTTACAACTAAAACCGCAAAGTCGCGTATTGGAAGTTGGATTTCCATCTGTGAACCGAGGCAAGGGATCGTCCTCTACCGAATTCGAGACGCTCTAACCCGCCTTTCAGGAACAGCCGCAACTGCCCCTTCGATCGTCAGGGCCGGTCCACTCGATGTGGATTATAATGCCTGAACACTGCGTTTCCCCACACTATGGGGTGTCAATGAGCCCAGTGACTCCATCGGCTCTACATAGTCACCGATATATCCGAGGCGCCTCGCAACCCAACAACCACATAAGTCAAACTCGTCAGGGCATGTCAAACCACTGACGCCACTTCTAGCTAGAAGGAAACGCATGCCCTCCCTGATGTCCTCTCCCATTTCTGGTTCACAACCGGGGTGTGAGGCTCGCGAATTAACGTTACACAAAGCTGTGCCACACAAGCTGTACTTTGATCATCAACCACAAGACTTTGCTTTTCAACAGAAGCCTTGATCATTTGCCACTTAGGCATGCCACACAGGAAATTCACTCAATGTGATTGATATCCATCAATATATAACCCCTGAGCTCGTACGTCTCAGAGAAAGGCATTAAGCAAGAGAATAAATTCTCCGCCACCAAACAGATATATATTTAATAGAAATCAATCACACAGAATAAAATCCAATGTCAGACACACAGTCCATTTACAAGTTCGTTCTGGGTCTGAACGAAACCGGAGGCACCTTGTACCTCGCATATCCATCGATCTCCAAGTACGTCTGGACGATCACCAACTGGTTCCCTCCTCTTGGGTGTACAACCCAATCAAGATCATCAGTAATCACCCAAACGATGTGAAGACCACCGGTCTTCGACCACCGTCTTCATCCTCGACACATCGTCGAATCAGTTATTCAGAATGGGATAAACCTAGTCTTTCTGAATAACTCGTGTATATAATAAACAAGTGTTACACAAACACAACATACGCCTCATTCCAATTCAGAATATTCTTTTATTCAAATATTCTTATACTTTGGGAAAGGTTCCCATTAATTTTATCAAATATAAATTCTTTAAATTTATTCTTTAATCTTCTTTTGAGTATCAATTCAAATTAGTCGGGATTAGCGAACCACACCAAAGTAATCATTTATTTTATTTCCCAATCCCAACCTATTCATCCCATGAAGTAAAACTGGTCATACTTCATATCTAACACCACGGTGTTATCGGTAAATTTAATTACCATTTCACGTTCAAATCTAATTAAAGATTTAACAATCGCCTGGAGCAAGACTGGTGATACTCCATTCTCGATCATTTCAATCTAATTAAAGATTCATTTAAAACTCCACTTGGTTTTAATCTTCCCAAAAATCAATATTAATGATTGTTTAACTTGGGAAATCATATCCTGTCTTTAACTGGGTTAAAGAACCCATGTCATTTAAAACACGGTTCACGATAAACCCAAAATCTTATTCTATTCCATCAGCCTTTAACCGTAAATTAGCAGGTGAACAATTCCCTAAGTAATAACCCCGAAGGCCGAAACCAACATCAGATCAATACCCAAGAAACCATTCAACTTAACCAATCTTCAGTTAGTTTCTGATTTTCTTAACTCCGTTGGGTCTAAGAACAGTATTATTGAAGATACCGTTCACGACAACCCAAAATCACATTCCATTAATTATCAGGTTAAAGAACAAGTGTTATTTAAAACACCGTTCACGATAAACCCAAACATCAATTCAAATTCAACTCCAATTAAATACCATTTAATTGGTATACTTCATTAAATCTAAATAAAAAGGTTTAATCTTTTTCTCAACTGGGTTTAAGAACAGTGTTAATGAAGACACCATTCACGACAAACCCAAATCCCATTTGATATTAAATACAAGGCTCTGAATAGAAAATATATCAGCTTATGATTTTACATAATCCCATTTTTTCCTTTTCAAATTTGGAATTTTTCATCCCAATTCTTCACAAATCATTTCTTATGATTTTACACCAATTATTACTATTTTTAATAATTTTATCAAGGCCCGTACTGTCGATTTCCATCAACAGCCATCGAACTGCACTTACAGCGACCTTTTCCAAATTTGATTTGGACATAATTCCAAATCCAACCGTTAGATTTCAAATCTCTAATATTCGTTAGAAAGCTCTTTTCGATACAAACCCAACGGTTCCGGTTTTAGGAGAATCCGACGGTCGGATCTCCCGTAATATCCATTCGAAGTTAATGGTCGAAATTTGCGAACTACCGTGGCGCGGCGCGTTCTATTCAGGCCATTTAATATATATAATATATATTATATATATTTTGTCGATTTCCTTTTAAAATGTATTTTATAAATTGTTTTAAATTCGTTTTCGAAACGATTTCAACTTCATATTCAATTTCGAATCAAAATTGAATACTCCACATCATCGATATACAAATGATAATATTTTCAAAACGTTATATTTTGAAATCACTTCCTTTTCTATAATCATTATAAAAAAATATATAATCGTTATAAATATCGTTCGCGTCAAAATGGCGCATATCCAATCAACACGGCTTTATATATTTCTACTTCAAATATTTCTTTTCAAATATTTCTATTTCAAATATTTCTTTTCAAATATTTCTATTTCAAAACTGGAATGAGGCCCAATCAATTACCATAGATTTTATTCCTATGGATTTCCATACAACACATGTATATATCAATAGTGATAAACAATCGTCCATCATCCAGAGTGCACTACTCAACTGCATAAGCATTGAATATGAATAATCAACGCTTACAACAGCCTGTCAACCAATCGATCGACATACAACTAAACAATTGGGATTAGTGTACGTCAATATCATCCCAACACCCGGGTGGAGTTTCAATCAATCAAACACATATTTTATTTGTGCAGTTGGGCGATGTGTAAAATTTATCGTCCCAATCAATATCAGTCAAATCGGTGTACATAAACAAATCATTCGATTTGTAAATCAATATTTATTTTACTTCAACACATGAATATATATTTTATTTCAACACATGAATATATATTCTATTCAACACATGAATTTTATTATATTCAACACATGAATTTTATTATATTCAAACATGAATTTTATTCTATTCAACACATGAATTTTTACTTTCCGTTCCACCTCACAATCAATTTTCACACAAACAAATCAATCCAAACGCAATCAAACAAACAAGTCGTCCATGGTCTGTGGACGACGGGGAAACAGTTCATATATGCAGTTATAAAATAAATAACTGAACACAGAAAATTGTAGTGAGTAGTTCTCACCTAGAAGCTAAACCAAACGCCACGACTCTTCTTATGTAGAAAATCTTCGTCGCGTTTTCAACGAGATGTGTTTCACGCGGTTTGTGTTAAAAATCACATTTTTAACATCGCTACTATATATAGAAAAGTCACATTTTTTTTATACGGCTACTATATAGGTAAAAATCGAATTTTTATATAGCTATTCACTTCTTTTTATTCATAATGATCTACACCATAAAAATCACTTCTTTCTATATATAAAAATATCGTCTTTACTATGATAAAAATATAATCTTTACTATGATAAAAATATAATCTTTCTATATATAAAAATCATATTTTTATTCTTTCTATTATATAAAAATCATATTTTTTATTATCTCTAAAAATCGTATCTTTCTATTTCAAAAATCATAACTTTTCTCTTTTTATAAATCATAACTTTCTGTATTCACATGAATATATATAAAGAAAAAAACTAATTTTTAATCCTATGTTTATATATATAAAAAGAAATTGAAATTAAAATCGATATTATAATAAAAAAAACTTACTGTGATTCGGATTTTTTTTGGTGGTTGGAGATGGGGGAAGCGTCGTCAGTCCTGGAGTCGGCGGCGGAGGCCACTGTCAAGTGGTGGCGCGGCGGGTTCGGTCGAGGGTGGAGTGGTGCGACGGTGTTGGCGGTTGGGGCTCGCGTCGGATGTCTGAATGGCTCGCGAGTTTATGGGTTCGAGAGGGAAGCGGAGGAGACTGAAGAGGAGGTGCGCGGACTGGGGATGGTTGGAGGCATCGTCGGCGAGGCGATGGGAGGAGCGACGGTCAACGGCAGAAGCGATTTGGGGGTTTTTATTTTTTTATTTTATTTTTTTCCTCGATATCTGATTTTGAACGGGAGAGATAAGTGAGGGGGGCCTAGTTTATATATACATTATGATAATATTTTATTCTAATTATTTCTCAAAAACTAATTTTCGCATATGAACTCCAATCAAATCCCAACCCCATTCCGAACACAATGGGATATGTTTCGTAAACCAGTTTGGCCGTTACGATCAGTTTTGATATAAATTAAAATATAAATCACTATATATTCAATTTGAATGCCCATTTCAATTTACCGGGACCACATACTAACTCGAAAAATTCCAAAAAAATTATTTCTAGCTTCGTATTGACGATACGGTCCTAACAAAACTAATTTCGTCAGATTCCGAGACCGTTCTAAAAATGGCCATTTTCTGGTCGATCGAAATTGACTGAAACTGTTAAAACACGTCTTACTTCGCCACGCTCACATATTGATTTCAAAAATCATGAATTTTGGAATCTAGCAATAATTTGACATCCCGGTTCCAACAAAAGTGGTTTCGTCGAAAACAGAAGTCGTTTGCAAAATTTCCATTTTTAAGGGCCCAAAATTCCATGGTGACTATTCTGAATTTTCAACTGGGCATAACTTTTTATTCCCGCTATGAAATTTCAATTTTTCGGATTCGTTGGAAAGATATCCGCAAATAGATTCTAATATTTTTCGTTTCGCTAAAATCCGGTTTATTTTGAATCCTGTACATCCATTTGAAATTTGAAATCGAATTTTCAAACTATCGCGCCATTTTCAATTCCTTTTATAATTAAAATAAATTATTTATATTCTAACGATGATTTATATAAATATATACGTTCTAATTATATTCAAAATAAATTTCTCGTCATTATTATTTAAAATAATTCATTTTAAATATTCAAAATTCATTAAAATAGCCAAAATAAAAAATTTAAATTGGTTCAGATTTCCGTGGTATTACATCCGGGCAGACTTCTACCACAAGTCGACTTAACCTCGTGTCTTAGCACATTTTTAGTTATGCACTTAGACCTCTCACATTAGATTTACCACTTGTGACTGCTGGATATTTTTGGCGGGTCCGAGTGGCCTTCTATCACAAGTGCAATCTAACCTCGTGTCTAAGGTGTTATAGTTTCAAATTACTGCGTATTAAGGCATGTCCATATTTTAATAGTTATCCTTTTTTCCATGTAAATTTTTGGCATATTATCCTCTTCATATATTTACTGTAATCCAATTTACATGTTGTCAAGTTATGCCTATATTTTGGCTCAAGTCCTTTTAACATGTATTTAATTCTAATTTTTGACATGTAAGCATTTAATCAGGTAACTATTCAAATCTAGCAAGTTACATGTCAATTACTCAATAATATGCCACAAGTAAATCATGTAGATACAATCACTGAATTGTCTATTCATATCCTAATAAGTTTATTTTCTCCAACATGTAAACATTCAATACCTTAGCCAATTCAACATAGGAATTTACAGACTTATTCGTAACATTTCAGCTCGTTATAACAGCAATTTATTTTAATTTGGAAATTTCACAATTAATAAGAAGGGGAATGTTAAATGATTATGTACCATTATCTAAAATAATATAGCTTAAATCCATTCACCTTGTAAGCTTTCTAAATCGTGGATCTGGTCCAGATCTAATCTTCCATGATTTTCCCCTAATTGAATCCAGAACCTAATAATCGTGGATGTACTATTTTTACTAAAAGAGAAAAGGGAAAAGAAAGCGGAGGAAAAATTGAATAGATCGGATCTTGAACGTTACCTTGATTTCATGATTCAATAATCTTTTTATTAATGTTGATTCTTTCTTCCAGATCTGGATTCATAATTTTCCTAGGCTAATATTTTAATTTTTAGAATAGATTTAAGGGGAGAGAGAGAGAAATGGTAGAGCTCCAACGTAGCCGCCGAATTATGAAGCTTAGGGTTAGGTATAAGGTCTTATTTATAGGTGTATGGAGCAACCAGGACCCTCAGATTTGACCAAAAGCTATCAGAATCATCCAGAAACTCAAAAACCCTAATCTGCCAAAATCTGTCGTAGGTGGGTAGACCCACCTTTGAGGGGGTCGACCCCGGTGTTGACCCACCCTTGAGGGTATCGTCCCAGGTGTCAATCCACCCTTGAGGGTATCGACCCCGGTGTCGACCCATGTAACAAACGCGAATTTTCGACCTCGAAAATCGACATACAACTCCATGTCGACTATCCAAGAATCGAAAATACCGGAAAATCAATAGAAAAAAGTTAGAGGGTGAGAATAGATAAGATAGAAAATTAGAATAGAAGAAGAAGAACACAACTACAACAACATCAGAGTAACAAGAATCTCACAGAGGAACAAATAAAATATATTATGTAACATAACTTTGAAATAAAACAGTATTGGTATATAATACTATTATCAGAGTACAACACTTACGACGCAGCAGAAATAACAATAGCTATATAATCCTAAAGCCTCCTACTCTAGCTCTCCAAGTATCTGTAAAATCCCGACTACTTGACTGCTCATACAAAATTGGGCACCCAAGAGTTTAGGGAAAACAAAACAAAATAAACTCTGGGTCAGTCATGTGACTGGTGTGAGTAAACTTCAAACACTTGGTTTAACTTTTCCAAATCCTTTTCAAAAGCAATGATAATCGTAAGACCAATCCACACATAAATACAGATGGATTTTATCTTACGATAACCCAAAATATTTCTTAAGATCAATATTTTCTGATATTATAATAATGTCTAAATCAAGTAGATAGCAATCTAGTACAACGCTTTCATCTCACGCTCTACATATATAATATACAATCAAAAAACGCGGGCACTTATTGGGTAATGGATTCCAACTATGACAAGGTATGGAACCACCTTCTGATCAGTGTACTCTAGAAGCGATACACTGGAGTTCAACAAGAACATCTTGTAACTCGGCCACATATGACCGACCATTCATTTCGCTTGAATGTTCTGAATATATTGTCACCTTACGGTTGGTATACCAACATAACCATTCTCGGGGGATATAAAATTGAAAGAAGTAACAAATATGAATATTCTCTAGATGGTGACAATATACCCTACTTGGGTACGACCCACTTAGCCATGCTGTCTGCCCGATTTCTGTCATTTCCCAGTTGATGAGGCTTGAGGTCATAATGTATCTTTAACAGATCACTCCTTCATATACTTTGAATGCCACATCGTCATACCCGTCAAATCACAAATTGATTTCCCCAAAAATACTACTGGTATAAGCTAAGAGAAACGAATTCCTCCACCACCAACGTAAATACGTTTGAAACAATCAACTTACGCGATCTACCAGATATACTCTGTCAGACATTTGTCCATTCAAATTGTCCTAAGACTGGAAAACCCGAAGGCACTATTCTGTAAAATAATCTTAGGCAATTTCTATCTAGGATTTACTGAACAACCCTTGCATAACTCCGTCTTCGATTATCTTCATCATATTTAATTCACAACGCTAATGCCATACGGAGTGGTTTTCAGATAATATATCTGATCTCGGTCTCTCCGTATTGACAACAGAAATGGTCAAAATCTTTGATAGTCGGTGATTTAACTATGAAAGGAAAACATGTGTACAAACAACGGTCGTATTTCCAAATGGAAATCTTACCGATCAATCATTATTTCATTTCCTAATTTCCTATTTATTGTTTCCATATATTCATTAAATTCCTTATTTTCTAAAATTAGAAAGTATACGTTATTAGCTTTGGAAAACATTTCCATTTCTGATTCACGCATCAATATCTTCCCACCTCTATCAGTCTCTAACTGTAAACTAGTAAGAAAACAACTTCCCAAGTATAAACCCCGAAGGCCGAAACCAACATCAGATCAATACCCAGAAAGCCATTCACAACTAATTTCCAGCAATTTCTAATTTTAGTAATTCCATTTAAATTCCTAATTCAAACCCCAAATTCCTTTATAATATTTTATTTGCAAAATATTTACTTTAATCTAATCTTTCACATAGAATGTGAATAATATTCCTTTATATAATCAAAATAGTTTGAATTCGTATTTAAAAACAATATCTCGAACCCAAATTCTATTTATATTTTTATTTGTAGAATTATTCATACAAATCTTATTTCATTTCCAACATTTATAATCTCATTGCAAATTTCCTTTATAACTACTATGTTCACATTCCATTTCAATTATTGGTGTAAAAACCGATTTTACTTCTCTATATGAATTCATATTTATATATTCAATTTATAAAATGATAAATATTTCCTTAATTTATAAACATCATTTATAAATTATTCTCCTCAATTTATCTGTTAAAAAAGATTTCTAGTAAACATTTACTTTAAATCAATATCATGTTACATATGTGTGCGAAGCACAGGTCTAAACCTTTCTAATGTAAAATTCTCTTTTTATAAAATTCTATTCATTTTCTAAATATTTCCTTTTATAATTCTATTTACTTTCCAAATAAATATTCCTTTTATAATTATATTTATTTTCCAAATAAATATTCCTTTTATAATTATATTTATTTCCTATAAGTACATCATTTATAATATCATATTTATTTCCTATAAATATTTCATTTTCAAAATACACTTTGAAAATTCCCTTTTTAAATTCCAATATTTCTTATGGTATTTAAAATACCAAAGACCAGTGTCATCATAATCAATCACAGGTTTTATATCACATCATATATCACAATATACAAAAAAACAGTATTATAAATATTGAGGAATCCAGTTGGATCCCTCCAACCTGTTTCCCTGCATCCACAGATGTTAAACAATATAAATAACATCGATTTCATTTCAATATGAAATATCCTGATAAACAGATTTAATATTTTATTAACGATTTATATATATCGTTATCTATAATTTCAACTAATAAATCAGCAATTCAACCAAACAATCAACACACAGCAATCAATCATCATTTATCAACACTAGATCATATTTATAAAAATATAAACTGATCAGAGTTAGTGAGTTTTACTCACATTGGACGATCATCGTTAAATAACGATAACTGTCGGTTGATTCAGATAGACAATTTATTTTGCTATAAATTGTAACGAACTCCAATTCACTCCCAGTCAGTTCCATTGTGTAGCCACCGTCCATACAATCCCAAAGGATCCTGTTTCGTCAGATTCCGATATCGTATGTATAAGATATTGCATTACAAGTTATTATACAATACTGAATTGAATTTAAACTAAATTAATTAAATTATCAGGGATTTAACCTTATGATCCGGCCCACAACACATGTACCCTGCGCTCCGTCTTCTTCTCCCCATTCAAATACGACTCCAACTTCTCATGTCCATTTCGTTTTCTTTGAATCCGATTACATCTCTCGTTCCATCACAAAAAAAACTAAACTCTTTAACGTTCTTCTTCTCTCGGGGCGATCTTCAATCCATCAACATTTCATTCATCTCGCACTAATATATGCGAACTCGTAGAAACTTCCTCTCAGGCCATTACCGCAATTTCAACTTCCACTGCACCCCTTTCTTCAACATGATTTCAAAAACCAATCCCATCATTGACATTCCCTTTGGTTCCTCTACGTGATGATCATCATCCAAAAAGACTCGATGTCCTTCTACTATATCTGATCTCAGACCGAGCTCCAGGCGCCATACATGAGTCGTGACATTTACCATCGCTGAATTTCTCCAAACATCGCCCCCAAGTGCTAAACTCCTTCACGATCCCAAAATTAACAACAAAAACAACAACCTGTGATAACCCCAAACTTCCACGGAATGAAAGCAGGAGTAATCATTTTTGGAATACAACATAAATACAATAAAACAGAACACAGATACAATATAGCAAAGGAAATTCATAGAGTAATAACATTATAGCAGCGGAAAAATATAATGTCATCAATCACAGAAAATCTACAGTCACAGAATCTAAGCTATTACAACAAGTTTGCAGAAAAGAAATAAGTTTGATGTCTAAAAAGAAAAGAAAAGATGCCATAGAAACAAAAGATAAATGTCTTCAAGCTCCAAGTCATCACCTCTCCACAAAAGCAAATCCAAGAGAGAGAATAAGCAGCTCCAAAGAAAAGATTCCAAGCAAAGAATGAACCTGTCTACTTGGCTGCCCGTGTGGAAAAGAGGGCACCCAAGTTTGCAAAAAGGTGAAACAAACTATGGGTCAGTCGTGGGACTGGTGTGAGAATTCTTAAGTGAAATAACTATTAGATATAAGGCAAATCCAAAGACCACGCCGCTAACGCGGAACGGGTTTACTCTAATGGATTGCTGTGCATAATTTAAAGTGTCATAACAAATAAATAAGTACATCGTAAACAACGCAATGCTTTTTGGAAAAAATGGAATCACCATAAGACCCAAGTCCCATCACACAATGCAACGCACACCAGAGGATAGGTTTTTACCTTATGGTGATTAAACATGCTAAATACGGCAAATACGCATCTAATATTATTATTAGTGTATATAAAAGCATTTCAAAGTAAATGTATTAATCCTAGGAAGCATAGGTACCATATACTATGCCTCCGTACTAGTAATACAATCAAATTCGTCGGTTCGTATTTGGATTTTGGTTTCCATCATGAGTCAAGGCTAGAGCGGAGCTCCTTACCGATTCGAGACACTCTAGCTAGTGCCTCAGGATTCCCCGCGGAGAACCCTTGGAAATGGCAGGGCCGGTCCGCAAATACAGCTTAGCGGATTGGCAATTCCTAAGCACACGTTTCCTGGTCCTATAGGACCTAATATCCGAGGCGCGCCACATTCCATCATCCACATAAGTAAAGTATCAGCGCTGGGAGGTCCCTGACACTACTTCTAGCTAGAAAGAAACGTGCTGCTTTCCCTGCGTTCCCTTCGCCCGTTTTTGACTCAATCGGGGTGTGAGGCTCGCGAAGTCCCGTTACACAAAGCTACGCCTAAACAGGCCATGGTTTGATCGTCTCCACAAGGTTCTGCTTTTCAACAAGAAACCTTGATCATTGCATCTTAGTATGCCACACTGTCACTCCATGCCATACCATTGCTTCTCCATCAATACATAAATGGGTGTTAAGTAGAGAATAAATTCTCCACCACCAATATTTATATATTAACAGAAAATCAACAATATGATATATAACGAAGTACGATGTCAGACACACCATCCATTTAAACTTATGCTCTGGGTCTGAACGAAAGTCAAATCCGTGAAACCAACACGTACGTCTGGGCAATGACCTTGACCCATGAATTGGTAGCAAGTCAATTCAGGATCTCGATCGCTGTCCATTCGAGGGAAGATTTACGGTCTTCATACGTCGTCTTCTTACTTCGATCTTTAACGCCGCTGGATTAATTTGGGATGAGAATATCTCGGACTTCCCAAACAATCCTCGTATATATATACATATATATATATTTTGAAAATCCTTCTTATTTGTTAATAATTATTTTTATTAACAATTCATTCTATTTTAATTATTTAAAATAGTCAACCTTCTTATTTAACGACGCATTCTCAAAATCATATTTTTATTTACATTAATTAAAATGTAAACTTGCATTTACATGTCGCATTCTTACTTATTTACATTGAATAAAATGTAAACTTTCATTACATGTCGCATTCTTACTTATTTACATTGAATAAAATGTAAACTCATCCTACGGTGGAATTCCTTTATTTTAACATTTAAAATAATGTAAATTTTTCTCTATGGTATATACACTTTTTATATTAACATTTAGAATAATGTTAACTCATCCTACGATGCATATTTTCTTAATTTTAACATTAAAGATAATGTTGACTTATCCTATGGTTAAATTACCCTTTATTAACATTAAAAATAATGTTAACTCACCCTATGGTGTTATTCCTTCTTAATTTCATAAAAAAAATGTAACATTCCTACGGTCAATTCTCTTTTATGTTAACATTATAAAATAATGTAAATTTTATCCTACGAAGTAATTCTCTTAATATTAACATTAAAAATAAATGTATATTAACCCTATGGTTAAATTATCCTTTATTAACATTAAAAATAATGTAATCTCATCCTATGTTAAATTACTTTATTACTTTACACTAAAAATAATGTAGCTCGATCCTACGGTTAAGTTACTCTTTAATTTAACATTAAAATTATGTTAATTCAACCTACGGTTGAATTTCCTTTATTTTACTAACATTATAAATAATGTTAATTACCCTATGGTGAAATTCTTTTATTTAAACATTAAAAATAATGTTAAATCCTTCTACGGTGAAATTCTTTTACTTTAACATTAAAAATAATGTTAATCATCCTACAATGTAAATTCTTTTTATTTAACATTAAAAATAGTGTTAATCTTATCATACGTTTAAATTACGCATCATTAACATTAAAAATAAAGTTAATTTTATCATACGGTTAAATTTTCTTTATATTAACATTATAAATAATGTTAACTAAATCCTACGGTTGAAATTTCTAGTTAATTTACATTAAAAATGTCCATTTCATCCTACGGTAAAATTACTATTTAATTGACATTAAAAATGTCCATTTTTCATGCATTGTAAATTACTTATTTTTAACATCAAAAATAATATTAATTCCTCATACAACGTAAATTCTTATTTGTATCATTAACAAAATTGTTAATTTTCATTCGATGTGAATACTTATTTTTAACATTGACACAAAAATGTTAATTTATCATACGTTGTAAATACTTTTATATTATCATTAAAAATATTAATGACATCCTACGGTTAAAGTTTTATTATATTAACATTAAAAATGTTAATTACATCATACGGTGTTATCTTTAACACTAAAAATGTTAATTTACGCATGCGGTGAAATTACTATTTAATTAACATTAAAAATAATGTTAATTGCTCATGCTGTGTAGTTTCTTATTATTAACATTTAAAAATAATGTTATTGTCTCATACCATGTAAATTCCTTATATTTAACATTAAACAAAATGTTAATTTCTCATCACTTTAATTTTACATAATCCAATGTAAATTTCATGTTAACACAAATTCCTACTTTGGTTTTACATAATTAAATGTAAATTTATGTCATTCCAAATTTCATACCTTAATTTTACATAATTAAATGAATTAAATTAAATTTAAAAATAAAATTCTCACCCTAATCAGTCTCAGCAAAGCCTACTCGTCGCCACGGTCCTGTCGGATCTGAAATTTTCAGATTCGGGGTTCATACGCATTAGTTATCAATGTTTGAATAATTCTGACTTTTAACAACTGCTGCAGCAACGCTTAAAAGCGTCGCAAAATCTGAAGCATACCTTATTTCCAGAATTTGTTCAAAACTTCAAATTCGATTTTCTGGAGTTGTAGTTGACGAAACGACGAGCCGTTTGTTGGAGAAGGACCGGCTACGAGAGAGCTACGCACGGCCAGAAGGTGGCGAGGTGCGGCGGCGGCGTGGGGCCCAGGGGAGGCTGCGACCGGCGGACCTTTGGAGGGACGGGGCGGGCGGATCGAGGCACGAGAATGGCTGAGGTTGGTACCAAATCGAAGAGCTCGGCGAGAGCTTCGAAACGAGTACTCACACGCCAAATTCCGTTAAGAAATGAGAGAGAAAACTGAGTTTGAATTTTCGAAGGGAGGTGGGTTCACTTGCGGCTTAAATGACGAAGAGGAAGACGAATGAACAGTGTTTTCGGATTTTATAATATTATATTAGGTTTTCCTAATCATTATTTAATAATTTAATTAGCCCGTTAAGGCCCGTTTTGGTCCGAACACCGATTTAGGCCTGCTTACTGTCGTTCTTAAGGTTTTAAGGCCTTCTGAACGCAATGGAACATGTCACATGACCCAATTCCGAAATTTATTATGAGTTCTGGAATAATTATATTATTTTATTAATATTTTAATGTATACCGTACATGAAAATTCACCGAGGCCACAAATTAACTTCAAAAATTCTCAAAAAAATATATTTAGCTATGTTTTGATGCTGTGGACCCTATGAAAATTAATTTCGTTCAATTCTGAGCCCGTATGAATTTTTAATGAATTTTTAAAGTCAAAAATTGTCCGTTTACACTGAAAAATCAATTATAATTATATATTAATTCCAAAAATTACCGAAAAAACATTTTTAGCTTTGTTTTGATGATACGAATCCAACAAAATTTATTTCGTTGAATTCTGAGACTTTTTGAAAAATGGCTATTTTTAAGGCCAGTATATTTAATATTAAAAATATATTTTTAAACAAATAATTTCTGAAACTCGAAACATATAAGTGTTTACTGTTTTTCAATGCAGAAACATCATTCTGAAACCAATGGAAGTGGTTTCGAGTTCAAATTCCTTCGTATGCAAAAACTAGCATTTTTGTCCTATGCAAATTACCCAGCGACCTTTCTAAAAATTGAATTGGCCATAACTTTTGATTTCCGCTATGAAATTTCGATTTTTCGGATTCGTTGGAAAGATATTTTTAAATAGATTCTAATATTTTTGGTTTCACTAAAATCCGTTAAATTTTGCATCCTGTATGGTTAGTCAAAGTTCGAGTTTGACTTTTCAAACTACCGCGCTATTTCTAGCTCTTTTTATATTTAAATTAAATTTGTTCGTTTTAACTTCGACTAAAATAAATAAATCATTAAAAATACTTTAAATTCATTAAAATAAAAATTTTAATTTGGCCCCAAAATTCTTGGTCGTTACACAACCGATGCTCCAATCCTACATGAATTAGAACCCTATTTCCATGAAGCTCACGTTACCAACAGTGAGAGCGGCAAACAAGAATCGCACCACTTAAAAGTGATACCAAACTGAAGAGAAATGATGTAGGAACTCAAACATAGATAAATTGCCATTTACGATATTTGATTTGAATTTATTATGATTTTCAAACTCACGATCTTTGTTTGAGAAGTGAAATAACCAACGGCTCCATTTTGACCAAAGTGAAAATAATTTAGGTCAGTAGAGTTGGCTGGTATATTTATAGGACAATTTAAAATATTTTAATATTCAATTATTTTTAATATAATAAGCTATCACAAATTATATTCGTCATTTAAAATTCCTATAGTCACATAAAATATCCAATTTCGATGAAAATGGATATGTAGCTACAGTTTGACATTACGGACCCAACAAAACTGGTTTCGTCGAATTCCGAGTCCGTTTGCTCACACAGCGTATTTTTAAAGTCAAATTATCGACTGTTTTTCACATTAAAATCCCGTATGGCCACATGCAGACTCCAAAAATCATGAAAATTGAAATCTAACAATAATTTAATATTCCGGATCCAACAAAGTTAATTTCGTCGAAAACAGAGCTCATTTGCAAAAATGGCTATTTTTAAAGCTTTAAATAAACCCATTTAAATATTAATATATTTAAAAATAATTAAATTAAATACTTATAAATTAATATTATCGTATATATCCACATGGAATATTATCCGACTTCAAAATATACATATCTGGATTTACAGCTCCATATTTCAAATCCAGGTTATTCGATATTCAATATATAAAATAAAAATCCTTTTATAATATAAATAAATCATTACAAATTATATACGAATTCCATAGTGACTATTTGAAAATTTGATTTGGACACAACTCACAGTCCACACGACGAAATCTCGAATTTTCTCTTCCATTAGAAAAATATAGTTTACCAGCTCCGAATGTTTCTTCTTTCACAGAAATCCGACTTAAAACGGATTCTGTATATTCGTTTAAAGTTCAATCACCAAATTCCAAACTCCGCGCCATTTCGAGCTCGATTATAATTATAATATAAATTATACATTCAACTGACATCTACAAATAAATTCGTTAATATAATTCAATTCTAAACTGAATTTTATATTTTCAATTGTCCAATTCACACAATATTGTGAATTCTGTTATTTCCGATTATTTCGGCAATTAAATATATTATTCTATTATTTATACTAATTAAATATTCAATATTATTTAACTAAACGACCATTTAAATCTCTAAATCACTATTTAAATAGTTAAATAAATAAATTATTGTACCGTAAAAATACGGGACATTACATTCTTTCCCCTTTAAAATAATTTTGTCCTCGAAATTGCTAAGGTGGAAAACAAACCTTACTAACTGGGTTAAAAATTATTTATTTACTTCTTAACTTCAGTTTCAACTGAACCAATTTAATTTCAATTAAATTATTAATTCATTTCTATTAACAAAAAATTTTGAAAATTTTCTAACACCCGAAATTTTCGAAAAATTTGGCCAGCACCTCCTTTGTACGGCTCAATCGGTACAACTAGAACTCGCTTCTCTAGGCCTTCTCCAACCCAAAAAAAAAATCAAATAGCCAAGCGGCTTCCTAATTCGACTCATAAAAATCTCATACCCATATAAAATATAAACTTATACCTTTTGTCGGGTATATCATTATATCCCTTCCATCTGTTACCAATTCTATATATTCCAATATCATCCCAATCAAACTCCAATCGTTTTTTATCCTCAAACCCAATCATTCACTTCTATCCAAGTAAAATTTCATTTCAAACCAATGTTATATTCTTGATTTCCAAACTCTTAACTCCTTAACCCAATATACTTAACTTATCAACTCAATTCCATTCCAGATTATTCTCTAATCAAATCTAGTTCTATTTAACTTAGTTCAAGTTAAATTTTAATTTATTTATTTACTTTTACCATATCAATCTATTTAACTTCATAAGTTAAATTTAAATTTCAGAATTTAAATTCCTGTTTTTTATTTCAAATCAATTTGAAATCATAATAACAATTCAAAACCCTTTGAATTTCTAAACAACTTGTTTCTTCAAATCAATTCAAAAACAAATTTGTTTGGTAGTAATCCATCACTTAGAAACTCGAAAATAAACACCTATGATGTCCGGATCATCATCGGAATCATTTCCCAGCGACCAAAGTGAGTTCAATACTATATCACCTTCAAAACTATTTTTTAAACACTTTCATTTTGAAATACATTTCAAAATATCCTTCTCAATGCTTGTCAAGAAAATTTAAAATCTCCCAGGATTTTAAAATTCTCATATATTTAATCCAAATCCATTTACAAACACTTTTTTCAAATTTGCAAAGTTGAAATTTCAATTCTGATTTAAATTCAGATTAAATTCATCTGATTTCATATATTACATTCATATGAATTTCGATTGGCTATTTACATAACCATTTTACTTTTATAATCTTATTCGATTATAATAACCAACACATCCAATATATTATAATATTTCAAATATAAATAATTCGTTTATAAATATATTTTTGGGTAAAATTATTTCATTTACCCTCTTTTTAAAAAAAAAACCATACTGTGTCGGTCCATCGTATTCAAGTGTTTATAAACTCCTACCGATACAGTGGATCAAACTGATTGATCAGAACCCATAAACACCTCAACCAATAAATCTCCACAACATAAAACCACTTTGTATCAAATAACAAATACGTTCACTCGTATATATACACTCAACTCAATCTAGGGTATTACTAACCCCATCTCTACTGAGTTACGCCACAGAGCCAAGGTAATTCACTTAACCTTCAGCTCTGATACCACTATAACCAACGCGAATTTTGGACCTCGAAAATCGACATACAACACCATGTCGACTATCCAAGAATCAAAAATACCAGAATGTCAATAGAAAGAAGTTAGAGGGTGAAAATAGATAAGATAGAAAATTAGAATAGAAGAAGATGAAAACAACTACAACAACATCAGAGTAACACGAATCTCACAGCGAAACGAATACAATATATTATATAACATAACTTTGGAATAAAACAGTATCGATATACAATACTATTATTAGAGTACAACACCTACAACACAGCGGAAATAACAATAACTATATAATCCTGAAGCCTCCTGCTCCAGCACTCCAAGTATCTATAAAATCCCGACTACTTGACTACCCATACAAAATTGGGCACCCAAGAGTTTAGGGAAAACAAAACAAAATAAACTCTGGGTCAGTCATGTGACTGGTGTGAGAAAACTCCAAACACTTAGTTTAACTTTTCCAAATCCTTTTCAAAAGCAATGATAATTGTAAGACCAATCCACACATAAATACGGATGGTTTTTACCTTATGATAACCCAAAATATTTCTTAAGATCAATATTTTCTGATATTATAATAATGTCTAAATTAAGTAGATAGCAATCTTGTAGAACACTTTCATCTCACGCTCTACATATATTATATACAATCAAAAACTGCAGGCTCTTATTGGGTAATGGATTCCAACTATGACAAGGTATGGAACCACCTTCTGATCAGTGCACTCTAGAAGCGATACACTGGAGTTCAACAAGAACATCTTGTAACTCGGCCACACATGACCAGCCATTCATTTCGCTTGAATGTTCTGAATATATTGTCACCTTACGGTTGGTATACAAACATAACCGTTCCCGGGGGATAAAGAATTGAAAGAAGTAAAAAAAATGAATATTCTCTAGATGGTGACAATATACCCTACTTGGGTACGACCCACTTAGCCATGCTGCCTGGCCGATTTCTGTCATTTCCCAGTTGATGAGGCTTGAGGTCATAACGTATCTTTAACAGATCACTCCTTCATTTACTTTGAATGCCACATCGTCATACCCGTCAAATCAGAAATTGATTTCCCCAAAAATACCACGGGTATCACTATAAGAAAATACCGATTTAGCGTCATATTTTTAGAAGCGGAAATTTCCGTCGCTAATTTGCGACGGATTTCCTGGTGATCTGCAAGAGATACTTTTTGTTTTTTCAACTTTTTTTCTTTTATTTATTGTCGTCGTCTTCTGTCATCCCTCACTAAGTCGTTGCAAATTGCGTCAAAATACCGACAGAAAATTTCTGCTGTTATTTTCCGCTGCAAATCTAGGTAGAATACCGACGAATATTTATCGAAACTATTTTGTAGCAGAATTCCAACAGATTTGCAAGAGTTGTTTATATTATTTTTCTAAGATATACTTTAATGTTGTTTTTTAATCATTATTAACATGTTCAATAATTAATAGTTAATTTATTCTAATCAATGTTTTATAAGTAATAATAAATAATATTTATTAATATTTCATAATTAATCTTTAATAATATTATATTAATCATATGTTACTAATTACTAATTATAATATTATATTACTAATTTCTAATCATTAAAAATTATTATATTATTTATTAATATTTAATCATTGATAATATTATATTAATCATTTATAACTTATAGTAATTAATGATTATTAATAATTAATCAATAATTACTAATTACTAATTATTATATATAATCAGAACTCCAACACGTTTACTTCTACTTTTCAGTTATTAGTAAGCAATATCGAGTGATTAATATTAAATATGTAGTAATTTATAATTAACAATAAATATTAAATATTATGATTAATAGTTACTATTAAAAATTAATAATATATACATATTAATTACTTAATAATTGTGATTCCCTACAACAAAACAACCTTATTACAACTTGTTCTTTTCAACTTGTTCTTTACAACTGCTTTTTATCTATTAATCGTAATATTTATTTGGCCGGTTGTGCTTGTACAACGATTTCACGAGAAAATGAAAACCCGATTTTTCCGCTCCATAAAAAATATTTTTCCCTCAACATTTCGTTGACCGCTCAAATAATAAAAACATCCCTCAACCTAAATCCCAATATCACCCATCGACGCCATCGCGCTTTCCACCTTTCCATCGAAGATGCCATGGTTTTCGCCATGCTGTCGACTAAGGTAGACCCTGTTGTGCTCTCCATCATTGCCATCGAAGTAGCTGGACTCCATTGCGCTCCTCGTCGTTGCCTTCGACGAAACTAAATCGTACCCATTCTCGTTTCCATCGAGGAAACCCTCTTTGCAGATTCTGACCCATTGCTATTAACGAATCAAAAGCTATGGTAGTCATTAGTTCTCGTTTCCGTCGAAGAAACCCTCTTTGTAGATACTGCTTTCTCTCTAACAAATTAAAATTATAACTAAAATGTAATAATTAATAATTAATTGTAAATAATCAAAATTAGTAACTAATTTTCTCTTATTAATTCTAATTTATTATTTATTATTTGCTAATTATAATTGTTAATTATATTTTATTATTTTAGGAATTTTGAACTTTGTTAACATAAGTTTTGAAATAATCATAAAATTAATAAACAAAATTTTGAAACTCTCATAAAACCAAAGAAAATAAACTTTAGATAAATTTAAACTAAATATAATCTTCAAATTTAAGAAAACTCATAAATGTTAAAAACATAAAATTTAAGAAATGTAAAAATTATTACTCCTATATTCATTTTAGGTTTTCGTTAGTAACATATTTTATTTTGTATATACTATTATTCTTTCAATTTTAGTAGCAAAAATTTGACTCTTACCAAATGTATTACTCCTAAATTGAAAATTAGGTTCGAATTCAAATTTTCCCTCTAAATTAAAACTTTTCTGCCACTTCTTTTCTTTTCTGGAAAATTTGGCTCCAAACTTACCGTATTTCCCTCCATAACAAATTATTTTTTGGTTCCCACGTTCGTCAGTTCGATTGGCCCAATTCCCGAGCTCACCAATTAAATAATAAAGTGTTTTATTCGCCCATTCCCATTCTCCAGATCCAGAAAAATAAATCACCTCCTACTTTATTCCCATATTATTCCCTTTAAACTAATCATCCAATTCAAGAACGAATAAAGAACAGAAAAACAACGATCATCACTGTCAAAAACAATCGATTCAAGTTTGATTTTATGTCAATTTAAATTCGTGTCTGGGTTCAATTCGAGTTTGAATCTGGAGTATTGGGTTCGGCTTCAATTCAAGTATCACATAGAAAGGAGATCGGTAGGAAACTGTGTTTTGATGTGTGGTGGTGTTTATTGGTTTCGACAACTGTGATCTAATTGTCGATGGTGGGTTGGTGATGATCTGGAAGCAATCCATTGTCGATGGTAGATCGGTGATGATCTGGTTGCCGATAATCTGAAGGTAAATAGTATAATCGTTAAAATTTGTACATCGGTGTTTATTGGTTGGAGAATGTTGTCGAAACCAATATTTGGTGGGGGAATTAGCATTACTTTATACTTGAGAAACTGTATTTTATCTGATAGTTTTGCTGATATATACTTGTATTCACCTATGCGTGATCTGCTTTTGTTTACCATTGTATTTGCTATATTCCTATGTACCATATGAAATGTATGCATGTTCAGATTCAAAGGTTTTATGGATTTTCCTGGCCTTTTCCATATAATTGACGCCACTCTTGGATACTTTAATAGTTTAGTTGTTAGAGGGAATAAAAAAATATGATTAGAAAAGTAACAGAAAAACCTGTTAAGTAGCGGAACAAATGGGAATTTAGTGGAGCAAATGGAGACATAAATACATACTTTGAATTTCCTTGTCTAGTTAATACTACTCTCGTTCAAGTATGAAACATCCCACCTCCGTTAGGGTCACTCTCAAAGGGAATGCCCTAATTTTGGTGGAGGTTTATAAGTACAAGTCACAGATATACAAGACAGATATAAAAACACATATTTGTAAACAGCGGAAGAACAACAAACTTTTATTTCACAAAAGCAAATACGTGTTACAACAACATCCTTTCCAAAAACATAACATAACACTTTCATAATCTGTCTTGAGTACATTATTTAAAGAAGCATAAATAAAACATAGATAAACTGCAAAAGCCCCATAGTGGTTGTCCCAAGCCATAGTTCAAAAACGGAAAGTTCCAAGCAATACATTTCTCTTCTTCAAGCTGGATGCTAAGGTTGGTCAAGCTGCTGTGTTCCCTCCCTGAGGACCTGGGGGGGGAGGAAACGGAAGAAAGAAGACGAAAGAAAAGTAGAGTCAGACATAAAGCCTGAGTAAGTCTAGTACTATTTTGTCTATGAATAAAGAACTGGGTATGATAAGTATAAACAAGAGATGGGCAAACACTATAAACTTGGTTAAGTTGTCTAGGGTCGAATATACTGTCGTACCCCATGTTATTCTCTGAACCCATATAAACTAGTTTCCAACTGGCACCCATAATCAGGGTGATGTGATCCATTCTATGATGATCGGCTCCTACTCGCATAGTTACATGTGTCTTACGGCCCCCGATGTCGTAGTTACCTATGCTGGTCCCACCATGGGGTGTATCAAGTCCCGTGGTGGCGGCCCGACACAACCTTAGAATGCACAGGTATGCTACTGGTGCCCAGTGCCTTATTTTTCTGCGCCGGAGTGTGTGCACGCCCGCACCCCGTTAGAACCTACACTGCTACACCACCGCCGTCGATTTGACCTCTTGCAATCAGCCCAGTAATCGTGCCCCACCCTGCCTAGTTTCAGGGTATCCTGATACACCTTTTAGGGTTACTGCTGAAAAGGGTCCCCCGTTACTAGGTTTTCTATCTCTAGCCAACATGCTAAGTTGGTTAAGTGTTTCCTAACCTAACCCCACCAGTCCGTTTAGTTTAGCATGTTCCATTTTGATTAAGTCTTTAGTTCACTTAATCCTAACAATCCTGACTCAGCCTTAATTGTCTTATTAAGGCCCTGACCTCTCACATTAGACAGGTATTGCTGTGGCTGCCTGTTGCCGGTTGGTTCCGGGCAGTCTTACGCCACAACTCAGTCTAACCTTGGGTCCTTATTGGGCTCCATGTTTAACCTCCCACATTGGATAGGTATTGTTGTGACTACTGGACAGCCGGGCGGTTCCGGGCAGGTTTACATCACAACTCAATCCAACCTCGGGTTAAACACATCGTATGTTCTACATTTACATATTTTGTCATTCTTCTTTATTTCTTATATGTAAATATTTGCGGCCCATTATTAAGTTAATGGTGTAAAGGTTACACCAATCACGGGCCCAACCCATACTTGAATTTGGGCCCTTCTATTTTATATTTTCATTCATTAATTAATTTTAACCCAACGTTATTTTCCCCCGTTTTACACGTCCGTTTATATATATTGGGCTTAGCCTTTTAAAGCCCAATTTAGCCATGCGAAAAGGGGAGGCTTAAAGCGTGATTACATACACAAAGAGGGGAAGGTGAGCGCATGAACTTGCATATGACGTTGGAAATACATAATAGAAACTGGTGTACTTGCATATATATACTTTGGTCATAAAGCATAGGTGACATGAACCAAACCATGTAAACTTAAGATAAGAATCTAACTTAGGTGTCACATAGTCTTAACTAAAACATAGACCTATATTCTCATTTAGGCATAAACATAAACAAGTCATGTTCATAAGGTTTCTACATGTTTACAAAGGGGATACTTTGTTACTAACACAAAAGCATAGTTCAACTTAATCATGATTTAAGTCTAATCACATAACGATGGTATAAACATACTTATGCATAAATATTCCTAAACATGGTGTTTGCTTTAAACTTGCAAAAAGGGATTTTTGAGTCTAACCTAGCCATGTCTCACATATGTCATCATATAATTCTTTTAAACAAGATAGACTTAATCATAGATTTCAATTATGCCAAATATCATTCATAGCCTAGCCATATTCATAAGTTTTGCAAAAGCATGACTTAATACATGGATTATGGTGTCAAAATTCCAACATAGTTTCATATGAACTATAACAACCAAACTTGTTTCAATTACTTGCAAAATGATTTATGCACAAAAATATACATCATGATGGCATAATAACAAAGCCCCAAACTTGCATGAATTTCAATCAACTACATACATGTAGCTTCAACATAGATTACATAATTTGCGCAATATTCCAAACGTATACTTGCATAGAACTACCGCATGTAGTTCTTTATAATGAATAACATAATTTTGCACAAATATGAATTACTTTATTATCCCAATTCAAGCATACAAATCAATACAGTTGTTTATTCATACCAAAGTAATACTCTACTTACAATGGTTGCGGCGAATTCTCTAATTAAGAGATATGATTCCTTTGTTGAATTGATTGGCTTTAGGTTGCTTGAATTGCTTTAGGCTTTAGAACTTTCTTCCTAATTCTCTCTTTAGTTGGCGGCTACTCTTAGTCGTTCCTCAGCAACATGGCGGCTATGTTCTTAATTTTGAATGAATAGATTAGGGTTTAGTCTAGGGTTGTTTATATAGAGGTTAGGAACTGATTAGGACCATTGATGTTGCTTGGATTGATCATAGCCATTCATTAGATAGAGAGACCAATTAAAACTTGCCACCTAGCCCTAATGACAAAGCAGACCACAGAGGATCGGCCAAACACAGACCTGGCCAGCCAGGTTGACTGGGCTCGACCAGGTCGACACCCCTGTCGACAGGGCTGTCGACACCCCTGTCGACAGGGCTGTCGACACCCCTGTCGACAGGGCTGTCGACACCCCTGTCGACATGGGTAGCCCAGGTCGACAGCCCAGTCGACCTGGGTGGCCTAGGCGGGTGTTTATCCGCCCTGGCCCATTGGGCCCGATTTTTAATTATTTTATTCTGTTTGAATTTTAATTCAAAACTTCCGAAGGCCATATCTTCTTCATACGGACTCCGTTTTTCGAAAACTCGGACTCTATTTCGCGTATTTTTCCGAGACGAACGCAATGGCGTATCCCGTTTCCCATAGTTCTTTGATTTGAAATTAATTATACTTTAATTCGTAAATTTCACAGTTATAGAATTTGCGGGGTGTTACATTCTCCCCCACTTAAAAGGATTTCGTCCCCGAAATATTCAAGTTAGGAGGAATGTATATCCTAACATCCAATCATCCATCTACTCAACCATCAAACACGAGCATCCATTGTCCTTAAAAGACTTCTAATGCTTCATGATCATATGCGCAGTGTGTGTATATGTACTTATCTAATGCAAAATCAGGCGGTCTACTGATTCAGTTGACCTCCTTAATGCGAATTATGTAAGTGCCATGAATCCATTATGTATGCAAATTTTCCTATTCATGATTCTACATGAGTGCACAATCATTCATTACAAATGCAACATCCATATGACAACACATTAAAGTTCAACCATATACGAATGCAAACATATATGCATATGCAATATGAAGTGACTGAGCCGATCTAAAACCTAGATTGTGTGTGTATATGCAACCACGAGCAACCACTAGCAATCACTTGCAACCACTTGCAACCATCATCCATAACATGTTTCAACTACATGTTTCCATCCAAAGGGTTTCTACCTAAAAGATACGGTCGAGGAAATATACCTAAAAAGATAGATAAAAGCGCAACTTAAGGAAAAAGAAAGATCAAGGATGTACCCTCGAACAGAAAAGGGTAGGCAGTGCGGATTCTAGCTTCAGTTTCCCAAGTCGCGTCTCCCTCGGCGTCGCTCCACTGGACTTTGACGAGCTTGACTTCGCGGTTGCGTAGCTTCTTCACTTCTGTTCCTAAGATGCGGGCTGGAACTTTTCTTATGGTTGCTTCGCGTTCCACTTCAGCCTCTTCGAGGATATTTGGCTCTACCACTTCAGCAGACTCATGTAGACATTTTCGGAGATGTGAAACGTGAAAAACGTTGTGGACTCCAGCCAACTTCTCGGGTAGCTCTAATCTATAGGTCATTTTCCAAATTTTCTCTAAGATAGGAAATGGTCCTACCTAAAGGTATAGTCGAATGATAGAAACAAGTAAAAACTTTGTGCCCATTAGGCAATGTCAAAACTGGAAATCTATGCCACATATATATTGATTAGGAGAAGAATTCTCTAAGCATCAGCCCCGAAGACCGAAATCAACATCAGACTGACACCCCAAGAATTACTCAACCCAACCACTATATATGATCCTAGGAAACTAAGCATGATGGACTCCTAAGACAAATCTGTATCCTATAAAACCCAAAAAGTTTGGTCAATCCAACGAACACCCTCAAGCCCCAACATGTGTTACTAACGGATGAGTCATACTCCCTACGGGGTTTGCAATAGAAATCGGATCTAAAATGGGACCGAGAGGATATACACGAAAGATAGCATGCAAGTAAGCTCTACAGGAAGAGAGGGACCAAGGATATACTCTTAAGAAGAGATATGACGCACGAATCTAGTCTTCGATCTTCTAAGTTGCATTTCCTTGAGCTTAACTCCATTATGCTTTGTCCGTCTTTATCTTCACAATTTCGTAGCTTCTTAATTCTTGTTTCCAAAATATGAGTTGGAACCTTTTTCCACTGTTGCCTCTCGTTCCACTTTCACTTACTCTACTTCTAATATACTTGGCTCAAGCCTAACTGCGTACTCATGGTCCCATGCAAGCTCTCCAAAATTCACTAGTGAATCTTGGATCTTGTTAACTTACTAGAAGGTATTCCACAACCCATTCATAAGCGAAATGAACTTTCTGCCTTAGTGGCGAACACTACTGGAGCGCCCCATTCTGAAATGCTCCTCCTAATGAACCCCTTCTCTAGAAGCTCTTTAATCTGTTTACTGAGCTCTTTTCTTTCTCGTGGAGCCATATGTCTAACGGGCAACGCAACGGGCTTTGCATTATCTACAAGATATATGCGGAAGTCTATTTCCCGCTTCGGAGGCAAGCCCTTCACCTCTTCGAAGACATCCGGATATTCCCGGACCACTCTAACTGATTTCAAATTTTCAACAGAGGCATCTAGCGATTCAAGATAACTAAGCATAACCGCATACGAGGGATTACAAGAAATTTCCAAAGTATTACCGAGCTGGGTTAGGAGCCTAACAACCCTTTTCTCACAGTCAAGGATGGCCCCATTACTGGATAGCCAATCCATACCCAAAATCAAACCGTACCCCGAAAAGCCCAAAACAAAGGCACTACATTGAAATTCAACACTTAGGATAGAAATTTTCAAATCCAAACAGATCATAGACAAATGAGCTGGGCCCCCAATTGGGTTTGAAACAATTAAGGGGTCCTCTACCATACTAGTTTTTAGGTGCAGAGATTCTACTAAAGCAGACGAGATAAAGGAGTGTGATGCGCCAGAATCAAATAAAGTGCGAACGGGGTGATCATAAAGATAAACTACACTTTCTACAGAAGTATTTATACCTCGTTGTTGCAGAGGTGGCGCTTCTAGCACATGAACCTGTGCCCCTGAGGTGGATCCAGCGCCCTGCCCCTGTCCTCGTTTCTTTGGGCAGTCCTTAGCCCTGTGGCCTGTCTGACCGCAAGAAAAGCACCCACCATTCTCCTTGGCCTTCTTTTTCCGGCAGTCCTTTACTAAGTGCCCCCACTTTGCCACAGAAATTGCACTTCCTCTTCTCCTTGTTGCCTTTTCCGCCTTTCTTAAAGTCTGTCTTTTTAGGCTGCAAACCCTCTTTCTTCCCTTGAGAGCTTTCTGCCTTTGTCTCCTTCTTGCCCTTGTCCTCTTCATTCAGCAATGCCATTTGCACCAATCTTTCATACGTGGCTCCCATGGGTATATGGGTCATGGCCAAACTGTGTAATGGCTCATTTAACCCTTTGACGAAACGGAGAGCCTTCTTGTGCGGGGTGTTGACTAGGTCAAGCCCAAACCTAGCCAGCTCATCGAACTGATTCACATACTCTCTGACTGTCTTGTCCCCTTGCTTAAGAAATAAGAATTTTTCCAACTGCAAACTTCTTTCCGCATCTGAGAGAAATTTGGTCTCAAACCTTGCCCTAAAGTCCTCTCATGTCTCCACTGGTCTTTCAGCATTAGTGACTTCCCACCAGTAGGAAGCCTCGCCCTTCAATAGCCATACCGCCAATTGTACTTTTTGTCTATCTTCTACCTCAAAGATGATGAATAGGTCCTCAGTTTCTTTCAGCCAATTCCTAGCTGCTACGAAGGACTCAGTTCCATGGAAATCCCTTCCTCCCATGGCTTTAAAATCTTTACATATCTTAGCAAACGTGTTTCCCCGAGGAGGAGGTGGAGGAAAAGGTGCCGCTGCGGCTGGATGATTTCCTTCAGCTGGGGGAGGAGGAATGGTAGGACATGGCTGAGTGGCCCTTGCTTCTAAGAACCGTCTAAACCAACCAGGTATTGGTACCCCTTCCGGCAAGTTAAGTTCTTGGGACATGCTGAAACAAAAAGGATAGATTCAAAACGAAGGATAAGAGATAGTTCCTATGGCTTTGGGGAGTGGACTTTGTCTTTTTAAAATAAAATAATATTTTTCTTTTTAAAAATGCTTCTTTAAATTTCCCTTTTGAAAATAATTTTTCAAAACTTTTTATCTTATCTGGTAAACCTATGCTCTGATACCAAGTGAAACACCCCACCTCCGTTAGGGTCACTCTCAAAGGGAATGCCCTAATTTTGGTGGAGGTTTATAAGTACAAGTCACAGATATACAAGACAGATATAAAAACACATATTTGTAAACAGCGGAAGAACAACAAACTTTTATTTCACAAAAGCAAATACGTGTTACAACAACATCCTTTCCAAAAACATAACATAACACTTTCATAATCTGTCTTGAGTACATTATTTAAAGAAGCATAAATAAAACATAGATAAACTGCAAAAGCCCCATAGTGGTTGTCCCAAGCCATAGTTCAAAAACGGAAAGTTCCAAGCAATACATTTCTCTTCTTCAAGCTGGATGCTAAGGTTGGTCAAGCTGCTGTGTTCCCTCCCTGAGGACCTGGGGGGGGAGGAAACGGAAGAAAGAAGACGAAAGAAAAGTAGAGTCAGACATAAAGCCTGAGTAAGTCTAGTACTATTTTGTCTATGAATAAAGAACTGGGTATGATAAGTATAAACAAGAGATGGGCAAACACTATAAACTTGGTTAAGTTGTCTAGGGTCGAATATACTGTCGTACCCCATGTTATTCTCTGAACCCATATAAACTAGTTTCCAACTGGCACCCATAATCAGGGTGATGTGATCCATTCTATGATGATCGGCTCCTACTCGCATAGTTACATGTGTCTTACGGCCCCCGATGTCGTAGTTACCTATGCTGGTCCCACCATGGGGTGTATCAAGTCCCGTGGTGGCGGCCCGACACAACCTTAGAATGCACAGGTATGCTACTGGTGCCCAGTGCCTTATTTTTCTGCGCCGGAGTGTGTGCACGCCCGCACCCCGTTAGAACCTACACTGCTACACCACCGCCGTCGATTTGACCTCTTACAATCAGCCCAGTAATCGTGCCCCACCCTGCCTAGTTTCAGGGTATCCTGATACACCTTTTAGGGTTACTGCTGAAAAGGGTCCCCCGTTACTAGGTTTTCTATCTCTAGCCAACATGCTAAGTTGGTTAAGTGTTTCCTAACCTAACCCCACCAGTCCGTTTAGTTTATCATGTTCCATTTTGATTAAGTCTTTAGTTCACTTAATCCTAACAATCCTGACTCAGCCTTAATTGTCTTATTAAGGCCCTGACCTCTCACATTAGACAGGTATTGCTGTGGCTGCCTGTTGCCGGTTGGTTCCGGGCAGTCTTACGCCACAACTCAGTCTAACCTCGGGTCCTTATTGGGCTCCATGTTTAACCTCCCACATTGGATAGGTATTGTTGTGACTACTGGACAGCCGGGCGGTTCCGGGCAGGTTTACATCACAACTCAATCCAACCTCGGGTTAAACACATCGTATGTTCTACATTTACATATTTTGTCATTCTTCTTTATTTCTTATATGTAAATATTTGCGGCCCATTATTAAGTTAATGGTGTAAAGGTTACACCAATCACGGGCCCAACCCATACTTGAATTTGGGCCCTTCTATTTTATATTTTCATTCATTAATTAATTTTAACCCAACGTTATTTTCCCCCGTTTTACACGTCCGTTTATATATATTGGGCTTAGCCTTTTAAAGCCCAATTTAGCCATGCGAAAAGGGGAGGCTTAAAGCGTGATTACATACACAAAGAGGGGAAGGTGAGCGCATGAACTTGCATATGACGTTGGAAATACATAATAGAAACTGGTGTACTTGCATATATATACTTTGGTCATAAAGCATAGGTGACATGAACCAAACCATGTAAACTTAAGATAAGAATCTAACTTAGGTGTCACATAGTCTTAACTAAAACATAGACCTATATTCTCATTTAGGCATAAACATAAACAAGTCATGTTCATAAGGTTTCTACATGTTTACAAAGGGGATACTTTGTTACTAACACAAAAGCATAGTTCAACTTAATCATGATTTAAGTCTAATCACATAACGATGGTATAAACATACTTATGCATAAATATTCCTAAACATGGTGTTTGCTTTAAACTTGCAAAAAGGGATTTTTGAGTCTAACCTAGCCATGTCTCACATATGTCATCATATAATTCTTTTAAACAAGATAGACTTAATCATAGATTTCAATTATGCCAAATATCATTCATAGCCTAGCCATATTCATAAGTTTTGCAAAAGCATGACTTAATACATGGATTATGGTGTCAAAATTCCAACATAGTTTCATATGAACTATAACAACCAAACTTGTTTCAATTACTTGCAAAATGATTTATGCACAAAAATATACATCATGATGGCATAATAACAAAGCCCCAAACTTGCATGAATTTCAATCAACTACATACATGTAGCTTCAACATAGATTACATAATTTGCGCAATATTCCAAACGTATACTTGCATAGAACTACCGCATGTAGTTCTTTATAATGAATAACATAATTTTGCACAAATATGAATTACTTTATTATCCCAATTCAAGCATACAAATCAATACAGTTGTTTATTCATACCAAAGTAATACTCTACTTACAATGGTTGCGGCGAATTCTCTAATTAAGAGATATGATTCCTTTGTTGAATTGATTGGCTTTAGGTTGCTTGAATTGCTTTAGGCTTTAGAACTTTCTTCCTAATTCTCTCTTTAGTTGGCGGCTACTCTTAGTCGTTCCTCAGCAACATGGCGGCTATGTTCTTAATTTTGAATGAATAGATTAGGGTTTAGTCTAGGGTTGTTTATATAGAGGTTAGGAACTGATTAGGACCATTGATGTTGCTTGGATTGATCATAGCCATTCATTAGATAGAGAGACCAATTAAAACTTGCCACCTAGCCCTAATGACAAAGCAGACCACAGAGGATCGGCCAAACACAGACCTGGCCAGCCAGGTTGACTGGGCTCGACCAGGTCGACACCCCTGTCGACAGGGCTGTCGACAGCCCTGTCGACATGGGTAGCCCAGGTCGACAGCCCAGTCGACCTGGGTGGCCTAGGCGGGTGTTTATCCGCCCTGGCCCATTGGGCCCGATTTTTAATTATTTTATTCTGTTTGAATTTTAATTCAAAACTTCCGAAGGCCATATCTTCTTCATACGGACTCCGTTTTTCGAAAACTCGGACTCTATTTCGCGTATTTTTCCGAGACGAACGCAATGGCGTATCCCGTTTCCCATAGTTCTTTGATTTGAAATTAATTATACTTTAATTCGTAAATTTCACAGTTATAGAATTTGCGGGGTGTTACATTCTCCCCCACTTAAAAGGATTTCCAGGACCCTCAGATTCGACCCACCCTTGAGGGTGTTGACCCACCTAGGAGCGAAATCTGGCGCCTTCTGAAATTTTGAATTTTGAACCGATTTTCGAATTTCTGGACCCATTTTTGAATTTTTGAACCTATATATATATATATCCTTCCTACGCGTATACAAATTTCAGACCTCAATAACTTCTTCATACAGTGTCCGATTTACGCAAACCAGGTGTCTATTTTGGCCAGAATTTCGAGACGGACGCAATGGCGTAGTCTGTTTTACTTAATTCTGAATATTTAATTAAGTTATTCTTGTTTTATCATCTTGAGTTAAAAATGCAGGGTGTTACAATGTGTGTGTGTGTGTCTGGTGTAAAACAAAGGGAAGTGCTCTGTATCCTCAAAGAAAATAACCTAAATAATGCCTCTATGATCCATACAATTTACAATTTTAAGACTAAACAAATAGTGCCTCTATAATTATACCGAGGAGCAACAGCTTAAAATGTTAAAAGTGATAAAAGAGGTACATATGATATTGATTTTTTTAATTATTCATTTCTTCTTATTCAGGAGCTTATATCACTTGTACTAATTTTCCGTAGATTAACTATTATGAAAGTTCAAATATGGAACCACCAAAGAAGAATACAAAGCTCAAAGGACGCCGCAAAAGTAAAGAGAACTTCACAAAAATCAACAGTACAAAGCGTAATAAATCTGCTTTTGAGTTTGCACAAACAAAGGAGGAAACACAAAGAAAAACTCAAAAAAAGAAAAACACCTACTGTTAATAATGGCACACAAAAGAAATAAAGGTACAAGCTTACTAATTCAAATGAAGAGTTGCCACCTACTGACATTCAAGTATTTTAGTCCACAATTTAAAGAACATGTATTTGAAAGTGTGGAAGATGTTCCCCAAATGGACACTGCAGATATCTTTGTTACGCATGACTGTTGGGTTTCGAAGATGATGATTCATGGAAAACCGTGCGAGTAACCATGTTAGAGGAATTAAGCTTGCACAAGGAACAACATGTTAACTTGTTAGGTGGTGTGAGGAGATATCAACAAGTTGAATCTACATTAGCATATTTTGGCCAATATGAAAGCAAAAAATATTGGTTGAGTTTTCCGGACATGAGCTGCTTATTGGCAACGTCATTCAATTGTATACTTTGTGTTTATTCGCCAGAACAATGCATGACATATTTGCCACTAAGAGTGGGTTTAAAAGATGTACACTGGGTAATAGAAACCACTTTATGATAGTCCACTTGAAAGATGAAACACCACTACCATAAATTTATCCAGGTTGGGAGAAACTGTGTTATCCATATGCGCAGAAATGGCTTGATGTAGTTAAGAGTAGAATTCTCAAATGGAACACACTGATGACTTTGGAATTTTATTTACTCGGTAAAGTATTCCCTAATTTTCCATGTTTTAGTACTCATCTTATTGTAGATGTGTACTTGAAATACACTAAAGCATTTCTTATTTATAATAATGGCGTAGCAATTGAGATGTAATTTTTTTAAAAGTGAAATATTAAGCACACATCCCTAAAACCAAACTTAATTAGGCTCACATCCGGTCATAAAGTTATTGTAAATTTAGTCCCTATTTTTCGAAATTTTAGTAAAAAAAAATGAAAAAATCATGTAAATTTATAATTAATTAAAACACGTAAACGCTGAAAAAATCAGATCAAAAAACAATCAAACAAGGCATCAAAAAACAGAAAAAACAACGAAATTGCAGTTAAATGCATAATATTATGCACAAATCTGTACTTTCCTACATACATCCGTGCATGTTTTAGACTCGTGCATCTGTTTTTGATATTTTTGCATATGTCTATGCAAGTACTACGTAATTTTGGCATATAAGTGTGCATAAATTCACATGCATGAATATCAGTTCAAATTTCTGCATAAAATACTTGCATACATGTGTGCAAGTATTTTAAATAGTTGCACGCATGTATGCAAGTCTCGGTCCAGATTTTCAATACAAAACAACGTATGCAATAGATGCATACATGTATGCAACTATTAGCAAAAGTTGCATATATGTATGCAACTTTTTTTGCATGGACTTCCGAGAATATTTCCAAATTTTAGAATTTTTTTTTTTTAGTTAGTAGCGCCAAAAATTTTGGCTCAAAATTGAAAAAGGCGGAAGTTTTGAAAAGAGCAGGCAGAAGTGAAAAATAGGGGCGGGATTGAAAGTTAAACATTACAGGGATGTGGCGTGTATTTTAAACTATAATAGGGATGTGTGGCAAAACCACCCTTTTTAAAATTTGATTCAAGGGGGTGGGGGGGTGTAACGACCCGCATTCTACGCATCTAGGATCGTAGAATATTTATTTCTTTTTCCTAGTAAGTCGTATGGTCGTGTACTTTTGGGGAACGACTAGTAGGGTCATTTCCCATGTTCATGATTTTTGCCAATTTTTAAATGACCGTTTTGCCCCTAGTTGATCTTGTTTCGTCCATAACTTTTGACTGGAAAGGAATTTTGACCTGAAACCACTTCCATTGGATTCGAATGATGGTTTCTCTTTCCGTAGAGTGGTCACATTAGTCAAACGGACTTACCGTTTGGGCTGTAGGGCTGAATTAATGTTCAGAAGTGGAAAAACAGCTTAATTGGGCCAAACCGGGTGATTAGCAACTAAGCCCAATGGGGGATTTCGGGTTTAGGGGTATATGAGGGCTGATAGGGTTAGGATTTCGGTTTCTTCTTCATTTTTCCAGCCGCCACTTGCTTTCCTTCAACCTAGTCATGGCCTCCACCTTCTAATTTCATCCCAAATCACCTTCTAATCACTTTATAATCAAGTCTTGGCCTAATCTACATCAAATCAAGGCGGATTAGCATCAAATCAAGATAAGAGCTGCTGCTAAGCATTGGGAGTGGATCCAAATCAGAGGACATTTCAGATCTATAGTTTAATTTGTGGCAAAGGTGAGTGATTTGCATTGTTTTTCACTAATTACGGCTAATTATGGTAATTAGCGAAGATTAGCGAAATTATGGCTCAGAAAATTCTAGAAAAATTCCTAAAATTCTAAAACACTATTTTATGCCTCTGATATGAATTTGGGTTGATTTCGACTAATTTTGTAAATCCCGGAATTTGGGGGATTAAGGAGTAATTAGTGAAATTATGCATGTTAAAAATCTGGAAAAATATGCAGAAATTCATAAATATTGTTTTAAGCCTCTGTTAGAAAAATTGGCTAATTTGGTTAAGTTTTGCTAATCCTATTGTTAGATTTGCTTAAACATGCTTAAGGGGAAAATATGGATTTTTGGGTATGTTTGATCCATTTTAACCTATGATATTGATGTGAATGATGTTTGTGGTTGATTATGCATGTTGCTATGACTGTATGAAATGCTTTGTGATTGATTTCAATAGTTAGAATGGTCGAAAACGTCGTCGAATGGCGTAAACACTTGCTGGAACAGTTTCAGAAAACAGTGCAGAGTTCGGATCGGATCGGATAAGGGGGCTCGGATCGAATATGTAGAACTGAGCAAAGAATCCGATCGGATCGGAACCCAACACTTGGGAAAAGTGGTAAAAAGGAAGGCCACGCTAGCTAAACTGGGATCGGATCGGATAGAGGAAGACGGATCGGATCAGATAGAGGAAGACGGATCGGATCGGATAGAGGAAGACGGATCGGATCGAAGGGGACGGATCGGATCGGAAACACAAAGGCGAATCAGAGCAGGAGCACAAAAGCGGATCGGATAGGAGCATATGAAGGGGAGCATGAAGACGGATCGAAAGCACAAACCAAGAAGGACCCGACCCGAAAGGAAGCACCGACCCGACCCGAAGAAGAAGAAGCAGCTGACTCGAACACAGAGGAACGCCGACCCGAACCGACGGAGGACAACCAACCCGAACCGCACCAGGAGAAGACCCGACCCGAACAGATGAAGGACACCCGACCCGAACCGATGGCTTGAGAAGGAACCCGACCCGACCCAGTATTGACCAATAACCCGAGATGCAAAGGTAGTCCAATATGGGAAGTTAGAGCTTAGGATCCAGTTGGGAACCAATGAGTTCACTTCATAGTTGGACTTTGCTGCGGGACGTGTGCTAAGGAGTTGTCGTATTCATAACTTTGGTTCACCACCGAGAGATGGATAGTGGGCTTGTAGTGATAGTTACACGGGATTGGATTCCGCCATGGTCCAAAGTATTAGGTGACCAAAGTAGTGGATATCGTATGCTTTACGCACTGAGTGAGGGATGTGAGGATGATTGCTATGCTTGATTGTTTGACATCACTATGACATGCACACCCCCACCCCCGTTATCTTTACACCATTTGAAAGGGCACCTTAGAGTGTTGTACAGTATGTAGTGCTAACTCTTTGGTTGCAGGTCCAGGTTCAGGTATGATTGGATTATACCTGTTATTATTTTGTTTAGATGCTTATCGCTCATACCAGGCTTTATGTCTGACCCAGAGTTTTATGTCTCTTCTTATTACTCTGGGTGCTCACACGAGCAGACTAGAGACAGGTTATGGTTAGCTGGTGATGCGCGAGTAGCTGATTCGGAGGCGAGCAGGAGGCTTCCACGTATGATATATAGATATTCTCCCTGTGTCGTTGGTGGTCACTACTTGGGCATTAGTAGTGTGCCTCCTTTATCTTACTTTTGTTTTGAGACAGTTTGAAAAGTTGTAATAAGCTATATTTTGGATTTCCGCTGCTATGATGATCAGTTCTGGTTTTTAGCTTATGCACTGTCTCTCCTGTTTTATGTCAAGTATGTTATTATTATATTTTGTTCTATGCGCTGTGAGACATATTACAGGTCCCTTGATTAGTTCATTTCCTTCTTCCCTTTTTCTTCTGACGACCGTCCCGTGCTAACTGGACATGTGTACAGCGCACCTTTGGAGGAAATGTCGGTTGGTGCGGGGCGGGCCGTCACACTTGGTATCAGAGCTCTAGGTTGCGTAGTTAACCTAGGGAAAGACACTAGGGAGAGTTAGTACGTATATGAGAGCGCGTATTTGTGATTACTTTGGTTTTCAAAAGCTAGTTATATATATACTAGTAGTATTAGTAAGGATGAAGTCGCACTGCACTAGTACCACTATGGAGATGGCTGATTCGTTCTCTTTACAGATTGAACGATGAGCCGAAACCTGAGGAACAATGGTCCAAGGGGTAACAATAGGAATGACCCAGACTTGAGGACGATGTTCACCAACTTCATGCGAGATATGATTAGGGATGCTCAGGGAGCAGTCCCTAATGCTGCTAATGGTGGTGGTGCAGCGGTGCAGGCGCCTAGGGTCGATTTCGCCAAGCTGAGCAAGGATTATACTAACCTTGGTGGAAAGCCGTTCCACGGAACGGAATCGGCTACGGATGTTCAGAATTGGTTGGATAGCTGCGAGCGCATCTTTGAGGACTTGGGTATCGAGGATGCGATGAAGAGAAGGCTAGCATCCCGTCAGCTGCAAGGACGGGCAATGAATTGGTGGGATGCCATTAAAGCAGCTACTCCCGAGGATCAGATTACTTGGGATCAGTTCAAGGCTCGCTTTAGCGATAAGTTTATCCCAGCTGCTCAGAAATCAGAGTTGTTTAGGAAGTTTCTGGAGTTGAAGCAGAATGGCAGGGCTATCTCGGAGTACGTTGCTGAGTTCGACACTTTGTCGAAATATGGATTATCTTTGATTGATACTGCCGAGAAGAAGAATGAGAAGTTCATAACTGGCTTGGATGGATACTTGGGGGAAAGGCTTATAAACCACATCGATGAGACGTTTGACTCGATTGTGGGAAAAGCATTAAGGTCAGAGAGTCTTTACCCTAAGCCAAAGATTGAGGTTGCTATTACATCAGCAGAGGAACCAAAGCCGCAAGCAAGCGGTGGAGGTAAGGAGAATCCCCAGAGCAAAAGGAAGCAGAATCAGGCCCAAGCTAAGGATGGTCCAAAGAAGAAAAGCAGGGAAGATTCTGAGTGTTTTAGCTGTGGCAAGAAGGGCCACTATGCTAGAGATTGTCGAGAAAAGCCTGGGGAAAGGAAGTGCTTCAATTGTGGGCAAGCGGGACATCACAAGAATGAATGTCCACAACCTCCTAGGGAGAAGCAGATTGTGAAAGCATATGCTATCAACGCCGTTCCTTCTTCGTCGAATGCCCCAACTGCGGCGCAGAAGGAAAAAGGTGTCGTTATTCGAGGTATGCTTTCTATTTATGATGTTCCTATTCTAGTTTTGTTTGATGTCGGGATTTTTCCATTCTTTATGTCTAGTAACCTGGTGGATAAGTTGGAATTGGAACCCGATAGTCGATAGACCCCTAGTAGTGACAAACCCGATGGGTGGTTTGACTAACCTTTGTAGGATTTGTCGTAATTTGGTCTTATCGAGTCATGGATGTATGTTTGTTGTGATTGCTTTATTTCGAGCTTTACTAGGTTTGGCTTGATTTTTGGGAGCCGATTGACTCCAAAGGTATAGAGTGGTAGTAGATTGCGAAGAGTCTTTGACGACCGTTAGAGTGAATGATGGACGAAAGGTGGTATTGGATCGCCTACCTTATGATGAAGATGATAACGGGAGTTAGAGAAGCAAATGTACATTGGATGTACAGTAGTTTGGTCAGGACTTGGTCATGCGACCGACAATAGTTTCAAGCAAGATTGGCGAGGATAGCCAAAGTCCATTATGGATGCTTGAATGTTTGGATGTTTTGCTCATATCATCTCACGTATATTGTCTGAACTCGGAGGAGATGTTCCTTGGGTGCTTGTCTGATATTGGTTTAGGCCTTTGGGGCTTGTGCTTGGGGAATGTCGAGGTCGACTAGGATGGTTAGCGTGAGAGATAAGTGGTTGTTGTGATTCTCATTGGATGATATCTTGGTGCACTCGAGGAGTGATGTACAGCTCGTAACATGATAGGAATGTTTGATGGTATAGATTACCCGAGTTAGACTCAATAAGGTTATGAGATGACTCGAGTGGGACTCGAGAAAGATGCAAAGTGATGGATTGTTTAGGACCCTATGTTGATGTTCTTTTTGAAAGAATAGGATGTACTCGTTGATCATGGAAGATGCAACGAAGGTTGGGACGATTCAAGTTGGACTTGAACTCGTAAAATAAAATAGGTGTTTGATTGATCTTAGAGATGCAATAAATAGGGAGACGACTCACGTTAGACTAGAGTTTGTCGATGATGAATACTCAAGACTGGGTCTGAGTTATAGATTGGCTCGGGTTAGACTCGAGAAGGCTGCAAGGAATTGGATTCGGCTCGAGTTGGACTCGAGAGGGCAGCAAGAAAATGGGTAGACTTGGGTTGGACTCAAGTATTTTAGGAGGACTAAAAGCAGGGGTATATGGGGACGCCCATTACCTTGGATCCGTTGGACGTGATCTAGTTATCCTTGGAGGATAAACGTACGTTGGACGTACGGTAGTCCGTTTGGAGGCGGGGCTTCCATTAGTTTTAGTTATCCTTGGAGGATAAATGTATGTTGGACGTACGGTGGGTTGTTTGGAGGCGGGGCTTCCATTAGTTATTGATGTTGGTTAGACCAGACATACAGGTATAGACGTATTTATGGCTTTAGCAGGTGATGGATAGGATTTGTTTGATAGATGCTATGATTGCTATGTTTGTTCCTATCTTTCTTTTCTTAGGTAGACTGTCACCTGTAGGATCCTGTTGAATAGAAAATAGGATAAGTTTGTTGATCATGGTGATATGACGAGAGTAAGATACTTTACGTTAGACTTGAAGTATGTTTGGGAATTGTAGAGCGTCCGTTGATCTTGGAGATTCAGCGGATATAGGAGCTTCAAGTTGGACTTGGACTCATAGGTAGGGTACCTAGATTCATTGGATGAGTCTAGTTCACCTTTGGAAGGTGGATGTACGTTGGACGTGCAGTACAGATATAGGTAGAGTACCTAGATTCATTGGATGAGTCTAGTTCACCTTTGGAAGGTGAATGTACGTTGGACGTGCAGTACGAATGTGGGTAGGGTACCTAGATTCATTGGATGGATCTAGTTCACCTTTGGAAGGTGAATGTGCGTTAGACGTGCAGTACGGATATGGATGTAGTGCCTAGGGTCATTGGATGGATCTAGTTTGCCTCTAGGAGGTGAATATACGTTGGACGTACAGTGTGGATGTAGGCAAGATTCGGGTTAGACTCGAAAGGATATTTGGAATGTGGTTGGTAATTTAACGTATATGGTTGGATTACCTAAGAAGATGACAGTATGGATGGATGCCGTAGTACCGGACTAGGTGCGGTAACTGATGCATTGGGTAGGAGACATGCCAGTTTAGAGGCTATGTTTTGGAATGAAAGCAACTAGAGTATATCATGGGATATAACTTCAGACCTAAGTGTGAATTGGATTCAGAAACGCTAGTAAGCTTGACGATTAGATCGATCTGGATTGAGTGGATCAGTTCCAGTCAAAGGGACGATCCTAACTTATTGGAAATCACCGCTAAGATAGAGATGGAGATCGATGGCGAGGGAACGACTGTACTTGGGAAGTAGAGAATAACATAAGAGAGTCGTATCCAAAGCTCTTCGCCTGATAAGACTTGAGCGGCGATGATTCTTCCTTTGTTAGAAAACCGCATGCTAGGATAGGTTTGTTGTACTATCATGTATGTTTGATTGTTGAAATTGGTTGATAGGCATGCGGGATCCATTGCTTGTTTCTTAGTTAAAGAATTTCGGGGGCGAAATTTCTTAAGGAGGGAAGAATGTAACGACCCGCATTCTACGCATCTAGGATCGTAGAATATTTATTTCTTTTTCCTAGTAAGTCGTATGGTCGTGTACTTTTGGGGAACGACTAGTAGGGTCATTTCCCATGTTCATGATTTTTGCCAATTTTTAAATGACCGTTTTGCCCCTAGTTGATCTTGTTTCGTCCATAACTTTTGACTGGAAAGGAATTTTGACCTGAAACCACTTCCATTGGATTCGAATGATGGTTTCTCTTTCCGTAGAGTGGTCACATTAGTCAAACGGACTTACCGTTTGGGCTGTAGGGCTGAATTAAGGTTCAGAAGTGGAAAAACAGCTTAATTGGGCCAAACCGGGTGATTAGCAACTAAGCCCAATGGGGGATTTCGGGTTTAGGGGTATATGAGGGCTGATAGGGTTAGGATTTCGGTTTCTTCTTCATTTTTCCAGCCGCCACTTGCTTTCCTTCAACCTAGTCATGGCCTCCACCTTCTAATTTCATCCCAAATCACCTTCTAATCACTTTATAATCAAGTCTTGGCCTAATCTACATCAAATCAAGGCGGATTAGCATCAAATCAAGATAAGAGCTGCTGCTAAGCATTGGGAGTGGATCCAAATCAGAGGACATTTCAGATCTATAGTTTAATTTGTGGCAAAGGTGAGTGATTTGCATTGTTTTTCACTAATTACGGCTAATTATGGTAATTAGCGAAGATTAGCGAAATTATGGCTCAGAAAATTCTAGAAAAATTCCTAAAATTCTAAAACACTATTTTATGCCTCTGATATGAATTTGGGTTGATTTCGACTAATTTTGTAAATCCCGGAATTTGGGGGATTAAGGAGTAATTAGTGATAATTAGCGAAATTATGCATGTTAAAAATCTGGAAAAATATGCAGAAATTCATAAATATTGTTTTAAGCCTCTGTTAGAAAAATTGGCTAATTTGGTTAAGTTTTGCTAATCCTATTGTTAGATTTGCTTAAACATGCTTAAGGGGAAAATATGGATTTTTGGGTATGTTTGATCCATTTTAACCTATGATATTGATGTGAATGATGTTTGTGGTTGATTATGCATGTTGCTATGACTGTATGAAATGCTTTGTGATTGATTTCAATAGTTAGAATGGTCGAAAACGTCGTCGAATGGCGTAAACACTTGCTGGAACAGTTTCAGAAAACAGTGCAGAGTTCGGATCGGATCGGATAAGGGGGCTCGGATCGAATATGTAGAACTGAGCAAAGAATCCGATCGGATCGGAACCCAACACTTGGGAAAAGTGGTAAAAAGGAAGGCCACGCTAGCTAAACTGGGATCGGATCGGATAGAGGAAGACGGATCGGATCGGATAGAGGAAGACGGATCGGATCGGATAGAGGAAGACGGATCGGATCGAAGGGGACGGATCGGATCGGAAACACAAAGGCGAATCAGAGCAGGAGCACAAAAGCGGATCGGATAGGAGCATATGAAGGGGAGCATGAAGACGGATCGAAAGCACAAACCAAGAAGGACCCGACCCGAAAGGAAGCACCGACCCGACCCGAAGAAGAAGAAGCAGCTGACTCGAACACAGAGGAACGCCGACCCGAACCGACGGAGGACAACCAACCCGAACCGCACCAGGAGAAGACCCGACCCGAACAGATGAAGGACACCCGACCCGAACCGATGGCTTGAGAAGGAACCCGACCCGACCCAGTATTGACCAATAACCCGAGATGCAAAGGTAGTCCAATATGGGAAGTTAGAGCTTAGGATCCAGTTGGGAACCAATGAGTTCACTTCATAGTTGGACTTTGCTGCGGGACGTGTGCTAAGGAGTTGTCGTATTCATAACTTTGGTTCACCACCGAGAGATGGATAGTGGGCTTGTAGTGATAGTTACACGGGATTGGATTCCGCCATGGTCCAAAGTATTAGGTGACCAAAGTAGTGGATATCGTATGCTTTACGCACTGAGTGAGGGATGTGAGGATGATTGCTATGCTTGATTGTTTGACATCACTATGACATGCACACCCCCACCCCCGTTATCTTTACACCATTTGAAAGGGCACCTTAGAGTGTTGTACAGTATGTAGTGCTAACTCTTTGGTTGCAGGTCCAGGTTCAGGTATGATTGGATTATACCTGTTATTATTTTGTTTAGATGCTTATCGCTCATACCAGGCTTTATGTCTGACCCAGAGTTTTATGTCTCTTCTTATTACTCTGGGTGCTCACACGAGCAGACTAGAGACAGGTTATGGTTAGCTGGTGATGCGCGAGTAGCTGATTCGGAGGCGAGCAGGAGGCTTCCACGTATGATATATAGATATTCTCCCTGTGTCGTTGGTGGTCACTACTTGGGCATTAGTAGTGTGCCTCCTTTATCTTACTTTTGTTTTGAGACAGTTTGAAAAGTTGTAATAAGCTATATTTTGGATTTCCGCTGCTATGATGATCAGTTCTGGTTTTTAGCTTATGCACTGTCTCTCCTGTTTTATGTCAAGTATGTTATTATTATATTTTGTTCTATGCGCTGTGAGACATATTACAGGTCCCTTGATTAGTTCATTTCCTTCTTCCCTTTTTCTTCTGACGACCGTCCCGTGCTAACTGGACATGTGTACAGCGCACCTTTGGAGGAAATGTCGGTTGGTGCGGGGCGGGCCGTCACAGGGGGACAAAATAAAGAATGGAAGACACAGTGTTCATGAGACTTCACATTGCTGATGTTTATTTATATTTTAATAAAACATCTTTGTTGTTCTTTATATAAATGATTTGTTGTTGTTTTTTTGGAAGCAGTATGAAATAATGCTTGAATGTTGACTTATGGTGCTTCTGTACAAAGACAATGAATAATTGTGCTTTATATCTGCAGTTCTATATGCTTTGTTAGGGGCTAACTATGCATATGTGTCTAATTTATAGATCAGAGTTTGATATTTCAATTTATGTTTTCATGTGTGTATGAGAATACTCATACATGCGATAATAGCCAGCTAGCACTTATACTAGCTTGGTCTATACAATCATTATCTGAAGCTTTAATATTTATTTTGTTTCATTTAGGTGGAGCTTATATGAAAATCAACACATATGTTAATGCCAACATGCCAAGTTATCTTATCTGAAACACAATTAAATTAATTTTATAATGTATTACACACACTGCATGCTTCATAGTATATACCCACGTCAACACTACATACACACGATACATAATGCACGTTGTACACTAAATACATACCAAACACTGTTGTGAAAGGAACAAAATACCTTTATGATAAGAACAAAATAATAATAAAATGAACCAAAATTCAACTCTTGTCTACTTCCTCTAGGTCCCAAAGTGTCACATATATGTGCCACTGCAAGCCTACACAAAAACGAATGGAAAAGATTTACTTTTTATTGATAGAAAAATGACAATGAATAAGAAGAATATCAATATCTACTCTTAGAAAGTTTTCCCCGTTGAATTCTTGACTGTCAAAATGTGTATTTTGACGTTTTCCTCATCCCACGCTTGAGATATATTTTGTGGTGATGTTATTTGAATAAAAGGCAGTGCACTTGTACTTGGTTGAAAAGGCATATACATTGCATTTGTACTTGCTTGAGATATATTTCCCTTCTACTTGTTATAGTTTTTTGTGTTGCTTGTATCATTTTTGCGGATGTTTTTCAAATATTAATATCAGCCATTGTAACACCCCGCCTCCACTAGGGTCACTCGCAAAGGAATGCACTAGCTTTGGAGGGGCATTATTGGTAAACATGCATAATGATATAGCAAGGCAGGACATGACATATATATGTAAGTAAACAGAGTGAGTAAATAAAACAGCGGAAGATTTATAAACCATTTCAAAACACAAGTCTGGTACATCAAAATGTCAATTTCCCAAAATTACAAGTCTAGATAAATACATCATCTGATAAACTGAAAATACATAAGTACTATCCCCAAATAAGAGTGATAAACCATAGCGGCTCAAGTCCAAAGCATACTTGAGCTATCCAAGGAAGCGGCTAAAATCCAAGCTAGGCTCCAGTATTCCCTCCCTGAGAACCTGGGGGGGGGGAAACGGAAGAAAAGAGGCGAAAGAAAACAGGTCAGTCAAAAAGACTGAGTAAGCCCTGCTACGATCAGTCTATAAACTAATAAAGTTAACATCATGACGGAAACTGAGATGATCATAGATAACAACATACTGGCATGGTAAATTAACTACAAGATAGATAGAGGTGTCATCGCATAAACATGGTTAAGTTTTGCACCACGGTGTACTAGCAAACCAACATAACAGGTATTGATCCCTTGGCCCAAGCTCTAACCCAATAACATGAAGTGACCTTAATATAAGGTCCAGCCCAACGGTCTAGTCGATCGGCTCCCTATAAACCTAACACGTCAAGTGTTGGTGTCCATATGGCCCACATATGGTTGTAGTTAGTCTGTGCTGGGTCCCCCTTTGGGTGTATCAAGCCCTCGGGTGTCAACCCCGGACACTTAAGCAATAATGCACAGCCCTAACCTACTGGTACCCGTGCCTCGAGTTTGTACAACATCGGACTACGTGCACGTCCGTAGCCCGCCGGACCCGCACCGCTGTACCACTCGGCCATCGCCCTTTGGTCGTTTACATCCGTCCAGTAATCGTGCCCCGCCCTAGCCTAGTTCTCTAGGGTTGTGAATGATACCAAACTGGGATTACTGCTGGAACAGACCACGTTGCTAGGGTTTCTAAGAGGGTTAAGTGTGATTTAACCCTTCACTAATCCTGGATTAAACTGGTTAAGTGTGGCTTAACCCCATTCTAATCCCTTGAACTCCCAAATTGGTTAAGTATTAGTGGACCCTGACTTAACCCTAATCATGAGGCATTAATTAATTTAATGCACCTTAACCTCTCACATTAGACCTTGTTGTGGTTACTAGTTAGGCCGGGCGGGTCCGGGTAGCTTTACACCACAACTTGGTCTAACCTCGGGTCTTGGCACCCCATGACCAACTTCTCACATTGGGTCCTATTGTTTGTAGCCACTAGTTAAGCCGGTCGGTTCCGGGTAGAATTACGCTACAAACTCAACCCAACCTCGAGTTGGCCACACTTATGTTTTCTAAGTGTCATGTCCACTTTATTTCAAAACATAATTACAAGTCAAACAATTACTTGGGTAGACCTAACTTAATAGGTAAATTCCCAAGGGGTAGACCTAACTTAATAGGTAAATTCCCAATCTTATATTTTCATGTATTTTAAGTTTACCCAAAACCCCCAACGTCATTCTATCGCTTACATATTCGTAATAACGCATAAAGGATAGGAAGAGGGAACTCGGCACAACATACATGATAAACTTGCACAACGACCATGCATAACATGTTAGACTTGTATAACTTAGCATAGTGAACTTGCATATTACCATAAACATGCATAACTTGTAAAATATGCACAACTTGTCATTTTTAAACTTGCATAAGCATGCATAACTAAATAAACTTGCAAATCATGGCTTAGTAAACTTGCATAAACATGCATAACTCAATTAACTTGTAAATCATGACTTAGCAAACATGCATAAACATGCATAACTCAATTAACTTGTAAATCATGGCTTAGCAAACATGCATAAACATGCATAACTTGTTAAACTTGCAAATCAAGGCTTAGTAAACTTGCATAAACATGCATAACTTGTTAAACTTGCAAATCAAGGCTTATTAAACTTGCATAAACATGCATAACTTGTTAAACTTGCAAAGCAAGGCTTATTAAACTTGCATAAACATGCATAACTCAATAAACATACATAAATCCCAACTTGCATCACATATTAACTTTAGAGTTTCTAAAATGAAGGTAAGAGGGCTTACAACGCTTATGCGGACTCAAATAACTATAGCAAATGTAAAGAACCCCTTATGCAACTAATTAAAACCCCCAAATGCAAGCAAACTTGATCAAGACTCCTCCTTTATGATGCCAATAGAAAAACAAGCCTTTAATGCAAGCTAAGGAGGATCATACAAGCCTAAATATGCTTGTATGCATGGAGAATCACTTAGGAATTATTAATGAAGAGATTGGAGGCTAGGGTTTTTAGGTGGAGGCCATGAGAGTTTAGATTTTGGCATAGTTTGGTTGCAAGAATGATTAATGGGGTTTTAGGGTAGGATTAGAGGCTTATTTATAGAAGATTAGAGTGTTTTAGACCATAGGATTAACCCTAGGTGAATTTTGGCCCGTCAGATTTAGGAACTCTCTAGAACCAGACCACACAACCAAGCCCAAACCAAAGAGGTGCGCCAGGCTAATCTGCCTGGCTACCCCCTGTCGACAGGGCAGTCGACTCCCTGGGGACCCTGTCGACAGGCCTGTCGACATGGGGCCCCTGGCGGGAGTTTTCCCGCCTTGGCCCAGCTGGCCCAATTCTTTAAATTTGAATCTGTTTTTACTTAGGATTTTTCTGAAAACTTCAATGGGCCTTAACTGGGTCATACGGACTCCGATTTTCGAAAACTCGGACTCTATTTCGCGTATTTTTCCGAGACGAACGCAATGGCATAGCCCGTTTCCCTTGATTCCCATTTTATAATTTGATTCTGCCTCAATTTATGTTATAACAGATTATTAAAAATACGGGTTGTTACATTCTCCCCTCCTTAAAGGATTTCGTCCCCGAAATCTTCAAGTTAGGAAGAACGTATCCTACCATCCAATCATCCATCTACTCAAAGCATCATCCACGAGCAATCATTGTCCTTACAAGATTCTAAATGCTGGATGAACATATGCAAAAGTGTGTGTATATGTACTTACCTAATGCAAAAATCAGGCGGTTACTGATACAGTAAACCTCCTTAATGCATATGTATGTAAATCAGGCGGTTACTGATACAGTAAACCTCCTTAATGCACATGTATGTCAGTGAAATGAATCCATATGTATGCAAATTCCTAACATAATGTATAATATCTACATGCGTGCTCAATCATACATCCATATGCAACATCCATGTGATAGCATACGAATTTCATCCAAGAATAAGCATAAACACTCATGCACATGCAATATGAGGAGTGTGTGAGCCGATCTAGTGCCTAATTGTGTATAATGCATCCACGAGCAACCACTTGCAAACATTTGCAACCACTTGCAAACATCAAGCATAACATGTTTCAAATACATGTTTCATCCAAAGGGTTTCTACCTAAGGTTCTCATGACAGGATCGACACGATAAACTAGATAAACTCCTTTTTGGATTACAAGAAATCCACTCAAGCTTTGACATATAGTACTAACCGATGAGTCTTAACCCCCTTATGGAGTTTACAACAGAAATAAGATCGAGAATGGGACCGAGAGGACATATACAAAAGATAACTTGCAAGCAAGCTCCACAGGAAAACAAGGATCAAAGATGCATTCTTAAAAAGAGATATGATGCGTGTATCTAGTCTTCACTCTTCTTAGTTACGTTTCCTTGAGCTTAACTCTACTGTGCTTTGACTATCTTTCACTTCATGATTCCTTGGCTTCCTAACTCCTATTTCCCAAATTCGAGTTGGAACGCATTTCATTATCGCCTCTCGTCTTTCTTTTCCACTTATTCTTCTTTCTATATACTTGGCTTAAACCTACTATAACCTCATGATCTCATGCCAGCTCTCCAAAATTCACCAGTGAATCCTGGATCTTGTCTACTTACTATAAAGTATTCCCTGCAGCAGAACTTTTCTTGAAAATACCAATCCACGTTGCCAATTGCTCTTATACACGTGATTTTCTATACTCATGCTTAATCGAAATGAACCATCCGCCTATGAGTGATAGGCCATACCTAGATTCAACTGCCTACCCATGGCTTCCTGTAGGTTATTACAAAACTGGCCAACTTCTTAAGGATAAACCGTTGCTAACCATGATGCAGTCCTCTCGCCCTTCACCAGACTGAAATGAGCACTCTCCGTGAGTCTACCCACATACCCGTATTCCCTTTCTTTGATCTAGGTAGTCCATCCACATAATCTATCGAGATGTTTTCATACTTCCCTTGCGGAACCCCCAATAGAGGTAATGGCCCACTGGGCTTCTATGACTTGGCCTCAACCTGGTGGCACAACATGTATCCTGAAACCAACTCGGCCACCTCCTCGAGTGATGCGCATCTTCAAGAACCTTCTTTACCAAGTCTTTCACTCGAGGAACACATAATCTCTCATTGTGCCTTAGTCATCCCTTGTTATCTATAATATATCTAGTGAGGTGACTTAACATTTCGCCTCGAATCATCTGGTCCATGTTCTTGACTAACTGCGGATCTTCTTCCTGCGAAACCCCCTTCTTGATCCAGAAGAGTAAGTCTACGCTCCGGGAATGCTAACTAACTAGCCAAACTGAGGAGGCTTCTTACTTCAATTGCCCTCCTCAGAGTTTTTCGGTCTTAAACCGCAACCTCTTTAGCGGAATCCACCGCTAAGCCTTACTTAGGAACCATGTGCCCAAGAAATCCAACCTCTTTTCTCCAAAGTGACATCTGGAGAACTTGACCTTCAACGGGTGGCTCTAAGCGTATCCATCTCCTTCTTGGGATGCATAGCATGCTCTTCCTCGTTCTTTTGAGGAGATCAAAATATCGTCTTAAGACGACCATGACAAACTTGTTCAAGGACTCGCTAAACACCCTACCCATCAAGTTCACGTAATATGCGGGTGCATTAGTCAAACCAAATAGTATGACTAGCCATTCTAAAACCCATCTAGAGTCCTAAACGCAGTCTTGTCAATTCCATCCTCAGCCATCCTAAGCTGATGGAATCCGGTAGCTAGATCAAAAGAAAACAGATGCTCCTACAAGCTGATCAAACAAATCATTGATCCTTGGTAACGGTTATCTCACGATAATCAACATATAAGCGAAACAAACCGTCCACATCAGTAACGAATACTACTGGAGCACCCTACTCGAAAATGCTTCGTCTCAGGAAGTTCTTCTCAAGCAACTCCTTGACTTGCTTTCTTAACTCTCATCTCGTGAGGTCACGTGCCTAGCCGGCCACGAAGCTGGCCTGGTATTACCAACCATAAAATACGGAAATCTATCCCCAGATATCAGGATATTCTCGGACTACCCTCACAAATTGCAAACTATCGATAGACGAGTTGAGGGATTCAAGATAACATAACATGACGGGACCCGTAGGGTTACTAGAAATTTCTAGGGTATTACCGAGGCGGATCATGAGCCTCACAACCCTATATACAAAAACCAAGAATGGCTTCAAAACAGGACAACCATTCCATGCCCAAAACCAACCCATATCCCCTGAAACCGAGAATATAAACATCCCACGAGAATTCTATACTCAAGATAGAAATTTTCAAATCCACTCAGACCATAGACAAACGGGCAGAACCCCCAATTGGATTTGAAACACATACGGGATCATCAACTACACTAGTACTTAGGTGCAAAACTTTCAACTGGATCAGATGAAATAAAACTATGCGATGTACCAGAATCAAACAAAGTTCGAACAGGGAAAATCAGAAAATGTAAACAAGATTTTCAACAGAAACACTACCTCTATCATAAGCTGGAAGAATGGTGCTGAGGGGATGAACTCGCCCTCCAGATAGTCCTGCACACTGAGTCTGACCTTGCCCTTGTTTCCTCGGGCAATCCTTGCTGAAATGTCCAAACTCACCACAATCAAAGCATTCGCCCCGCTTTCTCTTCTCCTTCTTCCTACATTCCCTGGCTATATGTCCAACTTCACCACAGAAGTTACATTTCATATTCTTGCCCCGTTTCCCGGAATTTACTCTCTTGGCTTGAGACTCATTCGCCTTGACCTCTTTCTTGTCATTGCTACCTTCTTCTTGAAGTAGGGCCAAATTCACTAAACTCTCGAAAGTCGCCCCCAAGGGTATATGAGACAGGGCCAAATCACGTAATGGCTCGTTTAATCCTAGAGCAAAGTGTAGGGCCTTCTTCTGAGCTGTATTAGCCAAGTCTAAATCGTCCTGAGTCAGTTGATTAAACTTATCTATGTATTCCCTAATAGTCATGTCCCCTTGCTTTAGTAATAAGAATCTCAGTCCAAACCTTCCTCTAAAGTCATCCCATGTCTCAATTGGCCTAGTAGCGGTGGTGACTACCCACCAACGTGCAGCTTCTTCCTTTAGCAACCATACTGCCAATAAAACCTTCCTACGGTCACCTATATCAAAGGTGGCTAAAAGATCTTCGGTCTCTTTCAACCAATTCCTTGCCTCTACAAAAGTCTCGGTTCCAAAGAAATTCTTGCAACCCATCGCCTTAAAATCTTGGCAAATCTCGGCGAAGTCAATTCGAGGATGCCGAGGGGAAGGAGGAAGAGGATCATCAACTACCGGAGGAGGAGTAATACTTGCGGGGCCGGCTTCGGTCGCCCTGGCCTCCAAAAGTCTCCTATACCAAACAGGTACGTGAACTCCCTCCGGAATGGCAAAGTTGTCGGCCATACTGGAAACGAAGAAAAAGATAGATTCAGAATGGAGAAAAACGAAGGAATTTTGCTAATGGCTTTTTGGGGAATAGCCTTTAAAATAAACTAGACTTTTCTTTGGAAAATACTTAATACTTGGTTTTGAAAATAGTTTTTCAAAGAGTTTTAAAAACCTTTTTATCCCTTCTCGTAAACCTGGCTCTGATACCAAATGTAACACCCCGCCTCCACTAGGGTCACTCGCAAAGGAATGCACTAGCTTTGGAGGGGCATTATTGGTAAACATGCATAATGATATAGCAAGGCAGGACATGACATATATATGTAAGTAAACAGAGTGAGTAAATAAAACAGCGGAAGATTTATAAACCATTTCAAAACACAAGTCTGGTACATCAAAATGTCAATTTCCCAAAATTACAAGTCTAGATAAATACATCATCTGATAAACTGAAAATACATAAGTACTATCCCCAAATAAGAGTGATAAACCATAGCGGCTCAAGTCCAAAGCATACTTGAGCTATCCAAGGAAGCGGCTAAAATCCAAGCTAGGCTCCAGTATTCCCTCCCTGAGAACCTGGGGGGGGGGGGAAACGGAAGAAAAGAGGCGAAAGAAAACAGGTCAGTCAAAAAGACTGAGTAAGCCCTGCTACGATCAGTCTATAAACTAATAAAGTTAACATCATGACGGAAACTGAGATGATCATAGATAACAACATACTGGCATGGTAAATTAACTACAAGATAGATAGAGGTGTCATCGCATAAACATGGTTAAGTTTTGCACCACGGTGTACTAGCAAACCAACATAACAGGTATTGATCCCTTGGCCCAAGCTCTAACCCAATAACATGAAGTGACCTTAATATAAGGTCCAGCCCAACGGTCTAGTCGATCGGCTCCCTATAAACCTAACACGTCAAGTGTTGGTGTCCATATGGCCCACATATGGTTGTAGTTAGTCTGTGCTGGGTCCCCCTTTGGGTGTATCAAGCCCTCGGGTGTCAACCCCGGACACTTAAGCAATAATGCACAGCCCTAACCTACTGGTACCCGTGCCTCGAGTTTGTACAACATCGGACTACGTGCACGTCCGTAGCCCGCCGGACCCGCACCGCTGTACCACTCGGCCATCGCCCTTTGGTCGTTTACATCCGTCCAGTAATCGTGCCCCGCCCTAGCCTAGTTCTCTAGGGTTGTGAATGATACCAAACTGGGATTACTGCTGGAACAGACCACGTTGCTAGGGTTTCTAAGAGGGTTAAGTGTGATTTAACCCTTCACTAATCCTGGATTAAACTGGTTAAGTGTGGCTTAACCCCATTCTAATCCCTTGAACTCCCAAATTGGTTAAGTATTAGTGGACCCTGACTTAACCCTAATCATGAGGCATTAATTAATTTAATGCACCTTAACCTCTCACATTAGACCTTGTTGTGGTTACTAGTTAGGCCGGGCGGGTCCGGGTAGCTTTACACCACAACTTGGTCTAACCTCGGGTCTTGGCACCCCATGACCAACTTCTCACATTGGGTCCTATTGTTTGTAGCCACTAGTTAAGCCGGTCGGTTCCGGGTAGAATTACGCTACAAACTCAACCCAACCTCGAGTTGGCCACACTTATGTTTTCTAAGTGTCATGTCCACTTTATTTCAAAACATAATTACAAGTCAAACAATTACTTGGGTAGACCTAACTTAATAGGTAAATTCCCAAGGGGTAGACCTAACTTAATAGGTAAATTCCCAATCTTATATTTTCATGTATTTTAAGTTTACCCAAAACCCCCAACGTCATTCTATCGCTTACATATTCGTAATAACGCATAAAGGATAGGAAGAGGGAACTCGGCACAACATACATGATAAACTTGCACAACGACCATGCATAACATGTTAGACTTGTATAACTTAGCATAGTGAACTTGCATATTACCATAAACATGCATAACTTGTAAAATATGCACAACTTGTCATTTTTAAACTTGCATAAGCATGCATAACTAAATAAACTTGCAAATCATGGCTTAGTAAACTTGCATAAACATGCATAACTCAATTAACTTGTAAATCATGACTTAGCAAACATGCATAAACATGCATAACTCAATTAACTTGTAAATCATGGCTTAGCAAACATGCATAAACATGCATAACTTGTTAAACTTGCAAATCAAGGCTTAGTAAACTTGCATAAACATGCATAACTTGTTAAACTTGCAAATCAAGGCTTATTAAACTTGCATAAACATGCATAACTTGTTAAACTTGCAAAGCAAGGCTTATTAAACTTGCATAAACATGCATAACTCAATAAACATACATAAATCCCAACTTGCATCACATATTAACTTTAGAGTTTCTAAAATGAAGGTAAGAGGGCTTACAACGCTTATGCGGACTCAAATAACTATAGCAAATGTAAAGAACCCCTTATGCAACTAATTAAAACCCCCAAATGCAAGCAAACTTGATCAAGACTCCTCCTTTATGATGCCAATAGAAAAACAAGCCTTTAATGCAAGCTAAGGAGGATCATACAAGCCTAAATATGCTTGTATGCATGGAGAATCACTTAGGAATTATTAATGAAGAGATTGGAGGCTAGGGTTTTTAGGTGGAGGCCATGAGAGTTTAGATTTTGGCATAGTTTGGTTGCAAGAATGATTAATGGGGTTTTAGGGTAGGATTAGAGGCTTATTTATAGAAGATTAGAGTGTTTTAGACCATAGGATTAACCCTAGGTGAATTTTGGCCCGTCAGATTTAGGAACTCTCTAGAACCAGACCACACAACCAAGCCCAAACCAAAGAGGTGCGCCAGGCTAATCTGCCTGGCTACCCCCTGTCGACAGGGCTGTCGACAGGGCAGTCGACTCCCTGGGGACACTGTCGACAGGCCTGTCGACATGGGGCCCCTGGCGGGAGTTTTCCCGCCTTGGCCCAGCTGGCCCAATTCTTTAAATTTGAATCTGTTTTTACTTAGGATTTTTCTGAAAACTTCAATGGGCCTTAACTGGGTCATACGGACTCCGATTTTCGAAAACTCGGACTCTATTTCGCGTATTTTTCCGAGACGAACGCAATGGCATAGCCCGTTTCCCTTGATTCCCATTTTATAATTTGATTCTGCCTCAATTTATGTTATAACAGATTATTAAAAATACGGGTTGTTACATTTGTCCCGATTCTTCTACAAAAATTTCCTATGCATTTAGAAATTGCAAGGTATATAAATTGTCTTAATTTTTTTGTTGTTGCATACTAAAAATTATTTTGGATAAATAAAAATTGCAGATACACATTGTTACTTTTAGACTAAACAAAATGTTATTGCTGGCATTCTTGCTTTGGGGCATCTTCTTTGATTCACACCAGCATCCTCCTGATATGCTTTCAATTTGTGAGCACCCTATTAATGACACCAACACTACTTTGGCATGACATGGTAATCTTGAGCACAACAGTCTGGTTAGCAAGAATATAAGCACAATCGGGTGAGTTGAGAATATCATAATAAAACACTGAAAAGTTGAGGGCCATTCCAAGCCTTATATGATAGGTAATGTGAAACTCATCCAAAGCAATATCTTATTTTTGGTGTAACCAAGTAAAGACAATATATACTTCTTCAATTTACATCTATAACCAAGAAGAAAGGAAAAAACCGTAAACAGAGAAAAATAAACCGGGTGGATGAACTAATCAATTTTAAATAAATGTAGACACCATAAAATTAGGTATTAATCCTAAAAATTAGGGTGGATTAACTAATAGGTATGGTGAATAAGAATAAATTTCTCTTTTGCAAATCTTATATATTTAACACATTTAAAATAAAATGATTTACAAATATATTTTTATGTTAGTTTTTATTTTTTATTTCTAAGTTTCAATATTTGATGTTTTTTAAGTCACTATTTCTATTATTACTTATTGAAGAATGAATTTATAAAGTGTGGTGCTAAGGGCACCCCAATTTTCTCTTCCTATTACCAAAACTAAAAAATACTACAAAATTTACTCTTCTTAAATCTCACAATAATAAATAGGGGCGACCACCGTTTATACCTATTTCTCCTTTCAGCTTCAATTTGTCCGTTCTTTCTTTTTCAAAACTCTAGATTGCTATAATTTTTGTTTCCGACGTATTCATCCATCTTTTTCTTCACCAAATTATACTCTACTACAAGAATGAGTGGATTCAAATAAAAAATTATGAATAAAGATCGAATTTAGCAATATAGAAAAATAAATGAAGATGAATTTTGAAGTCTTGAAAAGCAGTGGCGGCAAAGAAACGAACAAATTAGGGTTTAGAATTGGATTGAATACGTGATTATTTTGGTTATCAATGGTTGAGTGGGAGATTAAAAAGAGATCAATGTAGTATTAGGAAGCATAGAAAATTTAATATGTTTTAATTTTTTAGTAGTGGTAATAGAAAGAGTAAATTGGGGTGTCCTTAGCACCTCACTTTAGAAATAAAGTTTATTTGTTAGATCCTAATTTAAAGTGACATATATTAATATTTAACAGTATTTTTAGATGAACGTTTTTATGTGTCAAATCCTATATTTTAGTGATATATATTAAGATTTAATAAAATCACGTTAAAATGAATTTAACAAGGAAAGTTTACTCGTTAGATCTATTTTTAAGTTATCATTATTGTATAGATATGTTTTGAATTTGTAAAAAAGAAAAAAAAAACAAATTATATTGTATATTTAAGAGATATTAATTCTCAGATTCGATATTAGATCCTACTTTTAAGGGATAGTAAGATTTGAAAATATATGTAGAAAGGAGTTTTGAATTCGTAAATAAAGCTTATTAATGAAATCCTACTTTGAAGGAAGTTTGATAATAGGTATAGATTAGATCATCTTTTTAAGGAGATTTGATAATACATACGGAGGGACATTTTTGGTAGTTTACGTTGACATCAAAAAAGTGTGACACCGAATGTATTACAGCTGTTAATAAGGATAATGATCATGAAAAATAGTGTCTAAATAAAAGAGAGTTAGTTTTTTAATAAATGCTAACATCGCTTAAAATTAAGATCTAGCAGATATTTTTTTAGGGTTCGTTTGGCACAGGTCCCTATTAAGTTTCGAAATTAGGCTCACATCCGGTCATAAACTTATTGTAAATTACATCCCTATTTTTCGAAAATTCATTAAAAAAATAAAAAATATACAAAAAAATCACGTAAATTCATAATTAAATAAAACAATTAATCGGAAAAAAAATCAGGGGGGAAACAATCAAAAAACATGTCAAAATCAAAAAACAAACAAAAACAGTGAAAATGCAGTAAAATGCATCGAAAGATGCATATATTTCAAAATAGTTGCATATGTGTATGCATCTATTTCAATTCTGCATCAAACAGCAGCATACATGCATACATGTATGCAGATTTCAGGAATTACAAGCATGTTTTTACGCAACAATTCAATTTCTTCATAGAAAACAAGCACCAGTGTATATCTGCATACAAGTATGCAGTTGTACATAAAAAAACAAGTATGCAAATATTTTCATGCCTCAATTCTGCAAAACTTTCATGCATACAAATATACAGTTATGTCTGAATAATTTCATACTTGTATGCAATTATTCAGTAGCCGTGCACATTTTACTACATGTGTATTCAGATAGTTGCATACATGTATGCAGTTATTGGCAAAAGTTGCATACATGTATGCAACTTTTTTTTCAATTTCCGTGGACTTCCCAGAATATTTCCAGAATTTAAGATTTTGTTTTTTACTTGACAGCGCTTTTTTTTTGGGCAGAAAAACGAAAAACACGGAACTTCCAAAAACAGGGGGTGGATTTGCATTGAAAACTTGGGAGGGATGTGAGCCTAATTAAGTTTGGTTTTAGGGATGTATGCCTAATTTTCACTATTTTTTATAAGTTCAAACATTCTTTCATATATATTACCAAACTTGACATCACTTAAACATAAGATCTCATAAATAAACTTCATATACATTTTCATAATTTATTAATTAATAAAAAATTACATACTAATAAATGTTATAAAATAGAATAGAACATATGTTAAACAAGAAACCGTTAGAGAGAACAGAAAAGATAGGGAAGAGACTTTTATTTCTATTACTTCAAGTGTGTACAATTTCTATAACATTGACTCCTTTATATATAGGCTTTGGAGCTGATGTTAGACTTATTCTCATGATGTGAGACTAAATAGAATATGACAAGAGCATATTCACTCATATATATTACAACAATAAACAAATAGTCGCAATTTAAAAATAAAAATTTAAACCATGTACACATGATTACAATAAAAGGCATCGATAAATATTTATAAAAGTCATATCTTTTAAATATTTTAACATATATCATTTTTGAAGAAAAAATTTACCTACAAAGCGTGTGCAAACATCACACACGAAGCGCATGCCATAATGCTCGTATTAATAGTCGTCTTGAAAATGCAAACCTTTGTTCTGACCGTGAACTTTCAAAATTGTCATTCACGTATAATTCTCTAGACAATTAGCACTCAAAAAAGTGGCATCTAAGGTAGCATTTGATTTTTGACATAAGTTCTGACGTGTCGACGTGGGACCCACCCTATTTGCCCCTTCTAGCCAAGCAGCTCAATTTCATACTTTCGTTTCTCTGTTCGAACTTCCTACCCATTTTACACTCATTTACTCCTTTCATGTGCCCATTCCGGATAAAATAAAAACGCATTAGCCTTTCAATGATTTTCCCCTTCCCCAACCCCTTCCAAATACCCCTTTCTGTTCAAAATCAAACGCACCCTAAACAAAAATGTTAATCATTACAAAGATTAACATTGCTTAAAATTAGGGTCTAATAGACTATTTTCATATACAAATTCAAAATACTTTTTCACATATATTACAAAACTTAATATCACATAAAAATAGGATCCTACGAATAAACTTCATATACATTTAATAACAAAAATTATACTATAATTCACACTAATAAAAAAGTGTTGCAACTTCAAAATTAAAATTTAAACTAATTACACATGATCCAAATAAAAAAATTAAAGCTAAATATTTATGATAATCATTTATCTTAAGTATGTAAAAGACATTTGATTATTTTTAGATACTATGAATCTTGTGCTATCATCACGTTCATTCATTAATAATTGGCTTGAAAGCGCAAATATTTGGTTGGACCGTGAACTTCCCAAAATACCTCTTCATATTATCTTTTAAATATTAACTTGCTATTTCATATCATCTTTGCTATAAGCTAGGAGATAACATCTCCCAAAGTTTACTTTAAATGTATTCAAGCCTATATGTTAATTATAATTATTTATAGAGTAGAATTATCAAATTTTAATTCTATTTAAATTTCAGAGGGCAAAATCATATATATGGTTGCATCAAAATAGGTAATGCAAGAACCTTCTAAATAAATCAACCAATCTATAAATTTTCAATAATAGTTGGAATAAAAATACAAATTTTTTTGTTCAATCGAAAGTTCTTTCTTCTATTCCAACTATTAATAAAAGCAAACTTTTGGTTTAATCGCCCAATTTTGGGAACAACCTTATATGCATACAAGAAATCAAGAGTTTGATATAACGGAGAAAAAAATTAACATCTACTTTTAGATGATAGTTTTGAAACAAAAATAAGACTATAGATTAGAAATCATGTTTCAACAAATCCTTTTATAGCTTTTTATTAAAGTTTTCAATTTATTATTAAAATTCGTATATATTTTAAATTTAATACTTTTACACAAGGCATTTATTATATGCACATGTCATAAAATCTTATTAATAGCTGTGTTGGAAATGCAACATTTTAGCCTAATCAGGAAATTTCAAAAAACTCTTAGATATTAACAACTTTATATATCACTTAAAAATAGAATGCTAAATTTTATTTTTTCATTAATTCAAACCGCATTTCTACACATATTAACAAATCACATGGTCGTATGATCGAACAAATAAACATTCTTTACAACATCTTATTTGAGTAACAACAACAAAAATTTAAAACTGATAAAAAAAATTAGATTTTGCCATTTAAAAGTAAAAAATTACGCATGATTTCAATGTAAAAACATGACTAGATATACGTACAGGTCATTTTCCGTCGAATGTGCTAAACGTATTGTTTCAAAAATATACTTCACATGCAAAACATGTGTCATGATCACACACGTAGCGTGTGTGTGTGTGTGTGTATATGTATGTATATGTATGTATGTATGTATATATATATAGAGAGAGAGAGAGAGCTAGCATTCTATTGCGTCCCGAATAGTGCAACGTCCCTAAGTGCCCATCAATTTCCATTACATGACCAACTTTCTCTCTCCTCTCACTCTCTCCCATATACTCATTATAAGTGTCCAAATGCATGTGTGTGTGTGTGTATATATATATTTGTGTGTGTGTGTAAGACTTTAGTCAAATTTATACGTATGTATTGGTTCAGAAGGAAGTTTGAAAAACGATAATTTCGAGGATACAATATAGAGATAAATTTTACACATTCTTTTCATCCTTCTCCTTGTATTAATGTGAATGGATTTCTTATGAGTTTACTATTTTCTATATCTTGATAGTGTAGATTTGAATTGTTATGTCTAAAGAGGTTTGGATTTGCACGAAAACAAAACATAAACAAATCTTCTAAATCTCTTATAAATTGCGGAAATGGTCAATCATTTGATGTATATTCGGTTTTGGTTATGAATGTAATAAAAGATGGACTTTTGGGTGTTGTATAGTTTTGATAATGGTCTAACTTACTTTCTTGTAAATTGTAAATCTCATATATGTAACACATTTATATATCAAGCATGTTGCGTGAGGAAGCTCTGCTATGTTTTCTAGCTTGGTGAGCCTGTTAAATTTGGTGATACAAAATCACAAATTGATTGGAACAAATTTGCAAAGAATGGAAAGTAAATATTTTTATAAAGGGAATGCAATAATTGCATTTGATGAGGTGGTAGAGAAATAAATGAAGGGATTAATTTCTTCTATCTATGCTAAAGAAACGAATTGATTTACTTCCTATGTTTGCACATTTATTGTTATGGTAATTTGCCTCCATTATTTATTACAATATGTTGGTAATTTAATTGATGACTCACATAGATTTGCACTGGCTATATATTGAAGGGCACACTTTAGTGTAAACCCATCCTGGCCTGGAGCCAGTGATCCCCAATGGCGTCTCTTCTTATTAAACCTGATTGAGGTTTGGATATGTAAACTCTTATTTTGTAATCTCTTGTAATTCTCTCATATGGAATAAAATCTCTCTCTGTTGGACTGGATGTACACTATCTCTAGGATAGTGGAACCAGTATAAATATTGTGTCTCTTTGTTTCTCTGCTATAGTTATTTACTATTTTGTTGATGTAATAGAATAATTGCTATTAGATTAGATTGGTGTTCAATTGGAAAATCTAGATCCTGCTTATTGCGCTTCCGCATTCGCGCAAATTTCGCATAACAAATTGGTACCAGAGCGAGACGATTTGTTTTAAATTGTGCATCAATTATTTCTACAAAGGTTGGTAGATTCAGTGGTGATTATGCTATTACTATTTTGGAGAAAATGAGACTTTGGTGGAGGAGATTATGTCGAGAGTGAAGAGCATTCCAATCTGGGAACTTTGACGTGATATGGAGTTTATTGTGAAGAAGCCCTCTGATATGGATGAGGGAAGATGGAAGAAGACAAAGAAGAAGGCGGGTGACGGTTGAAGAACCTAGTCCACAGCAAGGTGGAGAGGTTAATATGGTCACTGCTTATGGTCCTAAGGTGGAGGATCATGGTATCGACAAGGGTCTAGATGTTGATGATGCTCGAGGGATCCCGCAGATGAAGAGATCATGTCAAACGGAAGACGGATGTCGAGTTTTGAAATCCACAAATACGAAGGAGATCTTGTGGTATTGCAAGCATTTTTTAGATCGTTGGTTGATGCATGGTGCAGCTCAGGTGGTAGATGCATCTTTTGTAGGTGGTGGGTTGTGCTTGTAATTGAGATGTGGTCGTAGTCCTTTCAAATCGACTGGGTGTATCTCGTTGCCCTGAAATCGAGGTTGGTTTTAATTGAGAGAATAATTTTTTGATCTTGGTGGTGTTGAGATTACTTTGGAATCTGCCTTTTTTTATTTTGGATATTTGCAACATTTTGTTGGCGGGCGGGGACGTAGTCTGAGCTCGTTAACAATTGTGTGATGGGGGGTGGCTTTGCTGGAACTCATTTGGTAAATATTCATTTTTTTGTGTTTCTCATTGTGAGATTTTGATTGAAGGTGGAGTTCTGTTGAAGAGTTTTATGATGAGAAGAGAATTTGACTCAAGGTGGGGTGCTGGAGATATATGATTTTGCATCAAGGTGGAGTGTTAAATTTGGTGATACAAAATCACAAATTGATTGGAACAAATTTGCAAAGAATGGAAAGTAAATATTTTTATAAAGGGAATGCATTAATTGCATTTGATGAGGTGGTAGAGAAATAAATGAAGGGATTAATTTCTTCCATCTATGCTAAAGAAACGGATTGATTTACTTCCTATGTTTGCACATTTGTTGTTATGGTAATTTGCCTCCATTATTTATTACCATATGTTGGTAATTTAATTGATGACTCACATAGATTTGCACTGGCTATATATTGAAGGCTACAATTTAGTGTAAACCCATCCTGGCCTGGAGCCAGTGATCCCCAATGGCGTCTCTTCTTGTTAAACCTGATTGAGGTTTGGATATGTAAACTCTTATTTTGTAATCTCTTGTAATTCTCTCATGTGGAATAAAATCTCTCTCTGTTGGACTGGACGTACACTATCTCGAGGATAGTGGAACCAGTATAAATATTGTGTCTCTTTGTTTCTCTGCTATAGTTATTTACTATTTTGTTGATGTAATAGAATAATTGCTATCAGATTAGATTGGTGTTCAATTGGCAAATCTAGATCCTGCTTATTGCGCTTCCGCATTCGCGCAAATTTCGCATAACAGAGCCAACGTTGAGCCTCTTTTGCTTGATCATTCACTGGTTTGGTGGTCGAGTTAGGTTTGTGTTGGTACATTTCTTGGTGTTCGACCGTCTGTGAGTATTTGGGTGTCGTCTTGAAAGTGTTGAGTTGAAGACTTTTGGCTGGAGTTGGGTTCTTGAAAGTGTTGAGTTGAAGACTTTTGGTTAGAGTTGGGTTCTTGGTAGTTGGGTTCTTGGTAGTTGTGTTTTAGTAAAGTTGGCCTTTTGGGGTATTCGTGATGTGTGATGAGCTACTAGGTGAGACGCAACCTAGTGGTAGCAAGTTGTGGATCCCTGGAAGTTTGTGCAGTGTTAGTGATTTCTTCAAGACAGTGATGTTCTGAAATTTTTGGTCATGGAGTTGTGTTTCTTCCTTCAGGTTTTGTTCTGATGAACACTTTTCCTTTGATGTTTTCCACTCTTTTTGGAGATTTTTATTGTACAGACAATGTTTTTGTTGTTAGGTAGCCACTCCTTACGTGGAGTACGTTATATTGTCTAGATATATTGTCTAGGCCCAGCTCTGCAAATTAGTGTTTCTTTAGTGGTAGGTCCACTATAAAAACTGTTAGTTAGTAGGTTGGCAATCTACCAAGCACATGTACCATATTGTGATTATTATTTGTCATAATAATAAGTGTTACGAAACACTATTAAAACCGGTCGGCTATGCCAAAAAAAATCTCATATATATGCAAAAACATAAGATTTCTAGTTCTGTAATTTAATAGGTTTAAGCATCTATTTAAAAATAGATAGTTTGAATGTATTAAAACATAAGTCACCAAAATCTTTGTTTTTGCATAAAATCATATGAAAAGTGAAGTAATACCAGAAAAGGATATATATATATATCATATTACACCTTGTCTTTCTTTTATTATTGAAGTAATCCTTAAATCCTAGGTTGCAAGTTATTATGTATATGTTTGTTATTTCCCTCTTTTTGAATTGAATGTGAATGAACATTTTTATGCTATGTTGATTAAGTTAGTGAAATAAATTTGTAAACCTTAATCTTGTGGTTAGGATTGATATTTCAACATTTAAGATTTTTCTTTACGCTCGCTCAATTTACGTTATACTTGTTACTATTTATGGCGTAATTAGCGTAATATAACTGCGTATTAATTGTGTATTAAATATGTTTAATTAGGGATTAGACTTATAAATGCCGCTATAGGATATTTAATTGTGTGCGAGTATTAATGACTATTAACTAATATTAATGACATATAAACACGAGGTTAACCCCCACTTGTAGTAGAAGCCTGCCAGGAACGAACCGACATATGCAACATCTACAAGGAAGTCAGGTTAATGTGAGAGGTCTAAATGTCATGAGTCGTTAAAATAAATACATAAACACGCAAGGTTAAGCCCAACTTGTAGCAGAATCATGTCCAGAACCGCCCGACAAATACAACATCTACAAGTGGTTGGTTTAATGTGGGACTTCTAACGCGTGTGTGTGAAGTAGGTCTGCCTCGAGAAAGTATTAAGTGACTAACCTACCTTATTTGGGTATTAAGTGGTTTGGACTAGGTACGTTCCTAAAGTTCACTCCTCGTTTTTGGATCAAAGTCATGGGACCATCCTTTTTTAGGTTTTAGGTGGTCAATGGGTCCACATTTCTCTTATAATGTATTAAATGGTCATAATTAAAAGATAGATGTATGAGTATGGTAGTTCTCCGGAAGTTGTCTGCTTCTTATCTAGAGGCTATGCAAATGCATACCTAGGGAATAACAAATAAGAGTTCCTAAGAAAGATAATGGGACCGCCTATCCAAGAGAAGTATTAAGTGACTAGAAGTTCACCTATAATGATAGCTAGATAGTATTGCATGGGTCCGCCTGGAGGGTCATAAACGGCGGTGAATGCCTACATAAACCCAGTGTTAAGTGTCAGATTACTATCTCTCGATTTACATTGAGAGTATATTTAATAGCGTTGACGATTAAAAGACGATGTCTTAAGTGGCTAGGGTCGCCATAGGGTATTAAGCTCGGCAAGGGGGCGGAGGCGACGCCAGCTCGGCAAAGGCAAGGGGGAAACGACGACGACGACAAACGACGTTCACTTTCAGCGCAACAAGGCAGGTGCGAACAATTTTGTTTCAATTTTGCAATTTGATTTCGATTTTGCAATTTTTGTCATGTTGGGAAAAACAACGAATTAGAATTGGGTTGAATAATTATGCTACAAAGTGCAAATTGCATAGACTGGTTGGCTGAGGAGAACTATGAACTATCCAGCATGACCGGCTTTCCAGCATGATCGACTGGAAAGTGGAAACTCAATTCTTTTTTTTTCTGTTGCCAATTACAATTGGCAGAAGTCATTTGGTATAAAAATTGGGCAGTAAATACCTTGTGATTATTCAATTGACGCTAGAGATTAAGGTAAAGTTGCAGGTTGATCAAAATTGGGCAATAAATACCTTATGATTTATTTATTGCCAATTACAAATGCTTGAATATATCTATCTGCTTTTTCTGCTATCTTATTAATGAATTTGAGTTCGAGTTTAAATGTAAAATGAAACACAAATGAAACTCTTTTTTCATGTGATTAAATATGAGTTTGTTCATTATTTATAGGACTTCATTTGTAGGAGCACAGTTGGATAAGCAATTCATTTGTTCAACTTCAATCAATTTGCAGCTACAGTAAAAATGTTTTCGTTAGTTTTTTTTGTTTGATACCATATTGACATTATAATATTTTGGCATGTAAACTAATGATTTAGTTTAACAATATTTTGTAATCAACGTTATATGTTATAAATATATTTTCATGTGATTTTATGGAAATATTGAAATAGAAATTCATCATGAATGACATTAAGCAATTTGATGAAGTATTAGGAGTTGCTTATTTATTGTTATGATAGAAATAGTAATTGTTCATGAATACGTTCATGGTAAAACTGGGGAAACAAAAATGTAAAAAACAGTAGTTCGTCTTGGCCGGCAACAAACTTCCTCCGGCCGCCCCTAGTAGGGTATTAAGTGATGATAGAAATCCCTCTTTATATAAACGTGTTGGCCTTATGTGACTGTTGGGTAATCCGCCAAATGAATACATGTATGGCATATTGTGTGATGAATTTGCGTAGGCATAATTTGATGAATCCATACTGCTAAGTATAGAATAGACATTACGTATGTGATTTTTACTCACCAAAACTTGTTTCTGACCTTCCTTCTCTTAACAATAAACAGATTAGTAGGTGGGAACGCTTGATTTATGAAGTCATGAAGATTGGAGCCTAGCGAAGGAGATTTTATAGCCTATTATTATTATCATGCTTGATAGTCTGTTGTATTCATGTGATATTATTGTACCTTGTTATAACAGTTGAAACTTGATTTAATCAACACTATTGTGGTTTTATTTAATGGTACATATATTTTCAGTTATTATATTTTATTCCTTCCGCTGTGAAATTCTGATTTCATTTTAGTTTGGTTCTAATTATGTATTCCTTATAGGAACCACCGACTCGTTTAGAATGACTAAGTTCCGATAAGCCTTTTCAGGATCGCTATTTAGGTCCATTTCGGGTGTGGTGTTACACAAACAGGGGCTAAGATTGTATGATTAGAATAGAGGTGTTACGATCACGGTAACCGTCATTATTACCACCAACCGTAGCCTTAACCGCTGTTGAGGGTTATAAATTCTAGTAACCTTCACCACAACTATGTATGATGGTTAACCATCGTATTTCAAAGTTTAAAGCATTTTGCAAATATATTTCTAATTATATGTATCATTTACGATAAAATCATATAATTGTAACTGTATTTTTATAAATGTATTTATTTGTATATATATAATGACCATGCACGCATATATTACTAGTATATGAAGGCACATTTTATTATTATTCAAGCTATTCCTTTAGAATCAAATTATCAATTTTTATTTTTGAATGTTAAATATTATATAAAACAATCAATTATGGTTGGTATGATTAACCGTGATAATCTAATTTTTTAACCGCAACCATAACCGTTACCATTATAGATGGTAATCATCCGAATGGTTGGTGCGGTTGAACAGTCGATGGTTCAACCGTAACAGCCCTTGATTAGAGTATGGATTTTGAATGTAGTTCATTTGCAGAAAGAGACTTAATAGAGGAAAAGTTAACATTTTCGAATAATTAAATAATTCTAAATTATTTTGAATAAAATTAGGTATATTGAATTCAAACATGGGTGCTTCATTTAAACAGAACCAAGGTAAATTCTAAGGTACATTAGATATAGGAGTGGTTAGAAGGATTTGAACTTGTGCTCTCTTCAGAGTATACTCAATTAAAGAGAAATGAATATTTTAATTCTAGAATTAAGAAGAAGAAAAAAGACACTATGGGTGCGTTCGCAGCTAAATTTTGGCACGTTAGAGAATTCTATGGCGTCCGACGCGTCGGACACCAGCACATTTTCCCCTTCCAGATAGAACGATTCCTGGAAGTGGAAAATCAAGCCGTTGGCGCCCGACGCGTCGGACGCCAACGACTTGATTTTCAACTTTCCATTTCTTCCTATAAATCACTCCCTCCTTCCTTAACAACTTTCACAACTACTACTTCAACTCTTTCTTCTTATTCGATTAATGTCTAACTCTGATTCATCCTCCGATTACGACGATTTGATTGATCTCTACGGGGTTTATCTATGTCGAAATGGAACGAGAAATCATATGACGCGGATTAATACTTCAGAGTTCACTGACTTATCTTGGATTAACAAAATTTTGAATGGTCATCAAAACCGTTGTCAAAATAATTTTCGAATGAAAAGACTCTGTTTCCACGCATTATGTGAAAAACTGCAACATCATGGTCTCGCTTCTAGATGGATTTTTAATGCTGTTACAAACGAAAGAAGCTCTAACTTTCCTAACCCTCCAACTGGACAGTATTATTTGGTTGATTCGGGCTATCCACTTCAGACTGGATATTTACCACCATATCGAAATATGATGTACCATATTCCGCATTTCCGTGATACCATGAATCAACCAAAGTAGGCCAATGAAGTGTTTAATTACTACCATTCGAGTTTACGAATGGCCGTAGAAAGAACATTTGGCATTTGGAAAAAAAAATATCACCATTCTCAACAAGATGCCTACATTTTGGTTCAACACTCAAGTGAAAGTTGTCGTATCTACAATGGCCTTACACAATTTCATACGCAAATATAATAGCGGTGACCCAGATTTTATGGCTTTTGATGATGATCCTGAACTAATCCCCGATCAGTACGTGGCGGAATATTATAGTATGAGAAATACGACGAATAGAGGCACTAAACGTGTACACCCAGATGGATACCCAAAAATGTCATGAGTTCGAGATAACATTAGAGATGGGTTGATTGATGTCGGTCTGCGCTAATTTGTCTTTGTATTTGTAACTGTACTTGTACTTGTATTTGTATTACAAACTGTATCTGAATTTGTATTTGTATTCGTATTTGCCAAATCATATCTATTTATATCTTTTTTTTTAAATACCACGCTCAAATACAACGCTCAGATACCACGCTCAAATATCTCGTTCGCAGCTAAAAACACATTCCATGTTCGCTACAGTACCACGCTCAAATACCCCACTCAAATGTCACGCTCAAATACCCTGCTCGCGTTGGTTAAGAACGCACTCATATGGTACAAGAAGAACAAGATGCAATATACTATTTCTACTGGCAAAAGGCATGTAGGGATTACAAGCAAGAAAAAGAATAGTGATCCATTTCTTTTTGCATCCAGTAAACAATAATACAAGTTGATCATTATTCATAGGTGTAAGATCGTAAGATAACCCAACAAGTTTTGGGTTTTTTCTATCAATTGGTGCTTTCCCTTCCCCACCTTCATGGGATGGTCTACAAGGTTCATAACTACTCCTCTAATTACTACAAGACGCTTACCTATCCAACACTTCGATCCAACACTTCGATCCGCCTCTACCCAAACCTTGTTGATTCACCTCCAATATTACTCACTTGTCTGACTGTTGCTAAGCAGTTTTTGGTTGCATGTTTTCACAACAAAAATCTTCCATGTGACATTGATATACGAAAGCCTATGTTCCTTAAAAGAATTTATATTCGTCTTGCATGTTCTGCATATCAGGTATGACTAGTTTGATCATTTTTATTTGCCATATATAGATGTGCAGTATTGACATACACATACATTGAACCACTCCACCACATTATAAAATGTGACAAGGCTTTAGATGGAAGGAGCATGGAATGAAGGACTTCGTCTAAAGAAAGAAGACACGAAGACTGTTGTTGCCGCTGCTGCTGCTAATAGTAGTAATAATAATAATAATAAAAAAGTTCATATGTCAACCACACAAAATTCTAAATTGACTTTGTTTAATGTTGACTTGTTGAAACATATGGTATCTTGAAAGGAGGAATAAATCACAAGAAGGAATACTGTACTACCACAATCTTATAAACGAACTAATAAAAATGGTGAGTACTATATGCTAAATACAAACGGTGAGTACTATAAAAGCGCTGCTGCTGAGACAATGCCCTACCTGGCTCTATACCCTGCCTCCGCCACTGGTTTCAAGTATGACATACTTACACTCTTCCATTGAGATGTCCCGCAAGATATACACGGTTTCCATGGCAAAAAGATTGTGTAAGAATTGAATTCACATGGAGTACGTTATCTCAATCGCCATTGTTGTATATATAGTCCTTACTAAAAGCGGTTCAAGAAGCAAAAAAATGATCCTGTTTCATATACTTCATTAAAATAAAACATATACCAAGATGAGTTTCAACGCAGTGCTACAAAGCAAACGCGTTGTATTATTTTTCTTCACCATGGTTGATTTCAAAGATTATCGCCAAATATGCTTACAAGAATTTGTGGATAGGGTCAAAATATGGATTACACAGAGCTATAGTGATTCAATACCTTAGGCTATTCTGTCCGACTGCATTGCCCCAGGGCATTGCTGAAGCTTTCCTGAATGTGCTCTTGGAAATTCTCCCACTGAACCTTGGTTACATTATTGCCCACAACCTAGTATTACCACATGGAACAACTGCCAAACTTTATAAATATACCACTTCCAGGCAATTCTTCTCTAAGATAAAACATTTGTGAAGAATAATGTTTTAGGAGTTGATAAATCAATAAATAACTGAGAGTCCATTTGGCAACAATCTTCTTCAAGTGTCCAACCAGAAACTTCTAATAAACAGATTTAAATATTAAGTTACAAGTAGAAGCGTGTGGATGTAATTTGAATTTTAACTTAAGATTAACAAATTAATTAACTTGGTCAAGGCTATTTATGAAATCTGTTCATAAAACCTAAGGAATAAATCGTTTCTTCTCATGTTTTTACTTCTAAGTCACTTCTGTGAACGGCTCATATAAAAGAACTTGTCAAACACTAGAATTGAAAATAAATTACTTAAAAGTAGTTTTGATTACTTATAATTAGTTGCAAAACATGCTGTAAATAAAATAAATCCTGCTTATATTTTTAACTTTTGGAAATAATGTGCTACAAGGGATCAGTAAGTTACGGGGAGATATAATCCATAATAACTGAAATAAATTCATGCTTTAAGATATGCATGGTTTACTCTCACATGCGGAACTTTTTAGTTAAGTCTGAACAAAGTGGAGAGACTGGAAAGTCTGGAATGAGACAATGAGTCCATTTAGCATGTGCTATAAACTATTGTTGTCAAAAATCTTAAAATCCTACGATTTGAATCCCGTTTTAAATCGAATCCCTCCCTTTACGATTCGATTTATATTTCGATTCAAACCAAGCTAATACCACACTTAAAAATATCATTCAATTTAAATTAACATATTCAGTATACTTATTTGGGCCTACAATTCCAATTTAAATCATTTAAAAACAATTTAAAATTGGAACAAGAGGGAAAATTATATTTTAGGTTTAGACGTAGAAGTTTAAATATCAAAATTAATTTCAAAATGTGCGCAAACTTTAAATTACCTGATTTTTGAATCCACGATTTAAGATTTAAATCCCGTTTCGATTCATAATTTAAATTTTACAATTTACTATTTGAATCTTATTTTGAAAACTTTGCTATAAACCATACATATTTTCAAATTCAAATGCGGATAAAGCAGCAGCGCTAAGGGCAATTAAATTTGTGGTAAGCAACAAAGGGTGCTTGTAATTCTAAAGCAGCTTGCATTGATCATCACTGTTTATGTAGTACAGTTGTACTTGTTGAAGTATGCGATACTATGTGTTAGATTGAGGATGATATTTCAGGATATTTCGAATATTTAGGATCTGAAGGATATTTTCAGATCTGGAGAATATTTAGGATTTGGAGGATATTTCGGATCTAGAGGAAATTTTGGGAATTTCCATATACTTCCCTATGTCTATATAAGCTACATCGGATCCAAAAGGAGGAAGTATAACAAAATCAAGAGATTAGATCAAGGTTTATTCTAATTAGGGTTTAGGCAATCCTAATCTTCTTCAATTCCTTTCTCCACAAAATCATTTTTTTCTAGTAAATTTGATCATTGTAATCAATCTCTTGTACTCTTCTATTGATATTACTAAAGGTTTCTCTCTCAAAGTGGACATACACTGACAAGACGTCGGTGGAACCACTATAAATCCCTGTGTGATTTAGTTTCACGTTATTGCTTTATTATTTCCATTGTTTGGTGATTGTGATTGACTTGGATAAGATTGAGATTGTTCGATTGGTTGTTTTTGCACTATTACCACGATCTTGTTTTCCGCGGCGTTGGGGATTTTTGATTTAAGTGGTCTTGAATCAAAATTTCTCCACAACATTTGGTATCAGGGCATTGGTGTTGGTAGATAATTGTAGAAATGCCGGAATCAGGTTCAAATAATCCATCAACAGTTGGTCCAAGTGGTGTAGCTCCTTAAGTCCTTATGTATGTGGGTCATATGCAGCTGCTGGTTCACAATTGGTTATCGACAAGTGGAATGGCGATAATAATTTCGAAAAGTGGCAATGGAAGATGAAAGCGGTTCTGAGGCGGAATCGGGTACATCGGGTGGTATTTGATACACATTTACTGCCAGAGGACATATCAGATGTGGAGAGAGAAGAAATGGAAGAGTGGGCATTCACTACACTTCAACTTGCCATGGGAGAGAATATTATTTTCGAAATTAGTGGTGAGACGACTGCTAAAGGTATTTGGAACAAGTTGGAGGAGTTGTATATGAAGAAGTCACTCACAAATCGACTGATCTTGTTGCGGACTTTCTTTACCTACAAGATGAAGGAAGGAACTTCGCTAAAGGCGCACTTAAATATGTTTGATGATTTGCTAATGAAGATGAAGGCGGTAGATTTGAAGATTGAGGAGGAGCAGAAGGCGATGATATTGTTATGTTCATTGCCTGAGCGCTATACTGGGTTCTCAAACAGTTTGATCTATGGCTGAGATACATTGACTCTAAATGATGTCAAAACGGGTCTTCTTAGTGAGGAATTGCGAGATCAGATGAAGGAGCTGAGTGATGGTAGTAGTGGTGCTGGTAATGGTCAAGGTTTATTTGCGGAGAAAGAAAAGTCAGAGAAGAAGGGAAACCGGGGGCGTTCTAAGTCTAAGAAGCCCGGTGGAAGAGGAAAATCAAAAGAAAAAATGACAAGTGCTTTATATGTAAGAAACCTGGTCACTGGAAGAATGATTGTCCAGACAAGGGGAAGAAGGAAGTAGCATCTTCATCAGTTGCGGTGGAGAGAGATGTTAGTGAGGGAGACATAGATGTTTTGTCGGCAGTAGCATCAGATGTTTCGAGCAGCGATTGGGTGCTTGATTCGGGGGTTTCATATCACATGACGCCTAATAGGAATTGTTTTTCTTCTTATGTTGAATGGGAAGGAAAATCAATTGTTATGGGAAATGGTGCAGTTTGCAAATCGAAGGGCATTGGATCCGTGAAAATTCGAATGTTTAACGGAGTGGTTCGTACTCTCACTAATGTGCACTATGTTCCGGGACTATGGAAGTTACTTATCTCTTTGGGACAGTTGGATTCTTTAGGTTGTAAGATCACCATTGAGAGTGATAGCTTGAGGGTTTCGAAGGGTGCGCTTGTGGTTATGAAGGGTGCTAAAACTCATGGTATCTATTTGCTTCAAGGAGTGACCGTGGAAGGCGAAACTTGTGTCAGTGTTGATAGTTCTCGTGGCTTAGATGCTACACAGCTGTGGCATTTGAGATTGGGTCATGTCTCGGAGAAGAGTTTAGATGTTCTTCGTCGAAGGGAGAAGTTCTCACGTATAGCTATCCTAGCTCCACGGCTCTTCTATTGCAGAAGTCTTCGTCGTTTCGCCTTTTTGCCACCTTCGTTGCCCAAGGCCACTATATATATAAAAATCGAATTTTTACTTCGCCATTCAATATATAAAAATCGAATTTTTATTTCAAAGTTCAATATATAAAAATCATATTTTTAACTCGAAGTTCAATATATAAAAATCACATTTTTAACTCGAAGTTCAATATATAAAAATCAAATTTTTAACTCGAAGTTCAATATATAAAAATCAAATTTTTAGTTCAAAGTTCAATATTTAAAAATCACATTTTTAACTCGAAGTTCAATATATAAAAATCACATTTTTAACTCGAAGTTCAATATATAAAAATCAAATTTTTAACTCGAAGTTCAATATATAAAAATCATATTTTTTCCTATAAAAATTCAACCTTCTTATCGTTAAAAATCCCAACTTCTTATGTTCTAAAAATCAAAACTTTCATACTCTAAAAATCGATTCTTTCTTGCTATAAAAAATCTTAACTTTATTGTAGAGAAATATAATCTTTTTATTTCTAAAAATATAATCTTTTTATTTCTAACTTTTTCTATACTAAAACTCAAAGCTTTTCTATTATAAAGATCATACCTTTTCTAATTTAAAAATCATCTCTTTTCTAGATTTTAAAAATACGATCTTTCTTACCTTAAAATATGATCTTTCTTACTTTAAAAATCCATATAAAAATTATCAACTTCTATACAAAATCTATATAATCCTTTCTTATACAAAGACCAAAACTTTAAACAAATAAAAATCATATAATTTCAAAGCTTACAGTATAAAGATCAATTTTTTTATTTTTATTTCGTTATTCTCATAATAAAGATCTCAGTTTTTAAACAATAAAGATTTCAGTTTTAAAACAATAAAGATTTCAGTTTTTAAACAATAAAAATAAAATAAAGAAATATAAAATAAATTAACTTACAGCGGGTTTTTTCATAAGAGGGAGGGGGTCTTCCTTGCTGACGTCGGATTGGGGGGGGGGTGCGCTCGCTGAAGTGGCGCTGACGGGGTGACGGAGGAGGTCGAGCGGCTGACGTGGGGGTCGGTTTCGGTGGTGGCGGCGCTAGGAGATCCTGGCGGCGGATTTGGGGTTCGGGCGGAAGGCTTGAACGGAGGAGGGGGTGGAGGACGTCGAGGGGGGGGGGGGAAAGGTGGTCTGGCTGCGGGCGCGAGGGTGGGTGAGGCGTCGACGGGGGTGGCGCCGCCTGGATATGGAGCGGGTTTGTTTTTTGTTTTTTTTTATTTCGATTTACTGAAATGAATCGGGGGGGGGGGGGGGGATATGGAGGGAAGGGAAAGTGTTTTTTTTATTATTATTTTATTATTATTTAATTCAACCTTAAGTTGACTTTTTCATACGACCTCGAAACGAGGCCCACCGCCTGTCGTCCATAGCGTTTCACCCCCATTCTGAACACAATGGGATATGTATCGTAAGCTGATTCGATCGTTACAATCAGTTTCCTTTTGAATTTTCATTTAAATCACTATATTGAATTTTAAACGTACATTTCAAATTACCGGGGTCACATACTAACTAGAAAAATTCCAGAAAAATATTTTCTAGCTTCGTATTGACGATACGGTCCTAACAAAACTAGTTTCGTCGAATTCTGAGACCGTTAGAAAAATGGCCAATTTCCAGTCGATTAAAATCAACTGAAAATGGTCAAACGCGTTTTCCTTTGCCACGCTCACATATTGATTCGAAAATTTATGAAATTTGAAACCTAGCAATAACTTTACATCCCGGACCCAACAAAACTAGTTTCGTCGAAATCCGAGGTCGTTTGCAAAATGTCCATTTTTAAGGGCCTGAATTCCATAGCGACTATTCAGAATTTTCAACTGGACATATCTTTTGATTCCCGCTACGAACTTTGGATTTTTCGGATTCGTTGGAAAGATATTCACTATTAGATTCCATTATTTTTGGTTTCACTAAAATCCGGATTGTTTTGCACCCGGTACATTCAATTGAAGTTTGAAATCGAATTATCGAACTACCGCGCCATTTTCAATTCTATTTATAATTATATATAAATATTTATATTCTAACGACGACGCGTATAATATATACGTTCGAATTATATTCAAAATAAATTTCCCGTCGATATTATTTAAAATTATTCATTTTAAATATTCAAAATTCGCTAAAATTGCCAAAATAAAAATTTTAAACTGGCCCAGATTTTCCGGGTTGTTACAATCTCCCCCACTTAAAACTTTTCGTCCCCGAAAAGGAACAAAGTCGAAAGTGGTTTGATTAATCAACTGTACGCTCAATCTGGTTTCCATTCTCCAACTTTTCGGTTTCTGAGAATTTTCAAAATTTCAAAAATTTGGCTAACACCCTAAATTTTCGAAAAATTTCGCCATAACCTCCCCTGCACCGGGAGCATCGGGGAATTTCAAATAGCTTCCCCGGTCCTTCAGATCTCAAAAAGAAAAAGAAAAAGCCAAGCGGCTAGCCAATAGGCTCATAAAATCATCATCACCCAAACAAAACAGGAAATTATGTAGTAAACATGTACCTATTTGTCGGGCAAACAAATTTTATTCTCTGGCTCTAGCCTCCTTGCTATGACCTGTTCAATGATATACATGTATATGCAAGCAGATGCGACCAAATTTCAATATAATTCAATATTTGATCCAATTAGGCTTAATGGTTAAAAATTAGCAAACAACTAAACAAACAACACAAACATCAATCAATTAGTGAATTAGAGTTTCAAATTCATAACTTTGATATATATACAAAAATCAGATTCTTGATGCCAAATCACAACCATAGGCCCTATCTAATTTTGGTTCTCACACCAGTCAATAGGAAATATATAGAAAATCACACCTTCGAAACTCGAACATAAATGTTGATGATGCGATCGCTATCATCAATATCATCTTCGGGCGACTAGAGTGTAATGCTATATCTATCCAATATATTAAAATTTCAAATACACGTGGATCAGACGTATACGCAAAATCTATATATACTGGATTGTCCAACTCAATATAAATAGATAATCAAATACGAATAATTGATTTAAATTTTCAAAACAAAAATTTGTTTTCACTTGAAAAATATACTCTTCACACTCGTTCTAGGATACTATTGATCCCATCTCTAACGAGTCATCCCATTGGATATTACTAATCCAATATCTGATGAATTCTTTCGTAAGGTTCTAATGTGCCTTGTTCTCGGAGCTTTGTAAACCAAAGCTCTGATACCAACTGTGAAAACCCGCAACTTCCCCGTAAAGGAAAGCGTCGGATAGTTCGAGAACAAACCACAACAGAACGCATATAAAAGAACATTTCATTGTATATTACAACAATGCATCAGATTACAAGAATATACAGAGTATAAATGAATATAACACAGAAATATCAGAGATTTAAATTACATTTAAATACATAGCAGCGGAAAATAATACAATACACAACTAGAAGAGATATACGGATACAAAGCTTTCCGGATATCATTCCAGCTGTAAACCAGGATCCTGTGAATATAAATCTGCAAAACCAAAACTACTAGCTGCCCGTGTCAAAATAAGGGCACCCAGAGTTTAGGTTAAAACAATAAACTCCAGGTCAGTCATGTGACTGGTGTGAGAACTAAAACAGTTATTAATTCTTTATTTTAAAGTTAGGTAAATCAAGGGACCACGCCGTATAACACGGAACGGGTTTCCTCCCAAGAATACCAGTGCATAAAACGAACAGCGCAATGCTAAATAAAGAAAAATGAAGCTGTTATAAGACCCAGGTCCCATCACACAATGCAACGCAGTCGAGGATAGGGTTTTCCCTTATAACAGCCAAAGAATGCTTGATACGTTTAAAACAAATCATTTGATACTATTATAAGTGCATAGTGTATAAAACACTTCAAATCATAAGTATCAATCATAGGCGGCATGAGCGTCCCATGCCACTATGCCACCATATATAGGTTTACACATAAAACCGCAAAGTCACGTATTTGGAAATTGGATTTCCATCTATGAACCGAGGCAAAAGATAGTCCTCAACCGATTCGTGACTCTCTAGCCCGAGCCACAGGCAAGCGCGCAGGCAAGCCTTTAGATCGTCAGGGCCGGTCCACACGGAGTGGATTATTATGCCTGAACAATACGTCTCCCCACCCTATGGGGTGTAAGTCTGGTCCGTCAGCCGACCAGAATGCATTCGGCAGAAACCGATATAACCGAGGCGCCTCGCAACAGCAACAACCACATAAGTCAAACTCGTCAGGGCGTGTAAAACCACTGACGCCACTTCTAACTAGAAAGAAACGCAAGTCCTCCCTGATGTCCTCTCCCGTTTTTGGTTCATACCGGGTGTGAAACTTGCGAATCAAACGTTACACAAAGCTACGCCACAAAGGCCTTGCTTTGATCATCACCACAAGACTTTGCTTTTCAACAGAAGCCTCGATCAATTGCCACTTAGCATGCCACACAGGCAAACCATCCTATGCAACCGATATCAGTCACACAGAATGAAATCCGATGTCAGACACACAGTCCATTTACAAGTCCGTTCTGGGTCTGAACGAAACCGGAGGCACCTAGTACCCCGCATATCCATCGATCTCCAAGTACGTCTGGACGATCACTAACTGTTTCCATCTTCTTGGGTGTACAGCCCAATCAAGATCATCAGTTATCACCCAAACGACGTGAAGACCTCCGGTCTTCGACCATCGTCTTCATCTTCGACTTATCGTCGTATCAGTTATTCAGAATGGGATAAACCCGGTCTTTCCGAATAACTCGCGTATATATTATAAAAGTGTTACACAAACACAACATACGCCTCATTCCAATTCATTAGTCACTAACCGTAAATTAATCAAGAGAATAATTCCCCAAATATTAACCCCGAAGGCCGAAACCAACATCAGATCAATATCCAGAAAACCATTCTGCTTGGCTAACCGACAGTTAGTTTCTAAATTTCACATTCATAGGGAAAGATTCCCATTAATTTTATCAAAGATAAATTCCTTGAATTTATTCTTTAATCCATTTTTGAATATCAATTCAAACTAGTCGGGATTAGCGAACCTTACCGAAGTAATCATTTGTTTTAATTTCCCAACCCCAACCTATTCATCCCATGAAGTAAAACTGGTAATACTTCATATCTAACACCACAGTGTTATCGGTAAATTCAATTACCATTTCACGTTCAAATCTAATTAAAGATTTAACTATCGCCTGGAGCAAAACTGGTGATACTCCATTTTCGATCTTTTCAATCTAATTAAAGATTCATTAAAACTCCACTCAGTTTTAATCGTTAACTGGGTTAAAGAATCAGTGTCATTTAAAACACGGTTCACGATAAACCCAAAATCACATTCATTAATTATCGGGTTAAAGAACAAGTGTTATTTAAAACACTGTTCACGATAAACCCAAAAATCAATATCAATTCAATTCCAATTAAATATTATTTAATTGGTACACTTCATTAAATCTAAATAAAATGATTTAATCTTTTCTCAACTGGGTTCAAGAACAGTGTTAGTGAAGACACCATTCACGACAAACCCAAATCACATTCATTAATTATCGGGTTAAAGAACAAGTGTTATTTAAAACACTGTTCACGATAAACCCAAAAATCAATATCAATTCAATTCCAATTAAATATTATTTAATTGGTACACTTCATTAAATCTAAATAAAAAGATTTAATCTTTTCTCAACTGGGTTCAAGAACAGTGTTAGTGAAGACACCATTCACGACAAACCCAAATCCCATTTGATATTCAATATAAGGCTCTGAATAGAAAATATATCGGCTTATATTCAATATCAAATTCTACGATTAACAAATGTCGTATTGGAAATAACGATATAAATATATATCTTTCAAATTTCCGTAACAACATCCGTATAATCACAAATTCCAACATCGAAATATTCCGAAGACAATTTCGATTCAAATCCACTCCAATGCAATCATTGGAAATTTTGGTTATTTTCAAAACCCTTTTCAAATTCAATTTATTTATTTAAAAATAAATAGAATTATAATTCTAGTTCAAAACTAGTTCATTTCGATAAAAATCTATTTTTATCTTTTCAAATAGGGAGTTTTTCATCCCAATTCTTTCTAAATCATTTCTTATGATTTTACACAAATTATTACTATTTTTAATAATTTTATCAAGGCCCGTACAGTCGATTTCCAACAATGGCCATCGAACTGCACTTACAGCGACCTTTTTTCGAATTTGATTTGGACGTAACTCCAAATCCAACCGTTAGATTTCAAATTTCTAATATTCGTTAGAAAGCTCTTTTCGATACGAACCCAACGGTTCCGGTATTAGGAGAATCCGACGGTCGGATCTCCCGCAATGTCCGTTTGAAATAAATGGTCGAAATTCACGAACTGCCGCGGCGCGGTGCGTTCTATTCAGGCCATTATATTATATATATAATATATATATTTCGTCGATTTCTATTTAAAACGAATTATATAAATAGTTTTGAATTCGTTTCAAAAACATTTTCAACTTCCATTTCAATTCAAATCAAAATTGAATTCTTCTTTACAAATTCGCTTTAAAATTCATTTCTATTCAATTCAAATTTCAATTCAATTTGAATTCATTTCAATGTGTTTCCAATTCAATTTGAATTCGTTTTCAATTCATTTCGAAATCGTTTTCAATTCATTTTATTTCGAAAACGTTTTCAATTCAATTCATTTCGAAATCGTTTTCAATTCAATTCATTTCGAAAACGTTTTCAATTCAATTCATTTCGAAATCGTTTTCAATTCAATTCATTTCGAAAAATTCGATTTCGAGATTACTTTTCAATATTCATTTTAAAATGAATAAAATCGATATAAATATCGTTTACGTCAAAATGGCGTCAATCTAATCACCACGGCTTCATAAATTTCTATTTTCAAATATTCTATTTCAAATATTTCCTATTATCAAAATATTTGTTATTATCAAAATATTCTTTATTTTCACGATTGGAATGAGGCCCAATCAATTACCATATAAAATTAATTATATGGATTTTCATACAACACATGTATATAATAACATTGAAAATAATCAACCATCAACCAAAGTGCACTACACTGTATAAGCATCAAATATAGATATTCAACGCTTATAACAGCCTGTCAATCAATCGATCGACATATTTAATCAATCAGGATGAGTGAAATTCATATTTCATCCCAACACCCGTGTGGGGTTTCAAACAATCAAACACAGATTTTAGTTGTGCAGTTGGGCGATGTGTAAAATTTATCGTCCCAATCAATGTCATTCAAATAAGTGTACATAAACAAACCATCTGGTTTGTAAATGAATATTTATTTATTCACTTCACTATTTTCATATTCACGTTAAAAATTATATTTTTAACGATAAAACATTTTATTCCAACCTATGAATTTCTATTCAATTCATTTATTCAATAAAATGATATTTTTATTTTTCTAACATGTTTTAGAAAATTTCGGCGGCATAACGGCACGATACTAGAAACGGGACAAGGCCTAGCCTTATCCCCGGTCTAGTGAAGGCCCACGCCATTCACACATCAATCAAATCAATTTCATCTCACCAAACAATTCAATTCAAACAAATAATTCAACTAATCTATGCAACCAAACAAACAAGTCCATGGTCTGTGGACGATTGTGTCGGGTGCTACTAAGCACCATCTGCATCCTAGTATATATATATAACTAGAAAATTTAAATTGAAAGGTGAGAAGTTCTCACGTATAGCTATCCTAGCTCCACGGCTCTTCTATTGCAGAAGTCTTCGTCGTTTCGCCTTTTTGCCACCTTCGTTGCCCAAGGCCACTATATATATAAAAATCGAATTTTTACTTCGCCATTCAATATATAAAAATCGAATTTTTATTTCAAAGTTCAATATATAAAAATCATATTTTTAACTCGAAGTTCAATATATAAAAATCACATTTTTAACTCGAAGTTCAATATATAAAAATCAAATTTTTAACTCGAAGTTCAATATATAAAAATCAAATTTTTAGTTCAAAGTTCAATATTTAAAAATCACATTTTTAACTCGAAGTTCAATATATAAAAATCACATTTTTAACTCGAAGTTCAATATATAAAAATCAAATTTTTAACTCGAAGTTCAATATATAAAAATCATATTTTTTCCTATAAAAATTCAACCTTCTTATCGTTAAAAATCCCAACTTCTTATGTTCTAAAAATCAAAACTTTCATATTCTAAAAATCGATTCTTTCTTGCTATAAAAAATCTTAACTTTATTGTAGAGAAATATAATCTTTTTATTTCTAAAAATATAATCTTTTTATTTCTAACTTTTTCTATACTAAAACTCAAAGCTTTTCTATTATAAAGATCATACCTTTTCTAATTTAAAAATCATCTCTTTTCTAGATTTTAAAAATACGATCTTTCTTACCTTAAAATATGATCTTTCTTACTTTAAAAATCCATATAAAAATTATCAACTTCTATACAAAATCTATATAATCCTTTCTTATACAAAGACCAAAACTTTAAACAAATAAAAATCATATAATTTCAAAGCTTACAGTATAAAGATCAATTTTTTTATTTTTATTTCGTTATTCTCATAATAAAGATCTCAGTTTTTAAACAATAAAGATTTCAGTTTTAAAACAATAAAGATTTCAGTTTTTAAACAATAAAAATAAAATAAAGAAATATAAAATAAATTAACTTACAGCGGGTTTTTTCATAAGAGGGAGGGGGTCTTCCTTGCTGACGTCGGATTGGGGGGGGGGTGCGCTCGCTGAAGTGGCGCTGACGGGGTGACGGAGGAGGTCGAGCGGCTGACGTGGGGGTCGGTTTCGGTGGTGGCGGCGCTAGGAGATCCTGGCGGCGGATTTGGGGTTCGGGCGGAAGGCTTGAACGGAGGAGGGGGTGGAGGACGTCGAGGGGGGGGGGGGAAAGGTGGTCTGGCTGCGGGCGCGAGGGTGGGTGAGGCGTCGACGGGGGTGGCGCCGCCTGGATATGGAGCGGGTTTGTTTTTTTTTTTTTTTTTTTTTTATTTCGATTTACTGAAATGAATCGGGGGGGGGGGGATATGGAGGGAAGGGAAAGTGTTTTTTTTTATTATTATTTTATTATTATTTAATTCAACCTTAAGTTGACTTTTTCATACGACCTCGAAACGAGGCCCACCGCCTGTCGTCCATAGCGTTTCACCCCCATTCTGAACACAATGGGATATGTATCGTAAGCTGATTCGATCGTTACAATCAGTTTCCTTTTGAATTTTCATTTAAATCACTATATTGAATTTTAAACGTACATTTCAAATTACCGGGGTCACATACTAACTAGAAAAATTCCAGAAAAATATTTTCTAGCTTCGTATTGACGATACGGTCCTAACAAAACTAGTTTCGTCGAATTCTGAGACCGTTAGAAAAATGGCCAATTTCCAGTCGATTAAAATCAACTGAAAATGGTCAAACGCGTTTTCCTTTGCCACGCTCACATATTGATTCGAAAATTTATGAAATTTGAAACCTAGCAATAACTTTACATCCCGGACCCAACAAAACTAGTTTCGTCGAAATCCGAGGTCGTTTGCAAAATGTCCATTTTTAAGGGCCTGAATTCCATAGCGACTATTCAGAATTTTCAACTGGACATATCTTTTGATTCCCGCTACGAACTTTGGATTTTTCGGATTCGTTGGAAAGATATTCACTATTAGATTCCATTATTTTTGGTTTCACTAAAATCCGGATTGTTTTGCACCCGGTACATTCAATTGAAGTTTGAAATCGAATTATCGAACTACCGCGCCATTTTCAATTCTATTTATAATTATATATAAATATTTATATTCTAACGACGACGCGTATAATATATACGTTCGAATTATATTCAAAATAAATTTCCCATCGATATTATTTAAAATTATTCATTTTAAATATTCAAAATTCGCTAAAATTGCCAAAATAAAAATTTTAAACTGGCCCAGATTTTCCGGGTTGTTACAATAAGTTTCCTCTACCGCGGATAGATGATTTGTTTGATCAACTGGAGGGAGCAAGAGTGTTCTCCCAGTTGGACCTCGCGACAGGATTTCATCAGCTACGAGTAGCGGATGAGAGTGTTCCAAAAACGGCATTTAGGACGCCGTCTGGATTTTATGAGTGGTTGGTCATGCCGTTTGGGTTGACCAATGCACCAACCTACTTTGTGGATCTTATGAATCGAGTATTCAGAGATCAATTGAATAAGTTTGTTCTTGTGTTCGTGGATGATATCCTTGTTTACTCAAGGACAAAGGAGGAACACAAGGGGCACTTGAGGATAGTGATGGAGGTGTTGAGGAAACACCAATTGAAAGCGAAATTCTCTAAGTGTCATTTTTGGAGAAGGGAAGTGAGATTCTTGGGTCATGTTGTTTCAGAGAGTGGTATTGCCGTGGACCCTGCGAAGGTGGCTACGGTACAGGATTGGCCTAAGCCCAAGAATGTAACAGATGTGAGAAGTTTCTTGGGATTAACTGGATATTATCGTAAGTTTATCCATGACTTCTCCAAGATAGTAGCACCGTTGACTCAGTTGACTAAGAAGAATCAGTCCTTCGTCTGGGACGAAGTGTGTGAGGATGCCTTCAAGAGTCTAAAGGAGAAGTTGACGTGCGCGCCTGTGTTAGTCATTCCTAAAGGGAATGAAGAGATGACGGTATACACGGACACTTGTTGTACCAGACTGGGTGCAGTATTGATGCAGGGAGGTAGGGTTGTAGCTTATGCTAGTCGACAGCTAAAGCCGCATGAGAAGAAGTATCCTACCCATGATTTGGAACTAGCAGCGATTGTATTTGCGCTGAATATGTGGAGACACTATCTCTTGGGAGAAAGATTTGAGTTGTTTACCGATCATAAATCATTAAAGTATCTCTTCTCTCAGAAAGATCTGAATCTCCGTCAGTAGAGATGGTTAGAGTTCTTGGCTTCGTATGATTTTGATATCGCATATACACCTGGGAAAGGTAATGCGGTAGCCGATGCCTTGAGTAGGAGACATGCCAGCTTAGGGGGAATGTTTCTTGAGTGGAAGCAACTGGAGTATATCACAGGGTTTGATTTCAAACCAAAGTGCGAATTGGATCCAGTCATGCTAGCTAGTTTGACGATCATACCCACTTTGATAGAGCGGATTGGTTCTAGTCCGAGGGACGATCCTAATCTATTAGAAATCATCTCCAAGTTAGAGATGAACATCGACGGTGAGGAGATGAATGTGTATGGGCTTGATCGAGATGGATGGCTTAGAAGGAATGGAAGGCTAGTTGTGCCCAACGTGAATGGATTGAGAGATGAAGTGCTTAGAGAATGTCATCACTCAAAACTGACTATACATCCCGGTGGTAATAAGATGTATCGAGACATGAGACAGACTTACTACTAGGAAGGGATGAAAAGAGACGTTGGGAAGTTTATATCCAAATGCATGAATTGCCAGCTAGTTAAAGCCAAGCAAAAGAAGCCTAGTGGTTTGTTGCAACCATTAGAAATTCCCGAATGGAAATGGGAGCAAGTCTCGATGGATTTCATCGATGGCCTACCGAGGACTAAATCGGGATATGATAGCATTTGGGTAATTGTGGATCGATTGACTAAGAGCGCAAGATTTATACCAGTCAAATCGACCAGGACGGCAGCCAAGTTGGCAGAATTGTATATGAAGTGGGTAGTGAGATTTCATGGAGTACCCAAAAGCATTGTGAGTGACCGAGACCCGTTGTTCACTAGTGGGTTTTGGAAGAGCTTACAAGATGCTCTAGGGTCAGGATTACATCTCAGTACCGCATATCATCCTCAGACCGACGGTCAGACGGAGAGGGTGAATCGTATATTGGAAGATCTCTTGAGAGCTTGTATATTGGATTTTGGTGGATCATGGGATGACCATTTGCATCTAGTAGAGTTTGCATATAATAATAGCTACCAATCCAGTATCGGTATGGCTCCATATGAAGCTTTGTACGGAAGACCGTGCAACTCACCATCATGTTGGATAGAGACTGGCGAGAAGTTTGTGCTTGGACCAGATGTGGTGAGAGAAACTTCGGATAAGATTAAGATCATTCAGCAACGAATGAAAGCTGCCCAAGATAGGCAGAAGAGTTATGCTGATAAGAGGAGAAGAGACTTGAAATTCTCCGTTGGTGACTTGGTGTTTGTCAAGATCTCTCCGTTGAAGAGCGTGATACGATTTGGCAGGAGAGGCAAGTTGGCACCAAGATTTGTTGGCCCATTCCCTGTTCTTGAACTAGTCGGGAATTTGGCATATAGAGTTGGCTTACCATAGAAAATGGCGGGAGTTCACGATGTATTTCATATTTCCCAACTAAGGAAGTTCGTTCACGACTCAAATGTGACTATTTCACCTGATCAGTTAGAAGACTTCGAGGTAGAACCCGAGGCGGTTGGGAACCACAAGCCGATTCGTATTGTGGGGCACGATACGAAGCAACTTCGAAGGAAGGCGGTGAAGCTAGTCAAGGTTCAGTGGGGCGAGGACGAGCATGATTGTACTTGGGAGACAGAGGAGAGCATTAGAAAGGCATATCTAGAACTCTTTGCCTGGTAAGATTTACTTTGCGATTTAGTTTTCCGCATGCTAGGGTAGACTTGTTTTGCTTGTTTGCATGTTTGATTGTTGTTTTACGATTGATAGGCATGCGGGAACCTTTGTGTGTGTTTGGATTAGGGAATTTCGGGGGCGAAATTTCTTAAGGGGGGGAGAGTATAACGACCCGTATTCTACACATCATAGGATTGTAGAATATTTATTTCTTTCCCGTATGAAGTCACATGGTCATGTAACTTTGGGAAACATCCATTAGAGTCATTTCCCATGTTCATGATTTTTGTCGATTTTTAAATGACCATTTTGCCCCTAGTTGGTACTGTTTTGGCCATAACTTTTGATTAGAAAGGAATTTTGACCTGAAACCACTTCTGTTAGATTCGTTTGATGGTTTACCTTTCCGTAGAGTGGTCATAATAGCCAAACGGACTTACCGTTTGGGAGATATGGCTGAAATAAGGTTTGGAGGGTGAAAAACTACTTAACCGGGCCAAATCGGGTGATTAGTGAGTAGGCCCATAACCCATTTCGGGATTAGGGTTATGGGGAGGCTGAAATGAGATAGAGCATCATTCCATTTCAGTTTTCTAGCCTCCACTTATCACCAAGGAACCCTAAAAATGGCCTCTAACCTCTAAATCACCTCCAAATCATCTCTTGGTCAAGGATTTGGCTTAACAACCCCTAATCAAGGAAGATCTTCACCAAAGCAACATAGGAGCTGCTGTTTGGCATTGAGATTCACATCAAATCAGAGAATTATTTCAGATCTTAGTTTATTTGTGGCTAAGGTGAGTGATTTGCATAGTTTTGCACTAATTATGGCTAATTAGGGTTGATTAGTGTTAATTAGCGAATTTAAACATGATAAAATTCGGGGAAAATGTTCATAAATTCTTAAATGATGTTTTAGACCTCTGATATGAATTTGAGTTAATTTGGTTAAGTTTTGCTAATCCTATCATTAGTTTCACCTAAACATGCTTAAGGGGAAATATGGGGTTTTGGGTATGTTTGATCCATTTTAACCTATCATGTTGATGTTTTGATGTTTGTGGTTGATTATGCATGTTGCTATGACTGTATGAAATGCTTTGTGATTGGTTTCAATAGTTAGAATGGTCGAAAACGTCGTCGAATGGCGTAAACACTTGCTGGAACAGTTTCAGAAAACAGTGCAGGGTTCGGATCGGATCGGATATGTTGAACTGGGCAAGGAATTCGATCGGATCGGAACCCAACACTTGGGGAAAATGGCAAAAAGGAAGGCCACGCTAGCTGAACTGGGATCGGATCGGATTAGGGAGTAGGGATCGGAGCGGATAGAGGAGGATGGATCGGATCGAAGCACGTAAAGGATGAGGAGGCGGATCGGAGCAGAAGCATGAACTGGAGGGGGAGTGACACCCGACCCGAACCGAGGAGAAACGCCCGACCCGAACCGATGGAGTGGCACCCGACCGAACCGCACCAGAAGGAGACCCGACCCGAACAGATGGAGGATACCCGACCCGAACCGATGGCTTGAGAAGGAACCCGACCCGACCCAATATTGACCAATAACCCGAGATGCAAAGGTAGTCCAATATGGGAAGTTAGAGCTCCGGATCCAGTTGGGAACCAATGAGTTCACTTCATGGTTGGACTTTGCTGCGGGACGTGTGCTAAGGAGTTGTCGACGTTCATAACTTCGATTCACCACTAAGAATGAATGATGAGCTACTTATCAGTGCAGTAGGGTCATTGTGACCTGAGGGGCAAGGTGATGGTAGCAAGACTATGTTATCAGTGCAGTAGGGTCATTATGACCTGAGGGGCAAGGTGATGCGTAGTAAGACTATGAGCCAGTGCAGTGGGGTCATTGTGACTCCATGGGGCAGAGTGGACATAGTAAGGATTAATGAGGCTATGAGCCAGTGCAGTGGGATTCTTGTGACTCCATGGGGCAAAGTGGACATAGCAAAGGATTGGTGGCTACGTTATCAGTGCAGTGAAGCCATTTATGACTTCATGGGGCAGAGTGATCGTAGCAAGGTATGTTGGGTGATCGAAGTGGTGAATATCGTATGCTTTACGCACTGAGTGAGAGATGTGAGGATGGATGCTATGTTTGATTGTTTGCCATCCCTATGACATGCACACCTCCCCCACCTCCGTATCTTTACACTGTTTGATATGGTACCTTAGAGTGTTGTACAGTATGTAGTGCTAACTCTTTGGTTGCAGGTCCAGGTTCAGGTATGTTTTAGTCTACCTGTTATTGTTCACTTTAGATGCTTATCGCTCATACCAGGCTTTATGTCTGACCCAGAGTTTTATGTCTCCTCTTATTACTCTGGGTGCTCACACGAGCAGACTTGAGACATGTTAGCTGGTGATGCGCGAGTAGCTGATTCGGAGGCGGGCAGGAGGCTTCCACGTATGATGATATATATATATATATATATATATATATACACACATTCTCCCTGTGTCGTTGGTGGTCACTACTTGGGCATTAGTAGTGTACCTGCTTTATCTTACTTTTGCTTTGAGAGTTTGAAAATTGTAAAAAGCTGTATTTTGGATTTCCGCTGCTATGATGTTTAGTTCTGATTTTCAGCTTATGCACTGTCTCTCCTATTTTATGTCAAGTATGTTATTATTATATTTTTTTCTATGCGCTGTGAGACATTCTACAGGTTCTTTGTATGTTCATTTCCTTCTTCCTTTTTCCTTCTGACGACCCGTTCCGTGCTAACTGGACGTGTGTACAGAGCACCTTTGGAGTAAATGTCGGTTGGTGCGGGGCGGGCCGTCACATAAGGTCAATGGGCATAATGTTCAGGACAAGTACATTCTCTTGAGGCTAGTGGACCTGATCGAGGTAGGAAAGTCACTGTTGAAGGTTTGATTTCCCTTTTTGACTATCATGTTCGAACCCTCTTTGATTCTGGTGCTTCTCATTCATTTATATCCAGTTCTTTAGTAGATAGTATGCACCTTAATACTAGTATAGTCTCTGATCATGTAGTAGTCTCAAACCCCATAGGAGGTATGACTCATTTATCCATGATATGTAGGGGTTTGAGAATTTCTATCTTGGGCGTCGAGTTTGAATGTGACGCATATATGCTGGACTTTATGGGCTATGGTTTGATTCTAGAAATGGATTGGCTAGCCATATATGGTTCCATCCTAGACCGTGAGAGGAGAGTGATTAGACTTCTAACTTGCCATGTAAGAACTCTCGAGATTTCGTGTGACCCATGAAGGTCAGTTATGCTCAGTTTCCTAGATTCGCTTGATACTTCTGCTGATGGTTTGCGATCTGTACCCATAGTCCGAGATTATATGGATGTGTTTGATAAGGTGAAGAGATTACCTCCAAGGCATGAGATAGACTTCCAAATTTATTTGGTAGAGAATGCGAAGCCAGTCACTCTTCCGGTGCGCCACACGGCTCATAGAGAGAGGAGGGAGCTCAGCAAGTAAGTAGGGGAGCTATTCGAGAAAAGGTTTATTAGACGGAGCATATCAGAGTGGGAAGATCCAGTCATCTTTGCAACTAAGGTAGACGTCTCACTTTGTCCATGCATGAACTATTGAGAGTTGAATGAGCTCACCAAGAAGAATAGGCGCCCGCTTCCTAGGATTGACGACTTGTTTGATCAGCTAGTAGGCACATCAGTTTTATCGCAAATGGAATTGTCCACAGGATTTCATCAGTTGAGGGTGGCAGAGGACAGTATCGATAAGACTACTTTTAAAACTCCAGACAGTTTCTTTGAGTGGATGGTTATGCCTTTTGGGCTAACCAATGCGCCAACATATTTTATGGACTTGATGAGTAGGGTATTTAGAGAGTTTCTGAACAAGTTGTTGGTGGTCTTTGTGGATGAAATTCTGATCTTCTCAAAGGATGAGGAGGAGCATGCCCTAAACTTAGGAGAGGTTCTACGCCCTCTCTGATCGCATCATCACATGGCAAAAATTTCTAAGTGTCACTTTTGGAGGAAGGAAGTAAGGTTCCTAGGGAAGTAGTCTCCAAGGATGGGATAACAGTGGATCCCGCGAAAGTCGTCACAGTTCAAGATTGGAGGGCTCCAAATAATGCGATGGAGGTTAAAAGTTTTCTAGCGTTGGCGGGCTATTATAGAAAATTTATCAATACTTTGCAAGGATATCAGCCCCACTCACCCGATTGACGAAGAAGAACTTGGCTTTTTCATGGAGCAATGATTGCGAGGATGCCTTTCAGAGATTGAAGAGGGCTCTGATAACAGCCCCAGTTCTGACTATCCCCGATGGAAGCAAGATGTTCACGGTCTACATCGATGCTTGTGGCACATGACTTGGGCCGTTCTGATGCAAGAAAGAAGGGTAGTATGCTACGGTATCAGACATTTGAGAGTTCATGAAGAACTACCCTACCCATGATCTAGAGTTGGCTGTAGTAGTGTTCACATTGAATTATTGGCGACGCTATCTACTTGGAGAGAGATTTGAGCTATACACAGATCAAGTCGCTCAAATACTTGTTCTCATAGAAGGATCACAACCTAAGGCAGAAACGGTGGATGGAGTTCCTAACATTCTACGATTTTGAGATAGCTTATACCCCGGGCAATGGTAATGTAGTGGCAGACGCGTTGAGTAGGAAGAAAATGACTTGAGTCCTCTATTCGTAGAAAGGAGGAGCTTGGAGTTTATATCGACCTTCGATTTTAATCCATCTACGATTTCACATTGGGATTATTATTATCATTAGAGGTGCGACCTACTCTCATGGAGCGTATTGGATTTATGCAGCGAGAGGACCCACAGATAGCATACATCTTGGACGGACTTGGTAGAAAAGAGAATTATAGTCACCTAATTAGATATACTATGGACAAGAAAGGGCGACTAAGGCGAGATCGAAGGCTATGTGTCCTTAGAATTGGGGAACTGCTAAAGACAGTGCTTGAGGAACATTCTCGGATGATTATCCATCTGGGCAACGACAAGATGTATCGAAACATGAAGAGAGTTTTATTTTGGACTGGTATGAAGAAGGACGTGGTGGAATTTATTGCCCGATGTTTGATTTTCCAGCAAGTAAAGGATGAATAGAGGAAACCTGCCGGACTGCTTCATCCCTTGCATGTCCCACAATGGAAGTGAGAGAGCATCTCTATGGATTTCATCGATGGATTGCTCCGGTCGAGGAAGGGAAATACGAGCATTTGGGTGATAGTAGACACACGAAGAGTGCTCACTTTATTCCTGTCAAGAGTAAGAGGATGGCAGCTTAGCTAGCATTGGTATATCTTCGAGAGATAGTCCGACTTCATCGGGTACCTTCTAGTATAGTAAGCGACTTTGACCCCATCTTCACTAGTGAGTTTTGGAAGAGCTTACAAGAGGAATTAGGTACACAAATGCGTTTGAGCATGACATACCACCCTCAGACCGATGGACAGACTAAGAGGGTGAATAGTGTTCTTGAGGATCTTCAAAGACTATGTATCCTTGATTTCGGAGGGACTTGGAAGAAGCATCTCCCATTGGTTGAGTTTTCCTACAACAAAAGTTATCAATAAAGCATAGGCATGACACCCTTCGAAGCATTATATTGACAACCTTGCAGATCATCGACTTGTTGGTGGGAGTCTACAAACAGATTTCTACTTGGACCTAAGATAATTTGAGAGACTTCCGAGAAGACTAATCTTATCCGCCGAAGAATGAAAGTAGCTCAGGATAGACAGAAGTCATGTGCCGATAAAAGGAGGACCGATTTGGAATTTGAAGTAGGAGATATGATCTTCGTTAAAGTATAACCGCCGAGGGATGTAGTTTGCTCTGGATCGGTAGGGAAGTTAGCGCCAAGGTTCGTAGGGTCATTCCCTATAGTAGAGAGGATAGGTCAGATAGCCTATAGGATCAGACTACCGGACAGACTAGCAGGCATACACGATATGTTTCACGTTTCCAATTTGAGGAAATGTATACATGATGCAGCAGAGATAGTGGAGCCGAGCACACTTGAAGATGTGGAAGTTAAGAAGGAAGCATTAGTGAGAAGAGTTCCTACTCATATTCCTCGATCAGAGGTTAAGAAGCCACACAACAAAGAAATCAGATTGGTGAAGGTACAATGGGGAGAAGGTCGCGAAGACGCCACATGGGAACCCGAAGACAAGATTTGCGCGTCTAACCCTTTTCTTTTCCATAGTACGTTCTTAATTTATTTTCCAAGCTTTTAAATTCGCATTTGCTTCTATCATTCAAGTATGTTTATCCTATCGTTCGAACCTTCGATCCTTAGGTATACTCCAATGGTTGAAAACAAGTGTTTGAGATATGTTGTAATTTATGGTTGCAAGTGGATGCAAGTGTTTGCTAGAGGTTGCTTGTGGACGCATATACACACAGTAGGCAGTAGATTGGCTCAATCACTTATATATTGCATATGAATGTGTGCGCATTTTTAATTTTTTCATGGATGGAAATGAGTGAATCATATGGATGTGGCATTTTCGTGAATGATCGTGCACACATATGGAACTTATATGTTATACATGGACTCTTTTTGCATACATATTGGACACATGGAACAAACATATATTGCATTAAGGAGGTTAACTGAATCAATCGACCGCCTGATTTTCGCATTAGCGTAGGAACATATACACACAACACCTTTGCATATGTTCATACAAGCATTAGAAATTCTTAAGGACAATGGATGCAAGTGAATGATGGATGAGTAAATGGTTGTAGGTGGTTGTTAGAATAATAACATTCTTCTTAACTTGGAGATTTTAGGGACGAAATCCTTTAAGCAGGGGACAATGTAACACCCCAAAAATTTAATAACTATAACCATACTATAAAGACAATAAAATAAATATTATATAATTAAATATTCAAAATTAAGTAAAATCGACTTTACCGTTGCGTTCATCACAGAATTCTGGTTCAGATAAACCCCAAGTACGCGTAAATCAGATAACGTATGAAGAAGTTATGAACCTTATAAGTTTGTATATATAAGGGAGTTATAGATAAACATATTCAAAATAATTTAAACCAAAGACAACGCGACCTGTACCTGGGTTGACCTATGGGTCGACCCATGCATAGAAGGGGTCGACCTATGGACCGACCCATGCATAGAAGGGGTCGACCCAGCAGCATGTTGGGCGAATTCCTACTGTTGTACCTAGACTGTTTTGTTTGCTTGGTTCATTCGCTGACTCAGCACTATATGTATGTCTTAAACTGAAAACATAGTATCTAACGATTAAGAATTGACTCTGTTAATCTATAAAAAGGGGTTCTCTCTCATTTTATCTACACACAATTATTCTTCACCTCTCTCTACCTCCATGACATATTCTAAATTAAATAATAAAATGGGGAGACACTGCTGAAATCTAGATTAATACAGAAGACTCAAGATCTGTAATCAACCTCCAACCCTGCAATCAACATAAAACTCTGCATATAACCTTTTCTGCAATGGCATATACATATATAAAAATACATACAATCTCTTCTTCACCAGGACCCGCTGTGAGTTTCATGTTATTTTCAGATCTGATACCTAGAACTATATCATGACAGTAAATAAAAGTGGATCTTGAGCACACATTACCTATAAGTTACACTTGTTATCCATCTATGTCGTTGTTACATTAATATATGTTCTTTTGCTGTCAGTTGATTAATTAGTTATGCATATCTATCTTCCTTTTCCTTATTCCTGCTGTTTTAATTTATTTCCAATCTTGCCTATATGCCTATTTCATATAATTTGATTTGGTTCTATTCTTATCCTTCTATTTTTCCCTTTTATTTATGCTAAGCCTGGGTCATTGAAAGCCTAGGCCATGTCCGAGTTAAGATTGTGTATAGTTAGAATTAGGATAATAAGAAATGAAATGAAAAAAGGAGAATATGGGCATATTACAAATTGAGGACTTTTTGACTGTAATTTGGGAAAGGGATAGTATGCATATGCTTGTACTTGCTGTAATTTGGGAATATAATAAAAAGGGATATTATGCATAAACTTGTACATTCTATAATTTGGGAATGTAATTGAAAGGAATAATATGCATAAACATGTTAGATTTGACTTAATACCGACATAAAGTAGAGGACATGTTAAAATAATGTAAGTACGAGATGTAGGTTAGGTAAACTTAATTACTATAGTAATTATATACACTTGGTATGTGTTTGTTTTTGGAAAAGGGCTATACACACATAATAACATGTAATATTACAACCACGCTTATTAATGAAGCTAAACCTACTAGGGTAAACCTGATTATTAATAAGCTAAGAGGTCCCTCATTCTACTTTTGTACCGGGTTATGGTTATCTTAAATCCTAGTTACTTGGGGGAACAAGCTTAGGGGGTTTGGCATGTGCCAATCTTGCTGTGTGGAACCCATATCTGTCAGTATCCCTGTTCTAATTTTGTTAGAGGGCCTCGCACTAGATAGGGGCCAGGGCAGGGTTTACTGAACTGGATGGTAAGAGGTTCAAAACGAGTAAGGTGGGTACGGGCGCGTTCCAGCGGAGTCATGAGTGTGCATGGGTCCGATTAGGGAAACTAAGTCGTTGTAACACCAGTAAATAGGCCTATGTTATATAAGTTGATGGGTTAGAGAGTGATACACCCTACCACTGAGGTTAACACGGGGTATTTACGTAGTAGGGAATCGATCACATGGCTAGTAATTAGGTACACCTAATCCTGCTGTTATGTAATTAGGGTAACACCTAATCTTGTTATGTAATTAGGTTACATCTAATCCTGCTATTTAATCTTGTTGTTTGATCCTGATGTTATTTAATTAGGTTAACACCTAATCATGTTATACTAGTATTGGTGCAGAAACTTGTTTTAGGACATAAATGAGAAGCATTACTCGATCACTGTTTACCCTGTTTTATTCCTGCTTTCCTGTTTATCTTGTTTACCCGTTGCCTTATATGTTATTGTACGTTCTCATCCAATCTTGTTTATCTGTATTGATATCTCTATTTTATGCATATATTAAAAATCACTGGAACTTGCCAGGCTTTATGTCTGACCCTTTTTTTCGCTTCTTTCTCTTTCATGTCCCCCCCTAAGGTCCTCAGAGTGGTAGCACTCCTCAGTGATTAAGACTTTCTCTTTCAGCTTGGATTTGGACTTTCTCAGATGTACCGCTTTGATTTACTTTCTACTCTGTTATGGCTTGCTATGAGGGACATAGTTTTATATTATTGCACTCTGTTATTTTGCATTATGAGACAGTTTTAAGATTCTTGATGTAAATGGTTTGACGGTGTAACTTGATTTGATTTAATGTTTTATGTTCAATAACAAAGTTGATTTTCCGCTACTTATTTCTATTCGTCTTGTGAAATTCTATTACTATTTACCTATTGCACTTCACAAAACTTAATTTATTCTCTTATGAGTAACATTAACGAACGTGGGGTGTCACAGTAACAATATTTACGCAACGTTTGTTTGAACCTAAAATTGGGAAGTTTGAATGAGATCTTTTTAGATGTATGAAAAATGAAACAATTTTGAGAATACTCTTATTTTTAAAACAACAAGTAAATGTTGTGTTTCAAACAGGAAAGGATTTCGAAGTTTAGTAAATGAATATTTAATTAAAGGGGCCGAGTGATGCTATGTACTGAACCAGTGAATCCATTTTTATTTTATGGATGAATGGTGGTTTATTTTGATAGTAAAATAACCAACTACCAAAATCTGACCTATTATTGATTGTTTGTACGGAAAGACCGAGATCAAATTTATATTCGAAAACCATTCCGACCAATAAATATGTAAACATGGAAGATATCAGAAGATGGTCGAGAAGTAGTATTCAAAGTCCCATAGAATTTCATAAAATGGAAGAACTACTTATAATCTCTGATTAGCTCCTATAGATAAACTATGATTCTGTCGTGGTTGAAATCAACGGATTTGCAAGGACTTCTCGCAACTGATCCTTAGGATGATTCCTATATAGGATCCGGTAGGAGGGTGCCTTTGGTTCATCCTATTCCTGGATGACTTGTAGGGACGAATGTCTGGCAGAGTATTTCCTAAGAGTCACATACGTTGATTTTTACAAATGTACCAAGTTTGGTGGCGGAGAAGACCCCTTCTCTTAGCTTAACACTCAAACATATTTGTGGGCGTCAATTAGTGATTTGATGGATCTGACGTTGTGGCATTCGAAGTAACTAATGATATGATGTTCTAAATGGTAATCGTGACCTCAAGCCTCATCAATAGGGAAAATGACAGCAATTAGGGAGGCAACATGGCTATGTGGGTCATTCCCATTAAGTTGTATTATCATTATCTAGAGAAAATTTATTTTATTCTTCTGTATATCCCAGGAAAGGGTTATGTTGGCACCAACCGTTGGTGATAATATATTAAATACACTCAAGTTGAATGAGTGGTCGGTCATGTGTGGCCGGGTTGCAAGATGTTCTTGTTGAACCCTAGTGTATTGTCTCAAGAGGTACACTATCGGGAGGTGGTCCCATACCTTGTCATATTTGGAAATCCATTTCTCCAATAAGTGCCCTGCGGTTTTTGATTATATACTAAGTATGTGGAGCGTAGGATGCAAGCATTTTGCTAGATGGTTAGTTATTCGATATAGACACTACCGGATTTGATATCAAAAATGTTTGGGTTATCGTTAGGTAAAAACCATCTGCATTTATGTGTAGACTGGTCTTACAATTATCCTTTTCTTTCAAAAGGATTTTTAAATTTAAATCAGTTGGATGATACCTATAAGCTTAGTCAGTTTTCTCACGCTAGTTCACCAGACTGATCCATGACATTTGCAATGCTCGGGTCAGACCAAGTTTTACATGTTCAGGTTAGGATGTTATGGACTCAGAAGACTTGCTGAAGGAGTTCAGACATATGATACATATTAAGTAATTATTCCGTTGTGTATTGTATATGAGGACAGATTGTTATAACTATCCAGTTGTGTTGATTGGCTGCTATACTCTGAAGAATGTAAGTATTTTTACAAGTTCTTTATAAAGAATTATTTCTATATTATATTTTCTTCGCTACGATGTGAGACCGTGATTCTATGTCGTTAGTCTTCTTCTTCTATTCTAATATTTCTTTTCTCACCTCTAATTTCTTTCTATTTACTATTTGGTATTTTTTATACTTGGGTTTCGGCAAGTAATACGGGGTTATGTATTATTGTCGAAATTCGAGCGTCGAATTTCTGTCGAGTCGTTATAATTGAAATACATTGACTTCATTTGAAATGATACCCATATTTTTTTTTTCAAAATTTACATTGGCTTCATTTGAAATCGAGTTAATGCAAACGTTTTAAAAGAAAATTTGATTGCATTGGCGCCATTTCAAATGGCGTCAGTGCAATCTAATAATTAATTTTTTTGGGCCTGACGTCATTCCAAATGATAGCAGCATAAATAAAAAAATTATACTAACTCCATTGGAAACGGTGTCAGTGTATTTTTGCCAACTTAGTACTGAGTTGACCAAAATAGGGATATTATTGTAAATAGTTTTGAAATAGGGCTATCTACATTATAAGTTTTTAAAAGTGGACCAAATCGAAAATAATATGAAAATTTATGGCAAATATTTTGGTACGAAAAATGGAAATCAAGAAAAAAAAATTGGGGCATAGGAGATCCACGGCTAAAACAGTTATATTGGTTAGATGGTGGGTTAATGGTTGAGATTGGCTTTATATGTTGTTCTGGTTTATTTTTTTAAGCAAAGTCGACCGGATTTTATAGTGATCCTTGACATTTTTTATTACAACATATAATAAATACAATAATTAGTACAAGAGTTAGACATGTCGTCTAACTACTACATTCGGTTTTTATAGTGGACCGATCACTTGCACGATTTTCATAGTGGACCGACCACTAAAATCTTAATGTACAGGAGGTAGGAAAAAACACCTACATTGCTAACAAGCATAGCCACACATGATACACACTACCTCTGGTTGTCAAAGATAAACCAGGTTACATTATCGAACTCACTAACACAACAATTACCAAAATTACATTGCTACAAAGACCAATTACATAAAGAAAAATACAAGTTTCTTCAACATAGCAAGATAACATCACTCAAGAATGTTGCAGCAACATACCCTTCCTCAATGCAGAAAGATCATGTGTATAAGCAGCATCACATTGCACCATCATTAACATCGAATTAGAGCATAGTTGAATCAAGACATGATGAAACAAACATATGCTCAAAACCAACTGAAACCGCTTAGTATTGCCTGCATAGTACGTGTGATTTTTAAAGAATGTTGTTAGAAATGCAAATGAATCTCAAACATGAGATGCTCAAAGTTAGTAATATATTGTGTTGGAATAAAAAAGGGTCTGTTTGGCACAGGTCCCTATTAAGTTTTAAAATTAAGCTCACATCTGATCCTAAACTTTTTATAAATTATGTCCCTATTTTTCGAAAATTCATAAAAATAAAATAAAATAAAATATAAATTCATATTTAAATTAAACATGCATTCGACAAAAATTTCAGCTCATAAAACCATCAAAAACCACATCAAAACCAAAAAAACAACGAAACTTCAGTTAAATGCATAATAGTATGCATATATTTGTATTTTCTTGCATACATCTGTGCAAGTATTTCAGTTATGCATCTGTGTTGTTTTTCTTGCATACATCTGTGCAAGTATTGCAAAATTCTTGCATAAATATGTGCAATAATTCGCAATCATGCAAATCAGTTCACATTTTTTTGCATTCCAGTGTGCATTAGAATAGAAAAGTTGCACACTTGTGTGCAACAATCTGCAGGAAAATTTTCAGTTTAGTTTTACTTCATGCAATACTTGCATACATGTGTGCAAGTATTTCAAATAGTTGCATACATGTATGCAAATTTTGGTCCATATTTTCAATGAAAACAGCTTCAACAATAGTGGCATACATGTATGCATTTTTTTTGGCTTGGTCTTCTGGGAATATTTGCAGATTTTAGAATTTTTTTTTTTACTTGCCAGCGCTTTTTTCTGCAAAAACACATAAGACCAATTCTAGGGACCCGCTTTATATAAATAGTTTAGGAGGGATGTCGTTTTCATTTTGATACTTTTTGAGGACATGAGACATATTTTCACATAAAAAAATATATGATAAATATATTATGTACCTAACCAAAACACCATTCGAATTTCTAAAATTTTGAGTATTTTATACAAAAATATTAGATTTTTTTTTTTAGTTTTGAATTTTATGGAAATTCCAGAAAGAAGTATAATTTTATGTATATTTATTTATTTATTTCAATGTTTCAAATCTTCCAATTCCATGAAAATTTCTAAATCATATTTTTAAAATTTATGAATATTAAATTGTGCTTTTAAATTATAAAAGACTACATATCAGTTTTAATTTTTTCAGTATTTTTTTTAATTATTATCTATTATTAATTTTTTTATTAATTATTATTATTTAATTTTAGTTATTAGTTATTTTTATTATTTAATCCATATATTAGTTTTTGACTATTATTTATTTATTCGTTGCTACAAAAAAAATTATTGGCTATTAGTTACTCTTATTTAACAAAAAATCATTATTCATGAAATATTAATTAAATATTTATTTATTATAGATTATTAATTTATTAACTAGTAAAAATTAGTTTTTATATACTAATATTTAACTATTATTTTGTAAGCATATTTATTTAATTATTATTTGTTACTAACTAATATTATTTAGTTTCATTATAAATTATAATAACTATTTAATATTAATTTTTAGCATTTAATTATTATTTTAGCAATTATTATTTATTTTCAAATAAATTATAAATTATTATTTACCATTATTTAATAGTAATTATTATTTACAAATTATTAAATATTAATGGATTAAACAAGTATCGTGATATATAACAATTTCAGTATTCTTCATCCACATGAACTAAAAAGTAGCCAAATACAATGCTTACACATGTTGCTCAAATTATTGCCAGTGTAGCATGTGTGATTTTGCAAAGAAAGTTGTTAGGAAATACAAATGAAATCTTCGTCTAAAAATTGAGATGCTGAAACTTATGAAATATAATTTTTTTTGAAAAGAAAAATTAATTGATAAATATATTATTGGCCTGGCCAAAATAATAATTATGATCAAATTTTCTAAAAGTTTAACAATTTTATATAAAATTTATTTATTTAAACTTTTTTAGTTTTAAATTTTATGAATATTTCAAAAAGAAATAAAATTTTATGTATTTTTTAAATTTATTTCAATGTTTAGATTTTCTAATTTCATGAAAATTTCTAAATCATATTTTTAGAATTAATTATATTAGATATTGCTTTTATATAAAATATTACGTATTAATTATTATTTTTGAAGCATTATTTGTTTAATTATTATTTTCATTAGTTATTATTATTTAACTTTCATTATTAGTTATTTTTATTATTTAATATATATTTATCTTAGATTATTATTCATTTATTATTGTAAAAAATATTATAATTATTAGTTGCTCATATTTAATAAAATTATTATTTATGAATTATTAATTAAATATCTATTTAATAATTTATTAATTATTAATTTCTCTTCATATTACAAATTATTTCATATCTCAAATTAGTTATTATTATTTAGTAGTAGTATTGGTTATTATACTTATATTTGATTATTATTTTGCAAGCGTTATTTCTTTTATTATTATTTGTTATGAATTTTTTATTAGTTATTAACTACTATTAACGAGAGTTTACATTACAAATTACTATAATTATTTAATGTTAATTTTTTACAATTAACTATTTTTTTTAGTAATTATTATTTATTTTGAAACAAATTATAATTTATTAGTTGTAGTTATCTAATAATAATTATTATTTATGAAAATTAAATACTAATGGGTTAACCTAGTACTCTAATATCTAACTATTTCAACGCTTCTCATCCACTTGAACTAATAAGTAACTAAATACAATGTTTACTTCGATTGTTTGTTTATTGAAATGCATGTTTCATATTCATCGAGTAACAAAGATTAATATATACATATATATGACACACACACAGATATATATATATACACATATATATGACACACGCACATATATATATACACACACACAGAGAGAGAGAGATGAGCGATCTAGGGCACCCCTTTAGCACCATTACCCTACCGTGAGCTACACTAATCCAAATGCAACAAGATTTCATAGATGTTAAATCCATATATATATATATATATAATCATCTATCCAAATTTGTGCTCGTTCCGACATTTGTAACATTTTCAAAATCTTAGCTTAATTATTCACAAAAATTTATTCGAACCGTTAAATTTAAACATCGAATATATTATTCTACGAATGTTGGGGTAAGCTAAAATTTTGGATAGATGATAATATATATATGGATTGAACATCTACAAAATCTTGTTGAATTTGGATTGGTGTAGCTCACGGTAAGGTAGGGGTGCTAAAGTGGTGCCTCGAAATGCTCTTTATATATATATTGTTGTTAATTTTCAAAAAAAAAAATTGTTGTTACTACAGAATTGGAACTACAGAGAATCGAACGGAGAAATTCCAGAGTGACCAGGAATCCTTCATGAATTGCATTGATCCCTAATTCGAACTTTCGCTCTTTTCAGAGAAAGTGGAAAAAGCATTAGTTAGTTTGTATTACGTTTATTCCTTTTATTACTTTGTACCCATAGTCTTTAAGTGGGTTGTAATCAACTCCAATTCTAATGTGTCCATAAAAAATAATTAGCTTATGTGTCCCAATCAAATTATAAATAAATAAAAATATCATATTAAAATAATTCGTAACATATATATTTACTTACTTCACATTGTGAATTGCAATTTCATGAACTTGACATTGCACTTGACAATGTCTAGTGAAGTTTGTGTTATGTCATCTTCTCAATTAATATAACATTACCATTGAAGATTATTTTTTTAACCTAATACAAAATTGATGATGTGTAAAAGATTTTACATTAAAATCTTAGAAGGGTTGGAGATGCTCTTAGAATGTACATAAAACTCCAAAACATTTTAACCTTAATTAGAACGCTTAAATTTTACATAACTAATAATATGCATAGGTTGTAATATTCTAGATTCAGTAAATTGGGTTAGTAAATTGGATCAATTTACAGCCAAAATTATAGGAAAAATAATTTCTTTATGGAATGAGAAAATTATAGATATGGTATCTAGAACAAAACATTTAGCGGATTGAAGACGAAATAAACTGAAAATTGATCAACTTACCAAATAACGTCTACATGTAAAAGTTTAACAGAAATAGCACATAGGAGTTATACAATTGGTGATTTGAATTCCAGTGTGAAAGTGGAACAAAACAAATATCAAAGGTCTAGAGAAATCGATCACCTATTAGGGGGATTTCTGCTATTTCAACCCTGCAGAAACCTTATCATCGGGTACCATTTATTGTGAATATTAGTTAATTGAGAGAGTACAAGAAATAATGGAATGAAATAGGATAGAGAGACCAAAAACATGAAATGGATCATGGTGTAGCAAATAGGAACTTCAATATATAATATAACTTTCGATCATGAACATCATTTCTCTTTGTCTTTATCTTAGTAAGCACAAAGAAAATTTGTTATGTATACACATATAGTATGTATAGAAGCTTGGTTCAGTGAACCCTTATTTAGCACCATGTCCTATGCTTAGTTCTCAATTAAATCTATATGGATTATGTAACATAATAATAGGGATTTCCTTATTACTCAAGTCTAAAAGTGCATGGATCATGCTATCCAACTAAAGCAAATACAACATTACCCAGTAATTTAGCAGCATATATTTTTATTACTAAGATACAACCAGAACCTTCTTCAAATCAGTAGAAATGCAGAATCAAGTGATCAATGGCATAGTGTCCATTTGCCAAGAGAAACAGATTGATTCAGACAGGAATAGTAGTATAATACAACTGAAAATTTTGGGAGAAGAGTATACTAATGGAATGGGCAATTCTGCCACATTAATAATCATATCAGAATAAACTGACATAAAAATACAATTAATATATGGTACCTTTAATGATGGAATATTAAAATTGAACAAAGTCAATTACTATCTACGTTTGCCAATGATTCCTTTCAACGATTTTGCAAAGTTCTCCTAAATTCTCTTGCATATGATGTCTTTTCTGCAAATATCCAAAATGATATTATTTAATACCGTTACTTATGAGAATATAGATTAAATTCCAAAATATTTTAACCACATAATGCTTATATTTTACACCACTAACAGTGTGCATAGGCTGTAATATTCTAGCTTCAGTAAATTGGTTCAATAAACGATATCAAGTAAACCAACTTACATATGGACAATAATTGCAACCTTACAAACATGAGGCATTTATGATAAAAATCCATTACGATAATCTCGTTTCAGACCATTTTACCAATGATACTATTTCATTCATGTATTAAAAATAAAAGAGAAAATGAATTGGCTGCCGTATTCTCAAAATAGTGGTACTTTATACATTATGTAATTGGGCTTTGTGTACATGGGTTGTGCAACCCATTATCTAAAATAATTAGCCAAGCGTTATGTTGAAACGTTCTCTGGCATTGTCTATATAAACATACCATTGTATAGTTCATATTCAATTAATACAGAAAATCATTCAGTCTCTTTTTTACAAGTTATCTTATTACAAAATATTATTTACCAATCTTAATTTGGTATCGGAGCAGCGCCATTTCTTAACCGCACTTCTGATCTTCTTTCTGGAATCACACTGTGTTCTTTGTGGGTAGATATCCGTCAGATTCTATCTTCATCATTTGGATATCTTGAACTCATCAGAGAAAACTCTCTTTATTTGAGTTCAAGATTTACTAATCAACTAATTGTGTCGTGCCAAGCCATTCAGTGGCTGCAACAACAGTTGATTGTAAATCTTAATACAGGAAAGTCCTTCATTCTACAATCGATCAGGAGATTCAAAAAGTATTTTTCAGTCAAGAATCATTTCAGATAGCATCTTCTTTTATCAATAATTTCTATTTGATCCATCATCATCACCAATGATTTCAAGACCGTCAAATACCCTTGAAAATCACAATACTAAACTACAAAATTTGGAGCTTTACCTGTTTCTTGATTTTACATCCACCTTAGAAGGAAATGAATCCGCTGCATCAAGAGAAAATCCACCACCATCAGCTGTTGAACAACTTGTCAAAACTGTTGTGAGTCCACAAAACCAGCTGATCACCATTAAGCTTGATGAAAACAACTATCTTCTTTGGAAACTTTAAGTCAAAACCGCAATTTCAGTCTACGGACTTGATGGATATATTCATGGAACCTTGCCAACACCACCTCAGTTCATCACTAATAATGATAACAAAATAACTAGTAATGAAGAATATGAGCAATTTCATCGACAAGAAAGGCTAATTAGTGCTTGGCTATTGTCCTCTATTAGGCCAAATCTTTTGTCACAAGTAATTGGATGCAAAACTGCAAATGAAATCTGGGTTACAGTAGAGAAGAACTTTAATGCCCAATCATCAGCCAATTCCTTATTCTATAGAATAAAATTATAAAATTGCAGAAAAGACAATCTAAGTATGAGGGAATACATTGTCAAAGTCAAAAATATCTATGACATGCTTCTTGCATTAGGCAGCAAGATTGATGAATCTGAACAGGTGTTATCATTAATAAATGGTTTAGGCAATGAAAATGAAGTTGTAATCGTTGTAATAACCTCACAGAAAATAACACCACCTCTTGATGATGTTCATTCAATACTCCTCTCTCATGAAGCTAGAATTGACATCAAAAATACCACTGAGTCTGATTATTCATTAAATCTTGCAGTGAATAATAGGGGAAGGGGACAAGGACAACCCTTTAGAGGCAATAACCCTAATCGAAGAGGATGCTACCGCAATAGAGGAAGAGGTAGATGGAATGTTAACAATAGGCCTAAGTGTCAAATATGTGAAAAAGTGGAACACACATCATTCAAGTGTTATTTTAGATATAATTCTAATTTTGTGCCAAACCAGAATGATAACAGTCAAAGAAATTTTAACCCAAATGCTAACATAGCTCATACCCAAAATGATGCTTCATCCTCATCAGAAAACAACTAGGGTAAAAATCAGAGTGAAGATTCAAGAAATGACAACATTCAAGATGACAACTGGTATCCTGATTCTGGAACAACTGATCATATGATAAATAATCTCGATAATCTCAATCAAGGAAACAGAGAGTATAGAGGTAAACAGTCCATAAGCATAGGAAATGGTAAGTGCATTAATATTTCTCTCACTAACAGTAGTATTATTAATGGAAAAAGGCAATTATTCTTACATAATCTTCTTAGAGTGCCAAATATCAAGAAAAAACTAATAAGTGTATCACAGTTTGCTAGGGACAACAATGTATACTTTGAGTTCTTTCCTAAATATTGTCTTGTCAAAGATATATTAACTAAAGAAATTTTACTACAGGGTGATGCTGTCAATGGCTTATACAAGTTAAAAATTAACACAATAGCAGGCCCTGTAGGACAGAACTCATGCTACACTTCTGTGATGCAACCTAGTTGTAACAGTTTTTCTACTTTTGATATTTGGCATTTTAAATTTGGTCATCCCAGTGTAAAAGTAATGAAAGATATATTTAGTAATAAAAAACTGACTACAGTGATATTTCTATATCCTATGTCTGCACCTATTGCCAAATGGGAAAGAATCATAAGTTATCTTTCAATGACTCTTTAATCCAGTACTCTAAGCCATTTGATCTTGATAATAATACCACTGGACAGGCTCAATGGTACTATTTCATTCATTTATCAAATCCTTATCACTTAATAATAATCCCATAATACATGTCCATGTTAGTACCAAATTTGAAACATGGTTTACCCACTCAATGTCAATATTAATCTCAAGAAGAAGAAGCCTACTACTAAGGTTATAGTCTTTTGACTTTTTTTGTGGAACCCTACATGTGTACCTCAACATTCTTATCAATATCGTAGTCGATTATTTTATTTTTTTAAATCCAAGTAATATCAGATGATATTACACATGCATGAAGTTTTGGGGTATGCGCTAAAAATTTCAAAAGTAGTGTACATCAAACAGACATAATAATAAATAAACAGATGCTACTGCAATTGGACAAAAAACAAAACTAACACATTTTTTAGGCAGTGAATCCGACTGTCATTACCAGCAACTCAACTGAGATTGAAACATAAACAAATAGTTGGATTGATTTGCGCAACACCTTAGTTTATGTGCATTGTTATTTGTTTGGAACTAAAATACATCATAGAATACCAGTTAACTCACAATATTTCATATTTTATGGCTCTTCTTTGTCCATATGAATGATATAATTGCACTAAAATATCTGATACAAACCTTCTCCATGCACCCACTAACTATTTTATCTCACTCAACAATGATTACAAAGAAGAGGTATAATTTATCAACCAACCAGATATAAAGCATACAATATTGGGAGCTTATCTTCAATTGGATTTTAATGCAAACTCTCGATCGGGGAAGAAGAAAGTTAAGCATGAAATGTTGGAAATATTCAACTTATTGGGGCCACATATGCTAATGCATTAGCTATCTTAAGACCAAGTCCGAATACGTGATCTAGTTTGAAATAAATATCTGAGGGCTTTAAGGGTATAATTGTCATGTAATATAATTTTGTGTGGATACCGGAGTGATAATTTTGGTTTGTTGAAGGACCGAACTGAAATATCACACTAATATATATGTAGGGTTAAAGTCCCCAAATTACACAAGTATTCAGTGTGTTCTCTAACCTCTTCTATAGAGACATATTTACAGATCTGAGCTTGTGTCAATTTGGAAGATAAAAAAACACAACCTAATTCTACCTATCAATAAACACCGATGGATTCAGGTATGGCTTCCGCTGATCTATTTAATCTTGTTCAGTTCATTCTCGATGAATCAATATGGTTATATATATGTATAATCAGATTCGTTATGAATTATTTTTTAACAAGTGGCATCAGAGCCAACCACTATTGATTCTATTGGGAAAATTTTGTTTGATACATGCTTTTCTTTCCATTTCAGAACAAAGGTTGAATTGTGTTTTCAATTCATACGGTGTATATGTTATGTTTTCATTTTGAAATTGGTTGAGTTTATCAACTGCATTAGTTGCTGCTAATAAAAAAAGTTTTTTATTTATTTTAAATTTGTGTTAAAGCTTCAAATCAATAGTCAGATCATTAAGTTGCTTCTTACGTTGGTTTAGAGAAGACTATGTTTGCAGCACTTATTATATTATTAATAAAATAGTCTGTAATGTTACCTTCCATCATAACATTTTTTGGATTCATGCATAGTAAGTTTATAAACTCCCCGTCAAGTACCATCGTTGTTTTATACTGAGGTTAAACATTGCATGGAACAACATTATGGCATCATTGGTTTAAATTATTATGGTTAAGAAACATGTGATGACAACACACTATTTTATTTGTATTTTGGCATGTGCATGTATGTTAGTGGTTATGTAACAACTCGGAATTTCTGAACCAATTTAAAAAATTTATTATAGCAATTTTAATGGATTTTGAATATTTTAAATCATAACGACTAAAAAATTTATTTAAATCGAAGTTGGAACGTATAAATTTATTTTAATCATAAAACGAACTCGAAATGGCGCGGTAGTTTGAAAATTTGGTTTTGAAGTTTAAATGAATGTACAGAATTCAAAATAAATCGGATTTCACTAAAACAAGAAGTATTTGAATCTATTTAATGATATCTTTCTAACGAATGTGAAAAACTGAGATTTCACTTTATAAATTGTAAGTTATGTCCAGTTTAAAATTTAAAATAGTCGCTATGGAATTTATATATATTTTAGTATAATGCAAAACCCTTAAAAATAGCCATTTTGCAAATGACCTCCGTTTTCGACGAAACAACTTTTGTTGGATCCGGAATGTCAAATTATTGTTAGCTTTCAAATTTCATAATTTTTGGATTTAATATGTGAGCGTGGTAAATTTAAATGTGTTCTGACAGTTTCAGTTTGAATTGGATCAACCAGAAAATGAATATTTTTCAAACGATCTCCAATTTTGATGAAATTAGTTTTGTTAGGACCGTATCGTCGAAACACAGCTAGGTTTATTTTTATGTAATTTTTGAAGTCAGTATGTAGCCCCGATAAATTAAAATGTACGTTTGAATTCAATATATATTGATTTATATTTTAATTTTGATGAAAATTGATCGAAATAGTAGAATTGGCTTATGAAACATATCACATTGTGTCCAAAATGGGGGTATTTAGCTGGGAGAGACAGTTGTTGGGGTTGATTTGGGAGTTCAGAACGATAAACAAATAATAATGGAATTAAATAATGTTAAAAATAGGGTAAATATGTCCCCTAATTTAGAAACCCTAGTTGCATCATCATAGGCCGACGCCATACAACGTTGAAAGGCTATGATGCTTCGATTTTCATTCCAAAATTTCTCCTAATCCGCATAACCATTTCAGAAACATAAAATATGAAAATCAAAGATCTCTTCACCACGTTTAAATCCATACGGGGTTGATAAATTATGGTTGCGTGGTTCGTTTAAATTTTCTGCTCAAAGTGCGTGCGTTCGAGGAGGATTTCCGATTGAAGGGGAAGGCCGAGTGGGCCCACGTTGGTGGCGCCAGTGTGGAAGTGAACGACAGATGTCGTGGCAGGTCTGGATGGTGGTTTGGAGCTTTGGGGATCACTGGCGATGAAGGGTTCTTGGTTGAAGAATGGGTTCGCCTATGTACAGAAGGGCTTACGGGAGGACGATAATTAAAGGAGGGTTAAGTTTATTTAACTAATAATTAGCGTAATTTAATAACTTATTTAAATTGTTTAGTGTTTAAACGGTCATATTTCTTTCAAATGGACACAGAAATGGACGAAACAACTTGCATTGTGATCATGGAGCCTAGCACTACATGTACAAACAAATTTTGAAGCAAATAGAGACAACTAGGAATTTAGTTGAATTTAAGCCCCAGTTTAATTCAATTAAAATTAATCGTATTTAACGATTTCTAACTGACCACTGTGAGAACTCTCTCTCACTCAAATTATTTTACAGATATTGTATAATAGATTACAGACGGGGCTTAGTAGCTCCTGACACTATTTTTTTTTTGTACAAACCATGGTTGATTGTTTGTTTGGATTGTGATTGGGAATGTCATTTATTGATATTGTTGTATATAAAAATTATCATGGAAAGGAATAAAATAAATATTCGTTTACAAATCGGACGGTTTGTTTATGTATACCTATTTAACTGATACTGATTGGAATGAAAAATTTTACACATCGCCCAACTGCAAAAATAATAAGCAGTATTTGTTGTTTGAAAACCTCACACGGGTATTAGGATGATATTTGACATACACTGATCCTAATAATTTGTGGTATGTCAATTGATGGGTTGGCAAACCGTATAAGCGTTATTTATTTATTTTAATGCTTATACAGTTGTAAAATGCACTCTGGATGTTGTATGAATTTTTAATGATTGTTTATCATTATTGTTGTATACATGCGATGTATGAAATCCATATAATTGAAATTATATGATAATTGATTAAGTCTGAGTTCAGTTCAGAATTAACGAATATTTTAAAATAATATTTAGTGAATAATCAAAATGTGATTGTGATGTCTGATTTTGGATGGACATGAAAATATTGAAATGTGAAGCCGTGTTAAGTAGTTAAATGCCATTTTAATATGAAGGAGATTTTCTGTCGATTTTATTCATTTTATAATGAATATCGAAAAGTGATTTAAAAATCTGATATTTTGAAATATTATCATTTTAATATTATAAATTCAATTTTGATTTACAATTGAAAATGAAGTTGAAATCATTTTAAAATGAATTTATAAACGATTTATAAAATAAGTTTTGAACGGAAATCGACGGTATATATATTATATATATTTAAATGGCCTGAATAGAACGCGCTGAGCAGCGACCTTTCGCGAATTTCTACCATTAACTTCGAATTAATGTTACGGGAGATCTGACCATCAGATTCTCCTAAAACCAGAACGTTGGGTCCGTATCAAAAAGGGCTTTCCAATGAATATAAGAGATTTTAAATCTAACGGTTAGATTTTGAGATATATCCAAATAAATTTCAGAAAAGGTCGCTATGGATACAGTTCGGTGGCCGATATTGGAAACCGACTGTACGAGCGATATTAAAATTACTAATATATGGAAAAATTATGTAAATTCATAATAAGAGTTTTGGAAAGATTTTGGATGAAAAATTCCATATTTGAAAAGATAAAAATACATTTTTATTGAAATGAACTAGTTAATAACTAGAATACTAATCCAATTATTTTTAGAAATAAATAATTTGGATTTGAAAATGGTTTCAATATAACTAGAATTTTCCAACGCATGAATTGGAATGGATTTAAATGGAAATAATCTTTGGAATATTTCGACATTGGATTCCGTGATTACACAGATATTGTTGAAGAATTTGGTAGATACAAATATCGTTATTCCCAATAAAATATCCACTGGTTTCAGAATTTGATATTGAATATAAGCCGATATAATTTCTATTTAGAGCCTTTTATTTGATATCAAATTGGATTTTGGGTTTGTCGTGAATGGTGTTTTTACTAACACTGTTCTTAAACTTAGTTGAGAAAAGAATAAATCTTTTAATTAAGATTTATGAAAATTTACCAATTAGTTAATTTAATTGGAATGGAATTAGATTTTGGGTTTGTCGTGAATGGTGTCTTTATCAACACTGTTCTTAAACCCAATTGAGAAAAGAATAAATCTTTAAGTTAAGATTTAGTGAAGTTTTCCAATTAATTAATATTTAATTTGAATTGAATAAAAGAATTGGATTTTTGGGTTTATCGTGAACGGTGTTTTAAATAACACCTGTTCTTTAACCCAATTAACAGTGAAGAATATGATTTGGAATTTATAAATCTTTTAATTAAGATTAATTGAATTTTTCCAAAGTAAAGTTTTTCCAATTTAATATATTAAATTGGAATTGAATGGAATTCGATTTGGTAATAATCGAGATGAGCTTCTGTGAAGGAAGGTCGTTACTATATATGGAGTTTAAAAGGCTTTTCCGTTATTCCATTTATATTATTAGTCTGATACTGGAATTTATATCGATTATACAATGTTATGATTTTCATGTATATTCCATTTTTATGGAAGAAGATTTTGGGTTTATCGTGAACGATGTTTTAAATGACATTGGTTCTTTAACCCAGTAAATACCGGATTATTTCCTAAATTTGAATAATCATTAAATAATGATTTTTGGAGATTAAAACTAAGTGGAGTTTTAATGAATCTTTAATTAGATTGAAATGTTAATGTGGTAATTAAATTTTCCAAATTTGAAAAGTGTTCGAAAATGGAGTATCACCAGTTTTACTTCATGCGATAGTTAAATCTTTAATTAGATTTGAACGTGAAATGGTAATTGAATTTACCGATAACATAGTGGTGTTAGATTTGGAGTACAACCAGTTTTACTCCATAGGATGATGGGATGGGATAATAAAATGAACGATTACTTCGGTATGGCAATAATCCCGACTAGTTTGATAAATCTTAATTTGGTGTGAAAAGATAATATAAAATCTTTTGAAATGATTTCCAAAGAAATGGATTAAACAATATGTTTAAAAGTGATAATCTTTGATAAGATTAATGAGAATCTTTCCATAATAAAGAAACACGAATAAAAGAATATTCTGGATTGGAATGAGGCGTATGATGTGTTGTTATAGCACTTGATTATAAGATACACGAGTTATTTGGAAAGACCAGGTTTAACCCATTCTGAATAATTGATACGACGATTAACAGTCGAAGAGATTAAAGATGGTGCAAGATCGACGATCTTCACATCCAATGGATGAGTTGCTACTGATGCCCATGATTGGAGTAGCTACCTTGAAGGGCTACAGTGGTAGCCATTCGGATGTATTTGCTGATTGTTCGGATATGCAAGGGCTTCTATCCTGTATTGGACATAAGGGACGAGGAATTAGGTGCCTACGGTTTCGTTCGGACCCAAAACGGACTTGCAAATGGATGGTGTGTCTGACATTGTATTCCATTATATTGTATTCGTTGATTTCTACTAAATATATATCTGTGGTGTCTGACATTGTATTCTATTATGTTGTATTCGTTGATCTCTGCTAAATATATATCTGTTTGGTGGTGGAGAATTAATTCTCTTGCTTAACTCCCTTCTCTGAGACGTATGAGCTTAGAGGTTATATACTGGTAGAAATCAATGGTATGACATGGATTGATAGTGCAGCATGCTGAGATGTAGTGATCCAAAATTTTGTTGAACAGCAAAACTTTGTGGATGATGGTGAACTGATGGTCAGGTCAGTATGCTTTTGAGATGAGGATAGACACCCTTAGAGCTATCCTGGATTCAGTCGACCGAGATGAGCTGAGTGTGGTCGCTCCACGCTCAGATGGATAGGGCACACTCCCCGATTCCCATAGGAATAGAGTAAGCGGTGTTTTCTCTAGCTGGGATGTAAGCCGTAGTGATACTTGATTTCCCAAAACCGCGGATGTGCATTACGGTGTTTTATCTAGCTGGGATGTAAGCCGTTGTGTATTGCACTGCGCGATAGATCTTTCGAATCAGGACCCATCAATATGGAAATCCAAACTTATAATACGACATTTTGCGGTTTTAGTTGTAAAACTATGTATGGCGACATAATATATGGTATCTACGCTGTTTATGATTGATACATTTATATTTGAAGTTGATTTCTTCACTTATAGTAATAATAAAAGATAAATTTCGCGTATCAAGCATATTTGGCTATTATAAGGTAAAACTCTATCCTCCGGCTTGCTTTGCATTATGTGATGGGACATGAGTCTTATAATAGCTTCATTTTTCTTTAATTAGCATTGCACTATTTGTTTTAGGCACTAGTATTCTTGGGGGTAAACCGGTTCCGTGTTATACGGCGTGGTCCCTTGATTTACCTAACTTTAAAATCTAGCTAATAACTGTTTTAGTTCTCACACCAGTCCCATGACTGACTCAGAGTTTATTGTTTCTACCTAAACTCTGGATGCCCGTATTTTCCACACCGGCAGCTAGTAGTTTCGGTTTTCGCAGATATTTCTTTTCCTAAGATCCTGGATTACAGCTGGAGCTATTTTCGGAAAGCTTTGTATCCGTGTATTTAATTCAGTTGTGTTAGTCATTGTATTTATGCATTTAAATTTCCGCTGCTATGTATTTTAAATCTCTGATATTTTTCTGTGTAATATTTGTTCATACTCTGATATATTCTTGTACTCTGATGTAAATTATTGTAATAGCAATGAAATATTCTGTTGTTTATGTTTCGATGAGTCGTGTTGTCAATTCAATCCGGGTTTTCCCGTAAGGGGAAGTTTAGGTCATCTCAGTTTGGTATCAGGGCTTTGGTTTACAGAGCTCGGGAACAAGGCCCATTTGAATAAAACGAAAGAATTCATCAGAGATAGGATTAGCAGTATCCTATAAGAATAACTCATTAGAGATAAGATCAGTAATATCCTAGATTGAGTTTGAAGAGTGTTATTTATTTTAAAATCAAATTAGTTTTGAAATATTATATCTATTATACGTATTTGAATATTTTATTTTATACTGAAATTGGACTATTAAGTGTAAGAAGAGTTTGAATATATGCCTTTCAAGCATGTATTCGAAGTCTCGAATATACTGGGTAGATATAGAATCACACTCTAGTTGCCCGGAGATGACCCTGATGATTGTTATAGCATCATCAGTATTTATGTTCGAGTTTCGAAAGTGGGATATCTATATATCTCCAATCGACTGGTGTGAGAATCAAAACTGAGATACAGTTTATTGTTTGTGATTTAACACTAGAAATAGGATTTTTGAGTATACATAAAAGTTATATGATTGAAAAGCTAATTAACTAATTGATTGCTGATTTTGTTGTATGATCATTAGTTTGTCTAATAAAAATATTGGAATAATTAAACCAATAAGAGATTGAAAGGTAAATTTTAGCCAAATTGAATCAAATATTGAATTGAATTGAAAATTGATTAGAATTGCATATATGTACATGTATATATAATGAACAGGTCATAGCATGGAAGCTAAGAAGAGGAATAAAATTGTATGCCAGACAAATAGGTACATATTTACTGTATTTATTAGGGTTTGATGATTTTATGAGCCGATTGGCTAGCCGCTTGGCTTTTTCTTTTGGATTGATGAGGGCCCTGTGAGGCATGTTGCAGTTTTACCGATCAGCCCGTACAAAGAGGTTATGGCGAAATTTTTCGAAAATTTAGGGTGTTAGCCAAATTTTTGAGAAATTTGAAAATTCTTAGAAACTGAAAAGTTGAAGAATGAAAGCCAGAATGAAAGTTGAGTTGGTTAGTTAAACAAATTTCAGCTCCGTTCCTTTTCGAGGATGAAAAGATTATAAGTGGGGGAGATTGTAACAACCCGGAATTTCTGAACCAATTTAAAAAATTTATTTTAGCAATTTTAATGGATTTTGAATATTTAAAATGATTTATTTTAAATAATAACGACTAAAAAATTTATTTAAATCGAAGTTAGTATATATATAAAATGAACTCGAAATGGTGTGGTAGTTTGAAATTTTGGTTTTGAACTTTAAACGAATGTACATAATTCAAAATAAATCGGATTTCAGTAAAACAAGAAATATTTGAATTTATTTAATGGTATCTTTCTAACGAATGTGAAAAATTGAGATTTCACTTTATAAATTGTAAGTTATGTCCAGTTTAAAATTTAAAATAATCGCTATGGAATTTATATACATTTCAACATAATATAAAGCCTTAAAAATAGCCATTTTGCAAGCGATCTCCGTTTTCGACGAAACCACTTTTGTTGGATCCGGAATATCAAATTATTGCTAGATTTCAAATTTCATAATTTTTGGATTTAATATGTGATCGTGGTAAATTTAAATGTGTTTTAGCAGTTTCAGTTTGAATTGGATCGACCAGAATATGGCTATTTTTCAAACGGCTTACAAATTCAATGAAATTAGTTTTGTTAGGACCGTATCGTCAAAACATAGCTAGATTTATTTATTTTGTAATTTTTGAAGTCAGTATGTGGCCCTGGTAAATTGAAATGTACGTTTGAATTCAATATATATTGATTTATATTTTAATTTTGATGAAAACTGATCAAAATAGTAGAATTACTTACGAAAAATATCCCATTGTGTCCGGGACAGCGGTATTTAGCTAAGGGCGACAGTCGTTGGGGTTGATTTGGAGTTCGGAACGATAAACAAATAATAGCGGAATTAAACAATATTAAAAATAGGGTATATATACCCGCTAATTTAGGAACCCTAGCTGCATCATAACAGGCCACCTCTGTACAACGTTTAAAGGCTATGATGCTCTGATTTTCATTCCAAAATTTCTCCTAATCCACATAACCATTTCAAAAACATAAAATATGAAAATCGAAGATCTCTTCACCACGTTAAATCCATACGGGGTTGATAAATTATGGTTGCGTGGTTCTTTCAAATTTTCTGCTCAAAGTGCATGCGTTCGAGGAGGATTTCCGATTGAAGGGGAGAGCCGAGTGGGCCCACGTTGGTGGCGCCGGTGGAGAAGTGAACGACGGACGTCGTGGCAGGTCTGGATGGTTGTCTGGAGCTTTGGGGCTCGTCGACGATGAAGGGTTCTTGGTTGAAGAATGGGTTCGCCTGTGTACAGAAGGGTTTACGGGAGTATGATAATTAAAGGAGGGTTAAGTTTATTTAACTAATAGTTAGTGTAATTTAATAACTTATTTAAATTGTTTAGTGTTTAAATGGTCATATCTCTTTCAAATGGACGAAACAACTTGTGTTGCGATCGTGGAGCCGAGCACTACATGTACAAACAGATTTGGAAGCAAACAAAGACAGCTAGGAATTTAGTTGAATTTAAACCCCATTTTAATTCAATTAAAATCAATCATATTTAACAATTTCTAACCAACCACTATGAGAACTCTCTCGCACTCAAATTATTTTGCAGTTATTATATAATAGATTGCAGACGGGGATTAGTAGCTCCTGACACTATTTTTTTGTACAAATCATGGCTGATTATTTGTTTGGATTGTGATTGGGAGTGTCAGTGATTGATATTGTTGTATATAAAATTATTTATATAAACTGTATATAAAAATTATCTTGGAAAGGAATAAAATAAATATTCATTTAAAAAATTATCATGTACACCTATTTAACTGATATTGGTTGGGACGATAAATTTTATACATCGCCCAACTTCACAAATAATAAGCAGTATTTGTTGTTTGAAAACCCCACATGGGTATTGGGATGATATTTGACATACATTGATCTCAATAATTAGTGGTATGTTAATCAATGGGTTGACAGACTGTATAAGCGTTATTTATTTATTTAATGCTCATACTGTTGTAAAATGCACTCTGGATGTTGTATGAATTTTTAATGGTTGTTTATCATTATTGTTGTATACATGGGATGTATGAAATCCATATAACTGAAATTATATGGTAACTGATTGAGTATGATTTCAGTTCAGAATTAATGAATTTTTTAAAATAATATTCAGTGAATAATCAAAATGTGATTTTGATGTCAAATTTTAGATGGACACGAAAATATTGAAATGTGAAGCCTTGTTAAGTAGTTAAACGCCATTTTAAGACGAATGGGATTTTTTGTTGATTTTATTCATTTAATAATGAATATCGAAAAATCTGATATTTTGAAAATGTTATCATTTTAATATTCTAATGCTATAGAATATTTCAATTTTGATTTAAAATTGAAAATGAAGTTGAAATCATTTTAAAATGAATTTATAAACGATTTATAAAATACGTTTTGAACGAAAATCGATGATATATATGTTAAATATATTTAAATGGCCTGAATAGAACGCGTCGCGTAACGACCATTCGCAAATTTCGACCACTAATTTCAAATTGATGTTACGGGAGACCCGACCGTTGGATTCTCCTAAAACCGGAACCATTAGGTTTGTATCGAAAAGAGATTTCCAATGAATATAAGAGATTCGAAATCTAATGGTTGGATTTTGAGATATATCAAAATCAATTTCAGAAAAGGTTGTTATGGATGCAGTTCGGTGGCCGATATTGTAAACCGACTGTACAAGCGATATTAAAATTAATAAAAATATGGAAAAATTATGTAAATTCATAATAAGAGTTTTGGAAAGATTTTGGATGAAAAATTCCGTATTTGAAAAGATATACATTTTTATCGAAATGAAATAGTTAATAACTAGAATACTAATCCAATTATTTTTAGAAATGAATAAATTGGATTCCTTGATCACACGGATATTGTTGAGGAATTTGGAAGATACAGATATCGCTATTCCCAATACGATATCCGTTGGTTTTAGAATTTGATATTAAATATAAGCCGATATAATTTCTATTCAGAGCCTTGTATTTGATATCAAATTGGATTTGGGGTTTGTCGTGAATGGTGTCTTTACTAACACTGTTCTTAAACCCAGGTGAGAAAAGAATAAATCTTCTAATTACGATTTAGTAAAATTTACCAATTAATTAATTTAATTGGAATGGAATTAGATTTTGGATTTGTCGTGAATGGTGTCTTTATCAACATTTTTCTTAAACCCAGTTGAGAAAAGAATAAATCTTTAAATTAAGATTTAGTGAAGTTTTCCAATTAATTAATATTTAATTGGAATTGAATAAAAGAATTGGATTTTTGGGTTTATCATGAATGGTGTTTTAAATAACACCTGTTCTTTAACCAATTAACAGTGAACAATATGATTTGGAATTTATAAATCTTTTAATTAATATTAATAAAAAATTTCCAAAGTAAAGTGTGACGACCCGAACTTCCTCGGCCTCCGAAGAGAAAAAAAACAGCATATTGTTTGAGAACACGACAAATCAGAACACAAACAGAAGAACATTTCATTGCTTATTACATCAATTTACATCAGAGTACAAGAATATACAGAGTATGAATTAAAAATATCAGAGATTAAAATAATTGTATAGCACCGGAAAATAATACAAAACACAACTAAAAGAGATAAACGGATACAGAGCTTTCCGAATATCGTTCCAACTGTAAACCAGAATCCTGTGAATATAAATCTGCAAAACAAAAACTACTATCTGTCCGTGTGGAAAATAGTGGCACCCAGAGTTTAGGTTAAAACAATAAACTCTAGGTAAGTCATGCAACTGGTGTGAGAACTAAAACAGTTGTTAAAACTTTACTTTAAAATGGAGTAAATCAAGGGACCACGCCGTATAACACGGAACGGGTTTCCTCCGAAGAATACCAGTACATAAAATAAACAGCGCAATGCTTTTTGGAAAAATGAAGCTATTATAAGACTCAGGTCCCATCAACAATGCAACGCAAGCCGGAGGATAGAGTTTTACCTTATAATAGCCAATCATGCTTGGTACATTTAAAACAAATCATTTTGATACTATTATAGTGTATATTATATGAAAACAACTTCAAATATAAATGTATCAATCATAGACAGCATAGTGCCCCGTCCCACTATATCGTCGTACTAGGCTTTATAAATAAAACCGAATGTCACGTATTGGAAATTGGATTTCCGTCATGAGTCGAGGAAAGGGATGTACTCCTCGCCAGCTACGAGAAAATCTAGCAAATGCCTCAGAATCTCCTGTAGTTGACCCTTGGATCCTCCAAGGTCGGTCCTCTCTTACGATTGAGGATTGGCAATTCCTGAACACACGTTTTCCCGCCCTATAGGGCGTCTATGAGCCAGATGACTCAATATCCATCGGCTCCATAGAGACAGATATATTCGAGGTGCATCGCATTCCAACAACCACATAGGTAAAAATATAAAAATGTCTGGGCTTGCAAAACCCTGACACCACTCATAGCTAGAAAGAAACGTCATGTCCTCCTTGGGTCCCTTATCCCATTTTTAACTCATACCGAGATGTGAGGCTCGTGAATTAACGCTATACACAAAGCTATGCTATATTAAAGCCGTGCTTTGATCATCAACCACAAGACTCTGTTTTTCAATAGAAGCTTTGATCATTTGCATCTCATCATGCCACATAGGCAATTCACGCCATGCGACTGATGTCTATCAATATATAACCTCTGAGATCGTACGTCTCAGAGAAGGGCATTAAGAAAGAGAATAAATTCTCTGCCGCCAAACAGATATATATTTAATAGAGATCAATGTTAGCCCTCTTTTTGACACTAATCTCATCGGGCCAAAACCAAAGCCCAAACGCACAACCAAATACAAGCCGCGCTCCAAGAGGCCCATCAGGGGTGCTACATCAAGCAATGGTATATCGGCCCAAATCCAACTCAGTCAGATTGACTGCGCATTACCTGAAAAATCGCTCACCCGGGCGACCGAGTTTCTCGCTTCTAGAAAGAACTCGTCGACCGATTATCTCGGGCCAGCGTGGAAGATTTCTACAGAGCCAGTCCACTTAATATCCCGACTTCCAAGGAGATAAAGGCGGTCAACCATATGTGGGCAAAGCTCTGCCTTTGATATACCTCTCCACGGATGCCACATCAGCCATAACTTTCGAGGATACTATTTATGAGCAGTGGAATCAGTCTTCCAGCCGCAATTCGAGCCAATGGATGGATTCCACGTGTCTGGTCCTTCCCTAAATGGCCGGACCATTTCGCAACAGCCCAAGCAGCATTTTCCACCTATAAATACCTCCAAGCTTAAAGAGAAAAAGGACGACTTCTTTTGGCCAGACGGCTTTCTTCAAACTTTTCATCTCTACTCTCCCCCAGAATCTTAATCTCTCAAAAGAAAGAAAGGAAAATAGTCATTTTCTTTCTTTTCTCCAAACAGAAAAAGCATTGTATTTGTAATAAAAAAAGAGAGAAATAATATATAAAGTGGACGTAGGCATTGTCTTTGCCGAACCACTATAAAAATTCTGTGTGTGCTCCCCGTTCTTTTACTTTTTATTGCGTATTTTACCTTTATTCGTGTGTAGATCACGCGATTGGGGGTTGATCGTCACTAGTGACCAACTTTTGACGTCAACACTTTGGTGCGCCAGGTAGGGGAAGCGCACCGACACTGCCATCGAGCTCCTGCTTATCCCAGGTCATGGCGAACAAACGAAAGAAAGATGCAACATCCTCTCGTCCCGCAAACGCCAATGCAGCTGATGCCGATGCTGCAGAAGCAAGCCACGAAGTTTCCTCTCATGACAACATGTCCCGATTCCTTACCCGGGACGACATGGATAAAATCATGGTCGAACTCAGAGACCATATGACATCTCAGGGTAAAATCCTCGAACGACAACAGCAGTTGATGGATCACCTTCTTGGTCGACTGGAAACAGGGTTGAATGCTTCAACATCAATTCCTCCATCGACCGAAGCTGGGGCAATAACCGATCTTCGGTCTGCACGAAATCAGGCCACTGATCAGGCTACACCTTTATTTCATCCTGGTTTGGTTCCACCAACCGATCGATCCCAGCCGAGAATATCACTTCCCGCAACCAGCGCGGCTTCAACAACAGAACCTCAGGAGGCAGGCGACCAAGATCTGGGTCGTCCGACAAATATGCCTCCACTCTTTAGAACATCTCGACCTACCGAATTAGTCAAGCTACCCCCGGGTCCCTCAGAATCAACGTCATTCCCATTACAACCCGGGATCTTGCCGCAGACCAGTCTAACCACTCTTCCTCTTCAATGAAGAGTTGGAGTACCCTTCCCTTCGAACGAGGGAAGCCACCCTACCATACCGGTCCTCACCGTAGCAGAATAAAACGCTACCATAGACCCTCCTAACCTCGCTTCAAACGGGGGCAACCCTGGCCCCCGAACATCACATGCTATGCTGGATCAGCCTAGACCTTTAGCTACAAATATGGCTCGATCCACAACTCATCAGGTTCCAGAGGGGCCATTCTGCCCAGAACCACCCGCCAGATCTCACCTCCCCTCACACCTTCACTCAACTCTCGGAGATCGAGCCCAGCCAACGACCACCCTTCCGAGCATGCTTTTGCCGGATCCTCGTGCAGAACCCCCTCAGAATGCAGAGTTAAGTTCATGGCAACAGCTCCTCGGAGATGGGAGCCAGCTTGCAAGCATCATCCGACGTTTCACTCGGGGCAATTCTTCGCAGCAAGACACAGACAATGTCAATCACAGCTCCTTCACTAGAGAAATCAGAAATTCTCAAAACCCTCCAGACTTCAGGTTCCCTGCCATCGAACCATACAATGGTCGCATTAACCCGACCATTCATCTTATGCGATACATGCGACATATGGAAGTACTTGGTGCATCGACCAGCTTCATGGCTAAGTGCTTTCCACTCTTTCTCACAGATATAGCTGGTATGTGGTTTCGGCAGCTAACAACGGAGTCGATCAGTAGTTGGAATACTCTGGTCACCCGCTTCATCGAGCAGTTTCGAGTGCATATCTCTCGACAGAAAAGTGTCATGTTTCTATATACCATCAAACAGCGATCCGGAGAGACGTTAAGATCCTTCCTCGAAAGGTTCAACGCAGCCGTATCATCTGTCGATCGGCTTGAGCCATCAAAGATGTTGATGGCAGCCATCGCGGGAGTCCAAAAGAGATCAGAATTCTCGAACTCCTTAACCAGGGTTCCTCCCAAAGATATAGATGATTTCTATTCCGAGGCCGAAAGATTCCTCCAACAAGAGGATGCCAGCCTTGAGATGGAGAGCCTTGAAGTTTTAGTAGCCAAACAACAAGGTCCACTCAACGGCAATGGCCAGAATAAAGGAAGAGGAACGGCCCTGGAAAAGGATAAACACAATGTACGATCTCGAAATGAAAACAAATGTAATCGGTACACCGAGCTCAATTCCTCTTTGCTCGATATCTATCTCGATATGCGCGAGTCCTTCCCCACTCCAAGGCCACCTCAATGAGAACCGACCCAGATGGAACTTGACTCTGGCAAGCATTGTATATTCCACAACGTAGCTGGTCATAATACAAATGATTGCCGACATCTGCGCGATCTCATCAAAGGGCGAGTCAGAAAAGGGCAACTCGCTGAGTATGTCAAAAATCGCGCCCCGGCCATGCCGCCGCGACCTTCTGCACAAGCTCCTCAGGCTGGTCCGCAAGCTCCTAGAAATGGAAAGGACCCTGAGACTAGCACTCGCGGCATTATCATTAATTAGATTTTTTATCTTTTCTCTCGATGTATTTCTTTCAATAATAGGGACGCCTTGATGCTATGTAATCAATCGTTGTCCCCGTAGATTTTCTTTGTAATAGTTGCTTAGCAGTTATGAACTTTACTTTTTGCAAAAGTAGATCGATTGTTGAAAAATTTCTAAGCCGAACCAGATTAGTGTTCGCCATTAAGCCGAGCATGGTTAATGCTCGCCCCCCTGTTCTATGTGGTTAGCGCGAAAGGCCAACACTACTTCAAACACCTACTCTTTCAAGTGAGAGAGGTCGCTTATTCTTAAACACGAGTGTGGATTACACTCTCTTTCTTTACACCACGAGCGTGCATAACTCGTTAAACTAACTAACCCAACATGAGTTGAGCATGAGAAACACTTGCCCTAAGCCGAGTATGGTTAATACTTGCCCTATCTAAGCCGAGTATGGTTTATGCTCGCCACTAAGCCGAGTATGGTTTATGCTCACCACTAAGCCGAGTATGGTTTATGCTCTCCACCGAGCCGAGTATGGTTTATGCTCGCCACCCTCTAAAGCCAAGTGGAATAAAATGCTCGACCCATGGTTTGTTTTGTATTTGCAGGAACCAACTTTTGTACCAGTAGCGATCATCATCTCGGCCTTAATACAGTTTCCGATAGTTGTTGGTTTTCTGGCCTTAATACGACCTGGCATGGTCGTTGGATTTCTGGTCTTAATACAATATCGGACCGTCGGTTTTCTGGCCTTGATATGGTCTGGCGCGACCATAGCAGCTCGAGCGTTTGTGCTTCAGTTCAGATTTCAGAATACACCTCCCTCTGTCGATGAAGATACATTCTGAGGGGCAAAGTGTTAGCCCTCTTTTTGGCACTAATCTCATCGGGCCAAAACCAAAGCCCAAACGCACAACCAAATACAAGTCGCGCTCCAAGAGGCCCATCAGGGGCGCTACATCAAGCAATGGTATATCGGCCCAAATCCAACTCAGTCAGATTGACTGCGCATTACCTGAAAAATCGCTCACCAGGGCGACCGAGTTTCTCGCTTCCAGAAAGAACTCGTCGACCGATTATCTCGAGCCAGCGTGGAAGATTTCTACAGAGCAATTCCACTTAATATCCCGACTTCCAAGGAGATAAAGGCGGTCAACCATATGCGGGCAAAGCTCTGCCTTTGATATACCTCTCCACGGATGCCACATCAGCTACAACTTTTGAGGATACTATTTATGAGCAGTGGAATCAGTCTTCCAGTCGCAATTCGAGCCAATGGATGGATTCCACGTGTCTGGACCTTCCCGAAATGGCCCGACCATTTCACAACAGCCCAAGTAGCATTTTCCACCTATCAATACCTCCAAGCTTAAAGAGAAAAAGGATGACTTCTTTTGGCCAGACGACTTTCTTCAAGCTTTTCATCTCTACTCTCCTCCAGAATCTTAATGTCTCAAAAGAAAGAAAGGAAAATAGTCATTTTCTTTCTTTCTCCAAACAAAAAAAGCATTGTATTTGTAATAAAAAAAAAGAGAGAAATAATATATAAAGTGGACGTAGGCATTGTCTTTGCCGAACCACTATAAAAATTCTGTGTGTGCTCCCCGTTCTTTTACTTTTTATTGCGTATTTTATCTTTATTCGTGTGTAGATCACGCGATTGGGGGTTGATCGTCACTAGTGACCAACTTTTGACGTCAACAATCAATCAACACATAATAAAATCCAATGTCAGACACACAACCATTTACAAGTTCGTTCTGGATCTGAACGAAACCGGAGGCACCTTATTCCTCGTCCCGTATGTCCAATACGAGAGAGAGCTCCTCGCATATTCGAGCGATCTCCAAGTATGTCTGGATGATCACCACTTATTACCTTGCCTTGGGTGTACCGCCCAATCAAGACATCAGCAATCATCCAAACGATGTGAAGACCTCCGGTCTTCAACCACCATCTTCATCGTCGACTTATCGTCGAATCAGTTCTTCAGAATGGGTATAAACCCAACCTTTCCGAATAACTCGCGTATATATATCAAGTGCTATAAAACACAACATACGCCTCATTCCAATTCTGAATATTGTTTTATTTAAATATTCATATCCTTTGGGAAAGGTTCCCATTAATTTTATCAAAGATAAATTCTTTTCAATTTATTCTTTAATCTTCCTTTGGATATCAATTCAAACCATATTAAGGTTTTCCAAACTAATCGGGATTAGCGCACCTTACCGAAGTAATCATTTGGTTAATTTCCCAATCCCGACCTATTCATCCCAAGGAGCAAAACTGGTCATACCCCATATCTAACACCATGATGTTATTGGAATATTTAATTACCATTTCACGTTTAAATCTAATTAAAGATTTAACTATCGCTTGGAGCAAAACTGGTGATACTCCACTCTTGATCATTTCCCAACTTTAGTAATTATATTATCATTTCACATTTTAATCTTTCCAAAAATTAATATTAATGATTATTTAAATTTGGAAAATTAAACATGCCGCATCGACAATCTACACCGTATTATTGATTTCTGCCTATATGTAACCTCTAAGCTTGTACGTCTTAGAGAAGGGTGTTAAGCAAGAGAATAAATTCTCTGCCACCAAACAAATATATATTTAGCAAAGATCAACCATACAGTTCGAAATACAATGATCGACACGTAGTCCTATCTTTAATTGGGTTAAAGAACTAATGTCATTTAAAACACAGTTCACAATAAACCCAAATTATATTCCATTAATTATGGAATCTTCACGGAAAACAGATCAATATATATATATAGTCAATATCAATTTCCGTATCCGACTAATAATATAAAAGGAATAACGACAAAGCCTTTTAAATTCCATATATATTAACAGTCTTCCTCCACAGAAGCTCATTTCGATTATTATGAAATCGAATTCCATTCAATTCCAATTTAGTATATTAAATTGGAAAACTTTACCTTTGAAAATTTCCACTAAATCTTAATAAAAAGATTTATAAATTCCAAATCACATTTCACTGTAAATCTGGTTAAAGAACGGATGTCGTTAAAAACACAGTTCACAATAAACCCAATTTACATCCCATTTTATTTCAATTAAATGTTAATTAAATGGAATCTCCAATAATCTTAGTTAAAAGATTTATTCTTTTCACACGGGGTTTAAGAATAGTGTTATTTAAGACACCATTCACGACAAACCCAAAATCCAATTCTTTTATTCAATTCCAATTAAATATTAATTAAATGGAAAACTACACTAAATCTTAATTAGTAGATTTATTCTTTTCTCAACTGGGCTTAAGAACAGTGTTAAAGAAGGCACCATTCACGAAAAACCCAAAATCCAATTCAATATTAAATACAAGGCTCTGAATATAAATTATATCGGCTTATATTCGATATCAAATTCTGAAATCAACAAATATCGTATCGGGAATAACGATATATATATCTTCCAAATTCCTCCACAATATCCGTATAATCACGGAATCCAATATCGAAATATTCCGATGATAGTTTCGATTCAAATCCATTCCAATTCATATATTGGAAATTCTGGTTATTTTTAGAACCATTTCAAATCCAATTTATTTATTTAAAAATATTGGATTTATAATTCTAGTTCATAACTAGTTCATTTCGATAAAAATATATTTTTATCTTTACAAACGTGGAATTTTTCATCCAAATTCTTTTCACATCATTTATTATGATTTTACACAAATTATTGATCTTTTTAGTAATTTTATCAAGGCCCATACAGTCGATTTCCATAAACGATCATCGAACTGCACTTACAGCGACCTTTTCCAAATTTGATTTAGACATAACTCCAAATCCAACCGTTAGATTTCAAATTCCTTAAATTCGTTGGAAATCTCTTTTCGATACGAACCCAACGGTTCCGGTTTTAGGAGAATCCGAAGGTCGGATCTCCCATACTGTCAATTCAAAGTCAATGGTCGAAATTCGGGAACTGCCGCGGCGCGACGTGTTCTATTCAGACCATTAAATATGTAATATACATATATTATATATATTTCGTCGATTTCCATTTAAAACGTAATTTATAAATCGTTTTAAATTCGTTTTCAAAACGATTTCAACTTCATATTCAATTTCAAATCGAAATTGAATATTCTATATCGTTAATATATAAATGATAATATTTTCAAAACATTAGATTTTGAAATAACTTCCTTTTCGATATTCATTATAAAAATGAATAAAATCGATATAAATATCCTTCATGTCAAAATGGCGTTAATCTAATCAACACTACTTTATATATTTTAATATTTCCGTATCCATCCCAAATCGAACATCAAAATCATATTTTGATCCATTACTGAATATTATTTTAAAATATTCCTTATTTTAAAATATTCCTTATTTTAAAATATTCATTATTTTAGAATATTTGTTCTTTCTGAATTGGAATCAGACACAGTCAATTACCATATAATTTTATTTATACGGATTTCATACACACGCATACATAACAATAATCAAACACAATCAACCATCATCCAGAGTGCATTACACAACTGCATAAGCGTTAAATATGAACAATTAACATACAACTAAATATTAGGATTAGTGTATGTCCAATATCATCCCAATACCCATTTGGGGTTTTCAAACAACAAACACTGATTATTATTTGCGTAGTTTGGCGATGTGTAAAATATATCGTTCCAATCAATATCAGTCAAATGTGTGTACATAAACAAATCGTCCAATTTGTAAATGAAAATTTATTTTATTCATATACACGTTAAAAATTATATTTTTAACTATAAAATGTTTATTTCAACACATGAATATTTTATACAGTTCATTTATACAATAAAAATGATATTTTTATTGTTTTAACATTTTTAGAAAATTTCGGCAGCATAACGGCGTGATACTAGAACCGGAATAAGGTCTAGCCTTATCCCTCGCGTAATAATGGCTCGCACCATGTACAAACCAAATTATAATCAATCTATTTCATTTTCCAAACCAAATTCAACCAAATAATCCAATCAACCAAACAACCAAACAAACATGGTTTCAAACAAAGGTGTCGGGTGCTACTAAGCACCGTCTGCATCCTAGTATATATATATTTAACTAGAAAATAAATTAAAGTGAGAATTTCTCACCTTTGGGATCCACTCCTCCAGTTTTATTTCTGAATTTCTGAATCATTTGGATTTATTCGAAATTCCAACGCAGTCCTTTTCACGCTGTTCATAATAAAAATCACATTTCTAATATGATGTTTATATATTGAAAATCATATTTTTATCGCTTCATTCAAATAAATAAAGTTCATATTTTTATCGCTTCATTCAAATAAATTAAAAATCATGTTTTTAATTTGCTACTTATATAAAAATAATATTTTTATATTCTCTATTATATAAAAATCATATTTTTATTTCTACTTAATGTATATAAAAATCGAATTTTTATCGCTACTTCATATATATAAAAGTCAAATTTTTATCGCTACTTTATATATATAAAAATCAAATTTTTATCGCTACTTCATATATATAAAAATCGAATTTTTATCACTATATAATAATCGATTTTTTCTATAGCGCTTTATACATAATAAAAATCATAACTTTTCATTATTAAAAATATATACTTCCTAAGATAAAAATCATAACTTTACTTTATTAAAAATCATGTCTTTTTTATAAACAAAAATCATATCTTTCCTAAGATAAAAATCATAACTTTATCATATTAAAAATCGTATTTTTATCATATTAAAAATCATATCTCTATAACACTACAACAAAAACAACATATTACAACTTTAATTTTACAACGGTGGTAAAATCACCGTTGTAATAAATGTTTTTTTATAACTTTTTTCCAGAAAAGTTGTAATAAATTTATTTTTAACAACTGTGTTATTTTGACAGTTGTAATAAAAGCCTATCACAACTTTTATTTTTTGACTGTTGTAATATATGACTACACTACAACAAAAATACCATATTAATAATTAATAAAAATTCGATAATCAATAAAAATATTAATAATCAATAACTATTGTTTAATAATAATAATAAATAGTTATTTGAAAATATGTAATAACTAATATTAATAATTTCTTTTCGCTATATAATAATTAATAAATAATAATTATGTATTATTATTAGAAATTAAAAATAAATAAATAAAAATTAGCTTTTAGTAATGAATAATTAATTTTAGTAATCAATAAATAAGAAGTAAGAATCAATAATAAAGAAGTAATAATTAAATAATTACTTTTAAACATTTCAATAAAAAATTCAAGCAAATTATATGATATTCTATTACATTTTTTCATAAAATAAAAAAAGAAAAATCATTAGATTAATAAATAGCTATTATATATTATTTAACTTACCGTATTAAATAACTTTCAAAATAGTAATTATTGATATTAAATTACTAGTTTATTTTGCCACTTGTAATAAATGTCTAATAATCAATATTACCAATTAATAATCAATATTACCAATTAACACTACAAAAAAACCCGCAAATAGCGGTACGGTAGATTTTAGTAGCGAAAAACACCGTCCCAAATTGGCGATGGATTTCCTGGAATTTGTAAGGGATATTATCTATGATTTTTTATTTCAACTTACTTTAAATTATTACCATTGAGTTTTCATTTCTTACGCTAAAGCACAGCAAATGCAGTGATTTACCGTCATCAGTTTGTAACGAACCAGTTTTCAACACTTTTTATATATGAGATTTATTTGAATTGATACTTAGGAAATTTATACTTGGTTAAAATTTTGAAATTTAGTCTATTCTAATATGGTTTTGGATTGATTTTTTTTATAAGCGTGAATATTAAATTATCTTTGAATCTAAAATTTGTTTGTTAAATTGTAACGGTATTAATATTTTAAACTAATTGATGTTTAATGTAGAGAATTTTTAATTTGGTTTCTCAATTTAAGTTGGGAATTTATTTATTTTATTTTGAATTTTAGTTTTAAAATTTACTTAAGCTTGTATTGAAAATATTAAATAAATTTATATTAGATTTAAATTTGGTTAAATTTTTTTATATGTATTTTAGATTGTATTTAGAATTATATGCACACACTAGTATTATTTTATAATATAATAGTGTATAGCAATTGGTAAATATACCTTGGAAAATAGTGTTTATTTAACTTTACACTTGTAAAACAATTGAAAGAGGAAAAATACACTTGTCCTTGATTTGGGAAAATGGCTTTCCACGTGCCCCTTTTACTCCTCTTTCTAGTTACCTGTATACGAGAAAAATAGAACCCATTTATTCCCCCTTTTTTATGCCTCGTTCATTTCATTTTTCCCTAATTTTTTTTCCAAATCCCTAAATTAAAACCACCGTAAAGCCGCCGCCACCCTAAGTGCCATCTCTCCGCCTCCTGCTTGCTGTCAAAATCAAACCCATCTCCAGGCCCGGCCTTTTACCAAAGCCACAGAAGCGTCCGCTTATGGCCCTGAAATTCGCAGGGCACCAAATTCACGCCGTACAGAATCGAAAAAATATTGCAATCCACGAGCTACAGAACCAGCGATCGATGGCGACTGGAACTCCTTCTAGGCCGCGAGAGATTGTTTCCATCTCCTCTTGCAGCTCCATCTCGAAAGCTAGGGCACAATCGGACAACACAAAGCTCCATCTCCTCGACAGCTAGGGCACAACATGAACTGGCAAACAACACACAAATTCTTAAATTCAATTGAAGGTACTAGTACTACTTAATTTAGATTTTAGTTTTCGTATGTTTCAAAATTTAAATTGTTGGGTTAGTTTGGTTATTTTACGCTAATTACTAAATACTTATCACTGTGATAGTTTTCTATGTGATTAATGTATTGCTCTCTGTTCCTAGTTTGTGGAGTATTTAGTTTAGACGTTTGAACTGATATCTTTTATCATTGAATCCATCCGAAAATTGTATTGTTTAACTGTTAAAAAAATCACTATGGCATATGATACCACAGCTTCAATGGAAATAGATATTTTTGAAATGCTCACTGTTAACTATAGAATTATATACACACTGCAAATCTATTCAGAAGAAAAGATATCCAAAAGCCTTTAGAAGTGTGCAGCAATATAATAGCAAGGCCAAAAGCTTTCATCAGCCTTCCAATGGCAATGGATAGTAAAAAAATAGAGAAAATGTAGGCTAGAAAGAAAGAAAATGCATGATTCATTTAAAATAGGACCAAAGATGCAGTATGAAAATAACATGGGTTCCATTACAGATTACCAATGTTTATTGAATATAATTCTACCGTAGCAAGATACAAAATATGTCAGCAGTGGTCACACTAACCAATATTTTAGAAGTCAATAACATAAGCAGAACATACCCATTGTGATAAGTCTGGTTTATTGTTCAATGCTAGAAAAAAACTATAAATTTCCTATATATAAAATGTTGTCTGGGAGCAAGTAACAAAATATATTAGCCTTTCGTGTTACCAAACGTATAGTTGAAAATATATTAATTACTTTCAAACCTTTTCAAAGATTGTCTCACCTCTGTGACAACCATATGATGCAATAATATGAAGGAGCAACTGCTGGGGAGTTTAGTCCTCATTCATTTTCTATTTGCAGATGTTGGCTATAGGTATTTAGTTTTAGTTGTAGCTATTACAACTGCATGATATGATCAATTTACTAGTAATTTTGCATGTCAAAGACTTAAAAATGTTCATGATCAATTAATTAAATTTGCTATATAACTTAAATTATTGTTACAAACAATGTTATTTCTTTTTGTTCATCTGCTTGTTATTTATATATAAAAATTATTTTGATTATTTAATTAACGTTGATAGCATTAGTTTTTATATAAGGGCCTTGGTTTTGTAATTGGCTTTAGGCATCAAAACTTCTAGGACCGGCGCCCATCACCCTCGGCCTCCGTCACCGTTCACCCTCACCGCGCCTGACTGGAACAATCGCCTCCTTTTCGAAGTCAACCGCAACAGCCACATCTCAAATCGAAGCACCTGCGCCTCTGCCTGTTCAAGCCACCTTTTCCTTTTTATCCTCGTGCTGCCGAGAGCGTGTGACCATCAAAACGCTCTCCTCAGTCGAGTCCAAGCCATCGCTGCTGCTTTATTGCGCCAGAATCGCTGCTGCTTTATTGCGTCGGAATCGCTGCTGCTTTACTGCGCCAGAATCGTTGCTGCAAACCGTCCGCCGTCTTCGACTCTGCCATCCAAAGCCAACGCGTCGAGCCCACTACTTGCACCGTCTTCCTACCACGTTCAAGGTAAGATTTTCACTCACGATTTTCTTTTAGTTCAAGTTGTTGACCTCAATAGTAAACTGGAATATAGCTGTATATACTTTAATGTTGAGTTGCATGTCCATACCTTGTATGTTGTACTCATCTGTACTGCCGTGTTCAACAAATTGGTTGTGTCCTAAGCTCTTGGTTCATCCCTTGTACTGCCATGTTTAACAAATTGGTTGTGTCCTATGCACCTTTATTCGTAGTTTCAAAAAAATTTATTTTATCTTTCTTTCTTTTTATATTTTTTGATGTTATTCTACTACATTCTCAGGTGGTTACAGAACATTAGAAGAGCTACTTGAAGTTATAACATGGGCTCAGCTTGGCATCCATAAAAAACTGGTTAGTAATAGTTAAATAACTCATGCTTTTTTCTGTTTGCGTGTGTTTCTTTCATATGTATATAAGATAATTTTTTCAGCAATTTCATATTATGTTGCAGGTTGGCTTACTGAACATGGATGGTTATTACAACTCTCTTCTGACCTTCATAGACAAAGCAGTGGATGATGGTTTCATCAAGCCTTTACAAAGGAATATCATCATCTCAGCTCCTAATGCTAAAGAACTTGTTCAAAAAATTGAGGTTTCATTTAATTTATTTTCTCTATTTCATCCATACTTTTACTTATGAAATATATATACATATATATATATATATATGATAGTACAATTACTGATAATAGTAGGAGTTAAAAATAAAAACTGGAGTTATATACCACAAAGTTTTCATTTTGGGTGTCTAATACTGGTGCTAATCCAGGCTGATATAGTTTATGTTTTAGAACAGTAGCACCGAAAAGCCTCATCATTTTGTACCTCTGCTATACTTTTGTATTTTGTCAATCAATTATTATGTAAATGTTTGTATAAATATAATCAGGATATATGTTTAACTTGCAGCTTTTGCATTTGATCATATCTTTGCGCTTGCATCATCCAATAGTTGAGTGCTTCTTCTTTGGTATATATGTACAATGACACTTTCAGGCTTTGAGCCATTTTTTGCCTTTATCTACATCTTTGTTACTCACTTTTTTCCCTTCTTGTTTTTAGTTTTCTTTTTGTTAGATGTATTTTATCTAGCTGTAGTCTATTCTGTGTCTTCGTCGCTCATCTTTACGCGTCAACTCAAATTATCTCACGTCTTCTCAATTCGCTCTTGGCTAATAGCCGATCCCTCATCTCCTCTAAATCACTGATGTTCATAGAAATTGCGACTGCGAATCAGGATTCCAAAATGGAAATCGACACCACAGGTACGACAAGCTTTATCATAATTTTTTTACTGCTCTTTCTTCTGATTTTTGAATTTTCGTAGGTTGCTAAAATAATTCTTTGAACTTTCATAGGCTGCCAAAATAAAAATAAAAATCTTTGAACTTTCATAGGTTGCTAAAATATATATCCACCAAATCAAATAAACAACTATGCTTTGGATGTTCTGATGTATTTTGTCTACCAAAAAAAGAAATATATTGACTGCTCTGGACTCTCTTCCAAGGTTTATATCTGTACTAAATCTCTTCATTGCATGTATGATAAGTTTATATTGTTGGTAAAAATGCAACTGGTATTTTGAACTTGCAGGCTTTCATGGAAGGAAAAAGCTTTTGAATGTGATCCCTATATGGTGGGTGCATGTCAACCTTTTCATCTCAGATTTACAAATCACTATAGTTTCCTTCTCCTTCATACTTTTGTCACAATAACAATATAAATGAGCTTGCACCTCAAATGATTTTTTTTAATTTTTTTTTTGCAGTCCCACCATGGACCGTAAGGTTGGAAAGTTTGGATTGATGTGGCGGTGGATCCTGATGCTTTCTTGTGGAAGCCGAATTACGAAATGACTACCATTGGAGAAGCTGTTGGATCAACTGTGGCTTGGAATAAAAATTACGTTGCCTTCAATTAGAGTGCTTTCATAGGGTATGCTTATGTATCTTTTGTGGATATAGCTTCTATCTTTCTTATGTGTTAGATCGATGTATGCATTTTGAAACGGTTATGTTTTTTGTGATGGATTTAGTTGGTGATGTACTATGTGTATGTTGATCGAATATTATGTTAATTAATATATATAAATGATTCCGTATAGTTATATTTGTTGCATTGAAATATGAATCATATTAGTATTAATATATATGAATTCTTTATATTATTAAGGTGTATATAAGTTACAACAGCGAAAAAAAGTTGTAATAAATCATTTTACAACGGTGTGAAAGAGTTGTAATAAAATTTATTACAACGGTGAGTAAAAGTTGTAAATACCCTATTTCACAACGGTGTTGCAACGGTGTAGAAACGTTGTAAAAGATATAAGTATATTACAACATCTTAATACACGACGGTGGCTCCACCGTTGTAAAAACCTTTTACAACATTTTTTCACCGTTGTAATATGGTATATTTCACAACGGTGTTGCAACGGTGCAGAAACGTTGTAAAAGATATAAGTATATTACAACTTTTTAATACACGGCGGTGGCTCCACCGTTGTAAAAACCTTTTACAATGTTTTTGCACCGTTGTAATATGGTATATTAGTTGTAGTGTAAATTCCATTAACTATAAAAATCTCGTTTTTAAAACAAATCTACCTATATAAAAATTTAACTTTTAAAACAATGCCATATATATAAGATCAGTTCTTTAACAATGTTTAAATATATATAAGAAAATCAGATCTTTAACAATTTTATTAATATATAAAATCAGTTAAGAAAAAATAACTCACTGTCGATCGAACGAAGAGGGGGGAGGAGGGGATCGCCGGTCTGGAGAGGCGGGCAGGTGGTTCTGGCGACTGGCAGTGGTTGGCTTGGGGCTATGGCGGTGGAACGGAGGGCTTTTGAGTTCGCGGTGGGGCTTCAAGAGGAGGGAGAAGCGGCAGATGAGAGGGGGAAATGATCGGAGGGGCGGCGGTGAGTGGAGGGTTCGGCGGAGGAGGCGCGTGACGCGGGGACAGGAGGCTAGGGCTGAGCGACAGATCGGTGGACCGGGTTTATTTAGTTTCTTTTACGAGTTCTGAAATGAGAGGAGAGAGATAATGGGGGGCCTAGTTTATAAATATATATTTATTTAATTTAATCTCCAAAAGTTACTTTTCCATTCGAACTCCAAATCGAATCCAACGACTATCGCCCCTAGCTAAATACCCTCATTGCGAACACAATGGGATATGTCCCGCAAGCTGATTAGACTGCTACGACCAGTTTTCATTAAAATTAAAATATAAATCAATATATGTTGAATTTGAACGCACATTTTAATTTTCCGGGGCCACATACTGACTCCAAAAATTCCCGAAAAATAAATCTAGCAACGTTTTGATGATACGGTCCTAGCAAAACTAATTTCGTAGAATTTGGAGACCGTTTGAAAAACGGTCATTTTCCAGTCGGTTAAATTCAAACTGAAATGACCAAACACGTTTAAATTCACCACGCTCATATATTGATTCCAAATATTATGAAAATTGGAATCTAGTAATGATTTGACATTCTGAATCCAACAAAAGTGGTCTCGACGAAAATGGAGTGGTTTGCAAAATTGCTATTTTTATGGGCTATATATTATATAAATTCCATAGCGACTATTCCGAATTTTCAACTGGACAAAACTTTTTATTCCCGCAACAAAATCTGGATTTTTCACATTCGTTGGAAATATATTTTCAAACAGATTCAAATATTTCTGGGTTCACTAAAATCCGGTTTATATTGAATCCTGTACATTCATTTGAAATTTGAAATCAAATTTTCAAACTACCGCGCCATTTCCAATTTATTTTATAATTAAAATTGATATTTGAATTCTAATTTCGATTTAAATAAATTTATACGTTCTAATTCTATTGAAAATAAATTTCTAGTTGTTATTTTTTTAAAATAAATCATTTTAAATATTCAAAATTCATTAAAATTGCCAAAATAAAAATTTTAAATTGGTTCTGATTTTCCGGGTTGTTACATAAAGTTTTTCCAATTTGATATATTAAATTGAATTGAATGGAATTCGATTTGGTAATAATCGAGATAAGCTTCGGTGAAGGAAGGTCGTTACTATATATGGAATTTAAAAGGCTTTGTCGTTATTCCATTTATATTATTAGTCTGATACCTGAATTTATATTGATTATACACTGTTATGATTTTCGTGTAGATTCCGTTTTGATGGAAGAAGATTTTGGGTTTATCGTGAAAGATGTTTTAAATGACATTGGTTCTTTAACCCAGTAAATACAGGATTATTTCCTAAATTTGAATAATCATTAAATAACGATTTTTCGAGATTAAAACTAAGTGGAGTTTTAATGAATCTTTAATTAGATTGAAATGTTAATGTCGTAATTAAATTTGCCAAATTTGAAAAGTGTTCTAAAATAGAATATCACCAGTTTTACTTCATGCCAAATTTGTTGTTACAACACTTGATTATAAGATATGCGAGTTATTCGGAAAGACCGGGTTTAACCCATTCTGAATAATTGATACGATGACTAACGGTCGAAGAGATTGAAGATGGTGCAAGACCTACGATCTTCACATCGAATGGATGGGTTGCTACAGATGCCCATGATTGGAGTAGCTACCTTGAAGGGGCTACAGTGGTAGCCGTCCGGACGTATTTGTTGATTGTTCGGATATGCGAGGGCCTCTGTCTCCTGTATTAGACATACGGGATGAGGAATAAGGTGCCTTCGGTTTCGTTCAGATCCAGAACAGACTTGCAAATGGAAGGTGAGTCTGACATTGTATTCCATTATGTTGTATTCGTTGATCTCTGCTAAATATATAACTGTTTGGTGGCGGAGAATTTATTCTCTTGCTTAACACCCTTCTCAGAGACGTACGAGCTTAGAGGTTATATATTGGTAGAAATCAATAGTATGACATGGATTGATAGTGTGGCATGCTGAGATGCAGTGATCCAAACTTTTCTTAGAAAGCAAAGCTTTGTGGATGATGATCAGAGCATAGCTTTAATTAACATAGCTTTGTGTAGCGTTAATTCGCGAGCCTTATACACTGGTATGATGGTGAACTGATGGTCAGGTCAGTATGCTTTTGAGATGAGGATAGACACCCTTAGAGGTGTCTTGGATTCGGTCGACCGAGATGAGCTGAGTGTGGTCGCTCCACGCTTAGAGGGATAGGGCACACCCCCCGATTCCCATAAGGATAGAGTAAGCGGTGTTTTCCCTAGCTGGGACGTAAGCCGCAGTGATACTTGATTTCCCAAAACGACGGATGTGCATTACGGTATTTTATCTAGGTGGGACGTAAGCCATTGTGTATTGCACTACACGATAGATCTTTCGAATCAAGAGCCATCAATATGGAAATCCAAACTTCCAATACAACATTTTGCGGTTTTAATTGTAAACCTATGTATGGCGACATAATATATGGTACCTATGTCGTCTATGATTGAAACATTTATATTTGAAGTTGATTTTTTCACTTACAGTAATAATAAAAGATAAATTTCGCATACCAAACATATTTGGCTATTATAAGGTAAAACTCTATCCTCCGGCTTGCGTTGCATTATGTGATAGGACCTGAGTCTTATAATAGCTTCATTTTTCTTTAATTAGCATTGCGCTGTTTGGTTTATGCACTGGTATTCTTGGGGGTAAACCCGTTCCTTGTTATACGGCGTGGTCCCTTGATTTACCTAACTTTAAAATCAAGCTAATAAACGTTTTAGTTCTCACACCAGTCCCTTGACTGACTCGGAGTTTATTGTTTCTACCTAAACTTTGTGTGCCTATATTTTCCACACGAGCAGCTAGTAGTTTTGGTTTTCGCGGATATTTCTTTTCCCAGGATCCTGGATTATAGCTTGAGCTATATTAGGAAAGCTTTGTATCCGTGTATTTCATTCAGTTGTGTTAGTCATTGTATTTATACATTTAAATTCCCGCTGCTATGTATTTTAAATCTCTGATATTTTTTTGTGTAATATTTATTCATATTATGATATATTCTTGTACTCTGATGTAAATTGTTGTAATAGCAATGAAATGTTCTGTCGTTTATGTTCTGATGAGTCGTGTTCTCGGTTCAATCTGGGCTTTCCCGTAAGGGGAAGTTTGGGTCGCCTCAGGTTAAGTAAGCATTTTTTTTGGATCTCGGAACTGGATAACTATATTATTATTATTATTATCACCTATTCAGCTGTGTACTTTAGTTTCGTGATGGATTCAGTTTTGAGCCTTAACCGATGCTCTACTGAGCGGAACTTATGCTATCTGTATGGGCACTAAAAAAAATTGTTACTCTATGTGTACTGTTTGGAGCAATTATTGCTCACAGTATGGTTGAAGGATTTGGTTATTGGCATCCATATAGTAGCAACAAAACTTTGTATTTTACTTTTGTTTTTTGAACCAAGTCTAACAACCTATGTTGTAATCCAGTAAGTACATAAATAAATAGCGGATGGTATTTTTTCCTTCTGTACAGATATGCAGTATTTATAAATATACATACATACATATATATATATATATATATATATATTTTAATGACTTTCAAATCATATATCAGTTTGTATGAATTTGATATTGATATTTCAGGTATATGGTTAAGATAATATGCAACCAAATTCAAATACATTTTTTTGGTGTCTCTTTACAGCTGTAAATATTTTACATTGGTAGTGAATTAATTGAAATAATATGTCGCCAAAGTGACCTCTTTTATTTTGGTGGTTCATGAAAATGTTTGATATTTGTGTGCAGTTATTCATGCGAATATTAGTCGGTCCAAAGGAAGGCTAATGTTTGGCCAAATCACTTACACATGTGTGATGATAAATACATGACAATTATAAGGATTTAAGAGTGAATAATTAATCTGCCAGAAGGAAGATTGTTATTTGAATTTTATTTATTGTCAGTATTTGCGACAATAGTATCACTTGCAATTAATATTACTGTCCAAAGACTTGATATTAATGTTGTACTAGATATCTTGAAAAGAGAACTACCAATTATTTGAATTTACTACTGTTTATTTATAATTTAAGCATACTTAATTGATTCTTTTATTGATTACAGTTAATTTGACTATGGTTTTTGCCAATCTTAACAATATTCCTATTCTGACTGGAACAAACTTCAAGAATTGGAAAGAGAACTTATTGCTTGCTCTTGGCTGCATGGATCTTTACCTTGCACTTAGGATGGATGCACCTACCCCTCTTACGGATGAAAGTTCTTCTGATGCTATAAAGAACTTTGAGGGGTGGGATCGTTCAAACTGCATGAGTTTAATGATCAAAAAACGCTGCATTCCGGAGGCATTTAGGGGTGCAGTGTCTGAAAAGATAACCAATGCATAAGATTTCCTTGCTGAGATTGAAAAAGGTTTTTCCAAAAACGATAAGGCGAAGACAAGCATGCTTTTGCTACGCTTGATTTCCATGAAGTATCAAAGCAAAGGAAACGTAAGGGAGTACATAATGGAAATGTCTAATGTTGCTTCAAAAGTTAAGGCACTTAAGCTAGAGCTTTCAGATGATTTGCTCGTGCATTTGGTATTGATCACTCTTCCTTCATAGTATAACCAGTTCAAAATCAGTTATAACTATTAGAAGGAGAAATGGACTCTTAATGAGCTCATTTCATACTGTGTACAAGAAGAAGAGAGGTTGAAGCATGATAAGACTGAAAGTGCTCATTTGGCCTATACCCCTAAGGGAAAAGACAAAATGAGAAAGAAGGATAATGAAGCTGCTAAGGGTCCGACAGAAAAGAAACAACAAATGGAAACTGATGGTTGTTTCTTTTGTAAAAAGGCTCGACATTTAAAGAATGATTGTACCAAGTATCACGCTTGGCGTGTTAAGAAATGTATTTCTTTTGCTTTGGTCTGTTCTGAAGTAAATTTAGCTATGGTACCTAAAAACAGTTGGTGGATGGATTTCGGTGCCTCTACCCACATAAGTGTTTTATGCAGGGTTGCCTGAGCTACCAAAATCCAACTGATGCTGAAAGATACATCTATATGGGTGATAGAAAATTGGTTCAAGTGCAAGCTATTGGTCATTTTAGGTTATTATTAGGAACTTAGTTTTATTTGGATTTATTTGATACTTTTGTTGTACCGTCATTTAGATGTAATTTGGTTTCTATTTCTAAATTGGACAAATCTAGTTATTCTTGTTCATTTGGGAATGGTATTTTTAGTTTATCAATAAATGCAACTCTTGTTGGAACTGGTTCTCTTAATGTTTGTGATAACTTATATATGATTGATGTTAATTCATCTTATAGTGAACCCTTGCATGTGGAATTACATGGTACTAAAAGGAAAGCTAATAAAGATAATTCAGTCGCATTATGGCACAAGCGCTTAGGTCATATATCTAAAGCTAGAATTCAAAGGCTTGTGTCAGATGGCATTTTGCAATCCATTGATTTTTCGGACCTTGATGTCTGTATAGAGTGTATCAAGGGAAAACAGACCAAATATAAGAAAATAGGTGTCAATAGAGCAACCAACATCTTAGAATTGATACATACGGAGATTTGTGGGCCATTTCCTAAGGCATCATGGAATGGTCAATGATATTTCATCACATTCATAGACGACTATTCAAGATATGGCTACCTATATCTTATACATAATAAATAGGAATACTTGGACATGTTCAAGAAATTTAAGTTAGAGTTTGAGAACCAACTCAACAAATGAATAAAAACTGTCAGATCTGACCGTGGCGATGAATATTACGGTAAATCTGACGGATCAGGTGAACAATGTCAAGGACCATTTGCCCACTTCCTAGAGGAATGTGGAATAGTCCCACAATACACTATGCTAGGTTCACTTAGCATGTGTGGTGTTGCTTAGAGACGAAACCGAACCCTTAAAGACATGGTAAGAAGTATGATTTGTCATTCTACCTTACCAAAATCACTTTAGGGAGAGGCATTAAACACAGCAGTTTATATCCTTACTAGGGTACCCACTAAAGCAGCTGCCAAAACATCTTATGAGCTTTGGACAGACAAACAACCCACTCTAAAGCATTTTCATATTTGGGGATGTCCAACCAAGGCAAGGCATTATAGGCCCAATGAAAGAAAATTGGACTCTAAAATAACGAGAAGCTACTTTACTAGTTATTCTAAGTGATCTAGAGGCTATAAATTTTATGATCCCACAGTAAGGAAATTTTTTGAGACCGGAACTGCAGCATTTTTTGAGAATGTAGAGTTTGGGGGGAGAAATAAAGTAAGAAACATTGCTTTTGAGGAGGAATCATCATCTATGATATCCACTAAGGTTACTTCTTCAGATGATATGACGGTTATTGTGCCTGTCATTTATCAAGAAGTAAATATGGAACCTCAATAAGACAATGTTGAAGAAAATCCCTTTAAAGTTGAGGACAATGTTATACAAGAACAAACTCAACAACCTCAACAATAATTACCATTAAGAAGATCCACTAGAGATAGAAGAAGCGCCATTCCAGATGATTATGTGGTATTTCTTCAAGAAATAGAGGAACATAATGGATTGGTGGAAGATGATCCTATCAACTTACACCGCCATGCAAGATATTAATTCTCAAAAGTGGATTGAGGCTATGAGTGAAGAGTATAAATCCATGCAAGACAATAAAGTTTGGGACCTTGTCCCTTTGCCTGAAGGTGCAAAACCCATTGGTTGTAACTGGATATTTAAAACCAAAAGGGATGCCAAAGGTAAAGTGGAAAGGTATAAGGCACGTCTTGTAGCAAAAGGTTTTACTCAAAAGGAAGGCATCAATTTTAAAAAGACTATCTTTCTGGTTTCATCGAAAGACTCTTTTAGAATAATTTTGACGCTTGTTGCACATTTTGACCTTGAGTTACATCAAATGGATGTTAAGACTGCTTTTCTCAATGGAGACATTAAGGAAACAATCTATATGGTGCAACCAGAAAACTTTGTGTTTGGAGATCCAAAGAATATGGTTTGCAAATTAAAGAAATCCATTTATGGACTCAAATAGGCATCTCATCAGTGGTACTACAAATTTCATAATGTAATTACCTCATTTGGTTTCGAGGCGAACATTATTGACAATTGTGTGTATCACAAGTTCTGTGGGAGTAAGTTTGTATTCTTGATTTTATATGTTGATGACATATTGCTAGCCGGCAATGACTTACGTACATTGCATGAAATCAAGAGATTTCTTTCAAATAACTTTGAAACGAAAGATCTTGGCAAAGCTTTGTATTAGGAATCCAAATACACCGTGTCCGTTCATGTGGTATTCTTGGATTATCATAAAAGAGCTATATAGAAAAGGTGATTGAAAGGTTTGGAATGCAAGATTGAAAATTAGGAGACACCCCTATCGCTAAAGGAGATAGATTTTGTCTCAAAAAATGCCTTAATAACATCCTTGAAGCTAAGGAAATGCAGAAAATTCCTTATGCATCTATCGTAGGGAGTTTGATGTATGCTCAGGTGTGTACGCGTCCAGTTATTGCGTACATCGTAGGAGTATTAAGTAGATATCTTAGTAATCCTGGAATGGATCACTAGAAAGCAGCAAAAAGTGTTATAAGGTATCTTAAGAGAACAAAAGACTATATGCTTACATACTGTAATAACCCGAAAATCTGGGCCAGTTTAAAATTTTTATTTTGACAATTTTAGCGAATTTTGATTATTTAAAATGAATTATTTTAAATAATATCGACGAGAAATTTATTTTGAATATATTTAGAACGTATATATTATATACGTCGTCGTTAGAATATAAATATTTATATATAATTATAAAAGGAATTGAAAATGGCGCGGTAGTTCGATAATTCAATTTCAAACTTCAATTGAATGTACCGGGTGCAAAACAATCCGGATTTTAGTGAAACCAAAAACATTAGGATCTAATTGATGATATATTTCCAACGAATCCGAAAAATTAAAATTTCATAGCGGGAATCAAAAGGTATGTCCAGTTGAAAATTCTGAATAGTCGCTATGGAATTCAGGCCCTTAAAAATGGGAATTTTGCAAACGACCTCGGATTTCGACGAAACCACTTTTGTTGAGTCCGTGTTGTAAAGTTATTGCTAGATTCCAAATTTCATAATTTTTCGATTTAATATGTGAGCGTGGCAAAGGAAAACGCGTTTGACCGGTTTCAGTTGATTTTAATCGACTAGAAATTGGCCATTTCTCAAACGGTCTCAGAATTCGACGAAACTAGTTTTGTTAGGACCGTATCGTCAATACGAAGCTGGAAAATATTTTTCTGGAAATTTTCTAGTTAGTATGTGGCCCCGGTAATTTGAAATGTACGTTTAAAATTCAATATAGTGATTTAAATGTAAATTCAATGGAAACTGATCGTAACGATCGAATCGGCTTACGATACATATCCCATTGTGTTCGGAATGGGGGTAAAACGCTATGGACGACAGGCGGTGGGCCCCGTTTAGAGGTCGTATGTAAAAGTCAACTTTTTCAAAAATAAAATAATTAAATAAATAAAAAAAACTTTTTCTCTTCCCTTATATCAGCCCCCCCCCCCCCCCCCCCCCCCCCGTTAAAAACTGAAATCAGAAAAACAGGAAAAAAAAGAAAAGAAAAAGAAAAATCGAGGAGGGGCGCGAGCGGCCTCCTCCATGCCGCCGCCACTTCGACGAAGTCGCCCCGCCTCCAATCGACATCGCGCCGCAGATACCCCCACCGCCCCTCGCCTTGCCTTCTCTTCCCCTCTCCGTTCGAGCTCCGCAGTCAAGCGACGCAACGCCACCATCCAAGCCACCTTCGATGCAGCCAACTCCAGCCACCGCGAGGATCGAGACCCGCCTGCGTCAGTCCCTGCTCCGACGAGCACTGCTCCAGCACCCCCGCGCAGCGCTTCCGCCTCTTCTTTGCTCGATCCGAAGTATGTGTTCCAATTTGAATTCATTCGCAGTTTTATTATTATTATATGATGAGAAAAAAAATCTGATTTTTATGTGTTAATTAGTGAAATAAAAATTAGATTTTCTTTATACTGAATAGCAAAGGAAAGTTAGGATTTTTAAAGAAGGAAAGGTCGGATTTTTAAAGAAGGAAAGTTAGGATTTTTAATCAAAGAAAGAACGGATTTTTAACTATATAAAGAAGCGATTTTTATGAAGACAACATAAAAAAACGAGATTTTTATTTATGTAGCGATATAAAGGTGTAATCTTTATATAGAAAACAACGAAGTAAAAATTCGATTTTTATATATTGAACAGCAAAGTAAAAATTCGATTTTTATATATTGAACAGCAAAGTAAAAATTCGATTTTTATATATTGAACAACGAAGTAAAAATTCGATTTTTATATATTGAACAGCAAAGTAAAAATTCGATTTTTATATATTGAACAGCAAAGTAAAAATTCGATTTTTATATATTGAACAACGAAGTAAAAATATGATTTTTATATATTGATTAGCGAAGTAAAAATTCGATTTTTATATATGTAGTGGCTACGGGCAACGAAGTTGACAAAGATGCGATAACGATGAAGATTTCCTGCATTGGAAGTGTCGTGAAGTTGGATAGCTATTGGTGAGAACTTCTCACCCTTCAAAATTCATTTCTATTCAATTGTGAAAACCTGTAACTTCCCCGTTTAGGTAAGCGGCGGATAGTTCGAGAACAAGCCACAACAGAACGCATACAAAAGAACATTTCATTGTATATTACAACAATGCATCAGATTACAAGAATATACAGAGTATAAATGAATAAATATTACACAGAAATATCAGAGATTTAAATTACATTTAAATACATAGCAGCGGAAAATAATACAATACACAACTAGAAGAGATATACGGATACAAAGCTTTCCGGATATCGTTCCAGCTGTAAACCAGGATCCTGTGAATATAAATCTGCAAAACCAAAACTACTAGCTGCCCGTGTCAAAATAAGGGCACCCAGAGTTTAGGTTAAAACAATAAACTCCAGGTCAGTCATGTGACTGGTGTGAGAACTAAAACAGTTATAAATCTTTATTTTTAAAGTTACGTAAATCAAGGGACCACGCCGTATAACACGGAACGGGTTTCCTCCCAAGAATACCAGTGCATAAAACAAACAGCGCAATGCTAAATAAAGAAAAATGAAGCTGTTATAAGACCCAGGTCCTATCACACAATGCAACGCAAGCCAGGGGATAGGGTTTTCCCTTATAACAGCCAAAGAATGCTTGATATGTTTTAAAACAAATCATTTGATACTATAGTCAGTGCATAGTGTATAAAACAACTTCAAATCATAAGTATCAATCATAGGCGGCATGAGCGCCCCATCCCACTATGTCGCCATATATATGATTACAACTAAAACCGCAAGATCACGTATTTGGAAATTGGATTTCCGTCATGAACCAAGGCAAAAGATAGTCCTTACCGAATTCGAGACTGCCTAGCCCGAGTCTCAGGATCAGAACGCATCGACCCTTGGATCGTCAGGGCCGGTCCACACGGAGTGCATTAAAATGCCTGAGCACTACGTTTCGCCGCCCTTTGGGGCGTAAGCGAGCCAACAAGTGACTCCATCGGACCCGGATCGTCCGATCTAACCGAGGCGCCTCGCAACAGCAACAACCACATAAGTCAAACTCGTCAGGGCGTGTAAAACCACTGACGCCACTTTTAGCTAGGAGGAAACGTAGGCCCTCCCAGAGGTCCTTTCTCCCGTTTCTGGTTCATACCGGGGTGTGAGGCTCGCGATTCAACGTTACACAAAGCTATGCCACAAAGGCCGTGCTTTGATCATCAACCACAAGACTTTGCTTTTCAACAGAAGCCTTGATCATTTGCCACTTAGGCATGCCACACAGGCAAACCATCCTATGCAACTGATATCAGTCACACAGAATGAAATCCGATGTCAGACACACAGTCCATTTACAAGTCCGTTCTGGGTCTGAACGAAACCGGAGGCACCTAGTACCCCGCATATCCATCGATCTCCAAGTACGTCTGGACGATCACCAACTGTTTCCATCTTCTTGGGTGTACAGCCCAATCAAGATCATCAGTAATTACCCAAACGGCGTGAAGACCGCCGGTCTTCGACCATCGTCTTCATCTTCGACTTATCGTCGTATCAGTTATTCAGAATAGGATAAACCCGGTCTTTCCGAATAACCCGCGTATATTTAAATTAGTGTTACACAAACACAACATACGCCTCATTCCAATTCATCAGTCACTAACCGTAAATTAATCAAGAGAATAATTCCCCAAATATTAACCCCGAAGGCCGAAACCAACATCAGATCAATATCCAGAAAACCATTCTGCTTGGCTAATCGACAGTTAGTTTCTAAATTTCACATTCATAGGGAAAGGTTCCCATTAATTTTATCCAAGATAAATTCTTTATATTTATTCTTTAATCTATCCTTCTGAATTTCGATTCAACTAGTCGGGATTAACGAACCTTACCGAAGTAATCATTTGTTTTAATTTCCCAATCCCAACCTATTTATCCCATGAAGTAAAACTGGTAATAATTCATATCTAACACCACAGTGTTATCGGTAAATTCAATTACCATTTCACGTTCAAATCTAATTAAAGATTTAACTATCGCCTGGAGTAAAACTGGTGATACTCCATTCTCGGTTATTTCTATCTAATTAAAGATTCATTAAAACTCCACTTATTTTTAATCTTTAACTGGGTTAAAGAATCAGTGTCATTTAAAACACAGTTCACGATAAACCCAAAATCACATTCCATTAATTACCGGGTTAAAGAACGAGTGTTATTTAAAACACTGTCCACGATAAACCCAAAAATCAATGTCAATCCAATTCCAATTAAATATTATTTAATTGGTACACTTCATTAAATCTAAATAAAAAGATTTAATCTTTTCTCAACTGGGTTCAAGAACAGTGTTAGTGAAGACACCATTCACGACAACCCTAAATCACATTTGATATTCAATACAAGGCTTTGAATAGAAAATATATCGGCTTATATTCAATATCAAATTCTACGATTAACAAATGTCGTATTGGAAATAACGATATAAATATATATCTTTCAAATTTCCATAATAACATCTGTATAATCACGAATTTCAACATCGAAATATTCCGAAGACAATTTCGATTCAAATCCACTCCAATGCAATCATTGGAAATTCTGGTTATTTTTAAAACCCTTTTTCAAATTCAATTTATTTATTTAAAAAAAAATAGAATTATAATTCAAGTTCAAAACTAGCTTATTTCGATAAAAATCTATTTTTATCTTTTCAAATATGGAGTTTTTCATCCCGATTCTTCTCAAATCATTTCTTATAATTTTACACAAATTATTACTATTTTTAATAATTTTATCAAGGCCCGTACAGTCAATTTCCATCTATGGCCATCGAACTGCACTTACAGCGACCTTTTTCGAATTTGATTTGGACGTATCTCCAAATCCAACCGTTAGATTTCAAATTTCTAATATTCGTTAGAAAGCTCTTTTCGATACGAACCCAACGGTTCCGGTTTTAGGAGAATCCGACGGTCGGATCTCCCGTAATATCCGTTCGAAGTCAATGGTCGAAATTCGCGAACTGCCGCGGCGCGGCGCGTTCTATTCAGGCCATTATATTATATATATATAATATATATAATATATATTTCTTCGATTTCTATTTAAAACGAATTATATAAATCGTTTGGAATTCGTTTCAAAAACAATTTCAACTTCTATTTCAATTCAAATCAAAATTGAATTCTTCTTTATAAATTCGTTTTAAAATTCATTTCTATTCAATTCAAATTTAAATTCAATTTGAATTCATTTCAATTCGTTTAAATTCAATTCGAATTCGAAGTCGTTTTCAATTCATTTCATTTCGAAATCGTTTTCAATTCATTTCATTTCGAAATCGTTTTCAATTCATTTTGAATTCGTTTTCAATTCAATTCATTTCGAAATCGTTTCAATTCAATTCATTATGAAATCGTTTTCAATTCATTTCATTTCGAAATCGTTTTCAATTCATTTCATTTCGAAATCGTTTTCAATTCATTTTGAATTCGTTTTCAATTCAATTCATTTCGAAATCGTTTTCAATTCAATTCATTTCGAAATCGTTTTCAATTCATTTTGAATTCGTTTTCAATTCAATTCATTTCAAAATGAATAAAATCGATATAAATATCGTTCACGTCAAAATGGCGTCAATCTAATCAACACGGCTTCATAAATTTCTATTTTCAAATATTCTATTTCAAATATTTCTTTTTCAAAATAGTTGTTATTATCAAAATATTTCGTTCAACACATGACCAATCTCAATGGATGAGTACTGTCAACACATGAACCTTTATTTTATATTGATAAAGATGTAAATTTTATTACTAAAATATTTCGTTCAACACATGACCAATCTCAATGGATGAGTACTGTCAACACATGAACCTTTATTTTATATTGTTCTTTATTTTCTAAATTGGAATGAGGCCCAATCAATTACCATATAAAGTTAATTATATGGATTTTCATACAACACATGTATATAATAGCATTGAAAAATAATCAACCATCAACCAAAGTGCACTACACTGTATAAGCATCAAATATAGATATCTAACGCTTATAACAGCCTGTCAATCAATCGATCGACATATTTAATCAATCAGGATGAGTGAACTTCAAATTTCATCCCAACACCCGTGTGGGGTTTCAAACAATCAAACACAGATTTTTATTCGTGCAGTTGGGCGATGTGTAAAATTTATCGACCCAATCAATGTCCTTCAAATAGGTGTACATAAACAAACCGTCCGGTTTGTAAATGAATATTTTATTTATTCACATTCACGTTAAAAATTATATTTTTAACGATAAAACATTTTATTTCAACATATGAATTTCTATTCAATTCATTTATTCGATAAAATGATATTTTTATTTTTCTAACTTATTTTAGAAAATTTCGGCGGCATAACGGCACGATACTAGAAACGGGACGAGGCATAGCCTTATCCCCGGTCTAGTAAAGGCCCCCGCCATTCACACATCAATCAAATTCACCAATCAACCAAATTCAAATCAAATCATCTAACTAATTTATGCAACCAAACAAACAAGTCCATGGTCTGTGGACGATTGTGTCGGGTGCTACTAAGCACCGTCTGCATCCTAGTGTATATATATGAATAGAAATGAAATTGAAAGGTGAGAAGTTCTCACCAATAGCTATCCAACTTCACGACACTTCCAATGCAGGAAATCTTCATCATTATCGCATCTTTGTCAACTTCGTTGCCCGTAGCCACTACATATATAAAAATCGAATTTTTACTTCGCTAATCAATATATAAAAATCACATTTTTACTTCGTTGTTCAATATATAAAAATCGAATTTTTACTTTGCTGTTCAATATATAAAAATCGAATTTTTACTTTGCTGTTCAATATATAAAAATCGAATTTTTACTTCGTTGTTCAATATATAAAAATCGAATTTTTACTTTGTTGTTCAATATATAAAAATCGAATTTTTACTTTGCTGTTCAATATATAAAAATCGAATTTTTACTTCGTTGTTTTCTATATAAAGATTACACCTTTATATCGCTACATAAATAAAAATCTCGTTTTTTTTATGTCGTCTTCATAAAAATCGCTTCTTTATATAGTTAAAAATCCGTTCTTTCTTTGATTAAAAATCCTAACTTTCCTTCTTTAAAAATCCGACCTTTCCTTCTTTAAAAATCCTAACTTTCCTTTGCTATTCAGTATAAAGAAAATCTAATTTTTATTTCACTAATTAACACATAAAAATCAGATTTTTTTCTCATCATATAATAATAAAAAAACTGCGAATGAATTCAAATTGGAACACATACTTCGGATCGAGCAAAGAAGAGGCGGAAGCGCTGCGCGGGGGTGCCGGAGCAGTGCTCGTCGGAGCAGGGACTGACGCAGGCGGGTCTCGATCCTCGCGGTGGCTGGAGTTGGCTGCATCGAAGGTGGCTTGGATGGTGGCAGTGCGTCGCTTGGCTGCGGAGCTCGAACGGAGAGGGGAAGAGAAGGCAAGGCGATGGGCGATGGGGGTATCTGCGGCGCGATGTCGATTGGAGGGGGGGGGGGGGGGGGGCGACTTCGTCGAAGTGGCGACGGCATGGAGGAGGCCGCTCGCGCCCCTCCTCGATTTTTCTTTTCTTTTTTTTTTCCTGTTTTTCTGATTTCAGTTTTTAACGGGGAGGGGGGGGGGGCTGATATAAGGGAAGAGAAAAGGTTTTTTTTTTATTTAATTATTTTATTTTTGAAAAAGTTGACTTTTACATACGACCTCTAAACGGGGCCCACCGCCTGTCGTCCATAGCGTTTTACCCCCATTCCGAACACAATGGGATATGTATCGTAAGCTTATTCGATCGTTACGATCAGTTTCCATTGAATTTACATTTAAATTACTATATTGAATTTTAAACGTACATTTCAAATTACCGGGGCCACATACTAACTAGAAAATTTCCAGAAAAATATTTTCCAGCTTCGTATTGACGATACGGTCCTAACAAAACTAGTTTCGTCGAATTCTGAGACCGTTTGAGAAATGGCCAATTTCCAGTCGATTAAAATCAACTGAAACCGGTCAAACGCGTTTTCCATTGCCACGCTCACATATTAAATCGAAAAATTATGAAATTTGGAATCTAGCAATAACTTTACAACACGGACTCAACAAAAGTGGTTTCGTCGAAATCCGAGGTCGTTTGCAAAATTCCCATTTTTAAGGGCCTGAATTCCATAGCGACTATTCAGAATTTTCAACTGGACATACCTTTTGATTCCCGCTATGAAATTTTGAATTTTCGGATTCGTTGGAAATATATCATCAATTAGATCCTAATGTTTTTGGTTTCACTAAAATCCGGATTGTTTTGCACCCGGTACATTCAATTGAAGTTTGAAATCGAATTATCGAACTACCACGCCATTTTCAATTCCTTTTATAATTATATATAAATATTTATATTCTAACGACGACGTATATAATATATACGTTCTAAATATATTCAAAATAAATTTCTCGTCAATATTATTTAAAATAATTCATTTTAAATAATCAAAATTCGCTAAAATTGTCAAAATAAAAAATTTAAACTGGCCCAGATTTTCGGGTTATTACAATCTCCCCCACTTAAAACTTTTCGTCACCGAAAAGGAACAAAGTCGAAAGTGGTTTGATTAATCAACTCTACGTTCGATCTGGCTTCCATTCTCCAACTTTTCAGTTTCTGAGAATTTTCTAATTTTCAAAAATTTGGCTAACACCCTAAATTTTCGAAAAATTTCGCCATAACCTCCCCTGCACCGGGAGCATCGGGGAATCTCAAATAGCTTCCCCGGTCCTTCAGATCTCAAAAAGAAAAAGAAAAAGCCAAGCGGCTAGCCAATCGGCTCATAAAATCATCATCACCCAAACAAAACAGTAAATTATGTAGTAAACATGTACCTATTTGTCGGGCAAACAAATTTTATTCTCTGCTCTAGCCTCCTTGCTATGACCTGTTCAATGTAAGTATATGTATATGCATGCAAATGCGACCAATTTTCAATACAATTCAATATTTGATTCAATTAGGCTAAATGGTTAAAAATTAGCAAACAACACAATCATCAATCAATTAGTGGATTAGAGTTTCAAATTCATAATTTTGATACATATACTGAAAAACTTGTTTTTGATGCCAATTCACAACAATGTGTTCTAGCTATATATAAGTTTTGGTTCTCACACCAGCCTAATGGAAATATATAGAAAATCACACCTTCGAAACACGAACATAAATACTGATGATGTCATGACAATCATCAGTACCATCTCCGGGCGACTAGAATGTGATTCCATATCTATCCAGTATATTAAAACTTTGAATATACGTTTGCAAGGCGTATATGCAAATTCTTTATATACTGAATTGTCCAAAATCAATACAAATAAATAATCAAATACGAATAGTTGATTTAAATTTTCAAAACCAAACTTGTTTCCTCTTTGAAAATTTACTCCTCACACTCGTTCTAGGATACTACTGATCCCATATCTAACGAGTCATTCTCATTGGATTTTACTAATCCAATATCTGATGAATTCTTTCGTATGGTTCTAATGTGCCTTGTTCTCTAGCTTTGCAAACCAAAGCTCTGATACCAACTGTGAAAACCTGTAACTTCCCCGTTTAGGTAAGCGGCGGATAGTTCGAGAACAAGCCACAACAGAACGCATACAAAAGAACATTTCATTGTATATTACAACAATGCATCAGATTACAAGAATATAAAGAGTATAAATGAATAAATATTACACAGAAATATCAGAGATTTAAATTACATTTAAATACATAGCAGCGGAAAATAATACAATACACAACTAGAAGATATATACGGATACAAAGCTTTCCGGATATCGTTCCAGCTGTAAACCAGGATCCTGTGAATATAAATCTGCAAAACCAAAACTACTAGCTGCCCGTGTCAAAATAAGGGCACCCAGAGTTTAGGTTAAAACAATAAACTCCAGGTCAATCATGTGACTGGTGTGAGAACTAAAACAGTTATAAATCTTTATTTTTAAAGTTAGGTAAATCAAGGGACCACGCCGTATAACACGTAACGGGTTTCCTCCCAAGAATACCAGTGCATAAAACAAACAGCGCAATGCTAAATAAAGAAAAATGAAGCTGTTATAAGACCCAGGTCCTATCACACAATGCAACGCAAGCCGGGGGATAGGGTTTTCTTTTATAACAGCCAAAGCGTGCTTGATACGTTTTAAAACAAATCATTTGATACTATAGTCAGTGCATAGTGTATAAAACAACTTCAAATCATAAGTATCAATCATAGGCGGCATGAGCGCCCCATCCCACTATGTCGCCATATATAGGATTACAACTAAAACCGCAAGATCACGTATTTGGAAATTGGATTTCCGTCATGAACCAAGGCAAAAGATAGTCCTTACCGAATTCGAGACTGCCTAGCCCGAGTCTCAGGATCAGAATGCATCGACCCTTGGATCGTCAGGGCCGGTCCACACGGAGTGGATTAAAATGCCTGAGCACTACGTTTCGCCGCCCTTTGGGGCGTAAGCGAGCCAACAAGTGACTCCATCGGACCCAGATCGTCCGATCTAACCGAGGCGCCTCGCAACAGCAACAACCACATAAGTCAAACTCGTCAGGGCGTGTAAAACCACTGACGCCTTTTTTAGCTAGGAGGAAACGTAGGCCCTCCCTGAGGTCCTTTCTCCCGTTTCTGGTTCATACCGGGGTGTGAGGCTCACGATTCAACGTTACACAAAGCTATGCCACAAAGGCCGTGCTTTGATCATCAACCACAAGACTTTGCTTTTCAACAGATGCCTTGATCATTTGCCACTTAGGCATGCCACACAGGCAAACCATCCTATGCAACTGATATCAGTCACACAGAATGAAATCCGATGTCAGACACACAGTCCATTTACAAGTCCGTTCTGGGTCTGAACGAAACCGGAGGCACCTAGTACCCCGCATATCCATCGATCTCCAAGTACGTCTGGACGATCACCAACTGTTTCCATCTTCTTAGGTGTACAGCCCAATCAAGATCATCAGTAATTACCCAAATGACGTGAAGACCTCCAGTCTTCGACCATCGTCTTCATCTTCGACTTATCGTCGTATCAGTTATTCAGAATGGGATAAACCCGGTCTTTCCGAATAACCCGCGTATATTTAAATAAGTGTTACACAAACACAACATACGCCTCATTCCAATTCATCAGTCACTAACCGTAAATTAATCAAGAGAATAATTCCCCAAATATTAACCCCGAAGGCCGAAACCAACATCAGATCAATATCCAGAAAACCATTCTACTTGGCTAACCGACAGTTAGTTTCTAAATTTCACATTCATAGGGAAAGGTTCCCATTAATTTTATCCAAGATAAATTCTTTATATTTATTCTTTAATCTATCCTTCTGAATTTCGATTCAACTAGTCGGGATTAACGAACCTTACCGAAGTAATCATTTGTTTTAATTTCCCAATCCCAACCTATTCATCCCATGAAGTAAAACTGGTAATACTTCATATCTAACACCACAGTGTTATCGGTAAATTCAATTACCATTTCACGTTCAAATCTAATTAAAGATTTAACTATCGCCTGGAGTAAAACTGGTGATACTCCATTCTCGATTATTTCAATCTAATTAAAGATTCATTAAAACTCCACTTAGTTTTAATCTTTAACTGGGTTAAAGAATCAGTGTCATTTAAAACACAGTTCACGATAAACCCAAAATCACATTCCATTAATTATCGGGTTAAAGAACGAGTGTTATTTAAAACACTGTCCACGATAAACCCAAAAATCAATGTCAATTCAATTCCAATTAAATATTATTTAATTGGTACACTTCATTAAATCTAAATAAAAAGATTTAATCTTTTCTCAACTGGGTTCAAGAACAGTGTTAGTGAAGACACCATTCACGACAAACCCAAATCACATTTGATATTCAATACAAGGCTTTGAATAGAAAATATATCGGCTTATATTCAATATCAAATTCTACGATTAACAAATGTCGTATTGGAAATAACGATATAAATATATATCTTTCAAATTTCCATAATAACATCTGTATAATCACGAATTCCAACATCGAAATATTCCGAAGACAATTTCGATTCAAATCCACTCCAATGCAATCATTGGAAATTCTGGTTATTTTTAAAACCCTTTTTCAAATTCAATTTATTTATTTAAAAAAAAATAGAATTATAATTCTAGTTCAAAACTAGCTTATTTCGATAAAAATCTATTTTTATCTTTTCAAATATGGAGTTTTTCATCTCGATTCTTCTCAAATCATTTCTTATGATTTTACACAAATTATTACTATTTTTAATAATTTTATCAAGGCCCGTACAGTCGATTTCCATCTATGGCCATCGAACTGCACTTACAGCGATCTTTTTCGAATTTGATTTGGACGTATCTCCAAATCCAACCGTTAGATTTCAAATTTCTAATATTCGTTAGAAAGCTCTTTTCGATACGAACCCAATGGTTCCGGTTTTAGGAGAATCCGATGGTCGGATCTCCCGTAATATCCGTTCGAAGTCAATGGTCGAAATTCGCGAACTGCCGCGGCGCGTTCTATTCAGGCCATTATATTATATATATAATATATATAATATATATTTCGTCGATTTCTATTTAAAATGAATTATATAAATCGTTTGGAATTCGTTTCAAAAACAATTTCAACTTCTATTTCAATTCAAATCAAAATTGAATTCTTCTTTATAAATTCGTTTTAAAATTCATTTCTATTCAATTCAAATTTCAATTCAATTTGAATTCATTTCAATTCGTTTTAAATTCAATTCGAATTCGAAGTCGTTTTCAATTCATTTCATTTCGAAATCGTTTTCAATTCATTTCATTTCGAAATCGTTTTCAATTCATTTTGAATTCGTTTTCAATTCAATTCATTTCGAAATCGTTTTCAATTCAATTCATTTCGAAATCGTTTTCAATTCATTTCATTTCGAAATCGTTTTCAATTCATTTCATTTCGAAATCGTTTTCAATTCATTTCATTTCGAAATCGTTTTCAATTCATTTTGAATTCGTTTTCAATTCATTTCGAAATCGTTTTCAATTCAATTCATTTCGAAATCGTTTTCAATTCATTTTGAATTCGTTTTCAATTCAATTCATTTCAAAATGAATAAAATCGATATAAATATCGTTCACGTCAAAATGGCGTCAATCTAATCAACACGGCTTCATAAATTTCTATTTTCAAATATTCTATTTCAAATATTTCTTTTTCAAAATAGTTTTTATTATCAAAATATTTCGTTCAACACATGACCAATCTCAATGGATGAGTACTGTCAACACATGAACCTTTATTTTATATTGATAAAGATGTAAATTTTATTACTAAAATATTTCGTTCAACACATGACCAATCTCAATGGATGAGTACTGTCAACACATGAACCTTTATTTTATATTGTTCTTTATTTTCTAAATTGGAATGAGGCCCAATCAATTACCATATAAAGTTAATTATATGGATTTTCATACAACACATGTATATAATAGCATTGAAAAATAATCAACCATCAACCAAAGTGCACTACATTGTATAAGCATCAAATATAGATATCTAACGCTTATAACAGCCTGTCAATCAATCGATCGACATATTTAATCAATCAGGATGAGTGAACTTCAAATTTCATCCCAACACCCGTGTGGGGTTTCAAACAATCAAACACAGATTTTTATTCGTGCAGTTGGGCGATGTGTAAAATTTATCGACCCAATCAATGTCCTTCAAATAGGTGTACATAAACAAACCGTCCGGTTTGTAAATGAATATTTTATTTATTCACATTCACGTTAAAAATTATATTTTTAACGATAAAACATTTTATTTCAACATATGAATTTCTATTCAATTCATTTATTCGATAAAATGATATTTTTATTTTTCTAACTTATTTTAGAAAATTTCGGCGGCATAACGGCACGATACTAGAAACGGGACGAGGCCTAGCCTTATCCCCGGTCTAGTGAAGGCCCCCGCCATTCACACATCAATCAAATTCACCAATCAACCAAATTCAAATCAAATCATCTAACTAATTTATGCAACCAAACAAACAAGTCCATGGTCTGTGGACGATTGTGTCGGGTGCTACTAAGCACCGTCTGCATCCTAGTGTATATATATGAATAGAAATGAAATTGAAAGGTGAGAAGTTCTCACCAATAGCTATCCAACTTCACAACACTTCCAATGCAGGAAATCTTCATCGTTATCGCATCTTTGTCAACTTCGTTGCCCGTAGCCACTACATATATAAAAATCGAATTTTTACTTCGCTAAACAATAAATAAAAATCATATTTTTACTTCGTTGTCCAATATATAAAAATCGAATTTTTACTTTGCTGTTCAATATATAAAAATCGAATTTTTACTTTGCTGTTCAATATATAAAAATCAAATTTTTACTTCGTTGTTCAATATATAAAAATCTAATTTTTACTTTGCTGTTCAATATATAAAAATCGAAATTTTACCTTGATGTTCAATATATAAAAATCGAATTTTTACTTCGTTGTTTTCTATATAAAGATTACACCTTTATATCGCTACATAAATAAAAATCTCGTTTTTTTTATGTTGTATTCATAAAAATCGCTTCTTTATATAGTTAAAAATCCGTTCTTTCTTTGATTAAAAATCCTAACTTTCCTTCTTTAAAAATCCGACCTTTCCTTCTTTAAAAATCCTAACTTTCCTTTGCTATTCAGTATAAAGAAAATCTAATTTTTATTTCACTAATTAACACATAAAAATCAGATTTTTTTTCTCATTATATAATAATAAAAAAACTGCGAATGAATTCAAATTGGAACACATACTTCGGATCGAGCAAAGAAGAGGCGGAAGCGCTGCGCGGGGGTGCTGGAGCAGTGCTCGTCGGAGCAGGGACTGACGCAGGCGGGTCTCGATCCTCGCGGTGGCTGGAGTTGGCTGCATTGAAGGTGGCTTGGATGGTGGCGGTGCGTCGCTTGGCTGCGGAGCTCGAACGGAGAGGGGAAGAGAAGGCAAGGCGAGGGGCGGTGGGGGTATCTGCGGCGCGATGTCGATTGGAGGGGGGGCGACTTCGTCGAAGTGGCGGCGGCATGGAGGAGGCCGCTCGCGCCCCTCCTCGATTTTTTTTCCTGTTTTTCTGATTTCAGTTTTTAACGGGGGGGGGGGGGGGGGGCTGATATAAGGGAAGAGAAAAGGTTTTTTATTTATTTATTTAATTATTTTATTTTTGAAAAAGTTGACTTTTACATACGACCTCTAAACGGGGCCCACCGCCTGTCGTCCATAGCGTTTTACCCCCATTCCGAACACAATGGGATATGTATCGTAAGCTTATTCGATCGTTACGATCAGTTTCCATTGAATTTACATTTAAATTACTATATTGAATTTTAAACGTACATTTCAAATTACCGGGGCCACATACTAACTAGAAAATTTCCAGAAAAATATTTTCCAGCTTCGTATTGACGATACGGTCCTAACAAAACTAGTTTCGTCGAATTCTGAGACCGTTTGAGAAATGGCCAATTTCCAGTCGATTAAAATCAACTGAAACCGGTCAAACGCGTTTTCCTTTGCCACGCTCACATATTAAGTCGAAAATTTATGAAATTTGGAATCTAGCAATAACTTTACAACACGGACTCAACAAAAGTGGTTTCGTCGAAATCCGAGGTCGTTTGCAAAATTCCCATTTTTAAGGGCCTGAATTCCATAGCGACTATTCAGAATTTTCAACTGGACATACCTTTTGATTCCCACTATGAAATTTTAATTTTTCGGATTCGTTGGAAATATATCATCAATTAGATCCTAATGTTTTTGGTTTCACTAAAATCCGGATTGTTTTGCACCCGGTACATTCAATTGAAGTTTGAAATCGAATTATCGAACTACCGCGCCATTTTCAATTCCTTTTATAATTATATATAAATATTTATATTCTAACGACGACGTATATAATATATACGTTCTAAATATATTCAAAATAAATTTCTCGTCGATATTATTTAAAATAATTCATTTTAAATAATCAAAATTCGCTAAAATTGTCAAAATAAAATTTTTAAACTGGCCCAGATTTTCGGGTTATTACACATACAGAAGATCAAATCTGTTGGAGATCATTGGGTATTCGGCTTCTGACTTTGCTGGATGCCCAGATAGTAGAAAATCCACTTCAGGTTATATATTTCTATTAAATGGAGGAGCCATATCATGGAAGAGTGTTAAATAATCACTCATAGCTTATTCCACAATGGAAGCAGACTTTGTGGCTTGTTATGAGACATCTAACCATAGGAAATGGCTGCAAAATTTTGTCATTGGGCTGCACATTATTGATAGGATTAACAAACCATTAAAGTTATATTGTGACAACAAATCAGCAGTATTATATTCCAATAACAACAGAAGCTCAAGCAAGTCAAATTATATTGACATCAAGTTTCTCGTTGTGAAGGAGAGAGTGCATAATGGTTTGATATCCATAGAGCAAAATGGGACAAATTCCATGTTGGTGGATCAGCTTACAAAAGGATTACCACCCAAGGTCTTTTATGAGCATGTTGCTAAAATGGGTGTATCTTTTATTTAAGGATATTTTGGTTCAGGGGGAGTTTGTAATAAGTTAGTTTTTATGACGTTGCTCTATAATTTGGTTATGGACATACTTTAGTTTTTATTTTCTGATCAGAAATAAAGTCATTTTTCTTTTGCACTCCATTTGTTCATATATATTGAATATTTTGATCTCATTAAAGTAAAGTTGGACCAGTTGGAAATAGACATGTAAAGATCACATTTCATGTAATTTCCATGCTACACGTACGTGATTGATCTATGTCATTTGGTTATTTTAGTATATGTGATCATTGATGGGTTTAGTTACAATAGTAGTGATGAAAGCCGCTTTGGTCCTATATCAACGCAATCAATGGACGAAAGTGTTTTGGATACACCATATTATTAAGATAGCTATTTGAGAGCTCATAAAGTAAATACATTTATAAAGTTACATATGTGGCCCACAGGGAGATTGTTGGAAACATTCAACTTATTGGGGCCACATATGCTAATGTATTGGCTATCTTATGACCAAGTCCGAATACGTGATCTAGTTTGAAATAAATATCTGAGGTCTTTAAGGGTATAATTGTCATGTAATATAATAATGTGTGGATATCAGAGTGATAATTTTGGTTTGTTGAAGGGCCGAACTAAAAATATCACACTACTATATATATAGGGTTATGGTCCCCAAATTACACAAGTTTTCAGTGTATTCTCTTACCTCTTCTATAGAGACATATTTACAGATCTGAGCTTGTGTCAATTTGGAAGGTCAAAAACTCAACCTAATTCTACCTATCAATAAACACCGATTGATTCAGATATGGCTTTCGCTGATCCATTTAATCTTGTTTGGCTCATTCTCGATTGAATCAGTATGGTTATATATGTGTATATTCAAATCCGTTATGAATTATTTTTTAACATGAAATGCTGGTTGGTCAGCTAAGAAAAGAGATTCGGGTAAAATGATAAGCAAACCCGTAGAGGAGGTACATGAGGTAGATTGATTGAATGGATGGAGATAAAACTTCAATTTTCTAAATAAAAATTCGTTTGGTTTACCTTTTTATTCTATTTCTTGACAAAAATGCAAATAGAATGCTATTCTGGATTAGAAAGCAGAAATTTCTAACAATAATCAGAATATCTCTAACGTAAATACTTTCAAAATTATATGCATAGTACAAAGATGATGACAAACTACTATATTTACATAAATTTGCCAGGCCAACAACATTAGTTATTTAACTTGCCATAGTGGTTAGATAACCAAAATTCATACTATAGAGAAAAAAGTGTAATTAAAAACTATAATAACTCAAACAATTTTTTTTATAGCCAATTGTTGGGCGCAATTGAAATCCTACTTGGCAATTGTTTGTGTTAATTTTTCGAATCACTTTTAAATCTCCATTAAATGCAATAAGGTTACATTGGCAATTGAACTGCTAAAACATACACATTAGTGCGAAGTCATTCTATGCATACATCATATCAATAAAATGTGACTGAAATAATCAGAACATCATTTTGATAGTTGCAGGGGAGTTTAACAATGCTATGCATTTGTCACTATGAAAGTGTAAAATGAAACAAATGCTAAATAATTATGAGCATACAACATGAGCTTCGTACGTGATCACATTACATGCTTTGCGCCTGAATTATGTTTTTAGAAACTGTATATTGTAACACCCCATAATTCTATTAATATAAATATTCACAAATTAAAGAATAACTAATCTCAGACGTGAGAATTGCGGGAAACGGGTTGCGCCATTGTGTTCGTCTCGGAATTCTGGTTGAAATAGAGTCCGAGTTTGCGTGATTTGGACTTCGTATGAAGGAGATATGGCCATCAGAAGTTTCATAAAATTCAAAATTCGATGTCAAACAGGCCAGGCGGGAAATTTCTCGCCCAGCACCCTAGGTCGACTGTTGAGTCGACTGGGCAGTCGACACCCCCAGGACCAGGTCGACTACGTAGTCGACTTGGGTGTCGACCTGGTCAAGTCGGCCAGGTTTTGGCAGAGCCCAATCTTGAGCTGCTGATGTGTCTTTAGGGCTGAGTTGGCTAATTTAACGGTTCAGGTTAGTTCTGAGTTGATCTGACGGTCTAAATAAATCCTAAACTCCATATATACCTAGGTAGTCTCTCACTCTAAAATCACATGAAAAATAGAATAGCCGCCGTCATGCCATCGCCATGGAACTCAGTGTAGCCGCCGCCAACTAAGAAGGAAGAAAGCTAATCAAAACTCTAATTCTACTCAACTCTAAAGCAAATCAAGACTCTCTTTCTTTTCTAATTGTGAGTATGATGATCTTAATAAGATTATTAGCAAACTAATTAGATTAAGATGTGATATGGATCATAAGAAAATGATGTGAATTGTCATATATGTTGTTGTAAACCTTATGGTATCATGTATATTGTAAATCCTATGTTATGTGATGATGATATCCTATATGTTGTAAATCATGCTATGATGATATTATATATGTTGCAAGTTTCTATGCTAAGTTGCTATGTTACAAAGCCATGATGTTATTATGTTGTAGTTAGCTTATGAATCATGATGTTGATTATATATATTTGGGCTATGATGATTCACATGATAAATCACATGTACCTATACAAGTTTAGATTTATTAGTATGTATAATCTCACATATTGTATGACATCTATTTAGATCTAGAATTATGACATCTATTTAGATCTAGAATTATGCTATGACATGTGTGAGTTCTATGTGTTAGATGCTAATTCACACCATCATTATGTTGCATAAACCACATATGCAAGTTTATACATGAACTTGGGTTATGATCATATTATGTAAGTTGTGACATTTAACCAAACAAGTTGACACCTTTAGATCCATGACATGTTTAGTTTTATGCAAGTTTCACCCCTATTATGATTAGATCTATTTTATTTGTCTATATGTTGTGATAATTTATCTTTGTGCTATGAGTTAGACTATTCGAGTCTAACGTATAAGTTGCGTTGAATAAGCGAACGTATAACGTGGGGTAGGGGTAATATTAAGGATTTAATATTAAGAAATTGGGGTGCAATTGATATGATTTTGCATACCGTAAGTGGATGGCCATAATTGAGTCAATTATGGACATCATTAAAATTGGAATTAATTAATGATTTGAATAGGGATATATTTAAAACTGGGGTAAAAGATTATAAGTGTTAATCAATGCTTAGGACACGAGGTTGGACTCGTTTGTGACGTAAAACTGCCCGGACCCGCCCGGCAAATCCAGTAGTCACAAATGTCAGCCCAATGTGAGAGGTCCTAGGCCCAAATTAAAGCATAACAGTTGTAAAGACACGAGGTTAGACTCTTTTATGGTGTAAGACTGCCCGGACCCGCCCGGCGAATCCAGCTGCCATAAATGCCAGTCTAATGTGAGAGGCCTTTATGAGGTTATGGCCTGAATGAATTAAGAAATACTTAACCAGATTAACATGTGAAGTGGGACATGGGGGTTAAGTAGGTGCCTTGGGTGGCATGAGGAATCTAGTGGGTGCCTCTAGTGGCATTTGAAATACGATTAGTAAGACTTAAGCAAACACACATGTAAATGAACATGACTAAGAAGAGGGTTAAGTGGGATATACTAGTGGGGACAAGCTTAGGTGGATAGCTTGTGGTAAGTAATTGGGGGCCCATTTCAACCAGTAACCCAAACATATCTTTGTGGGCTCGACCCAAGTCGAGGACGGGACACGCATACTGGGCTTGAATATAAGAGGCCAAACGGGTTAGCGGTGGCAACGCAAGTCCAACGGGTTTCATATGCGTGTGTGGACCCGGGCCGGTAGGTAAGACGTTGTTGCATCGTGTAGGTATAAGCCGTGCATCCTTAGGCTGTTTCGGGTTGCCACTTTAGGGAGTGATACACCCCACTGTAGGACCAGCACGGGTATCTACGAGTAGGGAGCCGATCGAAAGTGGGTAGTGGGGTACACCTAGTGGAGATAGGGGCAGGCGACACCTGTGTAGTCAGCTAGGGGTACACGAAGTTATTTATAAAATTTCTAAGTGAAGCAAGTGGGATCAACCTTTAGGGTGACTGGTGTGGTGCAGTGTAGTAATTATTCGTTAGTATTAGGTGTGCCTTTAACGTTATCTTTATCCGCTCTTCCATACCCAATAGTTCATTGACATTTCCTTGTTTTCCAGCTTATGCCTTAGTCTAGTTATTTTGATAATAGTATTGTTAGGATTATCATACTCGCCAGACTTTATGTCTGACTCCCTCTATTTCTATCTTTTCCCCCCTCCAGGTCCTCAGGGTGGGCCCAGCTCTAGTGGAGCTTGATTGGATTACTTTATCTCTCTTTTGGAAAGCTTGGACCGTTGAAGTAAAGTCCAGCTTGTTATCTTCTTTAATGGCTATTTATATAATGGGATTATGTATTTTGTTTTATCAAGATGGATATTGTACTTGACGCTGATTTTTGGTTTTATGATGTAACAAACATGTTTAATTTCCGCTGCAATGAAATAAAGTTTTAGATTTCCAAGTACTACTTATTATCTGTCTTGTTGTAATTTTTCTGTTCTATATTCACTTAAAACCTCCATGGAAGTTAATGCATTCCCTTTGTGAGTGACATTAATGGACGTGGGGTGTTACACGTGGTATCAGAGCTTAAGGTTACCAGAACAGATAATTTTTTTAGAAAAACTATTTTTCTAAAGTATTTTTGGAAGAAGTGTTTTCAAAAACATGTCTTGATGGGTAATTTAAAGAGGAAAGTTTTTATGGAAAACATAATCCCCAATAGCCATATATCTTTATCTTTCGAATTCTCCATTTTGAATCTTTCCTTTTTCGTTTCAGCATGGCTGAAGATCTTAACCTTCCGGAGGGTGTAACGATACCAGGATGGTATAGGAGGTTACTAGAGGCTAGGGCCGCTGCAGGTCCAGCCAATGTTCCTCCACCACCAGTTGCACCCGCTCCTCCTCCTCCTCCCCCTCCTCGCGCTGATACTTTTGCAAAGACATGCAAGAAATTTAAGGCTATGGGTGGAAAACCTTTTCAAGGGTCAGAAACGTTTATGGAAGCTAGAGATTGGCTTAAGGAGGTGGAAGAATTGCTAGAAATCTTTGAAGTAGAAGAAGGGAGGAAAGTCAAATTAGCAGCTTGGTTAATGAAGGGAGAGGCCTCTTTTTGGTGGGAGGTCACTAATGTGGAGCGTCCTGTTGATTCTTGGGCGGATTTCAGACGTAGGTTTGAGGCAAAGTTTCTCTCAAGGGCAGAAGAGAATCTATACATGGAAAGGTTCTTGACATTGAAGCAGGGAAATCTATCAGTGAAAGAGTACGTCAACAAATTTAACCAATTGTCAAGGTTTGGCTTAGATTTGGTGAACACGCAGGAGAAGAAGGCCTTGAAGTTCGTTAATGGCTTGAATGAGCCATTGCAGGGGTTGGCTATGACCCACATCCCTATGGGGGCCACCTTTGAGAAGCTAGTAGACATGGCACTCATGCACGAGGAGAAAGGCGCTAATGCTAATAAGGCACCCGAGAAGAAAGGGGATCAGAAGAAACCACAACAGGAAAACAAAAAGGGTGGTAAAGACAATAATGACAAAGGAAAGAAAAGATGCTTTAACTGTGGGACACCAGGCCATCTCAGCAAGGATTGCAGAAAGAAAAAGAAGACTGGCTGTTTTCACTGTGGTGAAGCGGGACATCTAGTGAAGGACTGCCCAAAGAAGGGGCAGAGGGCAGGGTCTACCTCGGGAGGACAGGTGCAGGCTCTTATGGCACCAGGGAAGGCAAGGGGACAAATTCAGGCTCTTGCGGTCCCACCGCTGCAAGAACGAGGTAGAACCATTTCTGTTGAAAGCTTAGTTTTTCTGTTTGATCATCCTGTCTGTACCTTATTCGATTCGGGCGCATCGCATTCGTTTATCTCTACATCATTAGTTGAATCACTGCACTTAATCACCAGTTTAATAGAGGATCCCTTAGTTGTTTCGAATCCAATTGGGGGCTCAGCTTATTTGTCCACGATATGTTTGGATTTGAAAATTTCTATACTTAGCGTTGGGTTTAGATGTGATGCTTATGTTTTAGGCTTCACGGGCTATGGGCTAATTTTAGGAATGGATTGGTTATCCAGAAATGAGGCCGTTCTTGATTGTGAAAGGAGAGTAGTTAGGCTCATGACTCGCCTTGGCAACACTCTCGAAATCTTTTGTAATCCCATAAATTCCGTTATGCTAAGTAATCTAGAATCGCTTGACGCGTCGGTGGAAAATCTACGATCTGTTAAAGTAGTCCAAGAATATTCGGATGTGTTTGAGGAGGTGAAGGGCTTGCCTCCGAAGCGGGAGATAGATTTTCGAATATATCTTGTGGATAATGCAAAACAAGTATCTTTACCAGTACGCCACATGGCTCCTCGTGAAAGGAGGGAACTCAATAAGCAAGTGAAGGAGTTGCTTGAGAAGGGGTTTATAAGACGGAGTATATCGGAGTGGGGTGCTCCAGTAGTATTTGCCACGAAGGCGGATGGGTCCATTATACTTTGTGTGGACTATAGAGAATTTAATAAGCTTACTAAGAAGAACATACACCCACTGCCGAGGATTGACGATCTCTTCGATCAGTTAGTTGGCGCCTTAGTGTTTTCGCAGTTGGACTTAGCCACTGGTTTCCATCAGTTGAGAGTGGCTGAGGATAGCATTGACAAGACTGCCTTTAGGACTCCGGACGGTTTCTATGAATGGCTAGTGATGCCCTTCGGTTTGACAAACGCCCCCGGATACTTTGTTGATTTGATGAGTAGGGTGTTTAGGGAGTACCTTAATAAATTCGTGGTGGTCTTTGTAGATGACATCTTGATCTTTTCTAAGGACGAAGAAGAGCATACCCTACATCTTAGGGAAGTGTTGGAGACCCTTCGAGCACATAATCTTAAAGCTAAATTTTCTTAGTGTCACTTCTGGAGGAAGGAAGTACTGTTCTTAGGGCACATGGTTTCCAAAGAAGGGATAGCTGTGGATCCCGCGAAGGTAGTGTCCATCCAAGATTGGAAGGTCCCTAAAAATGCTACCGAAGTGAGAAGTTTCTTGGGGTTGGCTGGCTACTATAGGATGTTTATCAAAGACTTCGCAAAGATATCAGCTCCATTAACACGTTTGACGAAGAAGAACCTAGTTTTCACATGGGACGTAGATTGTGATGATGCGTTCCAACGTTTGAAGAGAGCTTTGACTTCAGCCCCAGTCTTAGTGCTGCCAGACGGGAGTAAGCCGTTTACTGTTTATACCGATGCTTGTGGGACAGGACTAGGCACAGTCTTAATGCAAGAGGGAAGGGTAATAGCCTATGGTGGAAGGCAGTTAAGGGTGCATGAGAAAAATTACCCTACACATGACCTAGAGTTGGCCGCAATTGTTTTTGCGCTTAAATCTTGGCGCCATTATCTTCTTGGTGAGAAATTCGAATTGTTCACTGACCACAAATCTTTAAAATACTTATTCTCTCAGAAGGACTTGAACTTAAGGCAGCAAAGGTGGATGGAGTTCTTAGCGTCCTACGATTTCGAAATAACATATACCCCTGGCAAGGGTAACGTGGTGGCAGATGCCTTAAGTAGGAAAAGGTTGTCCTTGAGCCTATTGTTTGTTGAGCGGCGAAACTTATAATTCATCTCTAGGTTTGACTTTAGACCTTCCGTTGACTTTGTACCCAGTTTGCTAGCATCCTTGGAGGTCAGACCAATGCTTTTGGGACGGATGGGTGAGGCACAGCGAGACGACCCACAGTTGGTTGAGTTAGTAGAAAAGCTCAAAAGAGGGGAGTCATCAAGCCATCTCCGTAGGTATACCCTGGATGATAAGGGATGGTTACGTAGGGATAGTAGACTTTGTGTACATCGAGACGAAGGTTTGAGGAAGGCTATTCTTGACGAAGCACATCATTCGAAGATGACCATTCATCCCGGCGGGGACAAGATGTACAAAGACATGAAGCGAGTTTTCTTTTAGGCCGGTATGAAGAGGGATGTGGCCGAGTATGTTGCTAGATGCTTGGTGTGCCAACAAGTAAAAGCGGAGCAAAAGAAACCCGGTGGGTTGCTTCACCCATTGGAGGTTCCACTATGGAAGTGGGAAAGTGTCTCGATGGACTTTGTGGATGGATTACCAAGATCAAGGAAGGGTAATACGGGGATTTGGGTTATAGTAGACAGACTTACTAAGAGCGCCCATTTCATTCCCGTGAAGAGTAAGACGACTGCTCCATGGTTAGCTTCTGTATACGTCCGAGAGATAGTTCGTTTGCATGGTGTTCCTTCTAGTATAGTAAGCGACCGTGATCCTATCTTCACTAGCGAATTTTGGAGGAGCTTACAAGAAGCGGTAGGGACTCAGTTATGTTTGAGCACCGCATATCATCCTCAGACGGACGGCCAAACCGAGAGGGTGAATCGTATTCTAGAGTACCTTTTGAGGCTATGTATTCTAGACTTTGGGGGTACATGGGAAGAGCATCTTCCATTGGTGGAGTTCGCATATAATAATAGCTTTCAGTCCAGCATTGGCATGGCACCTTTCGAAGCTCTTTATGGACGACCTTGTCGTTCACCTACATGTTGGTGGGAATCTACCAATAAGATCTTACTTGGGCCTGATATGATCAGAGGGACTTCGGAAAAGATCGACTTGATTCGAAGGAGGATGAAGACGGCGCAAGATAGGCAGAAATCTTATGCAGACAAAAGGAGGACAGATCTTGAGTTTGATGTTGGGGACATGGTCTTTATCAAAGTGTCTCCATTACGGAATGTTGTTCGCTTTGGGTCCTTTGGGAAATTAGCACCAAGGTTTGTAGGGTCGTTTTCTATTAAGGAGAAGATTGGACAGATGGCGTATAGAGTGGAGTTGCCTGAGAGACTTAGTGGTGTACACGACGTATTCCATGTGTCACATTTGAGGAAGTGCTTGCATGAGACCGCGGAAGTGGTAGAGTCGAGCTTGCTTAGAGAGGTGGAGATAGAGCGTGATGCGACAATTCGACGAGCTCCTACGCGCATTCTTGGGTCGGAGTTCAAGAAGTTGAGGAATCGAGAGGTCAGACTAGTCAAAGTGCAATGGGGAGATGATGAGAGCAAAGCTACTTGGGAGACAGAAGAGAAGATGCGTTCATTATACCCTTTTCTTTTTGAGGGTATGTCTTTTAATTTCTCCTTTATCGCTTAGCCTGTACTTATATTATCTTTAGTATGTCCTCTCGCTAGTATCTTTGACCTTTAGCTAGGATAATCCTATGGTTGAAACATGTGTTTGAGACATGTTATGTATGATGGATGCAAAGTGGATGCAAGTGTTTGCTAGTGGTTGCTCGTGGACGCATATACACACACTGTTAGGCACTAGATCGGCTCAGTCACTTCATATTGCATATTGCATATATATGGATGTATTTAGTAGAATGGATGTATGAGGATTTTTTTATCATATGGATGCTGCATTTAGATGATGATTGTGCACGCATATAGAGATAATATGTAGCATTAAGGAACTTTTGCATACATAATGGACGCATGGCACTATCATGATTTGCATTAAGGAGGTCAACTGAATCAGTGGACCGCCTGATTTTGCATTAGATATGGACAAATACACACACTGTGCATTTAAACATGAAAGCATTAGAAGTCTATAAGGCAAAGGATGCCTGTGTTTGATGGTTGAGTAGATGGACGATTGGATGTTAGGATATACATTCTTCTTGACTTCAAGATTTCGGGGTCAAAATCCTTTAAGGAGGGGAGATTGTAACACCCCGTAATTCTGTTAATATAAATATTCACAAATTAAAGAATAACTATTCTCAGACGTGAGAATTGTGGGAAACGGGTTGCGCCATTGTGTTCGTCTCGGAATTCTGGTTGAAATAGAGTCCGAGTTTGCGTGATTTGGACTTCGTATGAAGGAGATATGGCCATCAGAAGTTTCAGAAAATTCAAAATTCAAAATTCGATGTCAATCAGGCCAGGCGGGATATTTCCCACCCAGCACCCTAGGTCGACTGGGGAGTCGACTGGGCAATCGACACCCCCAGGACCAGGTCGACTACGCAGTCGACTTGGGTGTCGACCTGGTCAAGTCGGCCAGGTTTTGGCAGAGCCCAATCTTGAGCTGCTGATGTGTCTTTAGGGCTGAGTTGGTTAATTTAACGGTTCAGGTTAGTTCTGAGTTGATCTGACGGTCTAAATAAATCCTAAACTCCATATATACCTAGGTAGTCTCTCACTCTAAAATCACATGAAAAATAGAATAGCCGCCGTCATGCCATCGCCATGGAACTCAGTGTAGCCGCCGCCAACTAAGAAGGAAGAAAGCTAATCAAAACTCTAATTCTACTCAACTCTAAAGCAAATCAAGACTCTCTTACTTTTCTAATTGTGAGTATAATGATCTTAATAAGATTATTAGCAAACTAATTAGATTAATATGTGATATGGATCATAAGAAAATGATGTGAATTGTCATATATGTTGTTGTAAACTTTATGCTATCATGTATGTTGTAAATCCTATGTTATGTGATGATGATATCCTATATGTTGTAAATCATGCTATGATGATATTATATATGTTGCAAGTTTCTATGCTAAGTTGCGATGTTACAAAGCCATGATGTTATTATGTTTTAGTTAGCTTATGAATCATGATGTTGATTATATATATTTGGGCTATGATGATTCACATGATAAATCACATGTACCTATGCAAGTTTAGATTTATTAGTATGTATAATCTCACATATTGTATGACATCTATTTAGATCTAGAATTATGACATCTATTTAGATCTAGAATTATGCTATGACATGTGTGAGTTCTATGTGTTAGATGCTAGTTCACACCATCATTATGTTGCATAAACCACATATGCAAGTTTATACATGAACTTGGGTTATGATCATATTATGTAAGTTGTGACATTTAACCAAACAAGTTGACACCTTTAGATCCATGACATGTATAGTTTTATGCAAGTTTCACCCCTATTATGATTAGATCTATTTTATTTGTCTATATGTTGTGATAATTTATCTTTGTGCTATGAGTTAGACTATTCGAGTCTAACGTATATGTTGCGTTGAATAAGCGAACGTATAACGTGGGGTAGGGGTAATATTAAGGATTTAATATTAAGAAATTGGGGTGCAATTGATATGATTTTGCATACCGTAAGTGGATGGCCATAATTGAGTCATTTATGGACATCATTAAAATTGGAATTAATTAATGATTTGAATATGGATATATTTAAAACTGGGGTAAAAGATTATAAGTGTTAATCAATGCTTAGGACACGAGGTTGGACTCGTTTGTGACGTAAAACTGCCCGGACCCGCCTGGCAAATCCAGTAGTCACAAATGTCAGCCCAATGTGAGAGGTCCTAGGCCCAAATTTAAGCATAACAGTTGTAAAGACACGAGGTTAGACTCTTTTATGGTGTAAGACTGCCCGGACCCGCCCGGCGAATCCAGCTGCCATAAATGCCAGTCTAATGTGAGAGGTCTTTATGAGGTTATGGCCTGAATGAATTAAGAAATACTTAACCAGATAAACATGTGAACATGGGGGTTAAGTAGGTGCCTTGGGTGGCATGAGGAATCTAGTGGGTGCCTTTAGTGGCATTTGAAATACGATTAGTAAGACTTAACCAAACACACATGTAAATGAACATGACTAAGAAGAGGGTTAAGTGGGATATACTAGTGGGGACAAGCTTAGGTGGATAGCTTGTGGTAAGTAATTGGGGGCCCATTTCAACCAGTAACCCAAACATATCTTTGTCGGCTCGACCCAAGTCGAGGACGGGACACGCATACTGGGCTTGACTATAAGAGGCCAAACGGGTTAGCGGTGGCAACGCAAGTCCAACGGGTTTCATATGCGTGTGTGGACCCGGGCCGGTAGGTAAGACGTTGTTGCATCGTGTAGGTATAAGCCGTGTATCCTTAGGCTGTATCGGGTTGCCACTTTAGGGGAGTGATACACCCCACTGTAGGACCAGCACGAGTATCTACGAGTAGGGAGCCGATCGAAAGTGGGTAGTGGTGTACACCTAGTGGAGATAGGGGCAGGCGACACCTATGTAGTCAGCTAGGGATACACGAAGTTATTTATAAAATTTCTAAGTGAAGCAAGTGGGATCAACCTTTAGGTTGACTGGTGTGGTGCAGTGTAGTAATTATTCGTTAGTATTAGGTGTGCCTTTAACGTTATCTTTATCTGCTCTTCCATACCAAATAGTTCATTGACATTTCCTTGTTTTCCAGCTTATGCCTTAGTCTAGTTATTTTGATAATAGTATTGTTAGGATTATCATACTCGCCAGACTTTATGTCTGACTCCCTCTATTTCTATCTTTTCCCCCCTCCAGGTCCTCAGGGTGGGCCCAGCTCTAGTGGAGCTTGATTGGATTACTTTATCTCTCTTTTGGAAAGCTTGGACCGTTGAAGTAAAGTCTAGCTTGTTAACTTCTTTAATGGCTATTTATGTAATGGGATTATGTATTTTGTTTTATCAAGATGGATATTGTACTTGACACTGATTTTTGGTTTTATGATGTAACAAACATGTTTAATTTCCGCTGCAATGAAATAAAGTTTTAGATTTCCAAGTACTACTTATTATCTGTCTTGTTGTAATTTTTCTGTTCTATATTCACTTAAAACCTCCATGGAAGTTAATGCATTCCCTTTGTGAGTGACATTAATGGACGTGGGGTGTTACACGTGGTATCAGAGCTTAAGGTTACCAGAACAGATTTTTTTTTTTTAGAAAAACTATTTTTCTAAACTATTTTTGGAAGAAGTGTTTTCAAAAACATGTCTTGATGAGTAATTTAAAGAGGAAAGTTTTTATGGAAAACATAATCCCCAATAGCCATATATCTTTATCTTTCGAATTCTCCATTTTGAATCTTTCCTTTTTCGTTTCACCATGGCTGAAGATCTTAACCTTCCAGAGGGTGTAACGATACGAGGATGGTATAGGAGGTTATTAGAGGCTAGGGCCGCTGCAGGTCCAGCCAATGTTCCTCCACCAGTTGCACCCGCTCCTCCTCCTCCTCCTCCCCCTCCTCGCGCTGATACTTTTGCAAAGACATGCAAGAAATTTAAGGCTATGGGTGGAAAACCTTTTCAAGGGTCAGAAACGTTTGTGGAAGCTAGAGATTGGCTTAAGGAGGTGGAAGAATTGCTAGAAATCTTTGAAGTAGAAGAAGGGAGGAAAGTCAAATTAGCAGCTTGGTTAATGAAGGGAGAGGCCTCGTTTTGGTGGGAGGCCACTAATGGGGAGCGTCCTGTTGATTCTTGGGCGGATTTCAGACGTAGGTTTGAGGCAAAGTTTCTCTCAAGGGCAGAAGAGAATCTATACATGGAAAGGTTCTTGACATTGAAGCAGGGAAATCTATCAGTGAAAGAGTACGTCAACAAATTTAACCAATTGGCAAGGTTTGGCTTAGATTTGGTGAACACGCAGGAGAAGAAGGCTCTGAGGTTCGTTAATGGCTTGAATGAGCCATTGTAGGGGTTGGCTATGACCCACATCCCTATGGGGGCCACCTTTGAGAAGCTAGTAGACATGGCACTCATGCACGAGGAGAAAGGCGCTAATGCTAATAAGGCACCCGAGAAGAAAGGGGATCAGAAGAAACCACAACAACAAAACAAAAAGGGTGGTAAAGACAATAATGACAAAGGAAAGAAAAGATGCTTTAACTATGGGACACCAGGCCATCTCAGCAAGGATTGCAGAAAGAAAAAGAAGACTGGCTGTTTTCACTGTGGTGAAGCGGGACATCTAGTGAAGGACTGCCCAAAGAAGGGGCAGAGGGCAGGGTCTACCTCGGGAGGACGGGTGCAGGCTCTTATGGCACCAGGGAAGGCAAGGGGACAAGTTCAGGCTCTTGCGGTCCCACCGCTGCAAGAACGAGGTAGAACCATTTCTGTTGAAAGCTTAGTTTTTCTGTTTGATCATCCTGTCTGTACCTTATTCGATTCGGGCGCATCGCATTCGTTTATCTCTACATCATTAGTTGAATCACTGCACTTAAACACCAGTTTAATAGAGGATCCCTTAGTTGTTTCGAATCCAATTGGGGGCTCAGCTTATTTGTCCACGATATGTTTGGATTTGAAAATTTCTATACTTAGCGTTGGGCTTAGATGTGATGCTTATGTTTTAGGCTTCACGGGCTATGGGCTAATTTTAGGAATGGATTGGTTATCCAGAAATGAGGCTGTTCTTGATTGTGAAAGGAGAGTAGTTAGGCTCATGACTCGCCTTGGCAACACTCTCGAAATCTTTTGTAATCCCATAAATTCCGTTATGCTAAGTTATCTAGAATCGCTTGACGTGTCGGTGGAAAATATACGATCTGTTAAAGTAGTCCAAGAATATTCGGATGTGTTTGAGGAGGTGAAGGGCTTGCCTCCGAAGCGGGAGATAGATTTTCGAATATATCTTGTGGATAATGCAAAACCAGTATCTTTACCAGTACGCCACATGGCTCCTCGTGAAAGGAGGGAACTCAATAAGCAAGTGAAGGAGTTGCTTGAGAAGGGGTTTATAAGACGAAGTATATCGGAGTGGGGTGCTCCAGTAGTATTTGCCACGAAGGCGGATGGGTCCCTTAGACTTTGTGTGGACTATAGAGAACTTAATAAGCTTACTAAGAAGAACAGACACCCACTTCCGAGGATTGACGATCTCTTCGATCAGTTAGTTGGCGCCTCAGTGTTTTCGCAGTTGGATTTAGCCACTGGTTTCCATCAGTTGAGAGTGGCTGAGGATAGCATTGACAAGACTGCCTTTAGGACTCCGGACGGTTTCTATGAATGGCTAGTGATGCCCTTCGGTTTGACAAACGCCCCCGCATACTTTGTTGATTTGATGAGTATGGTGTTTAGGGAGTACCTTAATAAATTCGTGGTGGTCTTTGTAGATGACATCTTGATCTTTTCTAAGGACAAAGAAGAGCATACCCTACATCTTAGGGAAGTGTTGGAGACCCTTTGAGCACATAATCTTAAAGCTAAATTTTCTAAGTGTCACTTCTGGAGGAAGGAAGTACGGTTCTTAGGGCACGTGGTTTCCAAAGAAGGGATAGCTGTGGATCCCACGAAGGTAGTGTCCATCCAAGATTGGAAGGTCCCTAAAAATGCTACCGAAGTGAGAAGTTTCTTGGGGTTGGCTGGCTACTATAGGATGTTTATCAAAGACTTCGCAAAGATATCAGCTCCATTAACACGTTTGACGAAGAAGAACCTAGTTTTCACATGGGACGTAGATTGTGATGATGCATTCCAACGTTTGAAGAGAGCTTTGACTTCAGCCCCAGTCTTAGTGCTGCCAGACGGGAGTAAGCCGTTTACTGTTTATACCGATGCTTGTGGGACAGGACTAGGCGCAGTCTTAATGCAAGAGGGAAGGGTAATAGCCTATGGTGGAAGGCTGTTAAGGGTGCATGATAAAAATTACCCTACGCATGACCTAGAGTTGGACGCAATTGTTTTTGCGCTTAAATCTTGGCGCCATTATCTTCTGGGTGAGAAATTCGAATTGCTCACTGACCACAAATCTTTAAAATACTTATTCTCTTAGAAGGACTTGAACTTAAGGCAGCAAAGGTGGATGGAGTTCTTAGCGTCCTACGATTTCGAAATAACATATACCCCTGGCAAGGGTAACGTGGTGGCAGACGCCTTAAGTAGGAAAAGGTTGTCCTTGAGCCTATTGTTTGTTGAGCGGCGAAACTTATAATTCATCTCTAGGTTTGACTTTAGACCTTCCGTTGACTTTGTACCCGGTTTGCTAGCATCCTTGGAGGTCAGACCTACGCTTTTGGGACGGATTGGTGAGGCACAGCGAGACGACCCACAGTTGGTTGAGTTAGTAGAAAAGCTCAAAAGAGGGGAGTCATCAAGCCATCTCCGTAGGTATACCCTGGATGATAAGGGATGGTTACGTAGGGATAGTAGACTTTGTGTACCTCGAGACGAAGGTTTGAGGAAGGCTATTCTTGACGAAGCACATCATTCGAAGATGACCATTCATCCCGGCAGGGACAAGATGTACAAAGACATGAAGCGAGTTTTCTTTTGGGCCGGTATGAAGAGGGATGTGGCCGAGTATGTTGCTAGATGCTTGGTGTGCCAACAAGTAAAAGCGGAGCAAAAGAAACCCGGTGGGTTGCTTCACCCATTGGAGGTTCCACTATGGAAGTGGGAAAGTGTCTCGATGGACTTTGTGGATGGATTACCAAGATCAAGGAAGGGTAATATGGGGATTTGGGTTATAGTAGACAGACTTACTAAGAGCGCCCATTTCATTCCCGTGAAGAGTAAGACGACTGCTCCATGGTTAGCTTCTGTATACGTCCGAGAGATAGTTCGTTTGCATGGTGTTCCTTCTAGCATATTAAGCGACCGTGATCCTATCTTCACTAGAGAATTTTGGAGGAGCTTACAAGAAGCGGTAGGGACTCGGTTATGTTTGAGCACCGCATATCATCCTCAGACGGACGGCCAAACCGAGAGGGTGAATCATATTCTAGAGGACCTTTTGAGGCTATGTATCCTAGACTTTGGGGGTACATGGGAAGAGCATCTTCCATTGGTGGAGTTCGCATATAATAATAGCTTTCAGTCCAGCATTGGCATGGCACCTTTCGAAGCTCTTTATGGACGACCTTGTCGTTCACCTACATGTTGGTGGAAATCTACCAATAAGATCTTACTTGGGCCCGATATGATCAGAGGGACTTCAGAAAAGATCGACTTGATTCGAAGGAGGATGAAGACGGTGCAAGATAGGCAGAAATCTTATGCAGACAAAAGGAGGACAGATCTTGAGTTTGATGTTGGGGACGTGGTCTTTATCAAAGTGTCTCCATTACGGAATGTTGTTTGCTTTGGGTCCTTTGGGAAATTAGCACCAAGGTTTGTAGGGTCGTTTCCTATTAAGGAGAAGATTGGACAGATGGCGTATAGAGTGGAGTTGCCTGAGAGACTTAGTGGTGTACATGACGTATTCCATGTGTCACATTTGAGGAAGTGCTTGCACGAGACCGCGGAAGTGGTAGAGTCGAGCTTGCTTAGAGAGGTGGAGATAGAGCGTGATGCGACAATTCGACGAGCTCCTACGTGCATTTTTGGGTTGGAGATCAAGAAGTTGAGGAATCGAGAGGTCAGACTAGTCAAAGTGCAATGGGGAGATGATGAGAGCAACGCTACTTGGGAGACAGAAGAGAAGATGCATTCATTTTACCCTTTTCTTTTTGAGGGTATGTCTTTTAATTTCTCCTTTATCGCTTAGCCTGTACTTATCTTATCTTTAGTATGTCCTCTCGCTAGTATCTTTGACCTTTAGTTAGGATAATCCTATGGTTGAAACATGTTTTTGAGACATGTTATGTATGATGGATGCAAAGTGGATGCAAGTGTTTGCTAGTGGTTGCTCGTGGACGCATATACACACACTATTAGGCACTAGATCGGCTCAGTCACTTCACATTGCATATTGCATATATATGGATGTATTTAGTAGAATGGATGTATGAGGATTTTTTTTATCATATGGATGCTGCATTTAGATGATGATTGTGCACGCATATAGAGATAATATGTAGCATTAAGGAACTTTTGCATACATAATGGACGCATGGCACTATCATGATTTGCATTAAGGAGGTCAACTGAACTAGTGGACCAACTGATTTTGCATTAGATATGGACATATACACACACTGTGCATTTAAACATGAAAGCATTAGAAGTCTATAAGGACAAAGGATGCATGTGTTTGATGGTTGAGTAGATGGACGATTGGATGTTAGGATATACATTCTTCTTGACTTGAAGATTTCGAGGTCGAAATCCTTTAAGGAGGGGAGAATGTAACACCCCGTAATTCTGTTAATATAAATATTCATAAATTAAAGAATAACTAATCTCAGACGTGAGAATTGTGGGAAACGGGTTGCGCCATTGTGTTCGTCTCGGAATTCTGGTTGAAATAGTGTCCGAGTTTGCGTGATTTGGACTTCGTATGAAGGAGATATGGCCATCGGAAGTTTCAGAAAATTCAAAAGTCAAATTTCGAAGTCAAACAGGCCAGGCGGGAAAATTTCCCGCCCAGCACCCCAGGTCGACTGGGGAGTCGACTGGGCAGTCGACACCCCCAGGACCAGGTCGACTGCGCAGTCGACTTGGGTGTCGACCTGGTCAAGTCGGCCAGGTTTTGGCAGAGCCCAATCTTGAGCTGTTGATGTGTCATTAGGGCTGAGTTGGCTAATTTAATGGTTCAGGTTAGTTCTGAGTTGATCTGACGGTCTAAATAAATCTCTATATATACCTAGGTAGTCTCTCACTCTAAAATCACATGAAAAATAGAATAGTCGCCGTCATGCCATCGCCATGGAACTCAGTGTAGCCGCCGCCAACTTAGAAGGAAGAAAGCTAATCAAAACTCTAATTCTACTCAACTCTAAAGCAAATTAAGACTCTCTTTCTTTTCTAATTGTGAGTATGATGATCTTAATAAGATTATTAGCAAACTAATTAGATTAAGACGTGATATGGATCATAAGAAAATGATGTGAATTGTCATATATGTTGTTGTAAACCTTATGCTATCATGTATGTTGTAAATCCTATGTTATGTGATGATGATATCCTATATGTTGTAAATCATGCTATGATGATATTGTATATGTTGCAAGTTTCTATGCTAAGTTGCGATGTTACAAAGCCATGATGTTATTATGTTGTAGTTAGCTTATGAATCATGATGTTGATTATATATATTTGGGCTATGATGATTCACATGATAAATCACATGTACCTATGCAAGTTTAGATTTATTAGTATGTATAATCTCACATATTGTATGACATCTATTTAGATCTAGAATTATGACATCTATTTAGATCTAGAATTATGCTATGACATGTGTGAGTTCTATGTGTTAGATGCTAGTTCACACCATCATTATGTTGCATAAACCACATATGCAAGTTTATACATGAACTTGGGTTATGATCATATTATGTAAGTTGTGACATTTAACCAAACAAGTTGACACCTTTAGATCCATGACATGTGTAGTTTTATGCAAGTTTCACCCCTATTATGATTAGATCTATTTTATTTGTCTATATGTTGTGATAATTTATCTTTGTGCTATGAGTTAGACTATTCGAGTCTAACGTATATGTTGCGTTGAATAAGCGAACGTATAACGTGGGGTAGGGGTAATATTAAGGATTTAATATTAAGAAATTGGGGTGCAACTGATATGATTTTGCATACCGTAAGTGGATGGCCATAATTGAGTCAATTATGGACATCATTAAAATTGGAATTAATTAATGATTTGAATAGGGATATATTTAAAACTGGGGTAAAAGATTATAAGTGTTAATCAATGCTTAGGACACGAGGTTGGACTCGTTTGTGACGTAAAACTGCCCGGACCCGCCCGACAAATCCAGTAGTCACAAATGTCAGCCCAATGTGAGAGGTCCTAGGCCCAATTTAAAGCATAACAGTTGTAAAGACACGAGGTTAGACTCTTTTATGGTGTAAGACTGCCCGGACCCGCCCGGCGAACCCAGCTGCCTTAAATGCCAGTCTAATGTGAGAGGTCTTTATGAGGTTATGGCCTGAATGAATTAAGAAATACTTAACCAGATAAACATGTGAAGTGGGACATGGGGGTTAAGTAGGCGCCTTGGGTGGCATGAGGAATCTAGTGGGTGCCTTTAGTGGCATTTGAAATACGATTAGTAAGACTTAACCAAACACACATGTAAATGAACATGACTAAGAAGAGGGTTAAGTGGGATATACTAGTGGGGACAAGCTTAGGTGGATAGCTTGTGGTAAGTAATTGGGGGCCCATTTCAACCAGTAACCCAAACGTATCTTTGTGGGCTCGACCCAAGTCGAGGACGGGACACGCATACTGGGCTTGACTATAAGAGGCCAAACGGGTTAGCGGTGGCAACGCAAGTCCAACGGGTTTCATATGCGTGTGTGGACCCGGGCCGGTAGGTAAGACGTTGTTGCATCATGTAGGTATAAGCCGTGCATCCTTAGGCTGTATCGGGTTGCCACTTTAGGGGAGTGATACACCCCACTGTGGGACCAGCACGGGTATCTACGAGTAGGGAGCCGATCGAAAGTGGGTAGTGGGGTACACTTAGCGGAGATTGGGGCAGGCGGCACCTATGTAGTCAGCTAGGGGTACACAAAGTTATTTATAAAATTTCTAAGTGGGTTCAACCTTTAGGGTGACTGGTGTGGTGCAGTGTAGTAATTATTCGTCAGTATTAGGTGTGCCTTTAACGTTATCTTTATCTGCTCTTCCATAGCCAATGGTTCATAGACATTTCCTTGTTTTCCAGCTTATGCCTTAGTCTAGTTATTTTGATAATAGTATTGTTAGGATTATCATACTCGCCAGACTTTATGTCTGAACCCCTCTATTTCTATCTTTTCCCCCTCTAGGTCCTCAGGGTGGGCCCAGCTCTAATGGAGCTTGATTGGATTACTTTATCTCTCTTTTGGAAAGCTTGGACCGTTGAAGTAAAGTCCAGCTTGTTATCTTCTTTAATGGCTATTTATGTAATGGGATTATGTATTTTGTTTTATCAAGATGGATATTGTACTTGACACTGATTTATGGTTTTATGATGTAACAAACATGTTTAATTTCCGCTGCAATGAAATAAAGTTTTAGATTTCCAAGTACTACTTATTATCTGTCTTGTTGTAATTTTTCTGTTCTATATTCACTTAAAACCTCCATGGAAGTTAATGCATTCCCTTTGTGAGTGACATTAATGGACGTGGGGTGTTACATATATGTTTAACACATTGAAGACAAAACGATTTGCATGAATATTTAGTAATATTTTAACACTGAATCATACTTAATTAGCTTGAATTTTAATTTCTATTTTGAATCAACTTTTTTTTTATAATTTTATTTTTTATTTATGCTGTTAATTCTAAAAAAACAACATTGTAAAGAATATCCTATTTTTAAGTGATAGTGAGATTCGTTAATATTTGTAGAAATGCGGTTTGGATTTGTAAAAAGGTTTAATTGTTAGATACTGTTTTAAAATGATATATGAGGTAAAGATATTGTTAGATCCTGTTAATTATTAAAAAACGATGTTTTAAAATGTATAAATGAAAACAAAGCAAGAACCGAGAAGTCTTAATTAAGGAAGAAAAACATTACATCAGATATGTATAAAGTTGAATTTTTTTGGATGGTGGATATTTAATTTTATATAATTTAGGACTATTTGAATCAATATTATTTCAAGTTCGCTAGTAAATCAAATAATTCATCATAGGAAAAAATTCCGTTAATGGCGGCATATTATTTCCTCATCGGCGACTAGGGTCGTCCTCCTTCCTTTCCCTTTCAAATACCTTTCTCTGTGTATCTCTCTTCTTTCTACTTCTTATCTTTTCTCATATTCCTTCTTTGCCATCCCTCATCCTATCCCTAAATTTTTCCTTACGAAGTCGTTGCTTGTCACCAAATCTTGGCTTCATTGATTTCTCATTTATGACAACACAAACGCGATCACCTTTTTACCTCCTCCGTAACCCTAGATATGTTTCCATTGTACCTCCACTAATCTTTTATGGCCTCTGTCCTTTTCACTTATTGTACCAATAGCTCCTTGTAGGCTATGGTGGCTATTGATGACGTTAGAGTCATCTTTATGCTGACTATTTCCTTCAGTCCACCTTTGTTAGCCTCCCTCATCCCCTCTGACCTCTTAGTTGCTTGCAACCTTTTGGTGGATCTTGTGCAGTTACGGAAAGTATTGGGTATTTTGCTGATTAGTTATATGTGGTGTTGAATAAGTTGGATTCATCTCTTTGGTTCTCTGTGAGTGTCTATGTGACGACCCAAACTTCCCCGTGAAGGAAAGCCCGGATTGCTTTGAGAACAACACACGTCAGAACATAAAACAGAAGAACATTTTATTGCTGTTACAACAATTACATCAGAGTACAAGAATATTACAGAGTATGAATAAATATACATTGGAAATACAATATCAGAGTTTAAAATACATTTAAATAGCTGCGGAAAAATAGTACAAAACACAACTGAAGGAAATACACGGATACAGAGCCTTCCGAATATCGCTTCAGCTGTAGACCAGGATCCTGTGAATATAATATCTGCAAAACCAAAACTACTAGCTGCCCGTATGGAAAATATGGTCACCCAGAGTTTAGGTTAAAACAATAAACTCCAGGTCAGTCATGGGACTGGTATGAGAACTCAAAAATAGTTATTAAGTTGATTTTAAAGTTAGGTAAATCAAGGGACCACGCCGTAAACACGGAACATGTTTACTCCATTGGATTGTCAGTGCATGAAATAAAGTAAATCGTTAAACAACGCAATGCTTTTTAGAAAAATGAGACCATTATAAGACTCAAGTCCCATCACACAATGCAACGCAAATCGGAGGATAGAGTTTTACCTTATAATGGTCAAAAGATGCTTGATACGATAAAAACGGATTTGATATTATTACTAGTGTATATATATGTTTCAAAAACAATTTCAATCATAATGTATCAATCATAGACGGCATAGTACCCCATCCTACTATGTCGCCATACTAGTTCTACATTTAAAACCGCATGGTGTCGTATTGGAAATTTGGTTTCCATCAAGAGTCAAGGCTAGGGAGGAGCTCCTTACCGATTCTTGGACACTCTAGCAAATGCCTCAGGATCACCCCTATGGGCAACCCTTGGATATCTGCAAGGCCGGTCCCTACCTAACTGTAGTGGATTAGTTATGCCTGAACACACGTTTCCCGGTCCCTTTGGACCTCCATATGGCCACTAACAACCTATAAAACCCGAGGTACCTCATAATTCATCATCCACATAAGTAAAATGTCAGCCAATTTAAGCACTGACATCACTCTAGCTAGGAAGAAACGTGTGCACTCCCTGCGTTCCCTTCTCCCGTTTTTGACTCATACCGGGGTGTGAGGCTCGTGAAGTAACGCTATACACAAAGCTACGCCTAATTAGGCTATGCTTTGATCATCCTACAAGGCCCTGCTTTTCAACAAAAGCCTTGATCATTTGCATCTTGGCATGCCACATTGTCAGACCATACCATATCATTGATCATCTATCAACATATAACCGGGTGTTAAGCAAGAGAATAAATTCTCCGCCACCAAACAATTATATATTTAATAGAGATCAACGAATACAATATAAAGGAATACAATGTCAGACACACAATCCATTTGTAAGTCCGTTCTGGGTCTGAACGAAACCGGAGGCACCTTATTCCTCGCATTTCCGTCGATCTCCTAGTACGTTTGGATGATCACCACTTTTCCATCGTCTTGGGTGTACGGTCCAATCAAGATAGCAATAACCATCCAAACGACGTGAAGAACTCCGGTCTTCAACCACCGTCTTCATCTTTGACTCTTGATCGACGTATTAATTATTCAGAATGGGTTAAACCCGGTCTTTCTGAATAATTCACGTATTTTATAATCAAGTGCTATCAAAACACATCCAACGCCTCATTCCAATTCAGAATATTCTTTTAATAAAATATTCTTATTTTTAGGGAAAGATTTCCATTAATTTTATCAAAGATAAAACCCTTTGAAATTATTCTATTCAATCCAACTAAGTATTTATTAAAACTCCAATTCGGTTTTAATATCCAAATTTAAGTAATAATTCTTATCTTTAACTGGGTTAAAGAACTAGTGTCATTTAAAACACAGTTCACGATAAACCCAAAATCATCTTCCATTAAATATGGAATCTTCACTGAAATTAGATCAACATATAATCGATATAAATTCCTGTATTAGACTAATAATATAAATGGAATAACGGCAAGGCCTTTTAAATTCCATATATAGTAACAGTCTTCATCCACAGAAGTTCATCTCAATTATTAACTAATCGAATTCCATTCAATTCCAATTTAACATATTAAATTGGAAAGCTTACTTTGGAAAAATTTTCATTAAATCCAAATAAGAGATTCATAACTTCCAAATTATACGTCACTGTAAATTGGGTTAAAGAACAAATGTCTTCTAAAACACTGTTCACGATAAACCCAATTCATATTTCATTTTATTCCAATTACTAAATATAATCGGAACTCTAATAATCTTAATTAAAACATTTATCTTTTTCCAAATTTGTATTTACTATTTGATTCCAATTAAATATTAATTGGAAAACTTCATTAAATCTTATTTAAAAGATTTATTCTTTTCTAATATGGGTTTAAGAACAATGTTATTAAAGACACCGTTCACGACAACCCAAAATCCAATTCTTTTTCCCAATTCCAATTTAACATACATTGGATTGGAAAACTTCTCTTTAGAAAATTCTATTAAAATTTATGTTAAAAGATTTCTAAATCACAAATCATATCTTAACATCAAATTCTTTTTAATGCAACATATTCAGTGAACATATAATCTTCGTAGTTAAATCTTTTCTTAAAAACATGATTCATTATAACTGAAAACAAGACCATAATAAAAATATAATCTTTATTATCTAACCTTTTACTTGAAAAACATATTATTATGAAAATATCATTCTTATTGTCTAATCTATCTAATGAAACAAATTAACCACAAAAATGTGTTCTTTCTAATGTAATCAATTTTAAATAGAAATGAAATCTTTTTAATGTAATCTTTTTAATTCAACCTTTATTACACTGAAAAATGTAATATTTTTGATTCAAACTTTATTACATCGAAAAATGTAGTATTTAACTTTAATCTTTATTACAATGAAAAATGTAACAATTTCATCTCAATCTTTATTACAACGAGAAATGTAATAATTTCATTTCAATCTTTATTACATTGAGAAATGTAATAATTTCATTTCTATCTTTATTACATTGAAAAAGGTAATAATTTCATTTCAATCTTTATTACATTGAAAAAGGTAATAATTTCATTTCAATCTTTATTACATTGAAAAATATAATAATTTAATTTCAATCTTTATTCTAAAATGTTTATAAATTTGTTTGTAAAACGATTCCAACTTTTATTTCAATTTTAAATCCAAATTGATTATTCTATCTATTATCATATTAAAATAATATTATTTCCAAAATATTAATTTTGGAATTAGCTCTTTAAAACAGATTAAATAGCCCAATTCATTATCTTATTCATTTAGATTTTATATTGGGCCAGACCTCCCACATTAAGCCTGCTACTTGTGGATGCTGGATATGCCGGTTGGTTCCGGGCAGACTTATCCCACAAGTTGGGCTTAACCTCGTGTCATGGCCCGATTCGTATTTGCGCACTTGGACCTCTCACATTAGGTTCAACATTTGTGGCTGCTGGATATGCCGGGCAGGTCCGGGCAGACTTCCACCACAAATGTAACCTAACCTTGTGTCCAAGTACAATTATAATTAATAATTATAATTAATTCACTGAAAATATTATTTTAAAATATTCCTTAAATTAAAATATCTTAATTTTGAAATACACTTTATTTTAAAATATACTTTATATAAAAAAAATTCCATATTAAAAATGATCTTTATTTTACATTGTCATTTCTTTTATAAAATCTTTTGTTTTCAAATATTCTAACTTACCATTCAATTATTAATAAAAATTGAACTTTTCATATTATTATAATAATAACCTTTTCAAAGCGTTTCATCTTGAAATCAAATCTTCTAATTTCAACACATTGACAATAAAGTGTGATCTCTTTTAAATCTAATTCTTTATTGTCTTTTTAACAATAAAAGTATAATCTCTTCAATTCAAACTTTTGATTTTAACTTTTTGATAATACAACAATAATCTTTTTAATTTAAAACATCAAAACCATAATTTAATTCTTTTAACAGAACATTGTATTAAAATATTCTTTTAATTCTAAAATTGGAATGAGACCAAACCATCACCATATAATTTTAATTATATGGATTTCAAACATCGCATTAATTCCATAATAATGATAAAACATTCAACAACAGCCAGAGTGCAATTTAAACTAATCACAAGGGCGATGTGTAGTCAAAATATCAACCCAAGACCCGTGCGGGGTTTCAACCAACACAAATTCAAATAATATATCATTAATTGTGCTCTTGGACGATGTGTGAAAAATTATCGTCCAATCAACATAAACAAGTCAGACAACTTGTTAATGGCAGTGTAAACATATTTCTAAATGTCATAAATGACACAACATTATTTAACATGTTCACATATTTCAAATTTTCAAACAATTCACACAGTTATCCCAATCACCATTTTTCCAACAAAAAACAATTCCAACATAGATAATTAACTTACTTTTGAATACAAAAAGAAATAACTGTTCAAAAATTTAGTGAGAAAGAGTTCTCACCTTTTCCGGGCTTTAATTGACGGTTTAGGCCCAAATTTGGCCCAAAATCCAACATGCTCTAAAGTTGACAAAATTGATGTCTATGCGAAACTCTCGACGCCACGATTGCAGGAAATCCTGTTTCGTGCGATTTCGAGTTCGTATCAAAAAGATATGAATTTTCGAAGTTTGTAATAATTAAATAATTAATTTAAATTATGAAAATTACCCAAAATTTCAACTTGCTCAGAATTGAACGTAGTTAGTGTCATTGCGAAGATCTCGTCGCCACGATCGCAGCGGATCTGAAATCGTCAGATTCTGAATTCGTATGAGAGTGATATATAATTTCAAAGTTTGAATTACAAAGTTACCCCAAATCTCGGTCAAACAGCCCCTCGCCACCTTTGACCGCACTTTTCTCCATCTTCCGACCTCCGATTGACCTGAAACCACCGCCATCCTCTTCGTCTTCGAGAGGCGCATCCACGCTCCAAGCCGCCGTCGCCGTTGATGCTCTGATCGCCAGAATTTCGCCAGAAAGCTAAATTCATTTCGTGGGCCCCTGTGACGACCCGATTTCCCGTTCTCACGGAAACAAGGTTATCTTTGGAATATAACACAGAAACATATAATAGCAGAACAGAATTAAATAAATACACCAGATATGAACAACAAAATATACTGGATAAAAGTAATCATCAGAGTTACACAGTATACAGGATCTTACTTAGTACAAATACAGTTCAGCTATACATAAATGTCTACAGCGGAAATAAACAAAATATGTACAATAGGAGCTGAACAGCATAAAAAGAAATAAATGATAGAATCCATCTTCAGCTCCAGCTATCCAGAAAGAACCAGCTAAACCTGAATACAAGGCTGCCCGTGTAGAAAAAGGGGCACCCGAGTTTGAGAGTGAAACAAACTACGAGTCAGTCATGGGACTGGTATGAGAAATCCACTCAACACATATATAATTGGCTAATCACAGGACCACGCCACTTTCGTGGAACGGGTTTACTCCATTGGATTGCCAGTGCTTTAAAACAAATCTTTCTTTTAAACATCGCTATGCTTTTTATAAAAATGAAGCCGTTATAAGACTCAGTTCCCATCACACAATGCAACGCAAACCGGAGGATAGAGTTTTTACCTTATAACGGCCAAGATATGCTTGATACGAATAAAACAAAGGCATTTAATATTATTGCTAGTGTTTATATGTTTTGAAATCAATTTCAAATCATAACTATCAATCATAGACGGCATTAATGCCCCATACCACTATGTCGCCATATATAGGTATACAATCAAAACCGCACGATGTCGTATTTGGAAATTGGTTTTCCGTCATGAACCAAGGCAAAAGATAGTCCTTACCGAATTCGAGACTGCCTAGCCCGAGCCTCAGGGTCAGAGCGCATCGACCCTTGGATCGTCAGGGCCGGTCCACCGATGTGGATTAAAATGCCTGAACACTGCGTTTCCCCGCCCTTTGGGGCGTAAATGAGCCAACGAATGACTCCATCGGACCCGGATCGTCCGATCAAACCGAGGCGCCTCGCAACAGCAACAACCACATAGGTGAAAAGTATATAAATGTCAGGGCTGGTAGGTCACTGACACCACCCTAGCTAGGAAGAAACGCAGGCCCTCCCTGATGTCCTCTCCCGTTTTAGGTTCATACCGGGGTGTGAGGCTCGCGAATTCACGTTATACACAAAGCTACGCCACACAGGCGGTGCTTTGATCATCACCACAAGACTTTGCTTTTCAACAGAAGTCCTGATCACTGCATCTTAGCATGCCACACAGGCAATTCACCCCCTGCAACTGATGGCTATCAATCACACAGAACAAATTCCAATGTCGGACACACAGTCCATTTACAAGTCCGTTCTGGGTCTGAACGAAACCGGAGGCACTAAATACCTCGCAAACCCTTCGATCAACACGTACGTCTGAACGATCACCACTCATTATCCATATTTCGGGATGCCTCCCAATCAGGACCTCGGTTACCATCCAAACGAGGTGAAGATCTCCGGTCTTCGACCATCGTCTTCATCTTCGAATTTCAATCGTCGGTCGATTATTCGAAATGAGAATTAACTCGGCCTTTTCAAATAATTCACGTATATTTAGAATTTCAAATCGATTTATTTCAATGGTTAAATTATTCGACAACACCAATTGTGTTCTTTATATAGTTTTCACACCAAACACATTCAACCATCAAACATCACATAAATCAAGCAAATTCAGTTTATTTCCATTCCATATCGCTTACGATATTTTATAACTATTTATCGCTATTTTTATTTATTTTAAAATAGCCATTTTATTCAAAACGACGTTTCGGGCCATAAGGCGGCCGTGGCGCTGTTTTTCTTCAGATTTGATTTACACATATCTGAAAATCTAACCGTTGGATCTTCACAAAATTTACATCATTAGAAAGGTCTTTTCAAAACGAATCCAACGGTTCCAGTTTCGAGAAAATCCGACGGTCGGATCTCCCGGTACAATCGTTTGAATTTTCGATTTCAAAATACGAACTGCAGCGTCGTTATTCGATTAAATATATAATTATATTTATATATATATAAATATAATCGCTTCTGGCGCTGTTTTTCTTCAGATTTGATTTACACATACCAGACAATCCAACCGTTGGATTTTTACAAGGTTGGTGCCGTTGGAAAGATTATTCCAAGGCGAACCCGACGGTCGAGATTTCGGGAAAATCCAATGGTCGGATTTCCCGTACTAGTCGTTTGAAATCACGGTTTCAAAAATACGAACTGCACGGCTTCGTTTCGTTTTAATTTTATTTATATTTATATATTTATATAAATATAGTTCTTTCAACAATTTCAATATCGTTTTCACTTCAAAAATTTTTCTAACACCTTAAATTTTGGAAAAATTTCGCCATAACCTCCCCTGCACCGGAAGCGTCGGGAAATCGCAAATAGCGTCCCGGTCCTTCTAATCTCAAAAAGAAAAAGAAAAAGCCAAGCGACTAGCCAACAGGCTCAAAATCATCACCCAAACAAATCAGTAAATATGTACCTATTTGTCGGGCACAAAATTTTATTCCTCTTCTCTAGCCCCTTTGCTATAACCTGTTCAATGAATATGCATGTACATATATATACAGTTCATATCATTTTTCATTTTCTATTCGACTTCATATTTGATTTCTATTTGGTTTAAAAACACCATTCATTCTAATGTTACATAAATAGGTGCAAATCATTTCATTAGCTAATTAATGAATATTTCAACTCATATATGTTTATTCTGAACAAGTGGCTATTTTTAACACTTCACATTTCAACGATTTATGCATACAATAAAAATGTGATTTTTATTGTAAAACAATTCATTTCAAAACACTATTTTTCTATATAGTTCATATAGTCGATAAAAGGTGATTTTTATTATCAAACAATTTATTTCAAAATATGAATACCATTCAACCCATGAATTTCTAAACAACGAATGAATATCAATTCAACACATGAATGTTTTCAATAGTTTTTATATATAGATAAAAATGTGATTTTTGTTATCGAACAATTTATTTCAAAATATGAATACCATTCAACACATGAATTGCTAAACAACGAATGAATATCAATTCAACACATGAATGTTTTCAATAGTTTTTATATATAGATAAAAATGTGATTTTTGTTATCGAACAATTTATTTCAAAATATGAATACCATTCAACACATGAATTTCTAAACAACGAATGAATATCAATTCAACACATGAATGTTTTCTATAGTTTTTATATATAGATAAAAATGTGATTTTTATTATCAAACAGTTTATTTCAAAATATGAATACCATTCAACACATGAATTTCTAAACAACGAATGAATATCAATTCAACACATGAATGTTTTCTATAGTTTTTATATATAGATAAAAATGTGATTTTTATTATCAAACAGTTTATTTCAAAATATGAATACCATTCAACACATGAATTTCTAAACAACGAATGAATATCAATTCAACACATGAATGTTTTCTATACAATGAATAAATATAGTTTAAGCATATGAAAATAATTCAAACACACAAATATTATTCAAAATTTCGGCAGCATAACGGCAGGGTAGTTACACCGGGACCGTCCCTAGTACGGCTCCTCGCTCTACCTTAAAACCTCGCGGTTTTTGACAATGGGGATCATGCATCTAGTTCGCACGCAGGCGGCATGTATATATTTATTTCCTTTCCACAAACTAATCCTATGTGGTTTCAACCAAATATTTCACAACCACAAATGGGTATTTTTCAACCACAATCAACCAATATCAACCACAAACAATCCCAAACAATCAATCGCTATCAATCAATTTCAACCAATAAATATCGTCCATGGTTTGTGGACGAGGGGCGTATATATATATATATATATTTATATATAGCAATTCACTTTTACTTCACCCATATATATATATAAATTTTAAATCAGAAATCTCACCAATAGCTATCCAACTGCAAGACTCTTCTTAATAGAAATCTTCGCCTATTTGTCGCTTTCACCCGTATTCTCTGCATATGTAAAAATAGAATTTTTACTACGCTATTCAATATATAAAAATCGAATTTTTACTTCGACTTTCAACATATAAAAATATGATTTTTATTTTTGCTTTCAACATATAAAAATATGATTTTTATTTCGACTTTCAACATATAAAAATATGATTTTTATTTCGACTTTCAACATATAAAAATATGATTTTTACTTTTGCTTTCAACATATAAAAATATGATTTTTATTTCGACTTTCAACATATAAAAATATGATTTTTACTTTGACTTTCAACATATAAAAAAAATATGATTTTTACTTTTGATTTCAACATATAAAAATATGATTTCTACTTTTCTAAAAGAAATCAGTTTTATTCTTTTACAAAATCAGTTTTTACCTTTTTATAAGATTCAGTTTTTTACTTTTAAAAATATTCAGTTTTAAACTACTTTTTAAAGCAAAATAGTTTTTCTTTTACTAAAAAAAATCAGTTTTTTTTTTATCAAAAATCTGTTTTTTTCTTTTACTAAAAATCAGTTTTTATCTTGATAAAAAAAATGCAGTTTTAGTTTTTAAAAATTTTCAGTTTTAACTTTATAAAAATTTCTGTTTTAACTTTAACAAAATTTCAGTTTTAAACTTTAACAAAATCGGTTTTTAAACTTTATAAAAATTCAGTTTTATAGAATTTAAAAATAAAAATAAGAATAAAAATACTTACAGAGGAGCGGGGGGGTCTGCAGATCGTCGGAGGCGGGGCTCTCGAGGGTGGCGGTCGGCGGTTCAGCGTTGCGAACCAGGGGGGCTTCTCGCAGGTCGTCGATCGATGGGGGCTTCGGAGTTCGAACGAGGGGCGGGGAGGCTTCGTCGGAGTTCGTGCGATGGGGGGGCTTCGTCGTCTTCGATCGTCGGAGGGGGGAGCGGCTTCGATGCTTAGGTTTTTTTTTTTTTTTTTTCTTTTTCTGTTTTCTGGATTGTGAATCGGGGGGGGGGGGGGGCCAGGATGAAGAATAAAGGGAGGGAGGGAAGAGTACTTTTTTTTATTTTTTATTTATTTTTTATTTAATTATTATATTTAGCAAAGAGTTGACCTTTTACGTACGACCTCTAAACGAGGCCCACCGCCTGTCGTCCATAGCGTTTAACCCCCATTCCGAACACAATGGGATATGTATCGCAAGCTGGTTTGATCGTTACAATCGGTTTCCTTTTGAATTTTCATTTAAATCACTATATTGAATTTTAAACGTACATTTCAAATTACCGGGGCCACATACTGACTAGAAAAATTCCAGAAAAATATTTTCTAGCTTTGTATTGACGATACGGTCCTAACAAAACTAGTTTCGTCGAATTCTGAGACCGTTGGAAAAATGGCCAATTTCCAGTCGATTAAATTCAACAGAAACTGGTCAAACGCGTTTTCTTTTGCCACGCTCACATATTGATTCGAAAAATTATGAAATTTGAAACCTAACAATATCTTGACACTACGGATCTAACAAAAGTGGTTTCGTCGAAATCCGAGGTCATTTGCAAAATGTCCATTTTTAAGGGCCTGAATTCCATAGCGACTATTCAGAATCTTCAATTGGACATACCTTTTGATTTCCGCTATCAAATTTCGGTTGGTCGGATTCGTTAGAAAGATATCATCAATTAGATTCTATTATTTTTGGTTTCACTAAGATCCGGATTGTTTTGCACCCGGTATATTCAATTGAAGTTTGAAATCAAATTATCGAACTACCGCGCCATTTTCAATTCTATATATAATTATAATTAATTATATTCGTTTTCAAATGTCGATTCAAACTCAGTTTTCATCGCCATTATCTAAAATATTTATTTTAAATATTTAAAGTCCATTATTTTAGCCAATTTAAAAATTTTAAATTGGTTCAGATTTTCTGGGTCGTTACAATCTCCCCCACTTAAAACTTTTCGTCCCCGAAAAGGAATAAAGTCGAAAGTGGTTTGATAAATCTACAAACCCACAATACAGCAACCAATTTGTTTCTAATATTCAGAGTATAGAATAAACAATGCACATCCATGGGAAGAAAATAGCAACAGAATAGAGAATTAAATGGTAATGCAAAGTAGGGTAAATGTACCTTGCACCAGAGTCAATCAGAGATATCTACTCGGCATCTAGGATAAGCTTTCTGAATGCTCTCCTCAGTTTCCCAAGTACAATCTCGCGGATCTCCACTCCATTGCACTTTGACTAAGTGAACCTTCTTGTTTCTCAGCTCTTTGGTTTCTTTGCCGATGATCTTCAGCGGCTCACGCCTCACAGCTAATTCTGGAGTAATTTCAATATCCTGCTGAGCTGCTTCTTCCACGATCAAGTCTGGATCATGAACGTGCTTTCGAAGTTGAGATATGTGAAATACATCATGCACACCAGGCAACCAGTCAGGCAGTTTGACCCTATAAGCGAGAGTTCCAATCCGTTCCAGAATAGGAAACGGACCAATGAATTTGGGTGCTAACTTTCCAGTTTTACCGAACCGGATAACTCCTCTCATCGGCGATACTTTCAAATATACATAGTCGCCAACTTCAAAGGATATATCTCTTCTTCTTTTATCGGCGTAGCTCTTTTGTCGGCTTTGAGCGGCGAGTAATCGCTTCTTAATAAAATCGACTTTGTCGGCAGCTTCTCGAATCATATCGGGACCCAACACAAGTCTATTTCCAGGCTCGACCCAACAAGCAGGAGATCGGCACGGTCTACCATACAATGCTTCGAATGGCGACATTGTCAGACTCGCCTGATAGCTGTTGTTATAAGAGAATTCAGCCAAATGCAGATGGTCTTCCCATGATCCACCGAAATCTATTACACAAGCCCGCAATAGATCTTCTAAAATGCGATTCACCCTCTCAGTCTGACCGTCTGTCTGAGGATGATATGCGGTGCTCAAGTTTAACTTCGTTCCTAGCTCGACTTGAAATGCTTCCCAGAATTTACTAGTGAAAATTGTATCTCTATCACTTACTATACTGAGCGGCACTCCATGTAGTCTAACTATTTCCCTGAAGTAAATCTGCGCCAGACTCTGAGCAGTTCTATTTGATTTGACAGGTATGAAATGGGCGGTCTTCGTGAAACGATCTACGATCACCCAAATACTGTCATTCCCTTTTCTGGTTCTGGGCAAACCATCAATGAAATCCATAGAAATATGTTCCCACTTCCAGCCAGGAACTTCCAGTGGTTGTAACAATCCAGCCAATTTCTGTTGGTCGCTCTTGACTAGCTGACAAGTAGGGCATCGGCTGACATATATCGAAACGTCTCTTTTCATAGCCTTCCACCAGAAAGTTCTTTTGAGATCGTTATACATTTTGGCCACACCAGGATGGATACTCAGCTTGGACTTGTGACACTCGTCTAACACTTCCCTTTTTAGCTCAGGAACGTCAGGAACACAAATCCTTCCTTTTAACCTTAAGGTCTCGTCGTTATCTATTTGAAAACACGAGGGTTCGCCTTTCTGAATCCTTTTGATCATATCTTTAATAAAGTTATCCTCCTTCTGAAGAATAGATATTTTGTCAATCAAGGAAGTTGTGATAATAAAGCTGGCGATCATTACGTTCTTTCTGCTTAACGCATCAGCCACTACATTGGCTTTTCCTGGAGTGTATATAATTTCAAAGTCATATGCTGCAAGAAACTCCAGCCAACGTTGCTGCCTCAGATTCAAGTCCTTCTGAGTGAACAGATACTTTAATGACTGATGATCTGTAAACAGTTCAAATCTCTCGCCCAGAAGATAGTGTCTCCAGATTTTCAAAGAAAATATGATAGCCAGTAACTCAAGATCATGAGTTACATAGTTTTTCTCGCGTGGCTTCAGTTGACGGCTAGCATAAGCAATTACTTGACCTCTTTGCATTAACACTGCACCAAGGCCTTCTCTAGAAGCATCAGTCCAGACTTTTAAATCTTGGTTGCCATCGATGATGGTTAACACTGGAGCTGTCGTTAATCTTAACTTTAGCTCTTCGAAAGCCTCCTCACTCTCTTCAGTCCATTTGAACTTAGAATGCTTCTTTGTAAGCTTCGTTAAGTGGCCAGATATTTTCGAAAAGTCTTTAACGAACTTCCGATAATAGCTAGCCAATCCAAGAAAACTGCGGACTTCAGTGGGAGTACTGGGCTGTTTCCAATTCTGAATAGCTGTGATTTTGCTTGGATCAACAGCGATTCCATCTTTCGATACGACATGGCCCAGGAATTTCACTTCATCTTGCCAGAATATACATTTGGAAAATTTGGCTTTTAATACATTCCGCCTCAGAATTTCTAAAACCTGTTCCAGATGCTTTTCATGTTCGGCCTTCGATTTAGAGAAGATTAGAATATCGTCAATAAAAACCAGAACAAATTTATTCAAAACCCCTCTGAATACTCTGTTCATCAGATCGACGAAGTAAGCTGGAGCGTTACATAAGCCGAACGGCATTACTAACCACTCGTAGAATAGGTCGGGACCTCTGAACGCTGTCATTGGAACACACTCTTCGGCAATTCGAAGTTGATGGAAACCTGTAGCTAGGTCCATTCGTGAAAATACTTGTGCTCCATTTAATCGATCCAACAAATCATCAATCCGCCGCAATGGATATTTGTTCTTTATAGTCTGCTTGTTTAAATCACGATAATCCACACATAGCCGTAGAGTACCGTCAGATTTTGGGACAAATACCACTGCTGCACCCCAATCAGAGAAACTAGGCCTGATTAGACCTTTCCATACTAGCTGTCTTGTTTGATTGTCTAATTCCTCCTTCTCTTTCAAGGACATTCTTCGAATAGCGTGAACTACCGGCCTTGCATTAGGAATCAAAGCAATCTTGAAATCTATTTCTCTCTGCGGAGGTAAGCGAACAACTTCTTCGAACACATCCGCATAGTTTTTGACGACTGGAATGTCTTTGATGAGGTCTGGAATATTCTCTGCGACTTCAGGAACATTTTCAATTTGGGCTGGAGAAACATCGAGAGCTGACCAGAAATCTTTTCTATTAGCATTCTGACCTTCACACGGTATGGTTATATAACTCCCGGATTTAATCTTAGCTCTAACAACTCTCTCGGCGCATCTAACCTCTGCTTCATATTTGGTTAACCAATCCAATCCCAAAATAAGATCGAATTCATCAAAGTTCATGACGACAGAGATAATAGGGAATTTATAGCAAGAAAAAGAGACGGGTACTGCACAAACCCAACTGAGATTGATGGATCCTCCAACTGGATTTCGGACAGTCATTGGCTCTTTGAGCTTCTTCAAATTCAAATCTAATTTCTTGACTGCACTCTTTGCAATAAAGCTTCGTGACGCGCCAGTGTCAAACAGTACTTTAACTGGAATGTTTTTGACATTGAGCGTGCCTTCTAAGACATCAGACCTTTCTTGACTAGCTGAGGGCTCAGAAGTTTCTGCCAATTCATTTACATGTACTGCTTCGGCCTTGTTTAAGAGCGGGCAATCCTTTGCAAGATGACCGGCCTCGCGGCACTGTTTACAATGCCTATTCTCTTGAAACTCCCCATCTTTTCCCAGCCTTTTCTTCTTTTGCTTTCGATTGGCTCTATATCCATCCTTTATTGGTTTCTTTAAAGATTTACATTTCCTGGACAAATGCCCCCTCTGATTGCAGCTCTTGCATAAGGCAGTCGTGCCAGGTTCTTTTTCAGATCTAGCCCTTTTTCTCTTGGCACTGGGCTTCTTACTGGCTTCAGGAATTTCAGTTTCTGACTCTGTTTTGTCACTAGAATAGACTTCTTCTTCGTCACATAACATTCCTTTCTTATCTAGATCTTCATATTGATAAGCCATATAAATCATTTCTGAAAAAGGAAGCTTCACATGCCCCAATACTTTATTCTGGTATTTCCTTTGAAGCCCGTGAATAAATCTCATATTTTTACTCTTCGGATTTTGAATTAGGTGAGGGGCAAAGTGAGAAAGTTCATTGAATTTCTTATGATATTCGGGAATGGTCATGTCACCTTGTATTAGATAAGAAAATTCATCACATAGTCGTTCAGTTGCTTCGGGAGGAGTAAATCTTTCTAAGAAAATCACTTTGAATCTATCCCAGGTGATATCACCTTCTGGATTATTCTGTATAACCGAATCCCACCAGAATAAAGCTTCATCTTTGAGAGCCCAGGAGGCCAGTAATCTTTTCTGGTTATCCCTCAGCTTTAATGCTTCGAAGATTTTCTCAGCCGAACGAATCCAAGCTTGTGTCTTCATAATAGATTCTTCACCAGAGAACGGTATTCCACCCATATTTCGATATTTGATTAATAGGGCCTCAATATCCGGTTCTGCATTCCTTCTGTTTCTGACACTCATTTTCTAGTACTTCTGCAAATGGCAGATCAAGTGTCAGGTCACAGAAAAGGTATTTTAAAATATAGAAACACATACTTCAAATGTAAATGTGTCTATCAAGGTGTAATTTCATTCTGCTTTACTCATACTAGGATATTGCTGATCCTATCTGTATGGAGTTGCCCGTCCTAGAACACTACTGGTTCTATTTTTGACGAGTTCGTTCGAATGTTATATTCCAGAACTAAGCTTAACCAAAGCTCTGATACCACGTTGTGACGACCCGATTTCCCGTTCTCACGGAAACAAGGTTATCTTTGGAATATAACACAGAAACATATAATAGCAGAACAGAATTAAATAAATACACCAGATATGAACAACAAAATATACTGGATAAAAGTAATCATCAGAGTTACACAGTATACAGGATCTTACTTAGTACAAATACAGTTCAGCTATACATAAATGTCTACAGCGGAAATAAACAAAATATGTACAATAGGAGCTGAACAGCATAAAAAGAAATAAATGATAGAATCCATCTTCAGCTCCAGCTATCCAGAAAGAACCAGCTAAACCTGAATACAAGGCTGCCCGTGTAGAAAAAGGGGCACCCGAGTTTGAGAGTGAAACAAACTACGAGTCAGTCATGGGACTGGTATGAGAAATCCACTCAACACATATATAATTGGCTAATCACAGGACCACGCCACTTTCGTGGAACGGGTTTACTCCATTGGATTGCCAGTGCTTTAAAACAAATCTTTCTTTTAAACATCGCTATGCTTTTTATAAAAATGAAGCCGTTATAAGACTCAGTTCCCATCACACAATGCAACGCAAACCGGAGGATAGAGTTTTTACCTTATAACGGCCAAGATATGCTTGATACGAATAAAACAAAGGCATTTAATATTATTGCTAGTGTTTATATGTTTTGAAATCAATTTCAAATCATAACTATCAATCATAGACGGCATTAATGCCCCATACCACTATGTCGCCATATATAGGTATACAATCAAAACCGCACGATGTCGTATTTGGAAATTGGTTTTCCGTCATGAACCAAGGCAAAAGATAGTCCTTACCGAATTCGAGACTGCCTAGCCCGAGCCTCAGGGTCAGAGCGCATCGACCCTTGGATCGTCAGGGCCGGTCCACCGATGTGGATTAAAATGCCTGAACACTGCGTTTCCCCGCCCTTTGGGGCGTAAATGAGCCAACGAATGACTCCATCGGACCCGGATCGTCCGATCAAACCGAGGCGCCTCGCAACAGCAACAACCACATAGGTGAAAAGTATATAAATTTCAGGGCTGGTAGGTCACTGACACCACCCTAGCTAGGAAGAAACGCAGGCCCTCCCTGATGTCCTCTCCCATTTTAGGTTCATACCGGGGTGTGAGGCTCGCGAATTCACGTTATACACAAAGCTACGCCACACAGGCGGTGCTTTGATCATCACCACAAGACTTTGCTTTTCAACAGAAGTCCTGATCACTGCATCTTAGCATGCCACACAGGCAATTCACCCCCTGCAACTGATGGCTATCAATCACACAGAACAAATTCCAATGTCGGACACACAGTCCATTTACAAGTCCGTTCTGGGTCTGAACGAAACCGGAGGCACTAAATACCTCGCAAACCCTTCGATCAACACGTACGTCTGAACGATCACCACTCATTATCCATATTTCGGGATGCCTCCCAATCAGGACCTCGGTTACCATCCAAACGAGGTGAAGATCTCCGGTCTTCGACCATCGTCTTCATCTTCGAATTTCAATCGTCGGTCGATTATTCGAAATGAGAATTAACTCGGCCTTTTCAAATAATTCACGTATATTTAGAATTTCAAATCGATTTATTTCAATGGTTAAATTATTCGACAACACCAATTGTGTTCTTTATATAGTTTTCACACCAAACACATTCAACCATCAAACATCACATAAATCAAGCAAATTCAGTTTATTTCCATTCCATATCGCTTACGATATTTTATAACTATTTATCGCTATTTTTATTTATTTTAAAATAGCCATTTTATTCAAAACGACGTTTCGGGCCATAAGGCGGCCGTGGCGCTGTTTTTCTTCAGATTTGATTTACACATATCTGAAAATCTAACCGTTGGATCTTCACAAAATTTACATCATTAGAAAGGTCTTTTCAAAACGAATCCAACGGTTCCAGTTTCGGGAAAATCCGACGGTCGGATCTCCCGGTACAATCGTTTGAATTTTCGATTTCAAAATACGAACTGCAGCGTCGTTATTCGTTTAAATATATAATTATATTTATATATATATATATATAAATATAATCGCTTCTGGCGCTGTTTTTCTTCAGATTTGATTTACACATACCAGACAATCCAACCGTTGGATTTTTACAAGGTTGGTGCCGTTGGAAAGATTATTCCAAGGCGAACCCGACGGTCGAGATTTCGGGAAAATCCAATGGTCGGATTTCCCGTACTAGTCGTTTGAAATCACGGTTTCAAAAATACGAACTGCACGGCTTCGTTTCGTTTTAATTTTATTTATATTTATATATTTATATAAATATAGTTCTTTCAACAATTTCAATATCGTTTTCACTTCAAAAAATTTTCTAACACCTTAAATTTTGGAAAAATTTCGCCATAACCTCCCCTGCACCGGGAGCGTCGGGAAATCGCAAATAGCGTCCCGGTCCTTCTAATCTCAAAAAGAAAAAGAAAAAGCCAAGCGGCTAGCCAACAGGCTCAAAATCATCACCCAAACAAATCAGTAAATGTGTACCTATTTGTCGGGCACAAAATTTTATTCCTCTTCTCTAGCCCCTTTGCTATAACCTGTTCAATGAATATGCATGTACATATATATACAGTTCATATCATTTTTCATTTTCTATTCGACTTCATATTTGATTTCTATTTGGTTTAAAAACACCATTCATTCTAATGTTACATAAATAGGTGCAAATCATTTCATTAGCTAATTAATGAATATTTCAACTCATATATGTTTATTCTGAACAAGTGGCTATTTTTAACACTTCACATTTCAACGATTTATGCATACAATAAAAATGTGATTTTTATTGTAAAACAATTCATTTCAAAACACTATTTTTCTATATAGTTCATATAGTCGATAAAAGGTGATTTTTATTATCAAACAATTTATTTCAAAATATGAATACCATTCAACCCATGAATTTCTAAACAACGAATGAATATCAATTCAACACATGAATGTTTTCAATAGTTTTTATATATAGATAAAAATGTGATTTTTGTTATCGAACAATTTATTTCAAAATATGAATACCATTCAACACATGAATTGCTAAACAACGAATGAATATCAATTCAACACATGAATGTTTTCAATAGTTTTTATATATAGATAAAAATGTGATTTTTGTTATCGAACAATTTATTTCAAAATATGAATACCATTCAACACATGAATTTCTAAACAACGAATGAATATCAATTCAACACATGAATGTTTTCTATAGTTTTTATATATAGATAAAAATGTGATTTTTATTATCAAACAGTTTATTTCAAAATATGAATACCATTCAACACATGAATTTCTAAACAACGAATGAATATCAATTCAACACATGAATGTTTTCTATAGTTTTTATATATAGATAAAAATGTGATTTTTATTATCAAACAGTTTATTTCAAAATATGAATACCATTCAACACATGAATTTCTAAACAACGAATGAATATCAATTCAACACATGAATGTTTTCTATACAATGAATAAATATAGTTTAAGCATATGAAAATAATTCAAACACACAAATATTATTCAAAATTTCGGCAGCATAACGGCAGGGTAGTTACACCGGGACCGTCCCTAGTACGGCTCCTCGCTCTACCTTAAAACCTCGCGGTTTTTGACAATGGGGATCATGCATCTAGTTCGCACGCAGGCGGCATGTATATATTTATTTCCTTTCCACAAACTAATCCTATGTGGTTTCAACCAAATATTTCACAACCACAAATGGGTATTTTTCAACCACAATCAACCAATATCAATCACAAACAATCCCAAACAATCAATCGCTATCAATCAATTTCAACCAATAAATACCGTCCATGGTTTGTGGACGAGGGGCGTATATATATATATATATTTATATATAGCAATTCACTTTTACTTCACCCATATATATATATAAATTTTAAATCAGAAATCTCACCAATAGCTATCCAACTGCAAGACTCTTCTTAATAGAAATCTTCGCCTATTTGTCGCTTTCACCCGTATTCTCTGCATATGTAAAAATAGAATTTTTACTACGCTATTCAATATATAAAAATCGAATTTTTACTTCGACTTTCAACATATAAAAATATGATTTTTATTTTTGCTTTCAACATATAAAAATATGATTTTTATTTCGACTTTCAACATATAAAAATATGATTTTTATTTCGACTTTCAACATATAAAAATATGATTTTTACTTTTGCTTTCAACATATAAAAATATGATTTTTATTTCGACTTTCAACATATAAAAATATGATTTTTACTTTGACTTTCAACATATAAAAAAAATATGATTTTTACTTTTGCTTTCAACATATAAAAATATGATTTCTACTTTTCTAAAAGAAATCAGTTTTATTCTTTTACAAAATCAGTTTTTACCTTTTTATAAGATTCAGTTTTTTACTTTTAAAAATATTCAGTTTTAAACTACTTTTTAAAGCAAAACAGTTTTTCTTTTACTAAAAAAAATCAGTTTTTTTTTTTTATCAAAAATCTGTTTTTTTCTTTTACTAAAAATCAGTTTTTATCTTGATAAAAAAAATGCAGTTTTAGTTTTTAAAAATTTTCAGTTTTAACTTTATAAAAATTTCTGTTTTAACTTTAACAAAATTTCAGTTTTAAACTTTAACAAAATCGGTTTTTAAACTTTATAAAAATTCAGTTTTATAGAATTTAAAAATAAAAATAAGAATAAAAATACTTACAGAGGAGCGGGGGGGTCTGCAGATCGTCGGAGGCGGGGCTCTCGAGGGTGGCGGTCGGCGGTTCAGCGTTGCGAACCAGGGGGGCTTCTCGCAGGTCGTCGATCGATGGGGGCTTCGGAGTTCGAACGAGGGGCGGGGAGGCTTCGTCGGAGTTCGTGCGATGGGGGGGGCTTCGTCGTCTTCGATCGTCGGAGGGGGGAGCGGCTTCGATGCTTAGGGTTTTTTTTTTTTTTTTTCTGTTTTCTGGATTGTGAATCGGGGGGGGGGGGGGGGGGGCAGGATGAAGAATAAAGGGAGGGAGGGAAGAGTACTTTTTTTTTATTTATTTATTATTTAATTATTATATTTAGCAAAGAGTTGACCTTTTACGTACGACCTCTAAACGAGGCCCACCGCCTGTCGTCCATAGCGTTTAACCCCCATTCCGAACACAATGGGATATGTATCGCAAGCTGGTTTGATCGTTACAATCGGTTTCCTTTTGAATTTTCATTTAAATCACTATATTGAATTTTAAACGTACATTTCAAATTACCGGGGCCACATACTGACTAGAAAAATTCCAGAAAAATATTTTCTAGCTTCGTATTGACGATACGGTCCTAACAAAACTAGTTTCGTCGAATTCTGAGACCGTTGGAAAAATGGCCAATTTCCAGTCGATTAAATTCAACAGAAACTGGTCAAACGCGTTTTCTTTTGCCACGCTCACATATTGATTCGAAAAATTATGAAATTTGAAACCTAACAATATCTTGACACTACAGATCTAACAAAAGTGGTTTCGTCGAAATCCGAGGTCATTTGCAAAATGTCCATTTTTAAGGGCCTGAATTCCATAGCGACTATTCAGAATCTTCAATTGGACATACCTTTTGATTTCCGCTATCAAATTTCGATTGGTCGGATTCGTTAGAAAGATATCATCAATTAGATTCTATTATTTTTGGTTTCACTAAGATCCGGATTGTTTTGCACCCGGTATATTCAATTGAAGTTTGAAATCAAATTATCGAACTACCGCGCCATTTTCAATTCTATATATAATTATAATTAATTATATTCGTTTTCAAATGTCGATTCAAACTCAGTTTTCATCGCCATTATCTAAAATATTTATTTTAAATATTTAAAGTCCATTATTTTAGCCAATTTAAAAATTTTAAATTGGTTCAGATTTTCTGGGTCGTTACAGCCCCACAGGCCGCCACCCACCACCAAAAAATCTGAAAAAATTACAGTAGCTAGATCTCGCGAAGACGAAGAACTTTCGCTCAGGTGCCATCACCTGATTCTTCCCCGATCGACGTGAAAAAAATCGTTTTGTTTCTGTTCTCAATTTTTTGCTGTTTTGCTTCAGTTCGGTTTTTCTCGATTTTCGTGTCCTTCCTTCGACTTTCAGACGAAATGAACAAAGGCAAAGTTGTTAGTTTATGTCATGGCTACATTTTCTCCAATTGGGCCATCGCCTAATTCTTGACGGTTTGTGAGTTATACCCCAAAATCCGAAATCAGTTTTCCGTCTTTCAGGCTAGATACCGGCGAATCTGTGCGACGATAGGTCTTGAATTTTTCGTGGTAGATAGAGGATAAGAATATAAACAAAACCCAGAAAGGGTTTGGTTTAATTCTGTCCTGATTTGGAGATATAAACTGTTGAAGATTCAGGGTGTTTTGTGTAAAGAAATTTTAGTGGAGAAAGGAGCCACCATTGAAGAAATGAAGATGAAGGATTAGATTTAGGTTTAGAAAAGGGTTATGGGCTGCTAATGATATATTATATAGGCATATGTAAATTTTAATTAAGTCCTTGTTTAATTTAACCCCTTTTTATTAATAACCTTTGTGTTATTAATGCTTTCAAATTTTAGTCCGTTTAAATGTTTTAAAGACCGTGCGAATGCATACATTATCCAAATTTGCTGAAAATTGGAACATAACTATTTCTCGACGATACGAATCCAAAGAAGTTGGTTTCGTTAAATTCCGAGTCCGTATGAATTATTCATGAATTCTTAAAGTTTGAAAATTGACCGTTTTCACTGAAAATAAATAATGCCCACATACTGACTCCAAAAATTATAGAAAAATTATTTTTAGCTTTGTTTTGATGATATGGTCCCAACAAAACTAATTTCGTCGAATTTGAAGACCGTTTGAAAAATGGTTATTTTTAAGGCGTAAATAAATTATATTAAAAATACATATATAAATAAATAAATAAATTTCGAATCTCGAAATATATCAGTGTTTATACTTTTTCAATGCACAAACATCATTTTGAACTCAATGGAAGTGGTTTCGAGTCCAAATTCATTCGTATGTAAAAAGTAGCGTTTTGGGTCCTATATATTATATATATAAATTCCATAGCGTTTTTATGAGATTTTGAATTGGACATAACTTTTGATTCCCACTATGAAATTTCAGTTTTTCGGATTCATTGGAAAGATATGTTTAACGATGAGGACGGTGGTTGAATACCGGAGGTCTTCACATCGTTTGGATGATTACTGATGTATTGATTGGGTTGTACACCCAAGACATGGTAATAAGTGGTGATTGTCCAGACGTACTTGGAGATCGACCGGATATGCTAGGACCTCTCTCCTGTATTGGACATATGGGACGAGGAATAAGGTGCCTCCGGTTTCGTTCAGACCCAGAATGAACTTGTAAATGGATGTGTGTCTGACATTGGATTTTATTCTTTGTTCATTGATCTCTATTAAATATATATATGTTTGGCGGCGCAGAATTTATTCTCTTGCTTAATGTCGTTCTCTGAGACGTACGAGCTCAGAGGTTATATATCGATAGACATCAGTCGCATGACGTGAATTGCCTGTGTGGCATGCTGAGATGCAAATGATCAAGGCTTCTGTTGAAAAGCAGAGTCTTGTGGTTGATGATCAAAGCACAACTTTAATATAGCATAGCTTTATGTAGCGTTAATTCGCGAGCCTCACACCTCGGTATGAACCAGAATCGGGAGAGGACAGTAGGGAGGGCAATGCGTTTCCTTCTAGCTAGGTGTGGTGTCATGGTATGGAGCCCAGACATATTTACTTATGTGGTTGTTGGATTGCAAGGCGCCACAGATATATCGGTTACTACGGAGCCAATTGATATTGAGTCATCTGGATCAATTACGCCCCATAGGGTGGGGAAACGCATGTTCAGGGATTATGAATCCACCATGCACTTAGTGTGGACCAACCCTGCATGTTACCTAGGGCACCCAGAGTGTGTCTCTCTGAGACATTGGATAGAGTGTCTCGAAGTAGTAGGGTCGATCCCTTGCCTCGGTTCATGACGGAAATCCAATTTCCAATACGTGACATTTCGATTTTGATTGTAGAGCCTAGTATTGGCGACATGATAGATGGTACCCATGCCGCCTATGATTGATACATTTATATTTGAAATTGTTTTATACACTATGCACTCATATTAGTATCAAATGATTTGTTTTAAACGTACTAAGCATGTTTGGCTATTATAAGGGAAAACCTTATCCTCCGGCTTGCGTTGCATTGTGTGATGGGACCTGTGTCTTATAATAGCTTCATTTTTCCAAAAAGCATTGCACTATTTATTCTATGCACTGGTATTCTTAGGAGGAAACCCGTTTCGTGTTATACGGCGTGGTCCCTTGATTTACTTTATTTTAAAGTAAAGTTTTAAATAACTGTTTTAGTTCCCACACTAGTCACATGACTGACCTGGAGCTTATTGTTTTAACCTAAACTCTGGGTGCCCCTACTTTCCACATGGGCAGCTAGTAGTTTGGTTTTGCATATATTATATTCATAGGATCCTGGATTTACAACTGGAATGATATTCGGAAAGCTCTGTATCCGTTTATCTCTTTCAGTTGTGTTTTTGTATTTTTTTCCCGTTGCATTGTAATTTGTAAATCTCTATCATTTATCAAATGTATATTATTTGTTCATACTCTGTATATTCTTGTACTCTGATGTAAATTGTTGTAATAAGCAGTGAAATGTTCTTCTATTTGTGTTCTGATTTGTCGTGTTCTCGGATAATCCGTTCTTTCTCTTCTCTTCGGAGACCAGGGAAGTTCGGGTCGTCACATGTATGTCTTGTCATATGTGCATTAATGTTAAATACTACTCTTTATAGCTTATGGGGTTGCGTGTTAAATACGATTGGGCATATATATGAAAGGGAGGCAGTAAAGGGACTCGACAAGAAAGCATTATCTCTAGACAAGCCCTTTGTTGCTGAATGGTTCAGAAACAAAGGGTATATCATCAAGTCACTTGTAACTGCTGCAACAGGTGTGCTGTATAATCGTTTTAAAGTACAATGCTTATGATGTCTCTTGGATTTGCCCTCAGTTTTTTTGTTCCTTTTTTTAATTCATGTTGGTTAATTTGCATATACAAGTGACTGTCAGAAATCCTTTAAATGTATTAAAACAGCAATAAGATGTACATTTTGGGAATTCAAAATTTTAATTTTTTTTTGAGAGAACTAATGAAGTAACAAAGTCCTTTTAGAGCATTTTGATAGTTATGGTGGAGATCAGCTCCCAGACTGAAAATGCATTGCAACAAGAAAAGTTTATTTTGAACATCTGTTTAAGATACATTTAGATACATAAATTCTTTATCGACTAAAATATTTTGGTGCCTAAATATACAAATTCAACATCAACTAAATATTGTGGTCCCACATTTATTTCTATATGTAATAACATTTATGTGTTTTGATAACAACCGTCTTATAGCTCACTTTTATTATTGCATAATTATATATGTTTTCTATCAAACTATATATATGATCGCTTTTATCACTTGTTATTAACTTATCCTTTATCTACTAGAGTTAGAAGCTGATGAGTGGTATTTTTTGTGGCTTGATGTAGGTATGATAGACCTATTGCAATTGCAAAAGGATATGAAAAAACACGTAAGCAGTGAAGGAAATTATACCGAGAAGGAATTGGAAGAATATCTAGAGTTTTATAAGAAAGTGATGGTTGATTCAGTATGGAAGCTTAATGTAGCTGATACTGAAGCTACATTATCTCATGTTTGTCAAACAGCATCGTTGACATGCCATAAATTCTTTGAAAATTAAGTAAGATTAGTGTGTATGTATATGTATCTATCTGCTAATATGTATTCTACTACTTCTTTGTGCTTGTTTTTTCGGAGTCAACATAATTTTTATCTTTCTATGATTCGTAATATGCCTTTTCTATATTCTTATTTCGAACTTGTTTTCGATCACAAGCTTTTCAGTTTTTCATTGGTTTTTATATTATTTACAATATATAATATTTGGCACATCAGTAGGCATTCACTGAAATTCATGAAAAATCAGTAAGATCTATTTTATTTCTATCTATGACAATCTAACGGTCGGACGTGTCGGAAATGATAATGGGGCATTTTTGCACGTCGAAAGCACTCTAAATATCTAGATTACATTGATCCTACTTAACATACAACAAAAATGTATGTCTGTGTTTATGATGAATTCAAATCAGTATAATAATATATTATTAGTTCCAAGTTGGTTTACATGCAAAACTTATTTAACTGGATATTTACTTTTTCAATTAATTCCGTTTTCTCTTAAACTACATTTTTTTTAATAAAATATGATTTGAGATACGTTTTAATAAATAATCTATTAAATAATAGTAAAGCTGAAGAATTTGAAGTTCTCTCATTACTTCTAAGAGTTTCCACTTTTCTCCTTAATTCTCTCTAGACTTGTCTTTTCAAAATTAGTTTATTACTTTACACCTATTTACCAATTCTCTCCATCATTTTACATTCAGATATAGGCAATATAAAGTTTACGCTATTATTTAAAGATAATTTATCGGTTAGCTCCTAATATATTTTATACTTAAGTCCATAAATATAATTAATTGATTACATAATCCAAAATTAAGTTGTTTTAAAAAAATTTAATTAATTATATTTCTTATAGATACTAAAGAATGACAAAAATATGTTTTTACTTCAAATGCCTATAATTCATAAAATTTATAATCGGTTATAAAACATCCTTCAGCCTTATACAAATATTTTATATTTAAGACCTTTTGTTATTATTAACTATATAATATGAAATTTATTTAAATAATTATAATAGACTGATATTCATTGATAATAATAAATCACTCTAGTACTTACCATATTCATATTAACGGAAAGGAGATAAACTCCATTCAAATATATAAATATGTCAATTAAATAGAATAAACAATATATGGAAATAATAATCGCAAGTTTAAAGTTTAATTTATTATATCAATATATTTACCCTATATTACATCAATGCATTTTAATATTAACGTTAAACACTTACATTTCAAATTATATTCAATGATTTAAAAAACACTATAAAATATCAATTAACATTGTACATTTAAGTCAATATATGTATATTAATTATGTGATCTTGGATTTAATAAAGAAATTCAAACAATAAATAGTTGTTAATTCATTTAATTAATGCTAAATACGATGTTTTAAAATACATACGATATTCGTTTCAACCAATTTAATATAATTTTAAAAAATTGTTAATTCAATCAATAAAATTAGTTTTAATTTAAATATAAAGTTATATAAGTCAATAACAATTTATTATATTATTCTTTAATCTCAATGAATTAATCATACATCGAAAGAAGAAGAAACTACTTTAAATACCTATATTTTAACATTTTCACAATTATTTACTGAACCCCCACAAATTTTTCAGGATATTTTGTATTTAAATATATGTGTTTAAACTACTCGTAAAATTTTAAATTCAAATTATTTGAATAATCACAATGAATATTAAGTTTATTTTTCTAATAGGTCTTAGAAATATTTGTCAATTTTAGTCTCTCTCTCTGTGTGTGTGTGTGTATATATATATATATATATATATTAAGAAAAACAATATTTTTTTAATTCAACTATAAAGGTGTATAAATCACAAAATGGAAATTATGTATATAAAAAATAATAACAAAGTTAGTTTGTAAATTAATAACAATTTGTTTATATCAAGAATTTATTATCAATTATATCATAAATTTCCTTTTGGCGTCGATAACCCCAAAACAAATATATACATCTTTTACAACTTTCATTTTAATTCTTTCTACTATAAGTCCATATATCTAAGTTAATTTCATAATTTTAAATTTAATTAAACAAATTCTGTTAAATAATATGTATTAACTTATCTAATAAATCACTAATATATGTTTGTTTCAATGTGCATAATATTTACATTAACAAAAATAATACAATTATTTTGTTTTCTTAAAACAAAAACAACAATTTTAATTTATAGATTATATGTTATATCAAAATATATCACACATTGCACAACAATTTCTTTTAACATTAAAACGATAAATAATATTTTTTGTAATATTATCGTGTGCAATGCACGGGTTACACACAACTTTTATATTTTATGTTGACTACTTGGTTTCCACGTCGTTGTGCGGTAATACTAGTTTATTCATTCTACTACCACTTTTAAACACTTTATATTAATTTTGACTTTTATGGTGAGATGAAAGTAGAAAATCAAGTCAAAATACTTTAAATTAGTTTTAACTTTTATATTGACCACTTTTAATACTAGTTATGTCAAATTAAGTGAAATCACTACCTTATGATGTCAAATTTAATAGTGTAGTAATTGAAGAATTCTACGAAATTTAAGGGTCGTTATCAAAAAAAAAAGGGGATTTATGGATATTGGGACAATGTGAATCACATGGTTATTTTATGATTATATATCATAGTACCGTCACGTGTTTCTAATGTTTTTCTATTCATTATATATCCTATCGAATTCGTCCTTAATTGTATTTAAGCCAAGAATGCAACCACTTCCTTAATGCACATTATAAAATTCAAAATGCTTTCTTAATGATATTTGATATAGCAAATGAGATGCACTTTCTTCCTTTTGTTATCTTATGATTTACATGACCTTATAGAATTGGGATAAAATTGTAATTCAAAAGCTCAAGTAAATGAAAAATTCAAAATGGACTACCAAGTTAAATGTAAATGTGAACGCTTTAGACCGAGCATTTAAAGTTCTTGAGCTTAACCTTCGAGACATCAAAATGACCACCCTACTTAAACAAAGTGCTATTTTTAGGGTGTTACTATTCACACCTCAGTTTACACTTCCGGCCACCTTTCTAAATTTAATACAAATGATTATTTTTTATATTCTTCCGGCCACCATATATTATTGTTTCACTCAGTTATTCACCATCGTACTTCTCTAAAAAAAGAAAAACACATGCTTCTCTACAATTTCAAACCCTAACAAAAGTAGATATTCTTTTGTTCCTAATAGAGATGGAAGATGAAAATAAAAAAAGATGTTAGAATTGCTTGATTTTTATAATTTTCTATTATGTTATAGAACATGTTGTTAGGGTTTTTTAATGGTTAGGGTTTCCCATTGCGTTTTAAGATATTTTTTCTGTTCCGTTGGAAATTCCAAGTTTGGAAGACATTGAATTTGACGATGTTGTAATAGAGAATGACAATGCAAGTTTTGACTAGTAGGGTTTTTATCCATATAACTTACGTATATTTTTTTTACAAATTGATACATTAATTTTTTGTCGTTTAATAGATGGTGTATTTGAATGATGATAAACTGGACAATAAACAAGATGCTTGTGATAATATGATGCAAGACGTTCGATCAAATGACTCAAAAAATATAAATGCATGATGTAAGTGGGGAAGGAAACTTTCATGTAGAGGAAGGTGCTGGTGACCTCTCCAGTTTTAGGTTATTAATTTAGACGATGGTTAGAACAGCAAATCTGAAATATTTGGGGTACTTTCAGTTTTGGTAGCCAGAAGTGTAAATCGGTGTGTGAATAGTAGCACCCCTATTTTTATTCTAAAGAATGGACAACCATTGTGAAAAAAAAAAATAGTATGCAAGCCTAGCATGACAAAGAAAAATCCCACTTCCTCTCTAAATTTTCCCCACTGTGTTCGACCAGCGTACTACACACCTGTGCGCTTGTAGTTATTATTACATAATTTGCGCTTTTCTATCCCATAGGAAAGTGTCAAACAAGTTTTTAGCACCGACGCTAGGAGGAAACAATTAAATTTTATTGTTTATTTAATTTCTTATTCGTGTTAGTTTTTCTTTTTCTTGTTTTTATTGTAAAAAAAATCTTGGTTAGTTGATTGGGTATTGTACATTGATAGTACAATCTCTAATACAAGGAAAAAAAACTTATCAATCCTCTTTAGTTTCTTTCCTTTTAACTTTCTTTCCTCTTTTCAATACATTGCTTTCTTATTTTACAAGTTTTAAAAAATCCTTCTTTCTATCTATACCAACATCCATCTCCTACATCATCATACTCTGCCATAACAATGCTTCTCTTGTTTTTGGTTTTATATAAAAGAAAATTTTCTTGATTAGTTGATTTAGTATTAATCATTGATACTATACTCTTCTAGATAAGACAGAAAAAGTTACCATTTTTCCTTGATTTCCCTTTGTTTTTTTGTTTACATTTATTTCTTTCCTTTTTTTCATTTATTTCTTTCTTTTCTTACATTCTTTTCAATCGGATTTCCTAAAAAAATGTTGTTTTTACTTTGGAACCTACTGTGAACTTTCGAACCAAATGGAAACTCGGTGATTAAGCATATACTTCAGTCCATTTTTTGGGTTAAATTAAGCGGAAATGAAAGTAACTGTTGGGATTTTATGTAAAAATACCTTCTTCCTTTACCTAAAAGGCTAAAAAACCTAAACCCACAAAAGAAGATCAGCAGCCTCTTGCATTTACTTTACAATGCTCGTTAGTAATTCACATGACCACTGAGGAGATATTATAGATCTGAATACTAACCTCCAATTTACAAGATAGCCGCTCTACCACTGAGGTATAAGGGCTATTGACTCAATTTTCAAGGTCTATTCAAATTCATTAAATCTAATAAAATATTTTTTGATATTGTGATATATTTTAAGCTTATATTTGTTTCATTTTTCTTATTTCTTTAATTCATTAATAGTTTAGAGCTGCAAAATAGATAAACATGAAAAGTACATTAATCCTACTTGATATGTAATAGAAATGCATGTATGTTTGTGATTGATTCAAATTAATACATTGATAACCTATTCTTAACCTTAAGTTGGTTTACAGGTACAATTAGTGTAATTGGATTTACACATTTTCAGTTACTTTCATTTTCTTTTCAACTATGGTATAAATTTTCTCAGTAGATTATGACTTAAAAATAAATTTTGACAAATAATTTTATATTTAATATTAATCATCTTAACGGTCAGTTTTTCCACCTTTGTGCGGTTATACTAGTATCCAATTTCTATTGCAATATCTTTTAATGGATTTAAATGGATTAATTAGAAAATGCAATAAATCTTAAATCAATCAAATTATTATTAATTAATTCAAAATTACTTTAAATATATTTCTTTTAAATTATATGATTAAGGGTTTGTATTTCTCATCCTTGTTCGGTTATGCTAGTTAGATGTAAATGATTATTAAATTATTTTTTACTTCTATGGCAAGATGAAGCTAGACATTAACTCAGAACATGTTGAAACGTACTCACGACATCCGCAAAAGATATTTATTTAAAATATTGAATCTAGTCTATAACATGGTGCTTTCAAGGAACTTTCGAACCAAATGAAAAATTGGTGATTTAGGATGCGTTCTTTTTTTAGTTGAAATGAGCAAATGAAAGGGATACATAAAAGGGGTTCGGAAAGTGGTAAGTTCACGAAAGGAAAATGCGTTCGTTTAACACGCGAAAGGGAAGGAAAAGGGGAAGAAAAAGAAAGGAGGAATTAACCGGGCAAAAATTCAGGTTTGTTTGGTCCTTTGCGTTGGACACTTCCGACACGGACACGAACTACTCTTGTAATTTTTTCATTTTTATTAAATATTTAACGATATTATGATATATTTTGAGCTTACAGTTGTTTCATTTTTCTTATTTCTTCAATTCGTTGATAGTTTAGAGCTAAAAAATTAATAAACATGAAAAATACATTAATCCTACTTGATACATAATAGAAATGCTTATACGAGTTTATGACTGATTCAAATTAATTCATCGATAACATTTTCTTAACCTTAAGTTGGTTTACATGTATAATTAGTGTAATTGGATTTGCACATTTTCAGTTACTTACATTTTCTCTTAAACTATGGTATAATTTTGTCACTAGAATATGAATTAAAAATAAATTTTAAAAATAATTGATATTTTATGTTAAACACCTTAATGGTTTGTTTTTCCATCGCTGTGCGGTTATACTAGTATCCAATTTCTAATGCACTATCTTTTAATGGGTTTAAATAGATTAACTAAAAAATGCAATAAATTTTAAATCAATCAGGTTATTATTGATTAATTCAAAATTACAACAAATAATTTTCTTTTAAATTATATCATTAAACGGTTGGTTTTCTCATTATTGTACGGTTATACTAGTTAGATGTAAATGGTTGTTAAATTACTTTTAACTTTTGTGGTGATATGAAGCTAGACATCAACTCAGAACATGTTGAAATGTCCTCATGACATCTGCAAAAGATATTTATTTGAAATATTGAATCTGGTCTACAACCAAATCCTTGCGAGGAACTTTCAAACCAAATGAAAACTTTGTGATTTAGGATGCGTTCTTTTTTGTATCAAAATGAGAACATGAAAAAGGGTGCATGAAAGGGGTTGGGAAAGTGGCTAGGGTTGAATAACGGACATTACAGTCCGTTGTTCGGCTCAGTCCGAGGCTACAAGGTGTTTGGTCTATCTCTGTACCATTCTCTTGTAGGATAGGACTAAAGCACACCACCGTCTAGTCCAGAATGTTCGATGTTTTCCTATTGTCTGAACATTATCCGTCAGAGAACCGTCCGTTCTCTGACTCGTATAAACAGTGTCCGAACTTAATTCTAATCCGGTCTGTGTTCATCCGAAACTCTAATAGGATAGGATTAGAACACACCTTCGTCTGGTTCGACCGTTGACACCTCTAAAATTGGTAAGTTCGGGAAAGGGAAATACGTTCGTTAAACACACGAAAGGGGAAGAAAAGGGAACGAACTGTTAAAAAACCTAGTTCGTTTGGACTGGACAGTTTGGTCCTTTGCGTCAGACACTTCCGACGCGGACGCGAACTGACCATGTTCAAAAAAATTGGTACCTTGGCATATATTATCATCTAGATTTTTGTGTCAAAGAAATAACGGAGTAACTAGTGGGGTTTTATGTAAAAAGACCTTCTTCCTTTACCTAAAAGATTTAAAAAAACCTAGACCTACAAAAGAGGATCAGTCACCTCTTAAATTCGCCCTACGATACTCGTTCGCATCTCACATGACTACTAAGGTGACAATATATATTTCTCTACCCTCACGCAGGATCAAACTATGGACCTCCAGTTTACAAGACTGGCACTCTACCACTAAGCTATAAGGGTTGCTGACTCAATTTGCAAGGTCTCTATTCAAATTCGTTAAATCTAATCAAATATTTTCCAATATTATGATATATTTTGAGCTTATATTTGTTTCATTTTTCTTATTTCTTTAATTAATTAATGGCTTAGAGCTGCAAAATAGATAAATATGAAAAGTACCTTAATCCTACATGATATGTAATGGAAATGCATGTATGTGTTTGTGACTGATTCAAATTAATACATTAATAATATATTCTTAAACTTAAGTTGGTTTACATGCATAATTAGAGTAATTGGATTTACACATTCTCAATTACTTTCATTTTCTTTTAAACTATGGTACAAATTTTCTCACTAGAATATGACTTAAAAATAAATTTTAACAAATAACTTTATATTTAATATTAAACACTTAACGGTTGGTTTTTGCACCGTTGAGCGGTTATGCTAGTATTCAATTTCTATTACAATATATTTTATTGGATTTAAATAAAATAATAAGAAATGCAATAAATTTTAAATTAATCAAGTTATTATTGATTAATTCAAAATTACTGCAAATATTTTTCTTTTAAACTATATGATTAAATGGTTGGTTTTCTCATCGTAGTACGGTTATACTAGTTAGATATAAATGATTGTTAAATTATCTTTAACTTTTATGGCGAGATGATAATAGACATCAACTCAGAACATGTTGAAATGTCCTCATGACATCCGCAAAAGATATTTATTTGAAATATTGAACTTGGTCTACAACCAAATGATTGCAAGGAATTTTCAAACCAAATGAAAACGTGGTAATTTAGGATGTGTTCTTTTTTGAATCGAAATGAGAAAATGAAAGGGATGCATGAATGTTGTTGGGAAAGTGGCAAGTTCGCTAAAGGGAAATGCATTTGTTTAATTCACGAAAGGGAAAGAAAAGGGGAAGAAAAGGAAAAGGGGAATGAACCGGGCAAAATTCCAAGTTCGTTTGGTCCTTTGCACCGGACACTTCCAACGTGAACGCGAGTTGCTCTTGCATTTTTTCATTTTTATTAAATATTTACCTATATTATGTTATATTTTGGGCTTATATTTGTTTCATTTTTTTATTTCTTCAATTCGTTGATGGTTTAGAGCTACAAAACAAATAAACATGAAAAGTACATTTATCCTACTTTATTTGTAATAGAAATGCATGTATGTATTTGTGACTGATTCAAATTAATACATTGAAAACGTTTTCTTAACCATAAGTTATTTTACATGTATAATTAGTATAATTGGACATGCATATTTTCAATTACTTTCATTAGCTCTTAAACTACGACACAATTTTCATACTAGAATAATTTTTAAAAATAATTTTATATTTTATATTAAACACGTTAACGATCGGTTTTTCCACCGTTGTGTGGTTATACTGGTATCCAATTTTCTATTGGAATATCTTCTAATGGATTTAAATCGGTTAACTAAAAAATGCAATAAATTTTAAATCAGCCAGGTTATTATTGATTAATTCAAAATCACAACAAATATTTTTCTTTTAATTAAACAGTTGGTTTTCTCATCGTTGTACGGTTATACTAGTTAGATGTAAATGATTGTTAAATCAATTTTAACTTTTATGATGAGATGAAACTAGACATCAACTCATGACATATTGAAATGTCCTAACGACATCCGCAAAAGATATTTATTTGAAATATTAAATCTGGTCTATAACCAAATGCTTGCAAGGAAATTTCGAACCAAATTAAAACTTGATGATTTAGGATGCGTTCATTTTTGAATCGAAATGAGTTAATGAAAGGGGTACATGAAACGGGTGGGGAAAGTGATTAGGGGTGTATAACGGACATGATAGTCCGTTGTCCGGCTCGGTCTAAGGCTATAAGGTGTCCGGTCCTTGTTTGTACGATTCTCTTATATGATAGAACTAGAACACAACGCCATCTAGTTCGATATGGAATGTTCGATGTTTTTCTATTTTCCGAACGTTGACCTTCCGTTCTCCGACTCATACGAACAGTGTCTAAACTTAATACATTTTTAGTCTGTGTCCATCTGAAACTCTTATAGGATAGAATTAGGACACACTTTCATCTAGTCTAGTTCGACCCATTTACACACCTAAAAGTGGTAAGTTCGCGAAAGGGGGATGTGTTTGTTTAACACGCGAAAGGGGAAGAAAAGGATAAGGGGAACGAACTAGGAAAAAAACCAAGTTCATTTGGATTGGACAATTTGATCCTTTGTGTCAATCACTTCTGATGCGGGCATTAAATGACCATATTAAAAAAAAGTGGTACCTTGGCATATATTTTGGTCAAGTTTTTTTGGGTTAAAATAAGCGTAATAGAAACAACAGAAGTAACTGGTGGGGTTTATTTAAAAAGACCTTTTGCCATAACCTAAAAGACTAAAAAATCCTAAACCCACAAAGGAGGATAATCATCTCTTATGTTGGCGCTGCGATGCTCATGGGAAATTCACGTGAGTACTGAAGATGCAATATAGATTTCTATGCCCTCACGCAGGATCGAACTACGGACCTCCAGTTTACGAAACTGGCGCTCTACCACTGATCTATAAGGGCTGCTGACTCAACTTGCAAGGTCTCTATTCAAATTCATTAAATCTAATCAAATAATTTCCGATATTATGATATATTTTGAGCTGCTATTTATTTCATTTTTCATTTTTCTTCAATTCATTAATGATTTAGAGCTGCAAAATAAATAAATGTTAAAAGTACCTTAATCCTACATGATATATAATTGGAATGCATGTATATGTTTGTGACTGATTCAAATTAATACATTAATAACATATAAATATTCTTAACCATAAGTTAATTTACATGTATAATTTGTGTAACTAGATTTACACATTTTCAACTACTTTCATTTTCTTTTAAACTATGGTACAAATTTTATCATTAGAATATAACTTAAAAACAAAATTTAACTAATAATTTTACATTTTATATTAAACACCATAACAGTTGGTTTTTGCATCGTTGTGCGGTTATACTAGTATCCAATTTCTATTTCAATATTTTTTTATTTGATTTAAATAAAATAATAAAAAATGCAATAAATTTTAAACCAATTAAGTTATTATTGATTAATTCAAAAATAATAAAAATATTTTTCTTTTAAAATATATGAGTAAACGGTTGGTTTTCTCATCGTAGTACGGTTATACTAGTTAGATATAAAGGATTGTTAAATTATTTTTAACTTTTATAGCGAGATGATAATAGACATCAACTCGGAACATGTTGAAATGTCTTCAAGACATCCGCAAAAGATATTTATTTGAAATATTGAATTTGGTCTAGAACCAAATGATTACAAGGAATTTTCGAACCAAATGAAAACTTGGTGATTTTTTTTATTTCTTCAATTCGTTGATGGTTTAGAGCTACAAAATAAATAAAAGTACATTAATCCTACTTGATATGTAATAGAAATGCATGTATGTGTTTGTGACTGATTCAACTTAATACATCAATAACGTTTTCTTAACCTTAAGTTGGTTTACATGTATAATTAGTTTAATTAGATTTGCATATTTTCGATTACTTTCATTTTCTCTTAAACTACTGTACAATTTTCAAACTAGAATAATTTTTAAAAATAATTTTATATTTTATATTAAACAGCTTAACGATCGGTTTTTCCACCGTTGTGCGGTTATACTAGTATCCAATGTCTATTGCAATATCTTCTAATGGATTTAAATCAGTTAACTAAAAATGCAATAAATTTTAAATCTATCAAGTTATTATTGATTAATTCAAAATTACAACAAATATTTTTCTTTTAAATTATATTATTATACAGCCGGTGTTCTCATAGTTGTACGGTTATACTAGTTAGACATAAATGATTGTTAAATTAACTTTAATTTTTATGGTGAGATGGAACTAGACATCAACTCAGGACATGTTGAAATGTCCTAACGACATCCACAAAAGATATTTGTTTGAAATATTAAATCTGGTCTATAACCAAATGCTTGCAAGGAACTTTCTAACCAAATGAAAACTTGGTGATTTAGATGCGTTCTTTTTTGTCTCGAAATGAATAAATGAAAGTGGTACATGAAAGGGGTAGGGAAAGTGATTAGGTATGTATAACGGACATGACAGTCTGTTGTCTGGCTCGGTCCAAGGCTATAAGGTATTCGGTCCTTGTCCATATGATTCTCTTATATGATAATTCTAGAACACAACACAATCTAGTTCGATCTGGAATGTTCGATGTTTTTCTATTTTCCGAACATTATCCATCCATTCTCCAACTCATACGAACAGTGTCTAAACTTAATACTTGTTTAGTCCGTGTCCATCCAAAACTCTTATAGGATAGGATTAGGACACACCTTCGTCAAGTCCAGTCCGACCCGTTTACACACCTAAAAGAGGTAAGTTCGCGGAAGGGAAATGCGTTTATTTAACACGCGAAAGGGAAAGAAAAGGATATGGGGAATGAACTGGGCAAAAAACCAAGTTTATTTGGATTGGACAGCTTGGTCCTTTGTGTCAACACTTCCGATGCAAGAGCGAACTGATTATATTAAAAAAAAGTGGTACCTTGTCATATATTTTGGTCAAAATTTTTTGAGTCAAAATAAGCGTTATAGAAACGACAGAAGTAACTGGTGGGGTTTATGTAAAAAGACCTTTTGTTTATACCTAAAAGTCATAAAAAAACCTAAGCCCATAGAAGAGGATAATCGCCTCTTGCATTCGCGCTGCGATGATCGTGGGCAATTAACGTGAGTACTGAAGATGCAATATCGATTTTTATGCCCTCACGCAGTATCGAACTACGGACCTCCAGTTTACAAGACTGGCGCTCTACCACTAAGCTACAAGGGCTGCTGACCCAATTGGCAAGGTCTCTATTCAAATTCGTTAAATCTAATCAAATATTTTTCGATATTTTAAGCTTATATTTGTTTCGTTTTTCCTATTTCGTCAATCCATTAATGGTTTAGAGCTGCAAAATAGATAAGCATGAAAAGTACATTAATCCTGCTTGATATGTTATAAAAATGCTTGTATGTGTTTGTAACTGATTCAAATTAATACATTAATAACATATTCTTAACCTTAAGTTGGTTTACATGCACAATTAGTGTAATAGGATTTACACATTTCCAATGACTTTCATTTTCTTTTAAACTGTGGTACAGATTTTCTCACTGGAATATGACTTATAAATAAATTTTAACAGATAATTTTATATTTAATATTAAACACCTTAACGGTCGGTTTTTCCACAGTTGTGCGGTTATATTAGTATCCAATTTCTATTGCAATATCTTTTATTGGATTTAAATAAAATAATAAAAAAATGATATAAATTTTAAATCAATCAACCTATTATTGATTAATTCAAAATTACAACAAATAATTTTCTTTTAAACTTTATGATTAAACAGTTGGTTTTCTCATCGTTAAATTATTGTTGAACTACAGATATAAGTGATTGTTAAATTATTTTTAACTTCTATGGTGAAATGATAGTAGACATCAACTCAGAACATGTTGAAATGTCCTCATGACATCCGCAAAAGATATTTATCTGAAATATTGAATTTGGTCTACAACCAAATAGTTGCAAGGAACTTTCGAACCAAATGAAAACTTGGTGATTTAGGATGCGTTCTTTTTTGAATTGAAATAAGCAAATGAAAGGGATACATGAAATGGGTTGGGAAAGTGGCAAGTTCGCAAAAGCGAAATGCGTTTGTTTAACTCGTAAAAGGGAAGGAAAAGGGGAAGAAAAGGTAAAGGGGAATGAATCGGGCAAAAATCCAAGTTCATTTGGTCTTTTGGTCAGACAATTCCGATGCAACGCGAACTGCCCTTGAAATTTTTTCATGTTTATTAAATATTTCTGATACTATGGTATATTTTGAGCTTATATTTGTTTCATTTTTCTTATTTCTTCAATTTGTTGATGGTTTAGTGCTACAAAATAAATAAACATGAAAAGTACATTAATCCTACTTGATAGGTAATAGAAATGCATGTATATGTTTGTGACTTATTCAAATTAATACATCGATAAAATTTTCTTAACCTTAAGTTGGTTTGCATGTATAATTAGTGTAATTGGATTTGCACATTTTCAATTAGTTTCATTTTCTCTTAAACCGTGGTACAATTTTCACACTAGAATAATATTAAAAAATAATTTTATATTTTATATTAAACACCTTAACGATCGGTTTTTCCACCGTTGTGCCGTTATACCAGTATCCAATTTCAATTGCAATATCTTCTAATTGATATAAATCAGTTATCTAAAAGTTATAGTAAATTTCAAATCATTCAAGTTATTATTGATTAATTCAAAATTACAACAAATATTTTTCTTTTAAATTATATGATTAAACAGTTGGTTTTCTCATCGTTGTACGGTTATACTAGTTAGTTGTAAATGATTGTTAAATTAATTTTAACTTTTATGGTGAGATGAAACTAGACATCAACTCAGGACATGTTGAAATGTATTAACGACACCTGCAAAAGATATTTATTTGAAATATTAAATCTGGTCTATAACCAAATGCTTGTAAGGAACTTTCAAACCAAATGAAAACTTGGTGATTTAGGATGCGTTCTTTTTTGAATCGAAATGAGTAAATGAAAGGTGTATGTTGCTACCTAAATTAGTTCCAAAACAAGCTGATGGTGAAGAGGTAGCGACTGAACACAAACACAAAAGGACCCCCTTTGAAAGCAAAAGCCAAACACTAGAAAGAACTCAAAAGCAACAGAATATCGATAGAGCCCATCCGGTAGGGTCGATCCATCGGATCAATCTGGCATGGGGTACTATTGCAAAAGGTCACCTAAGTTAGAGGCTAAGAAAGAAAGAGGCAAGAGCTCCACTAGCTGAAACCCAGAAGGACGAAAGGGCTCTCGATATTAACCTGCTTAACACCGTTACACCAGGAGGTGAAGGCAAGTATCAAGCCAGAAGTGCATAAAGATTATCTGGAAGTCTTCCGAAACATCTTCTACATAAATGCCGAAAGGTCACATTAACAGACAACAAGAAAATCACCTGGAGCTACCTTCTGGATGATCAGGCTATACATGGAGATCCCGCCGAAAGGCCAACCGGAACCCTAATAGGGATACAAGCTATCAATACTAGTCTACTTAGTACAGAAACCGATAGTGGTTCCGAACTGGCAACTATCTACATACATCATGAGGGCAAGCTCTTCTAAGTATCCATGAGAAACCGGAAGCCTACATCCGGAATCTTATGATTGAAAGCATACAACTGGGAGCTCAAATGCCTTCTGAAAAGCTACTACATAAACAAGCTTATATCAATCTCAAAAAAGCCTCCAACTGACCGAAACCTTCACTATGGAAGCTATAATCAGCACCACAAAGCAGCTGGAAGCTAAAATATCCGAGACCAAGCAGAAAAGCGACCGACAGAGGCTCCTACAGACCCAAGGACCCAACATCATAAGGGGAACCAAATTCTCTATAAATAAGACCCTAAGGGTCACATTTTGAGGATGATTTTCTCATTCTTATTCTTATACTCTTTCTCTCTAGGGTAAACCCTAATTCTTAGATCGATTTGGGGATTTCTTCTATTCTAGTCATGTATTCAAATTAAAGATCAATAAAGAGTGAATGAATACTTATGATATTTTCTTATGAGTTTGTCATGCTATTTCTTAGTTATCGTTATTACAGTTTACTATTTGTTTCCTAGACGTGCATGAACCCTTACCCATGCCTTTCAATGAATCAGGTGAAACACCTCTTCCTACAGGCTTAGACCCTTCCAACAGGATTAATCCCTTCCTGCAAACTTAGACCCTACAACAAGTGGGTGCAGAACCCCTTCCTACCACCCGTTAAGTCCTCTATCAAGGGTTGTGTTTATGGATCCATCTCCCCAAGGTAACAGTTGGTTCTTGAATCGATTAAGCGTGATGCTCACCCCATTGAGGGAAGAGTAACTATTCTTTCGGATTCCAGACCTTGATACCTAGGAAACGGTGAACTAACTCATACTTGCGAAGGCTAAACAACCTATTCTTCCTTAGGTCCACTTCCATAGACCTATCTCCAGTGTTGACAAAAAATATCGTTAACATTTTGGCGCTAGAAGGAGAGCCTGTGAAAACCCGTAACTTCCCCGTTAAGGAAAGCGTCGGATAGTTCGAGAACAAACCACAGCAGAACGCATATAAAAGAACATTTCATTGTATATTACAACAATGCATCAGATTACAAGAATATACAGAGTATAAATGAATAAATATTACACAGAAATATCAGAGATTTAAATTACATTTAAATACATAGCAGCGGAAAATAATACAATACACAACTAGAAGAGATATACGGATACAAAGCTTTCCGGATATCATTCCAGCTGTAAACCAGGATCCCGTGAATATAAATCTGCAAAACCAAAACTACTAGCTGCCCGTGTCGAAAATAGGGGCACCCAGAGTTTAGGTTAAAACAATAAACTCCAGGTCAGTCATGTGACTGGTGTGAGAACTAAAACAGTTATAAATCTTTATTTTAAAGTTAGGTAAATCAAGGGACCACGCCGTATAACACGGAACGGGTTTCCTCCCAAGAATACCAGTGCATAAAACAAACAGCGCAATGCTAAATAAAGAAAAATGAAGCTGTTATAAGACCCAGGTCCTATCACACAATGCAAACGCAAGCCGGGGGATAGGGTTTTCCCTTATAACAGCCAAAGAATGCTTGATACGTTTTAAACAAATCATTTGATACTATAATAAGTGCATAGTGTATAAAACAACTTCAAATCATAAGTATCAATCATAGGCGGCATGGGTACCATATATCATGTCGCCATATATATATACAATCAAAACCGCACGATGTCGTATTTGGAAATTGGATTTCCATCTATGAACCGAGGCAAAAGATAGTCCTCAACCGATTCGTGACTCTCTAGCCCGAGCCACAGGTCAGAGCTCGAGTGACCTTGGAGCGACAGGGCCGGTCCACCGATGTGGATTAAACTTAAACCCTGAACATGCGTTCCCCGCCCTATGGGGCGTAAACGAGCCAACTAAATGACTCCATCGGTTCGAGAACGACCGATCAATCCGAGGCGCCTCGCAACAGCAACAACCACATAAGTCAAACTCGTCAGGGCGTGTAAAACCACTGACGCCACTTCTAACTAGAAAGAAACGCATGCCCTCCCTGAGGTCCGTCTCCCGTTTTTGGTTCATACCGGGTGTGAAACACGCGAGGTAAACGTTACACAAAGCTACGCCACAAAGGCCTTGCTTTGATCATCACCACAAGACTTTGCTTTTCAACAGAAGCCTCGATCAATTGCCACTTAGGCATGCCACACAGGCAATTCACTCCATGCGTTTGATATCCATCAATATATAACCCCTGAGCTCGTACGTCTCAGAGAAGGGCGTTAAGCAAGAGAATAAATTCTCCGCCGCCAAACAGATATATATTTAATAGAAATCAATCACACGGACTAAAATCCAATGTCAGACACACAGTCCATTTACAAGTCCGTTCTGGGTCTGAACGAAACCGGAGGCACCTAGTACCCCGCATATCCATCGATCTCCAAGTACGTCTGGACGATCACTAACTGTTTCCATCTTCTTGGGTGTACAGCCCAATCAAGATCATCAGTTATCACCCAAACGACGTGAAGACCTCCGGTCTTCGACCATCGTCTTCATCTTCGACTTATCGTCGTATCAGTTATTCAGAATGGGATAAACCCGGTCTTTCCGAATAACTCGCGTATATTTTAAATAAGTGTTACACAAACACAACATACGCCTCATTCCAATTCATTAGTCACTAACCGTAAATTAATCAAGAGAATAATCCCCCAAATATTAACCCCGAAGGCCGAAACCAACATCAGATCAATATCCAGAAAACCATTCTGCTTGGCTAACCGACAGTTAGTTTCTAAATTTCACATTCATAGGAAAAGGTTCCCATTAATTTTATCCAAGATAAATTCCTTGAATTTATTCTTTATTCTATTTTTGAATCTCAATTCAAACTAGTCGGGATTAGCGAACCTTACCGAAGTAATCATTTGTTTTAATTTCCCAATCCCAACCTATTCATCCCATGAAGTAAAACTGGTTATACTTCATATCTAACACCACGGTGTTATCGGTAAATTCAATTACCATTTCACGTTCAAATCTAATTAAAGATTTAACTATCGCCTGGAGCAAAACTGGTGATACTCCATTTCGATTATTTCAATCTAATTAAAGATTCATTAAAACTCCACTTAGTTTTAATCGCTAACTGGGTTAAAGAATCAGTGTCATTTAAAAACACGGTTCACGATAAACCCAAAATCACATTCGATTAATTATCGGGTTAAAGAACGAGTGTTATTTAAAACACTGTTCACGATAAACCCAAGAATCAATATCGATTCAATTCCAATTAAATGTTATTTAATTGGTACACTTCATTAAATCTAAATAAAAAGATTTAATCATTTCTCAACTGGGTTCAAGAACAGTGTTAGTGAAGACACCGTTCACGACAAACCCAAATCACATTCGATATTCAATACAAGGCTCTGAATAGAAAATATATCGGCCTATATTCAATATCAAATTCTACGATTAACAAATGTCGTATTGGAAATAACGATATAAATATATATCTTTCAAATTTCCATAACAACACCTGTATAATCACGAATTCCAACATCGAAATATTCCGAAGACAATTTCGATTCAAATCCACTCCAATGCAATCATTGGAAATTTTGGTTATTTTCAAAACCCTTTTCGAATTCAATTTATTTATTTAAAAATAAATAGAATTATAATTCTAGTTCAAAACTAGTTCATTTCGATAAAAATCTATTTTTATCTTTTCAAATATGGAGTTTTTTCATCCCAATCCTTTCTAAACCATTTCTTATGATTTTACACAAATTATTACTTTTTTTAATAATTTTATCAAGGCCCGTACAGTCGATTTCCACCAATGGCCATCGAACTGCACGTATAGCGACCTTTTTCCAATTTGATTTGGACGTATCTCCAAATCCAACCGTTAGATTTCAAATTTCTAATATTCGTTAGAAAGCTCTTCTCGATACGAACCCAATGGTTCCGGTTTTAGGAGAATCCGACGGTCGGATCTCCCGCAATGTCCGTTTGAAATAAATGGTCGAAATTCACGAACTGCCGCGGCGCGGCGCGTTCTATTCAGGCCATTATATTATATATATAATATATATAATATATATTTCGTCGATTTCTATTTAAAACGAATTATATAAATAGTTTTAAAATTCGTTTCAAAATCTATTTCAACTTCTATTTCAATTCAAAGCAAAATTGAATTCTTCTTTATAAATCCGTTTTAAAATCCATTTCTATTCAATTCAAATTTCAATTCAATTTGAATTCATTTCAATTCGTTTTCAATTCAATTTGAATTCGTTTTCAATTCATTTCGAAATCGTTTTCAATTCAATTCATTTCAAAATCGTTTTCAATTCAATTCATTTCGAAATCGTTTTAAATTCAATTCATTTCGAAATCGTTTACAATTCAATTCATTTCGAAATCGTTTTCAATTCAATTCATTTCGAAATCGTTTACAATTCAATTCATTTCGAAATCGTTTTCAATTCAATTTGAATTCGTTTTCAATTCAATTTGAATTCGTTTTCAATTCATTTCGAAATCGTTTTCAATTCAATTCATTTCGAAATCGTTTTCAATTCAATTCATTTCGAAATCGTTTACAATTCAATTCATTTCGAAATCGTTTTCAATTCAATTTGAATTCGTTTTCAATTCATTTCATTTCGAAATCGTTTTCAATTCAATTCAAAATATTCGATTTCGAAATCACTTTTCAATATTCATTTTTAAAATGAATAAAATCGATATAAATATCGTTCACGTCAAAATGGCGTCAATCTAATCAACACGGCTTCATAAATTTCTATTTTCAAATATTCTATTTCAAATATTTCTTTTTCAAAATAGTTGTTATTATCAAAATATTTCGTTCAACACATGACCAATCTCAATGAATGAGTACTGTCAACACATGAACTTTTATTTTATATCGATAAAGATGTAAATTTTATTACTAAAATATTTCGTTCAACACATGACCAATCTCAATGAATGAGTACTGTCAACACATGAACTTTTATTTTATATCGATAAAGATGTAAATTTTATTACTAAAATATTTCGTTCAACACATGACCAATCTCAATGAATGAGTACTGTCAACACATGAACTTTTATTTTATAATATTCTTTATTTTTCAAATTGGAATGAGGCCCAATCAATTACCATATAAAGTTAATTATATGGATTTTCATACAACACATGTATATAATTACATTGAAAAATAATCAACCATCAACCAAAGTGCACTACACTGTATAAGCATCAAATATAGATATTCAACGCTTATAACAGCCTGTCAATCAATCGATCGACACATTTAATCAATCAGGATGAGTGAACTTCAAATTTCATCCCAACACCCGTGTGGGGTTTCAAACAATCAAACGCATATTTTATTTGTGCAGTTGGGCGATGTGTAAAATTTATCGTCCCAATCAATGTCATTCAAATAGGTGTACATAAACAAACCGTCCGGTTTATAAATGAATATTTATTTATTCACATTCACGTTAAAAATTATATTTTTAACGATAAAACATTTTATTTCAACCTATGAATTTCTATTAAGTTCATTCTTTAAATAAAATGATATTTTTATTTTTCTAACATATTTTAGAAAATTTCGGCGGCATAACGGCACGATACTAGAAACGGGACGAGGTCTAGCCTTATCCCCGGTCTAGTGAAGGCCCACGCCATTCACACATCAATCATCTCAATTTCATTTCACCAAACAATTCAAATCAACTCAAACAATCTAACTAACAACACAGCCAAACAAACAAGTCCATGGTCTGTGGACGATTGTGTCGGGTGCTACTAAGCACCGTCTGCATCCTAGTATATATATATAACTAGAAAATGAAATTAAAAGGTGAGAAATTCTCACATATAGCTATCCTAGCTCCACGGCACTTCTATTGTAGAGATCTTCGTCGTTCCCGCCTTTTTGTCACCTTCGTTGTCCGCTTTCACTACATATGTAAAAATCGAATTTTTTACTTCGCTATTCAATATATAAAAATCGAATTTTTATTTCAAAGTTCAATATATAAAAATCGAATTTTTATTTCAAAGTTCAATATATAAAAATCGAATTTTTATTTCAAAGTTCAATATATAAAAATCGAATTTTTATTTCAAAGTTCAATATATAAAAATCGAATTTTTATTTCAAAGTTCAATATATAAAAATCGAATTTTTATTTCAAAGTTCAATATATAAAAATCGAATTTTTATTTCAAAGTTCAATATATAAAAATCGAATTTTTATTTCAAAGTTCAATATATAAAAATCCTATTTTTCTATCGAAGTTCTACATATAAAAATCATATTTTTCTTTCGACAACATAAAAGATTATATTTTTATAACTTTACAACATAAATAAAAACCAGTTTTTAAAGTAAATAAAATTCCGTTTTTTTTTAAACAAAATGAAATCAGTTTTCTAAACAAAACAAGATCAGCTATCTAAACCAAAATAAAATCAGTTTTTCTAAACAAAACAAAATCAGTTTTCTAAACAAAAATAAAATCAGTTTGCTAACAAAAATAAAATCAGTTTGCTAACAAAAATAAAAACAGCTTGCTAACAAAAATAAAAACAGTTTGCTAACAAAAATAAAAACAGTTTGCTAACAAAAATAAAAACAGTTTTCCTAAACAAAAATAAAAACAGTTTTACTGTAATATAAAATAAATATAAAAAATCAGTTTTACTGTAATATAAAATAAATATAAAAAATCAGTTTTACTGTAATATAAAATAAATATAAAAAATCAGTTTTACTGTAATATAAAATAAATATAAAAAATCAGTTTTACTGTAATATAAAATAAATATAAAAAATCAGTTTTACTTACAGGAGGGGGGGCTGATACGAGGCGGTGGCGCTGGGGCTCCGATGGTGGACTGCGGCGAGGGGGGGTCTGATGCGAGGCGGTGGCGGTCTGCGTTGGAGGGGCGGCGCGCGGTGCGAGAGGGGGCGTTGACGGAGAGGGCGCGAGCGAGGGGGGAGGGGGAAGGTCGGAGCGGTGGTGAGGCGTCGGCCCTGGAGCTGGCGCCCTCGATCTCTTTTTTTTTTTTTTTTTTTTCTGTAATGAAATCGGGTTTGGGGAATTCAGGGGGGGGCCAGAGTTAAAAAGGGGGGGAAAGAATATATTTTATTTTTATTTTATTATTATTTAATTATTAAAAAGTTGACTTTTACCTACGACCTCTAAACGAGGTCCACCGCCTGTCGTCTATAGCGTATTACCCCCATTCTGAACACAATGGGATATATATCGCAAGCTGATTCGATTGTTTGAATCAGTTTCCGTTTAATTTACATTTGAATCACTCTATTGAATTTTAAACGTACATTTCAAATTACCGGGGTCACATACTAACTAGAAAAATTCCTGAAAAATATTTTCTAGCTTCGTATTGACGATACGGTCCTAACAAAACTAGTTTCGCCGAATTCTGAGACCGTTTGAAAAATGGCCAATTCCCAGTCGATTTAAAATCAACTGAAAATGGTCAAACGCATTTTCCTTTGCCACGCTCACATATTGATTCGAAAAATTATGAAATTTGAACCCTAGCAATAACTTAACAACACGGACCTAACAAAACTGGTTTTGTCGAAATCCGAGGTCGTTTGCAAAATGTCTATTTTTAAGGGCCTGAATTCCATAGCGACTATTCAGAATTTTCAACTGGACATATCTTTTTATCCCCGCCATGAAATCTCAATTTGTCGGATTCGTTGGAAAGATATTCACTATTAGATTCCATTATTTTTGGTTTCACTAAAATCCGGATTGTTTTGCACCCGGTACATTCAATTGAAGTTTGAAATCGAATTATCGAACTACCGCGCCATTTTCAATTCTATTAATAATTATATATAATTATTTATATTCTAACGACGACGCGTATAATATATACGTTCGAATTATATTCAAAATAAATTTCTCGTCGATATTATTTAAAATAATTCATTTTAAATAATCAAAATTCGCTAAAATGGCCAAAATAAAAATTTCAAACTGGCCCGCATTTTACGGGTTGTTACAATCTCCCCCACTTAAAACTTTTCGTCCCCGAAAAGGAACAAAGTCGAAAGTGGTTTGATTAATCAGCCCTACGTTCGATCTGGCTTCCATTCTCCAACTTTTCACTTTCTGAGAATTTTCAAAATTTCAAAAATTTGGCTAACACCTTAAATTTTTGAAAAATTTCGCCATAACCTCCCCTGCACCGGGAGCATCAGGGAATTTCAAATAGCTTCCCCGGTCCTTCAGATCTCAAAAAGAAAAAGAAAAAGCCAAGCGGCTAGCCAATAGGCTCACAAAATCATCATCACCCAAACAAAACAGGAAATTATGTAGTAAACATGTACCTATTTGTCGGGCAAACAAATTTTATTCTCTGGCTCTAGCCTCCTTGCTATGACCTGTTCAATGATATATATGTATATGCAAGCAAACGCGACCAATTTTCAATACAATTCAATATTCGATACAATTAGGCTAAATGGTTCAAAATTTTCAAACAAACAACACAAACATCAATCAATTAGTGGATTAGAGTTTCAAATTCATAATTTTGATACATAGTCAAAAATCAAATTTTTGATGCCAAATCACAACAATAAGCCCTATCTAACTTTGGTTCTCACACCAGTCAATAGGAAGTATATAGATATCACACCTTCGAAACACGAATACCAATTCTGATGATGTTCGAACTATCATCGGAATCATCTTCGGGCGACTAGAGTGTGATTCTATATCTATCCAGTATATTGAAACTTCGAATACACGCGGATCAGACGTATACGCAAAATCTGTATATACTGGATTGTCCACATCAATATAAATCGATAATCAAATACGAATAATTGATTTTAAATTTTCAAAACAAAATTGTTTTCATTTGAAAAATATACTCTTCACACTCGTTCTAGGATACTACTGATCCTATCTCTAACGAGTCATTCTAATTGGATATTACTAACCCAATATCTGATGAATTCTTTCGTATGGTTCTAATGTGTTTTGTTCTCTGCTTTGTAAACCAAAGCTCTGATACCAACTGTGAAAACCCGTAACTTCCCCGTTAAGGAAAGCGTCGGATAGTTCGAGAACAAACCACAGCAGAACGCATATAAAAGAACATTTCATTGTATATTACAACAATGCATCAGATTACAAGAATATACAGAGTATAAATGAATAAATATTACACAGAAATATCAGAGATTTAAATTACATTTAAATACATAGCAGCGGAAAATAATACAATACACAACTAGAAGAGATATACGGATACAAAGCTTTCCGGATATCATTCCAGCTGTAAACCAGGATCCTGTGAATATAAATCTGCAAAACCAAAACTACTAGCTGCCCGTGTCGAAAATAGGGGCACCCAGAGTTTAGGTTAAAACAATAAACTCCAGGTCAGTCATGTGACTGGTGTGAGAACTAAAACAGTTATAAATCTTTATTTTAAAGTTAGGTAAATCAAGGGACCACGCCGTATAACATGGAACGGGTTTCCTCCCAAGAATACCAGTGCATAAAACAAACAGCGCAATGCTAAATAAAGAAAAATGAAGCTGTTATAAGACCCAGGTCCTATCACACAATGCAAACGCAAGCCGGGGGATAGGGTTTTCCCTTATAACAGCCAAAGAATGCTTGATACGTTTTAAACAAATCATTTGATACTATAATAAGTGCATAGTGTATAAAACAACTTCAAATCATAAGTATCAATCATAGGCGGCATGGGTACCATATATCATGTCGCCATATATATATATACAATCAAAACCGCACGATGTCGTATTTGGAAATTGGATTTCCATCTATGAACCGAGGCAAAAGATAGTCCTCAACCGATTCGTGACTCTCTAGCCCGAGCCACAGGTCAGAGCTCGAGTGACCTTGGAGCGACAGGGCCGGTCCACCGATGTGGATTAAACTTAAACCCTGAACATGCGTTCCCCCGCCCTATGGGGCGTAAACGAGCCAACTAAATGACTCCATCGGTTCGAGAACGACCGATCAATCCGAGGCGCCTCGCAACAGCAACAACCACATAAGTCAAACTCGTCAGGGCGTGTAAAACCACTGACGCCACTTCTAACTAGAAAGAAACGCATGCCCTCCCTGAGGTCCGTCTCCCGTTTTTGGTTCATACCGGGTGTGAAACACGCGAGGTAAACGTTACACAAAGCTACGCCACAAAGGCCTTGCTTTGATCATCACCACAAGACTTTGCTTTTCAACAGAAGCCTCGATCAATTGCCACTTAGGCATGCCACACAGGCAATTCACTCCATGTGTTTGATATCCATCAATATATAACCCCTGAGCTCGTACGTCTCAGAGAAGGGCGTTAAGAAAGAGAATAAATTCTCCGCCGCCAAACAGATATATATTTAATAGAAATCAATCACACGGACTAAAATCCAATGTCAGACACACATTCCATTTACAAGTCCGTTCTGGGTCTGAACGAAACCGGAGGCACCTAGTACCCCGCATATCCATCGATCTCCAAGTACGTCTGGACGATCACTAACTGTTTCCATCTTCTTGGGTGTACAACCCAATCAAGATCATCAGTTATCACCCAAACGACGTGAAGACCTCCGGTCTTCGACCATCGTCTTCATCTTCGACTTATCGTCGTATCAGTTATTCAGAATGGGATAAACCCGGTCTTTCCGAATAACTCGCGTATATTTTAAATAAGTGTTACACAAACACAACATACGCCTCATTCCAATTCATTAGTCACTAACCGTAAATTAATCAAGAGAATAATCCCCCAAATATTAACCCCGAAGGCCGAAACCAACATCAGATCAATATCCAGAAAACCATTCTGCTTGGCTAACCGACAGTTAGTTTCTAAATTTCACATTCATAGGAAAAGGTTCCCATTAATTTTATCCAAGATAAATTCCTTGAATTTATTCTTTATTCTATTTTTGAATCTCAATTCAAACTAGTCGGGATTAGCGAACCTTACCGAAGTAATCATTTGTTTTAATTTCCCAATCCCAACCTATTCATCCCATGAAGTAAAACTGGTTATACTTCATATCTAACACCACGGTGTTATCGGTAAATTCAATTACCATTTCACGTTCAAATCTAATTAAAGATTTAACTATCGCCTGGAGCAAAACTGGTGATACTCCATTTCGATTATTTCAATCTAATTAAAGATTCATTAAAACTCCACTTAGTTTTAATCGCTAACTGGGTTAAAGAATCAGTGTCATTTAAAAACACGGTTCACGATAAACCCAAAATCACATTCGATTAATTATCGGGTTAAAGAACGAGTGTTATTTAAAACACTGTTCACGATAAACCCAAGAATCAATATCGATTCAATTCCAATTAAATGTTATTTAATTGGTACACTTCATTAAATCTAAATAAAAAGATTTAATCATTTCTCAACTGGGTTCAAGAACAGTGTTAGTGAAGACACCGTTCACGACAAACCCAAATCACATTCGATATTCAATACAAGGCTCTGAATAGAAAATATATCGGCCTATATTCAATATCAAATTCTACGATTAACAAATGTCGTATTGGAAATAACGATATAAATATATATCTTTCAAATTTCCATAACAACACCTGTATAATCACGAATTCCAACATCGAAATATTCCGAAGACAATTTCGATTCAAATCCACTCCAATGCAATCATTGGAAATTTTGGTTATTTTCAAAACCCTTTTCGAATTCAATTTATTTATTTAAAAATAAATAGAATTATAATTCTAGTTCAAAACTAGTTCATTTCGATAAAAATCTATTTTTATCTTTTCAAATATGGAGTTTTTTCATCCCAATCCTTTCTAAACCATTTCTTATGATTTTACACGAATTATTACTATTTTTAGTAATTTTATCAAGGCCCGTACAGTCGATTTCCACCAATGGCCATCGAACTGCACGTATAGCGACCTTTTTCCAATTTGATTTGGACGTATCTCCAAATCCAACCGTTAGATTTCAAATTTCTAATATTCGTTAGAAAGCTCTTCTCGATACGAACCCAACGGTTCCGGTTTTAGGAGAATCCGACGGTCGGATCTCCCGCAATGTCCGTTTGAAATAAATGGTCGAAATTCACGAACTGCCGCGGCGCGGCGCGTTCTATTCAGGCCATTATATTATATATATAATATATATAATATATATTTCGTCGATTTCTATTTAAAACGAATTATATAAATAGTTTTAAAATTCGTTTCAAAATCTATTTCAACTTCTATTTCAATTCAAAGCAAAATTGAATTCTTCTTTATAAATCCGTTTTAAAATCCATTTCTATTCAATTCAAATTTCAATTCAATTTGAATTCATTTCAATTCGTTTTCAATTCAATTTGAATTCGTTTTTAATTCATTTCGAAATCGTTTTCAATTCAATTCATTTCGAAATCGTTTTCAATTCAATTCATTTCGAAATCGTTTTCAATTCAATTCATTTCGAAATCGTTTACAATTCAATTCATTTCGAAATCGTTTTCAATTCAATTCATTTCGAAATCGTTTACAATTCAATTCATTTCGAAATCGTTTTCAATTCAATTTGAATTCGTTTTCAATTCAATTTGAATTCGTTTTCAATTCATTTCGAAATCGTTTTCAATTCAATTCATTTCGAAATCGTTTTCAATTCAATTCATTTCGAAATCGTTTACAATTCAATTCATTTCGAAATCGTTTTCAATTCAATTTGAATTCGTTTTCAATTCATTTCATTTCGAAATCGTTTTCAATTCAATTCAAAATATTCGATTTCGAAATCACTTTTCAATATTCATTTTTAAAATGAATAAAATCGATATAAATATCGTTCACGTCAAAATGGCGTCAATATAATCAACACGGCTTCATAAATTTCTATTTTCAAATATTCTATTTCAAATATTTCTTTTTCAAAATAGTTGTTATTATCAAAATATTTCGTTCAACACATGACCAATCTCAATGAATGAGTACTGTCAACACATGAACTTTTATTTTATATCGATAAAGATGTAAATTTTATTACTAAAATATTTCGTTCAACACATGACCAATCTCAATGAATGAGTACTATCAACACATGAACTTTTATTTTATATCGATAAAGATGTAAATTTTATTACTAAAATATTTCGTTCAACACATGACCAATCTCAATGAATGAGTACTGTCAACACATGAACTTTTATTTTATAATATTCTTTATTTTTCAAATTGGAATGAGGCCCAATCAATTACCATATAAAGTTAATTATATGGATTTTCATACAACACATGTATATAATTACATTGAAAAATAATCAACCATCAACCAAAGTGCACTACACTGTATAAGCATCAAATATAGATATTCAACGCTTATAACAGCCTGTCAATCAATCGATCGACACATTTAATCAATCAGGATGAGTGAACTTCAAATTTCATCCCAACACCCGTGTGGGGTTTCAAACAATCAAACGCATATTTTATTTGTGCAGTTGGGCGATGTGTAAAATTTATCGTCCCAATCAATGTCATTCAAATAGGTGTACATAAACAAACCGTCCGGTTTATAAATGAATATTTATTTATTCACATTCACGTTAAAAATTATATTTTTAACGATAAAACATTTTATTTCAACCTATGAATTTCTATTAAGTTCATTCTTTAAATAAAATGATATTTTTATTTTTCTAACATATTTTAGAAAATTTCGACGGCATAACGGCACGATACTAGAAACGGGACGAGGTCTAGCCTTATCCCCGGTCTAGTGAAGGCCCACGCCATTCACACATCAATCATCTCAATTTCATTTCACCAAACAATTCAAATCAACTCAAACAATCTAACTAACAACACAGCCAAACAAACAAGTCCATGGTCTGTGGACGATTGTGTCGGGTGCTACTAAGCACCGTCTGCATCCTAGTATATATATATAACTAGAAAATGAAATTAAAAGGTGAGAAATTCTCACATATAGCTATCCTAGCTCCACGGCACTTCTATTGTAGAGATCTTCGTCGTTCCCGCCTTTTTGTCACCTTCGTTGTCCGCTTTCACTACATATGTAAAAATCGAATTTTTTACTTCGCTATTCAATATATAAAAATCGAATTTTTATTTCAAAGTTCAATATATAAAAATCGAATTTTTATTTCAAAGTTCAATATATAAAAATCGAATTTTTATTTCAAAGTTCAATATATAAAAATCGAATTTTTATTTCAAAGTTCAATATATAAAAATCGAATTTTTATTTCAAAGTTCAATATATAAAAATCGAATTTTTATTTCAAAGTTCAATATATAAAAATCCTATTTTTCTATCGAAGTTCTACATATAAAAATCATATTTTTCTTTCGACAACATAAAAGATTATATTTTTATAACTTTACAACATAAATAAAAACCAGTTTTTAAAGTAAATAAAATTCCGTTTTTTTTAAACAAAATGAAATCAGTTTTCTAAACAAAACAAGATCAGCTATCTAAACCAAAATAAAATCAGTTTTTCTAAACAAAACAAAATCAGTTTTCTAAACAAAAATAAAATCAGTTTGCTAACAAAAATAAAATCAGTTTGCTAACAAAAATAAAAACAGCTTGCTAACAAAAATAAAAACAGTTTGCTAACAAAAATAAAAACAGTTTGCTAACAAAAATAAAAACAGTTTTCCTAAACAAAAATAAAAACAGTTTTACTGTAATATAAAATAAATATAAAAAATCAGTTTTACTGTAATATAAAATAAATATAAAAAATCAGTTTTACTGTAATATAAAATAAATATAAAAAATCAGTTTTACTGTAATATAAAATAAATATAAAAAATCAGTTTTACTGTAATATAAAATAAATATAAAAAATCAGTTTTACTTACAGGAGGGGGGGCTGATACGAGGCGGTGGCGCTGGGGCTCCGATGGTGGACTGCGGCGAGGGGGGGGTCTGATGCGAGGCGGTGGCGGTCTGCGTTGGAGGGGCAGCGCGCGGTGCGAGAGGGGGCGTTGACGGAGAGGGCGCGAGCGAGGGGGGAGGGGGAAGGTCGGAGCGGTGGTGAGGCGTCGGCCCTGGAGCTGGCGCCCTCGATCTCTTCTTTTTTTTTTTTTTTTCTGTAATGAAATCGGGTTTGGGGAATTCAGGGGGGGGCCAGAGTTAAAAAGGGGGGGAAAGAATATATTTTATTTTTATTTTATTATTATTTAATTATTAAAAAGTTGACTTTTACCTACGACCTCTAAACGAGGTCCACCGCCTGTCGTCTATAGCGTATTACCCCCATTCTGAACACAATGGGATATATATCGCAAGCTGATTCGACTGTTTGAATCAGTTTCCGTTTAATTTACATTTGAATCACTCTATTGAATTTTAAACGTACATTTCAAATTACCGGGGTCACATACTAACTAGAAAAATTCCTGAAAAATATTTTCTAGCTTCGTATTGACGATACGGTCCTAACAAAACTAGTTTCGCCGAATTCTGAGACCGTTTGAAAAATGGCCAATTCCCAGTCGATTTAAAATCAACTGAAAATGGTCAAACGCATTTTCCTTTGCCACGCTCACATATTGATTCGAAAAATTATGAAATTTGAACCCTAGCAATAACTTAACAACACGGACCTAACAAAACTGGTTTCGTCGAAATCCGAGGTCGTTTGCAAAATGTCTATTTTTAAGGGCCTGAATTCCATAGCGACTATTCAGAATTTTCAACTGGACATATCTTTTTATCCCCGCCATGAAATCTCAATTTGTCGGATTCGTTGGAAAGATATTCACTATTAGATTCCATTATTTTTGGTTTCACTAAAATCCGGATTGTTTTGCACCCGGTACATTCAATTGAAGTTTGAAATCGAATTATCGAACTACCGCGCCATTTTCAATTCTATTAATAATTATATATAATTATTTATATTCTAACGACGACGCGTATAATATATACGTTCGAATTATATTCAAAATAAATTTCTCGTCGATATTATTTAAAATAATTCATTTTAAATAATCAAAATTCGCTAAAATGGCCAAAATAAAAATTTCAAACTGGCCCGCATTTTACGGGTTGTTACAGAGCTTGAAGCCCCGATCCTTTGGCTAACCTTCCCACACATCTACCTGTGTTGTTCCGTCCCGAATTGGACTACGGCTTTGGAGAAGCAAAGTTATGGGTAAGAGGTCCCGACAAGAGTCTTATGGATCTCGAATGGGTAAGTCGGAAATCACTGACCCAAGAATGAAAGAAGAACAAAGGCTGAGAGTGAAAGCCTTGCGGATAATGAAGCAGAAAAGGGAAATAAAACAATATGCTCCCGACACTAGGGATAATAGCCTTTCCCGCATAGGACAAACCCTAATACCCCCTCCAAGTGGTTATATATCAGAGGATATTAACATTTTCTCTCACATAAGAAGAACTCTCCACAAGAAAATCAGAGGAATGGTGTTTGAACAAGAAATAAGGAATGATTTTGACCACTTCACCAACAAATGGTTTGAAAGGATAACACCCCAACCTCGGTACATTTTGGGAAGTAGGAACAAAGATATAGGTAATACAAAAAGACTGGGTCACAAAAGGGTTGAGTCCCAAATTCAAGGAGAGAGGCTTATACCAGGATTACCCAAGATATACTACCTCACCACTTCAATGGAAAATATCTACTTCCTAACCAAACACGAACTCAATTATTGGCTGATCACAAAGAAAAATCCCAAATACGTAAGGAAAACAAGAGGACCATATTGTCATTACCACATAACGAATGGACATGAAACTAACCACTGCAGAATCCTTGAGGAAATGGTTATAAAATTCATTAACCAAGGTCGATTACAAAAGTTTATAACAAGATCAGATTAAGTTCAATAAAAGTCCTTAGGGAAAGGATTATCAACCACGGCCGTGGGTACAGAAAACCCTCCTTTCAGAGATTAAAGAAACTCAAAAGGGGTCAAACCAAAAATGAATCAAATCACTTGTCATCACCAAATTGGTTAGGACAAGGCATCCCTCGGAGGGTGATGGTGTGTTAGTTTTTCTCCATGCCCAAATCAGACGGTGTTAGGTTAAAGCATCAAAATTGTAAGCCTCCGTTTCGCACCAGAAATGGTCATGGCGGTGCATCTAAAATTAGCATGCCCTGCCTCTGCTTGTAGAAGAGTACGCCCTACCTCTGCTAGAACTAAGCACGTCCTACCTTTACTCGTATAAGAGCACGTCCTACCTCTCCTTATATTCCGCGTTACCCGCATAAGGGAACGCCAACCCCTATCATCATCTACGATGGTCAGGATAGGGCACCCCTCGGAGAGGGGTGTGTGTGTAAACCTCTATCAGTACCTACGATGGTCAATATAGAGCATCAAAAAGGTAAACCTTAGTTATGTGTCTACAATGGCACAGTTTAAGTTTCTAAGACCTTACCATCACCTACGATGGTCAGGATAAGGCGCCTCCTAGACGGAGTTTGGGTAAGTCCTTGGGCCTTACTTGCGGATAAGCTAGCCAAGCGCACCGGACGCACAGACCCAGAGAGTGGCCAACAAAGCACGTGCATCCTCTACTTTGATATCAAAAGCCCAGAGAGTAGCTCAGGAAGCATGTACAACCCCTGATTCATAAATCAATCCAAGGGGGATACCAAAACATAATACCAGAAGTGGATTTCTGGCACTCTGTCTCTAATTGCCTAAACAAGGGTTGGTTCAGGTCTCCTATATCAATACCTGAATATGGTTTGGTTCAGTTCCTCGCAAATACCGAAAGCGGATTTTCAGTCTCCTATTTTAAATAACCCGAATCTGGATTGATTCGGTTCTCCACAGGCACGGGAAGGGGATTCCTGGTCTTCAGTCTTTAATTGCTTGAACAAGGGTTGGTTCGGGACTTCTATTAATGCCGGAAGTGGGTTCATGGTACTCGATCTCTAATTGCCTGAATAAAAGTTGGTTCAGGTCTTCTATATAGATACCCAAATCTGGGTTAATTCGGTTCTTAGCGAAAGCCAGAAGCGGACTTCCACTCTCCTACTTTAAATAACCCGAATCTGGATTGGATTAGATCTGCACGCATAGTGGAAAGGGAATCCCGGTCTTACCTCAATACCCGAATCTAGGTTGATACGGTTCTCAACAAAAACCAGAAGCGGGCTCTCGATCTCCCATCTCAATACCCAAAGCTGGGTTGATCCAGGTGTAAATCACAACCAGATGTGGGGCTTTTGGTATTGTCACAAATACCCAAATCTAGATGGATTCAGAATCTTAAATCTAAACGAGAAGGAGCTGTTCAACCCTCTCAGTAGTCCAAATGTGACTTGGAACTATACTTCCGTTATTACTAAGGACAAGCTCATGGTCCCTCTCATTTGCTTAGGGACGTGTCTTTAACTTATACATTCATCAATTTATTATTCAAGCATGTCAAATATTTACACTAACACACAAAACACAAGTAAGCACTATAGACATTTCATATCTAATGCATCTCGGTCCTATTAACCCTACTAAGAGAAAATGGCGCTCTACGAAGGTCTATAAGACAAATTCTTAACAAAGTATGCCTAAGACGTGCACCTAGTCATGACAAAGCCATAACGAAAGAAAAACGTTTACGCTAACATGCATAATCGCACGTTAAGTAACACCATTATAGGTCCTGCCTCTGTTTATAAACATCAACATTATAAAATATTACATGCGAAAGGTGATGTACCAAGTACTTCACATCTTACATAGTTATTTGCAAAAAGACTGTAGAATAAACACATCCCCAGGGAAAACAACACCCATACCCCGATGTCAAAACTTCCAAATAAACATATCCTAGCACTCAATAAAAAGTTTCTTATTCATTAGACAAGGAAGAAGTTACGAAATGATGAATCGCAGTACGTAAAAATCCATTGACCTTTCGTATCTTTTCTATGACCACACATGAATCATCCGAGGATTCAGGCTGCAACTTTAAAGCTCAGTTGAAAACCTTGCCCATTTCACGAAGATTCATGTTTTTATTCTTCAAGTCAAAAGCATCTTTACGTAAATACTGTTTCTCCTTTTGTAATTGCTTAGACTTGGAAGTAAAGACTGTTACGACGAAAGTTATCCTCAACACTATTCCTTTCATAAAAGCCTTTCATATTGGACTTAACCTGTCTATGCCACCTAGCAACGAGGGAGTGATCCATTCCAAAAGGAAAATCCTTTATCTCAAGCTCGGAGGATTCGATCCCTATTAAGGCTCGCAAGAAGCTAGGTGTGGGAGTTTCAAGAGTACATCCAAAGATAGATTTCCATTCTTTACATTTTGTTAATACATCGTCACGATCTGCCTCTAAGTCAACGACTTGATGATGGAGTTCATCCTTTTCTCCATCAAAATCGTTAGAAGGACTTTTTTTATATCCCTCTTCGCTTCGAGGATGTTTTTATCCTTTTGCTTTATCTGAGCCTCCAATATACCTATTTGTTCTTTCAAGCGTCGCACAAGTACTTCCCCGGATAGGGCAGATCTATCACTAGTATCGCTAGGAGAGTCCCCCAGAAAATCTCTTGGGCATGGAGAAAATCGAACACCCTTATCTACGTAAAAAGAAATGTCTTCAAAGGAATTTTCCTGTTTATGTGAACAAATGAGCTACCGCTTATAAGATTAATTTTCAGAAAATAAATATCAATATTAAAACACAGAACTAAATACAAAAGAAAGAAAATGAATACAAATGCAATTCATGTCAATGCAAGTTAGCGTCAACTACAGGAGATGTAACAAATTAATTTTTCTATCCAATACTCATTTCCTTCATGTTACATACTAATTTTGCTTGGTGGGCCCTAAGTTTCTTTAATATCATCTCACTATCATCCCCCAGGAAGTTAAAAGATAGTTGATGATACTTCATATAAATATGCTTAAGCTCTCTTAAAAAGTGTTCTCTACCGGATTTATAGGAAGGTTATATGAGAAATTCCCTCCTCATCCTAGAGAGAGAGTGCAGGTTGTCCTTGGAAACAAAGTAATTAGTGGAAACAAGATTTTTATCACCATAGGAATAGGTCGTTAAGAATCTTCCCTGCAAACAAAGAGGAAGCTCAAAATACAAATTCATACCTAAGAGATAGGGGAAGCCGTTTGCGTCATCTATTCCTTCTCACTAGGTTTTGGGAAAACAACTTCTTCAGCAAACCCACCATTTCCACATAAAGTAACTGAAACATGTGATGAATTAGCATTCGCAAGGCTTAGGGAGTCATCTACAAATACAGAGAGCATACCTTCCTCCCTTCTATCTTTATCATGCCCACACTGGGAGTTAAATTCATTGTTTTGACCACATATATCATCACCACCAATACGCAAAGTTGGATTTTCGTCATTGCCAAGCGCTGGATAATCAGACAGCTCCTCAACATATAAAAGATCCTCAGCCCTCACCTTGTTCCCTTTGGAAGTTTCAATATCCTGTCTGGTCATCCTAATTTGCCCCAAGATTCTGCTCTGAAGGTAAGGAGGGAGGGAAGAAAAATCCATGTTCGAAAACTTGCCACAGTTATCACGGAAGACTGAAGAGAGAGCCTTTTCATCATATTCGCCGCCATATCTGAAAGATGTACCCTCAAAAATAAGGAAATTCTATCCTGGGTTTCATAAATTATCCGTTTAGCATTGGAAAGTGTTGCCTCCTTTGTTTTCAGCTCCCTTGCTTGCTCGACCAACATATCCGACTACTCGCGCTTAAGGGAGGAAACTTTAGCGGCTAAGGAATGGTTACCGGCCTTTTCCCTCACAAGAAACGCTATCAGCCGACTACAGGCTTCCCCGTTATTTCTCTTCGCTAAAGCTAAGTCACGAATCATATACTTTAACGCGGATTTCTCTTCTTTGAGCTTTCTTATCTCATGAGATAATGAAGCCGCCGTTGCCTCGGAAATGCACCAACCTTCGGATATCTGAAAAGGAATAATGTAATGTTAACCATTACATAGGGTAAACGGATGAAGTGTGAACAAAAGTATGAACCAGAAGTTGTTGTTTAACGAGATGAAGAACAAAAACAGACCAATCTGTAAAAGAAAACCCTAGAATATCAGAAACATCAACAGAAGGTAAGACAGATCTGACAATACTATCAAAATCCGAAGTCGGTAAAGGAGGATTTACGGGGTCACATTATCGATAAGAAGGGGATAGTGACTCGTATTCTCTCAAATCCGAAACTCCCTGAGAATCGAATCTTAAAAGGCCAGCAAAAAAAATCATTTCTATGGTCTCCATTGAAGAAGGACATGTGTTAGGGGAGTTTCCAAGAAAAGGGGCAAAGGGCTGGACAACGATCGACAACCAGGCAACTCAACGGTTTCATCACCAAATGGACGGGAGGTAAAATTTGATCTCTTATGTCTCTCGGTAGAACCACTGCTGGTAGCCAAAGCTGTCCTCTTTTTAGGCAAAGACTTGAGATGGGTAGAGGCAGTGGGAGATGGACGTGAATCATCCCCAAGAAACACTGAACACGAGAGAAAAGGAACTCACCCACAACATCAAGAACTTGAAGCCTAACAGACTTGTTCAACCAGGAATCACCCAATTATGGAATCCCAGAATGGTCCTACCAGGTGATATCATAACATAAACATGTGTTTTAATCTCATTTCTATTTGATAAGTGCATACAAACAACATGCAGGAAAACAAACGACATAGAGTTTTGTTAACCCATTTGATAATGATATTGACTACGAAGATCGATGTCAATAAGTTAGATTGGCTACTATTACAAACTAGTTGTTTGTACAAATCTTGCTTCTCAGAACCCCAATAATAGTTGGGGATGGATATAATTTATTGAAGTCGCCATTAAACATCACCTCAAATAATTGTTGGGAATTTAATCTGCACTAGGACCATCGAACCCTAATTCCAAGCATAACCCAAACTAGCGATTGAGATTGAGGCAAGAAAACTCACGATTAATTAGGTCTGAAACCTTGGAAAGTAGTGTGATAAATTTCGATGAACAGTAATCTTGCTTGTGTAAAATGTTATGTAGGAAAAAGGAGAAAGAGGAAAAGAAGATTCCTTTCTTGGCAAAAGTTCACTTTTTCATCCCTACCACGCGTCTAAAATCAAATCAACGTGAAGGATTCATGCTAGGCAAGTGAAAAGACAAAAACCTTGCACGTTTAAATCTTGATAGCCTCTTAGACGAGAAAAGCTTGACTTGAAAAGTCGAAGATACCCCTTCATTAGGGGGACAAATGTTACTATCAAAATAAACTTGGAAACAGGCTGATGGTGAAGAGGTAGTGAATGGATACAAACACAAAAGGACCCCTCCGGAAGCAAAAGCCAAACACTAGAAAGAACTAAAAAGAAATAGAATACCGACAGAGTCCATCTGGCAGGGTCCATCCATCTGATCAATCCGGCTAGGTGTTCTATTACAAAAGGTCACCAAAGTCGGAGGCTAAGAAAGAAAGTGGCAAGAGCTCCACTAGCTGAAACACAAAAGGACGGAAGAGCTGTCGGTATTAACCTGCTTAACACCGATACACCAGGAGGCAAAGGCATAAAGAGTATCAAGCAAGTAGTGCATAAAGATTATCCTGAACCAGCTTCCGAAATATCTACTGCATGAATATCGAAAGGTTACATTAACAGACAATAAGCAAATCACTCGGAGCTACCTTCTGAAAGATCAGGCTATACCCGGAGATTCCGCCGGAAGGCCAACCGGAACCCTAAAAAAGATATAGGCTATCCATACTGGTCTACTCAGTACAGATGCCGCAGTGGTTCCGAACCGGCAGCTATCTACATACATCATGAGGGAAAGCTCCTCTAAGTATCTATGAGAAAACCGAAAGCCTACATCCAGGAGCTTTTAACCAAGAGCATACAATCGGGAACTCAAATGCCTTCCAAAAAGCTACTAAATCAATAAGCTCATATCAATCTCAAAGAAGCCCCCAACTAACCAAAACCTTCACTATGGAAGCTAAAATCAACACCACAAAGCGACCAGAAGCTAAAACATCCGAGACCAAGGAGAAAAGCGGCTGACAGAGGTTCCTGCAGGCCCAATGGCCCAACAGCAGAAGGGGCCCCGAATTCTCTATATATAAGGCCCCATGGGTCACATTTTGAGGATGATTTTCTCATTCTTATTCTTGTACTCTTTCTCTCTAGAGTAAACCCTAATTCTTAGATCGATTTGGGGATTTCTTCAATTCTATTCATGTATTCTAAATCAAAGATCGATAAAGAGTGAATCAATACTTATGATATTTTCTTATGAGTTTGTCATGCTATTTCTTATATAGTTATCATTACTACAGCTTCTTGTTTGTTTCCTACACGTGCATGAACCCTTACCCATGCCTTTCCACGAATTGGGTGAAATACCCCTTCCTACAGGCTTAGACCGTTCCAATAGCCTTTATCCCTTCCTACAACATTAGACCTTTCCGCAAGCTTAGTGCAGAACCCCTTCCTACCATCCGTTAAGTCCTCTATCAAGGGTTGTGTTTTGAGATCCATCTCCCCAAGGTAACTGTTTGTTCTTGAATCGCTTAAGCGCGATGCTCACCCCATTAAGGGAAGAGTAACTATTCTTTTGAATTCCGAACCTTTGATACCTAGGAAACGGTGAACTAACTCAATCTTGCGAAGGCTAAACAACCTATTCTTCCTTAGGTCCACTTCCATTGACCAATCTCCGGTGTTGACGAAAAATATCATTAACATCGTACATGAAAGGGGTAGGGAAAGTGATTAAGGATGTATAACGGATAGGACAGTCCGTTGTCCGGCTCGGTCATAGGATATGAGGCGTCTGGTCCTTGTTCGTACGATTCTCTTATATGACAGGACTAGAACACAACACCATCCAGTTCAATCCATAATGTTTGGTATTTTTCTATTTTCCGAACATTGTCCGTTCTGCAACTCATACGAACATTTTCTAAACTTAATACTTGTTTAGTATGTGTCCATTCGAAACTCTTATAGGATAGGATTAGGACACACCTTCGTCCAGTCCAGTCGGACTCGTTTACACACCTAAAAGTGGTAAGTTTGAGAATGGGAAATGCGTTTGTTTAACGCACGAAAGGGGAAGAAAAGGAAAAGGGGAACAAACTGGGCAAAAAAACCAAATTCGGTTGGATTGGACAGTTTGGTCCTTTGCGTAAAACACTTCTTATATGGGCGCGAACTGACCATATTAAAAAAAGTGGTACCTTAGCATATATTTTGGTCAAATGTTTCTGGATCAAAATAAGCGTAATAGAAATAATAGAAGTAACCGGTGGAGTTTATGTAAAAAGACCTTCTTCCTTTACCTAAAAGACTAAAAAAACCTAAACTCACAGAATAGGATCAACGCCTCTCACGTTCGCACTGCGATGCTCGTAGGCAATTCACGCGAGTTTTGAAGATGCAATATAGATATCTCTGCCCTCACGCAGGATCGAACTACGGACCTCCAGTTTACAAGACTGGCGCTCTACCACTGAGCTATAAGGGCTGCTGACTCTATTTGCAAGGTCTCTATCCAAATTCATTAAATCTAAACAAAATTTTTCCTATATTATGATATATTTTGAGCATATATTTGTTTCATTTTTCTTCAATTCATTAATGGTTCAAAGCAGCAAAATAGATAAGCATGAAAAGTACATTAATCCTACTTGATATGTTATATAAATGCATGTATGTGTTTGTTACTGATTCAAATTAATACATTAATAACATATTCTTAATCTTAAGTTGGTTTACATGTACAATTAGTGTAATTAGATTTACACATTTTCAATTACTTTCATTTTCTTTTAAACTGTGGTACAAATTTTCTAACTTAAACATGACTTAAAATTAAATTTGAACAAATAATTTTATATTTAATATCAAACACCTTAACGGTCGTTTTTTCCACCGTTGTGCGGTTATACTTGTATCCAGTTTCTATTGCAATATCTTTTATTGGATTAAAATAGAATAATAAAAATATGCAATAAATTTTAAATCAATCAAGTTATTATTAATTAATTCAAAATTACTACAAATATTTTTCTTTCAAACTATATGATTAAACAGTTGGTTTTCTCATCGTAGTACGATTATGTTAGTTAGACATAAATAGTTGTTAAAATATTTTTAACTTTCATAGCAAGATGGTAATAGACATCAACTCAGAACATGTTGAAGTGTCCTCACAACATCCACAAAAGTTATTTATCTGAAATGTTGAATTTGGTCTACAACCAAACGATTTCAAGGAACTTTCGAACCAAATGAAAACTTGGTGGTTTAGGATGCGTTCTTTTTGGAATCGAAATGTGCAAATGAAAGTGAAACATGAAAGGGGTTGGTAAAGTGGCATGTTCATGAAAGGGAAATGTGTTTGTTTAACTAGCGAATGCGAAGGAAAAGGGGAAGAAAAGATAAGAGGAATGAATCAGGCAAAAATTCAAGTTCATTTGGTCTTTTGCATCGGACACTTCCGAAGCGGATGCGAACTGCTCTTGCAATTTTTTATTTTTTATTAAATATTCTCGATATTATGATATATTTTGAGCTTATATTTGTTTTATTTTTCTTATTTCTTCGATCCGTTGAAGGTTTAGAGCTACAAAATAATTAAACATGAAAAGTACATTAATCCTACTTGATATGTAATAGAAATGCATGTATGTGCTTGTGACTGATTCAAATTAATACATCGATAAAAATTTCTTAACCTTAAGTTTGTTTACATGTATAACTAGTGTATTTGGATTTTCACATTTTCAATTACTTTCATTTTCTCTTAAACCACGGTACGCTTTTCACACTAGAATAATTTTTAAAAATAATTTCATATTAAACACCTTAACGATCGGTTTTTCCATCGTTGTGCAGTTATACTAGTATCCAATTTATATTGCAATATCTTCTAATGGATTTAAATCATTTAACTAAAAAATTCAATAATTTTTTAGTCGATCAAGTTATTATTGATTAATTCAAATTTGCAACAAATATTTTTTCTTTTAAATTATATGATTAAATAGTTGGTTTTCTCATCATTGTATGGTTATACTAGTTAGATGTAAATGGTTATTAAATTACTTTTCACTTTTATGGTGAGATGAAACTAGAAATCAACTAAGGACATGTTGAAATGTCTTAACGACATCCGCAAAAGATATTTATTTGAAATATTAAATCTGGTCTATAATCAAATGCTTGCAAGGAATTTCAAACCAAATGAAAACTTGGCGATTTAAGATGTGTTCTTTTTTTAATTGAAATGAGTAAATGAAAGGGGTACATGAATGGTGTGGGGAAAATGATTAGGGATGTATAACGGATAAGAGAGTTCGTTGTCCGGCTAGGTCATAGGCTATATGGTGTCTGGTCCTTATCCGTACAATTCTCTTATATGATAGGACTTGAACACAACACCATCCAGTTCGATCCAAAATGTTCGATGATTTTCTCCTTTCGAACATTGTCCGTTCATTCTCCGACTCACACGAACAGTGTCTAAACTTAATACTTGTTTAGTTCGTATCCATCCATAACTTTTATAGGATAGGATTAGGAAACACCTTCGTCCAGTCCAGTCTGACCCGTTTACACACCAAAAAGTGGTAAGTTCGAGGAAGGGAAATGCGTTTGTCTAACAAGTGAAAGAGGTAGAAAAGGAAAATGGGAATGAACTGGGAAAAAAACAAATTTGTTTAGATTGGACAGTTTGGTCCTTTGCGTAAAACACTTCTGGCGCGGGCGCGAACTGGCCATATTAAAAAAAGTGGTACCTCGACATAGATTTTGGTCAAATTTTTTTGTTTCAGAATAAGCATAATAGAAATAACAGAAGTAACTGGTAGGGTATATTTAAAAGCCTTCTTCCTTTACCTAAATGATTAAAAAACCCTAAACCCACATAAGAGGATCATCACCTTTTACGTACGCGCTGCGATGCTCGTGGGCAATTCAAGCGAGTTCTTAAGATGCAATATAGATTTCTCTGCCCTCACTTGGGATCGAACTACAGACCTCCAGTTTACAAGACAGGTGCTCTACCACTGAGCTATAAGGGCTGCTGAATCTATTTGCAAGGTCTTTATTTAAATTCGTTAAATCTAAACAAATATTTTTCAATATTATGATATATTTCGAGCTTATATTTGTTTCATTTTTCTTATTTCTTTAATTCATTAATGGTTTAGAGCTGCAAAATCGATAAGCATGAAAAGTACGTTAATCCTACTTGATATGTTATAAAAATGCATGTATGTGTTTGTGATTGATTCAAATTAATACATTAATAACATATTCTTAATCATAAGTTGGTTTACATGCACAATTAGTGTAATTGGATTTGCACATTTTCAATTACTTTCATTTTCTTTTAAACTATGGTACAAAATTTCTCATTGAAATATGACTTAAAAATAAAATTTAACAAATAATTTTATATTTAATATCAAACACGTTAACGGTCGGTTTTTCCACCGTTGTACGGTTATACTAGTATCCAATTTCTATTGCAATATCATATATTGGATTTAAATAGAATAATAAAAAATGCAATAAATTTTAAATCAATCAAGTTATTATTAATTAATTCAAAGTTATTACAAATATTTTTCTTTCAAACTATATGATTAAACGGTCAGTTTTCTCATCGTAGTACGATTATATTAGTTAGATATAAATGATTGTTAAATTATTTTTTACTTTTATGGCGAGATGATAATAGACATCAACTCAGAATATGTTGAAATGTCCTCACGATATCCGCAAAGTTATTTATTTGAAACATTGAATTTGGTCTATAACCAAATGATTGCAAGGAACTTTCGAACCAAATGAAAACTTGGTGGTTTAGGATGCGTTCTTTTTTGAATCAAAATGCGCAAATGAAAGGGATACATGAAAGGGGTTGGGAAAGTGGCAAGTTCGCAAAAGGGAAATGCGTTTGTTTAACTCACGAAAGGGAAGGAAAAAGGGAAAAAAGATAAAGGGGACTGAATTGGGCAGAATTCCAAGTTCATTTGGTCTTTTGCTCGGACACTTCCGACGCGGACGCGAACTGCTCTTGCAATTTTTTCAGTTTTATTGAATAATTCAGGTATTATAGTATATTTTGAGCTTATATTTGTTTCATTTTTCTTATTTTTTCAATCCGCTGAAGGTTTAGAGCTACAAAATAAATAAACATGAATAGTACATTAATCCTACTTGATATGTAATAGAAATGCATGTATGTGTTTGTGACTGATTCAAATTAATACATCGATAACATTTCCTTAACCTTAAGTTGGTTTACATGTATAATTAGTGTAATAGGATTTTCACATTTTCAATTACTTTCATTTTCTCTTAAACTACGGTACGATTTTCACACTAGAATAATTTTTAAAAATAATTTTATACTAAATACCTTAACGATCGGTTTTTCAATCTTTGTGTGGTTATACTAGTATCCAATTTCTATTGCAATAAATTATTATGGATTTAAATCAGTTAACTAAAAAATTCAATAAATTTTTAATCAATCAAGTTATTATTGATTAATTCAAAATTGCAACAAATATTTTTTCTTTTAAATTATATGATTAAATAGTTGGTTTTCTCATCATTGTACGGTTATATTAGTTAGATGTAAATGCTTGTTAAATTAACTTTAACTTTTATGGTGAGATGAAACTAGAAATCAACTCAGGACATGTTGAAATGTCCTAACGACATCCGCAAAAGATATTTATTTGAAATAATAAATCTAGTCTATAACCAAATGCTTGTAAGGAACTTTCAAACAAAATGAAAACTTGGTGATTTAGGATACATTCTTCTTTGAATTGAAATGAGTAAATGAAAGGGGTACATGAACGGTGTAGAGAAAGTGATTAGGGATGTATAACGGACAAGAGAGTCCGTTGTCCAGCTTGGTCATGGGCTATAAGGTGTCTGGTCCTTATCTGTACGATTCTCTTATATGACCGGACTAGAACAAAACACCATCCAGTTCGATCCGGAATGTTCAATGTTTTCTATTTTCCGAACATTTTCCGTCCATTCTCCGATTCAAACGAACAGTGCCTAACTTAATACTTTTTTAGTCCGTGTCCATCCGATACTCTTATAGGATAGGATTAGGACACACCTTCGTCCAGTCCGGTCCGACCCGTTTACACACCAAAAATTGCTAAGTTCGAGAAAGGGAAATACATTTTTTTTAAACGCGAAAGAGGAAGAAAAGGAAAAGGGGAACGAACTGGGAAAAAAACCAATTCGTTTGGATTGGACGGTTTGGTCCTTTGCGTAAAATACTTCCAAAGCGAGCGCGAACTAACCATATTTAAAAAAAGTGGTACCTTTGCGTAAAACCCTTCCGACGCGGGCGCGAATCGACCATATTAAATCTGGTCTATAACAAAATGCTCATAAGGAACTTTCAGACAAAATGAAAATTTGGTGGTTTAGGATGCGTTCTTTTTTGAATTGAAATGAATAAATGAAAGGGGTACATGAACGGTGTAGGGAAAGTGATTAGGGATGTATAATGGACAAGAGAGTCAGTTGCCCGGCTCGGTCATAGGCTATAAGGTGTCTGGTCCTTATCCGTATGATTCTCTTATATGACAGGACTAGAACACAACACCATCCAGTTCGATTTGGAATGTTCGATGTTTTTCTATATTCCGGACATTGTCCGTCCATTCTCCGACTCATACGAACAGTGCCAAACTTAATAATACTTTTTTAGTCTGTGTCCATCCGAAACTCTTATAGGATAGGATTAGGACACACCTTCGTCCAATCCAGTCCGACCCGTTTACACACCAAAAAGTGGTAAGTTTGAGAACGGGAAATGTGTTTGCTTAAAACGCGAAAGGGGAAGAAAAGGAAAAGGGGAACGAACTGGGAAAAAAACCAAATTCATTTGGATTGGACAGTTTGGTCCTTTGCGTTAAACAATTCCGACGCGGGAGCGAACTGACCATATAAAAAAAGTGGTGCCTTGGCATATATTTTGGTCAAATTTTTTTGGGGTCAAAGTAAGCGTAATAGAAATAACAGAAGTAACTGGTGGGGTTTATGTAAAAGACCTTCTTCATTTACCTAAAAGGTTAAAAATTCCTGAACCCATAGAAGAGGATCATTGCCTCTTACGTTCGCGCTGCGATCCTCGTGGGCAATTACCACTAGTTCTGAAGAGGCAATATAGATTTATCTGCCCTCACGCAGGATCGAACTACGGACCTCTAGTTTACAAGACTGGCGCTCTACCACTGAGCTATAAGGGTTGCTGATTCTATTTGCAAGGTGTCTATTCAAATTCGTTAAATCTAAACAAATATTTTCCGATATTATGATATATTTTGAGCATATATTTGTTTCATTTTTCTTATTTCTTCAATTCATTAACGGTTCAGAGCTGCAAAATAGATAAGCATGAAAAGTACATTAATCCTACTTGATATGCTATAGAAATGCATTTATTTGTTTGTGAGTGATTCAAATTAATACATTAATAACATATTCTTAATCATAAGTTGGTTTACATGCACAATTGGTGTAATTGGATTAACACATTTTCAATTACGTTCATTTTCTTTTAAACTATGGTACAAAATTTCTCATTGAAATATGACTTAAAAATAAAATTTAACAAATAATTTTATATTTAATATCAAATACCTTAACTGTCGGTTTTTCCACCATTGTGTGGTTATACTAGTGTCCAATTTCTATTGCAATATCTTTTATTGGATTTAAATAGAATAATAAAAAATGCAATAAATTTTAAATCAATCAGGTTATTATTAATTAATTCAAAATTACTACAAATATTTTTCTTTCAAACTATATGATTAAACGGTTGGTTTTCTTGTCGTAATACGGTTATATTAGTTAGATATAAATGATTGTTAAATTATTTTTAACTTTTATGGCGAGATGATAATAGACATCAACTCAGAACATGTTGAAATGTCCTCACGACATCCGCAAAAGTTATTTATTTGAAACATTGAATCTGGTCTACTGCCAAATGATTGCAAGGAACTTTCAAACCAAATGAAAACTTGATGGTTTAGGATGCATTCTTTTTGGAATCGAAATGTGCAAATGAAAGGGATACATGAAAGGGGTTGGGAAAGTGGCAAGTTCGCAAAAGGGAAATGCATTTGTTTAACTCGTGAACGGGAAGGTAAGGGGAAAAAAGATAAAGGGGAATGAATCAGGCAAAATTCCAAGTTCATTTGGTTTTTTGCGTTGGACACTTCCGACGCGGACGCGAACTTTTCTCTCAATTTTTTTTCATTTTTATTAAATATCTCTGATACTATGATACATTTTGAGCTTATATTTGTTTCATTTTCTGTTTCTTTAATCCATTGGAGGTTTGGAGCTAAAAAATAAATAACTTGAAAAGTACATTAATCCTACTTGATATGTTACAGAAATGCATGTATGTTTGTGACTGATTCAAATTAATACATCGATAACATTTTCTTAACCTTAAGTTGGTTTACATGTATAATTAGTGTAATTGGATTTTTCCCATTTTCAATTACTTTCATTTTCTCTTAAACTACGTTACGATTTTCACACCAGAATAATTTTTAAAAATAATTTTATATTAAACACCTTAACAATCGGTTTTTCCATCTTTTTGTTGTTATACTAGTATCCAATTTCTATTGAAATATCTTCTAATGGATTTAAATCCGTTTACTAGAAAATTCAATAAATTTTTAATCAATCAAGTTATTATTGATTAATTCAAAATTGCAACAAATATTTTTTCTTTTAAATTAAATGATTAAATAGTTGATTTTCTGATCGTTGTATGGTTATACTAGTTAGATGTAAATGATTGTTAAATTACTTTTAACTTTTATGGTGAGATGAAACTAGAAATCAACTCTGGACATGTTGAAATGTCCTAACAACACTCGCAAAAGATATTTATTTGAAATATTAAATCGGATTTACAACCAAATGCTTGCAAGGAACTTTCAAACCGAATAAAAACTTGGTGATTTAGGATGCGTTCATTGTTGAATCAAAATGAATAAATGAAAGGGGTATATGAAAGGTGTGGGGAAAGTGATTAGGGATGTATAACGGATAGGACAGTCTGTTATCCGGCTCGGTCATGGGCTATATGGTGTCTGGTGCATATCCGTACAATTCTCTTATATGACAGGACTAGAACACAACACCATCCAGTTCGATCCAAAATGTTCGAAGATTTTCTCCTTTCGAACATTGTCCGTTCATTCTCCGACTCACACGAATAGTGTCTAAACTTAATACTTGTTTAGTCCGTATCCATCTGAAACACTTATAGGATAGGACTAGGACACACCTTCGTCTAGTCCAGTCCGACCCGTTTACACACCTAAGAGTGGTAAGTTCAAGAAAGGGAAATGCGTTTGTTTAACATGCGAAAGGGGAAGAAAAGGAAAAGGGGAACGAACTGGGAATAAAACCAAATCCGTTTGGATTGGGCAGTTTGCTCCTTTGCGTAAAACACTTCCGACGTCGGCGCGAACTGACCATGTTAAAAAAAGTGGTACCTTGGCAAGTATTTTGGTCAATTTTTCTGTGTCAAAATAAGTATAATAGAAATGAAAGAAGAAACTAGTGGGGTTTTTGTAAAAAGACCTTCTTCCATAACCTAAAAGACTAAAAACACTAGAATCCACAGAAAAGGATCATCGCCTCATACGTTCGCGCTGCGATGCTCGTGGGCAATTCACGCGAGTTCGGAAGATTCCATATAGATTTCTCTGCCCTCACGCAGGATCGAACTACGGACCTCCAGTTTACAAGACTGGCGCTCTACCACTGAGCTATAAGGGCTGCTGACTCTATTTGCAAGGTCTCTATTCAAATTCGTTAAATCTAATCAAATATTTTACGATATTACAATATATTTTGAGCTTATATTTGTTTCATTTTTCTTATTTCTTTAATTCATTAATGGTTTAGAGCTGCAAAATAGATAAGCATGAAAAGTACATTAATCCAACTTGATATGTTATAGAAATGCATGTATGTGTTTGTGACTGATTCAAATTAATACATTAATAACATATTCTTAATCTTAAGTATGGTTACATGCACAATTAGTGTAATTGGATTTACATATTTTCAATTACTTTCAATTTCTTTTAACCTATGGTACAAAATTTCTCACTGGAATATGACTTAAAAATAAATTTTAACAAATAATTTTATATTTAATATCAAACACCTTAACGGTCGGTTTTTCCACCATTATCAATACCTTTTATTGGATTTAATAGAATAATAAAAAATGCAATAAATTTTAAATCAATCAAGTTATTACTGATTAATTCAAAATTACAACAAATATTGTTCTTTCAAAACTATATGATTTAACAGTTGGTTTTCTCATCGTAGTACGGTTATATTAGTTATATATAAATGATTGTTAAATTATTTTTAACTTTTATGGCGAGATGATAATAGGCATCAACTCAGAACATGTTGAAATGTCCTTACGACATCCGCAAAAGTAATTTATTTGAAATATTGAATCTGGCCTACAACCAAATGATTGCAAGGAACTTTCAAACTAAATGAAAACTTGGTGGTTTAGGATGTGTTCTTTTTGGAATAGAAATGTGCAAATGAAAGGGATACATGAAATGGGTTGGGAAAGTGGCAAGTTTGCGAAAGGGAAATGTGTTTGTCTAACTCGTGAAAGGGAAGGAAAAGGGGAAGAAAAGGTAAATGGGAATGAATTGGGCAAAAATCCATGTTCATTTTGTCTTTTGTATTGGACACTTCCGACGTAGACGCAAACTGCTCTTGCAATTTTTTCATTTTTGTTAAATGTTTCCAATATTATGATTTATTTTGAGCTTATTTTTGTTTCATTTTTCTTGTTTCTTCAATCCGTTGAAGGTTTAGAGCTACGAAATAAATAAACATGAAAAGTACTTTAATCCTACTTGATATATAACAGAAATGCATGTATGTGTTTGTGACTGATTCAAATTAATACATCGATAACATTTTCTTAACCTTAAGTTGGTTTACATGTATAATTAGTGTAATTGGATTTTCAAATTTTCAATTACTTTCATTTTCTCATAAACTACGGTACGATTTTCACACTAGAATAATTTTTAAAATAATTCTATATTAAACACCTTAATGATCGGTTTTTCCATCGTTGTGCGATTATACTAGTATCCAATTTCTATTGCAAAATCTTCTAATGGATTTACATCAGTTAACTAAAAAAAATAATAAATTTTTAATCAATCAAGTTATTATTTATTAATTCAAAATGGCAACAAATATTTTTTCTTTAAAATTATATGATTAAACAGTTCGTTTTCTCATCGTAGTACGGTAATACTAGTTAGATGTAAATGATTGTTAAATTACTTTTAATTTTTATGATGAGATGAATTTAGAAATCAACTCAGGACATGTTAAAATGTCCTAACGACATCCGCAAAAGATATTTATTTGAAATATTGAATCTGGTGTAAACCAAATGATTGCAACAGACTTTCGAACCAAAGGAAAACTTGGTGCTTTAGGATGCATTCTTTCTGAATCGAAATGTGCAAATGAAAGGGGTAGGGAAAGTGATTAGGGATGTATAACGGACAGGACCGTCTGTGGTCCGGCTCGGTCATAGGCTATAAGGTGTATGGTCCTTATCCGTATGATTCTCTTATATGACAGGACTAGAACACAACACCATCTAGTTCGATCCGTAATGTTTGATGTTTTTCTATTTTCCGAACATTGTCAGTCTGTTCTTCGACTCATACGAACAATGTCTAAACTCAATACTTTTTTAGTCCATGTCCATCCGAAACTCTTATAGCATGGGATTAGTACACACCTTCATCCAGTCCAGTCCGACCCGTTTACACACCCAAAAGTGGTAAGTTCAAGAAAGGGAAATGCGTTTGTTTAACACGCGAAATGGAAGAAAAGGAAAAGGGGAACGAACTGGGCTAAAAACCAAATTCGTTTGGATTGGACAGTTTGGTCCTTTGCGTAAAATACTTCTGACGTAGGCGCGAACTGACCATATTAAAAAAATGGTACCTTGGCATATATTTTAGTCAAATTTTTTTGGTTCAAAATAAGCGTAATAGGAATAACAAAAGTAACTGGTGGGGTGTATGTAAAAAGACCTTCTTCCTTTACCTAAAAGACTAAAAAAACCTGAACCTACAGAATAGGATCATTGCCTCTTACGTTCACGCTGCGATGCTCGTGGGCAATTCACGTGAGTAATGAAGATGTAATACTGGTTTCTATGCCCTCACACAGGATCGAACTACGGACCTCCAATTTACAAGACTAGCGCTCTACCACTGAGTTGTAAGGGCTGCTGACTCTATTTGCAAGGTCTTTATCCAAATTCGTTCAATCTAACCAAATATTTTCCAACATTATGATATATTTTGAGCTTATATTTGTTTCGTTTTTCCTATTTCTTTAATTCATTATCGGTTTAGAGCTGCAAAATAGATAGTATGAAAAGTACATTAATCTTGCTTGATATGTTATTGAAATTCATGTATGCGTTTGTGACTGATTCAAATTAATACATTAATAACATATTCTTAACTTTAAGTTTGTTTACATGCACAATTAGTGTAATTGGATTTACACATTTTCAATTACTTTCATTTTCTTTTAAACTATAGTTCAAATTTTCTCACTAAAATATGACTTAAAAATAAATTTTAACAAGTAATTTTATATTTAATATTAAACACCTTAACGGTCGGTTTTTCCACTGTAGTGCGGTTTTACTAGTATCTAATTTCTAGTGCAATATCTTTTATTGGATTTAAATAGAATAATAAAAAATGCAATAAATTTTAAGTCAATCAATATATTATTGATTAATTCAAAATTACTACAAATATTTTTCTTTTAAACTATATGATTAAACGATTGGTTTTCTCATCGTAGTACGGTTGTACTAGTTATAAAAATGATTGTTAAATTATTTTTAGCTTTCATGGCGAGACGATAATAGAAATCAACTCAGAACATGTTGACATGTCCTCACGACATCCGTAAAAGATATTTATATGAAATATTGAATCTGGTTTACAATCAAATGATTGCAAGGAACCTTCGAACAAAATAAAAACTTGATGATTTAGGATGCGTTCTTTTTGAATCGAAATGAGCAAGTGAAAAGGATGCATGAAAGGGGTTGGGAAATTGGCAAGTTCGCGAAATGGAAATGTGTTTATTTAACTCGTGAAAGTGAAGGAAAAGGGGAAGAAAAGGTAAAGGGGAATGAATTGGGCATAAATCCAAGTTTATTTGGTCTTTTGCGTCAGACACTTCCGACGCGGAAGTGAACTGCCCTTGCAAATTTTTCATTTTTATTTAATATTTCCGATATTATGATATATTTTTAGCTTATATTTTTTCAATTTTCTTATTTCTACAATTCATTTATGGTTTAGAGCTACAAAATAAATATACTTGAAAAGTACATTAATCCTACTTGATATGTAATAGAAATGCATGTACGTGTTTGTGACTGATTCAAATTAATACATCGATAACATTTTCTTAACCTTAAGTTAGTTTACATGTATAATTATTGTAATTGGATTTGCACATTTTCAATTACTTTCATTTCCTTTTAAACTACGGTACAATTTTCACACTAGAATAATTTTTAAAAATAATTTTATATTTTATATTAAACACCTTAACGATCGTTTTTTCCACCGTTGTGCGGTTATACTAGTATCCAATATCTATTGCAATATCTTCTAATGGATTTAAATAGGTTAACTAAAAAATTCAATAAATTTTAAATCAATCAAGTTATTATTGATTAATTCAAAATTACATTAAATATTTTTCATTCAAGTTATATGATTAAACAGTTGGTTTTCTCATCATTGTACAGTTATACAAGTTAGATGTAAATGATTGTTAAATTACTTTTAACTTTTATGGAGAGATGAAACTACAAATCAACTCAGGACATGTTGAAATGTCCTAACGACATCCGTAAAAGATATTTATTTGAAATATTAAATCTGGTCTATAAACAAATGCTTGCAAGGAACTTTCAAACCAAATGAAAAATTGGTGATTTAGGATGCTTTCTTTTTTGAATCGAAATGAGTAAATGAAGGGGCAACATGAAAGGGGTGGGGAAAGTGATTAGGGATGTATAACGGACAGGACAGTCTGTTGCCCGGCTCGGTCATAGGCAAAAAGGTGTCTGGTCTTTATCCGTATGATTCTCTTATATAATAGGACAAGAACACAACACCATCTGGTTCGATCCGGAATGTTAGATGTTTTTCTATTTTCCGAACATTGTCAGTCCGTTATCCGACTCATAAGAACAATGTTTAAACTTAATAATTGTTTAGTTCGTGTCCATCTGAAACTCTTATAGGATAGGATGAGGATACACCTTCGTCCAGTCCAGTCCGACCCATTTACACACCTAAAAGTAGTTAGTTTGAGAAAGGGAAATGCGTTTGTTTAACATGCGAAAGGGGAAGAAAAGGAAAAGGGGAACGAACTGGGCAAAAAACCAAATTTATTTGGATTGGACAGTTTGGTCCTTTGCATAAAACACTTCCGACGCGGGCGTGAACTGACCATATTAAAAAAAGTGGTACCTTGGCATACATTTTGATCAAATTTTTTCGGGTCAAAGTGTAATAGAAATAACAGAAGCAACTGGTGGGGTGTATGAAAAAAGACCTTTTCCCTTTATCTAAAAGACTAAAAAAACCTAAACTCACAAAAGAGAATCATCGCCTCTTACATTCGCGCTACAATACTCGTGGGAAATTCACGTGAGTACTGAAGATGCAATATTGATTTCCCTGCCCTCACGTAGGATCGAACTATGAACGCCCATTTAACTAGATTGGCGCTCTACCACTGAGCTATAAGGGCTGCTGACTCTATTTACAAGGTCTCTATTCAAATTCGTTAAATCTAATCAAATAGTTTCCGACATTATGACATATTTTAAGCTTATATTTGTTTCATTTTTCCTATTTCTTCAATTCGTTAATGGTTTAGAGCTGTAAAATAGATAAGCATGAAAAGTACATTAATCCTACTTGATATGTTATAGAAATGCATGTATGTGTTTATGACTGATTCAGATTAATACATTAATAACATGTTCTTAACTTTAAGTTGGTTTACATGCACAATTAGTGCAATTGGATTTACACATTTTCAATTACTTCCATTTTCTTTTAAACTATGGTTCAAATTTTCTCACTAAAATATGACTTAAATATAAATTTTAACAAATAATTTTAGTATTAAATACCTTAACGATCGGTTTTTCCACCGTTGTGCTATTATCAATATCTTTTATTGGATTTAAATAGAATAATAAAAAATGCAATAAATTTTAAATCAATCAAGTTATTATTGATTAATTCAAAATTACGACAAATATTTTTCTTTTAAACTATATGATTAAACGATTGGTTTTCTCATCGTTGTACGGTTATACTATTTACATATAAATGATTGTTAAATTATTTTTAGCTTTTATGGTGAGACGATAATAGACATCAACTAAAAACATATTGACATGTCCTTACGACAGCGAAATGTGCAAATGAAAGGGATACATGAAAGGGGTTAGGAAATTGGCAAGATCGCAAAAGGGAAATGTGTTTGTTTTACTCGAGAAAGGGAAGGGAAAGGGGAAGAAAAGGTAAAGGGGAATGAATCGGGTATAAATCCAAGTTCATTTGGTCTTTTGCATCAGACACTTCTAACGCGGACGCGAACTGCCCTTGCAATTTTTTCATTTTTATTAAATATTTCTGAGATTATGATATAATTTGAGCTTATGTTTGTGTCATTTTTCTTATTTCCTTTATTCATTTATGGTTTAGAGCTACAAAATAAATAAACAAGAAAAGTACATTAATCTTACTTGATATGTAACAGAAATACATGTATGTGTTTGTGACTGATTCAAATTAATACATCGATAACATTTTCTTAACCTTAAGTTGGTTTACATGTATAATTATTGTAATTGGATTTTCTCATTTTCAATTACTTTCATTTTCTCTTAAACTACGGTAAAATTTTCTCACTAGAATAATTTTTAATAATAATTTTATGTTTTATATTAAACACCTTAACAATCAGTTTCTCCACCGTTGTGCGGTTATACTAGTATCCAATTTCTATTGCAATATCTTCTAATGGATTTAAATAGGTTAACTAAAAAATTCAATAAAATTTAAATTAATCAAGTTATTATTGATTAATTCAAATGTACAACAAATATTTTTCCTTCAATTATATGATTAAACAGTTGGTTTTCTCATCGTTGTACAGTTATACTAGTTCGATGTAAATGATTTTTAAATTACTTTTAACTATTATGGTGAGATGAAACTACAAATCAACTCAGGACATGTTGAAATGTCCAAACAACATCCGCAAAAGATATTTATTTGAAATATTAAATCTGGTCTATAACCAAATGCTTGCAAGGAACTTTCAAACCAAATGAAAAGTTGGTAATTTAGGATGCATTCTTTTTTGAATCGAAATGAGTAAATGAAGGGGTACATGAAAGGGGTGGGTAAAGTGATTAGGGATGTATAACGGACAGAACAGTCTATTGCTGGGATCGGTCACAGGCTATAAGGTGTCTGGTCTTTATCCGTACGATTCTCTTATTGTAACACCCCGCCTCCGCTAGGGTCACTCGCAAAGGAATGCACTAGCTTTAGAGGGGCATTATTGGTAAACATGCACAGAAATATCACAAGACAGAACATATAAAATGGCGGAAGTAAAATCGAACTTTCATAAACATTAATAATTAAGGTCTAAAGCCTTTTACATCAGAGTACATCAAAACCTGTCTTGTAATAATAAAAGAAGCATTAAGACTTTTCCATAAATTATTCCCCAAATAAAACAGTAAAGTAGCCATAGCCAAGAAAAGTCCAAGCCATCCATGATGACCTTCAAGCAGAAGAAGTCTGAACTAAACAACAGTATTTCCTCCCTGTAACCTGGGGGGAAACGGAAGACAAGAAGCGAAAGAAAACGGGGTCAGTCATAAAGACTGGTAAGCCCTATCTACTATCAGCATATAAACTAGTAAAGTTAACTGGCATGAGGAACTGAGATGAACATAAGCATGATAACAAGATAGATAAGCTAAATCAGAATAACAGGATAACTACTGAACTAAGGTATCATGATAAACTACGGTGTCATGATAAATCAAGGTATCATATCGTCAGACTTCTATCAAGTATACTATCCCAAGGTATCTACCCCGTCTAACATTCCACGGTATCTATTCCGTATATTCTTCCTGGTTCTAACATGTATATTTGCTCTGCACCCTCCGTACTAGTATCCCAGCCTTGTTATGTGTTAACCATGAATGTCCCTTACTCAAAATCGTGTAATGGTCCATGTCAACCTAACATATCGCATATATAGGTTACTCAAATCATATGTTTCTTTCCATGTATATAAGTTCAGTCCTTTGCCGTACCTCGTACGGGCTTCCTCATGTCGTATTATCCTTGAAATCGTTTGGACTATCACCCTTGTTCTAGCTAGGCTCTTCCATATGAATCATCGTTTGAACTACTAGGACTTACGCCACCTAGCACCACTAGGGATTACGCTTGCCTATTGCACGCTTTCGTATTTTGGTTTGGGTTAAACCACCTAGGCCACTAGGGATTACGCTAACCCTCAACCGCGCCCTTTTTCCCACGCATTCATCGTGAATCGTTTTTCTATAACTGTATGCACATGTATCACATCGTGCCATCCGAGTCATGTCACAGGGCAAAACAAGAAATACAGGACTCGGTCGGGAGCTTTAGATTTATCTGCCGATGCAGATACTAAGGTCTGCTTTTCTACACGTGGCTATGGTCCCACGAGACCCCTCCCTCAACTAGTGAAAGGCAACACAAGAGAAAATCTTGCATGAGAACTACACTCCGGCCAGCCCACATCCTACGGCCTACCTCACCCATAATTAGATAGCAATTATGGTCTGTTGGGTGTTCCCTGCCTTTCCGTAAGTACACGCTTGACTCAAGATGGTAGATGATCGACGAACTTGCTATCTCGGGCACCTTATGTATTCGTCGACTCACTGCTATCCACCCCGGTCTTTAGGTCGCTCGCATAGCAACCAAGGCATATTCTTGGTTCTTCTACCGCAGACCTCAACCTCTCGTGAGCCTAGTATAATGACCTGGCAGCTCACAGAGGGATCCCAAGAATATCCTCACGTTCCCCGAAGCCGCTGCTTCGTTACCCAGTTCGTTGGAGCCTTTATCTAAATCAGATAGCCTGCTCCTACACGCATACTTAAACGTTGACCTAACGTATCGGGTTACTAATCTATCTAAGAAATGGTCCAAATTTCCTTGACTAAGAATTATTACTTAGTCTCCCTTAACTAAGGTTTACCACTTAGCCTTATTTCCATAATCCTTGTTAACTATGGTTATTTACCTAATCCTCCGACTTAGGGTTTATCTAATGGGTTAAGTGTCACTTAAGTTCATAACTTAGCCCGTCTACAAACCATGTCAAAATTGGCTAAGTATCCAAGTCCAAGACTTAACCCTACAAACCATGTGTCAAGTTGGCTAAGTATATTAAGCAATCCATAACTTAACCTCGTCTAATTATCATTTTAGATTGGTTAATTATATAAATTAACTTGACCTTGTCAAATTACCGAGTCAAATCGGTCAAGCGTATTCAAGTGATTCGTGACTTAGCCTTATCATGTTTTCACGTTAGATTGGTTAAGTATAGGTCACTTAACCACATCAAACTAACGAGTTGGATTAGTTAAGTGTAAATTAACTTAACCCCGTCCAATTACCATGTTTAGATTAGTTAGGTCTGAGTTGACTTAACCCCATCCATTAATTGTATTAAACGGTTAAGTGTTACTAAGAAAATTTACTTAACCTTATCAAGTTATCGTGTTGGATTGATTAAGTGTTGGTTAACTTAATCCCGTCCCCTCGTCGTATAAAAATGGTCAAGTTTCGTTAGGCAAATCAAGTTACTTAACCTACCCAACCCTGTCATGTCGGTTAAGTGTCATTAGTCAAATTAAATTACTTAACCCATTTGTCCATGTCATATTTGGTTAAGCCTCATTAATCAAATTAACTTAACCCTATTATGTGGCATTAATTACTTAATGCACCCCAACCTCTCACATTAGACTTTGTTGTGGTTACTAGTTAAGCCGGTCGGTTCCGGGTAGCTTTACACCACAACTTGGTCTAACCTCGGGTTCAAGCACAACATGACCAACTTCTCACATTGGGTCCTATTGTTTGCAACTACTAGTTAGGCCGGTCGGTTCCGGGTAGTTTTACGTTGCAAACTCAACCCAACCTCGAGTTGGCTACTTTCATGTTTAGTCTAGTGTCATGTTCATAGTCAAGTTTTCAAGCAATTGGGTAGACCTAACTTAATAGGTAAATTCCCAATGGGTAGACCTAACTTAATAGGTAAATTCCCAAGCTTATGTTTTTATGCATACTTACATGTCAACTTCCATGTTATATTTCAAATCATGTTTTCAAGTATAAACACATGTCATATTTAACGTTACATGTTGTCATGTTTATACCCATTTACCCAAGTCATATTGATGTCATTATGTTTCCCCATAATGTGACCCCAACGCTTTTTTTAAACTAGCATATACGTTCGCAACAACGTGATGGATTAAAAGAAGAGACTTGGCAAAGGAATGACAAAAATGGGTATTAAGCCACAAGTTAATCATGGTGGAAAATGAGGCACAAATGTGTTCATTAGCTTGCATGTTACATTCTTAAGCCTCAAAAACATGCATAAACCCAAACTTGGTACATAAGCGAATCATGGTGACAAAAGACATGGAATGATGGCTAGAAACTCGCATATATCATCATATAAGGATTATGACTTCATATGCAAGGTGACATAATGATTATGAAGATTCTCATGTTGCATAATGCAACATTTCAACATAAAGGTCAAAGCTTTATGACCACAAGACCAAGGTAATGACTTTATAAGCTTGCATAAGATGATAGCATGCTACATACTAATGTTTAAACCCACTTACAACATGTCATATTAAGTTTAAAGTTCATATCTAATAGTAGGAGAAGGGCTTACATTGCTATGAAGGCCTAAATCGATTAAACTAAAGCTTGTGATGAAGCCTATGCATGCCATCACCCAAAAACCCAAAGATGGATGCTCCAAACCCACCAAAACACCATCTTTATGAACAAAGATCAAAGCTTTTGCCTTGAAATCAACTTGAGAAGCTCTCATACTAACATAGGGACTCTCTAACACTCTCATGATCATGAAACCTCTCGTAGAAATGAAGTGGAGGCTAGGATAGTTGAGTGGAGGCCATGAGAGTAGAAATTTGGCCATAGTTTAGTTACATGAATGAATAATGAGGATTTAGGAGAGGGTTAGGGGCTTATTTATAGATTAGGCAAGTGTTTTAGGCCATAGGATTAAACCTAGATTCAATCCAAGCCATCAAAGCCTGTCTTGGGGAAGAAGTCAAGTGTAGGAACCATCTAGGGCCTTTAGATTAAAGATGAACCATGAGAACCATTCAAATGCAAAATCTGCATTTGAGCGAATCGGCCCACGGGTTGACAGCCAAACACCCTGGATTAACCCCTAGTCGACCCAGCGGGCTCGGGTCGACCTCAAAAATCGGCCGGTTCGGTTATTCCCCTCTCCCAATTCGCTGTTTTGAACATTTTTGCATATTTATTTATTTAATTTTCAATTATATATATATATATATATATATATATATATCAATATATATATATTTCTCTGCGCAACCCATTTCACTTAATTAAGTATACTTTAATTTGGGAATTTTTCGTGAAACTTCGCGAGGCCATATCTTGGTCATACGGACTCCGATTTTCGAAAACTCGGACTCTATTTCGCGTATTTTTCCGAGACGAACGCAATGGCATAGCCCATTTCCCTTGATTCAGATTTTACAGTTTAATTCTGCCTCCATTTATGTTATAACATGTTATTCAAAAATACGGGTTGTTACATTCTCCCCACCTTTTAGGATTTCGTCCCCGAAATCTCCAAGTTAGGAAGAACCTATCCTACCATCCATCATTCATCTACTCAAAACATCATCCATAAGCAACCATTGTCCTTAGATGAATTCTAATGCTGTATGAATATATGCAAAACGTGTGTGTACATGTTCCTTAGCTAATGCTAATGATCAGGCCTGAATAATCTTTCTAATGCAAAAATATGTATAGTGCCATGAATCCAACATGTATGCAAATAGTCCTAGTCATATAGATACTATATGCGTGCACAATCATTCATTCATATGCAACAACCGCATGATAATACATTCGATTTCAATCATAAACAAGTATAAATACTCGTGCATATGCAATATGAAATGTGATCGAGTCGAGCTAGTATCTAATGTGTATTCGCGCATCCACGAGCAACCACTTGCAACCACTTGCAACCATATCAATCATAACATGTTTCAAATACATGTTTACATCCATAGGGTTCTACCTAGGATTCCCTGAAACAGGGTCGAGAAGATAAACAAGACAAATTCCTTACGGGGTTTGTAACAGAAGATAGGACCGAGAGGATATTCACAAAAGATAGCCTACAAGCAAGCTCTACAGGAAAACAGGGATCAAGGATATACTCTCAAAAAGAGATATCATGCGCGTATCTAGTCTTTGACCATCAAAGTCGTATCTCCTTGAGCTTAATTCCATTGTGCCTTGACCGTCCTTTAACTTCGCGATTTCGTAGCTTCTTATTTCCTGTTTCCATAACATGAGTTGGAACTCATTTCCTCGTCGCCTCTCGTTCCACTTGCACACTTAGCGCAAACATGACTGCGTACTCATGATCTCATGCAAGCTTTCCAAAATTCACTAGTGAATCTCGGACCTCGTACCATAAGGTATTCCACGTAGTAGAACTTTCTCTTGAAAGTAAACAGATGCCAACCGGGTTATCAAGTGCACTTACTAGGGTGATTTCCATAACCCATGCATAAGTGAAATAAACCATCCGTCTTATCGGCGAACACCATCCGATCGGGCTTCAAATTTCCAATAAAGGCATCTAGGGATTCTAAGTAACTAATCATGACAGAACCCAAAAGGTCACGCGATACTTCAAGGGTATTACCAAAGCAAGCCAAGAGTCTAACTACCCTCCTTCTAAAACCGAGAGTGGCACCCCTTACTGGATAACCACTTCATCCCTAGAATCCATCCACAACTTATAAACATAAGCATTATTTCCAAGCTCAACACTTGATATAGACATTCTCAAATCCAAACAAGCCATGAGTAAATGGACCGATCTTCCAATAGGACTTGAGACAAAAACGGGATCCTCTACTACGCTAGTACTAAGGTGCAGAGACTCAACTATCGAAGCGGACTTAAAAGATGCGGTGATCAAAACAAAGTCCCGACAGGATGATAGAGAAGAAAAGCTAAACCTTTAACAAGATCGTTACCCTCCTTCTGAGGTACCCTAGAAATGAGAGCATACTATTGCCCTCCGAATGATCTTGTCCCTGTTCCATGATACTTAACTATCCGTCCCGTTTCACCATGCCAAAGGTACTCTCTCGTCATGGATTTCATTGTTCATCTTTCTCCCTCCTTTTAGGACTCAGCCATACCAACATGTTGCTTATCCCTGAGCTCGTATCCTTTATCCTTGTTCTTACTATCCTTTCATGCATAACTCTGCAACGGTCTCTCGAGAACCACCTCCATCGTACGGGAAACACTTACGCAGCTAGAAAGACTAGTCGCAGTCAAAACCACTGTGACTACAGATGGAGGAAAGAAAGGAAAAGAGATTCAATCAAGGAAACAAGGATAATGCTAATGGCCTTTGGGGAATAGCCTTTTTCTTTTTAAAAGAAAATTTTCTTGAAAAATGCTTCTTTGTAAACGGTTTTTCAAATAATTTTCAGAAGGTCTTTAAAAACTTTTGCCCAATCTAGTAACCTTCTGCTCTGATACCAAATGTAACACCCCGCCTCCGCTAGGGTCACTCGCAAAGGAATGCACTAGCTTTAGAGGGGCATTATTGGTAAACATGCACAGAAATATCACAAGACAGAACATATAAAATGGCGGAAGTAAAATCGAACTTTCATAAACATTAATAATTAAGGTCTAAAGCCTTTTACATCAGAGTACATCAAAACCTGTCTTGTAATAATAAAAGAAGCATTAAGACTTTTCCATAAATTATTCCCCAAATAAAACAGTAAAGTAGCCATAGCCAAGAAAAGTCCAAGCCATCCATGATGACCTTCAAGCAGAAGAAGTCTGAACTAAACAACAGTATTTCCTCCCTGTAACCTGGGGGGAAACGGAAGACAAGAAGCGAAAGAAAACGGGGTCAGTCATAAAGACTGGTAAGCCCTATCTACTATCAGCATATAAACTAGTAAAGTTAACTGGCATGAGGAACTGAGATGAACATAAGCATGATAACAAGATAGATAAGCTAAATCAGAATAACAGGATAACTACTGAACTAAGGTATCATGATAAACTACGGTGTCATGATAAATCAAGGTATCATATCGTCAGACTTCTATCAAGTATACTATCCCAAGGTATCTACCCCGTCTAACATTCCACGGTATCTATTCCGTATATTCTTCCTGGTTCTAACATGTATATTTGCTCTGCACCCTCCGTACTAGTATCCCAGCCTTGTTATGTGTTAACCATGAATGTCCCTTACTCAAAATCGTGTAATGGTCCATGTCAGCCTAACATATCGCATATATAGGTTACTCAAATCATATGTTTCTTTCCATGTATATAAGTTCAGTCCTTTGCCGTACCTCGTACGGGCTTCCTCATGTCGTATTATCCTTGAAATCGTTTGGATTGTCACCCTTGTTCTAGCTAGGCTCTTCCATATGAATCATCGTTTGAACTACTAGGACTTACGCCACCTAGCACCACTAGGGATTACGCTTGCCTATTGCACGCTTTCGTATTTTGGTTTGGGTTAAACCACCTAGGCCACTAGGGATTACGCTAACCCTCAACCGCGCCCTTTTTCCCACGCATTCATCGTGAATCGTTTTTCTATAACTGTATGCACATGTATCACATCGTGCCATCCGAGTCCTGTCACAGGGCAAAACAAGAAATACAGGACTCGGTCGGGAGCTTTAGATTTATCTGCCGATGCAGATACTAAGGTCTGCTTTTCTACACGTGGCTATGGTCCCACGAGACCCCTCCCTCAACTAGTGAAAGGCAACACAAGAGAAAATCTTGCATGAGAACTACACTCCGGCCAGCCCACATCCTACGGCCTACCTCACCCATAATTAGATAGCAATTATGGTCTGTTGGGTGTTCCCTGCCTTTCCGTTAGTACACGCTTGACTCAAGATGGTAGATGATCGACGAACTTGCTATCTCGGGCACCTTATGTATTCGTCGACTCACTGCTATCCACCCCGGTCTTTAGGTCGCTCGCATAGCAACCAAGGCATATTCTTGGTTCTTCTACCGCAGACCTCAACCTCTCGTGAGCCTAGTATAATGACCTGGCAGCTCACAGAGGGATCCCAAGAATATCCTCACGTTCCCCGAAGCCGCTGCTTCGTTACCCAGTTCGTTGGAGCCTTTATCTAAATCAGATAGCCTGCTCCTACACGCATACTTAAACGTTGACCTAACGTATCGGGTTACTAATCTATCTAAGAAATGGTCCAAATTTCTTTGACTAAGAATTATTACTTAGTCTCCCTTAACTAAGGTTTACCACTTAGCCTTATTTCCATAATCCTTGTTAACTATGGTTATTTACCTAATCCTCCGACTTAGGGTTTATCTAATGGGTTAAGTGTCACTTAAGTTCATAACTTAGCCCGTCTACAAACCATGTCAAAATTGGCTAAGTATCCAAGTCCAAGACTTAACCCTACAAACCATGTGTCAAGTTGGCTAAGTATATTAAGCAATCCATAACTTAACCTCGTCTAATTATCATTTTAGATTGGTTAATTATATAAATTAACTTGACCTTGTCAAATTACCGAGTCAAATCGGTCAAGCGTATTCAAGTGATTCGTGACTTAGCCTTATCATGTTTTCACGTTAGATTGGTTAAGTATAGGTCACTTAACCACATCAAACTAACGAGTTGGATTAGTTAAGTGTAAATTAACTTAACCCCGTCCAATTACCATGTTTAGATTAGTTAGGTCTGAGTTGACTTAACCCCATCCATTAATTGTATTAAACGGTTAAGTGTTACTAAGAAAATTTACTTAACCTTATCAAGTTATCGTGTTGGATTGATTAAGTGTTGGTTAACTTAATCTCGTCCCCTCGTCGTATAAAAATGGTCAAGTTTCGTTAGGCAAATCAAGTTACTTAACCTACCCAACCCTGTCATGTCGGTTAAGTGTCATTAGTCAAATTAAATTACTTAACCCATTTGTCCATGTCATATTTGGTTAAGCCTCATTAATCAAATTAACTTAACCCTATTATGTGGCATTAATTACTTAATGCACCCCAACCTCTCACATTAGACTTTGTTGTGGTTACTAGTTAAGCCGGTCGGTTCCGGGTAGCTTTACACCACAACTTGGTCTAACCTCGGGTTCAAGCACAACATGACCAACTTCTCACATTGGGTCCTATTGTTTGCAACTACTAGTTAGGCCGGTCGGTTCCGGGTAGTTTTACGTTGCAAACTCAACCCAACCTCGAGTTGGCCACTTTCATGTTTAGTCTAGTGTCATGTTCATAGTCAAGTTTTCAAGCAATTGGGTAGACCTAACTTAATAGGTAAATTCCCAATGGGTAGACCTAACTTAATAGGTAAATTCCCAAGCTTATGTTTTTATGCATACTTACATGTCAACTTCCATGTTATATTTCAAATCATGTTTTCAAGTATAAACACATGTCATATTTAACGTTACATGTTGTCATGTTTATACCCATTTACCCAAGTCATATTCATGTCATTATGTTTCCCCATAATGTGACCCCAACGCTTTTTTTAAACTAGCATATACGTTCGCAACAACGTGATGGATTAAAAGAAGAGACTTGGCAAAGGAATGACAAAAATGGGTATTAAGCCACAAGTTAATCATGGTGGCAAATGAGGCACAAATGTGTTCATTAGCTTGCATGTTACATTCTTAAGCCTCAAAAACATGCATAAACCCAAACTTGGTACATAAGCGAATCATGGTGACAAAAGACATGGAATGATGGCTAGAAACTCGCATATATCATCATATAAGGATTATGACTTCATATGCAAGGTGACATAATGATTATGAAGATTCTCATGTTGCATAATGCAACATTTCAACATAAAGGTCAAAGCTTTATGACCACAAGACCAAGGTAATGACTTTATAAGCTTGCATAAGATGATAGCATGCTACATACTAATGTTTAAACCCACTTACAACATGTCATATTAAGTTTAAAGTTCATATCTAATAGTAGGAGAAGGGCTTACATTGCTATGAAGGCCTAAATCGATTAAACTAAAGCTTGTGATGAAGCCTATGCATGCCATCACCCAAAAACCCAAAGATGGATGCTCCAAACCCACCAAAACACCATCTTTATGAACAAAGATCAAAGCTTTTGCCTTGAAATCAACTTGAGAAGCTCTCATACTAACATAGGGACTCTCTAACACTCTCATGATCATGAAACCTCTCGTAGAAATGAAGTGGAGGCTAGGATAGTTGAGTGGAGGCCATGAGAGTAGAAATTTGGCCATAGTTTAGTTACATGAATGAATAATGAGGATTTAGGAGAGGGTTAGGGGCTTATTTATAGATTAGGCAAGTGTTTTAGGCCATAGGATTAAACCTAGATTCAATCCAAGCCATCAAAGCCTGTCTTGGGGAAGAAGTCAAGTGTAGGAACCATCTAGGGCCTTTAGATTAAAGATGAACCATGAGAACCATTCAAATGCAAAATCTGCATTTGAGCGAATCGGCCCACGGGTTGACAGCCAAACACCCTGGATTAACCCCTAGTCGACCCAGCGGGCTCGGGTCGACCTCAAAAATCGGCCGGTTCGGTTATTCCCCTCTCCCAATTCGCTGTTTTGAACATTTTTGCATATTTATTTATTTAATTTTCAATTATATATATATATATATATCAATATATATATATATTTCTCTGCGCAACCCATTTCACTTAATTAAGTATACTTTAATTTGGGAATTTTTCGTGAAACTTCGCGAGGCCATATCTTGGTCATACGGACTCCGATTTTCGAAAACTCGGACTCTATTTCGCGTATTTTTCCGAGACGAACGAAATGGCATAGCCCATTTCCCTTGATTCAGATTTTACAGTTTAATTCTGCCTCCATTTATGTTATAACATGTTATTCAAAAATACGGGTTGTTACACTTATATGCCAGGACTAGAATACTACACCATCCAGTTCGATCTGGAATGTTCGATGTTTTTCTATTTTTCGAACATTGTTAGTCTGTTCTTCGACTCATACGAACAGTGTCTAAACGTAATAATTGTTTAGTCCGTGTCCATCCGAAACTCTTATAGGATAGGATTAGGACACAACTTCTTCCAATCCAATCCGACCCGTTTAGACACCTACAAGTGGTAATTTCGAGAAAGGGAAATACATCTGTTTAACATGCGAAAGGGGAAGAAAAGGAAAAGGGAAACGAATTGGGCAAAAAACCAAATTCGTTTGGATTGGACAGTTTGGTCCCAAATCACCAACATGAAAAGTACATTAATCTTACCTGATATGTAATATAATTGCACGTATGTGTTTGTGACTGATTCAAATTAATACATCGATAACATTTTCTTAACCTTAAGTTGGTTTACATGTATAATTATTGTAATTGGATTTGCCCATTTTCAATTACTTTCATTTTCTCTTAAACTATGGTTTCTCACTAGAATAATTTTTAGAAATAATTTTATATTTTATATTAAACACCTTAACGATCGGTTTTTCCACCGTTGTGCGGTTATACTAGTATCCAATTTCTATTGCAATATCTTCTAATGGATTTAAATAGGTTAACTAAAAAATTCAGTAAATTTTAAATCAATCAAGTTATTATTGATTAATTCAAATGTACAACAAATATTTTTCTTTCAAATTATATGATTAAGCAGTTGGTTTTCTCATCGTTGTACAGTTATACTAGTTAGATGTAAATGATTTTTAAATTATTTTTAACTTTTATGGTGAGATTAAACTACAAATCAACTCAGGACCTGTTGAAATATCCTAGCAACATCCGCAAAAGATATTTATTTGAAAGATTAAATCTGGTCTACAACCAAATGCTTGCAAGGAACTTTCAAACTTAACGAAAAGTTGGTGATTTAGGATGCGTTCTTTTTTGAATCGAAATGATTAAAATAAGGGGGTACACGAAACGGTTAGGGAAAGTGATTAGGGATGTATAATGGACAGGACAGTCCGTTGTTGGGCTCGGTCACATGCTATAAGGTATCTGGTCCTTATCCGTGCGATTCTCTTATATGTCAGGACTAGAATACTACACCATCCAGTTCGATCCGAAATGTTCGATGTTTTTCTATTTTCCGAACATTGTCAGTTCATTCTTCGACTCATACGGACAGTGTCTAAACTTAATAATTGTTTAGTCTGTGTCCATCCGAAACTCTTATAGGATAGGATTAGGACACACCTTCGTCCTGTCCGGTCCGACCCATTTATACACCGACAAGTGGTAAGTTCGAGAAAGGGAAATGCGTTTGTTTAACATGCGAAAGGAGAAGAAAAGGAAAAGGGGAATGAATTGGGCAAAAAACCAAATTCGTTTTGATTGGACAGTTTGGTCCTTTGCGTAAAACACTTCTGACGCGGGCGCGAATTGACCATATAAAAAAATGTGGTATCTTGGCATATAATTTGGTCAAATTGTTTTGGGTCAAAATAAGTGTAATAGAAATAACAGAAGCAACTGGTGGGGTGCATGTAAAAAGACCTTCTTCCTTTACCTAAAAGACTTAAAAACCATATCCCACAGAAGAGGATCATTGCCTCTTATACTCGCGTTGTGATGCGCATGGGCAATTAACGCAAGTTCTGGAGGTGCAATATAGATATCTCTGCCCTCACGCAGGATCGAACTACGGACCTCCAGTTTACAAGACTGGCGCTCTACCACTGAGCTATAAGGGCTACAGACTCAATTTGCAAGGTCTCTATTCAAATTCGTTAAATCTAATCAAATATTTTCTGATATTATGATATATTTTGAGCTTATATTTGTTTCATTTTTCTTATTTCTTCAATTCATTAGTGGTTTAGAGCTGCAAAATAGATAAGCATGAAAAGTACATTAATCCTACTTGATATGTTATAGAAATGCATGTATGTGTTTGTGGCTGATTCAAATTAATAAATAAATAACGTATTCTTAATCTTAAGTTGGTTAACATGCACAATTAGTGTAATTGGATTTACATAATTTCAAATATTTTTATTTTCTTTTAACCTATGGTAAAAAAATTCTCACTGGAATATGACTTAAAAATAAATTTTAACAAACAATTTTATTATTAATATAAAACACCTTAATGGTCGGTTTTTCCACCGTTGTGCGGTTATACTAGTATTCAATTTCTATTGTAATATCTTTTATTGGATTCAAATAGAATAATTAGTGTAATTGGATTTTCACATTTCCAATTACTTTCATTTTCTCTTAAACTATGGTACGATTTTCACACTAGAATAATTTTTAAAAATAATTTTATATTAAACACCTTAACGATCGGTTTTTCCATCTTTGTGTGGTTATACTAGTATCCAATTTCTATTGCACTATCTTCTAACGGATTTAAATCAGTTTACTAAAAAATTCAATAATTTTTTAATCAATCAAGTTATTATTTATTAATTCAAAATGGCAACAAATATTTTTTCTTTTAAATTATATGATTAAACAGTTGTTTTTCCCATCGTTGTACGGTTATACTAGTTAGATGTAAATTATTGTTAACTTACTTTTAACTTTTATGGTGAGATGAAACTAGAAATCAACTTGGGACATGTTGAAATGTCCTATAGATATCCGCAAAAGATATTTATTTGGAATATTGAATCCGGTTTACAACCAAATGATTGCAAGGAACTTTCGAACCAAATGAAAACTTGGTGGTTTAGGATGCATTCTTTTTTGAATCGACATGTGCAGATGAAAGGGGTACATGAAAGGGGTGGGGAAAGTGAATAGGGATGTATAACGGATAGGAGAGTCCGTTGCCTGGCTAGGTCATAGGCTATATGGTGTCTGGTCCTTATCCGTACGATTTCTTATATGACAGGACTAGAACACAACACCATCCAGTTCGATCCGGAATGTTCTGTGTTTTTTCTATTTTCCGAACATTGTCAGTCCGTTCTCCGACTAATACAAATAGTGTTTAAACTTAATACTTGTTTAGTCCATGTCCATTGAAACTCTTATAGGATAGGATTAGGACACACCTTCGTCCAATCCAGTCCGACCCGTTTACACACCTAAAAGTGGTAAGTTCGAGAAAGGGAAATGCATTTGTTTAACATGCGAAAAAGGGAAGAAAAAGGGAATGAATTAGGTTAAAAACCAAATTCATTTGGATTGGACAGTTTGATCCTTTGCGTAAAACACTTCCGACATGGGCGCGAACTGACCATATTAAAAAAAAGGTGGTAGTTTGGCATATATTTTGGTCAAATTTTTTTGGGTCAAAATAAGTGTAATAGAAATAACAGAAGTAACTGGTGGGGTGTATGTAAAAAGACCTTCATCCTTTACCTAAAAGACTAAAAATACCCTAAACCCACAAAAGAGAATCATCGCCTCTTACGTTCATGCTGCGATCCTCGTGGGAAATTCACGTGAGTACTAAAGATGCAATATTGATTTCTCTGCCCTCACGCAGGATTGAACTACGGACCTCCAGTTTACAATACTGGCGCTCTACCACTGAGCCATAAGGGCTGCTAACTCTATTTGCAAGGTCTCTGAGACACCCCACCTCCGTTAAGGTCACTCACCAAGGGAATGCCTCAACTTCGGTGGAGAATTATCGGTAAAAGATACAGATAATTTACAAGACAGACATATGAACAGCAGAAAAACTAAATTTATTTCACAAGTACGTGGTTCAGTTAAAACGTTACAACAACTATCTCAAACCAACTTCCAAATGGTGTATGTTAGAAGACCTTCATCCTTTACCTAAAAGACTAAAAACACCCTAAAACCACAGAAGAGAATCATCGCCTCTTATGTTCGTGTTGCGATCCTCGTGGAAAATTCACGTGAGTACTGAAGATGTAATATTGATTTCTCTACCCTCACGCAGGATCGAACTACGGACCTCCAGTTTACAAGACTGGCGCTCTACCAATCAGCTATAAGGGCTACTAACTCTATTTGCAAGTTCTCTGAAACACCCCACCTCCGTTAAGGTCACTCACCAAGGGAATGCCTTAACTTCGGTGGAGCATTACAGGTAAAAGATACAGATAATTTACAAGACAGACATACGAACAACGGAAAAACTAAATTTATTCCACAAGTATGTGGTTCAGTTAAAACGTTACAACAACTATCTCAAACCAACTTCCAAATTATTACAACAAAATCTCTTTCTTGATTAAAACATAAAGAAGCATGAAATAACAATAAGGTAGCATAAATCCCCAAAGTCGTGTTTTTCGATGTTTGGTTAGTCATCAGTGAGTTTATGGTGATAACCAAAGTCGTCAAAACCCCGGGTCATTACACTTGGCTCCACAACTTCCACAGACTCATGTAAGCACTTTCGTAGTTGAGAAATATGAAAAACATTATGAACTCCATCCAGTCTTTCGGGTAGTTCTACTCTGTAAGACATCGTCCCAACCCTTTCAATGATAGGAAATGGTCCTACAAATCTTGATGCCAACTTTCCTATGGACCCAAAGCGAATGACATTCCTCAAAGGAGATACATTAAGGAACACCCTATCTCCAACCTCAAACTCAAGGTCGGTCCTTCTTTTGTCTGCGTAGGACTTCTGTCTATCTTGTGCAGTCTTCATCCGTCTTCTTATCAAGTCCACCTTTTCTGAAGTTTCTCTAATCATGTCTGGCCTAAGTACGAGCTTGTCTGTAGACTCCCACCAACAAGTTGGTGATCGGCATGGTCTTCCATATAAAGCCTCGAAGGGTGCCATGCCTATAGTAGCTTGGTAGCTATTGTTGTAAGCGAATTCCACCAAAGGAAGATGATCCTCCCATGTTCCTCCAAAGTCAAGAATGCATAATCTAAAGAGGTCTTCTAATACTCTGTTCACCCTTTCCGTCTGACCATCGGTTTGGGGGTGAAAGGCTGTGCTTAAGCATAGTTGTGTGCCAATAGCCTCTTGCAAACTCTTCCAAAACTCGCTCGTAAAGATAGGATCTCGATCACTCACTATGCTGGAGGGTATCCCATGGATTCAAACTATCTCTTTAAGATAAATGGATGCTAAGGACGAGGCAGTCCTTCTACTCTTAACAGGTATAAGTGAGCGCTTTTATACCCAAATACTGGTATTGCCCCTTCTTGACCTAGGCAACCCATCAACAAAGTCCATCGAAATGCTATCCCATTTCCACTGTTGGACCTCTAGAGGATGAAGCAGACCAACAGGCTTCTTCTGCTCCGCTTTGACTTGATGGCATATGAAGCACTTAGCAACGAACTCAGCTACATCCCTCTTCATGCCATTCCAAAAGGAAACCCTTTTTTGTCTTTATACATCTTGTCTCCACCTGGGTGTATGGTCAGCTTAGAATGGTGTGTTTCTTCGAGAACCGTCTTCAACAAATCCCATGCTTGTGCGACGCATATTCTTCCATCCCGTCTCAACCAACCCTTATCATCGATGGAGTATCTATTGAGGTGACTAGAAGTCTCACCCCTAATTAGCTTATCCATCATATCAACTAGCTGAGGATCTTCTCATTTCGCGGTTCCAATTGAGTCCAAAAGAGTAGGCCGCACCTCAAGCGATGCTAATAGACCAGGTACAAATTCAGAGGAGGGTCTAAAGTAAAAGTTTACTATGTACCCCAAGTTTTGACTTTCTACAAAGAGAGGTATCAGCTTCTTTCTACTCAAGTCGTCTACTACTACATTGCCCTTGCCAGGGGTATAGGAAATCTCAAAATCATATGAGGCCACAAATTCCATCCACCTTTGTTGTCTTAAGTTAAGATCATTCTGTGAGAAAAGGTACTTTAATGACTTTTGGTTAGTAAACAATTCAAACCCTTATCCTAGCAGATAATGACACCATGACTTAAGAGCGAAAACAATGGTAGCTAGCTCCAAATTATGAGTTGGGTAGTTCTTCTCATGTACCTTCAATTGCCTTCCCCTATAAAAAACTACCTTGCCTTCTTGCATCAAGACAACGCCTAACCCTGTACCGCATGCGTCTGTGTATACGGTAAACATTTTTCTCCCATCAGGCAATGTCAGAACTGGGGCTGCTGTTAGAGCCCTTTTCAAACGTTGGAAAGCAATATCACAATCCAAATCCCAAACGAAAGTTAGGTTCTTCTTTGTCAATCTTGTGAGTGGGGCTGAGATTTTCGCAAAGTCTTTAATGAACTTTCGGTAAAAGCCCGCTAGCCCGAGAAAGCTTCAGACTTCGGTTGCATTCCGTAGAACCTTCCAATCTTGCACCGCAACTACTTTTGCGGGGTCCACAGCTATCCCCATTTTGGACACCACATGTCCAAGAAACCTTACTTCTTCTCTCCAGAAATGACATTTGGACAATTTGGATTTCAGCTGATGTGTAGGAAGAGTATCCATGACTTCCCTTAAATGCAAAGCATGCTCTTCTTCATTCTTCGAGAAAATTAAAACGTCGTCTACGAAGACCACCACAAACTTATTAAGGAACTCCCTGAACACCCTGCTCATCAAGTCAACAAAATAAGCGAGTGCGTTTGTCAAGCCGAAAGGCATGACAAGCCATTCGAAGAAACCATCCAGGGTTCTGAACGCGGTCTTATCAGTGCTGTCTTCAGCCACTCTTAGCTGATGAAACCCGGTAGCCAGATCTAGTTGGGAGAAGACCGATGCACCTACAAGCTGATCAAACAAGTTGTATATTCTTGGAAGTGGGTGCCTATTTTTCTTGGTCATCTTGTTTAGCTCCCTATAGTCAACGCATAGGAGAAGTGAACCATCCGCTTTAGTTGCGAATACTACTGTAGCACCCCATTCAGAAATACTCCGCCTTATGAACCCTTTTTCGAGCAGCTCTTTAACTTGCTTGCTGAGCTCTTTCCTCTCCCTTGGAGCCATGTGTCTAACGGGTAGAGCTACGGGTTTTGCATTATCAACTAGGTATATGTGGAAGTCTATCTCCCGCTTCGGAGGTAAGCCCTCCACTTCTTCAAATACATCTGAGTATTCACGGACTATTCTAACAGACTGCAAGTTTTCAACAGACGCATCAAGAGATTCTAGGTAGCTAAGCATAACAGGATGCATAGGGTTACAAGAGATTTCGAGAGTGTTACCGAGACGAGTCATAAGTTTAACCACTCTCTTTTCACAATCGAGGATGACACCATTACTGGATAACCAATCCATGCCTAGAATCAATCCATTGCCAGCGAAGCCCAAAACATAGGCATTACATCTAAACCCAATGCTTAGTATAGAAATTTCCAAATCCAAACAAATCATTGACAAGTAAGCCGAGCCCCCAATTGAATTTGAAACAACCAAGGGATCCTCTACTATACTGGTGTCTAGGTGCAGAGATTCAACTAAAGAAGTAGATATAAAAGAGTGCGATGCACCAGAATTAAAGAGTGTACGAACAGGGTGATCAAAAAGATAAACTAAACTCTCAACAAAAATATTTCTACCTCGTTCTTGCGGAGGTGCTATGAGAGTGTGAACCTGCCCTCCAGAAGTAGATCCAGTCCTCTACCCTTACCCTGTCTTTCTTGGGCAGTCCTTAGCCATGTGTCCTGTCTCGCCGCAGTGAAAACAACCACCCATCTTCCTCTTTTTCGTTCTGCAGTCCTTAATCAGATGTCCAGGAATGCCACAAAAATTACACTTCCCCTTTTCATGGGGTTTGTTATTCTTCCCGCCCTTCTTTTAATCTGTCTTCTTATTCTGCGATCCCTCTACTTTCTTATCTTGAGGTACTTCCACCTTTTCCTCTTTCTTCCCATCCTTATCATCCTCTGTAACAGTGCCATGTCCACCAGTCTCTCATAAGTCGCACCCATAGGTATATGGGACATAGCTAGTGTAACAACCCGCAAATTCTGGGCCAGTTTAAAATTTTTATTTTGGCAATTTTAGCGAATTTTGAATATTTAAAATGAATTATTTTAAATAATATCGACGAGAAATTTAGTTTGAATATAATTCGACGTATATATTATATACGTCGTCGTTAGAATATAACTATTTATATATAATTATAAATAGAATTGAAAATGGCGCGGTAGTTCGATAATTCGATTTCAAACTTCAACTGAATGTACCGGGTGCAAAACAATCCGGATTTTAGTGAAACCAAAAACATTAGGATCTATTTGTGAATATCTTTCCAACGAATCCGACAAATCAGGATTTCATAGCGGGAATCAAAAGATACGTCCAGATGAAAATTCTGAATAGTCGCTATGGAATTCAGGCCCTTAAAAATGGACATTTTGCAAAGGACCTCGGATTTCGACGAAACCAGTTTTATTGGGTCCGTGATGTCAAGTTATTGCTAGATTCCAAATTTCATAATTTTTCGAATCAATATGTGAGCGTGGCAAAGGAAAACGCGTTTGACCGGTTTCAGTTGATTTTAATCGACTGGAAATTGGCCATTTTTCTAACGGTCTCAGAATTCGACGAAACTAGTTTTGTTAGGACCGTATCGTCAATACGAAGCTAGAAAATATTTTTCGAGAATTTTTAGAGTTAGTATGTGACCCCGGTAATTTGAAATGTACGTTTAAAACTGAAATTAAATGTTTTATACTTTAATTTGAAGAATAACTGATTGTAACGATCAAATCAGCTTGCGATACATATCCCATTGTGTTCGGAATGGGGGTGAAACGCTATGGGCGACAGGCAGTGGGCCTTGTTTCGAAATCGAATGAAAAAGTTACTTTTATAATTAAAATAATATAAATTAAAAATAATAATAACCCTTTTCCCTATTCAAAGTCAACGGCCCTCCTCCCTTTCCTCTTTCAAAACCCGATAGCAAAAAAAAAAACACGATCTCCCCAGCGCGACGGCCTCCACCGCCGCCTCTCCCGAAGTAGCCCCCCCCTGCGCCGCCTCCCCGCGTCACCGTGGACCCTCCCTCCTCCTCCACCGAAAACGAGCAGCCCCAAAATCGATTTGGGAAGAAACCGCACCCCCGAAACCCTAGAAACCCCATCACCCAAAAGTAGCCGCCTCCACTGCTTGAACCCCGACGCCGGAGCTCCACCAGCGCCGCCACCTGCCTAGGCCACCACCGCGATTCAAACCCCCCTCTTCGCAGGTACGTTGTTTTATTTTATTTCATCTTTTTTTTTTAATCTAAAAATTTCGATTTATAAAAAGGGTTAAAATCTGATTTATTTTAGATAAGTAAAAACTGATTTGGTTTTTAAAAGTTAAAAACTGAATTTTTAATAAAGTAGAAAAACTGATTTTTAAAAATATAAAAACTGATTTTTTTAAAGAATATAAAAACTGATTTTTTTTAAAGAATATAAAAACTGAATTGATTTTTAAAAGATTAAAAACAATTGATTTTTAAAAAGGTTAAAACTGATTTTAATTTTAAGTTTAAGCAAAAGGTTTAAACTTTAAAAAGATCGGATTTGTAGAAAAGTAAAAAAATCATATTTTTATATATTGAAAGTCGAGATAAAAATCATATTTTTATATATTGAAAGTCGAGATAAAAATCATATTTTTATATATTGAATAGCGAAGTAAAAAATCATATTTTTATACATTGAATAGCGAAGTAAAAATTCGATTTTTATATATTGAATAGCGAAGTAAAAATTCGATTTTTATATATTGAATAGCGAAGTAAAAATTCGATTTTTATATATTTAATAGCGAAGTAAAAATTCGATTTTTATATATTGAATAGCGAAGTAAAAATTCGATTTTTATATATTGAATAGCGAAGTAAAAATTCGATTTTTATATATTGAATAGTGAAGTAAAAATTCGATTTTTACATAGGTAGTGAAAGCGGGCAACGAAGATGACGAAGATGCGATAGCGATGAAGATTTCTTCCAATGAAGAGCCGTGGAGCTAGGATAGCTATCTGTGAGAATTTCTCACTCTTCAATTTCATTTCTAGTTATATATATATACTAGGATGCAGACGGTGCTTAGTAGCACCCGACACAATCGTCCACAGACCATGGACTTGTTTGTTTGGTTGCATAGATTGGTTATATGATTTGATTTGAATTTGGTTGTTTGGTGATTTTGATTGATGTGTGAATGGCGTGGGCCTTCACTAGACCGGGGATAAGGCTAGGCCTCGTCCCGTTTCTAGTATCGTGCCGTTATGCCGCCGAAATTTTCTAAAATAAGTTAGAAAATAAAAATACCATTTTATTTAAAGAATGAACTGAATAGAAATTCATATGTTAAAATAAAATGTTTTATCGTTAAAAATATAATTTTTAACGTGAATATGAATATAGTGAATGTGAATAAATAAATATTCATTTACAAACCGGACGGTTTGTTTATGTACACCGTTTTGAAGGACATTGATTGGGTCGATAAATTTTACACATCGCCCAACTGCACAAATAAAATCTGTGTTTGATTGTTTGAAACCCCACACGGGTGTTGGGATGAAATTTGAAGTTCACTCATCCTGATTGATTAAATATGTCGATCGATTGATTGACAGGCTGTTATAAGCGTTAGATATCTATATTTGATGCTTATACAGTGTAGTGCACTTTGGTTGATGGTTGATTATTTTTCAATGCTATTATACATGTGTTGTATGAAAATCCATATAATTAACTTTATATGGTAATTGGTTGGGCCTCATTCCAATTTGAAAAATAAAGAATATTATAAAATAAAAGTTCATGTGTTGACAGTACTCATCCATTGAGATTGGTCATGTGTTGAACGAAATATTTTAATAATAAAGTTTACATCTTTATATTATAAAATAAAAGTTCATGTGTTGACAGTACTCATCCATTGAGATTGGTCATGTGTTGAACGAAATATTTTGATAATAACAACTATTTTGAAAAAGAAATATTTGAAATAGAATATTTGAAAATAGAAATTTATGAAGCCGTGTTGATTAGATTGACGCCATTTTGACGTGAACGATATTTATATCGAATTGAAAACGATTTCGAAATGGAATGATTTGAAAACGATTTCGAAACGGAATGATTTGAAAACGATTTCGAAATGAAATGATTTGAAAACGATTTCGAAATGAAATGATTTGAAAACGATTTCGAAATGAAATGATTTGAAAACGATTTCGAAATGAAATGAATTGAAAACGATTTCGAAATGAAATGAATTGAAAACGATTTCGAAATGAATTGAAAACGAATTCAAATTGAATTGAAAGCGAATTGAAATGAATTCGAATTGAATTGAAATTTGAATTGAATAGAAATGAATTTTAAAACGAATTTATAAAGAAGAATTCAATTTTGATTTGAATTGAAATGGAAGTTGAAATTGTTTTTGAAACGAATTTAAAACTATTTATATAATTCGTTTTAAATAGAAATCGACGAAGTATATATTATATATACTATATATATAATATAATGGCCTGAATAGAACGCGCCGCGCCGCGGCAGTTCGTGAATTTCGACCATTTATTTCAAACGGACATTTCGGGAGATCCGACCGTCGGATTCTCCTAAAACCGGAACCGTTGGGTTCGTATCGAAAAGAGCTTTCGAATGAATGTTAGAAATTTGAAATCTAACGGTTGGATTTGGAGATACGTCCAAATCAAATTCAAAAAAGGTCGCTGTAAGTGCAGTTCGATGGCCATTGATGGAAATCGACTGTACGGGCCTTGATAAAATTATTAGAAATAGTAATAATTTGTGTAAAATCATAAGAAATGATTTGTGAAGATTTGGGATGAAAAACTCCATATTTGAAAAGATAAAAATAGATTTTTATCGAAATGGACTAGTTTTGAACTAGAATTATAATTCTATTTATTTTTAAATAAATAAATTGAATATGAAAAGGGTTTTAAAAATAACCAAAATATCCAATGATTGCATTGGAGTGGATTTGAATCGAAATTGTCTTCGGAATATTTCGATGTTGGAATTCGTGATTATACAGGTGTTGTTATGGAAATTTGAAAGATATATATATTTATATCGTTATTTCCAATACGACATTTGTTAATCGTAGAATTTGATATTGAATATAGGCCGATATATTTTCTATTCAGAGCCTTGTATTGAATATCGAATGTGATTTGGGTTTGTCGTGAATGGTGTTTTCACTAACACTGTTCTTGAACCCAGTTGAGAAAAGATTAAATCTTTTTATTTAGATTTAATGAAGTGTACCAATTAAATGATATTTAATTGGAATTGAATTGATATTGATTTTTGGGTTTATCGTGAACAGTGTTTTAAATAACACTCGTTCTTTAACCCGATAATTAATGAATGTGACTTTGGGTTTATCGTGAACCGTGTTTTAAATGACACTGATTCTTTAACCCAGTTAACGATTAAAACTAAGTGGAGTTTTAATGAATCTTTAATTAGATTGAAATAATCGAGAATGGAGTATCACCAGTTTTACTCCAGGCGATAGTTAAATCTTTAATTAGATTTGAACGTGAAATGGTAATTGAATTTACCGATAACACTGTGGTGTTAGATATGAAGTATTACCAGTTTTACTTCATGGGATAAATAGGTTGGGATTGGGAAATTAAAATAAATAATTACTTCGATAAGGTTCGCTAATCCCGACTAGTTTGAATCGAAATTCAAAAGAATAGAATAAAGAATAAATTCAAGGAATTTATCTTGGATAAAATTAATGGGAACCTTTCCCTATGAACGTGAAATTTAGAAACTAACTGTCGGTTAGCCAAGCAGAATGGTTTTCTGGATATTGATCTGATGTTGGTTTCGGCCTTCGGGGTTAATATTTGGGGAATTATTCTCTTGATTAATTTACGGTTAGTGACTGATGAATTGGAATGAGGCGTATGTTGTGTTTGTGTAACACTTATTAAAAATATACGCGAGTTATTCGGAAAGACCGGGTTTATCCCATTCTGAATAACTGATACGACGATAAGTCGAAGATGAAGACGATGGTCGAAGACCGGAGGTCTTCACGTCGTTTGGGTAATTACTGATGATCTTGATTGGGCTGTACACCCAAGAAGATGGAAACAGTTGGTGGTCGTCCAGACGTACTTGGAGATGGATGGATATGCGGGGTACTAGGTGCCTCCGGTTTCGTTCAGACCCAGAACGGACTTGTAAATGGACTGTGTGTCTGACATTGGAATTTAGTCCGTGTGATTGATCTCTATTAAATATATATCTGTTTGGCGGCGGAGAATTTATTCTCTTGCTTAACGCCCTTCTCTGAGACGTACGAGCTCAGGGGTTATATATTGATGGATATCAAACGCATGGAGTGAATTGCCTGTGTGGCATGCCTAAGTGGCAATTGATCGTGGCTTCTGTTGAAAAGCAAAGTCTTGTGGTGATGATCAAAGCACGGCCTTTGCGGCGTAGCTTTGTGTAACGTTTACTTCGCGTGTTTCACACCCGGTATGAACCAAAAACGGGAGAGGACGTCAGGGAGGGCATGCGTTTCTTTCTAGCTAGAAGTGGCGTCAGTGGTTTTACACGCCCTGACGAGTTTGACTTATGTGGTTGTTGCTGTTGCGAGGCGCCTCGGATTGATCGGTCGTTCTCGAACCGATGGAGTCATTTAGTTGGCTCGTTTACGCCCCATAGGGCGGGGAAATGCATGTTCAGGGTTTAAGTTTAATCCACATCGGTGGACTGGCCCTGAGGATCCAAGGGCCCACCTGTGTCTGGGTCCTGAGACACGGGCTAGAGCGTCTCGAATCGGTTGAGGACTATCTTTTGCCTCGGTTCATAGATGGAAATCCAATTTCCAAATACGTGACTTTGCGGTTTTATTTGTAAACCTATACATGGCGGCATAGTGGCATGGGACGCTCATGCCGCCTATGATTGATACTTATGATTTGAAGTTGTTTTATACACTATGCACTTATAATAGTATCAAACGATTTGTTTTAACCGTATCAAGCATTCTTTGGCTGTTATAAGGGAAAACCCTATCCTCGGCTGCGTTGCATTGTGTGATGGGACCTGGGTCTTATAACAGCTTCATTTTTCTTTATTTAGCATTGCGCTGTTTGTTTTATGCACTGGTATTCTTGGGAGGAAACCCGTTCCGTGTTATACGGCGTGGTCCCTTGATTTACCTAATGATTTAAAATAAAGATTAATAACTGTTTTAGTTCTCACACCAGTCACATGACTGACCTGGAGTTTATTGTTTTAACCTAAACTCTGGGTGCCCTTATTTTGACACGGGCAGCTAGTAGTTTTGGTTTTGCAGATTTATATTCATAGGATCCTGGTTTACAGCTGGAACGATATCCGGAAAGCTTTGTATCCGTATATCTCCTTCTAGTTGTGTATTGTATTATTTTCCGCTGCTATGTATTTATATGTAATTTAAATCTCTGATATTTCTGTGTAATATTTATTCATTAATACTCTGTATATTCTTGTAATCTGATGCATTGTTGTAATATACAATGAAATGTTCTTTTATATGCGTTCTGTTGTGGTTTGTTCTCGAACTATCCGACGCTTTCCTTTACGGGGAAGTTACGGGTTTTCACAGTTGGTATCAGAGCTTTGGTTTACAAAGCTCAGAGAATAAGACATATTAGAACTGTACGAAAGAATTCATCAGATATTGGGTTAGTAATATCCAATGGGAGTGACTCGTTAGAGATAGGATCAGTAGTATCCTAGAACGAGTGTGAAGAGTATATTTGTAAAATGAAAACAATTTTGTTTTGAAAATTTAAAATCAATTATTCGTATTTGATTATCTATTTATATTGATGTGGACAATCCAGTATATATGGATTTTGCGTATACGTCTGATCCACGTGTATTTGAAATTTTAATATACTGGATAGATATAGAATCACACTCTAGTCGCCCGGAGATGATTCAGATGATGAGGCCTCATCATCAGTGTTTATATTCGAGTGACGAAAGTGAGATTTCTATATATTTCCTATTGACTGGTGTGAGAACCAAAAATTAGATAGGGCCTATTGTTGTGATTTGGCATCAAAAAAACATGATTTTTGTATAGGTATCAAAATTATGAATTTGAAACGTTAAATTCACTAATTGATTGATGTTTGTGTTGTTTGTTTATTCGTTTGCTAATTTTTAGCCATTATGCCAAATTGAACCAAATATTGAACTATATTGAAAATTGGTCGCATTTGCTTGCATATACATATATATCATTGAACAGGTCATAGCAAGGAGGCTAGAGCAGAGAATAAAATTTGTTTGCCCGACAAATAGGTACATGTTTACTACATAATTTACTGTTTGTTTGGGTGATGATGATTTTGTGAGCCTATTGGCTAGCCGCTTGGCTTTTTCTTTTTCTTTTTGAGATCTGAAGGACCGGGGAAGCTATTTGAAATTCCCCGATGCTCCCGGTGCAGGGGAGGTTATGGCGAAATTTTTCCAAAATTTAGGGTGTTAGCCAAATTTTTGAAATTTTGAAAATTCTCAGAAACTAAAGAGTTGGAGAATGGAAGCCAGATCGAACGTAGAGTTGATTAATCAAACCACTTTCGACTTTGTTTCTTTTCGGGGACGAAAAGTTTTAAGTGGGGGAGATTGTAACAACCCGCAAATTCTGGGCCAGTTTAAAATTTTTATTTTGGCAATTTTAGCGAATTTTGAATATTTAAAATGAATTATTTTAAATAATATCGACGAGAAATTTAGTTTGAATATAATTCGACGTATATATTATATACGTCGTCGTTAGAATATAACTATTTATATATAATTATAAATAGAATTGAAAATGGCGCGGTAGTTCGATAATTCGATTTCAAACTTCAACTGAATGTACCGGGTGCAAAACAATCCGGATTTTAGTGAAACCAAAAACATTAGGATCTATTTGTGAATATCTTTCCAACGAATCCGACAAATCAGGATTTCATAGCGGGAATCAAAAGATACGTCCAGATGAAAATTCTGAATAGTCGCTATGGAATTCAGGCCCTTAAAAATGGACATTTTGCAAAGGACCTCGGATTTCGACGAAACCAGTTTTATTGGGTCCGTGATGTTAAGTTATTGCTAGATTCCAAATTTCATAATTTTTCGAATCAATATGTGAGCGTGGCAAAGGAAAACGCGTTTGACCGGTTTCAGTTGATTTTAATTGACTGGAAATTGGCCATTTTTCTAACGGTCTCAGAATTCGACGAAACTAGTTTTGTTAGGACCGTATCGTCAATACGAAGCTAGAAAATATTTTTCGAGAATTTTTAGAGTTAGTATGTGACCCCGGTAATTTGAAATGTACGTTTAAAACTGAAATTAAATGTTTTATACTTTAATTTGAATAATAACTGATTGTAACGATCAAATCAGCTTGCGATACATATCCCATTGTGTTCGGAATGGGGGTGAAATGCTATGGGCGACAGGCAGTGGGCCTTGTTTCGAAATCGAATGAAAAAGTTACTTTTATAATTAAAATAATATAAATTAAAAATAATAATAACCCTTTTCCCTATTCAAAGTCAACGGCCCTCCTCCCTTTCCTCTTTCAAAACCCGATAGCAGAAAAAAAAAAAAACACGATCTCCCCAGCGCGACGGCCTCCACCGCCGCCTCTCCCGAAGTAGCCCCCCCTGCGCCGCCTCCCCGCGTCACCGTGAACCCTCCCTCCTCCTCCACCGAAAACGAGCAGCCCCAAAATCGATTTGGGAAGAAACCGCACCCCCGAAACCCTAGAAACCCCATCACCCAAAAGTAGCCGCCTCCACTGCTTGAACCCCGACGCCGGAGCTCCACCAGCGCCGCCACCTGCCTAGGCCACCACCGCGATTCAAACCCCCCCTCTTCGCAGGTACGTTGTTTTATTTTATTTCATCTTTTTTTTTTTATCTAAAAATTTCGATTTATAAAAAGGGTTAAAATCTGATTTATTTTAGATAAGTAAAAACTGATTTGGTTTTTAAAAGTTAAAAACTGAATTTTTAATAAAGTAGAAAAACTGATTTTTAAAAATATAAAAACTGATTTTTTTAAAGAATATAAAAACTGATTTTTTTTAAAGAATATAAAAACTGAATTGATTTTTAAAAGATTAAAAACAGTTGATTTTTAAAAAGGTTAAAACTGATTTTAATTTTAAGTTTAAGCAAAAGGTTTAAACTTTAAAAAGATCGGATTTGTAGAAAAGTAAAAAAATCATATTTTTATATATTGAAAGTCGAGATAAAAATCATATTTTTATATATTGAATAGCGAAGTAAAAAATCATATTTTTATATATTGAATAGCGAAGTAAAAATTCGATTTTTATATATTGAATAGCGAAGTAAAAATTCGATTTTTATATATTGAATAGCGAAGTAAAAATTCGATTTTTATATATTGAATAGCGAAGTAAAAATTCGATTTTTATATATTGAATAGCGAAGTAAAAATTCGATTTTTATATATTGAATAGCGAAGTAAAAATTCGATTTTTATATATTGAATAGCGAAGTAAAAATTCGATTTTTATATATTGAATAGCGAAGTAAAAATTCGATTTTTATATATTGAATAGTGAAGTAAAAATTCGATTTTTACATAGGTAGTGAAAGCGGGCAACGAAGATGACGAAGATGCGATAGCGATGAAGATTTCTACCAATGAAGAGCCGTGGAGCTAGGATAGCTATCTGTGAGAATTTCTCACTCTTCAATTTCATTTCTAGTTATATATATATACTAGGATGCAGACGGTGCTTAGTAGCACCCGACACAATCGTCCACAGACCATGGACTTGTTTGTTTGGTTGCATAGATTGGTTATATGATTTGATTTGAATTTGGTTGTTTGGTGATTTTGATTGATGTGTGAATGGCGTGGGCCTTCACTAGACCGGGGATAAGGCTAGGCCACGTCCCGTTTCTAGTATCGTGCCGTTATGCCGCCGAAATTTTCTAAAATAAGTTAGAAAATAAAAATACCATTTTATTTAAAGAATGAACTGAATAGAAATTCATATGTTAAAATAAAATGTTTTATCGTTAAAAATATAATTTTTAACGTGAATATGAATATAGTGAATGTGAATAAATAAATATTCATTTACAAACCGGACGGTTTGTTTATGTACACCGTTTTGAAGGACATTGATTGGGTCGATAAATTTTACACATCGCCCAACTGCACAAATAAAATCTGTGTTTGATTGTTTGAAACCCCACACGGGTGTTGGGATGAAATTTGAAGTTCACTCATCCTGATTGATTAAATATGTCGATCGATTGATTGACAGGCTGTTATAAGCGTTAGATATCTATATTTGATGCTTATACAGTGTAGTGCACTTTGGTTGATGGTTGATTATTTTTCAATGCTATTATACATGTGTTGTATGAAAATCCATATAATTAACTTTATATGGTAATTGGTTGGGCCTCATTCCAATTTGAAAAATAAAGAATATTATAAAATAAAAGTTCATGTGTTGACAGTACTCATCCATTGAGATTGGTCATGTGTTGAACGAAATATTTTAATAATAAAGTTTACATCTTTATATTATAAAATAAAAGTTCATGTGTTGACAGTACTCATCCATTGAGATTGGTCATGTGTTGAACGAAATATTTTGATAATAACAACTATTTTGAAAAAGAAATATTTGAAATAGAATATTTGAAAATAGAAATTTATGAAGCCGTGTTGATTAGATTGACGCCATTTTGACGTGAACGATATTTATATCGAATTGAAAACGATTTCGAAATGGAATGATTTGAAAACGATTTCGAAATGGAATGATTTGAAAACGATTTCGAAATGAAATGATTTGAAAACGATTTCGAAATGAAATGATTTGAAAACGATTTCGAAATGAAATGATTTGAAAACGATTTCGAAATGAAATGAATTGAAAACGATTTCGAAATGAAATGAATTGAAAACGATTTCGAAATGAATTGAAAACGAATTCAAATTGAATTGAAAGCGAATTGAAATGAATTCGAATTGAATTGAAATTTGAATTGAATAGAAATGAATTTTAAAACGAATTTATAAAGAAGAATTCAATTTTGATTTGAATTGAAATGGAAGTTGAAATTGTTTTTGAAACGAATTTAAAACTATTTATATAATTCGTTTTAAATAGAAATCGACGAAGTATATATTATATATACTATATATATAATATAATGGCCTGAATAGAACGCGCCGCGCCGCGGCAGTTCGTGAATTTCGACCATTTATTTCAAACGGACATTTCGGGAGATCCGACCGTCGGATTCTCCTAAAACCGGAACCGTTGGGTTCGTATCGAAAAGAGCTTTCGAATGAATGTTAGAAATTTGAAATCTAACGGTTGGATTTGGAGATACGTCCAAATCAAATTCAAAAAAGGTCGCTGTAAGTGCAGTTCGATGGCCATTGATGGAAATCGACTGTACGGGCCTTGATAAAATTATTAGAAATAGTAATAATTTGTGTAAAATCATAAGAAATGATTTGTGAAGATTTGGGATGAAAAACTCCATATTTGAAAAGATAAAAATAGATTTTTATCGAAATGGACTAGTTTTGAACTAGAATTATAATTCTATTTATTTTTAAATAAATAAATTGAATATGAAAAGGGTTTTAAAAATAACCAAAATATCCAATGATTGCATTGGAGTGGATTTGAATCGAAATTGTCTTCGGAATATTTCGATGTTGGAATTCGTGATTATACAGGTGTTGTTATGGAAATTTGAAAGATATATATATTTATATCGTTATTTCCAATACGACATTTGTTAATCGTAGAATTTGATATTGAATATAGGCCAATATATTTTCTATTCAGAGCCTTGTATTGAATATCGAATGTGATTTGGGTTTGTCGTGAATGGTGTCTTCACTAACACTGTTCTTGAACCCAGTTGAGAAAAGATTAAATCTTTTTATTTAGATTTAATGAAGTGTACCAATTAAATGATATTTAATTGGAATTGAATTGATATTGATTTTTGGGTTTATCGTGAACAGTGTTTTAAATAACACTCGTTCTTTAACCCGATAATTAATGAATGTGACTTTGGGTTTATCGTGAACCGTGTTTTAAATGACACTGATTCTTTAACCCAGTTAACGATTAAAACTAAGTGGAGTTTTAATGAATCTTTAATTAGATTGAAATAATCGAGAATGGAGTATCACCAGTTTTACTCCAGGCGATAGTTAAATCTTTAATTAGATTTGAACGTGAAATGGTAATTGAATTTACCGATAACACTGTGGTGTTAGATATGAAGTATTACCAGTTTTACTTCATGGGATAAATAGGTTGGGATTGGGAAATTAAAATAAATAATTACTTCGGTAAGGTTCGCTAATCCCGACTAGTTTGAATCGAAATTCAAAAGAATAGAATAAAGAATAAATTCAAGGAATTTATCTTGGATAAAATTAATGGGAACCTTTCCCTATGAACGTGAAATTTAGAAACTAACTGTCGGTTAGCCAAGCAGAATGGTTTTCTGGATATTGATCTGATGTTGGTTTCGGCCTTCGGGGTTAATATTTGGGGAATTATTCTCTTGATTAATTTACGGTTAGTGACTGATGAATTGGAATGAGGCGTATGTTGTGTTTGTGTAACACTTATTAAAAATATACGCGAGTTATTCGGAAAGACCGGGTTTATCCCATTCTGAATAACTGATACGACGATAAGTCGAAGATGAAGACGATGGTCGAAGACCGGAGGTCTTCACGTCGTTTGGGTAATTACTGATGATCTTGATTGGGCTGTACACCCAAGAAGATGGAAACAGTTGGTGGTCGTCCAGACGTACTTGGAGATCGATGGATATGCGGGGTACTAGGTGCCTCCGGTTTCGTTCAGACCCAGAACGGACTTGTAAATGGACTGTGTGTCTGACATTGGATTTTAGTCCGTGTGATTGATCTCTATTAAATATATATCTGTTTGGCGGCGGAGAATTTATTCTCTTGCTTAACGCCCTTCTCTGAGACGTACGAGCTCAGGGGTTATATATTGATGGATATCAAACGCATGGAGTGAATTGCCTGTGTGGCATGCCTAAGTGGCAATTGATCGTGGCTACTGTTGAAAAGCAAAGTTTTGTGGTGATGATCAAAGCACGACCTTTGCGGCGTAGCTTTGTGTAACGTTTACTTCGCGTGTTTCACACCCGGTATGAACAAAAAACGGGAGAGGACGTCAGGGAGGGCATGCGTTTCTTTCTAGCTAGAAGTGGCGTCAGTGGTTTTGCACGCCCTGACGAGTTTGACTTATGTGGTTGTTGCTGTTGCGAGGCGCCTCGGATTGATCGGTCGTTCTCGAACCGATGGAGTCATTTAGTTGGCTCGTTTACGCCCCATAGGGCGGGGAAATGCATGTTCAGGGTTTAAGTTTAATCCACATCGGTGGACTGGCCCTGAGGATCCAAGGGCCCACCTGTGTCTGGGTCCTGAGACACGGGCTAGAGCGTCTCGAATCGGTTGAGGACTATCTTTTGCCTCGGTTCATAGATGGAAATCCAATTTCCAAATACGTGACTTTGCGGTTTTATTTGTAAACCTATACATGGCGGCATAGTGGCATGGGACGCTCATGCCGCCTATGATTGATACTTATGATTTGAAGTTGTTTTATACACTATGCACTTATAATAGTATCAAACGATTTGTTTTAACCGTATCAAGCATTCTTTGGCTGTTATAAGGGAAAACCCTATCCTCGGCTGCGTTGCATTGTGTGATGGGACCTGGGTCTTATAACAGCTTCATTTTTCTTTATTTAGCATTGCGCTGTTTGTTTTATGCACTGGTATTCTTGGGAGGAAACCCGTTCCGTGTTATACGGCGTGGTCCCTTGATTTACCTAATGATTTAAAATAAAGATTAATAACTGTTTTAGTTCTCACACCAGTCACATGACTGACCTGGAGTTTATTGTTTTAACCTAAACTCTGGGTGCCCTTATTTTGACACGGGCAGCTAGTAGTTTTGGTTTTGCAGATTTATATTCATAGGATCCTGGTTTACAGCTGGAACGATATCCGGAAAGCTTTGTATCCGTATATCTCCTTCTAGTTGTGTATTGTATTATTTTCCGCTGCTATGTATTTATATGTAATTTAAATCTCTGATATTTCTGTGTAATATTTATTCATTAATACTCTGTATATTCTTGTAATCTGATGCATTGTTGTAATATACAATGAAATGTTCTTTTATATGCGTTCTGTTGTGGTTTGTTCTCGAACTATCCGACGCTTTCCTTTACGGGGAAGTTACGGGTTTTCACAGCTAGGCTGTGCAGTGACTCATTCAACCCTTTAACAAAACGGAGAGCCTTCTTATGGGGAGTGTTCACTAACTCCAGTCTGAATCCAGCCAGCTGGTTGAATTGGTTGACGTATTCCTTGACTGACATACTTCCTTGTTTGAGAGCTAAGGATTTCTCCATCTGTAGGCTTCATTCATCTTGTGAGATGAATTTCATTTCAAACCTTACTCTGAAATCCTCCCAAGTTTCAACTGGTCTCTCAGCATTAGTAACTTCCCACCAATAAGAGGCTTCATCTTTAAGCAACCGCACGGCCAACTATATCTTCTGCCTATCGTCCACTTCGAAGATAACAAACAAGTCCTCGGTTTCTTTGAGCCAGTTTCTTGCTTCTACGAATGACTCAGTCCCATTAAATTTCTTTCCACCCATGGCTCGAAAATCTCTACATATCTTGGAGAATGAATTTGCACGAGAAGGAGGAGGAGGAACAGCTGCAACCGGGGGAGGATGAACGTCTGCTGGGCCTGCATCATTATCCCTAGCCTCTAGGTACCTTCTGAACCAACCAGGTACCGGTACACCCTCTGGAAGGTTAAACTCCCTAGACAAGCTGAAATGAAAAAGAAAAGATTCAAAACAAAGGATAGAAAGATAGTGCATATGGTTTTGGGGGAATTATGCCCTTTAAAACAACACTTTTTCTTGAAAATGCTTCTTTAAACTTCTTTTTGAAAATTAGTTTACAAAAAAAATTATCTGATATGGCAACCATCAGCTCTGATACCAAGTGAAACACCCCACCTCCGTTAAGGTCACTCACCAAGGGAATGCCTAAACTTCGGTGGAGCATTATAGGTAAAAGATACAAATAATTTACAAGACAAACATATAAACAGCAGAAAAACTAAATTTATTTCACAAGTACGTGGTTTAGTTAAAACGTTACAACAACTGTCTCAAACCAACTTCCAAATTATTACAACAAAATCTCTTTCTTGATTAAAACATAAAGAAGCATGAAATAACAATAAGGTAGCATAAATCCCCAATAAGAGTGTATCCAAAGCCATAACCCAAGGAAAGAAAATCCAAGCAATACATCTACTCTCTTCAAGCTGGAAATGGTCAAACTAAGCTGAAGTATTCCCTCCCTCGGACCTTTGGGGGGGGGGGAACGGAAGTAAAGGAGTCGAAAGAAAATGGGTCAAACATGAGTCTGGTAAGTCCAGCGATTATTTAGCATGTAAACAGGAAAAAGGATAATGACATGAATAAACTGAATCTGGGACAGCACCCTAGAAATAAGATAATAATACTGATATGCTATCGCACTCATTACTATTTCTATGCACCCACTTACAAGTGTTTCAACTAGCACCATGTGTTCAAGATAAATGGTCCCCTTTTATCGATCGGCCCCTACTCGTATACGTTCACCACTTATGTCATTCGGCCCCGCTTGATTGTAGATACCTGTGCTGGTCCCACCATGGGGTGTATCAAATCCTATGGTGGCAGCCCGACACAATTCAAGATGCATAGTGTATAACTACTGATGCCCAGTGCCTGCATTTTCCACTCCGGAGTACGTGCACGCCCGCACTCCGTCGGAACCTACACTGACGCACCACCCGCCGTTGTTTTGACCGCTTATAATCAGCCCAGTAATCATGCCCCACCCTGCCTAGTTCAGGGTACCATGATACATCTATGTGGGTTACTGCTGAAATGGGTCCCCGTTACTAGGGTTTCCTAATCAACATGTTAAAATGGTTAAGTGTTCTCAAATTAACCTAACCCCACCCATCAGTTTAGTTAACATGTTGTATTGGTTAAGTGTTGCCTTAATTAACTTAACCCTACCATTCCTGTCTTAGCTTTAATTCATTTATTAAAGCACCAACCACTCACATTAGATATTGTTGCGGTCGCTGGATGTGCCGGTTGGTTCCGGGCAGTCTTACACCGCAACTCAATCTAACCTCGGTTCTTTTGGGCTTGATGCGCTAACCTCTCACATTAGATCTATATTGTTACGGTTGCTGGATGTGCCGGATGGTTCCGGGCAATCTTACACCGTAACTCAATCTAACCTCAGGTTAGGCATATTCGTCTATTACTTAATTTACGTATTTACCCTTCATATTTATATGTAAATTATCCACTATTATTGCCATTTAAGTCATGCCCCATTTACCCATTAAATCATGTTCATAATTTTTAGGTATATAAATTATACCAATTTATGCCACTAATCATTTATATGATTATGGGCCAAACTATGCCAATAATTTGAAATTTAAGGTTTTTCCTAATGTTACCCCGTCATACATTCGCAAAACTCACATAGAATGTTAGGCTCACAACTTAGCCTAACTTATATACAAAAGGGGAAAGAAAAGAGCATGTACCATTCCTACAACATACAATGATAAGGATTTAACTAAATATGTGTCATATAAATTTGGCATAAAACAACGAACTTGCAATTTTGGATCCAATTAACATTAATCTTAAGCATATAGAATTATACAAGTCCAACTAGGCATGTAAATGTAAACTTTTATTTTGGATCCAATAAACATGAATCTTAAGCATATAGAATTACACAAGTCCAACTAGGCATGTAAATGTAAACTTTTATTTTGGATCCAATAAACATGAATCTTAACATAGGAGAATGTAGATCTAAACTTATATATAGCTTAGCCTAAAAACTTGCATGTAACATAACATGAAAGATTCACCAATTTATATAATACACGATTGGTTTAACATACAACATAATAAGTCCAATAAGCCACAATAGTCTCATAGGCATATGTGATAGAATCGTTACAAGAATAGACATGAATCAACATCACCGTTATCTTACAACTAGGCACAACTCTAGTTTTCATTTTATTACAAATCATAACTTTTAATCGTTCACAACTAAATAATAACAGGACTTACAAACAAAAGAAAGTCTTGTTTTCTGAGATCTGTTTTCTGAAACTGAAAAGTAATCCCTTGACATAGAATATCGATTCTCTAAATTAGATTTTATTCGTAGCTTCTAACTTGATTTCTAGTTTGATCTCTAGTTGAAGAAGAAATGGTGGCTAGGCTAGGTCGACCATGGACAGCATGGTGGCTCCTTGAAATGAAATTGTGTGATTTAGGGTTGAGGATTAGGGTTGCTTTTATAGAGGTTTAGACTTATGTAAACCGTTAGATCAACCTAGGAGCAATCACAACCATCTAGACAAGATAGTGCTATCCAGAAATTGCCACCTCTTCCCTAGTGAGTCAGCAACAACTCAGAAATTGTCACTGTTTGGATCCGGGCGAGGGGGTCGACCCCTATAGGTGGTCGACACCCAAGTCGACACCTCTCTTGTGTGGTCGACGCCTATGTCAACCTCCCCGGGGGTGTCGACCCCTGTGGGCGGGATTTTTCCCGCCCATCTCTGATACCAAGTGAAACACCCCACCTCCGTTAAGTTCACTCACAAAGGGAATGCCTTAAGTTCTGTGACGAAAAGGAATTTCGCTCGGTCCGAACCAGTCGCTAAACCGACTCCGACCGTTTGAAATGCCTGATCGTTTTGAGAACACGACAAATCAGAACGCATACAAAAGAACATTACATTGTATATTACAACAATGCATCAGAATACAAGAATATACAGAGTATAAATGAATATTACACAGAAATAACAGAGGTTACAATAAATTACATAGCAACGGAAAATAATACAATACACAACTAGAAGGAGATATACGGATACAAAGCTTTCCGGATATCGTTCCAGCTGTAAACCAGGATCCTGTGAATATAAATCTGCAAAACCAAAACTACTAGCTGCCCGTGTCAAAATAAGGGCACCCAGAGTTTAGGTTAAAACAATAAACTCCAGGTCAGTCATGTGACTGGTGTGAGAACTAAAACAGTTATTGATCTTTATTTAAAAGTTCGGTAAATCAAGGGACCACGCCGTATAACACGGAACGGGTTTCCTCCCAAGAATACCAGTGCATAAAACAACAGCGCAATGCTAAATAAAGAAAAATGAAGCTATTATAAGACCCAGGTCCTATCACACAATGCAACGCAAGCCGGGGGATAGGGTTTTTACCTTATAATAGCCAAGAATGCTTGATACGTTTAAAAGAAATCATTTGATACTATTATAAGTGTATAGTGTATAAAACAACTTCAAATCATACGTATCAATCATAGGCGGCATGAATGTCCCATACCACTATGTCGCCATATATAGGTTATACAATCAAAATCGCAAAGTCACGTATTTGGAAATTGGATTTCCATCTATGAACCGAGGCAAGGGATCGTCCTCAACCGATTCGAGACAATCTAGCCCATGTCTCAGGACCCAGACTCAGGTGGGCCTTGGATCGTCAGGGCCGGTCCACCGATGTGGATTATTATGCCTGAACAATACGTCTCTCCGCCCTTTGGGGCGTAAATGAGCCAACGAATGGCTCCATCGGACCCGGATCGTCCGATCTAACCGAGGCGCCTCGCAACAGCAACAACCACACAGGTGAAAAGTATATAAATGTCAGGGCTGGTAGGTCACTGACACCACCCTAGCTAGAAAGAGACGCATGTCCTCCCTGAGGTCCTTCTCCCGTTTTTGGTTCACAACCGGGGTGTGAGGCTCGCGAGTTCACGTTACACAAAGCTGTGCCACACAGGCCTTGTTTCGATCATCACCACAAGACTTTGCTTTTCAACAGAAGCCTCGATCAATTGCCACTTAGGCATGTCACACAGGCAAATCACTCCATGCGTTTGATATCCATCAATGTATAACCCCTGAGCTCGTACGTCTCAGAGAAGGGCTTTAAGCAAGAGAATAAATTCTCCGCCGCCAAACAGACATATATTTAATAGAGATCAATCACACGTACTAAAATCCAATGTCAGACACACAGTCCATTTACAAGTTCGTTCTGGGTCTGAACGAAACCGGAGGCACCTAGTACCCCGCATATCCATCGATCTCCAAGTACGTCTGGACGATCACCAACTGTTTCCATCTTCTTGGGTGTACAGCCCAATCAAGATCATCAGTAATCACCCAAACGACGTGAAGACTTCCGGTCTTCGACCACCGTCTTCATCTTCGACTTATCGTCGTATCAATTATTCAGAATGGGATAAACCCGGTCTTTCCGAATAACTCGCGTATATTTTAAATAAGTGTTACACAAACACAACATACGCCTCATTCCAATTCATCAGTCACTAACCGTAGATTAATCAACAGAATAATTCCCCAAATATTAACCCCGAAGGCCGAAACCAACATCAGATCAATATCCAGAAAACCATTCTGCTTAGCTAACCGACAGTTAGTTTCTAAATTTCACATTCATAGGGAAAGGTTCCCATTAATTTTATCAAAGATAAATTCCTTGAATTTATTCTTTGATCTCCTTTTGAATTTCGATTCAACTAGTCGGGATTAACGAACCTTACCGAAGTAATCATTTGTTTTAATTTCCCAATCCCAACCTATTCATTCCATGAAGTAAAACTGGTAATACTTCATATCTAACACCACGGTGTTATCGGTAAATTCAATTACCCTTTCACGTTCAAATCTAATTGAAGATTTAACTATCGCCTGGAGTAAAACTTGTGATACTCCATTCTCGATCCTTTCAATCTAATTAAAGATTCATTAAAACTCCACTTAGTTTTAATCGTTAACTGGGTTAAAGAATCAGTGTCATTTAAAACACGGTTCACGATAAACCCAAAGTCACATTCCATTAATTATCGGGTTAAAGAACGAGTGTTATTTAAAACACTGTTCACGATAAACCCAAAAATCAATATCAATTCAATTGCAATTAAATATTATTTAATCGGTACACTTCATTAAATCTAAATAAAAAGATTTAATCTTTTTTCAACTGGGTTCAAGAACAGTGTTAGTGAAGACACCATTCACGACAAACCCAAATTACATTTGATATTCAATACAAGGCTCTGAATAGAAAATATATCGGCTTATATTCAATATCAAATTCTACGATTAACAAATGTCGTATTGGAAATAACGATATATATATATATATATATCTTTCAAATTTCCATAACGACATCTGTATAATCACGAATTCCAACATCGAAATATTCCGAAGACAATTTCGATTCAAATCCACTCCGATGCAATCATTGGATATTCTGGTTATTTTTAAAACCCTTTTCAAATTCAATTTATTTATTTAAAAATAAATAGAATTATAATCCTAGTTCAAAACTAGTTCATTTCGATAAAAATCTATTTTTATCTTTTCAAATAGGGAGTTTTTCATCCAAATCTTCATAAATAATTTCTTATGATTTTACACAAATTATTACTATTTTTAATAATTTTATCAAGGCCTGTACAGTCGATTTCCATCAACGGCCATCGAACTGCACTTACAGCGACCTTTTTCAAATTTGATTTGGACATAATTCCAAATCCAACCGTTAGATTTCAAATTTCTAATATTCGTTAGAAAGCTTTTTTCGATACGAACCCAATGGTTCCGGTTTTAGGAGAATCCGACGGTCGGATCTCCCGTAATATCCGTTCGAAGTCAATGGTCGAAATTCGTGAACTGCCGCGGCGCGGCGCGTTCTATTCAGGCCATTATATTATATATATAATATATATAATATATACTTCGTCGATTTCAATTCAAAACGTGCTTTATAAATCGTTTTAAATTCATTTTCAAAACGGTTTCAACTTCATATTCAATTTCAAATCAAAATTGAATATTTCAATTTAAATTCATTTCAAATTGATTTCAATTCAAATTGATTTCTAATTCAATTTCAGTTCGTTTTCAATTCAATTCAATTTCAATTCGAATTCATTTCTATTCAATTTCAATTCGAATTCATTTCTATTCAATTTCAATTCGAATTCATTTCTATTCAATTCTTTTCAAAATATCAGATTTTGAAATCACTTTCGATATTCATTATAAAATGAAGAAAATCGATATAAATATCGTTCACGTCAAAATGGCGTCAATCTAATCAATACGGCTTCATATGTTCCTATTTTCAAATATTCTATTTCAAATATTTCTTTTTCAAATATTTCTATTTTAAATATTTCTTTTTCAAATATTTCTATTTTAAATATTTCTTTTTCAAATATTTCTATTTTAAATCTGGAATGAGGCCCAATCAATTACCATATAATGTTAATTATATGGATTTTCTACAACACATGTATATATCAACAACGATGAATAATCAACCATCATCCAAAGTGCATTCTACACTGTATAAGCATCAAATATAAATATTCAACGCTTATAACAGTCTGTCAATCAATCGATCGACATACAACTAAACAATCGGGATTAGTGTACGTCAAATATCATCCCAATACCCGTGTGGGGTTTCAAACAATCAAACACAGGTTTTATTTGTGTAGTTGGGCGATGTGTAAAATTTATCGTCCCAATCCATGTCCTTCAAATAGGTGTACATAAACAAACCGTCCGGTTTGTAAATGAATATTTATTTATTCACATTCACGTTAAAAATTATATTTTTAACTATCAAATATTTTATTTTAATACATGAATTTTTATTCAGTTCATTTACAAAATAAAAATGATATTTTTTTCGTTTTCTAACTTATTTTAGAAAATTTCGGCGGCATAACGGCACGATACTAGAAACGGGACAAGGCCTAGCCTTATCCCCGGTCTAGTGAAGGCCCACGCCATTCACACATCAATCAAATCAATCTCATTTCACCCAACAATTCAATTCAAACCAAATAATCTAACCAACTACACAACCAAACAATTAAACAAACAAGCCATCCATGGTCTGTGGATGACGGGTGTCGGGTGCTACTAAACACCGTCTGCATCCTAGTATATATATATATAACTAGAAAAAGAAATTGAAGAGTGAGGAGTTCTCACCGATAGCTATCCTAACTCCATGGCACTTCTAATGCAGGAAATCTTCACTGTTCTCGTCTCTTATCACTTTCTTCGCTCGTAGCCACTACATATATAAAAATCGAATTTTTACTTCGCTATTCAATATATAAAAATCGAATTTTTACTTCGCTATTCAATATATAAAAATCGAATTTTTACTTCGCTATTCAATATATAAAAATCGAATTTTTATCGCTTTAACTTCATGTTAAAAATCTGTTTTTTTATCGCTTTAACTTCATGTTAAAAATCTGATTTTTATCGCTTTTACTTCATGTTAAAAATCTGATTTTTACCGCTTTAACTTCATGTTAAAAATCTGATTTTTATCGCTTTAACTTCATGTTAAAAATCTGATTTTTATCGCTTTTACTTCATGTTAAAAATCTGATTTTTATCGCTTTAACTTCATGTTAAAAATCTGATTTTTATCGCTTTTACTTCATGTTAAAAATCTTGCCTTTTCATATATAAAATTCCTATCTTAGCTTTTAAAATAAGTTTTCAGTTTTTAAATGAACAAATTTTCAATTTTAAAATGAACAAGTTTTCAGTTTTTAAAACAATGGAAATAAATATAAAGACTAAGAAGAACTCACAGCGTTTTCCTAGAAGAAAGGGGGGGGGTTCAGCGAGGCGAGGGGAAGGGCGTCAGGCTTGGGGAGGTCGAAGGGAGCTGTGGTGGCTCGTCTTCGTGAAGGAGGGAGGGGTTTTGCTCAAATCGATTTGGGGTCTCAGCGTCAGGGGGGGAGGCGTGCTCAGCAAGGTGGCGGTGGGCTATTTCTGGTGGTGGCAGGCTACAGGCGCTCGGAGGATGGAGCGGTGGGAGAGGCGCGCGAGTTCGATTGGGTGCGGATTTGAGGAGAGGGGAGGAGAAACGCGAAGGGGAGGGAGGCGGCGCTGGGAGGCCAGCCTCCGGTGGCGCCATCGACGAAGGAGGCGACGGTGCGATGTCGAGCTCTGGTTTTTTTTTCCAAATCGGTTCTGAAATGAAAAGGAGGAGAGAGAAGAGGGAAAAGGGGGTAGGGTAATTGAATATATATATTAATTAATTTATTATTTTTCTCCCATCAAAGTTGACTTTTTGTTTGAACTCGGAATCACACCCAACGACTGTCGTCCCTAGCGTATTACCCCAATTCCGAACACAATGAGATATGTATCGCAGGCTGGTTCGATCATTTCGATCAGTTTTCGTCAAATTTATATTTAAATCACTATATTGAATTTTAAACGCACATTTCAATTTACCGGGGCCCCATACTAACTAGAAAAATTCCAGAAAAATATTTTCTAGCTTCGTATTGCCAATACGGTCCTAACAAAACTAGTTTCGTCAAATTCTGAGACCGTTTGAAAAATGGCCATTTTCCAGTCGATTAAAATCAACTGAAACTGGTCAAACGTGTTTTCCTTTGCCACGCTCACATATTGATTCGAAAAATTATGAAATTTGAAACATAGCAATAAATTGACATCACGGACCCAACAAAAGTGGTTTCGTCGAAATCCGAGATCGTTTGCAAAATGCCCATTTTTAAGGGCTTGAATTCCATAGCGACTATTCAGAATTTTCAACTGGACATATCTTTTGATTCCCGCTATGAAATTTTGATTTTTCGGATTCATTGGAAAAATATTCACAATTAGATTCCATTATTTTTGGTTTCACTAAAATCCGGTTTATTTTGCACCCGGTACATTCAATTGAAGTTTGAAATCGAATTATCGAACTACCGCGCCATTTTCAATTCTATTTATAATTATATATAAATATTTATATTCTATCGTCGATCTATATAACTATATACGTTTTAATTTTATTCAAAATAATTTCTCGTCATTTTTTTATTTAAAATAATTCATTTTAAATAGTCAAAATGCGCTAAAATTGCCAAAATAAAAATTTAAACTGGCCCAGATTTCCGGGTTGTTACAAGTTCAGTGGAGAGTTTTAGGTAAAAGATGTAGATAAATTGCAAGACCGACAAATAAAGCAGCAGAAAATAAATAAAACCTTACTTTATTGATAAAACAACAGCTTGGTAAAACAGCTTGTACAAAGATTGTTTTCCAACATCAAAACATCAATACCCATTACAACAAAGCATCTGTCTTGTTTAACAAAATAAAGAAGCATAAACTGACAATGATATTCCCCAATAAAGCATGAGCCAGCCATAATAGTGGAAAAGAGAGTTCAAAGCAATACACCAACTAATCTTCAAGCTTGGAAAGAGAAACGGTCCAAACTAAGCTGAGTTATTCCCTCCCTGACTACCTGGGGGGGAACAGAAGAAAAGAGGCAAAAAAAAAACTAGGTCAGACATAAGTCCGGTAAGTCCAGTGATTACTAGCATTTAAACAGGAAAAGGATCATGACATGAATAAACTGAACATAGGACAATACCATAATAACGAGATAACATAAGATTAGCATAAGTGCAAGATAACTAGTGTCTTTTATAGAATGTATCGTATTCCCTACTAGTGTCCCAACCAGCATCCTAACTAGTGTCTTTTATAGAATGTATCGTATTCCCTACTAGTGTCCCAACTAGTATCCTATATTATATAATAAGGTGATCCCAATCCCGCAATTGTGGTAGCCTTCAGGTGTACATCTAGTATGAGGATCTTACCTCAATCAGCCTAATTGCGGTGGATATGTTAGATGTACCCTTACTACCCGATCGATCGGCTCCCTACTTGTATTAATTTTCCTTGTGTTTGTGTCAATCGGCCCTCTCTTGCGTGTAGATACCCTGTACTGGTCCCACCATAAGGTATATCAATCCTTATGATAGCAACCCGACACGATTCAAGATGCACAGTGTATAATTACTGGTACCCAGTGCCTGCTTTTTCCCTCTCCGGAGTACGTGCATGCCCGTAATCCGTCGGAACCTACACTGATGTACCCCCTACCGTTATTTTCACCGCTTATAATCAGCCCAGTAATCGTGCCCCAACCTGCCTAGTTCAGGGTACCATGATACATCTATGTGGGTTACTACTGAAATGGGCCCCCGTTACTAGGGTTTCCTACTGGTTAAGTTTGTGGGCCTATATATACAAATATTGCCCACCTACACGAGATGTACTTAACCCTCCCACTGATTCAAACATGTTTATTTAATGGTTAAGTTTGTGGGCCTATATATACTAATATTACCCACCTACCCAAGGTTTAGTTAACCCTCCCACTTATCAAGTCAATATGTATTATTGGTTAAGCTTGCCTTAACCCTATCCTCTTTGTTCATGTAATATTGGTTAAGTGTTGTCCATTCATGTTAACTTAACCCACCCACACATCATATTGTATTGGTTAAGCTTTTCCTATTAACTTAACCCTGTTCAGTTATATTGGTTAAGTGTTTCTTATTAACTTAACCCCACTCGTTCATCATGCTATATTGGTTAAGTATTTCTTATTAACTTAACCCTACTCATTCATTATGTTATATTGGTTAAGTGTTTCTTATTAATTTAACCCTACTCATTCATCATGTTATATTGGTTAAGTGCACTTATTAACTTAACCCTACTCATTTATCATGTTATATTAGTTAAGTGTTGCCCTCGTGTGTTAACTTAACCCTACCACTTATCATGTTACATTGGTTAAGTGTTGCTCTCTTGTGTTAACTTAACCCTACCACTTATCATGTTATATTGGTTAAGTGTTTCTTATTAACTTAACCCTACTCATTCATCATGTTATATTGGTTAAGTGCAATTAATCCAGTCGAGTTAACTTAACCACCCACTTGTCATGTTATATTGGTTAAATGTTTCCCTCTTGTGTTAACTTAACCCTACCACTTCATGTTATATTGGTTAAGTGTTTCTCTCTTATGTTAACTTAACCCTACCATTTTTAGCATATCTTCTTCATTGGCATTAATTGATTTATTAATGCACCAACCTCTCACATTAGATATGTGTTGTTGCGGTTACTGCATGTGCCGGGCATTTCCGGGAAGTTTTACATCACAACTCAATCTAACCTCGGGTTTTTATTGGGCATGATGCACTAATCTCTCACATTAGATCGGTGTTGTTGTGGTTACTGGATGTGCCGGGCGGTTCTGGACAGTTTTACACCACAACTCAATCTAACCTCGGGTTAGGCATGTTCATCTTTTCTTTAATTTACATATTTGTCATTTATGTCAAGTTTATGTGTAAATTATCCACAAGTGTTGTCATGTCACATTTACTATTATGTTCATAGTTAATGGTGTACAAATTATACCTTTTTCATGCTACTAATCATTTAAATGATTATGAACCAATCTATGCCAATAGCATGTAATTTAATATTTTTATGTTTAATCAATTCTCACATTTCATGTTAACATAAAAAGTATATTTTTATGTTAAATCAACTTTAACAATTCATGTTAACATAAATAGTGTATACATCATGCTATACAAAATTCACATAGATCTATATGCATAAGATTCATGTTTATTGGATCCAAGATAAAAGTTTACATTTACATGCCTAGTTGGACTTGTGTAATTCTATATGCTTAAGATTCTTGTCTATTGGATCCAAAATAAAAGTTTACATTTACATGCCTAGTTGGACTTGTGTAATTCTGTATGCTTAAAATTCATGTTAATTGGATCCAAAAATGCAAGTTCATTGTTTTATGCCAAATTTATATGACACATGTTTAGTTAGATCCTTATTATTGTATGTTGTAGGAATGGTACATGCTCTTTTCTTTCCCCTTTTGCATATAAGTTAGGCTAAGTTGCGAGCCTAACATTCTATGTGAATTTTGTGAACGTATGACGGGGGTAACGTTGGGAAAAACCTTAAATTTTAAATTATTGGCATACTTTGGCCCATAATCATATAAATGATTAGTGGCATAAATTGGAATAATTTATATACCTAAAAATTATGAACATGATTTAATGGGTAAATGAGGCATGACTTAAATAGCAATAATAGTGGATAATTTACAAATAAATATGAAGGGTAAATATGTAAATTAAGTAAAAGACAAATATGCCTAACCCGAGGTTAGATTGAGTTACAGTGTAAGACTGCTCGGAACCGCCTGGCACATCCAGCAACCTTAACAATATAGATCTAATGTGAGAGGTTAGCGCATCAATCCCAAAAGAACCCGAGGTTAGATTGAGTTGTGGTGTAAGACTGCCCGGAACCGACCGACACATCCAGTGACCGCAACAATATATATCTAATGTGAGTGGTTGGTGCTTTAATAAATGAATTAAAGCTAAGACAGGAATGGTAGGGTTAAGTTAATTAAGGCATCACTTAACCAATACAACATGTTAACTAAACTGATGGGTGGGGTTACACTACTACAAAATAGGTCATTTGCTTCGGTTGTTTACCCCCTATTGCTTCAGTTCAGCAACCGAAGCAACTGCAGACGACGCAACAGCTAAAATCTATTGCTTCGGTTGTCCACCTGAAGCAAAATTTATATTTTTTGCTTCGGTTGTTACCATAACCGTAGCAAAAAAGCGCATCATTAAATAAAAAAAAAATGACAACTTCTTGCTTCTGTTGTGGTTACAACAGAAGCAAGAAATCCACTTTAACAAAAATATACCGTCTTACAAATCACTATAATTCTGGAATACCCAACAATATTATGTATATATTCTGACAAAATAATATAAATAGAACAATACAATACACAAAAGAATATAATATTTCCTTGATAATGTTAATAATCCATACATTTAAGACAACCAACATAATAGAATACAATATAATTCTTTGAAACTATTAATAGTCTGATCTTAATACAACAAGATGGAACACTTACTAGAATAGAAGTTGCACAAAATGAGGTGTATCAACATTTTACATGAAAGAACCAAATAAAAACTAAAAATTCTAACTTACCAACAAAATCACAGGTTCAAGAAGATGAAGATAGTGCACTGTTTACAAAATACAGCTCTCACTATAAACATAATACAAACTGCCTCGATATAGTTCCATCACCTGTACATCACAATCTACATGTCAAAATCATGAGATGATGCATACATACTACAAACAGATCAATTAAACATATAATTTACATTTTCAAATTTTCATTATTATTTTTTTGTTCATTTTTTCTAATTATTTAAAAAGAACAAGCATATTGGTTTAATTTTTTTTTTCTCTATCGACTTCATTTGATAACCTTCCACTCTCATTTGATGTTTTCATATCCCCATTAAATGTACAAATACTAAATTCCATTTTCATCGAACATTTTCTTTCTGTTACATTAATATTAATTTTACATGCACTTGCGTTACTGACATGGCCATAGTACTTACGAAACATAAAATTAAAAGAAACCAGCAAAGATTATTATAGAGGAGAAAGAGAAAAACCAATTTCATAGTAATTTCCTTGTAAGCTTTGTACGAAAGAATCACATTCCATGCAAGAGCCATGAAATTTACACAAGAACCTGCAGGTAATATCACTGGCAATTACCAAGCAACTGCCAATTAAGAAACGATTAGAAATTTGGCAAGTATGTTTAATTATATATTTTTCAAATTTCCGTTACTAAAAAAGAGTACATCTCAAGTTAGAAAACATGGCAAGCATTACAGCTAAGATAACAAGCTATAGACCAAAACAAGCTAACAATCTGAATGTAGCAAATAGTCGATGAATAGTTCTTCACCTTATATGACTACTGTTCAAAAAGGAAAATAGAAAAATTGTAGAACAAGTTGCAATTTCAAACCCAGTTAACATTGCTCCATCTAATAAATTTGAATGTTTGAACTCCATGGTAAATGGACATGCTGCAGCAAATACAACTTACATTTTGCTCCTACAGACCATTAATCATTGAACTGCTTAAACAAGCTATTATGAATTGAACCAACAGTTCATTTGCAACCCTGTCATCTTAATCATTGAAAGCGGTTGACGCAAATCCAACAAAAAGGGCAATGTAGGATGATAAATTAGTTACTTTGTTGACTAGTTGTAGTCAATATATCAACCAATAGAACTATCGTTCCAATTAAATGATTTAAAGACAGTATATCTCTGATAGTTCCATTTATATGAAAAAATCAAAACACTGGAACAAACAATGTTAACAAAGCAATCTAAAATACTAAAGTTACTTCATTTTGTTCAACATAAAAAATTAACATAATCAATCTAAAGGAAAAATTCATTCAACGATACTATGGTAATCATAAAAGTTAGAACCTGCTGTTATGTTCCGAGCCTTGCCTCTTCAATCTGCTGTTGCTACCATTAACCTTCATAATAAACATAGTCTCATTAGGAATGGTTTGTTTCAATGCTTGTATATGTCATATAAGCTCTACTCATTAGCATGCAAAAAGATACTGATTTTAGTCCCCATGTCTAAGTGTTAAATAACTGCTATGCGTTAACTTCATGTCCACATGTGATATGAATAACCTGTATTAGTTTATAACTATAATGTAATAACTATAACATACAAGGGACTGAAATCCGTATAGGTAATATACAAGTCGATAGTCTGATTAGGAACTTCATGTCTAAGTGTTAAATAACTGTATTAGTTTATAACTATAATTATAATACACCAACTATATGGATTTCAGTCCCTATGTGATATGAATATGTGTTACCTATCGGCTTATCGTATCATGTATAAAAAACTTCATAAGTTTCTGCATATCAAACTGGCAGACAAAATCAGCAGAACACCCCAAACTAAAAAAAACAATAGAGATAATATAAATATCCTTACAAGTGAATGCAGGTTTTATATTCGAATAGACTTTTTATAGTAAATGAACCATCATAGCCTTACCATGATAAAAATATAAATATCACGAAGTAATTTGAATTTTGTTTTCCAAAAAATAAAAGGAACGAAAGAATCAACCAGAAACTGTACTGGTTAATTTGAAAATTCCATCCCTCAAAAACCTGAAGTTAAATTTGCGTCTTTATTTAAAAGCCCAATCATTTTCTCTGCGAAGTTCCGCTTCTTCTTCAGCAGTCTAATCATTCTCGGCATTGAAGATCTCACGAACTTTGATGCGGTAGGAAGCTGTGCGTTAACTTTGACGGAGGCATCGTAGAAGCTAGCAAGACCAAACAAGAAGTACCACGATCAGAGGAGAGCGAGAAACCATGTTAATTGGCAGGTAGACGTGAGGAAATCGAATTTTTTTTCCTGCTGACTTCAGGTTTGAGTGAGGAGAAGGTGGCGGCTGTTAAATGGTGTGGTGAACGATGATCTGATTTAGGGTTTGGAAAAAGAAAGGTAGATATTGAGTAGTACAAAATCGAATGGCAGAAAATAAACTATGGTTTTAGAGTGCCAAATTGGTTTATACTTGTTTTAGTTTAAGCATCATCTATGCTACGATGAACGGACATCTTTCGCACATGGGCAGTAGAATATCCGTACTAATCATGATATGTTCTTGATTTCATTTTAAGAATTTTTAAATTTCATTTGTTTTATAAATATTAAATATGAGTATTAATCAGCAAGTACAAAATAATAAATATTACTACTTAATTATTAACTTCTAAGTATAAATTAATTGTTAGTTATTAAACATTAGTCTTAGTAATAAATTGTTAATTATTTAATAGTAACTTTTAATTACTAATTATTAAAAATTATTTATTAAACTTTACATCATATTTATAAATTATAATTATTAGTTTTTATTTATTACTTTTTAATTATAGTTGTATATTTGGCATATTAGTAATTATCAGTTATTAGCATTGGTTATTAACTTTTGATATCACTTATTAAATAGTTTTAAATAGTAAAATAAAAATAATAATTATTAAGTATAAAATATTAAACATTGATAATTGAATATTAACTATTATGTACTAATTATTACTTATTTATTAGTGTTATTAATATTAATTATTTAGTATTAATTATATTTATTAATGATTAAATGTAAATAAGTGTTAGTTGTAATTTACTAATTACTGATAATTGAACAAAACGAACTATTAAATATAAAAACACGTATTGGTTAAAACAACTAGCCTTTAATTGTAGTCATCGTTTCATCAAATATTTTAACAACATATGAGTAAAACAACTTTTATTATAGTAAATCTAAATTTACAACTATTAGGGGAAAAGTTGTCAAAGAAACAATTAGTTGACATTAGTTTTTACAGTTTACAAATTACAAACAAATAATTATTAAAAATGTTTAACTATTAAATATTTATTATTAAATAGAATTCATAGTCTATTTGTTTCAAAATATTAGTTTAAAATAAATAAATATTAAATATAGTTATAAAATACCAAATGTAAATATTACTTCTTAATTATTAATACTTTTTACTAATTATAAATTATTAAAAAAATCTTGGTTATTGATTAACTATTAATTATTTAAAAGTCATTACATAAAATTAAACATTAAATACTAAATATCACTTAATAAACATTAAACTTTATTATTAATTACCGAATACTAGTTTTGAGTGCCGTCAAGTTACAACTAATTAATTATTTAATAGCGTGAATATTAATTTAATAATTATTAAAAGAAATTCTAAAATATTACATAATAAATACTAAATGTTAAGCATTAACTATTAAATATTGATTTTTATTTTTTATTTTTTAATTATTAATTTTTTACCAATTGTTAAATTTTGTTAATTAATTTCAGATGTAATTTATTAATTATTAATAATTAACTATAATAAAATATTAAATATAAAAAATAATTATGAGGTATTTATAATAATTATAAATTGTTTATTAATAATCATCAATTATAATAAATTACAAATGATGATATTTGTATGTTATTTTTTATTATAATTGATATGTGATTTTGCTTTGATTAAAATAAATTTCAATTGCTTCGGTGCAATTGCATAGGAACCGATGCAAATAACACTATTTGCTTCGGTGCATTTGCTTATTTCCTAAAGAACCGTAGCAAATAGCACTATCTGCTTCAGTTATAAGGACAACCGAAGTAAGTAATACTATTTGCTTCGATGTATTTGCTTCAATTGTTAAAGCAACCGAAGCAAATGACACTATTTGCTTCGGTCGTGAGCATAACCGAAACAAATAACACTATTTTCTTCAGTGCATTTGCTTCAGTTGCGTTAATAGCCGAAGCAATAGGTACTATTTGCTTCGGTTTTGAGCATAACTGAAGCAAATGTGGCGAGGCAACAAACATATTTTGTACTAGTGTTAGGTTAATTTGAGAACACTTAACCATTTTAACATGTTGATTAGGAAACCCTAGTAATGGGGACCCATTTCAGCAGTAACCCACATAAATGTATCAAGGTACCCTGAACTAGGTAGGGTGGGGTACGATTACTGGGCTGATTATAAGCGGTCAAAACAACGGCGGGTGGTGTATCAGTGTAGGTTCCGATGGAGTGCGGGCGTGCACGTACTCCGGAGTGGAAAAAGCAGGCACTGGGCATTGGTAGTTATGCACTGTGCATCTTGAATTGTGTCAGGTTGCCACTATAGGATTTGATACACTCTATGGTGGGACAAGCACATGTATCTACAATCAAGCGAGGCCGAATGACTCAAGTGGTAAACGTATACGAGAAGGAGCCGATCGATAAAGGGTATCATTTATCTTGAATACATGGTGCTAGTTGAAACACTTGTAAGTGGGTGTAGAGAAATAATAATGAGTGCGATAGCATATTCAGTCTTATTATCTTATTTCTAGGGTGCTGTCCTAGATTCAGTTTATTCATGTCATAATCCTTTTTCCTGTTTACATGCTAAATAATCACTGGACTTACCAGACTCGTGTCTTACCCATTTTCTTTCATCTTCTTTTCTTCCGTCCCCCCCCAATCCAGGTCCGCAGGGAGGGAATACTTCAGCTTAGTTTGGACCATTTCCAACTTGAAGAGAGTAGATGTATTGCTTGGATTTTCTTTCCTTGGGCTATGGCTCTGGGTACACTATTATTGGGGATTTACGCTACCTTATTGTTATTTCATGCTTCTTTATGTTTTAATCAAGAAAGAGATTTTGTTGTAATAATTTGGAAGTTGGTTTGAGATAGTTGTTGTAATGTTTTAACTGGACCACGTACTTGTGAAATAAATTTAGTTTTTCCGCTGTTCATATGTCTGTCTTGTAAATTATCTGTATCTTTTGCCTATAATGCTCCACCGAAGTTAAGGCATTCCCTTGGTGAGTGACCTTAACAGAGGTGGGGTGTTTCACTTTGCACATGTGCACAATGTTTGCAAAAATTGGATGCACACGTGATGGATGTATATTATGCGAGGGATTATATATTTAATCCCTATCCATCTGGTATCAGATTTCAGGGACGAAATCCTTTTGTATAACATGATGTATGGTAATGTATATATTTAATGTCTTACTCGTATTAATTTTCCACAATTGGATAATGCTCTTTTCTTTCCCCTTTTGTATATAAGTTAGGCTAAGTTGCGAGCCTAACATTCTATGCGAATTTTGCGAACGTATGACGGGGGTAACGTCGGGAAAAACTTTAAATTTCAAATTATTGGCGATAGTTTGGCCCATAATCATATAAATGATTAGTGGCATAAATTGGTATAGTTTATATACCTAAAAATTATGAACATGATTTAATGCGTAAATGGGGCATGACTTAAATGGCAATAATAGTGGATAATTTACATATAAATATGAAGGGTAAATATGTAAATTAAGTAAAAGACGAATATGCCTAACCCGAGGTTAGATTGAATTACGGTGTAAGACTGCCAGGAACCACCCGACACATCCAGAAACTGTAACAATATAGATCTAATGTGAGAGGTTAGCGCATCAAGCCCAAAAGAACCCGAGGTTTGATTGAGTTGCGGTGCAAGGCTGCCCGGAACCGATTGACACATCCCGCGACCGCAACAATATATATCTAATGTGATTGGTTGGTGCTTTAATAAATGAATTAAAGCTAAGACAGGAATAGTAGGGTTAAGTTAGTTAATGCAACACTTAACCAATACAACATGTTAACTAAACTGATGGGTGGGGTAAGGTTAATTTGAGAACACTTCATTATTTTAACATGTTGATTAGGAAACCCTAGTAACGGGGACCCATTTCAGCAGTAACCCACATAGATGTATCATGGTACCGTAAACTAGGCAGGGTAGGGCACGATTACTGGGCTGATTATAAGCGGTCAAAATAATGGCGGGTGGTGCGTCAGTGTAGGTTCCGACGGAGTGCGAGCGTGCACGTACTCCGGAGTGGAAAAAGCAGGCACTGGGCATCAGTAGTTATACATTGTGCATCTTGAATTGTGTCGGGCTGCCACCATAGGATTTGATACACCCCATGGTGGGACCAGCACAGGTATCTACAATCAAGCGGGGCCAAATTACATAAGTGGTAAACGTATACGAGTAGGAGCCGATCGATAAAGGGGATCATTTATCTTGAACACATGGTGCTAGTTGAAACACTTGTAAGTGGGTGCAGAGAAATAGTAATGAGTGTGATAGCATATTTAGTCTTATTATCTTATTTCTAGGGTGCTGTCCTAGATTCAGTTTATTCATGTCATAATCCTTTTTCCTATTTACATGCTAAATAATCACTGGACTTACCAGACTCATGTCTGACCCATTTTTTTCCGTCTTCTTTTCTTCCTTTTCCCCCTTAGGTCCACAGGGAGGGAATACTTCAACCTAGTTTGGACCATTTCCAGGTTGAAGAGAGTAGATGTATTGCTTGGATTTTCTTTCCTTGGGCTATGGATTTGGATGCACTCTTATTGGGGATTTATGCTACGTTATTGATGTTTCATGCTTCTTTATGTTTTAATCAAGACAGAGATTTTGTTGTAATAATTTGGAAGTTGGTTTGAGGCAGTTGTTGTAATGTTTTAACTGAACCACGTACTTGTGAAATAAATTTAGTTTTTCCGCTGTTCATATGTTTGTCTTGTAAATTATCTGTATCTTTTACCTATAATGCTCCACCGAAATTAAGGCATTCCCTTGGTGAGTGACCTTAACGGAGGTGGGGTGTTTCACCTGGTATCAGAGCTGATTGTTGCCAGATCAGATAAAAAAAAATTGGAAACTAATTTTCAAAAAAAGTTCAAAGAAGCATTTTCAAGAAAAAGTGTTGTTTTAAAGGGCGTAATTCCCCCAAATCCATATGCACTATCTTTCTATCCTTTCTTTTGAATCTTTTCTTTTTCGTTTCAGCATGTCTGGGGATCTTAACCTTCCAGAGGGCGTACTGATACCTGGTTGGTTCAGAAGGTACCTAGAGGCTAGGGCTAATGATCCAGGCCCAGCAGACGTTCCTCGTCCCCCGGTTGCAGCTGTTCCTCCTCCTCCTCCTTCTCGTGCAAATTCTTTCTCCAAGATATGTAGATATTTTCAAGCCGTGGGTGGAAAGAACTTTAATGGGACTGAGTCATTCGTAGAAGCAAGAAACTGGCTCAAAGAAACTGAGGACTTGTTTGTTATCTTCGAATTGGACGATAGGCAGAAGATACAGTTGGCCGTGTGGTTGCTTAAAGACGAAGCCTCTTATTGGTGGGAAGTTGCTAATGCTGAGAGACCAGTTGAAACTTGGGAGGATTTCAGAGTAAGGTTTGAAATGAAATTCCTCTCACAAGTTGAACGAAGCCTACAGATGGAGAAATTCTTAGCTCTCAAACATGGAAGTATGTCGGTTAAGGAATACGTCAACCAATTCAACCAGCTGGCTAGATTCGGACTGGAGTTAGTGAACACTCCCCATAAGAAGGCTCTCCGTTTTGTTAAAAGGTTGAATGAGCTAATGCACAGCCTAGCTATGTCCCATATATCTATGGGTGCGACTTATGAGAGACTGGTGGACATGGCACTATTACAGGAGGAAGACAAGGATGGTAAGAAAGAGGCAAAGGTGGAAGTACCTCAAGATAAGAAAGTAGAGGGATCGCAGAATAAGAAGACAGATTCAAAGAAGGGCGGGAAGAACAACAAACCCCGTGACAAGTGGAAGTGTAATTTTTGTGGCATTCCTGGACATCTGATTAAGGACTGCAGAAATAAAAAGAGGAAGATGGGTGGTTGTTTTCACTGCGGTGAGACAGGACACATGGCTAAGGACAGCCCAAGAAAGCAAGGGCAAGGGCAGAGGATTGGATCTACTTCTGGAGGGTAGGTTCACGCTCTCATAGTACTCCGCAAGAACGAGGTATAAATATTTCTGTTGATAGTTTAGTTTATCATTTTGATCATCCTGTTCGTACACTCTTTGATTCTGGCACATCGCACTCTTTTATATCTACTTCTTTAGTTGAATCTCTGCACCTAGGCACCAGTATAGTAGAGGATCCTTGGTTGTTTCAAATCAAATTTGGGGCTTGGCTTATTTGTCAATGATTTGTTTGGATTTGGAAATTTCTATATTAAGCGTTAAGTTTAGATGTAATGCCTATGTTTTGGGCTTCACGGGCTATAGATTGATTCTAGGAATGGATTGGTTATCCAGTAATGGTGCCATCCTCGATTGTGAAAAGAGAGTGGTTAGACTTATGACTCGCCTTGGTAACACTCTCAAATTCTCTTGTAACCCCATGCATTCTGTTATGCTTAGCTACCTAGAATCTCTTGATGCGTCTGTTGAAAACTTGCAGTCTGTTAGAATAGTCCGTGAATACTCAGATGTATTTGAAGAAGTGGAGGGCTTACCTCCGAAGCGGGAGATAGACTTCCGCATATACCTAGTTGATAATGCAAAACCCGTAGCTCTACCCGTTAGACACATGGCTCCAAGGGAGAGGAAAGAGCTCAGCAAGCAAGTTAAAGAGCTGCTCGAAAAAGGGTTCATAAGGCGAAGTATTTTTGAATGGGGTGCTCCAGTAGTATTCACAACCAAAACGGATGGTTCACTTCGCCTATGCGTTGACTATAGGGAGCTAAACAAGCTAACCAAGAAAAATAGGCACCCACTTCCAAGAATAGACGACTTGTTTGATCAGCTTGTAGGTGCATCAGTTTTCTCCCAACTAGATCTGGCTACCGGGTTTCATTAGCTAAGAGTGGCTAAAGACAGCATTGATAAGACCGCGTTTAGAACCCCGGATGGTTTCTTCGAATGGCTTGTCATGCCTTTCGTCTTGACAAACACACTCGCTTATTTTGTTGACTTGATGAGCAGGGTGTTCAGGGAGTTCCTTAATAAGTTTGTGGTGATCTTCGTAGACGACATTTTGATTTTCTCGAAGAATGAAGAAGAGCACGCTTTGCATTTAAGGGAAGTCAAGGATACTCTTCGTTCACATCAGCTGAAAGCCAAATTCTCCAAATGTCATTTTTGGAGAGAAGAAGTAAGGTTTCATGGACATGTGGTGTCCAAAGAGGGGATAACTGTGGACCCCGCAAAAGTAGTTGCGGTGCAAGATTGGAAGGTTCCACGGAATGCAACCGAAGTCCTAAGCTTTCTCGGGCTAGCGGGCTTTTACCGAAACTTCATTAAAGACTTTGCAAAAATCTCAGCCCCACTCACAAGATTGACAAAGAAGAACCTAACTTTCGTTTGGGATTTGGATTGCGATATTTCTTTCCAACGTTTGAAAAGGGCTCTAACAACAGCCCCAGTTCTAACATTGCCTGATGGGAGCAAAATGTTTACCGTATACACAGACGCATGCGGTACAGGATTAGGCGCTGTCTTGATGCAAGAAGGCAAGGTAGTTTGTTATGGGGGAAGGCAATTGAAGGTACATGAGAAGAAATACCCAACTCATGATTTGGAGATAGCTGCCATTGTTTTCGCTCTTAAGTCATGGCATCATTATCTGCTAGAAGAAAGGTTTGAATTGTTTACTGACCATAAATCGTTAAAGTATCTTTTCTCACAGAAAAATCTTAACTTAAGACAACAAAGGTGGATGGAATTTCTGGGCTCATATGATTTTGAGATTTCCTATACCCCTGGCAAGGGCAATGTAGTTGCAGACGCCTTGAGTAAAAAGAAGCTGACCTTAAATCCTCTCTTTGTAGAAAGGCAAAACTTGGAGTACATAGAAAACTTTGACTTTAGGCCCTCCTCTGAATTTGTACCTGGTCTGTTAGAATCGCTAGAGGTGCGGCCTACTCTTTTGGTCTCAATAGGAACCGCGCAATGAGAAGACCCTCAGCTAGTTGATACGATGGATAAGCTAATTAGGGGTGAGACTTCTAGTCACCTCAATAGATACTCCATCGATGATAAGAGTCGGTTGAGACGGGATGGAAGACTATGCATCCCACAAGCAAGGGGTTTGGTGAAGACGGTTCTCGAAGAAGCACACCATTCTAAGCTGACCATACACCAAGGTAGAGACAAGATGTATAAAGACATAAAAGGGGTTTCTTTTGGAATGGCATAAAGAGGGATGTAGCTGAGTTCGTTGCTAAGTGCTTGATATGCCAGCAAGTTAAAGCGGAGCAGAAGAAGCCTGGTGGTCTGCTTCATCCTCTTGAGGTCCCACAGTTGAAATGGGATAGCATTTCGATGGACTTTGTTGATGGGTTGCCTAGGTCAAGAAGGGGCAATACCGGTATTTGGGTAATAGTGGACATGCTCACTAAAAGCACTAACTTTATACCTGTTAAGAGTATAAGGATTGCCTCGTCCTTAGAATCCATTTATCTTAAAGAGATAGTTCGACTCCATGGGATACCCTCCAGCATAGTGAGTGATCGAGATCCTATCTTTACGAGCGAGTTTTGGAAGAGTTTGCAAGAGGCTGTAGGCACACAACTATGCATAAGCACGGCCTATCACCCCCAAACCGATGGTCAGACGGAAAGGGTGAACAGAGTATTAGAATACCTCTTGAGATTATGCATTCTTGACTTTAGAGGAACATGGGAGGATCATCTTCCTTTGGTGGAATTCGCTTACAACACTAGCTACCAAGCCACCATAGGCATGGCACCCTTCGAGGCTTTTTATGGAAGACCATGCCGATCAACAACTTGGTGGGAGTCTACAGACAAGCTCGTACTTGGGCCATACATGATTAGAGAAACTTCAGAAAAGGTGGACTTGATAAGAAGACGGATGAAGACTGCACAAGATAGACAGAAGTCCCACGCAGACAAAAGAAGGACCGACCTTGAGTTTGAGGTTGGAGATAGGGTGTTCCTTAAAGTATCTCCTTTGAGGAATGTCATTCGCTTTGGGTCCATAGGAAAGTTGGCACCAATATTTGTAGGACCATTTCCTATCATTGAAAGGGTTGGGACGATGGCTTACAGAGTAGAGCTACCCGAAAGACTAGATGGAGTTCATAATGTTTTTCATATTTCTCAACTACGAAAGTGCTTACATGTGTCTATGGAAGTTGTGGAGCCAAGTGTAATGACCCGGGGTTTTGACGACTTTGGTTATCACCATAAACTCACTGATAACTAACCAAACATCGAAAAATACCGGTCATTAATGAAAGAAATTAGAGGGTGAGGATAGATAAGATAGAAACTTAGAATAGAAAAAGAAGAAGAACACAACATCAGAGTAACACGAATCTCACAGCGGAACGAATAAATATATTTCATAACATAACTTTGAAATATATATTTGTATTTGAATATACATCATTACCAAAGTACAGCACTTACAACATAGCAGAAATAACTATAGCTATATAATCCTGAAGCCTCCTGCTCCAAGCTCTTCCAGTATCTATAAATCCTGACTACTTGACTGTCCGTACAAAATTGGGCACCCAAGATTTTAGGGAAAAAAAAACAAAATAAACTCCGGGTCAGTCATGGGACCGGTATGAGTAAAACAATTTAAAACCTTTTGAACAAGTAAACGATATCTCATAAGACCACGCCGTATAACGGAATGGGTTTTCCCTTATGAGAATCCAAAATATCTTTATATCAAAAACCTTTTGATATTATAATATTGTCTATCAACCACAATATAATAACAATCTAGCAGAAACGCTTTCATCTCACGTTCTACATATATAGTGTATAATCAAAACCGCAAGCACGTATTTGGTAATGGATTTCCAACTATGATAAGGTATGGAACCACCTCTCGCTAGTGTACCTCTAGAAAGGAATACACTGGATTCAACAAGAACATCTTGCAACCCGGCCACACATGACCGACCACTCATTTCGCTTGAGTGTATCGAATGTATATCACCAACGGTTGGGATCAGCAACCGTTTCCTGAATGGGACAACATCAACAATAGATTTTTAGAAGTAAATGAAACTCTAGATCAGGTGATTATACACCCTACTTCGGTGCGACCGACTTAGCCATGCTGCCTGCCCGATTTCTGTCATTTAACGGTTGATGAGGCTTGAGGTTACGCTTCATCATCACATCAGATTCACTTCGAATGCCACATCGTCAAATCCATCAAATCACCGATTGACGTCCTCAACCATATATTATGTGTAAGCTAAAAGAGGTTTCCTTCTCCGCTTCCACTCTTGGTACGGATGGAGAAATCAATATACGTGATCGTCTCGAAATACTCTGTCAGACATCCGTCCATACAAGTCATCCAGGAACAGGATGAACCGAAGGCACTATTATGTAAACAGGATAGCCCTTGCATAACTCCGTCTTCAATTTTCTTTGGCATATATGATTCGCAACGCTTATGCGAATACAGAGTGGTTCTTTGGATAATAATCCAACCGGTCTCTCCATATTAACAACGTTAAAATGGTCAAAACTTCGATAGTCTGTGATTTAACCATCAAAGAAAAACAGGTGTGCAAACAACGATATTATTTCCAAAGGGAAATTATATCTATCAAACATCATTTAACATTCATCTCCTTAGTTCATTTTTCATCTCCTGTTTCCCTATATTCAACATTTCTTATTTTCTAAATTTAGAAAATATATGTTATTACCATTGGAAAACATTTCCATTGCTTGTTTTCTATATCAGAAAACATTTCTGGTTCTTAGTTGGAAAACATTTCCAAAACTCCTTCATTGGACTTAGACAGATGTTTAAACAAACCATCGCAATGCCAACTCAAACCACTATACTTATTTACTAAATTCACTTAACCACTTTCACTCTCGAACCTTAACCATTCCTTAGTTAAAAATGAAGTCAATCAAGTTGGGGTAATACTACCTCTCAGACCTTAACTGAACAACGTTTCTAACCTTGAAATAGACAAAGTTCACCTTTTAAATTCTTTAACAAACTTCCTTATGTAATTCTCTTTCGAATCATCTCTATTTGATAATTCTTTCCTTCGAATAAGGTATATTCGATAACTCTATTCAATTTACTCTATTGGACTAACGCTATTGGATTAACTCTATTTGATTTAACTCTAGTCGATAACTCCTTTAACTCTATTCGAATAAACCAAATTCGATTAACTCCTTTAATTCCAATCGAATAAACTATATTCGATTTGTTCCTTTAACTCCATTTAACTCTATTCGAATACTAATATTCGATAACTCTATTTAACTCTTATTCGAATAACTAATATTCGATAACTCCTTTAATTCCATTCGAATAAACTATATTCGATTAACTCAATTGATTCTATTCGAATAAACTATATTCGATCAACTCCTTTATTTTAACTCTAATCAATTTACTCCATCGAATAACTAAATTCGATAACTCCTTCGAATAACCTATATTCTATAACTCACTTCGATTTAACAAATCGATAACTCTTTTCGATTAAACTATAATCGATAACTCCTTCGATTAACTAATAATCGATAACTCCTTTCGATTAACTTTATTCAAATAAACTAATATTCGATAAAATCCATTTGAATAACTCTAGTTCGATTTAACTCTATCGATTTACTCTAACTGATTAACTCTAACTGGTTTAACTCTAACTGGTTAACTCTATTTGACTAACTCTAACTGGTTTAACTCTAACTGGTTAACTCTATTTTATTAACTCTAACTGGTTATCTCTATTTGATTAACTCTAACTGATTAACTCTAACACATACTCTATTCGATTAACTCATTTCGATTAACTCTATTTTATATTTGTAAATGGTTTACACATATATCCCTTTCATCTCTATTTTAACATATTTATTCCCTATAAATATTTTGCTTTTCAATTCTATTTTTAACATATTTATTCCCCATAAATATTTCCTTTCAATTCTATTTGTACATGACTTACAAATATTTCCTTTTCGATTCTATTTATTCTAACAAATAAATATTTCCTTTTATTCTATTCTATTTATTCTAACAAATAAATATTTCCTTTATTATAACTTATCCTTCGATTTTATAATTATTTTCTTTTATCAAAATCCTTTTCCTTTTCTATATAAAATCCATCGATTTTATATAAATAATTCATTTTCAAAATACACTTTGAAAATCCCTTTTCCCACGTCCAGTATTTCTTATGGTATTTAACATACCATATAACAACGATAAATATCGTCCAAACACACCCAATCAACAATAGATTATATATCACATCATATATCACAATATATGAATCACAGTAAAATAAATGTTGAGGAATCCAGTTGGATTCCTCCAACCTGTTTCCCTGCATCACAGATGTTAAACAATATAGATAACATCACTTTCAGTTCCATATGATATATTCTGTCAAACAGAATCAATATATAAATTCACTAACTAACTAGCAGTTCAATCAAACAGTCAACACACAGTCAATTAGCCAATATTTAATAGTTCTAAAAATACAACATGAAATTACGAACTGTTCAGAGTTAGTGAGATTTACTCACATTGGCAGTTCATCGTTAAAGAACGATAAACTGTTGTTTGATTTGAATCAAATAATTTATTTTGCCATAAATTCAAACGAGCTCAAATCCACTCCCAGTCAGTTTCATTGTGGAGTGCTCGTCCATACGATCCTAACGGATCCAACCGTTCGAAATTCTGATTAAGTAGGATAAAGTTATGAACATTTTACTCAATACACAAATAATTATAGAATTTAACTTGGATTAAAATACTTTTGGGCCTGACCCCATTTAACTCCGACCCATGAACCAATTAAATACCCACGACCCGCTTCATACTCTTCTCCCCCAAATCACTTGCCGTGACCTGTTTCTCCTAAACCCACGTTGACCAATATTTGACCCTCCCTACCACCTCCTCCGGTCGTCAATCTTTGGCGCCACCTCTGCCATCGGACTCAGCACCAAAATCTCCACCCAACCATCACCATTTCTTCTAACTCGCACCCATCCTCCCTAAACCCGCCTGTCATCCATTCGTGAACTACCCGGACGTCATCGACACCCCTGATCACCGAACACCACAAAACTCTGGCCGACGAACTCCATCTCACTCACAAACCCACATTTGATACTCAAACCAAGACCGATGCTCCTTACAACCCAACTTATCGAACCCTAGAACCTCGGTTACAACTGTGGAACTCCAGAATAGAATCACGTTCAACAAAATATACACTACCGTGAACAGCTCAATCTCAGGAGCGTGACAATATATGTTTCCAGATTTATAAATACTTACCTCGTTTGATTTTGATTTTAGAAGGTGAATATGTTTTACTGGGAGGAAGAAATATCAGTGGCGGCTTAGAATTTGTATATATACAGGGATGAAAAAATGTTGTGTGGCCCTAAAGGTGAAGGTGTGGCTTGGTTGTGATCATAGAATTAGTTAGGATATTTTATTATTAATCTTTTAATATTTTATTTTAATCCTTTATATTCGTTTATGACTTCTAAAAATCCGTGTGATCACACACGATACCTAAAAATCACGAAACTGAACATGCAGCTAGAGTTCGACATTATGGTCCCAACGAAACTGGTTTCGTCGAATTCTGACTCCGTATGCTCACACAGCGTATTTTTAACCGTCGAAATACTGACTGTTTTTCACTCTAAAAATCCGTACGGCCACACAGTGACTCTAAAAATCATGGAACTGGAAATCTAACAACTATTTGACATTGCGGATCCAACAAAATTAGTTTCGTCGAATTCCGACTTCGTTTGCAAAAGTGGCTATTTTTAAAGCCCTAAATAACCCATTTAAATATATAAATATATTTAAATATAATTAAATTAAATATTTATAAATAAATATTATCGTATATATTCACAGTGGAATACCATACAGCTCTAGAATACTCCTATATGCATTTCTGACTTGATATTCACTTCTGGGTCAACCCGATATTCGATTTATATTGAAATTCCTTTTTAAAAAAATAAATAATTCCTTTATAAATTATAAAGGTATTCCACAGCGACTTTTCTAAAATTTGATTTGGACGTAAATCAAAATCTACACAAAGAAATCCCAATTTTTCTCTTCCACTAGAAAGATATACTCCACCAGCTCCACATGTTTCTTGTTTCACAGAAATCCGGCTTAAAACGAATCCTGTACATTCAGTTAAAGTTCAAATCGCCAAATTACGAACTGCAGCGCCATTTCAAGCTCGATTTTAATTATATTATAACTCTACGTTCATACTGTCGTTTATATAATATATTCGTTATTCAAATTAAATTCCAAGCTGAATTAAATATCACAGATGATCCAGTTCACACCAAATCGCCATTTCAGCCAATTCTGATTATTCAGAATTATATGTATTATTTAATTTATTATTTTAATTAAATATTCACCATTATTTAATTAAACCACCATTTAATTCACTATATCACTATTTATATAATTAAATTAATTAATTATAATACCTCTGCCAATGCGGGTCATTACATTCTTCCCTACTTAAAATAATTTCGTCCTCGAAATTGCTAAAAGGTAGAGGACGACCCTTTCGACTGGTTAGAACATATTTGTTCACTTCTTAACTTCAGTTTCAACTGAACCAATTTAATTTCAATTAAATTATTAATTAATTCTTATCAACGAAAATTTTCAAAAATATTGAAAATTTTCTAACGCCTTAACTTTTCGAAAAAATTTCGCCAGCACCTCCTTTGTACTGGTCAATATCTCAAACTCCAACTTGCCTCTCTGGGCCATCTCCATCCCAAAAGAAAATCAAACAGCCAAGCGGCTTGCCAATTTGGCTCATAAATCTCATGCTTATATCGAATATAAACTTGTACCTTTTTGTCGGGCATACCAACTCTACCACTTCCACCTGCTGTCAATTCAGCGGATACAAGGGTCATCCCAATCAAATTCCAATCTGCTTTTATCCACATCCCAACCATTCATTTATATCCGAGCCAAATATCATTTCAACTCGAGTTTCTTCTCGATTCCCGACTCTTAACTTGATTGTCACATTACACTTCAAATTTGAATCTCACAATCCAATTTGTCTTAATATCATTCTAATTCAATCTCAGTTACCACTTTACTGGCTTTACTTTAATTCAATTTTGCTTTCACAAATTTCTGTTAAATTTGTTTTTAATTCAAACAGTCTTTCCCTGGGAATTTTCAAATAGTTTACTCTTTTCAAAAATCAAAATTTCCTTTTGAACATGTCACTGAGCCCTTAATTAATATTCCATTAGTTAAATCACTTCTCTATTTCTTTATCAATATTTGTTAACCAAATATTTTCAATAACCATATTGGCCTTTTATGTTATTTGGAAAACATTTCCGAATATCGCCTTCCTTTATTTTCTAAACTTTAGAAAATATATGCTATTTATAACTGGAAAATATTCCAATTACTTATCTCTTTTTCGATCTCGTTTATTTCTATACTTAGGAAATATTCTTTATTATATTTCCAAGCTTACACTTATTTGGGTTAAAACGGATGTTGTGTAAAACATCGTTACGACAACCCAAATACTATATTCAACTAACTCTTATTCAACATTGATCTTCGAGCCTGAAATCTTACTATATATTTGTTAATAATGAAATCAATCAAGTTGGGGTATAACTACCTCTCAGACCTTGACTGAATAACATTTATAACGTCAAAACAGATATGACTACTTACTCGAATAATCAATACCATACAACTACTTATTCACTTTTAAATACGTATACGCTTCCTCTTTCTATTCTTAGTCATCTTTTTGGATTTTACTATTCTATTTCTAAGTTCGTTTCCTTATCGACTTCTATATATATATCGATACGTTGTTTTCTAGCTATCAAATTATCTTAAAAATATTCTAACTCCTTAAATTCCCGGAAAAATTCGCCATAACCTCCTTTGTACTAGGAGCATCGAGATATTTCAAATAGTCTCCCAAGGCCCTCACCAATCCAAAAGAAAAAGAAAAAGCCAAGCTGCTAGCCGATACGGCCCATAAAATCTCATATATGAATTAAATACATACCTTTTCGTCGAGCAATCTATTTATATACCTTCATACCTTATCCATACCTATCTCATGTATATTTATACCTGCCCAATCTATTTTAACTATACCTGATCGTTTTAACTCAATTCGTTAATTAATTTGTTAATTAACTCTTTAATCTATTTCAATTTTATATTTGAACATGACATGTTCAAATATATTTTAACTTGCTTATTAACTAATTTGAATCCAAATTTCAAATTTAAGTTCTATATTCGATTTCGAATATCCATTAACAAATCCAATTCACCTTTCAAAGTTCAACTTCAAATTCAAAACTCGATTAACTAATTCCTCTTCGACTTAGTTAATTCTATTCAAATTCTATATATCAAATTCTATATTATAAATCCCATTCTGAAATTCAACACAACTTGTCTTTCCCAAAACAAATTCAAAACAGTATCTCTGGTAGTAATTCGTCACTTACAACTCGAAAATGAATACTGATGATGCAGCTGTCATCATCGGAATCTATTTTCCAGCGATCGAAGTAAGTTCAATACTATAAAACCATTTCTAAACATTTCCACTTTGAAATTCAATTCAAAATATAATTCACACTGCTTGTAAAACAATATAAAATATCCCAGGATCTTAAATTTTCCTTATTTTTAATCCAAATCCATTTACAAACACTTATCTAATTTTCCAGAATTTTAATTCAATTTCTGGTTTAAAATTTCAGATTTAACTCATCTGATTTCACGTATTTCACTTATATGAATTCTGATTGGTTATTTACATAACCATTTAATTTATAATCTTACTCGATTATAATAACAACCAATATATCCAATATATTAAAATTTTGATATATATATATATCTTCTCTATATCAAGATATACCTTGGGTAAACTTATTTTAATTTACGCTCTTTTCAAAACATATCGTGTCGACCCATCGTATTCGAGTGTTTATAAACTCCTACCGATACAGTGGATCAAACTGATCGACCAGAACCCATAAACAACTCAACCAATAAATCTCCACAATATAAAACGATTTTTATATGAATAACAAATATGATCACTCGTAAATATACACTCAACTCAATCTAGGGTATTACTAACCCTATCTCTACCGAGTCACGCCACAAAGCCAAGGTAATCAATTAACCTTCTGCTCTGATACCAACTGTAATGACCCGGGGTTTTGACGACTTTGGTTATCACCATAAACTCACTGATGACTAACCAAACATCGAAAAATACTGGTCATTAATGAAAGAAACTAGAGGGTGAGGATAGATAAGATAGAAACTTAGAATAGAAGAAGAAGAAGAACACAACATCAGAGTAACACGAATCTGACAGCGGAACGAATAAATATATTTCATAACATAACTTTGAAATATACATTTGTATTTGAATATACATCATTACCAAAGTACAACACTTACAACATAGCGGAAATAACTATAGCTATATGATCCTGAAGCCTTCTGCTCCAAGCTCTTCTAGTATCTGTAAATCCTGACTACTTGACTGCCCGTACAAAATTAGGCACCCAAGAGTTTAGGGAAAACAAAACAAAATAAACTCCGGGTCAGTCATGGGACTGGTATGAGTAAAACAATTTAAAATGTTTTGAACAAGTAAACGATATCTCATAAGACCATGCCGTATAACGGAACGGGTTTTCCCTTATGAGAATCCAAAATATCTTTGTACCAAAAACCTTTTGATATTATAATAATGTCTATCAACCACAATATAACAATAATCTAGCAGAAACGCTTTCATCTCACGTTCTACATATATAGTGTACAATAAAAACCGCAAGCACGTATTTGGTAATGGATTTCCAACTATGATAAGGTATGGAACCACCTCTCGCTAGTGTACCTCTAGAAAGGAATACATTGGATTCAACAAGAACATCTTGCAACCCGGCCACACATGACCGACCACTCATTTCGCTTGAGTGTATCGAATGTATATCACCAACGGTTGGGATCATCAACCATTTCCCGAACGGGACAGCATCAACAATAGATTTTTAGAAGTAAATGAAACTCTAGATCAGGTGATTATACACCCTACTTCGGTGCGACCGACTTAGCCATGCTGCCTGCCCAATTTCTGTCATTTAACGGTTGATGAGGCTTGAGGTTACGCTTCATCATCACATTAGATTCACTTCGAATGCCACATCTTCAAATCTATCAAATCACCGATTGACGTCCTTAACCATACATTATGTGTTAGCTAAAAGAGGTTTACTTCTCCGCTTCCACTCTTGGTATGGTTGGAGAAATCAATATACGTGATCGTCTCCAAATACTCTGTCAGACATCCGTCCATACAAGTCATCCAGGAATAGGATGAACCAAAGGCACTATTCTATAAACAGGATAGCCCTTGCATAACTCCGTCTTCAATTTTCTTTGGAATATATGATTCGCAACGCTTATGCCAATACAGAGTGGTTCTTTGGATAATAATCCAACCGGTCTCTCCATATTAACAACGTTAAAATGGTCCAAACTTCGATAGTCTGTGATTTAACCGTCAAAGAAAAACAGGTGTGCAAACAACGATATTATTTCCAAAGGGAAATTATATCGATCAAACATCATTTAACATTCATCTCCTTAGTTCATTTTTCATCTCCTGTTTCACTATATTCAACATTTCTTATTTTCTAAATTTAGAAAATATATGTTATTACCATTGGAAAACATTTCTATTGCTTGTTTTCTATATCAGAAAACATTTCTGGTTCTTAGTTGGAAAACATTCCCAAAACTCCTTCATTGGACTTAGACAGATGTTTAAACAAACCATCGCGATGCCAACTCAAACCACTATACTTATTTACTAAATTCACGTAACCACTTTCACTCTCGAACCTTAACCATTCCTTAGTTAAAGATGAAGTCAATCAAGTTGGGGTAATACTACCTCTCAGACCTTAACTGAACAACGTTTCTAACCTTGAAATAGACAAAGTTCACCTTTTAAATTCTTTAAAAAACTTCCTTATGTAATTCTCTTTCGAATCATCTCTATTTGATAATTCTTTCCTTCGAATAAGGTATATTCGATAACTCTATTCAATTTACTCTATTGGACTAACGCTATTGGATTAACTCTATTTGATTTAACTCTAGTCGATAACTCCTTTAACTCTATTCGAATAAACCAAATTCGATTAACTCCTTTAATTCCAATCGAATAAACTATATTCGATTTGTTCCTTTAACTCCATTTAACTCTATTCGAATACTAATATTCGATAACTCTATTTAACTCTTATTCGAATAACTAATATTCGATAACTCCTTTAATTCCATTCGAATAAACTATATTCGATTAACTCAATTGATTCTATTCGAATAAACTATATTCGATCAACTCCTTTATTTTAACTCTAATCAATTTACTCCATCGAATAACTAAATTCAATAACTCCTTCGAATAACCAATATTCTATAACTCAGTTCGATTTAACAAATCGATAACTCTTTTCGATTAAACTATAATCGATAACTCCTTCGATTAACTAATAATCGATAACTCCTTTCGATTAACTCTATTCAAATAAACTAATATTCGATAAAATCCATTTGAATAACTCTAGTTCGATTTAACTCTATCGATTTACTCTAACTGATTAACTCTAACTAGTTTAACTCTAACTGGTTAACTCTATTTGACTAACTCTAACTGGTTAACTCTATTTTTTGAACTCTAACTGGTTAACTCTATTTGATTAACTCTAACTGATTAACTCTAACACATACTCTATTCGATTAACTCTAATCGAACAACTAATATTCGATTAACTCATTTCGATTAACTCTATTTTATATTTGTAAATGGTTTACACATATATCCCTTTCATCTCTATTTTAACATATTTATTCCCCATAAATATTTTGCTTTTCAATTCTATTTTTAACATATTTATTCCCCATAAATATTTCCTTTCAATTCTATTTGTACATGACTTACAAATATTTCCTTTTCGATTCTATTTATTCTAACAAATAAATATTTCCTTTTATTCTATTCTATTTATTCTAACAAATAAATATTTCCTTTATTATAACTTATCCTTCGATTTTATAATTATTTTCTTTTATAAGGAGATATAAAATCCATCGATTTTATATAAATAATTCATTTTCAAAATACACTTTGAAAATCCCCTTTCCCACGTCCAGTATTTCTTATGGTATTTAACATACCATATAACAACGATAAATATCGTCCAAACACACCCAATCAACAATAGATTATATATCACATCATATATCACAATATATGAATCACAGTAAAATAAATGTTGAGGAATCCAACCAACCTGTTTCCCTGCATCACAGATGTTAAACAATATAGATAACATCACTTTCAGTTCCATTTGATATATTCTGTTAAACAGAATCAATATAGAAATTCACTAACTAACTAGCAGTTCAATCAAACAGTCATCACGCAGTCAATCAGCCAATATTTAACAGTTCTAAAAATACAACATGAAATTATAAACTGTTCAGAGTTAGTGAGATTTACTCACATTGGCAGTTCATCGTTAAAGAACGATAAACTATTGTTTGATTTGAATCAAACAATTTATTTTGCAATAATTTCAAACGAGCTCAAATCCACTCACAGTTAGTTTCATTGTGGAGTGCTCGTCCATACGATCCTAACGGATCCAATCATTCGAAATTCTGATTAAGTATGATAAAGTTATGAACGTTTTACTCAATACACAAATAATTATAGAATTTAACTTGGATTAAAATACTTTTGGGCCTTACCCCATTTAACTTCGGCCCATGAACCAATTAAATACCCACGACCCGCTTCATACTCCTCTCCCCCAAATCACTTGCCGTGACCTGTTTCTCCTAAACCCACGTTGACCAATATTTGACCCTCCCTACCACCTCCTCCGGTCGTCAATCTTTAGCGCCACCTCTGCCATCGGACTCAGCACCAAAATCTCCACCCAACCATCACCATTTCTTCTAACTCGCACCCATCCTCCCCAAACCCGCCTGTCATCCATTCGTGAACTACCCGGACATCATCGACACCCCTGATCACCGAACACCACAAAACTCTGGCCGACGAAATCCATCTCACCTCACAAACCCACATTTGATACTCAAACCAAGATCGATGCTCCTTATAACCCAATTTATCGAACCCTAGAACCTCGGTTACAACTGTGAAACTCCAGAACAGAATCGCGTTCAATAAAATATACACTACCGTGAACAACTCGATCTCAGGAGCATGACAATATATGTTTCCAGATTTATAAGTACTTACCTCGTTTGATTTTGATTTTAGAAGGTGAATATGTTTTACCGGGAGGAAGAAATATCAGTGGCGGCTTAGAATTTGTATATATACAGGGATGAAAAAATGTTGTGTGGCCCTAAAGGTGAAGGTGTGGCTTGGTTGTGATCACAGAATTAGTTAGGATATTTTATTATTAATCTTTTATTATTTTATTTTAATCCTTTATATTCGTTTATGACTTCTAAAAATCCGTGTGATCACACACGATACCTAAAAATCACGAAACTGGACATGCAGCTAGAGTTCGACATTATGGTCCCAACGAAACTGGTTTCGTTGAATTCCGACTCCGTATGCTTACACAGCGTATTTTTAACCGTCGAAATACTGACTGTTTTTCACTCTAAAAATCCGTACGGCCACACAGTGACTCTAAAAATCATTGAACTGGAAATCTATCAACTATTTGACATTGCAGATCCAACAAAATTAGTTTCGTCGAATTCCGACTTTGTTTGCAAAAGTGGCTATTTTTAAAACCCTAAATAACCCATTTAAATGTATAAATATATTTAAATATAATTAAATTAAATATTTATAAATAAATATTATCGTATATATTCACAGTGGAATACCATACAGAATATTCCTATATGCATTTCTAAAATTTGATTTGGACGTAAATCAAAATCTACACGACGAAATCCCGATTTTTCTCTTCCACTAGAAAGATATACTCCACCAGCTCCACACGTTTCTTGTTTCACAGAAATCCACCTTAAAACGAATCCTGTACATTCAGTTGAAGTTCAAATCGCCAAATTACGAACTGCAGCGCCATTTCAAGCTCGATTTTAATTATATTATAACTCTACGTTCAAACTGTCGTTTATATAATAAATTCGTTATTCAAATTAAATTCCAAGCTGAATTAAATATCACAGATGATCCAGTTCACACCATATCGCCATTTCAGCCAATTCTGATTATTCAGAATTATATATATTATTTAATTTATTATTTTAATTAAATATTCACCATTATTTAATTAAACCACCATTTAATTCACTATATCACTATTTATATAATTAAATTAATTAATTATAATACCTCTGCCAATGCGGGTCATTACACCAAGTATACTGGAGGAAGTAGAAGTGGAACAAGAAGCGACTGTGAGAAGAGTTCCAACTCGTATCTTGGGTACGGAAGTCAAAAAGCTACGCAACCGTGAAGTCAAGCTTGTTAAAGTTCAATGGAGTGACACTGAGGAAGACGCGACTTGGGAAACTGAGAGAAAAATACGCGCAACCTACCCTTTTCTTTTTGAGGGTACCTCCTTGATCTCTTTTTCCATAAGTTTATACATGCTTATATCTATCTTTTTAAGTATATCTCCTCAGTCCTATTCTTGATCCTTAGGTAGAAACCAATGGATGTAAACATGTATTTGAAACGTGTTATGGTTGATAGTTGCAAGTGGTTGCTAGTGATTGCTCGTAGATGCATACACACACACATTAGGTGTTAGATCGGCTCAGTCACTTTCATATTGCATATGCATATATGTATTTGTATATGGACTGAAACTTGGAATGTTATCATATGGACGTTGCATTTGTATGAATGATTGTGCACTCATGTAGAAAGTATGATTAGGAATAATTGCATGCATAATGGTCTCATGGCACTGACATAATTTACATTAAGGAGGTCAACTGAATCAGTAGACCGCCTGATTTTGCATTAGATAAGGACATATACACACACTATGCATACAATCATGAAAGCATTAGAAATCTTTTAAGGACAGTGGATGTCGGTGTTTGATGGTCGAGTAAATGGACGATTGGATGGTAGGATATACATTCTTCTTGACTTGAAGATTTCGGGGACGAAATCCTTTAAGGAGGAGAGAATGTAACACCCTGTATTTTCTATGTTTATTAAAGTAACGAATTAAAAAAACACTAAATTGTAAATTGAGAATTAAGGGAAATGGGTTACGCCATTGCGTTCGTCTCGGAATTCTGCTTGAGATAGAGTCCGAGTTTGCGTGAATCAGACTCCGTATGAAGAAGTTATGGAGTTCAGAAGATTTCTTGTTTAAACAAAAAATTATATAATTAAATAATTAAATAAACAAAAGTGTTCGAATTTCAAAAATCACGTAGATCAGCTGGGCGGTAAAATCCCACCCATAGGGGTCGACTCCCCCCAGTGGGGGTAGACATAGTTGTCGCCCCCCAAGAGGGGTGTCGACTGGGGTGTCGACCCCCTCGCCCAGATCCAAACAGTGATGATTTCTGAGTTGTTGCTGAGTCACTAGGGTAGAGGTGGCAATTTTTGGATAGCTCTATCTTGTCTGGATAGTTGTGATTGCTCCTAGGTTGATCTAACGGTTCACATAAGTTTAAACCTCTATAAAAGCAACCCTAATCCTCAACCCTAAATCACACAATTTCATTCCAAGGAGCCACCATCTATCAAAACATAATATATATTATCCACTATTAAATCTCGATGTAAAATTTAATAGTGAAAATTAAGTTACATATTTAACCCGAAAATACAAGTGAACATGATTTAATGGGTAAATGGGGCATGACTTAAATGGCAATAATAGTGGATAATTTACAAATAAATATGAAGGGTAAATATGTAAATTAGGTAAAAGACGAATATGCCTGACCCGAGATTAGATTGAGTAACGGTGTAAGACTGCCCGGAACCGCCCGGCACATCCAGCAACCGTAACAATAAAGATCTAATGTGAGAGGTTAGCGCATCAAGCCCAAAAGAACCCGAGGTTAGATTGAGTTGCGGTGTAAGACTGCCCGAAACCGACCGGCACATCCAGCGACCGCAACGATATATATCTAATGTGAGTGGTTGGTGCTTTAATAAATGAATTAAAGCTAAGACAGGAATGGTAGGGTTAAGTTAATTAAGGCAACACTTAACCAATACAACATGTTAACTAAACTGATGGGTAGGGTTAGATTAATTTGAGAACACTTAACCATTTTAACATGTTGATTAGGAAACCCTAGTAACGGGGACCCATTTCAGTAGTAACCCACATAGATGTATCATGGTACCCTGAACTAGGCAGGGTGAGGCACGATTACTGGGCTGATTATAAGCGGTCAAAACAACGGCGGGTGGTGCGTCAGTGTAGGTTCCGACGGAGTGTGGGCATGCACGTACTTCGGTGTGGAAAAAGCAGGCACTGGGCATCAGTAGTTATACACTGTGCATCTTGAATTGTGTCGGGTTGCCACCATAGGATTTGATACACCCCATGGTGGGACAAGCACAAGTATATACAATCAAGCGGGGCCGAATGACACAAGTGGTAAACGTATACGAGTAGGAGCCGATCGATAAAGGGGATCATTTATCTTGAACACATGGTGCTAGTTGAAACACTTGTAAGTGGGTGCAAAGAAATAGTAATGAGTGCGATATCATATTCAGTCTTATTATCTTATTTCTAGGGTGCTATCCTAGATTCAATTTATTAATGTCATAATCCTTTTTCCTGTTTACATGCTAAATAATCACTGGACTTACCAGACTCGTGTCTTACCCATTTTCTTTCATCTTCTTTTCTTCCGTCCCCCCCCCAATCCAGGTCCGCAGGGAGGGAATACTTCAGCTTAGTTTGGACCATTTCCAACTTGAAGAGAGTAGATGTATTGCTTGGATTTTCTTTCCTTGGGCTATGGCTCTGGATACACTATTATTGGGGATTTACGCTACCTTATTGTTATTTCATGCTTCTTTATGTTTTAATCAAGAAAGAGATTTTGTTATAATAATTTGGAAGTTGGTTTGAGACAGTTGTTATAATGTTTTAACTGAACCACGTACTTGTGAAATAAATTTAGTTTTTCCGCTGTTCATATGTCTGTCTTCTAAATTATCTGTATCTTTTACCTATAATGCTCCACCGAAGTTAAGGTATTCCCTTGGTGAGCGACCTTAATGGAGGTGGGGTGTTTCGGTCTCTATTCAAATTCATTAAATCTAATCAAATATTTTCTGACATTATGATATATTTTGAGCTTATATTTGTTTCGCTTTTTTTCTATTTCTACAATTCATTAATGGTTTAGAGATGCAAAATGAATAGGCATGAAAAGTACGTTAATCCTGCTTGACATGTTATAGAAATGCATGTATGTGTTTGTGACTGATTCAAATTAATACATCAATAACATATTCCTAACTTTAAGTTGGTTTACATGCACAATTAGTTTAACTGGATTTACACATTTTCAGTTACTTTCATTTTTTTTTTAAACTATGGTTTAAATTTTCTCACTAGATTATGACTTACAAATAAATTTTAACAAATAATTTTATATTTAATATTAAACACCTTAACGGTCGGTTTTCCACCATTGTGCGGTTATACTAATACCCAATTTCTATTGCAATATCTTTTATTGGATTTAAATAGAATAATAAAAAAATTGCAATACATTTTAAATCAATCAAGTTATTATTGATTAATTCAAAATTACTACAAATATTTTTCTTTTAAACTATATGATTAAACGATTGGTTTTCTCATCGTAGTACGGTTATACTAGTTATATATAAATGATTGTTAAATTATTTTTAGCTTTTATGGCAAGAAGATAATGGACATCAACTCAGAACATGTTGAAATGTCCTGACGACATCCGCAAAAGATATTTATTTGAAATATTGAATCTGGTTTACGACCAAATGATTGCAAGGAACTTTCAAACAAAATGAAAACTTGGTTAATTAGGATGCGTTCTTTTTTTAATCGAAATGGGCAAATGAAAGGGATACATGAAAGGGGTTGGGAAATTGGCAAGTTCGCAAATAGAAAATGCGTTTGTTTAACTCGTGAGAGATAAGGGAAAGGGGAAGAAAAGGTAAAGGGGAATGAATCGGGCATAAATCCAAGTTTATTTGGTCTTTTGCGTCGGACACTTCCGACGCGGACGCGAACTGCCCCTGCAATTTTTTCATTTTTATTTAATATTTCCAATATTATGATATATTTTGAGCTTATATTTGTTTCATTTTTCTTATTTCTTCTATTCATTCATGGTTTAGAGCTAGAAATAAATAAACATGAAAAGAACATTAATCCTACATGATATGTAATTGAAATGCATGTATGTGTTTGTGACTGATTCAAATTAATACCTCCTTAACATTTTCTTAAACGTAAGTTGGTTTACATGTGTAATTATTGTAATTGGATTTGCACATTTTTAATTACTTTCGTCTTCTCTTAAACTGCGGTACAATTTTTACAGTAGAATTATTTTTAAAAATAATTTTATATTTTATATTAACCACCTTAACGATCGGTTTTTCTACCGTTGTGCGGTTATACTAGTATCCGATTTCTATTGCAATATCTTCTAATGGATTTAAATAGGTTAACTAAAAAATTCAATAAATTTTAAATCAATGAAGTTATTATTGATTAATTCAAAATTACAATAAATATTTTTCTTTCAAATTATATGATTAAGCAGTTGGTTTTCTCATCGTTGTACGGTTATACTAGTTAGATGTAAATGATTGTTAAGTTGCTTTTAACTTTTATGGTGAGATGAAACTACAAATCAACTCAGGACATGTTGAAATGCCCTAACGACATCCACAAAAGATATTTATTTGAAATGCTAAATCTGGTCTATAACCAAATTCTTGCAAGGAACTTTCAAACCAAATGAAAAGTTGGTGATTTAGGATACGTTCTTTTTTGAATCAAAATGAGTAAATGAAGGGGGTACATGACAGGGGTGGGGAAAGTGATTGGGGTTGTATAACGGACAGGACAGTCCGTTTCCCGACTCGGTCACAGGCTATAAGATGTCTGGTCCTTATCCGTATGATTCTCTTATATGACAGGACTAGAATACTACACCATCCAGTTCGATCCAGAATGTTCGATGTTTTTCTATTATCCGTACATTATCAGTCCGTTCTCCGACTCATACAAACAATGTCTAAACTTTAAAATTTCTTAGTATGTATCCATCCGGAACTCTTATAGAATAGGATTAGGACACACCTTCGTCGAGTCCAGTCTGACCTCTTTACACACCAAAAAGTGGTAAGTTCGAGAAAGGGAAATGCGTTTGTTTAACACGCGAAAGGGGAAGTAAAGGAAAATGGGAATGAACTGGGCAAAAAAACAAATTCGTTTGGATTGGATAGTTTGATCCTTTGCGTAAAACACTTCTGACGCAGGAGTGAACGGGCCATATTAAAAAAAGTGGTACCTTGGCACATATTTTGGCTAAATTTTTTTGTGTTAAAATAAGCGTAATAAAAATAACAGAAGTAAATGGTGGGGTATATGTAAAAAGACCTTCTTCCTTTACCTAAAAGATTAACAAAAAACTAAACCCACAAAAGAGGATCATCGCCTCTTACGTTCACGCTGGGATTCTCGTGGGAAATTCACGCGAGTTCTGAAGATGCAATATAGATTTCTCTGCCCTTACGCATGATCGAACTACAGACCTCCAGTTTACAAGACTAGCGGTCTACCACTGAGCTATGAGGGCTGCTGACTCTATTTGCAAGGTCTCTATTCAAATTTGTTATATCTAATCAAATATTTTCCGATATTATGACATATTTTGAGCTTATATTTGTTCCATTTTTCTTATTTCTTCAATTCATTAATGGTTTAGAGCTGCAAAATACATAAGCATGAAAAGTACATTAATCCTACTTGATATGTTATAGAAATGCATGTAGGTGTTTGTGACTGATTCAAATTAATATATTAATAACATATTCTTAATCTTAAGTTGGCTTACATGCACAATTAGTGTAATTGGATTTACACATTTTTAATTATTTTCATTTTCTTTTAAACTATGGTACAAATTTTCTCATTGAAATATGACTTAAAAATAAATTTTAACAAATAATTTTATATTTAATAACAAACACCTTAACGGTCGGTTTTTCCACCGTTGTCTGGTTATATTAGTATCCAATTTCTATTGCAATATCTTTTATTGGATTTAAACAGAATAATAAAAAAATGCAATACATTTTAAATCAACAAAGTTATTATTGATTAATTCAAAATTACTACAAATATTTTTCTTTCAAACTTTATGATTAAACGGTTGGTTTTCTCATCGTAGTACGGTTATATTAGTTAGATATAAATGATTGTTAAATTATTTTTAACTTTATGGCGAGATGATAATAGACATCAACTCAGAACATGTTGAAATGTCCTCATGACATCCGTAGAAGTTATTTATTTGAAATATTGAATCTGATCTACAACCAAATGATTGCAAGCAACGTTCGAACCAAATGAAAACTTAGTGGTTTAGGATGTGTTCTTTTTGGAATTGAAATGTGCAAATGAAAGGGATACATGAAATAGTGACAAGTTTGCAAAAGGGAAATGCGTTTGTTTAATTTGCGAAATGGGAAGGAAAAGGGGAAGAAAAGGTAAAGGGAAATGAAACGGGGAAAAATTCAAGTTCATTTGTTCTTTTGCGTTGGACACTTCCGACGCGGACGCAAACTACTCTTGCAATTTTTTCATTTATATTGAATATTTCCGATATTACAATATATTTTGAGCTTATATTTGTTTCATTTTTCTTATTTCTTCAATTCGTTGAAGGTTTAGAGCTACAAAATAAATAAACTTGAAAAGTACATTAATCCTACTTGATATGTAATAGAAATGCATGTATGTGTTCGTGACCAATTCAAATTAATACATCGATAACATTTTCTTAACCTTAAGTTGGTTTACATGTATAATTAGTGTAATTGGATTTTCACATTTTCAATTACTTTCATTTTCTCTTAAAATATACAATTTTCACACTAGAGTAATTTTTAAAAATAATTTTGTATTTTATATTAAACACCTTAACGATCGATTTTTCCACCGATGTGCGGTTATACTAGTATCCAATTTCTATTTCAATATCTCCTAATGGATTTAAATCGATTAACTAGAAAATATAATAAACTTTAAATCTATCAAGTTATTATTGATTACTTCAAAATTACAACAAATATTTTTCTTTTAAATTATGTGATTAAATATGTTGTTCTCTCATCCTTGTACAGTTATACTAGTTAGACGTAAATGATTGTTAAATTACTTTTAAATTTTATGGTGAGATGAAACTAGACATCAACTCAGGACATGTTGAATGTCCTAACGACATCCACAAAAAATATTTATTTGAAATATTAAATCTGGAAAATAGCCAAATGCTTGCAAGGAACTTTCAAACCAAATGAAAACGTGGTGATTTAGGATGCGTTTTTTTTTTAAATCGAAATGAGTGAATGAAAGGGGTACATGAAAGGGGTGGGGAAAGTGATTAGGGATGTATAACGGACATGACAGTCCGTTTTCCGTCTTGGTCCAAGGCTATAAGGTGTCTGGTTCTTGTCCTTACGATTTTCTTATATAAGAGGACTAGAACACAACACCATCCAGTTCTATCCAGAATGTTCGATGATTTTCTATTTTCTGAACATTGTCCTTCTGTTCTCCGACTCATACGAACAGTGTCTAAACTTAACACTTATTTAGTCCGTGTCCATCCGAAACACTTATAGGATCGGTGTAACAGCCCGCATTTTACGTATCGAAAGATCGCAAAATATTTTTATTTCACTTCTCTGAGGGTTGAATCATTCTCTCCTTTTAGTATGTTGCTTATGGAGATGTGAGACATGTCCATAATTTTTACCAATTTTGTTTGTGATTATTTTGCCCCTCTCAGCCTTGTACGGGGCATAACTTTTGACTCAGGTTGAATCAAAGGGTGAGACCTGTGCCGTTGGGAAGGAATTGATGACTGCCTTTTCGTAGAGTGGTTACATTAAGGATTTGGCAAAGCAGTTTGGGAGAAATCGTTGTTTTAAGGTTTTTCAGTTGGTTGTTCAGATTTGGAGAGCCTAATGGGCTGAATTGGTGGAGGCCCATTAGTGGGATGGTGGAATCCTATAAATAGGGGGTGAGAGTGGAGGGAAAAGGTTTACTTTCTCATTCTCTCATTTAGAGGCATTGATCACCTTCTTACTCTAACACCTTTCCACCATTAAAAATCCAAATCTAAGGAGGGAAATCATAGATCTACACCATTGGAGGCTAGATCTACATCATTTCAAAGGTGAATTCATCGAATCAAGGAGATTGGTTCGAATTGCTCGTAGTCCGGATTCATAATTCTATCATTTTAGCTTGTATTGGAGAATCGATGAGTGATCTACATCTCTCACATGAATGCAATGAAGTATATGAGTGTTTGTGCATGTTTCTCATCAAATTGAGATGTTTTACCATAGATTTTCACCGTTACATATTCATTTTCATATGCATCACCCTATGATCTTATCTAGCAAATTTTACTCGATAATTTCATGTCATTTACATGTTTATGTTAGTTAGATCTCTCATTTTGATCATAGGTTCATTTTAATGGTTTTTGGTGAGATTTACATCATTTTTATGGTAATCGTCATATTCATGTGGTTAGTAATGTTATGATATGTTTATGATTGTGTTTGATGAGTTTGGTTGACTTGGTTTCATCGGATTCGTCGTTTGGCGAAGTTTTGGTCGAAATCGGAGTAGAATTGAAGACGCGTAGAAAGTGGCTCGGGTCGGACCAAAGAGGGGGTCGGGTCGGGATTAAATTTCGTCGTGGAGGACAAGTCAAAGTTGGCTCGGGTCACACTAAAGGGGGTTGGGTCGGATCACTCTGGATTGGGTTAAAGTGAATCAGACCATTTTGGATTGGGCTAAAGTGGATTTGACCATTCTGGATCGGACTAAGGGGGGTCGGGTCGAACAAAAGGGGGTCGGGTCGGGCCTAAATTAGGGTTCCGGTCGGGCTGTTCGGGACAGCCATTTCTAGTCAGCCAGTTTTGCCATTTCTGGTCAGCTATTTCTGGTCGGACACTTCTGATGATGATGTGACTTCAAAGTGAGTTCAATTGGGAAGTTAGAAGTGTTGAAATAATGATATGGATTGCTTTGAACCTTACAAAGATGTTGGTTGGTTCAACGACGGTGATGGCTTCGACAGGAGTCCAAAAGGGGATGTTCGAAGTAATGTGATATGTTCGTTGATCGGTGAAAAGCAATGAATAGGAAGACAACTCAAAGGTCGTGAGTTGGAGGATAATGGTTGCTCAAGAAGGTCGCTTGAGCAGTAAATAGCCATCAAGGTTGGACGACTAGAGATGCGATGGTCGAGAAGTCATCGTTGTCGTAAGTTCTAGCAGGCTCAAAGCAGGGGTACAATGTGGGCACCCAATAGACTGGAAGGTTGTTGGTCGAGTACCTTGGGTATCGTTGAAAGGCCTAGTTGTCAAGGTTGGATATTGTCAAGGTTGGACATATGGAGTTTATGCTAGAACTGGGGTTACCATTAGCACTTGACATATGGCAAGGTTGGCCGTCATACGATTAACGATGGTTTCAAAGCAGGATTGGCGGTGTAAGGAAGAGTCAGTCATGGATGATTGGATGTTCCGTGTGAGACTTATATAATCTAGATGTTATGTGTGTTTTCCATGATTGAGTGGTTTCTCTGGTTTCCATGTATGAATTGTTATTCCTTTGGTTAATTGGATTGTAAAGGCTATCACTGTCCGATGTAGGGAAGATAAGGTTGAGTTCTTCTCTAGTGTCATAGGTAGATTAGTATGTTTATCTATCCCCTCTCATACACTTTATTGTTGAAGTTTGTTAGCTGTTTTATCGCTCACTAAGACTGTTGTCTGACTCATGGTTTTGTGTATCCTCTTATTACCTTGGGCTGTTCATCCGATTGTGGATGGGCATACTAAGTAACAGGTGACAGGCAATGCTTTAGTGAGGACGACGATGTTGATCGATGGCGAGCAGGAGGCTTACGTACCTGTTTTACTACTAGCCAATAATTGGATTTTTTGTTGTTTGCTTTTCTGAGTGATGTAGTGAGGCTACTTTGTATAAACACTATTTCCAAGTTTGTGGATATTACTTTCTAGTTGTATGAAAGTCCAGCGTTTCTGCTTCACTATTACTACCTGTTGTATATGTTCTATTATATTTTATCCTTGCGCTGTGAGTTTTATGACAGGTTCCGCTTGTGTTTACATACTCTGATGATCGTCCATGACAACCTTGCACATCTTTCATCGCATTATTTCTCTTGTATAGTGCGGGGGTTATGGGCGGTCATCCCATTTGGTATCAGAGCTCTGGTCAACGATTTTTGGCCAAAGTTCAAGGACGTAATCACGTATGAGAGACATACTTGTAGATTCCAGTTGCATAATAGCATATATAGTAGTAGCGGTTGTTTTCCTTTAGCAGTTTTTATTGAAGGTGGATAATTATTGTAAATTGCAGATTTAGAATGAGTAGACGAGAAATAAGGCACGCTGCTAGGGGAGACAATACTGTAGGGGGAAATGGTGGTGAACCCAATTACCCGGCCATGTTTGAAGCCATGGCAGAAGCAGTTATGCGAAGGGTACCCGCTCCAGTGGCGGCAACGGTAGATGTTGGTGTGCGAGTTCCTAGAGTAGTATATTTTGCACAGCTGTGCAAGGACTTTACATCTCTAGGGGGGAAACCATTCAAGGGAACTGAACCAGCGGAAGAGGTTCAGAGGTGGATGGATTCATGTGTCCGAATCTTTGGAGACTTGGGTATTGAAGATGCAATAAAGTGAAAGTTTGCATCAAGGCAACTGCAAGGCAGGGCCATGGAATGGTGGAATTCTGTTACATTCGAGACTCCAAAGGAAGAAATTTCATGGGAGCTATTCCAAGCTAAGTTTGAAGCAAAGTTTATCTCCACTGCTCAAAAGTATGTTCTCTTCAAGAAATTCATAGAGTTGAAGCAGAATGGCAGATCAGTTCTTGACTACATTTCTGATTTTGAGGCTTTGTCTATATATGCTCGTTCATACGTTGATACATCATATCAGAAGAACGAGAAGTTTGTCTTGGGTTTGGATGCTTATATCGGAAAACCGTTAGTGGACCATCTTGATGATTCATTTGAGAAGATTGTGGAAAAAGCTATTCGTCATGAGAGCTTGTTTCCTAAGGAAGAAAATGTTGTCACTGCAACCAAAGAGGCTCAAAAGCTACAACAGGGTGGTAATAACAAGAAGAGGAAGCAGCAACAACAAAAGGGAAAAGATGGCAAAAGAAGCCCAAGAGTGAGGTGGTTTGCTTTAACTGCCTATAGAAAGGTCATTTTTCTAATGAGTGCAAGAATCCCAAAGCTGAGAAGAAGTGCTTCAAATGTGTGAAGCCTGGGCATGAGAAGAAAGATTGTCCAGAATTAGCTATGGGCAAGCAAGTTGTAACGGCTGGAAATTTTCGACTCCTCGAGAGTCGAAAATCCCAAGACTTTAGTGAAAGAAAGTAGAGGGTTAGGAAGAAAAGATAGAACTAATAGAATAGAAGAAGAAGAAGAACTTACATCATCAGAGTAAACACGAATCTCACAGCGGAACGAATAAAATATAACATAACTTTGAAATACAAATCAGTACTCGTATATACATACCATTTCAACGTACAACACTTAACAACACAGCGGAATAATAATAGCTATAATCCTGAAGTCTCCTGCTCCAAGCTCTCCAAGTGTATCTGAAAAATCCTGACTACATGACTGCCCGTACAAATTTAGGCACCCAAGAGTTTAGGGAAAACAAACAAAATAAACTCCGGGTCAGTCATGGGACTGGTGTGAATAAAACTCCAACACTTGGTTAAATAAAGGATATCTTTCTAATATTATAATAATGTCTAAATACTAATAGATATCAATCTAGCAGAACGCTTGCATCTCACGTTCCAAATTCATAGTATACAAATAAAACCGTGAACGCTTATTGGAGATTGGATTCCAACAGACAAGGTATGGGAGCACCTTCCGATCAGTGTACTCTAGAGGAGATACACTAGGGTTCAACAAGAACGTCTTGCAACCCGGCCACACATGACCGTCCACTCATTTAGCTTGAGTGTAACGAATATATTATCACCGATGGTTGGGAACAGCAACCATCCTTCCCGATAAGGGACAGCATTGAAATAGATTATAAAGAAGTACAATTGAATATTCTCTAGATGGTGATAATACACCCTGCTTGGGTATGGCCCAACTAGCCATGCTGCCTAGCCCAACTTCTGTTATTTCCCGGTTGTGAGGTTTTGAGGTCACGTTTATCACTTTGACAGATTATTTCTTCAATTACTTTGAATGCCACATCGTCATACCAGCCAAATCATTATCGATTTCTCAAGGCATCATGGGTATAAAAGCTAAGAGAAACGAATTTCTCCGCCACCAACGTAATACATTTAAAGAGATCAACATATATGATTCGTTAAGAATACTTTGTCAGACACTCGTCCATATACGTTGTTCTGGGATTGAATAAACCGAAGGCACTATTCAGTGAATCCATCCTACCTAGGCTTTTCACAATAGCCCTTGCACTTCACTCCGTCTTCAATTATCTTCAGCGTACTTGATTCGCAACGCTTATGCTAATACGGAGTGGTTCTTCGGATAATAATCCAACCGGTCTCTCCATATTTACAACGTAAATAGGGTCAAAACTTTGATAGTCTGTGATTCAACTATCAAATGAAAACATGTCAGTGTACAAACAACGATCTTATTTCCGAATGGAAATTCGATCGATCAATCATCATATACATATATATGTTCATATTTCCTTATTTCATATATTTAGAAAATATATGTTATTAATCATTAGAAAACATTTCCATAGCTTATTTACGCATCACTATTATTTCGCAACTATCAGTCCCTAACTGTAACTAGTATGAGAACAACTCTCTAAGTATCAATCCAGAAGGTCGAAACCAACATCAGATCGTCACTTAGAAAACCGTTCAACTTACCCTCTCCAGTCAGTTTCTGAATTTGCTTAACTCTATTTCTTAAATTCTTATCATGAAAACATTTCATTTTCTATGTTTAGAAAACATATCTGACTATATTTGGAAAACGTTTCCAAAACTCATTTACGGATTTCCAATGAACGTTGTATAAAACATCGTTTCGCTTAATCCATTTATCGCTTATTCCTTAACTTTATTCCTAATCAACCTTTTAGCTCGAACCACAACTATTCCTTTGTCAATTCTGAAGTCAATCAAGTTGGGGTATAATTACCTCTCAGACCTTAATTGTACAACGTCCTTTACTGTGAAATAGATGAAGCTCATTACTCACTTTTTACAATCATCTGTTTACGCAAATTCTCGGATTCAGGTTACGAATCCGCTTCTTATATGACAACGTTTGATTATAACTATAACGTTATAATTCCAACCCCTAAAATATCTAACCTAAATTATAAATTTATTTCCTTACTCGAATAATTTAACAGACACCTAATTTCTAAATCAATAACTAAATCTTGATTTAGACCCTGAAAGTAAATAGTACTTTCCTGAATTCGCTATAATCGAATTCGACGTATAACTCTCTTTCGAGTAATCTCTATTCGATTAACTCTCCCTTTTTAATAAATGATATTAGATAAACTCTATTTCGATTTATCTCCTATCAAATAACAAATATTCGAATAACTCTTCTTGGTTGGCTCTATTTCATTAACTCTTATCGAATAACAAATATTCGATTTTCTTAAATGTGTCAATTCTTATCGAATAACTAACATCCGATTAACTTAAATGGATTTACTCTTATCGAATAACTTTTTCGTTTAGCTTAACTTGATTTTCTTAACTCGATTATCTCAACTCGATTACTTAACTCGATAAATCTTAACTCGATTACTTAACTCGATAACTTAACTTAACCCTAATCGATTAACTCAACTCTAATCGATTAACTTAATTTGATTTACTCCTTCGAATAACTAATTCGAATAACTTAATTGATTAACTCCTTCGAATAACTAATTCGAATAACTTACCTTCGAATAACTGCTATTCGATTTACTCTAACTCGATTAACTTAATTCTAATCGATTTACTCCATTTCGATTCAACTTAATTCAAATCGATTAACTTAACTCAAATTGATTAGCTCCTTTCGAATAACTAAATTCGATCTAACTCTTCTCGAATAACTACATTCGATTAACTCAAATTGAATAACTAATATTCAATTAACTCTTACATGTTTAACTCTATTCGAATAACTAATTCGAATAACTCTAATGTGTTTAACTCTATTCAAATATCAAATTCGAATAACTCATTTCGAATAACTAAATTCGATTAACTCTTTTAACTTTACTCGAATAACTATATTCGATTAACACCTTCTTTCGAATAACTATATTCGATTAACTCTTCGACTAACTCCTTTGGATTAACTAACTTCGAATAACTCCTTTGGATTAGCTAACTTCGAATAACTCCTTTGGATTAACTAACTTCGAATAACCAATATTCGATAACTACTCTTCGAGTAAATAATATTCGGTAACTCTTCTAAAATGAATAACATTTGATTTCTCCACTCGAATAAACTATATTCGATTACTCTTCCCTCGAATACACTATATTCGATAACTCTACTTCGAATAAGTGATATTCGGCAACTCTACTCGATTAACTCCACTTGGATAACTCTAACTGATCAACTCTAACTGATCAACTCTAACTGATCAACTCTAACTGGTCAACTTTAACTGGTCAACTTTAACTGGTCAACTCTAACTGTTTATCTTTAACTGGTAAACTTTAACTGGTTAACTCTAACTGGTCAACTCTAACTGGTCAACTCTAACTGGTTAACTCAACTGGTTAACTCAACTGGTTAACTCAACTGGTTTAACCTAACTGGTTTAACCTAACTGGTTAACTCTAACTGGTTAACTCAACTGGTTAACTCTACTGGTTTAACCTAACTGGTTAACTCGTCTTGATTAACTGAACAAATCTACTTAGTTTAACTTAGCTAATTCACGTTGATTAACTCTAACCGATTCACTTAGTTTAAGTCAACTAATTCACTTCGATTAACCACTTAGTTAACTTAACTAATTCACTTCGATTAACCACTTAGTTTAACTTAACTAATTCACTTCGATTAACTCGACCAATTCACTTGGTTAACTCCTATTTATTTAACAAATAAATATCTCCTTTAGTTTAATTCTATTTATTTAATCTCTAAATAAATATCCTTTATATTTCTTTTAACGAATATAATTCCTTTATATTTTGATTAACAAATATATCCCCTTATATTCGATTAACATATATATTCCCTTGTATTTGATTTACAAATATAATTCTTTTATATTTGTTTTACCAACTATATTCCTTTATATTCAGAATCCTTTTTCTTATATATATATATAATATCCCTTGATTTTATATAAATAAACTATTTTCAAAATATACTTTGAAAACCCCTCTCCTACATTCTGGTATTTCTCATGGTATTTAACACACCATATAACAACGATAAATATCGTCCCACCACACATAATCACATAGATTATATACATCACATTATATATCACAATATAAAAATCACAGTAAAATAACTGTTGAGGAATCCTGTTGGATTCCTCCAACCTGTTTCCCTGCACCACAGATGTTAGACAACACCAGTAAAATATCCTGATAAACAGAATCAACATATAACTATTTGACGGTTTATATATATATATGTACATATATATATAATCTCTACTAACTGACTAGCAGTTCAATCAAACAGTCCACACACAGTGAAACAGTCAAACAGAAAATATTTTAACAGTTCTAAGAATACAACGTGAAAATAAAACTGTTTAGAGTTTGTGAGATTTACTCACCTTCTGCGATCATCGTCAATAACGATAATTGTCGTTGATTCAGATGGACAATTTATTTTGCCATAAATTGTAACGAGCTTGGATTCACTCCCGGTCAGTCTCATTGTATTGCTCCCGTCCATACGGTCCCAACGCCACTTACGGTTTGTGATTCTGATATCGTATGAGAGAGTTATGAATTTTACCAGTTTAATATACATATTTGAATAAAATAAAACTTGGATTTTTAAATTATGAATGGGCCTTAACTTTCTTCCCTCCGGCCCACTACCTCACTTGACCGGTCCACGATGAACAGTTGTCTTCCTCAATCGCTTTGAACGCGAGCTCCACGAACAACACAGACATTTCCGAATCTTCTCAAATGCAATGCTACTTCCACACTCAACAAAAACAAAAACCGAACTCACCAACCTCCTCCTCGTCCGATCCTCCACCACCCTGTACCATTAAACCCACACTCGGTGGCCCCTTGGAATTAGCGTCTCCGTCGGCTACAGGAAGAGCCGCGACACCCCTAGCAACCGAACAACCCCAATCTCGCACTCATGGTGCGGATTTCATTCCTGAACCCAAAACTGATATCCAAAGATCGAATCGAGGACTAAAATTTCAGTTTCCTCAAACCCTAGTTACCACGGGTACTTTCTTCGAGCTCCAGAATGACTGTCGAGCTGTTTAAAACTCACGCCATCTTGTAGAAAACTCCCTTATGAACTCAACCATATGGTTTTTAGGATTTTAAAGAATTTTATTTGGATTGAGTTTGGTTTTTTCTTTCTTGCCGTTTGTTTCGAAGTGGAGGCGGAATAATTTGATTTTACTGAGGACGAAAACGTATTAGGTTAGAAAATTGAAGGGATTATATAAGGTGTTAAATTTGAGTTAGGTAAGTTATGTATGATATGAACACTCCACGTTTTCTTCTCCTTTTGAGGACACAAACACTTGAGACTAACAAAGGAGATGTGGCATATATTCAAATCACGGAAAATGATTGGTAAAGAATTATGCACACTTCACTAAATTAAATATTCCATTTTATTTACCGCTTGTTACGGACAGAGATAAAAACGCAGTCATGTCCAGTATCGCACCACGATCCCAAAAATATAATAATATCGGTAGGTGGACTCATATTTTGAAACTTCAAAATGTTGAATACAGGGTGCGAAATACTTCAAATAAAAAGTTGCTTATTTAATTAATTAAAAATTTCCATAAAATTCTAAAAATTAAATTATCGCTATGTCCCAAAAGACCCTTGTCTAAATTCACGCCTGATATCTAGTTATTTCAAATAAATCGTTACGGTCGATAAACGAATCTATAGCGACTATTTTAAAGTTTGATTTGGACATATCTCAAAATCTACACGACGAAATCCCCATTTTTCTCTTCCATTAGAAAAATATACTCCACCAGCTCCACACGTTTCTTGTTTCACAGAAATCCGATTTAAAACGAATCCTGTACACTCACTTGAAGTTCGAATCGTCAAATTACGAACTGCAGCGCCTTTTCGAGCTCGATTTTAATTATAATTATAAATTATAAGTTCGAACGTTGTACTTTAAGTTATCGATATCGCCAAATCGATATATAAATCATTAAATAAATTAATTATTCGACAGCTAACAAAACGCGCCATTACAGACTTCCCCCCTTAAAATAATTTCGTCCTCGAAATTGCTAAGTTAGAAAAATGCTACTAACTCTACTAACTAGATTTAAAAATCCTTTTTTGTTTACCTCTAAATTTTAGTTTCGACTGGACCTATTTAATTTTAATTAATTTATTAATTCATTTCCGACCAACTAAAATTTTCAAAAATTCTAAAAATTTTCTAACCCCTTAAATTTTCGAAAAATTTCGCCATAACCTCCTTTGTACGGCTCAATACGTCAAACCACAACTCGCCTCTCTAGGCCTCCTCCAATCCAAAAGGAAATCAAAATAGCCAAGCGGCTTGCCAATTCGGCTCAAAAAATCCAAACTCATATATGATATAAACTTGTACCTTTTTGTCGGGCATTTAACTCTATCCCATTCATCTGCTACCACTTCAACATATACCAATGTTATCCATTCCAATTGATCTCCAATCAGTTCATATCCTCAAATCCAAATCGAATTTCATTCGAACTCTAATATCAAATTCCAAATTATTGACTTATCAATTTGGTTCCATTCTAGATTATCTCTAATCCAATTCAATTTTATTTAACTCGGTTCAAGTTAAATTTCAATTTATTTTTACCATCTCATTTTATTTAACTTCATTAGTTAAATTTTAATTCCAGAACTTAAGTTCCTGGGTTTCTTTCAAATCAATTTGAAATCATAATGCCAATTCAAAACCTTTGAATTTCTAAACAACTTGTTTTCTCAAAACAATTCAAAAACAAAACCTTTGGTAGTAATCCGTCACTTAGAACTCGAAAATGAACACTGATGATGTCTAGATTCATCATCAGAATCTATTTTCCAGCTATCGAAGTGAGTTCAATACTATATCATTTTCAATTTGAAAAACATTTTCAAAATCTCCCAGGAACTTAAAATTTCCTTATTTTAAATTCCAAATTCTGATTTAAATTCATATTTAATTCAAACTATTTCATATATTACATTCATATGAATTTTGATTGGTCATTTATAACCATTTCACCCTTTTATAATCTTATTCGATTATAATAACAACCAACACAATCAATATACTATAATAATTTCAAGATATATATTTCTTCTATAAACACATATATTTTGGGAAAAATTATTTCATTTACCCTCTTTCAAAACATACCATGACGGTTCATCGTATTCGAGTGTTTAGTAACCCTTATCGATATAGTGGATCAAACTGATCGACCAGAATTCATAAGCCACTCAACCAATGAGTCTCCACAATATAAAACATTTTATATTGAATAACAATTACGCGCTCATATATATACACTCAAACTCAATCTAGGATATTACTAATCCCATCTCTATCGAGTTATGCCACAGAGCCAAGGTAATCACTTAACTTAAGCTCTGATACCAACTGTAACGGTTGGAAATTTTCTACTCCTCGAGAGTCGAAAATCCCGAGACGTTAGTGAAAGAAAGAAGAGGGTTAGGAAGAAAAGATAGAACTAATAGAATAGAAGAAGAAGAAGAACTTACATCATCAGAGTAAACACGAATCTCACAGCGGAACGAATAAAATATAACATAACTTTGAAATACAAATCAGTACTCGTATATACATACCATTTCAAAGTACAACACTTAACAACACAGCGGAATAATAATAGCTATAATCCTGAAGTCTCCTGCTCCAAGCTCTCCAAGTGTATCTGAAAAATCCCGACTACTTGACTGCCCGTACAAATTTAGGCACCCAAGAGTTTAGGGAAAACAAACAAAATAAACTCCGGGTCAGTCATGGGACTGGTGTGAATAAAACTCCAACACTTGGTTAAATAAAGGATATCTTTCTAATATTATAATAATGTCTAAATACTAATAGATATCAATCTAGCAGAACGCTTGCATCTCACGTTCCACATTCATAGTATACAAATAAAACCGTGAGCGCTTATTGGAGATTGGATTCCAACAGACAAGGTATGGGAGCACCTTCCGATCAGTGTACTCTAGAGGAGATACACTAGGGTTCAACAAGAACGTCTTGCAACCCGACCACACATGACCGTCCACTCATTTAGCTTGAGTGTAACGAAAATATTATCACCGATGGTTGGGATCAGCAACCATCCTTCCCGATAAGGGACAGCATTGAAATAGATTATAAAGAAGTACAATTGAATATTCTCTAGATGGTGATAATACACCCTGCTTGGGTATGGCCCAACTAGCCATGCTGCCTAGCCCAACTTCTGTTATTTCCCGGTTGTGAGGTTTTGAGGTCACGTTTATCACTTTGACAGATTATTTCTTCAATTACTTTGAATGCCACATCGTCATACCAGCCAAATCATTATCGATTTCTCAAGACATCACGGGTATAAAAGCTAAGAGAAACGAATTTCTCCGCCACCAACGTAATACATTTAAAGAGATCAACATATATGATTCGTTAAGAATACTTTGTCAGACACTCGTCCATATACGTTGTTCTGGGACTGAATAAACTGAAGGCACTATTCAGTGAATCCATCCTACCTAGGCTTTTCACAATAGCCCTTGCACTTCACTCCGTCTTCAATTATCTTCAGCGTACTTGATTCGCAACGCTTATGCTAATACGGAGTGGTTCTTCGGATAATAATCCAACCGGTCTCTCCATATTTACAACGTAAATAGGGTCAAAACTTTGATAGTCTGTGATTCAACTATCAAATGAAAACATGTCGGTGTACAAACAACGATCTTATTTCCAAATGGAAATTCGATCGATCAATCATCATATACATATATATGTTCATATTTCCTTATTTCATATATTTAGAAAATATATGTTATTAATCATTGGAAAACATTTCCATAGCTTATTTACGCATCACTATTATTTCGCAACTATCAGTCCCTAACTGTAACTAGTATGAGAACAACTCTCTAAGTATCAATCCAGAAGGTCGAAACCAACATCAGATCGTCACTTAGAAAACCGTTCAACTTACCCTCTCCAGTCAGTTTCTGAATTTGCTTAACTCTATTTCTTAAATTCTTATCATGAAAACATTTCATTTTCTATGTTTAGAAAACATATCTGACTATATTTGGAAAACGTTTCCAAAACTCATTTACGGATTTCCAATGAACGTTGTATAAAACATCGTTTCGCTTAATCCATTTATCGCTTATTCCTTAACTTTATTCCTAATCAACCTTTTAGCTCGAACCACAACTATTCCTTTGTCAATTCTGAAGTCAATCAAGTTGGGGTATAATTACCTCTCAGACCTTAATTGTACAACGTCCTTTACTGTGAAATAGATGAAGCTCATTACTCACTTTTTACAATCATCTGTTTACGCAAATTCTCGGATTTAGGTTACGAATCCACTTCTTATATGACAACGTTTGATCATAACTATAACGTTATAATTCCAACCCCTAAAATATCTAACCTAAATTATAAATTTATTTCCTAACTCGAATAATTTAACAGACACCTAATTTCTAAATCAATAACTAAATCTTGATTTAGACCCTGGAAAGTAAATAGTACTTTCCTGAATTCGCTATAATCGAATTCGACGTATAACTCTCTTTCGAGTAATCTCTATTCGATTAACTCTCCCTTTTTAATAACTGATATTAGATAAACTCTATTTCGATTTATCTCCTATCGAATAACAAATATTCGAATAACTCTTCTTGGTTGGCTCTATTTCATTAACTCTTATCGAATAACAAATATTCGATTTTCTTAAATGTGTCAATTCTTATCGAATAAGTAACATCCGATTAACTTAAATGGATTTACTCTTATCGAATAACTTTTTCGTTTAGCTTAACTTGATTTTCTTAACTCGATTATCTCAACTCGATTACTTAACTCGATAAATCTTAACTCGATTACTTAACTCAATAACATAACTTAACCCAAATCGATTAACTCAACTCTAATCGATTAACTTAATTTGATTTACTCCTTCGAATAACTAATTCGAATAACTTAATTGATTAACTCCTTCGAATAACTAATTCGAATAACTTACCTTCGAATAACTGCTATTCGATTTACTCTAACTCGATTAACTTAATTCTAATCGATTTACTCCATTTCGATTCAACTTAATTCAAATCGATTAACTTAACTCAAATTGATTAACTCCTTTCGAATAACTAAATTCGATCTAACTCTTCTCGAATAACTACATTCGATTAACTCAAATTGAATAACTAATATTCAATTAACTCTTACGTGTTTAACTCTATTCGAATAACTAATTCGAATAACTCTAATGTGTTTAACTCTATTCAAATATCAAATTCGAATAACTCATTTCGAATAACTAAATTCGATTAACTCTTTTAACTTTACTCGAATAACTATATTCGATTAACACCTTCTTTCGAATAACTATATTCGATTAACTCTTCGACTAACTCCTTTGGATTAACTAACTTCGAATAACTCCTTTGGATTAGCTAACTTCGAATAACTCCTTTGGATTAACTAACTTCGAATAACCAATATTCGATAACTACTCTTCGAGTAAATAATATTCGGTAACTCTTCTAAAATGAATAACATTTGATTTCTCCACTCGAATAAACTATATTCGATTACTCTTCCCTCGAATACACTATATTCGATAACTCTACTTCGAATAAGTGATATTCGGCAACTCTACTCGATTAACTCCACTTGGATAACTCTAACTGGTCAACTCTAACTGAGTAACTCTAACTGATCAACTCTAACTGATCAACTCTAACTGGTCAACTTTAACTGATCAACTTTAACTGGTCAACTCTAACTGTTTATCTTTAACTGGTAAACTTTAACTGGTTAACTCTAACTGGTCAACTCTAACTGGTCAACTCTAACTGGTTAACTCAACTGGTTAACTCAACTGGTTAACTCAACTGGTTTAACCTAACTGGTTTAACCTAACTGGTTAACTCTAACTGGTTAACTCAACTTGTTAACTCTACTGGTTTAACCTAACTGGTTAACTCGTCTTGATTAACTGAACAAATCCACTTAGTTTAACTTAGCTAATTCACGTTGATTAACTCTAACCGATTCACTTAGTTTAACTCAACTAATTCACTTCGATTAACCACTTAGTTAACTTAACTAATTCACTTCGATTAACCACTTAGTTTAACTTAACTAATTCACTTCGATTAACTCGACCAATTCACTTGGTTAACTCCTATTTATTTAACAAATAAATATCTCCTTTAGTTTAATTCTATTTATTTAATCTCTAAATAAATATCCTTTATATTTCTTTTAACGAATATAATTCCTTTATATTTTGATTAACAAATATATCCCCTTATATTCGATTAACATATATATATTCCCTTGTATTTGATTTACAAATATAATTCTTTTATATTTGTTTTACCAACTATATTCCTTTATATTCAGAATCCTTTTTCTTATATATATATATATAATCCCTTGATTTTATATAAATAAACTATTTTCAAAATATACTTTGAAAACCCCTCTCCTACATTCTGGTATTTCTCATGGTATTTAACACACCATATAACAACGATAAATATCGTCCCACCACACATAATCACATAGATTATATACATCACATTATATATCACAATATAAAAATCACAGTAAAATAACTGTTGAGGAATCCTGTTGGATTCCTCCAACCTGTTTCCCTGCACCACAGATGTTAGACAACACCAGTAAAATATCCTGATAAACAGAATCAACATATAACTATTTGACGGTTTATATATATATATGTACATATATATATAATCTCTACTAACTGACTAGCAGTTCAATCAAACAGTCCACACACAGTGAAACAGTCAAACAGAAAATATTTTAACAGTTCTAAGAATACAACGTGAAAATAAAACTGTTTAGAGTTTGTGAGATTTACTCACCTTTTGCGATCATCGTCAATAACGATAATTGTCGTTGATTCAGATGGACAATTTATTTTGCCATAAATTGTAACGAGCTTGGATTCACTCCCGGTCAGTCTCATTGTGTTGCTCCCGTCCATACGGTCCCAACGCCACTTACGGTTTGTGATTCTGATATCGTACGAGAGAGTTATGAATTTTACCAGTTTAATATACATATTTGAATAAAATAAAACTTGGATTTTTAAATTATGAATGGGCCTTAACTTTCTTCCCTCCGGCCCACTACCTCACTTGACCGGTCCACGATGAACAGTTGTCTTCCTCAATCGCTTTGAACGCGAGCTCCACGAACAACACAGACATTTCCGAATCTTCTCAAATGCAATGCTACTTCCACACTCAACAAAAACAAAAACCGAACTCACCAACCTCCTCCTCGTCCGATCCTCCACCACCCTGTACCATTAAACCCACACTCGGTGGCCCCTTGGAATTAGCGTCTCCGTCGGCTACAGGAAGAGCCGCGACACCCCTAGCAACCGAACAACCCCAATCTCGAACTCTTGGTGCGGATTTCATTCCTGAACCCAAAACTGATATCCAAAGATCGAATCGAGGACTAAAATTTCAGTTTCCTCAAACCCTAGTTACCACGGGTACTTTCTTCGAGCTCCAGAATGACTGTCGAGCTGTTTAAAACTCACGCCATCTTGTAGAAAACTCCCTTATGAACTCAACCATATGGTTTTTAGGATTTTAAAGAATTTTATTTGGATTGAGTTTGGTTTTTTCTTTCTTGCCGTTTGTTTCGAAGTGGAGGCGGAATAATTTGATTTTACTGAGGACGAAAACGTATTAGGTTAGAAAATTGAAGGGATTATATAAGGTGTTAAATTTGAGTTAGGTAAGTTATGTATGATATGAACACTCCACGTTTTCTTCTCCTTTTGAGGACACAAACACTTGAGACTAACAAAGGAGATGTGGCATATTTTCAAATCACGGAAAATGATTGGTAAAGAATTATGCACACTTCACTAAATTAAATATTCCATTTTATTTACCGCTTGTTACGGACAGAGATAAAAACGCAGTCATGTCCAGTATCGCACCACGATCCCAAAAATATAATAATATCGGTAGGTGGACTCATATTTTGAAACTTCAAAATGTTGAATACAGGGTGCGAAATACTTCAAATAAAAAGTTGCTTATTTAATTAATTAAAAATTTCCATAAAATTCTAAAAATTAAATTATCGCTATGTCCCAAAAGACCCTTGTCTAAATTCACGCCTGATATCTAGTTATTTCAAATAAACCGTTACGGTCGATAAACGAATCTATAGCGACTATTTTAAAGTTTGATTTGGACATATCTCAAAATCTACACGACGAAATCCCCATTTTTCTCTTCCATTAGAAAAATATACTCCACCAGCTCCACACGTTTCTTGTTTCACAGAAATCCGATTTAAAACGAATCCTGTACACTCACTTGAAGTTCGAATCGTCAAATTACGAACTGCAACGCCTTTTCGAGCTCGATTTTAATTATAATTATAAATTATAAGTTCGAACGTTGTACTTTAAGTTATCGATATCGCCAAATCGATATATAAATCATTAAATAAATTAATTATTCGACAGCTAACAAAACGCGCCATTACACAAGTTGTGAGGGCATATGCTTTGGAAGCCGTGCCAACTTCTTCGAAAGGTCCTACTGCAAAGGAGAAGGGAAAGGGTGTCATGGTGCAAGGTACTCTCTCAGTCAACGGTGTTTCAGTTCGTGTGCTTTTCGATACTGTAGCTTCGCATTCCTTCATTTGCAATGAGCTTGTGTGTCTCTTGGGTTTGGAACCTGAGATTTGTGATAAACCCTTCGTAGTAACTAATCCAATTGGGGGTTCGTCAAATCTTTGCATGATATGTCGTGGTCTAGTGTGGTCGAGTCATGGTTGCTCTTTTATATGTGATTGCTTTGTTCTTAACTTCGCTGGGTTTGGGATTCTCTTAGGCATGGATTGGCTCAAGAGGTATGCGGCAAGGGTGAATTGCAAGAAGCTAGAGGTGAGGGTCGGGGATGTGGAAGGGCGAAAGTTGATGATAAGATGTAAGCGCGAAGACGGGGTCTTCGTGAGTTATCTATATTCGCTTGGGATTCCACAAGAAGACCTGTCATTAGTGCTGATCGCTAATGAGTATTTATATGTCTTTGACGAGGTCAAAGGGTTGCCGCCGCATCGTGAGATCGAGTCTAGGATCGATTTGGTCGAAGGTGCTAGACCAATCGTTATGCCTCTTAGGTGGATGGTGCCTAGGGAACAGCGAGAGTTAGAGGTGCAAGTTCGAGACCTTTTGGGAAAAGGATTCATTCGGAGGAGTGTATCCGAATGGCGTGCACCGGTTGTATTTGCAACTAAGGCGAATGACTCGTTAAGATTGTGTGTGGACTATCGTGAGCTGAACAAGGTGACAAAGAAGAACTAGTATCTGTTTCCAAGGATAGATGACTTGTTCGATCAGCTTCACGAAGCCAAAGTGTTTTCTCAGATGGATTTGGCAACGGGATTTCACCAGTTGAGGGTGGATAAGGATAGTGTGCCAAAGACTTCTTTTAGGACACCATCTGGTTTCTTCGAATGGTTGGTGATGCCATTCAGGTTGACTAACGCGCCAGCGTATTTTGTGGATCTTATGAATAGAGTGTTCAGAGATCAATTGAAAAAGTTCGTGCTTATGTTCGTGGATGATATTCTGGTTTACTCCAGAAATGAGGAAGAACATAAGACGCACTTGAGAGTTGTGTTAGTGATCTTGCGGAAGCATCAGCTTACGGCTAAGTTCTCAAAGTGTCACTTCTGGAAGGATGAAGTGAGGTTCTTAGGTCATGTAGTTTCTGGAAAAGGGATAGCGGTTGACCCCGCTAAAGTTGCAGCAATCCACGACTGGGATAGACCTAAGAATGCGACGGATGTTCGGAGTTTCCTTGGGTTGGCAGGATGTTACCGAAGGTTTATCAAGGATTTCTCCAAAGTATCTGCACCATTGACAGGATTGACGAAGAAGAACCAAGTGTTCACATGGGATGCAAAGTGTGAACAAGCGTTCAGAATCCTGAAGGAGAGATTGACGAGTGCTCCTGTGTTGACCATTCCAAGCGGGAATGAAGAGATGGTGGTATATACTGATGCATGTGGTACTGGACTTGGAGCAGTACTAATGCAGAAGGATAAGGTTATGGCCTATGTGAGTCGACAGCTCAAGCCGCACGAGAAGAATTACCCAACTCATGATTTGGAGTTGCCGGCGATTGTATTTGCTCTTAAGATGTGGAGACAATACCTGTTGGGAGTTCGATTCGAGTTGTTTACGGATCACAAGTCATTGAAGTATATTTTCTCCCAAAAGGATTTGAATCTTCGGCAGCAAAGATGGTTAGAGTTTCTGGCGTCATATAATTTTTGCATAGCCTATACTCCGGGCAAGGGTAACGCAGTTGCAGATGCGTTAAGTCGAAGACATGCAAGTTTGGGAGCGATGTTTTAGGAATGGAAGAGCCTCGAGTACTTGGCAAGGTTCGATTTCAGGCCAAGGTGTGAGTTAGAACCTAAAATGTTGGCAAGCTTATCGGTAAGACCAACTCTTATCGAAAGGATTGGCGAGAGCCAAAAGAAAGATGTGAAGCTTGTCGAGTTCATTCAGAAACTGGAACCAGAAGATAAAGAGTTCGAGGTCGATCGAGAAGGCTGGCTTCGAAAGCAAGGGCGATTAGTTGTTCCTGATATCGATGGACTGAGGGATGAGGTTCTTAGAGAATGTCATCACTTGAAGTTGACGATTCATCCCGGTGGCAATAAGATGTATCAGGACATGAAGAGAGTCTACTACTGGGAAGGGATGAAGAGAGATATTGGAAAGTTCATTTCCAGGTGTATGAACTGTCAGTTGGTGAAAGCTGAACAGAAGAAGCCGAGTGGTTTGCTTCATCCATTGGAAGTTCCTACGTGGAAGTGGGAGCAAGTATCAATGGATTTTATCGATGAAATACCTGGAACCAGGGCAGGGAACGAAGGGATTTGGGTCATTATGGATCGTTTGACCAAAAGTACGAGATTCATTCCTGTCAAGTCGATTAGGACGGCATCGAAATTGGTTGAACTTTATGTGAAATGGATAGTCCGATTCCATGGTGACCCAATGAGTATAGTAAGTGACCGAGATCCATTATTCACGAGTGGATTTTGGAAAAGTCTGCAAGAAGCTTTGGGAACCGAGTTGTGCTTGAGTACGACATATCATCCCCAAACTGATGGTCAGACTGAGAGAGTCAACCGAGTTTTAGAAGATCTCCTGAGGGCTTGTGTGTTAGACTTCGGAAGATCATGGGAAGACCATCAACATCTAGTTGAGTTTGCATATAATAATAGCTGCCAATCTATCATTGGGATGGCACCATACGAAGCATTCTATGGAAGGTCGTGCAATTCTCTAGCATGTTGGTTAGAAACTGGAGATAAGTTGGTACTTGGACCTGAGATGATTAGAGAAACCTCGGATTGTATCGAAATAGTTCGGCAACGAATGAAGGCAGCCCAGGACCATAAGAAGAGTTACGCCAACAAGCGTTGTAAGGACTTAGAATTCGACGTGGGCGATATGGTTTTTGTGAAGGTTTCACCGTTGAAGCATATGATGAGATTTGGAAGTAAAGGAAAGTTGGCTCCTTGGTTCGTTGGACCATTTCCGATAGTCGAGCGTATTGGAAAGCTCGCATATAGATTGGAGTTACCTGAGAAGATGTCGAGTGTGCATAATGTGTTCTATGTATCGTTTCTACGGAAGTCCGTGCATGATTCGAGTGTGGTGGTATCTCCCGAGAAGTACGAAGATCTAGAAGTAGAGACCATAGTTGCCAAACCTCGTAAGCCGCTTCGTGTTGTGGGGAATGACACGAAACAACTTAGGAGGAAGACGGTTAAGCTAGTCAAGGTACAATGGAGTGAGGATAGAGACGATTGTACATGGGAAATTGAAGAGAGCATGAGAGCGACTCATCCAGAACTCTTCATTGGTAGGACCCTTTGATATCGTATCTTCGTTATATCATTGTATCTTGCTGTTGTTTGATAGAATTCCGCGTGCTAGGATAAGGCTATGGATGCATGGCTTGATGGTTGCTAGTTTGGATGAAAGATTTGTATTCTCATGGATGATAAGCATGCGGAATCATTGTGATTACTTGTGTGTTTGGAATTTCGGGGACGAAATTCTTAAGGGGGGGAGAATGTAACAGCCCGCATTTTACGTGTCGAAAATCGTAAAATATTTTTATTTCATTTCTCTGAGGGTTGGATAATTCTCATCTTTTAATATGTTGCTTATGGAGATGTGAGACATATCCATAATTTTTACCGATTTTGTTTGTGACCATTTTTCCCCTGTCAGCCTTGTACAAGGCATAACTTTTAACTCAGGTTGAATCAAAGGGTGAGACCTGTGCCATTGGAAAGGAATTGATAATTGCCTTTCCGTAGAGTGGTTACATTAAGGATTTGGCTCAGCGGTTTGGGAGAAATCGCTGTTTTAAGGTTTTCCAGTTGGCTGTTCAGATTTGGAGAGCCTAATTGGCTGAATTGGGGGAGGCCCATTAGTGGGATGGTGGAATCCTATAAATAGGGGGTGAGAGTGGAGGGAAAAGGTTTACTTTCCCATTGTCTCATTTGGAGGCATTAATCTCCTTCTTCCTCTAACACCTTTCCACTATTAAAAATCCAAATCTAAGGAGGGAAATCATAGATCTACACCATTGGAGGCCAGATCTACATCATTTCGAAGGTGAATTCATCGGATCAAGGAGATTGGTTCGAATTTCTCGCTGTCCGGATTCATAATTCTACCATTTTAGCTTGTATTAGAGTATCGGTGAGTGATCTACATCTCTCACATGAATGCAATTAAGTATATGAGTGTTTGTGCATGTTTCTCATCAAATTGGGGTGTTTTACCATAGACTTACACCATTACATGTTCATTTTCATATGCATTACCCTATGATCTTATCTAGCAAGTTTTACTCGATAATTTCATGTCATTTAACATGCTTATGTTAGTTAGATCTCTCATTTTGATCATAAGTTCATTTTAATGGGTTTTGGTGAGATTTACATCATTTTTATGGTAATTGTCATATTCATGTGGTTAGTAATGTTATGATATGTTTATGATTGTGTTTGATGAGTTTGGTTGAGTTGGTTTTGTCGGATTCGTCATTTGGCGAAGTTTTTGTCAAAATCGGAGTAGAATTGAAGATGCGCAGAAAGTGGCTCGGGTCGGACCAAAGAGGGGGTCGGGTCGGGATCAAATTCTGTCATGGAGGACAAGTCAAAGTTGGCTCGGGCGGGACTAAAGGGGGTCGGGTCCGACTAAAGGGGGTCGGGTCGGACCACTCTGGATTGGGTTAAAGTGAATCATACCATTTTGGATCGGGCTAAAGTGGATTGGACCATTCTGGATCGGACTAAGGTGGGTCGGGTCGGACAAAAAGGGGTCAGGTAGGGCCTAAAGGAGGGGTCGGGTCGGACCAAAGTGGCTCGGGTCGGGCTATTCTGGAAAGCCATTTCTGGTCAGGTATTTCTGGTCGGACATGTCCGGTGATGATGTGACTTCAAAGTGAGTTCAATTGGGAGGTTAGGAAGTGTTGAAATAATGCTATGGATTGCTTTGAACCTTACGAAGATGTCGGTTGGTTCAACGATGGTGGTGGCTTCGACAAGAGTCCAGAAGGGGATGTTCGAAATGATGTGATATGTTCGTTGATCGGTGAAAAGCAACGAATAGGCAGACAACTCAAATGTCGTGAGTTGGTGGATAATGGTTGCTCGAGAAGGGCGCTTGAGCAGTAAATAGCCGTCAAGGTTGGACGACTAGAAATGCGAAGGCCGAGAAGTCACTGTTGTCATAAGTTCTAGCAGGCTCAAAGCAGGGGTACAATCGGGGCACCCAATAGACTGGAAGGTTGCTGGTCGAGTACCTTGGGTATCGTTGAAAGGCCTAGTTGTCCAGGTTGGACATATGGAGTTTATGCTAGAACTGGGGTTACCATTAGCCCTTGACATATGGCAAGGTTGGTCGTCATACGATTAACGATGGTTTCAAAGCAGGATTGGCGGTGATAGCCAGAGTCAGTCATGGATGATTGAATGTTCTGTGTGAGACTTATATAATCTAGATGTTATGTGTATTTTCCATGATTGAATGGTTGCTCCGGTTTCCATGTATGAATTGTTATTCCTTTGGTTGAATGGATTCTAAAGGCTATCACTGTCCGATGTGGGGAAGATAAGGTTGAGTTCTTCTCTGGTGTCATGGGTAGATTAGTATGTTTATCTATCCCCTCTCATACACTTTATTTTTGAAGTTTGTTAGCTGTTTTATCGCTCACTAAGACTGTTGTCTTACTCAAGGTTTTATGTATACTCTTATTACCTTGGGCTGTTCATCCGATTATGGATGGGCAGACTAAGTAACAGGTGCCAGGTAATGCTTTAGTGAGGACGACAATGCTGATCGATGGCGAGCAGGAGGCTCACGTACCAGTTTTACTACTAGCCAATAATTGGATTTCCGCTATTTGCTTTTCTGAGTGATGTAGTGAGGCAACTTTGTATAAACACTATTTCCTAGTTTGTGGATATTACTTTCTAGTTATATGAAAGTCCAGTGTTTTTGCTTCACTATTACTACCTGTTGTATATGTTCTACTATGTTTTATCCTTGCGCTGTGAGTTTTACGACAGGTTCCGCTTGTGTTTACCTACTCTGATTATCGTCCATGATAGCCTTGCACATCTTTCAGTGCATTATTTCTCTTGTATAGTGCGGGGGTTATGGGCGGTCGTCACAATCAGATAAGGACACACCTTCGTTCAGTCCAGTCCGATCCGTTTGCACACCTAAAAGTGGTAAATTCGCGAAACGTAAATGCGTTTGTTTAACATGAGAAAGAGGAAGAAAAGGATAAGGGGAACAAACTAGGCAAAAAACCAAGTTCATTTGGATTGGACAGTTTGGTCCTTTGCATCAAACACTTCTGACGCGGGTGCGATCTGACTATATTAAAAAAGTGGTACCTTGTCATATATTTTGGTCAAATTTTTTGGGTCAAAATAAGCGTAATATTAACAATAGAAGTAACTAGTAGTGTATATGTAAAAAGACCTTCTTCCTTTACCTAAAAGTCTAAAAAACCTTAAACCCACAAAAGAGGATCATCGCCTCTTACGTTCGCGCTGTGACGCTCATGGGCAATTCACGTGAGTACTGAAGACGCAATATAGATTTCTTTGCCCTCACGCAAGATCAAATTACGGACCTCCAGTTTACAAGACTGGCGCTCTACCACTGAGCTATAAGGGCTGTTGACTCAATTTGCAAGGTCTTTATTTAAATTCGTTAAACCTAATTAAATATTTTCCGACATTATGATATATTTTGATCTTATATTTGTTTTGCTTTTCCTATTTCTTCAGTTCATTAATGTATTAGAGCTTCAAAATAGATAAGCATGAAAAGTATATTAATCCTGCATGATATGTAATGGAAATGCATGTATGTGTTTGTGACTGATTCAAATTAATACATTAATAACATATTCTTAACTTTAAGTTAGTTTACATGCACAATTAGTGTAATTGGATTTACACATTTTCGATTACTTTCATTATCTTTTAAACTATGGTTCAAATTTTCTCACTGGAATATGACTTAAAAATAAATTTTAACAAATAATTTTATATTTAATATTAAACACCTTAATGGTCAGTTTTTCCACCATTGTGCGGTCATACTAGTATCTAATTTCTATTGAAATATCTTTTATTGGATTTAAATAGAATAATAAAAAAAATGCAATAAATTTTAAATCAATCAAGTGATTATTGGTTAATTACTATAAATATTTTTCTTTTATACTATATGATTAAACGATTGGTTTTCTCATCATAGTACGGTTATACTAGTTATATATAAATGATTGTGAAATTATTTTTAGCTTTCATGGCGAGACGATAATAGAAAACAACTCAGAATATATTGAAATGTCCTAACGTCATCCACAAAAGATATTTCTTTGAAATGTTAAATCTGGTCTATAACCAAATGCTTGCAAGGAACTTTTAAACCAAATGAAAAGTTGGTGATTTAGGATGCGTTCTTTTTTGAATCGAAATGAGTAAATGAAGGTGGTACATGAAAGGGGTGGGGAAAGTGATTGGGGATGTATATCGGATAGGACAGTCCATTTCCCGGCTCGGTCACAGGCTATAAGATGACTGGTCCTTATCCGTACGATTCTCTTATATGACAGGACTAGAATACTACACCATCCAGTTCGATCTGGAATGTTTGATGTTTTTCTATTTTCCGAACATTGTCAGTCCATTATCCGACTCATACGAACAGTGTCTATACTTAAAAATTATTTAGTCCGTGTCCATCCGAAACTCTTATAGAATAGGATTAGGACACACCTTCGTCGAGTCAAGTCTGACATGTTTACACAGCAAAAAGTGGTAAGTTCGAGAAAGGGAAATGTGTTTGTTTAACACGCGAAAGGGGAAGAAAAGGAAAAGGGGAATGAACTAGGCAAAAATCCAAATTCGTTTGGATTAGACAGTTTGGTCTTTTGTGTAAAACACTTCCTAGGCAGGCGTGAACTGACCATATTAAAAAAAAGTGGTACCTTGGCATATATTTTGGTCAAATTTTTTTGGGTTAAAATAAGCGTAATAGAAATAACAGAAGTAACTAGTGGGATATATGTAAAAAGACCTTCTTCCTTTACCTAAAAGATTAAAAAACCCTAAAACCATAGAAGAGGATCATCGCCTTTTACATTCACGCTGCGATGATCGTGGGCAATTCACGTGAGTTCTGAAGATGCAATATAGATTTCCCTGCCCTCACGCAGGATCGAACTACGGACCTCCAGTTTACAAGACTGGCGCTCTACCACTGGCTATAAGGGCTGCTGACTCTATTTGCAAGGTCTCTATTCAAATTCATTAAATCTAATAAAATAATTTCCAATATTATGACATGTTTTGAGGTTATGTTTTTGTCCATTTTTCTTATTTCTTCAATTCACTAATGGTTTAGAGCTGCAAAATAGATAAGCATGAATAGTACATTAATCCTACTTGATATATTATAGAAATGCATGTATGTTTTTGTGACTGATTCAAGTTAATAAATTAATAACATATTCTTAATCTTAAGTTGGTTTACATGCACAATTAGTGTAATTGGATTTACACATTTTCAATTACTTTCATTTTCATTTAAACTATAGTACAAATTTTCTCATTGAAATATGGATTAAAACTAAATTTTAACAAATAATTTTATATTTAACAACAAACACCTTAACGGTCGGTTTTTCCATCGTTGTGCGGTTATATTAGTATCCAATTTCTATTGCAATATCTTTTATTGGATTTAAACAGAATAATAAAAAAATGCAATACATTTTAAATCAATCAAGTTATTATTGATTAATTCAAAATTACTACAAATATTTTTCTTCCAAACTATATGATTAAATGGTTGGTTTTCTCATCGTAGTATGGTTATATTAGTTAGATATAAGTGATTGTTAAATTATTTTTAACTTTTATGGCGAGATGATAATAGACATCAACTCAGAACATGTTGAAATGCCCTCATGACATCCGCAAAAGTTATTTATTTGAAATATTGAATCTGATCTACAACCAAATGATTGCAAGGAACGTTCGAATCAAATGAAAACTTGGTGGTTTAGGATGTGTTCTTTTTGGAATTGAAATGTGCAAATGAAAGGGATACATGAAAGGGGTTGGGAAAGTGACATGTTCATGAAAGGGAAATGCGTTTGTTTAACTCGCGAAATGGGAAGGAAAAGGGGAAGAAAAGGTAAAGGGGAATGAATCGGGCAAAAATCCAGGTTCATTTGTTCTTTTGCGTCGGACACTTCCGTCGCAGACGCAAACTGCTCTTGCAATTTTTTTCATTTTTATTAAATATTTCCAATAGTATGATATATTTTGAGCTTATATTTGTTTCATTTTTCTTATTTCTTCAATTCGTTGAAGGTTTAGAGCTACAAAATAAATAAACATGAAAAGTACATTAATCCTACTTGATATGTAATAGAAATGCATGTATGTGTTTGGGACCGATTCAAATTAATACATCGAACATTATCTTAACCTTAAGTTGGTTTACATGTATAATTAGTGTAATTGGATTTTCACATTTTCAATTACTTTCATTTTCTCTTAAACTAGACAATTTTCACACTAGAATAATTTTTAAAAGTGATTTTGTATTTTATATTAAACACCTTAACGATCGGTTTTTCCACCGATGTGCGGTTATACTAGTATCCAATTTCTATTTCAATATCTCCTAATGGATTTAACTCAATTAACTATAAAATGCAATAAACTTTAAATCAATCAAGTTATTATTGATTAATTCAAAATTACAACAAATATTATGATTAAATAGGTTGTTCTCTCATCCTTGTACAGTTATACTAGTTAGATGTAAATGATTGTTAAATTAATTTTAAATTTTATGGTGAGATGAAACCAGACATCAACTCAGGACATGTTGAAATGTCCTAAAGACATCCGCAAAAGATATTTATTTAAAGTATTAAATCTGGACTATAACCAAATGCTTGCAAGGAACTTTCGAACCAAATGAAAACTTGGTGATTTAGGATGCATTCTTTTTTAATCGAAATGAGTGAATGAAAGGGGTACATGAATGGGGTGGGAAAAGTGATTAGGGATGTATAACGGACAGGACAGTCCGTTGTACGGCTCGGTCCAAGGATATAAGGTGTTTGGTTCTTATCCGTATGTTTTTCTTATATGAGAGGACTAGAACATAACACCATGCAGTTCGATCCAGAATGTTCGATGTTTTTCTATTTTCTGAACATTATCCTTCTGTTCTCCGACTCAAATGAACAGTGTCTAAACTTAATACTTATTTAGTCAGTGTCCATCGGAAACTCTTATAGGATAGGATTAGGACACACCTTCATCCAGTCCAATCCGATCCGTTTACATACCTAAAAGTGGTTAGTTCGCGAAAGGGAAATGCAATTTGTTTAACACGCGAAAGGGGATGAAAAGGATAAGGGGAACGAACTAGGCAAAAAAACAAGTTCATTTGGATTGCACCATTTGGTCCTTTGCGTCAAACACTTCCGACGCGGGTGCGATCTGACCATATTAAAAAAAGTGGTACCTTGTCATATATTTTGGTCAAGTTTTTTTGGGTTAAAATAAGCGTAATATTAACAACAGAAGTAACTGGGAGGGTATATGTGAAAATACCTTCTTCCTTTACCTAAAAGACTTAAAAACCCTAAACCCACAAAAGAGGATCATCGCCTCTTACTTTCGTGCTGGGACGCTCGTGGGAAATTCACGTGAGTACTGAAGATGCAATATAGATTTCTTTGCCCTCACGCAGGATCGAACTACGGACCTCCAGTTTACAAGACTGGCGCTCTACCACTGAGCTATAAGGGCTGTTGACTCAATTTGCGAGGTCTCTATTCAAATTCGTTAAATCTAATCAAATATTTTCCGACATTATGATATATTATGAGCTTATATTTGTTTCTTTTTTCCTATTTCTTCAGTTCATTAATGGTTTAGAGTTGCAAAATAGATAAGCATGAAAAGTATATTAATCCTACGTGATATATAATGGAAATGCATATATGTATTTGTGAATGATTCAAATTAATACATTAATAACGTATTCTTAACTTTAAGTTGGTTTACATGCACAATTAGTGTAATTGGATTTACACATTTTCGATTACTTTCATTTTCTTTTAAACTATGGTTCAAATTTTCTCACTGGAATATTACTTAAAAATAAATTTTAACAAATAATTTTATATTTAATATTAAACACCTTAACAATCGGTTTTTCCACCGTTGTGCGGTTATACTAGTATCCAGTTTCTATTGCAATATCTTTAATTAGATTTAAATAGAATAATAAAAAAATGCAATAAATTTTGAATCAATCAAGTTATTATTGGATAATTCAAAATTACTATAAATATTTTTCTTTTAAACTATATGATTAAACGATTGGGTTTCTCATCGTAGTACGGTTATACTAGTTATATACAAATGATTTTGAAATTATTTTTCGATTTTATGGCGAGACGATAACAGACAACAACTCAGAACATGTTGACATGTCCTCACGACATCCGCAAAAGATATTTATTTGAAATATTGAATCTGGTCTACAACCAAATGATTGCACAGAACTTTCGAACCAAATGAAAACTTGGTGATTTAGGATGTGTACTTTTTTGAATCAAAATGAGAAAATAAAAGGGATACATGAAAGGGATTGGGAAACTGGCAAGTTCGCGAATGGGAATTTAACACGCGAAAGGGAAGGAAAAGGGGAAGAAAAAGTAAAGGGGAGTGAATCGGGCAAAAATTCAAGTTCATTTGGTCTTTTGCGTCAGACACTTCCGACGCGGACGTGAACTGCCCTCGCAATTTTTTCATTAAATATTTCCGTCATTATGATATATTTTGAGCTTCTCTTTGTTTCTTTTTTCTTATTTCTTCAAATCATTGATGGTTTAGAGCTACAAAATAAATAAACATGAACATTAATCCTACTTGATATGTAATAGAAATGCATGTACGTGTTTGTGACAGATTAAAATTAATACATCGATAACATTTTCTTAACCTTAAGTTGGTTTACATGTATTATTAGTGTAATTGAATTTGCACATTTTCAATTAATTTCATTTTCTCTTAAACTATGGTACAGTATGTTATACTAAACACCTTAACGATTGGTTTTTGCACCTTTGCGCGGTTATACTAGTATCCAATTTCTATTGGAATATCTTCTAATGGATTTAAATCAGTTAATTAAAAAATTCGATAAATTTTAAATCAATCAATTTATTATTGATCAATTCAAAATTACAACAAATATTTTTACTTTTAAATTATATGATTAAAAATTTGGTTTTCTCATCGTTGTATAGTAATACTAGTTAGATGTATATGATTGTTAATTTACTTTTAACTTTTATGGTGAGATGAAACTGGAAATCAACTAGGTACATGTTGAAATGTCCTAACGACATCTGCAAAAGATATTTATTTGAAATATTAAATCTGGTCTATAACCAAATGCTTGCAAGGGACTTTCAAACCAAATGAAAACTTGGTGAGTTAGGATGCGTTCTTTTTTGAATCGAAATGATTAAATGAAAAGGGTACATGAAAGGGGTGAGGAAAGTGATTAGGGATGTATAACGGACAGGGCATCCCGTTATCCAGCTCGGTCATAGGCTATAAGGTGTCTGGTCCTTAACCATACGTTTCTCTTAAATGACAAGACTAGAACACAACACTATCCAGTTCAATTCGGAATGTTCGATGTTTTTCTACTTTCCGAACATTGTCAGTCCGTTCTCCGACTCATATGAACAGTGTCTAAACTTAATACTTGTTTATTCCGTGCCCAGCTGAAACTCTTATAGGATAGGATTAGGACACTCCTTCGTCTAGTCCAGTCTGACCCGTTTACACACCTAAAAGCGGTAAGTTCGAGAAAGGGAAATGCGTTTGTTTAACACGCGAAAGGGAAAGAAAAGGAGGACGAAATGGGCCAAAAACCTAATTCGTTTGGATTGGACAGTTTGGTCCTTTGGTAGAACACTTCCGACACGAGCGCGAACTGATCGTATTAAAAAAAAGTGGTACCTTGGCATATATTTTGGTCAAATTTTTTTAGGTTAAAATAAGCGTAATAGAAATAACAGAAGTAACTGGTGGGGTGTATGTAAAAAGACCTTCATCCTTTACCTAAAAGACTAAAAAACCCTAAACCCATAGAAGAGGATCATCGCCTCTTACGTTCGCACTGCGATACTCGTGGGCAATTCACGTGAATACTGAAGATGCAATTTTGATTTCTCTGCCCTCACGTAGGAACAAACTGCGGACCTCCAGTTTACAAGACTGGCGCTCTACTACTGAGCTATAAGGGTTGCTAACTCAATTTGCAAGGTCTCTATTCAAATTCTTTAAATCTAATCAAATGTTTTCCGATATTATGATATATTTTGAGCTTATATTTGTTTCATTTTTCTTATTTCTTCAATTCATCAATAGTTTAGAGAAGCAAAATAGATAATCATGAAAAGTCCATTAATCCTACTTGATATTTTATAGAAATGCATGTATGTGTTTGTGACTAATTCGAATTAATACATTAATAACATATTCTTAATCTTAAGTTGGTTTTACATGCACAATTAGTGTAATTGGATTTACATATTTTCAATTACTTTCATTTTCTTTTAAATTATGGTACAAATTTTCTCACTGAAACATGACTTAAAATTAAGTTTGAACAAATAATTTTATATTTAATATCAAACACCTTAAAGGTCGGATTTTCCACTGTTGTGCGGTTATACTAGTATCCAATTTCTATTGCAATATCTTTTATTGGATTTAAATAGTATAATAAAAAATGCAAAAAAATTTAAATCATTCAAGTTATTATTGATTAATTCAAAATTACTACAAATATTTTTCTTTCAAATTATATGACTAAACGGTTGTTTTTCTCATCGTAGTACGGTTATATTAGTTAGATATAAATAGTTGTTAAAATATTTTTAACTTTTATGGCGAGAAGGTAATAGACATCAACCCAGAACATGTTAAAGTGTCCTCACGGCATCCGCAAAAGTTATTTATTTGAAATATTGAATCTGGTCTACAACCAAATGATTGCAAGGAACTTTCGAACCAAATGAAAACTTGGTGGTTTAGGATTGCCTTTATATTTGAATCGAAATGTGCGAATGAAAGGTATACATGAAAGGGGATGGGAAAGCGGCAAGTTAGCGAAAGTTAAATGCATTTGTTTAACTCTCGAAAGGAAAGGAAACGGGGAAGAAAAGGTAAAGGGGAATGAATCAAGCATAAATCCAAGTTCATTTGGTCTTTTGCGTTGGACATTTCAGACGCGAACTGCCCTTGTAATTTTTTTCATTTTTATTAAATATTTCTGATATTATGATATAATTTGAGCTTATGTTTGTTTCATTTTTCTTGTTTCTTCAATTCATTTATGGTTTAGAGCTACAACATAAATGAACATGAAAAGTACATTAATCCTACTTGATATGTAATAGAAATGCGTGTATGTGTTTGTGACTGATTCAAATTAATACATCGATAACATTTTCTTAACCTTAAGTTGGTTGACATTTATAATTAGTGTAGCTAGATTTGCACATTTTCACTTTTATTTTCTCTTAAACTACGGTACAATTTTCACAATAGAATAATTTTTAAAAATAATTTTGTATTTTATATTAAACACCTTAACGATCAATTTTTCCACCGTTGTGTGGTTATACTAGTATCCAATTTCAATGACAATATCTTCTAATAGATTTGAATAGGTTAACTAAAAAATGCAATAAATTTTCAGTCAATCAAGTTATTATTGATTAACTGAAAATTACAACAAATATTTTTCTTTTAAATTATATGATTAAACAGTTGTTTTTCTCATCATTGTACGGTTATACTAGTCCGATGTAAATGATTGTTAAATTACTTTTAACTTTTATGGTGAGATGAAACCAGACATGAACTCAGGATAGGTTGAAATGTCCTAACGACATCTACAAATTATATTTATTTGAAATATTAAATCTGGTCTATAACCAAATGCTTGCAACGAACTTTCAAACCGAATGAAAACTTGGTGATTTAGGATGCGTTCCTTTTTGAATCGAAATGAGTAAATGAAAGGGGTACATGAAAGGGGTTGGGAAAGTGATTAGGGATGTATAACAGACATGACAGTCCGCTGTCCGGCTCGGACCAAGGCTGTAAGGTGTCTGATCCGTGTCCGTAAGATTCTCTTTTATGACAGGACTAAAACACACCCGCATCCAGTTCGATTCGGAATGTTCGATGTTTTTTCTATTGTCCGAACAATGTCTGTCTGTTCTCAGACTCACACGAAAAGAATCTAAACTTAATATTTGTTTTGTCTATGTCCATCTTAAACTCTTGTAGGATAAGATTAGTACACACCTTCGTCCATTCAAGTTCGACCCATTTACACACCTAAAAGTGGTAAGTTCGCAAAAGGGAAATGCATTTGTTTAACACGCGAATGGGGAAGAAAAGGAAAAGGTGAACGAACTTAGCAAAAACCAAGTTCGTTTAGACTGGATAATTTGGTCCTTTACATCAAACACTTTTGACACGGATGAGAGACGACAATATAAAAAAAAGTGGTACCTTGGCGTATATTTTGGTCAATTTTTTGGGTCAAAATAAGCGTGCTAGAAATAACAGAAGTAACTGGTGGGGTTTTCGTAAAAAGACCTTCTTCCTTTACCTGAAAGGCAAAAAAAAACCTAAACCCATAGAAGAGCATCGTCGCCTCTTACGTTCGCGCTGCGATGCTCGTGGGCAAGTCACGTGCGTACTGAAGAAGCAATATAGATTTCTCTGCCCTCATGCAGGATCGAACTACAGACGTCTAGTTTACAAGACTAGTGCTCTACCACTGAGCTATAAGGGCTGCTGAATCAATTTTCAAGGTCCCTATTCAAATTCGTTAAATCTAATCAAATATTTTCCGATATTATGATGTATTTTGGGCTTATATTTGTTTCATTTTTCTTATTTCTTCAATTCACTAATGGTTTAGAGCTGCAAAATAGATAAGCATGAAAAGTACATTAATCCTACTTGATACATAATAGAAATGCATGTATGTGTTTGTGACTGATTAAAATTAATACATCGGTAACATTTTCTTAACCTTAAGTCGATTTACATGTATAATTGTTGTAATTGGATTTGCACATTTTCAATCACTTTCATTTTCTCTTAAACTAAGGTAGAATTTTCACACTAGAATAATTTTTTATTCTATATTAAACACCTTAACGATCTGTTTTTCCACCGTTGTACGGTTATACTAGTATCCAATTTTTATTGCAATATCTTATAATGGATTTGAATAGGTTATGTAACGACCGCCCATAACCCCTGCACTAAACAAGAGGAATAATGCGCTGAATGGTGTGCTAGGCAGCTATGGACGACCATCATGTTATGATAACATATTCGGAACCTGTCGTAAATCTCATAGCACAAGGATAAAATATAATAGAATATATACAACAGTTATTAATAGTGAAGCAGAAAACTCTAGACTTTTATAACAACTAGAAAGTAATATCCATAGACTTAAGTTACAACAATAGTGTTTGTGCAAATTGCCTCACTACAGTACTAAGAGAATAACAAATAACGAAAATCAAGATACTATATAGTAAAAATATAGTTTGCCATCCTCCTGCTCGCCTCTGAACAATTGCATCGTCCACCCAAAGCAATCACCTGTCACCTAGTCTACCCATCCACAACTGGATGAACAACCCAAGGTAATAAGAGGGAAACATAAAACCGTGTCGGGCAACAGTCTTAGTGAGTGATAAAACAACTAACAAATATCAACAATTAAGTATATGAGAAGGGATGGATAAACATACTAGTCTGCCTACAACTCCAGAGAAGAACTCAACCTTATCTTTCCCACATTGAACAGTGATAGCCTTTACAATAACATTTCAACCATACATCCATGGAAACCAGAACATCCATTCAATCATGGTAAAGCACTCATGACATCAAAACTATATGTCTTATGTAAACCATCCTAATCGAACTCAACATCCCTCAAGAACAATCCCAGAGGCCTAAACAAATATCAGACAAGTATCCAAGGAACATCTCCTTCGACGTTGGACATTCTACATGATATGGTACAAATAGAGCAACCAAACAATCAAACATCCATGACTGACTCTAGCTATCACCGCCAATCTTTCTTTGAAACCATCATTAATCGTATGATGGCCAACCTTGCCATATGTCAAGGGCTAATGGTAACCTCGGTTCTAGCATAAACTTCGTACGCCTTTCAATGAAACATATGTTTGTCCAACCTTTACAACTAAGCCTTTCAACGATATCCAAGGTACTCGACGTACAACCGGTATTTTAGATGTCTCTATTGTACTCCTGCATTGAGCCTGCTAGAACTTACGACAACGATAATCTCTCGGCCTTCATATCTCTAGTCATCCAACCCGACGACTTTTCTTAAATCAAGCAACCTTCTCGAACAACCATTATCCACCAAATCACGACCTTTGAGTTATCACGTCATTCGCTGTTCTACACCGATCAACGAACACCTTTCAACACTACGAACCTTCCTACTTGAATTTACTTCGAAGTCACATCATCACCGATCCAAATTATATCACTGCATTGTGGCTAGGATTCAGGGGGTTGCCTCCTATTTTTTTCAAGCCCTTTTGTTCAAATCCGAGTCGTACCCGAAAATATTTTTTTTAGAAATGACCCTATGCGGCCGACACATGGCCTACTCGACCGACCCACCTTGCTCGACCCATACTCCTTGAAGTAAGACCGACCCTGGTGCGACCGACCATACATTCACACTGCTCGACCGACCCTACAACATCTCAGTAGAGACGACCAACCTGCTGCCCGACCTCTACCTTGCTCGACCCATGCTGTTGATCGATCCGGTCTTTGCATGACCCGAACCACTCGTGCATGACCGACCATACCTCACGCTCGACCGACCCAAATATGGTGTGACCGACCCCTCTCCTGTACTACACTGCACTGCACGCTCGACCACCCCACCCGCACGCACGACCACCCACTCGCACGCACGACCGATAGCCTGCACAACCTCAATTCAAGTCCAATTTAAACCAAAACTTTGCCAATCGATACAATCGACGAAATATACTCGTCTAGTTCATCCAATATATCACAAGCATGTTATGAACTCACTGACAACATGAATATGACAATTATCACTAAAATTACAATTTCACAAAAATCATAATAAATGAACATATGATCTAAATTGCGGATCTAACTTGCATAATCTTATGAAATGGCATAGGAATTACCGATTTAAACATGATAATTTAGATCCTAGATTGATTCATATGAAAATGGACTTACCAAGGTGTAGATCTATAAGAAAACACTTAAATTTGATGAAAAAATGATCAAACTTTCATATACTTCAATGAATCCATGTGAGAGATGCAAATCACTCGCCAATTCTCCAAAAAAGCTAAAATTAATGAATTAAAATTTCAGACAGCAAGCAATTCGAACCAAACCCCTTGATGCGATGAACTTTCACTTCAAATGATGTAGATCTAGCCTCAATTGGTGTAGATCTTTGATTTCCTTTCTTTAGATTTCGATTTTAATAGTGGAAAGGTGTTAGAGAAGGAGGAACATAGGCCACCAAATGAGAGAATGGAGAAAGTAAACTATTCTCCATACCTGTCACCCCCTATTTATAGCTTTCCACCAGCCCACTATTGGACGTCTACAAATCAGCCCATTAAGGCTTCACAAACTGAACAACCAACTATTAAACCTTAAAACAGTGATTCCTCGCAAACCACTAAGCCAAATCTTTAGTGTGACCACTCTACGGAAAGGCAAACATCATTTCCTTTTCAATGGCACAGGTCTCAACACCTAATTCGACCTGAGTCAAAAGTTATGTCCTGTACAAGACTGATAGGGGAAAATGGTCATAAACAAAATTGGTAAAAATTATGGACATGTCTCACATCGCCATAAACAACATATTAAAATATGAGAATGATCCAAACCTCAGGGAATAAAATAAAAATGTTTTATGATCCTCCGATACGTAAAATAAGGGCAGTTACATTCGCCCCCCCCCCCCCTTTAAGAATTTCGCCCCCGAAATCCCAAGCAACCACAATAATTACACATACCTATCATCCATACGATTGTTGGTATGGATGATAGTTAAATAACCGACTATCAAATCTTGCCCATACGATTGTTGGTACGGAAAGACCGGGATCGAATTTATATTCGAAAACCATTCCGACTAATAAATACGAATACGTGGAAGATGCTATTCAAGATGGAGCAATTGAAGACCGTGGATCTTCATAAAATGGTAGGATTACTTCCAATCTCTGGCTGTTCCCTAGAGATATATTGTGATTCTGTCGTGGTTGAAATCTACGGATTGCAAGGACTACTCGCTACTAATCCTTGGAGTGATACCTATAAGGGATGTGGTAGGAGGGTGCCTTCGGTTCATCCTGTTCCTGGATGACGTGTATGGATGGATGTATGACAGAGTATTTCCAGAAAGGTCACGTACATTGATTTCTTCAACCGTACCAAGAGTAGAGGCGGAGAAGGAAATTTTTTTTAGCTAAAACGTAATGCATTGTTGTGGACGTCAATTAGTGATTTTGATGGATCTGACAATGTGTCATTCAAAGTGGATGGAGGCATGCTATGCTGAAGAATATGCTTAACTTCTAGCCTTATCAACTGGGAATGGTAAAAATCGGGTAGATCTCATGGCTATATGGGTCGCCCCCATTAGGGTGTATTGTCACCATCTAGAGGTTATTCATATTTGTCTTATTTTCGTTTATGTATCTCCCGGGAATGGTTATGTTGGTACCAACCGTAGGTGATAATATGTTTCGAACATTCAAGGTTAAGTGAATGGTCGGTCATGTTTAGCCTGAGTTGCAAGATGTTCATGTTGAACTCAGTGTATTCCTCTCTAGAGATACACTGTCGGAAAGGTGGTTGCCCATACCTTGCAATGGAAATCCATTGTCCAATAAGCACTAGCGGTTTTGATTGTATACTATATATGAAGAGCGTGAGAAGCAAGCGTTCTGCTATATTGATATTTATTTTTATTTAGGCACTATTATAATATCAGAAAAGATATTGATTTCAAAAATGATTCGGGTTATCGTAAGGTAAAAAGCGTCCATATTTATGTGTGGATTTGGTCTTACGATTATCCTTTCTTTCGAAAAGATTTTTACTTTAAAATCAAGTTAGCTGTTACCCATAAACTTAGTGTGTTTTCTCACTCTGGTTCACCAGACTGATCCGTGTATTTGTAATACTCGGGTTAGACCCGGTTGTACAAGTTCAGGTTACTGGATACTGTGAAGTCTAGAGACGAGCTGGAGAAGTCCAGACATATGATATCTTTTATTTATTCGCTGTGTGTTGTATATGAGGACAGATATTTGTAATTGTCCAGATGTTTTGTTGTACTCTGAAATTTTGTAAGTTTCTCAAGCTCTCTATAAAGATTATTTCTATATTATATTTTTTTCCATTGCGATTTGAGACTCTGATTGTGTGTTGTGTTCTTCTTCTTATTCTTCTATTCTAATATTTCTTTCTCTCTTATCTCACCCTCTAACTTCTTTCTAATAACTACATGTGTTTTCGATACTTGAGTTCTGACAAGTGATACAGGATCATTATTATTGTCGGAATTCGGGCTCGAATTACCGCAGGTCGTTATAAATTTTGAATATTTAAAATGATTTATTTTAAATAATAACGACTAGAAATTTATTTTGAATAGAATTAGAACGTATAAATTTATTTAAATCAAATTTAGAATATAAATATTTATTTTAATTATAAAAGAAATTGAAAATGGCGCGGTAGTTTGAAAATTCGATTTCAAATTTCAAATGAATGTATAGGATTCAAAATAAATTGGATTTTGGTAAAACCAAAAATATTAGAATCTGTTTGAAAATATCTTTCCAACGAATGTGAAAAATCCAGATTTCATAACGTGAATAAAAAGTTATGTCCGGTTGAAAATTCAGAATAGTCATTATGGAATTTTATATAATATATAGCACTTGAAAATAGTGATTTTGCAAATGACCTCCGTTTTCGACGAGACCACTTTAGTTGGATCCAGAATGTCAAATTATTGTTAGATTTTAATTTTCATAATTTTTGGAATCAATATATGTGCGTGGTGAATTTAAACGTGTTTGGTCAATTCAGTTTGAATCTAATCGACTGGAAAATGACCGTTTTTCAAACGGTCTCCAAATTCGACGAAATTAGTTTTGTTAGGACCATATTGTCAAAACATAGTCAGATTTATTTTTCTGGAATTTTTGGAGTCAGTATGTGGCTTCGGTAAATTAAGATGTGCATTTGAATTTAAAATATAATGATTCATATTTTAGATTTAATGAAAACTGATCGATACAGTCAAATCAGCTTACCGAACATATCCCATTGTGTTCGAAATGGGGGTAATTAGTTAGGGGCATCAGTCATTGGGCTTGATATGGTGTTCGAATTTAAAAGTTACTTTTTGGGAATAATTAAATATATAAATAAAAATTTAATATAATAATAGAAAAAGGGGGTCAACTCCCTTTCTCTCTTTCAAAACCCGATATCGGGTAAACAGAAAAAGAAAAAAAAGAAAAATCGCGCTCTGCCCTAGGTCCCGCCGCCGACATCCAACTTCCTCCCTCCTCCGACGCTTGCAGCCAGCGCTTCCCCCCTTTCTGACCTCCTCTCTCTCCCGTCCCCTCCCTCTCCTCTCCGCGACGCTGCAGTCGAAGACCAACCCCCCAAAACCCTCCATGAACAGCGCCGCCACAGCCCACCGCTCCGGCCATCCGAAAACCCTCCTCGGCTGCCACGCACCCTGACCATCTCCGACCACCCAAAATCGAGAATCCGTGAGTTTTTTTATTTATGTTTATTTTTATTTATTTCAGTATAAAAATATGTTTTTTTATATAGGTAATTTCAGAAAAGAAATAGGATTTTTATATACATAATTTTAGTATAAAGATTTGATTTTTAAAAGTAAAAGGATTTGATTTTTTTAAATATAAAAAGATTTGATTTATTTAAAGAGTAAAGAGATTTGATTTTTTAAATGTTAGAAGATTTGATTTTTAAATATAAAAAGATTTGATTTTTAAATGTAAAAAGATTTGATTTTTAAATATGAATAGCGATATGAAAATATTATTTTTAGTTAGATAAAAATATAATTTTTATCGTAGGTATGAAATATTATTTTGAGTAGGATAAAAAAAGAATCTTTACATATGTAGTAGAAATAAAAACTTGATTTTTATTATATATGAAAAGAAATAAAAAAGTTTCGATTTTTATTATTTGAATAACAAAATAAAAATATGATTTTTATATAATAGAGAATATAAAAATATTAGTTTTTTTATATGTAGCGAATTAAAAATGTGATCTTTATAATATAAACATCGAAATAAAAAATACTTTTATATAAGAAGTAGCGATATAAAAAGGTGATTTTTAAATATATAAACATCATATTAAAAATGTGATTTTTACTATGAACAGCGTGGAAAAGATTGCGATGGAAACGACTGGGATCAAATCCAAATTCGAACCGTTCAGAAATAAAGAATGGAGGAGTGGATGCCAATGGTGAGAACTTCTCACTTTATTTTATTTTCTAGTTAAATATATACTAGAATGCAGACGGTGCTTAGTAGCACCCAACACCTTTGTTTGAAACCATGTTCGTTTGGTTGTTTGGTTGACTGGATTATTTGGTTGAATTTGGTTTGGAAAGAATTGAATTGATATAATTTAGTTTTTACATGGCGCGAGCCATTATTAGGCGATGGATAAGGCTAGACCTTATTCCGGTTCTAGTAACGCGCCGTTGTGCTGCCGAAATTTTCTAAAAATGTTAAAACAATAAAAATATCATTTTTATTGTATAAATGAACTGTATAAATGAACTGTATAAAATATTCATAAGTTGAAATAAATATTTTAATATTAAAAAAATAATTTTTAACGAGTATATGAATAAAATAAAAATTCATTTACAAATCAGACGATTTGTTTATGTACACACATTTTACTGATATTGATTGGGACGATATATTTTACACATCGCCCAACTGCACAAATAATAATCAGTGTTTGTTATTTGAAAACCTCACACGAGTATTGGGATGATATTGGACATACACTAATCCCAATATTTAGTTGTATGTCAATTAATGGGTTGACAGACTGTTGTAAGCATTAATTATTTATATTTAACGCTTATGCAGTTGTGTAATGCACTCTGGATGATGGTTGATTGTGTTTGGTTATGGTTGTGTATACGTGTGTATGAAATCATATAAATATAATTATATGGTAATTGACTGTGTCTGATTCCTATTCGGAAAGAACGAACATTTTAAATTAATGTATATTTTAAAATGGCGAATAATGAATATTTTAAAGTAACTAATATTTTAAAATAATATTCAGTAATGGATCACAATATGATTTTGATGTCCGATTTGGGATGGATACGAAAATATTTAAAAAAATAAAGCCGTGTTGATTAGATTAACGCCATTTTGACGTGAACGATATTTATATCGATTTTATTCATTTTTATATTGAATATCGAAAAGGAAGTGATTTCAAAATCTAATGTTTTCAAAATATTATCATTTATATATTAATGATATGGAATATTCAATTTTGATTTGAAATTGAATATGAAGCTGAAATCGTTTTGAAAACGAATTTAAAACGATTTATAAAATACGTTTTAAATGGAAATCGATGAAATATATATAATATATATATTATATATATTTAATGGCCTGAATAGAACGCGTCGCGTCGCGACAGTTCGCGAATTTCGACCATTGACTTTGAATTGACATTACGGGAGATCCGACCGTTGGATTCTCCTAAAACCGAAACCGTTGGGTTCGTATCGAAAAGAGCTTTCTAACGAATATAAGAGATTTGAAATCTAATAGTTGGATTTGGAATTATGTCCAAATCAAATTTGGAAAATGCCGCTGTAAGTGCAGTTCGATGACCGTTTATGGAAATTGACTTTACGGCCCTTGATAAAAATATTAATAATTTGTGTAAAATCATAATAAATGATTTGGAAAGAACTGGGATGAAAAATTACACATTTGTAAGGACAAAAATATATTTTTTATCAAAATTAACTAGTTATGAACTAGAATTATAATCTAATATTTTTAAATAAATAAATTGGATTTGAAATCGTTTTAAAAAATAAACAGAATTTCCAATATATGAATTGTAATGGATTTGAATCGAAGTTATCTTCGGAATATTTCGGTATTGGATTCCATGATATACAGATATTATGGAGGAATTTGGAAGACATATATATCGTTATTCCCAATATGATATTTGTTGATTTAAGAATTTGATATTGAAAATAAGCCGATATAATTTCTATTCAGAGCCTTGTATTTAATATTGAATTGGATTTTGGGTTTGTCATGAATGGTGTCTTAAATAACACTGTTCTTAAACCCCGTGTGAATAGAATTAATCTTTTAATTAATATTATTAGAGTTTCCAGTTAATTAACATTTAATTGGAATTGAAAATGGAATGTGAACAGGGTTTATTGTGAACTGTGTTTTTAACGACATTCGTTCTTTAACTCGATTTACAGTGAAATCTGATTTGGAATTTATAAATCTTTTTATTAAGATTCAATAGAAATTCTCCAAAGTAAAGTTTTCCAATTTAATATATTAAATTGGAATTGAATGGAATTCGATTTGGTAATAATAGAAGAGAGCTTCTGTGGAGGAAGATTGATAATATATATGGAATTTAAAAGGCCTTGTCGTTATTCCATTTATATTATTAGTCGGATATGGAAATTAATATCGACTATATATTGATCTGTTTTACGTGAAGATTCCATAATTAATTGGAGTGTGATTTGGGTTTATCGTGAGCTGTGTTTTAAATGACATTAGTTCTTTAACCCAGTTAAAGACAGGATTGCATGTCTAACATTGTATTTCGAACTATATGGTTGATCACTGCTAAATATAGATCTGTTTGGTGGTGGAGAATTTATTATCTTTCTTAACACCCTTCTCTAAGACGTGTGAGCTTAGAGGTTATCTATCGGCAGAAATCAATAGTACGGGGTAGATTGTCGATGCGGCATGTTTGTGTTTCCAAAGTTAAATAATCATTAATATTGATTTTTGGGAAGATTAAAACTAAGTGGAGTTTTAATGAATCTTTAATTAGATTGAAAAGTGAATTGATAATTTAAGTTAACAAATTTGGGAAATGATCGAGAGTGGAGTATTACCAGTTTTGCTCCAAGCGATAGTTAAATCTTTAATTAGATTTGAATGGGAAATGATAAATAATTTTATCGATAATACTGTGGTGTTATATATGGGGTATTACCAGTTTGCTCCATGGGATGAATAGGTTTGGATTGAGAAATATAATAAATGATTACTTCGGTAAGATTCGCTAATCCCGACTAGTTGATAAACCTTAATTTGGTTTAGAATTGATATCCAAAGGAAGATTAAAGAATAAATTTAAAAGAATTTATCTTCGATAAAATTAATGGGAACCTTTCTCAAAGTATAATAATATTTGAATAAAAGAATATTCTGGATTGGAATGAGGCGTATATTGTATTTTTATAGCACTTGTTTATTATATATGCGAGTTATTCGGAAAGGCCAGGTTTATACCCATTCTGAATAGTTGATTCGATGATATGTCGACGATGAAGACGGTGGTTGAAGACTAGAGGTCTTCACATCGTTTGGATGATTACAGATGTCTTGATTGGGCTATACACCGAAGACAAGGTAATAAGTGGTGATCGTCCACATGTATTTGGAGATCGACCAGATATGCGAGGACCTCTCTCCTGTATTGGACATATGGGACGAGGAATAAGGTGCCTCCGGTTTTGGTCAGACCCAGAACGAACTTGTAAATGGATGTGTGTCTGACATTGGATTTTTTTCTGTGTTGATTGATCTCTATTAAATATATATCTGTTTGGCGGTGGAGAATTTATTCTCTTGCTTAATGCCCTTCTCTAAGACATACGAGCTCATAGGTTATATATCGGTAGACATCAGTCACATGGCATGAATTGCCTATGTGGCATGATGAGATGCAAATGATCAAGGCTTCTGTTGAAAAGCAGAGTCTTGTGGTTGATGATTAAAGCACGACTTTAATATAGAATAGCTTTGTGTAGTGTTAATTCGCGAGCCTCATACCCCGGTATGAACAAGAAACGGGAGAGGATAGTAGGGAGGGCAGTTCGTTTCGTTCTAGCTAGGAGTGGTGTCATGGTATGGAACCTAGACATTTTTATTATGTGGTTGTTTGATTGCGAGGCGTCTCGGATATATCGGTTACTACGGAGCCGATGGATATTTAACCATCTGGCTCAATTACGCCCCATACGGCGGGGAAACACATGTTCAGGGATTATGAATCCACCATGCACTTAGTGTGAACCGGCCCTGCATGTTACCTAGGGTACCCAGAGTGTGTAGCCCTGATACATTGGCTAGATTGTCTTGAAGTGGTAGGGACGATCCCTTGCCTTTGTTCATGACGGAACTCCAATTTCTAATACGTGATATTTCTGTTTTGATTGTAGAGCCTAGTATTGGCGACATGGTAGATGGTACCCATGCCACCTATGATTGATACATTTATATTTGAAATTGTTTTATACACTATGCACTTATAATAGTATCAAATGATTTGTTTTAAACGTACCAAGCATGTTTTGCTATTATAAGGGAAATCTCTATCCTACGGCTTGCGTTGCATTGTATGATGGGACCTGGGTCTTATAGTAGCTTCATTTTTCCAAAAAGCATTGTGTTGTTTATACTATGAACTGGTATTATTGGGAGGAAACCCGTTCTGTGTTATACGGCGTGGTCCCTTGATTTACTTTATTTTAAAGTAGAGTTTAAATAACTATTTTAGTTCTCACACCAGTCACATGGATAACCTGGAGTTTATTGTTTTAACCTAAACTCTGGGTGCCCCTACTTTCCACACGGGCAGCTAGTAGATTTGGTTTTGCAGATATTATATTCACAGGATCCTGGATTTACAGCTGGAACGATATTCAGAAAGCTTTATATCCGTTTATCTCATTCAGTTGTGTTTTTGTATTATTTTCCGCTGCATTGTTATTTGTAAATCTTTGTCATTTATCAAATGTATATTATTTGTTCATACTCTGTATATTCTTGTAATCTTATGTAAATTGTTGTAATAAGCAATGAAATGTTCTTCTGTTTGTGTTCTGATTTGTCGTGTTCTCGGACAATCCATTCTTTCTCTTCTCTTCGGAGACCGGGGAAGTTTGGATCGTCACCGTTGGGTATCAGAGCTTTGGTTTATAGAGCTCGACAATAAGACACATTAGAACCAAATGAAAGAATTCATCAGAGATTGGATTAGTAATATCCAACAAGAATGACCCATTAGAGATGGGATCCGTAGTATCCTAGAATGAGTTGAAAGAGTGTTATTTTTAAAATAAAAATGGAAAACAAATTTTTATTTTTGAAAATTTAAACCATATTATACGTATTTGAATATTTTATTTTAATTGATTTGGACAATCAAGTATATGGAGATTTTGGATATACGTCTGATCCACGTGTACACGAAGCCTCAAATATACTGGATAGATATAGAATCACACTCTAGTCACATGGAGATGATCCTGATGAGAGTTTTGAAAGTGGGATATCTATATGATTTCAATTGACTGGTGTGAGAACCAAAATTTAGATAGGGATATTGTTCTGATTTGGCAACAAAAAGATGATTTTTGAATATATATTACAGTTATGCATTTGAAAAGCTAATTCACTAGTTGATTGCTGGTTGTGTTGTTTGATTATTAGTTATACTAATAAAAATATTGGAATGATAGTTAATTAAACCAATATGAGTATGTATGGTAAATTTTGCTAAATCGAATCAAAATTTTGAACTGACTTGAAAATTGATTGCAATTGCATGCTTATACATGTATATACATTTAAACAGGTCATAGCAAGGAGGCTAGAGAGGAGGAACAAAATTGTACGCGCGATAATTGGTACATGTTTACTAATTTATTGGGTTTGGATGATTTTATGAGCCGATTGGCTAGTCGCTTGGCTTTTTCCTTTTCTTTTTGGATGAAGAGGGCCCTGCGTAGCTAGTTGAGGTTTTAAATGTCTCCCCATACAAAGGAGGTTATGGCAAAAAATTTCAAAAATTTAGGGTGTTAGCCATATTTTTGAAGAATTGGAAAATTCTTGGAAACAGAAAAGTTAAAGAATGAAAGCCATAATGAAAGTTGAGTTGATTATTAAAACAACTTTCAGCTCCGTTCCTTTTTTAGGACGAAAAGATTTTAAGTGGGGGAGATTGTAACAACCCGGAAAATCAGAACCAATTTAACAATTTTATTTTGGCTATTTTAATCTATTTTAATGAATTTTGAATATTTAAAATGATTTATTTTAAATAATAACGGCTAGAAATTTATTTTGAACAGAATTAGAACGTATAAATTTATTTGAATCGAAGTTAGAATATAAATATTTATTTTAATTATAAAAGGAATTGAAAATGGTGCGGTAGTTTGAAAATTCGATTTCAAATTTCAAATTTCAAATGAATGTATATGATTTAAAATAAACTGGATTTTGGTAAAACCAAAAATATTAGAATCTGTTTGAAAATATCATTCCAACGAATGTGAAAAATCCAGATTTCATAACAGGAATAAAAAGTTATGTCTAGTTGAAAATCCAGAGTAGTCGCTATGGAATTTTATATAATATATAGCCCTTGAAAATAGCGATTTTGCAAACGACCTTCGTTTTCGATGAGACCACTTTTGTTAGATCTAGAATGTCAAATTATTGTTAGATTTCAATTTTCATAATTTTTGGAATCAATATGTGAGCATGGTGAATTTAAATGTGTTTGGTCAATTCAGTTTGAATTTAATCGAATGGAAAATGACCATTTTTCAAACGGTCTCCAAATTCGACGAAATTAGTTTTGTTAGGAACGTATCGTCAAAACATAGCAAAATTTATTTTTCTGGAATTTTCGGAGTCAGTATGTGGCCCCGGTAAATTAAGATGTGCATTTGAATTTAAAATATAATGATTTATATTTTAGATTTAACGAAAACTGATCGATACAATCGAATCAGCTTACCGGACATATTCCATGTGTTCGAAAATGGGGTAATTAGTTAGGAGCATCAGTCGTTGGGCTCGATATGGTGTTCGAATTTAAAAGTTAGTTTTTGGGAATAATTAAATATATAAATAAAAATTTAATATAATAATAGAAAAAGGGGTCAACCCCCTTTCTGTCTTTCAAAACCCGATATCGGGTAAACAAAAAAACAAAAAAACAAAAATCGCACTCTGCCCTAGGTCCCCCCGCCGACATCCAACCTCCCCCCTCCTCCGCCGCTCGCAGCCAACGCTCGCCCCCCTCTCTGACCTCCCCTCTCTCTCCTCCCCTCCCTCTCCCCTCTGAGACGCTGCAATCGAAGACTAACCCCCCAAAACCCTCCATGAACGGCGCCGCCACAACCCACCGCTACGGCCATCCGACCACCTACCTCGGCTGCCGCGCCCCCTGACCATCTCCGACCACCCAAAATTGAGAATCTGTGAGTTTTGTTTATTTATGTTTATTTTTATTTATTTCAGTATAAAAATATGTTTTTTTAATATAGATAATTTCAGAAAAGAAATAGGATTTTTATATAAATAATTTAGTATAAAGATTTGATTATTTTAAATATAAAAAGATTTGATTTTTTTAAAATGTAATGATATTTGATTTTTTAAATGTAAGAAGATTTTATTTTTAAATGTAAAAAGATTTGATTTTTAAATGTAAAAAGATTTGAATTTTAAATACAAATAGCGATATGAAAATATTATTTTTAGTTAGATAAAAATATAATTTTTATCGTAGGTATGAAATATTATTTTGAGTAGGATAAAAATAGAATCTTTACATATGTAGTATAAATAAAAATTCGATTTTTATTATATATGAAGAGAAATAAAAAAATGTCGATTTTTATTATTTGAACAGCGAAATAAAAATATGATTTTTATATGATAGAGAATATAAAAATATTATTTTTATATACGTAGCGAATTAAAAATGTGATCTTATAATATAAACATCGATATAAAAATTACTTTTATATAAGAAGTAGCGATATAAAAAGGTGATTTTTAAATATATAAACATCATATTAAAAATGTGATTTTTACTATGAACAGCGTGGAAAAGATTGCGACGGAATCAAATCCAAATCCGAACCGTTTAGAAATAAAGAATGGAGGAGTGGATCGCAAAGGTGAGAACTTCTCACTTTGTTTGAAACCATGTTTGTTTGGTTGTTTGGTTGATTGGATTATTTGGTTGAATTTGGTTTGGGAAATGAATTGAATTGATAGAATTTTGTTTGTACATGGCGCGAGACATTATTAGACGAGGGATAAGGCTAGACCTTTTTCCGGTTCTAATATCGTGCCGTTGTGCTGCGGAAATTTTCTAAAAATGTTAAAACAATAAAAATATAATTTTTATTGTATAAATGAACTGTATAAAATATTCATAAGTTGAGATAAATATTTTATCATTAAAAATATTATTTTTAACGAGTATATGAATAAAATAAATATTAATTTACAAATTGGACGATTTGTTTATGTACATACATTTTACTAATATTGATTGGGACGATATATTTTACACATCGCCCAACTGCACAAATAATAATCAGTGTTTGTTGTTTGAAAACCCTACACGGGTATTGGGATGATATTGGACATACACTAATCCCAATATTTAGTTGTATGTCAATCGATGGGTTGACAGACTGTTGTAAGCGTTAATTATTTATATATAACGCTTATGCAGTTGTGTAGTGCACTCTGGATGATGGTTGACTGTGTTTGGTTATGGTTGTGTACACATGTGTATGAAATCCATATAAATAAAATTATATGGTAATTGACTGTGTCTGATTCCAATTCGGAAAGAACGAACATTTTAAATTAATGAATATTTTAAAATGGAGAATAATGAATATTTTAAAATAATATTCAGTAATGGATCAAAATATGATTTTTGATGTCCGATTTGGGATAGACACGAAAATATTTAAAAATATAAAGGCGTGTTGATTAGGTTAACGCCATTTTGACGTGAACGGTGTTTATATCAATTTTATTCATTTTTATAACGAATATCGAAAAGGAAGTGATTTCAAAATATAATGTTTTGAAAATATTATCATTTATATATTAATGATATGGAATATTCAATTTTGATTTGAAATTGAATATGAAGTTGAAATCGTTTTGAAAACGAATTTAAAACGATTTATAAAATACGTTTTAAATGGAAATCGATGAAATATATATGATATATATATATATATATTAATGGCCTGAATAGAACGCGCCGCGCCGCGGTAGTTCGCGAATTTCGACCATTGACTTCGAATTGACAGTACGGGAGATCCGACCGTCGGATTCTTCTAAAACTGGAACCGTTAGGTTCGTATCAAAAAGAGATTTCCAACGAATATAAGAGATTTGAAGTCTAATGGTTGGATTTGAAATTATGTCCAAATCAAATTTGAAAAAGGTCGTTGAAAGTGCAATTCGATGACCGTTTATGGAAATCGATTGTACGGGCCTTGATAAAATTATTAAAAATGTTAATAATTTGTGTAAAATCATAATAAATGATTTGGAAAAATTAGGATGTATAATTCCACGTTTGTAAAGATAAAAATATGTTTTTATCAAAATGAACTAGTTATGAACTAGAATTATAATCCAATATTTTTAATTAAATAAATTGGATTTGAAATTGTTTTTAAAATAACCAGAATTTCCAATATATGAATTGGAATGAATTTGAATCTAAATTATCTTCGGGATATTTTGATATTGGATTCTGTGATTATATGGATATTGATGGAGGAATTTGGAAGATATATATATATATATATATATCGTTATTCCCAATACGATATTTGTTGATTTCAGAATTTGATATTGAATGTAAGCTGATATAATTTCTATTCAGATTCTTGTATTTAATATTGAATTGGATTTTGGGTTTGTCGTGAATGGTGTTTTAAATATCACTGTTCTTAAACCTCGTGTGAAAAGAATAAATCTTTTAATTAAGATTATTAGAGTTTCCAGTTAATTAACATTTAATTGGAATTGAAAATGGAATGTGAATTGGGTTTATTGTGAACTGTGTTTTTAACGACATTCGTTCTTTAACCCGATTTACAGTGAAATGTTATTTGGAATTTATGAATCTTTTTATTAAGATTCAATAGAAATTCTCCAAAGTAAAGTTTTCCAATTTAATATGTTAAATTGGAATTGAATGGAATTCGATTTGGTAATAATCGAAGTGGGCTTCTGTGGAGGAAGACTGATAATGTATATGGAATTTAAAAGGCCTTGTCGTTATTCCATTTATATTATTAGTCGGATACGGAAATTGATATCAATTATACATTGATATTTTTTCCGTGAAGATTCCATAATTAATTGGAATATGATTTGGGTTTATCGTGAGTTGTATTTTAAATGACATTAGTTCTTTAACCCAGTTAAAGATAGGATTACATGTCTAACATTGTATTTCGAACTGTATGGTTGATCCCTGCTAAATATATATCTGTTTGGTGGCAGAGAATTTATTCTCTTGCTTAATACCCTTCTCTAAGACGTACGAGCTTAGAGGTTATCTATCGCTAGAAATCAATAGTACGGGGTAGATTGTCGATGCGGCATGTTTGTGTTTCCAAAGTTAAATAATCATTAATATTGATTTTTGAGAAGATTAAAACTAAGTGGATTTTTAATGAATCTTTAATTAGATTGAAAAGTGAATTGATAAATTAAGTTATCAAATTTAGGAAATGATCGAGAGTGGAGTATCACCAGTTTTCCTCCAAGCGATAGTTAAATCTTTAATTAGATTTGAACGGAAAATGGTAAATAATTTTACCGATAACACCATAGTTTTTGATATGGGGTATTACCAGTTTTTCTCCATGGGATGAATAGGTTGGGATTGGGAAATATTATAAATGATTACTTCGGTAAGGTTCGCTAATCCCGACTAGTTGATAAATGTAATAACCCGGAAATCTGGGCCAATTTAAACAAATTATTTTGGCAATTTCAGCGAATTTTGAATATTTAAAATAGATTATTTTAAATAATATCGACGAGAAATTTATTTTGAATAGAATTAGAACGAATATATTTATATAGCTCGTCGTTAGAATATAAATATTTATTTTAAATTATAAAAGGAATTGAAAATGACGCGGTAATTCGATTTCAAATTTCAATTGAACATACCGGGTGCAAAATAAATCGGATTTTAGTGAAACCAAAAATATTTGCTTCTAATTGAGGATATCTTTCTAACGAATCCGAAAAATCAAAATTTCATAGCGGGGATAAAAAGTTATGTCCAGTTGAAATTTCAGAATAGTCGCTATGGAATTCTGGCCCTTAAAAATTGAAATTTTGCAAACGACCTCGGATTTTGACGAAACCACTTTTGTTGGATCCGTGATGTCAAGTTATTGCTAGATTCCAAAATTCATAATTTTTCGAATCGATATGTGAGCATGGCAAAGGAAAACGCGTTTGACTAGTTTTAGTTGATTTTAATCGACTGGAAATGCCATTTTTCAAACGGTCTCAGAATTTGATGAAACTAGTTTTGTTAGGACCGTATCGTCTATACGAAGCTAGAAAATATTTTTTCTGGAATTTTTCGAGTTAGTATGTGACCCCAGTAAATTGAAATGCGCGTTCAAATTCAATATATAGTGTTATATGTTGAATTTGACGAAAACTGATCGAAATGGTCGAATCAGCCTACGATACATATTCCATTGTGTTCGGAATGGGGGTAATTAGCTTTGGACAACAAGCGGTGGGTCTCGTTTTGAGGTCGAAAATAAAAGTTGCTTTTTGGAAATTAAAAATAATTAAATATATAATCCCCTCCCTCTACCTTTATCTCTCCCCGTTTTCACTTCAACAGAAAAAAAACCCTAAAACTAAAACCGTCGATCCGCCCTCAGCCCCTGCCGTTGGCCATCGCCGGACCTCACCACCCGACGCTGCTCCGATCCAGACCCCCTCCCTAGCGCCTCCCTCTTCTCGATTCTCCCTCCTTCCTTCCTTCCGACGAGAACAACCGCACCTCCTGGAAACCCAAACCGACGCCAACGAAAATCGCAGCATCCCCCCTTCGATTGGACCCAATTCGTCGACCGCCGGCCAACAGGGCCTTCCCCAGACCGTCAAACCTCCAGCGCCCTCCCTTGGCCCTACACCATCGCCTGTGGGCTCCTCCACCTTCGAAAATCCTAGAAAATTGTGAGTTTTCCCTTTCTTTTTTATTTCTTTGCTTGATAATCTTTATTTATAAAAAGTTAGAATTTTTACTTTATAAAAATTTGATTTTTATAGTTAGAAAAGGAAAAATTGATTTTTCAAACGAGAAAAGCATTGATTTTTCAAACGAGAAAAGCATTGATTTTTCTAATGAGAAAAGGTTTGATTTTTCAAACAAGAGAAGTTTGATTTTTAAAAAACGAAGAGGAGACTTTTAGAAATATAAAAATGATATTTTTATGATTGGGGTTTAAATAAAAATATGATTTTTAGCTTTATAAAAATATAAATTTTTATAGAGTAGAGATAATCAAAATATAATTTTTATAGGAAGTGTAAAATGTCATGAAAATTTGATTTCTATAAAGGAAAGGTTAAATTTTTAATCGCCATAAAGTTTTATTTTTAATCGCTAGAAAGTTAAGATTTTTACTTAAGAAAGATTTGGTTTTTGAATGGTAGAAAGATTATACTTTTAATCGAAGAAAGGTTATATCTTTATGAGTAGAAAGGTATTATTTTTGAATATAGGAAAGATATATTTTAACTAAGTAAAAACGAGATAGTTATCTAATCAAGATATGATTTTTAATTATAAAAATATAATTTTATACATGAAGCGATATTATAAAAATGTGATTTTTATATAAGTAGCGAATTAAAAATATGAATTTTATATAATAAAGAATATAAAAATATGATTTTTATTTATTGAATGAAGCAATAAAAATATAATTTTTATTTGAACAGCGTGAAAAGAACTGCATGGGAATTGCAAGTAGATCCAGACAGTTCGGCAGTTCAACAGCAAAGCGCGGCGGAGTGGAACCCTCTGTGAGAACTTCTCACCTTTTAATTTTGTTTTCAAGTTAATATTATATACTAGGATGCAGACGGTGTTTAGTAGCACCCGACACCCATCATCCACAGACCATGGACGGCTTGTATGCTTATTTGTTTGATTTTGATGTGTAGTTGATTGTGTCATGTGATGTGAAATGAAATAAAATATTTATATAGTTAAAAATATTTTATAGTTGAAAATAGAAATTTTAACATGTATTTAAAATGAAATAAATATAAACAAATCAGACGATTTGTTTATATACACACATTTGACTGAAATTGATTAGGACGATAAATTTTACACATCGCCCAACTGCACAAATAAAATCTGTTTTTGATTGTTTGAAACCCTACACGGATATTGGGATGAGATTGGACGTACACTAATCCCGATTGTTTAGTTGTATGTCAATCGATGGATTGACAGACTGTGCAAGCGTTAATTACTTATATTTAATGCTTATGCAGTTGTGTGGTGCACTCTGGATGATGGTTGATTATTTATCGTTGTTATTTTATACATGTGTTGTAGAAAATCCATATAATTAACATTATATGGTAATTGATTGGGTCTCATTCCAGTTTCGAAAAAGGAAATATTTGAATAGAAATATTTGAAAAGAAATATTTGAATTAGAATATTTGAAAATTGAAATATATGAAGCCGTGTTGATTAGATTGACGCCATTTTGTCATGAACGATATTTATTTCGATTTTATTCATTTTTATAATGAATATAGAAAATGAAGTGATTTCAAATTCTAATATTTTGAAACGAAGTGATTTCAAAATCTGATATTTTGAAAAGAATTAGAATTCGAATTGAAAGTGAATAGAAATGAATTCGAATTGAAATTGAATAGAAATGAATTCGAATTGAAATTGAATAGAAGTGAATTCGAATTGAAATTGAATAGAAATGAATTCGAATTGAAATTGAATAGAAATGAATTCGAATTGAAATTGGATAGAAATGAATTCGAATTGAAATCAATTTGAAATGAATTCAAAACGAATTTATAAGGAAAAATTTAATTTTGATTTGAATTTGAAGAACAGTTGAAATCGTTTTGAAACCGAATTTAAAACGATTTATAAAATACGTTTTGAAAGGAAATCGACGATATATATATATATATATATAATGGCCTGAATAGAACGCGCCGCGGCCATTCGTGAATTTCGACCATTGATTCGAATGGATATTGCGGGAGATCCGACCGTCGGATTCTCCTAAAACCAGAATCGTTGGGTTCGTATCGAAAAGAGCTTTCTAACGAATATTAGAAATTAGAAATCTAACGGTTGGATTTGGAATTATGTCCAAATCAAATTGGGAAAAGGTCGCTGTAAGTGCAGTTCGATGGCCGTTGATGGAAATCGACTGTACAAGCCTTGATAAAATTATTAAAAATAGTAATAATTTGTGTAAAATCATAAGAAATGATTTGTGAAGAATTGGGATGAAAAACTCCATATTTGAAAAGATAAAAATAGTTTTTTATCGAAATGAACTAGTTTTGAACTAGAATTATAATTCTATTTATTTTTAAAATAAATAGATTGAATTTGAAATGGTTTTAAAAGTAACCAGAAGTTCCAATAATTGAATTGGAATGGATTTGAATCGAAATTGTCTTCGGAATATTTCGATGTTGGATTTCGTGATTATACAGATATTATTATGGAAATTTGAAAGAAAGATATATATATATATCGTTATTTCCAATACGATATTTGTTGGTCGTAGAATTTGATATTGAATATAAGCCGATATATTTTCTATTCAGAGCCTTGTATTTAATATCAAATGTGATTTGGGTTTGTCGTGAATGGTGTCTTCGTTAACACTGTTCTTAAGCCCAGTTGAGAAAAAGATTAAATCTTTTTATTTAGATTTAATGAAGTGTACCAATTAAATAATATTTAATTGGAATTGAATTGTTATTGATTTTTGGGTTTATCGTGAACAGTGTTTTAAATAACACTTGTTCTTTAACCCGATAATTAATGGAATGTGATTTTGGGTTTATAGTGAACCATGTTTTAAATGACACTGATTCTTTAACCCAGTTAAAGATTAAAACTAAGTGGATTTTTAATGAATCTTTAATTAGATTGAAAAGATCGAGAATGGAGTATCACCAGTTTTACTCCAGGCGATAGTTAAATCTTCAATTAGATTTGAACGTGAAATGGTAATTGAATTTACCGATAACACTGTGGTGTTAGATACGTAGTATTACCAGTTTTACTTCATGGGGTGAATAGGTTGGGATTGGGAAATAAAATAAATGATTACTTCGGTGTGGTTCGCAAATCCCGACTAGTTGGAATTGATATTGAAAGGAGATTAAAGAATAAATTTAAAGAATTTATCTTTTATAAAATTAATGGGAACCTTTCCCAAAATATAAGGATATTTGAATAAAAGAATATTCTGAATTGGAATGAAGCGTATGTTGTGTTTGTGTAACACTTGTTTATTATATACGCGAGTTATTCGGAAAGACCGGGTTTATCCCATTCTGAATAACTGATTCGACGTGGTGTCGAAGATGAAGACGGTGGTCGAAGACCGGAGGTCTTCACGTCGTTTGGGTGATTACTGATGATCTTGATTGGGCCGTACACCCAAGAGGAGGGAATCGGTTGGTGGTCTTCCAGATGTACTTGGAGATCGATGGATAAGCGGGGTACTAGGTGCCTCCGATTTCGTTCAGACACAGAATGGACTTGTAAATGGACTGTGTGTCTGACATCGGATATCATTCTGTGTGATTTATGGATATCGGTTGCATGGAGTGGTTTGCCTGTGTGGCATGCTAAGATGCAAATGATCAAGGCTTTTGTTGAAAAGCAAAGTCTTGTGGTTGATGATCAAAGCACGGCCTTTGTGGCGTAGCTTTGTGTAGCGTAGATTCGCGAGCCTCACACCCCGGTTGTGAACCAGAAACGGGAGAGGACCTTAGGGAGGGCATGCGTTTCCTTCTAGCTAGAAGTGGCGTCAGTGGTTTTACACGCCCTGACGAGTTTGAATTATGTGGTTGTTGGTTTGCGAGGCGCCTCGGTTATATCGGTCGATCTGGGACCGATGGAGTCATTCGTTGGCTCATTTACGCTCCCATAGGGCGGGGAAACGCAGTGTTCAGGATTTTAATCCACATCGGTGGACCGGCCCTGACGATCCAAAGGCTTGACTGAGTACTTGCCTGAGACATGGGCTAGATTATCTCGAATCGGTAGAGGACGATCCTTAGCCTCAGTTCGCAGATGGAAATCCAATCTCCAAATACGTGACTTTGCGGTTTTAATTGTAAAACTAGTATGGCGACATGATATATGGTACCCATGCCGTCTATGATTGATATTTATTATTTGAAATTGTTTTGACACTATGCACTTATAGTAATAATAAAACATGAAATTTCACGTATCAAGCATTCTTTGGCTATTATAAGGTAAAACCCTATCCCCCGGCTTGCGTTGCATTGTGTGATAGGACCTGGGTCTTATAATAGCTTCATTATTTATTTATTTAGCATTGCGCTGTTGTTTTATGCACTGGTATTCTTGGGAGGAAACCCGTTCCGTGTTATACGGCGTGGTCCCTTGATTTACCTATCTTTAAAATAAAGATTTATAACTGTTTTAGTTCTCACACCAGTCCCATGACTGACCTGGAGTTTATTGTTTTAACCTAAACTCTGGGTGCCCTTATTTTGACACGGGCAGCTAGTAGTTTTGGGTTTTGCAGATTTATATTCACAGGAACCTGGTTTACAACTGGAACGATATCCGGAAAGCTTTGTATCCGTGTATCTTCTTCAGTTGTATTTTGTATTATTTTCCGCTGCTATTAATGTTTTGTAATCTCTTATATTTTATAATGTGTAATATTTATTTATACTCTGTATATTCTTGTATTCTGATGGAATTGTTGTAATATACAATGAAATGTTCTTCCATCTGCGTTCTATTTTGTCGTGTTCTCAAAACAATCAGGCGTTTTGAACGGTCTGGGTCGGTTTAGCGACTGATTCGGATCGAGCGAAATTCCCGGTCGTTACAGTGGTATCATAGCTTTGGTTTACAAAGCTCAGAGAACAAGACACATTAGAACCATACGAAAGAATTCATCAGATATTGGATTAGTAATATCCAATGGGAATGACTCGTTAGAGATGGGATCAGTAGTATCCTAGAACGAGTGTGAAGAGTATATTTTTGAAAATGAAAACAAATTTTGTTTTGAAATTTAAATCCTTTTATACGTATTTGAATATTTATTTGTATTGATGTGGACAATCCAGTATATATAGATTTTGCATATACGTCTGATCCGCATGTATTCGAAGTTATAATATACTGGATAGATATAAAGTCACACTCTAGTCGCCCGGAGATGATTCTGTTGATGACTTGTGTTCGAGTTTCGAAGGTGTGATGTTTATATATTTCCAATTGACTGGTGTGAGAACCAAAATTAAATAGGGCCTATTGTTGTGATTTGGCATCAAAAATGTGATTTTGGACTATATATCAAAATTATGAATTTGAAATTATAATCAACTAATTGATTGATGGTTGTGTTGTTTGATTACTGCTTGAATAATTAAATGTGGGACCTTTAGCCAAATTGAACCAAATAGTGAATTGTATTGAAAACTTGTCGCATTTGCATACATATACATATACATGTGCATCCATTGAACATGTCATAGCAAGAAGGCTAGAGCAGAAGAATAAAATTGTTTGCCCGACAATTAGGTACATGTTTACCATAATTTACTGTTTTGTTTGGGTGATGATGATTTTATGAGCCGATTGGCTTTTCCTTTTTCGTTTGGATTGAAGAAGGCCATGGGAGGCTATATGAAATATCCTGAAGTCCCAGGTGCAGGGGAGGTTATGGCGAAATTTTTCGAAAATTTAGGGTGTTAGCCAAATTTTTGAAAAATTTGAAAAGTTCTTAGAAACTGAAAAGTTGAAGAACTTAAGCCGTAGTGAAAATAGTGGAAGTTGAGTTGATTAGTTAAACAACTTTCGGCTTCGTTCCTTTTCGGGGATGAAAAGTTTTAAGTGGGGGAGATTGTAATAACCCGGAAATCTGGGCCAATTTAAAAATTTTATTTTGGCAATTTCAGCGAATTTTGAATATTTAAAACAGATTATTTTAAATAATATCGAAAAGAAATTTATTTTGAATAGAATTAGAACGAATATATTTATATAGCTCGTCGTTAGAATACAAATATTTATTTTGAATTATAAAAGGAATTGAAAATGACGCGGTAGTTCGATAATTCGATTTCAAATTTCAATTGAACATACCGGGTGCAAAATAAATCGGATTTTAGTGGGATCAAAAATATTTGGATCTAATTGAGGATATCTTTCTAACGAATCCGAAAAATCCAAATTTCATAGCGGGGATAAAAAGTTTTGTCCAGTTGAAATTTCAGAATAGTCGCTATGGAATTCTGGCCCTTAAAAATTGAAATTTTGCAAACGACCTCGGATTTCGACGAAACCACTTTTGTTGGATCCGCGATGTCAAGTTATTGCTAGATTCCAAAATTCATAATTTTTTGAATCGATATGTAAGCGTGGCAAAGGAAAACGCGTTTAACCAGTTTCAGTGGATTTTAATCCACTGGAAAATGGCCATTTTTCAAACGGTCTCAGAATTTGACGAAACTAGTTTTGTTAGGACCGTATCGTCTATACGAAGCTAGAAAATATTTATTCTGGAATTTTTCGAGTTAGTATGTGACCCCAGTAAATTGAAATGCGCGTTCAAATTCAATATATAGAGTTATATGTTGAATTTGACGAAAACTGATCGAAATGGTCGAATCAGCCTACGATACATATCCCATTGTGTTCGGAATGGGGGCAATTAGCTATGGACGACAAGCAGTGGGTCTCGTTTCGAGGTCGAAGATAAAAGTTGCTTTTTGGAAATTATAAATAATTAAATATATAATCCCCTCCCTCTACCTTTCTCTCTCCCCATTTTCATTTCAACAGAAAAAAAACCCTAAAACTAAAACCGTCGATCCGCCCTCAGCCCCTGTCGTTGGCCATCGCCGGACCTCACCACCCGACGCCGCTCCGATACAGACCCCCTCGCTAGCGCCTCCCTCTTCCCGATTCTCCCTCCTTCCTTCCTTCCGACGAGAACAACCGCGCCTCGTGGAAACCCAAACCAATGCCAACGAAAATCGCAGCAGCCCCCCCTTCGATTGTACCAATTCGCCTACCGCCGGCCATCAAGGCCTTCCCCAGACCGTCAAACCTCCAGCGCCCTCCCTTGGCCCTGCACCATCGCCTGTGGGCTCCTCCACCTTCGAAAATCCTAGAAAATTGTGAGTTTTCCCTTTCTTTTTTATTTCTTTGCTTGATAATCTTTATTTATAAAAAGTTAGAATTTTTATTTTATAAAAATTTGATTTTTATAGTTAGAAAAGGAAAAATTGATTTTTCAAACGAGAAAAGCATTGATTTTTCAAACGAGAAAAGCATTGATTTTTCTAATGAGAAAAGGTTTGATTTTTAAACAAGAGAAGTTTGATTTTTAAAGAACGAAGAGGAGACTTTTAGAAATATAAAAATGAGATTTTTATGCTTGGGGTTTAAATAAAAATATGATTTTTAGCTTTATAAAAATATAATTTTTTATCGAGTAGAGATAATCAAAATATATTTTTTATAGGAAGTGTATAGCATCATGAAAATATGATTTCTATAAAGGAAAGGTTAAATTTTTAATCGCCATAAAGTTTATATTTTTAATCGCTAGAAAGATAAGATTTTTACTTAAGAAAGATTTGATTTTTGAATGGTAGAAAGATTATACTTTTAATCGAAGAAAGGTTATATCTTTATGAGTAGAAAGGTATGATTTTTGAATATAGGAAAGATATATTTTAACTAAGTAAAAACGAGATAGTTATCTAATCAAGATATGATTTTTAATTATAAAAATATAATTTTATACATGAAGCGATATTATAAAAATGTGATTTTTATATAAGTAGCGAATTAAAAATATGATTTTTATATAATAAAGAATATAAAAATATGATTTTTATTTATTGAATGAAGCAATAAAAATATAATTTTTATTTGAACAGCGTGAAAAGAACTGCATGGGAATCGCAAGTAGATCTAGACAGTTCGGCAGTTCAACAGCAAAGCACGGCAGAGTGGAACCCTCTGTGAGAACTTCTCACCTTTTAATTTTGTTTTCAAGTTAATAATATATACTAGGATGCAGACGGTGTTTAGTAGCACCCGATACCCGTCGTCCACAGACCATGGACGACTTGTATGCTTATTTGTTTAATTTTGATGTGTAGTTGATTGTGTCATGTGATGTGAAATGAAACAAAATATTTATATAGTTAAAAATATTTTATAGTTGAAAATAGAAATTTTAACGTGTATTTAAAATGAAATAAATATAAACAAATCGGACGATTTGTTTATATACACACATTTGACTGAAATTGATTGGGACGATAAATTTTACACATCGCCCAACTGCACAAATAAAATCTGTGTTTGATTGTTTGAAACCCCACACGGGTATTGGGATGAGATTGGATGTACACTAATCCCGATTGTTTAGTTGTATGTCAATCGATGGATTGACAGACTATGTAAGCGTTAATTACTTATATTTAATGCTTATGCAGTTGTGTGGTGCACTCTGGATGATGGTTGATTATTTATCATTGTTATTTTATACATGTGTTGTAGAAAATCCATATAATTAACATTATATGGTAATTGATTGGGTCTCATTCCAGTTTCGAAAAAGGAAATATTTGAATAGAAATATTTGAAAAGAAATATTTGAACTAGAATATTTGAAAATAGAAATATATGAAGCCGTGTTGATTAGATTGACGCCATTTTCACGTGAACGATATTTATATCGATTTTATTCATTTTTATAATGAATATAGAAAATGAAGTGATTTCAAATTCTGATATTTTGAAACGAAGTGATTTCAAAATTTGATATTTTGAAAAGAATTATAATTCGAATTGAAAGTGAATAGAAATGAATTCGAATTGAAATTGAATAGAAATGGATTTGAATTGAAATTGAATAGAAGTGAATTCGAATTGAAATTGAATAGAAATGAATTCGAATTGAAATTGAATAGAAATGAATTTGAATTGAAATTGGATAGAAATGAATTCAAATTGGAATTGAATTGAAATCAATTTGAAATGAATTCAAAACGAATTTATAAGGAAAATTTTAATTTTGATTTGAATTTGAAGTGCAGTTGAAATCGTTTTGAAACCGAATTTAAAACGATTTATAAAATACGTTTTGAAAGGAAATCGACGAAATATATGTAATATATATATATATATATATTATATATATAATGGCCTGAATAGAACGCGCCGCGCCGCGGCCGTTCGTGAATTTCGACCATTGACTTCGAATGGATATCGCGGGAGATCCGACCGTCGGATTCTCCTAAAACCGGAACCGTTGGGTTCGTATCGAAAAGAGCTTTCTAACGAATATTAGAAATTAGAAATCTAACGGTTGGATTTGGAATTATGTCCAAATCAAATTGGGAAAAGGTCGCTGTAAGTGCAGTTCGATGGTCGTTGATGGAAATCGACTGTACAGGCCTTGATAAAATTATTAAAAATAGTAATTTGTGTAAAATCGTAAGAAATGATTTTTGAAGAATTGGGATTAAAAACTCCATATTTGAAAAGATAAAAATAGATTTTTATCGAAATGAACTAGTTTTGAACTAGAATTATAATTCTATTTATTTTTAAAATAAATAGATTGAATTTGAAATGGTTTTAAAAGTAACCAGAAGTTCCAATAATTGAATTGGAATGGATTTGAATCGAAATTGTCTTCGGAATATTTCGATGTTGGATTTCGTGATTATACAGATATTGTTATGGAAATTTAAAAGATATATATATATATATATATATATCGTTATTTCCAATACGATATTTGTTGGTCGTAGAATTTGATATTGAATATAAGCCGATATATTTTCTATTCAGAGCCTTGTATTTAATATCAAATGTGATTTGGGTTTGTCGTGAATGGTGTCTTCATTAACACTGTTCTTAAGCCCAGTTGAGAAAAAGATTGAATCTTTTTATTTAGATTTAATGAAGTGTACCAATTAAATAATATTTAATTCGAATTGAATTGGTATTGATTTTTGGGTTTATCGTGAACAGTGTTTTAAATAACACTTGTTCTTTAACCCGATAATTAATGGAATGTGATTTTGGGTTTATCGTGAACCGTGTTTTAAATGACACGGATTCTTTAACCCAGTTAAAGATTAAAACTAAGTGGAGTTTTAATGAATCTTTAATTAGATTGAAAAGATCGAGAATGGAGTATCACCAGTTTTACTCCAGGCGATAGTTAAATCTTTAATTAGATTTGAACGTGAAATTGTAATTGAATTTACCGATAACACCGTGGTGTTAGATATGAAGTATTACCAGTTTTACTTCATGGGGTGAATAGGTTGGGATTGGGAAATAAAATAAATGATTACTTCGGTGTGGTTCGCAAATCCCGACTAGTTGGAATTGATATTGAAAGGAGATTAAAGAATAAATTTAAAGAATTTATCTTTGATAAAATTAATAGGAACCTTTCCCAAAATATAAGGATATTTGAATAAAAGAATATTCTAAATTGGAATGAAGCGTATGTTGTGTTTGTGTAACACTTGTTTATTATATACGCGAGATATTCGGAAAGACCGGGTTTATCCCATTCTGAATAACTGATTCGACGTGGTGTCGAAGATGAAGACGGTGGTCGAAGACCGGAGGTCTTCACGTCGTTTGGGTGATTGCTGATGATCTAGATTGGGCCGTACACCCAAGAGGAGGGAATCAGTTGGTGGTCGTCCAGACGTACTTGGAGATCGATGGATAAGCGGGGTACTAGGTGCCTCCGGTTTCGTTCAGACCCAGAGCGGACTTGTAAATGGACTGTGTGTCTGACATCGGTTATCATTCTGTGTGATTGATGGATATCAGTTGCATGGAGTGGTTTTCCTGTGTGGCATGCTAAGACGCAAATGATCAAGGCTTTTGTTGAAAAGCAAAGTCTTGTGGTTGATGATCAAAGCACGGCCTTTGTGGCGTAGCTTTGTGTAGCGTAGATTCGCGAGCCTCACACCCCGGTTGTGAACCAGAAACGGGAGAGGACCTCAGGGAGGGCATGCGTTTCCTTCTAGCTAGAAGCGGCGTCAGTGGTTTTATACTCCCTGACGAATTTGACTTATGTGGTTGTTGGTTTGCGAGGCGCCTCAGTTATATCGGTCGATCCGGGACCGATGGAGTCATTCGTTGGCTCATTTACGCCCCATAGGGCGGGGAAACGCAGTGTTCAGGATTTTAATCCACATCGGTGGACCGGCCCTGACGATCCAAAGGCTTGACTGAGTACTTTCCTGAGACATGGGCTAGATTGTCTCTAATCGGTAGAGGACGATCCCTAGCCTCTGTTCGCAGATGGAAATCCAATCTCCAAATACGTGACTTTGCGGTTTCAATTGTAAAACTAGTATGGCGACATGATATATGGTACCGATGCCGTCTAAGATTGATATTTATGATTTGAAATTGTTTTGACACTATGCACTTATAGTAATAATAAAACATGAAATTTCACGTATCAAGCATTCTTTGGCTATTATAAGGTAAAACCCTATCCGCCGGCTTGCGTTGCATTGTGTGATAGGACCTGGGTCTTATAATAGCTTCATTATTTCTTTATTTAGCATTGCGCTGTTGTTTTATGCACTGGTATTCTTGGGAGGAAACCCGTTCCGTGTTATACGGCGTGGTCCCTTGATTTACCTATCTTTAAAATAAAGATTTATAACTGTTTTAGTTCTCACACCAGTCCCATGACTGACCTGGAGTTTATTGTTTTAACCTAAACTCTGTGTGCCCTTATTTTGACACGGGCAGCTAGTAGTTTTGGGTTTTGCAGATTTATATTCACAGGAACCTGGTTTACAACTGGAATGATATCCGGAAAGCTTTGTATCCGTGTATCTTCTTCAGTTGTATTTTGTATTATTTTCCGCTGCTATGTAATGTTTTATAATCTCTGATATTTTATAATGCGTAATATTTATTTATACTCTGTATATTCTTGTATTCTGATGGAATTGTTGTAATATACAATGAAATGTTCTTCCGTCTGCATTCTATTTTGTCGTGTTCTCAAAACAATCAGGCGTTTCGAACGTTCTTGATCGGTCTAGCGACTGATTCGAATCGAGCGGAATTCCTTTTCGTTACAATAAACCATAATTTGGTTTAGAATTGATATCCAAAGGAAGATTAAAGAATAAATTTAAAAGAATTTATCTTTGATAAAATTAATGGAAACCTGTAACAACCCCAATTTTTAATATATTTTTATTTAGTTATTTAATTTAAACTTTGTTTTCTATTTTATTTTGTTTATGTAAAACTCAATTTGTTTGTATTTTATTGAGATAACTGTTTTTTTTGTGATTTAAAACTATATTTACTTTGGTTTTTATTACGAATAAATTTGATTTGATATGAATATATTTTAATAATATTTTCATTTTTGATCTTATTTAGTTTATAAATTTATTCAAGTTTATTTAGTGGAATTTGAGTTTATTTACGAAAAATTAAAACATCAATTAATTTATAATGAAACGTTTATCTTTAAAATTTTGTTATTTCCATTTAGAAGTGATTTAAATAAATTTATATTGAAAACGTCAAATTTTAGTCGCTTCGTTTGAATCTGTTTTTGACGATTATATGCGGTAGCGGCAACCGATATATCTCAAATAAAAATAAAAATGTACAATAAAAATAAAAATTCAAAAAAATTATATTTGCGATGCGTCTAACTAGACATAGCATAGAAATTAATTTCCTCGGGAAATTTTAATGCTTGTCGGTCATGCAATTTTCAGTGCAAGGCCGCACCTAACAGTTCAAATTTTAGCGATTTTAAAATCTCTTCAAAACTAGTTCGAACAAACATGAAAAATATTCTATTCGATGACAGGAATCTAACGCCGAAATTCATTTCGCTAAATTTGGACGTTTTGACCTCCGTTTTCCTACCCGTATCTTCCATTTAAAGGGGTCCATAATGCCTTTTTGAACGGAGCATCCTGACATTGCAAACTATATACTGTTGTGTCCGTCTCGTCGCGCTGATTTCCAAAATATATTCGTTTGTCTGTTTCGGTGCACGGTTAGCGCTGAAATTGCCAAAAGCTTGCGCAGTTTATTTTTGAAATACAGTCATTTGAGTTCGAAGTGTCCATATTCGGATCCTTCATATTTTTCTTGACATTTTGGGTCTGCAAAACACGTCTTTTTATTTTACTTAACTACCTATTTATTTTTTTTCTTTTTCTTGGAAACACACTTTCATGTTCCATGCATACGTGAAATACATGCATGTGTTTGTTCCATGCACCACTTTTCCAACAAACTTTGTTTATTTTCCCTAAGGCATGCATTGTTCATTTTTTTCTTTCCATGCGTTCATTTTTTTCTTTACAAATCATGCATGCATGTAATTGTTCATTTGTTCCCATTTTCTCTCTTCCTTCAAGCGTTATTTTATTTCCTTCTAAAAGGCTTTGCATTCTTTTTCCCAAATCTAGTCCCTAAGGTCCATGTATTCACGCATGGCATCACATTTTCCACTCCTTCACTCACATTTAATAACTCCGAAAGTCATGCATGTGTTCCAATTCAGATGCTTAGCTTTTTATTTTCCAAACGTTTGTTGTTTTTCCAAGCATCGTTTCCTATATCCTAATTCTTCCCATTCCCTATTCCATTTCCCACATATATATATATATATTAAAAGAAACGATGTTTTCCATTTCTCTTCTCAAGAATTACAGCAGACCCCATTTTTTTCTCATCGCCTTTTCATTTTTCCTTTTCCCATTTCTTCCCATATACTTTCGGTCTCCTCCCACATCGTCTCTTTTCCTCTTCCATCCTGCGTGTCATACCCTGTAGCCACACTTACGGTGTAACGAACCGGGATTTTCGACTCCGAAAATCAACATCAAACTACCATGTTGACCATTCAGACATCGAACATTCCAGATCATTAATAGAAAGAAGTTAGAGGGTGAGAATAGATAAGATAGAAATATTAGAATAGAAGAAGAAGAAAACACCACACAACACAGAGTCTCACATCGCAGCGGATCAAATTATAATACAGAAATAATCTTTATTGAAAACTTTGGAAATACTTACAATATCAGAGTACATCAACATCTGGACAGTGAAAATCTGTCCTCATACAACACACAGCGGAATACTAGTAATGTCATACGTCTGGACTCTTCCAGCTCGTCTCTTCACAGTAGTCGATAACCTGAACCTGTACAACCCGGTCTAACCCGAGCATTTACAAAACACCGGGTCAGTCTGGTGAACCAGAGTGAGATAAACTCGCACAGTAATAAGGGTGAATCATCCAATCATGATTTTAAAGTTCAAAATCCTTTTCGAAGAAAAGATAATCGTAAGACCAAATCCACACATAAATACAGACGGTTTTTACCTTACGATAACCCAAAACAGTTTGAAACCAATATCTTGTCTGATATTATAATAATGTCTAAACACAAGTAAATAGAATCTAGTGGAACGCTTGCATCTCACGCTCCACATATATAGTATACAAACAAAATCGCAGGCGCTTATTGGAGATTGGATTCCAACTTGACAAGGTATGGGTCCACCTTCCGATAGTGTATCTCTAGAGACGAATACACTGGGTTCAACAAGAACTTCTTGCAACCCGGCCCTCACATGACCGACCACTCATTTCGCTTGAGTGTATCGAATGTATATCACCGACGGTTGGGATCAGCAACCGTCTGCCCGAAAAGGGACAGCATCGAAACATAGATTTAAGAAACAAATAGGACTTCCTCTAGATAGGTGATTATACACCCTAATGGGAGCGACCCACATAGCCATGCTGCCTGCCCGATTTTTGTCATTTCCTGTTGATGAGGCTTGAGGCCAGAATTAACTTCTGATCATCTGGTCACCATTCACTTTGAATGCCACATCGTCAGATCCGTCAGATATCACTAATTGACGTCCACAAAAATACTCTAGCTGGAAGCTAAGAGAACGGCAACTCCCCGCCAACAACTATCGTACGTTTGAAGAAATCAACGTACGTGACCCTTTGGAAATACGCTGTCAGACACTCGTCCATACACGTCACCCAGGAACAGGATGAACCGAAGGTACTCTCCTACTGCATCCAATATAGGAATCACCCCATGGATCAGTAGCGAGAAGTCCTTGCAACCCGTAGATTCCAACTACGACAGAATCACAGTTTATCTCTGCTTGCCAGGCAGAGAAGATTAGTTGTTCTTCCGTTTATGAAAATCCACGGTCTTCAATGCTTCATCTCGACCATCTTCTGGTATCTTCACGTATTTGTTGGTCGGAATGGTTTTCGAATATAAATTCGATCCCGGTCTTTCCATACCAACAATCGTATTGGGCGGGTTTGATAGTCGGTGTTTTAACTATCAAAATATACAATGTTTCAATCATGACACTCCAATGAGTTCACTGGTTCAGTATTCAGCATCACCTGGCCTTTAACAAAACTGATTTACTTTTGTTAAATTGAAACTTCCAATTCTTTTAATATTTAACAATACGATATTTGAATAACTCCAATTGATTAATTAACATTCGTCTTAACCCCATTCTCTTGACTCTAGATCACAGCGATCACAAAGGTTACGCCTGAATCCCTCAGGGAACATCCGACCGCCGTAGGCTATCTGCAGCCCTGCGAATTACGCTAGCAGTCGTACGAAATGGCACCTTAGCCCAATAATTTTGTTTGGCTAATTCTATCTCGAATAAATATATTCAATTTCCCATTTTGAAATTTCATTTAAAATTCTCCTTTTTACTAGATCTCGTTTTCAAATAACGTTAATGTAAAATTAACGTCTTAACACTTTGAATCTCACTTAAAACCTCTGGTTTATAATAAACCCTTTTTATCGTAATCTCCTTTCACTTAATTCATATAATTGAGTACGTTTATTTCCTTTCACCATTCAATTGGCTTGCATCTCACATTCGGTCACTTTTTAAATGAATTCCCATTCAAAAAATATTTTCCTAAATTCATCATTAATTGAAATAATAACTTATTTCAAACATTTTCTACTTTAGTAGTTAACTAAATTAAATATTAAACCCCTTTTTAATCCTTATTCAAACACTATTCATTTACTATTTTAGTCAAAACACATTAACTTGATAAACAAATTCTAATTCCAAACGGTCGATTTAATTAACCCAAAAACTTGATTATCTCATTAACCGATTTCAACAAATCCTCGCTTTAAATTAATATAATTAATTTAAATAAATTCCATTAATTGTTCTCTTTACACAGCAATGATCAAAGTTTAAACCTTTCAATTCATTTCTTATCTTCATACTTGAAAATCTGATTAACATCAGCATATACTTTATAAAATAAACCAACCATAAATCAAGGTCTTTAAATAAATAAAATATTTATTTAATTTCCTTTTATATATTTCAAGATCTGAGTCCAGTTATAAAATAAACTTTATAACTTCACTTTTATCGACTCACCTAACGGTGAATCCATATCTATAAACCGATTGATTTTTAAAGGCCATACTCTGCCAAACACTTGACTAATATCACCTATTGGTTCAAACCAAACAGATGTTGAATATCCAGTCAATAAACAACAACTAAATCAATCACAGTTAACTGATGATAAATAACAACCATTTAATATCAACGAAATAACAGAACAATTCAAACAATTAAACACGTTTATAAATAAACGTGACCAACCAAGGTGAGTTACCTTTATTGGAATCAATCGTTAAAAATAACGATTTGGTATTTCACCGAAATTAAACACAGTTTAATTTCATCGGTTAAATCAGCAGTTAAACAGATAACTAGCAAAGCAGTCAACCATTGGCAACCAGGGCACACAAAATAAAAACACCCAATTTATATAAAATATAAAAAGGGTAACTGAGTGAGTTTAACTCACCTTGATTTACTTGTCGCTGAGCGATTTGTTTAATTAAATTAAACTAATGTTTAATTTAATTAAAATTCTCGGATAATTCCAGGACTGTCCAGACTGGATTCAGAATGTAATGTTCATTGTAACGGTACCGGCATAGCTTCTTTGATCCAATTCTGATATCACAGACATAAATCATAAATGATATAAGTTTATGGTTTCTACGTTTTATTTTAAACAATCTATTTTCTTTAATTAAAAATTAACTATAACTAATTACTTTGTTAAGCACAAGTATATGACGACTACTTCGTTTTGGTTTCTATCTCTTGTTCATCCCAGTCCGCACGTTATCCTATATTGAGTAAAATAGTGTTACTAAATAATAATATAATATAATTAATCAATTTATCATTTAATCAACACAAGTTAAAATTAGTTACTATGAAAATTCTGGTTCCTTCGTTTCAGCACTTCGTTCCTTGAATTCGAATTAAACACTGGACCCTTTTCTTTGATCTCATCTTCCAGGCTACTGCCTTGTCTCGTTCCAGTTCGTTGAAGTCCCTACCTCGCATACCATAAACACCCACCAAACATTCGATCGACGCGGCCCTCAACCCCATCGGAGTCAGATCTGATGCTCCCCGAAGACGCGCGCCACCTCCCTCACTGCTCGACTCCAGCGCCGAGAAAATCCGGTCCCACCATTTGTCCGCAGTTCATCAAAACTGGCCCGCCTTCTTCGTACGGTTCTGGCCAAACCGAGGCCTTAAATCCCATCGTGACCGGTCAACATTTAGATCTCCCCTAGCCGATTCTTTTTGCAATTGATCCATACTTGAATAGGCTTATGAATTGAGAGCAATCGGAGGAGGAAATCGTGAAGTCCTGGCCGTTCAATTAGAAGGTGGAGGCGTGAGTTTAGTTTGACCAGAGAAAGAGAGTTGACGCGAGAAGGGTTTATACAGAGGTATATATAGAGTGTGTTAAATTATTAAAATATTATTTCGTGAAACTTCGCCATGAAGTAATCCAAAAATCGCTACATATGACCTCCGTCTACTGATAAAAAGGCTTTCCTTGATGTAAAACGATATTCCGGACCCAATGGGACAGGTTTCGTCGCAATCCGAGGTCGTTTGAAAAAAATTCCTTTATGAAACCAGAAATGAACACACGTTTAATTTTTCCACGGTCACCAGATAAATCAAATCCACTTGAAACTGCGAACATCGACAATAACTTTTCGATACGAACCCAACGACACTAATTTCGTCGCATTCTGAGACTGTTGCCCCAGTAGGCTGTTTTTACCCCGAACCGCCCTACCCTTTTTAACACCAAATTTTCCGGTCTCTAAAAATAACAAACTATATACATATTCTGACTCTAATCGATGATACGAACTCAACGGAACTGGTTTCGTCGAAAACAGAGTCCGTTTGCAAAACGACTACTTTAAAGGTCTATAATTAAATAATGATTTTCCATAGCGACTATTTCAAAATTTGATTTGGCCATAACTATCAAACTACAACACGAAATCTAGATTTTTCTCTTTCATATGAAAGCTATTGCCAATACGGTCCCAACGTGTCTTATTTCACAGAAATCCGACTTATATCGAATCCTGTATTCTCAGTTGAAGTTCAAAACTCCAATTTACGAACTGCACGCTATTTTTAAGCTCGATTTATATTATATATATAAATTATAACGTTCAACTTCGTTTTTAATAACGAATTCAATATTAAATTTCATTAATATTCCCAATATAATATTTAAATTAAATAAATTAAATTAAATATTTGACGAGCAAAAACACGGGTCGTTACATTCTTCCCCCCTTAAAATAATTTCGTCCTCGAAATTGCTAAGGTAAGAAAAAACGTTATAAGCTCATTAATTTCAAATCTAATTTTTAGCTTAAATTAGAACCCTATTCAAAACTGTAAATAAATATTTTCAAAAATATTGAAAATTTCTGACATCTTAAATTTCCGAAAATTTTTGCCAGCACCTCCTCTGTATGGCTCAATCGGTACAACTCCAACTTGCCTTTCTGGGCCTTCTCCAATCCAAAAGAAAATAAAACAGCCAAGCGGCTTGCCCAATAGGCTCATAAATCACCAAACCCATATATAAAAATAAACGTGTACCTTTTGTCGGGCATATCATCATATCACTTCCATCTGCTGCCAATCCAACATATACAGCTGTCATCCCAGTCAAACTCGAATCACTTTTATCTTCAACACACCCATTCGCTTATCCAAGCCAAATCCCAATCAAACTGCAATTCCAATCTTAATTCCAATTTCTTGCTCAACAATTCATTTACATCCCAGATTATCTCTTATCCAGTCCAATTCTACTTGATACCATTCTATTTCCATTCAATTTAATTTCTACTGAACTGGTTTCAATTTAACTTCAAATTTGCTTTCACACATTTCTATTTAATTTGTGTTTATTTCAAATAATCTATTTAATCTTGTTCTTGTTCAAACACTTACCTTGGGAGTTTTTAACAGTTCAGCTCTTTCAAAATCAAATAATTCTTTCCAGAATTCAAACAACTTGTTTTTCTCAACAATCCAAAACAAAACCTTTGGTAGTAATCCGTCACTTACCACTCGAAAATGAACACTGATGATGGCGCGCACATCATCGGAATCTATTTTCCAGCTATCGAAGTGAGTTCAATACTATGTCACTTTCAAAACCCCAAAACACTTTCATTTTGAAATCCATTTCAAAATATCCCTTTCGATGCTTGTAACAAAATTAAAATCTCCCAGGATTTTAAAATTATCATATATTCAATTCAAGTTCATTTGCAGTCACCTTTACCACTTTTGGGGATTTTAATTCCAGATTTTTTATTTTAATTCCAGATTTAATAAATCTGAATTTATATTATACGAATTCTAATTGGTTATTTATATAACCATTTCAACTATAATCAACCAACACATCCAATATACTATAATACTTCAAATATTTATCATCCTTTTATATTAAAATATAATTTGGGTAAAATTATTTCATTTACCCTCTTTCAAAAACATACTGTGTCGAATTATTTTGCTCAAGAGTTTAGAAACACTTATCGACACAGTTTGCATTACTGTATCGACCAGAATTCATAAGCTACTCGACAAACCAATCAACACAATATAAACAGTTTTTATATCAATTTACAAATACGCACTCATATATATACACTCAAACTCAATCTAGGGTATTACTAACCCCATCTCTACTGAGTCACGCCACAGAGCCAAGGTACTTACTTAACCTATAGCTCTGATACCACTGTAACGAACCGGGATTTTCGACTCCGAAAATCAACATCAAACTACCATGTTGACCATTCAGACATCGAACATTCCAGATCATTAATAGAAAGAAGTTAGAGGGTGAGAATAGATAAGATAGAAATATTAGAATAGAAGAAGAAGAAAACACCACACAACACAGAGTCTCACATCGCAGCGGATCAAATTATAATACAGAAATAATCTTTATTGAAAACTTTGGAAATACTTACAATATCAGAGTACATCAACATCTGGACAGTGAAAATCTGTCCTCATACAACACACAGCGGAATACTAGTAATGTCATACGTCTGGACTCTTCCAGCTCGTCTCTTCACAGTAGTCGATAACCTGAACCTGTACAACCCGGTCTAACCCGAGCATTTACAAAACACCGGGTCAGTCTGGTGAACCAGAGTGAGATAAACTCGCACAGTAATAAGGGTGAATCATCCAATCATGATTTTAAAGTTCAAAATCCTTTTCGAAGAAAAGATAATCGTAAGACCAAATCCACACATAAATACAGACGGTTTTTACCTTACGATAACCCAAAACAGTTTGAAACCAATATCTTGTCTGATATTATAATAATGTCTAAACACAAGTAAATAGAATCTAGTGGAACGCTTGCATCTCACGCTCCACATATATAGTATACAAACAAAATCGCAGGCGCTTATTGGAGATTGGATTCCAACTTGACAAGGTATGGGTCCACCTTCCGATAGTGTATCTCTAGAGACGAATACACTGGGTTCAACAAGAACTTCTTGCAACCCGGCCCTCACATGACCGACCACTCATTTCGCTTGAGTGTATCGAATGTATATCACCGACGGTTGGGATCAGCAACCGTCTGCCCGAAAAGGGACAGCATCGAAACATAGATTTAAGAAACAAATAGGACTTCCTCTAGATAGGTGATTATACACCCTAATGGGAGCGACCCACATAGCCATGCTGCCTGCCCGATTTTTGTCATTTCCTGTTGATGAGGCTTGAGGCCAGAATTAACTTCTGATCATCTGGTCACCATTCACTTTGAATGCCACATCGTCAGATCCGTCAGATATCACTAATTGACGTCCACAAAAATACTCTAGCTGGAAGCTAAGAGAACGGCAACTCCCCGCCAACAACTATCGTACGTTTGAAGAAATCAACGTACGTGACCCTTTGGAAATACGCTGTCAGACACTCGTCCATACACGTCACCCAGGAACAGGATGAACCGAAGGTACTCTCCTACTGCATCCAATATAGGAATCACCCCATGGATCAGTAGCGAGAAGTCCTTGCAACCCGTAGATTCCAACTACGACAGAATCACAGTTTATCTCTGCTTGCCAGGCAGAGAAGATTAGTTGTTCTTCCGTTTATGAAAATCCACGGTCTTCAATGCTTCATCTCGACCATCTTCTGGTATCTTCACGTATTTGTTGGTCGGAATGGTTTTCGAATATAAATTCGATCCCGGTCTTTCCATACCAACAATCGTATTGGGCGGGTTTGATAGTCGGTGTTTTAACTATCAAAATATACAATGTTTCAATCATGACACTCCAATGAGTTCACTGGTTCAGTATTCAGCATCACCTGGCCTTTAACAAAACTGATTTACTTTTGTTAAATTGAAACTTCCAATTCTTTTAATATTTAACAATACGATATTTGAATAACTCCAATTGATTAATTAACATTCGTCTTAACCCCATTCTCTTGACTCTAGATCACAGCGATCACAAAGGTTACGCCTGAATCCCTCAGGGAACATCCGACCGCCGTAGGCTATCTGCAGCCCTGCGAATTACGCTAGCAGTCGTACGAAATGGCACCTTAGCCCAATAATTTTGTTTGGCTAATTCTATCTCGAATAAATATATTCAATTTCCCATTTTGAAATTTCATTTAAAATTCTCCTTTTTACTAGATCTCGTTTTCAAATAACGTTAATGTAAAATTAACGTCTTAACACTTTGAATCTCACTTAAAACCTCTGGTTTATAATAAACCCTTTTTATCGTAATCTCCTTTCACTTAATTCATATAATTGAGTACGTTTATTTCCTTTCACCATTCAATTGGCTTGCATCTCACATTCGGTCACTTTTTAAATGAATTCCCATTCAAAAAATATTTTCCTAAATTCATCATTAATTGAAATAATAACTTATTTCAAACATTTTCTACTTTAGTAGTTAACTAAATTAAATATTAAACCCCTTTTTAATCCTTATTCAAACACTATTCATTTACTATTTTAGTCAAAACACATTAACTTGATAAACAAATTCTAATTCCAAACGGTCGATTTAATTAACCCAAAAACTTGATTATCTCATTAACCGATTTCAACAAATCCTCGCTTTAAATTAATATAATTAATTTAAATAAATTCCATTAATTGTTCTCTTTACACAGCAATGATCAAAGTTTAAACCTTTCAATTCATTTCTTATCTTCATACTTGAAAATCTGATTAACATCAGCATATACTTTATAAAATAAACCAACCATAAATCAAGGTCTTTAAATAAATAAAATATTTATTTAATTTCCTTTTATATATTTCAAGATCTGAGTCCAGTTATAAAATAAACTTTATAACTTCACTTTTATCGACTCACCTAACGGTGAATCCATATCTATAAACCGATTGATTTTTAAAGGCCATACTCTGCCAAACACTTGACTAATATCACCTATTGGTTCAAACCAAACAGATGTTGAATATCCAGTCAATAAACAACAACTAAATCAATCACAGTTAACTGATGATAAATAACAACCATTTAATATCAACGAAATAACAGAACAATTCAAACAATTAAACACGTTTATAAATAAACGTGACCAACCAAGGTGAGTTACCTTTATTGGAATCAATCGTTAAAAATAACGATTTGGTATTTCACCGAAATTAAACACAGTTTAATTTCATCGGTTAAATCAGCAGTTAAACAGATAACTAGCAAAGCAGTCAACCATTGGCAACCAGGGCACACAAAATAAAAACACCCAATTTATATAAAATATAAAAAGGGTAACTGAGTGAGTTTAACTCACCTTGATTTACTTGTCGCTGAGCGATTTGTTTAATTAAATTAAACTAATGTTTAATTTAATTAAAATTCTCGGATAATTCCAGGACTGTCCAGACTGGATTTAGAATGTAATGTTCATTGTAACGGTACCGGCATAGCTTCTTTGATCCAATTCTGATATCACAGACATAAATCATAAATGATATAAGTTTATGGTTTCTACGTTTTATTTTAAACAATCTATTTTCTTTAATTAAAAATTAACTATAACTAATTACTTTGTTAAGCACAAGTATATGACGACTACTTCGTTTTGGTTTCTATCTCTTGTTCATCCCAGTCCGCACGTTATCCTATATTGAGTAAAATAGTGTTACTAAATAATAATATAATATAATTAATCAATTTATCATTTAATCAACACAAGTTAAAATTAGTTACTATGAAAATTCTGGTTCCTTCGTTTCAGCACTTCGTTCCTTGAATTCGAATTAAACACTGGACCCTTTTCTTTGATCTCATCTTCCAGGCTACTGCCTTGTCTCGTTCCAATTCGTTGAAGTCCCTACCTCGCATACCATAAACACCCACCAAACATTCGATCGACGCGGCCCTCAACCCCATCGGAGTCAGATCTGATGCTCCCCGAAGACGCGCGCCACCTCCCTCACTGCTCGACTCCAGCGCCGAGAAAATCCGGTCCCACCATTTGTCCGCAGTTCATCAAAACTGGCCCGCCTTCTTCGTACGGTTCTGGCCAAACCGAGGCCTTAAATCCCATCGTGACCGGTCAACATTTAGATCTCCCCTAGCCGATTCTTTTTGCAATTGATCCATACTTGAATAGGCTTATGAATTGAGAGCAATCGGAGGAGGAAATCGTGAAGTCCTGGCCGTTCAATTAGAAGGTGGAGGCGTGAGTTTAGTTTGACCAGAGAAAGAGAGTTGACGCGAGAAGGGTTTATACAGAGGTATATATAGAGTGTGTTAAATTATTAAAATATTATTTCGTGAAACTTCGCCATGAAGTAATCCAAAAATCCGCTACATATGACCTCCGTCTACTGATAAAAAGGCTTTCCTTGATGTAAAACGATATTCCGGACCCAATGGGACAGGTTTCGTCGCAATCCGAGGTCGTTTGAAAAAAATTCCTTTATGAAACCAGAAATGAACACACGTTTAATTTTTCCACGGTCACCAGATAAATCAAATCCACTTGAAACTGCGAACATCGACAATAACTTTTCGATACGAACCCAACGACACTAATTTCGTCGCATTCTGAGACTGTTGCCCCAGTAGGCTGTTTTTACCCCGAACCGCCCTACCCTTTTTAACACCAAATTTTCCGGTCTCTAAAAATAACAAACTATATACATATTCTGACTCTAATCGATGATACGAACTCAACGGAACTGGTTTCGTCGAAAACAGAGTCCGTTTGCAAAACGACTACTTTAAAGGTCTATAATTAAATAATGATTTTCCATAGCGACTATTTCAAAATTTGATTTGGCCATAACTATCAAACTACAACACGAAATCTAGATTTTTCTCTTTCATATGAAAGCTATTGCCAATACGGTCCCAACGTGTCTTATTTCACAGAAATCCGACTTATATCGAATCCTGTATTCTCAGTTGAAGTTCAAAACTCCAATTTACGAACTGCACGCTATTTTTAAGCTCGATTTATATTATATATATAAATTATAATGTTCAACTTCGTTTTTAATAACGAATTCAATATTAAATTTCATTAATATTCCCAATATAATATTTAAATTAAATAAATTAAATTAAATATTTGACGAGCAAAAACACGGGTCGTTACATACGGGCCTTCCCAAGCCTCTCTGCCGAAGCCTTCAACCAGCCCTCCGTTCACCGATGACCGCGCCGACCGCATGCTTCACCAACCTCCAGTCTTCCACGATGTAGCACCCTAAAGCCGCCGCCCACTGTGCCAACCCGAGAACATCCTACTGTTGATCTGCTCTGCCCGCCAATAGTAGCTGCACCTTCGAGCATTGTTCCGACCTGAGCCGCTCCACCTAGAACCCCTTGCGTGTGTATGGGTGACGGTGTGTATGTGTGCGCGCATGAATACACTGTTATGAGTGCGTGTTTGTTGTGTTCGTGTGTGTATGGTAATTTGTGTGTGCGTGTGCCTCTGTGTTTGTGTATTCCTGCGTATGTGTGTGGGTGAGTTTAGTTACTGTGTGGTGTGTATTTTTATATATGTGTTGGGTATTGTTTTAATGTGTTCATTTCAGTATGTTCAAAAAATCTGTGTAATGGCGTGAGTGGTATGAATATATTTTATAATGGTTTTGGGTGCTTTTATGTAATTTATAATATATAAAGATTGTTTTGATATATTTTGGGTGAGTGTCGAATTTCAAATATATATGTTATGATTTTTAGTATATATGTATATGAAAATATTTATATAATATTATATATAAAAAGGGGTGTTGCGTCTATATTTTTGTGTCGAGTGTGATGCCGAGTTCAGAACCCATCCCGAAAACCAAATACCGAACCAATTCATTGAGAAACCCATCCTCATCTTATAAAATAATGTAATGAAATATCGAGTGAAATCGAGTGTATCCATTCTGAATCGTGCCTGGAAGTTGTAGTCTCTGTCGACGTCAATCCATCAATCATCATCTCCATTTCTGTGCCACGAAAGGTGAGTTTATCTCAAACCCAACTTAATTTTTTTTTTCATGGATGTTAGATCAATAATGAACTTTTATATGAAATGTATAGGATGACCGGTAGAAATTGGTTGATTTGATATGTATGCACATTTCATATGTGACGCGACATATTCATATGACACGTAGTTGCACTGATGATATATATGATGTGATTGTTGCTATGTGATTATTGTTTATGATTGTTGATACCCCTAGTTTAGGAAAATCACTAAGGGTTAAAATGATACATACCTGAACGGACATTAAATTAGGGAAAATTCGTTATGGGTTGAAATGATAGACCTGAACGATTTTTAATGAATTTGGGATTGCGGGTTGAAGTGATATATATACCCGTAGAAATTTTAAATTTGCGGAATGAAATGACAAATATATGTACCCCTTGACTATAGGATAGGAAATTGTATACGAACACCGTTGGTTATGTTTCTGAAGTAAAATGATTCGAAAATTTGATTTAAAAATCATAACTTAAGATTTTATATTTATATTTTAAAGATTTTTTAAACTTAAATTTTATAAATTTTAAATTATATGTTTTAAAATGTTTTTATAAGTAAATATGGATTTAAATCCTTATTTAAGATGTTACTTATAATTTTGAAACTATATAATTTAATCATATAAGTATTTTAAACCTTTAATATTATAATAAACAATTCTTTTAAAACCTATTTCTATATTATTATAAACTTATACATACAAACATACATACATATATATATATATATATATATATTCAAAGTTAATATTTTCTTTTATATATTTTATAAACTTTAATAATAAACTAAAAGGTGGATAAGTTAAGATTTTAGCGATTTGAACTTGAAATTTAAAGATTTGAATTTATATAACGATATTTGATTTAATGAATGAACTGATAGAAGATATGAATTTGAATTTGAATTGATTTGTACTTATAAGGACGAACTTGAATTGTGAAATTATTTTTGACATTGAATTTCCAAATTTAAGAATGAATTTGATTTTTTAAAATAACCAAGATGCAAACTCGAATGATTTAAATATTAAAAGAAATAAACTTGGATTTTGTAAAAAGATGTTTAATTGGATATGATACGATTTATTGAAATTGAAATATGATATTTGATTTGAATTATATAAACTGAATTTGACTTAAAAGATTGAATTTTAAAATCAACCTAAAGAACTCTTATAAAGCTAAAACTCAGTTTTATAAATTGTTTTGAATTTATAAATAATGATTTCGAATTGTATTTTTTGAATTACAAAACACGATATGTTTTATTTGAATGGAAATGTAAGTGTTTGACTTGAATTGTAAATAAGATAAGATTTGTTGAATTTGAAATATAAGATTTATTATGAAATACACCAACGGTATAAGTATGGAAATCCTGCCTGTGACGACCCCATACCCCCCATAAGACGGTGGCAAGGGTAATCTTTGGAATATAACACATAACAACAGAACAGAAATAAATAAATACACCAGATAATGTACAATAGAATACACTGGATAAACATAATCATCAAAGTTACACAGTATACAGGATCATACTTAGTACAAAATACTGTTCAGTTATACATAAATGTCTATAGCGGAAACAAAACATAATATGTACAATAGGAGCTGAACAGCATAAAAAGAGATAAATGATAGAATCCATCTTCAGCTCTAGCTATCTAAAAAGAGCCTGCTAAAACCTGAATACAAGGCTGCCCGTGTAGAAAAAGGGGCACCCGAGTTTGCAAGTGAAACAAACTACGAGTCAGTCATGGGACTGGTATGAGAAATCTACTTAACACATTTTATAATATGGCTAATCACAGGACCACGCCACTTTCGCGGAACGGGTTTACTCCATTGGATTGCCAGTGCTTTAAAACCAATAAATCTTTTAAACATCGCAACGCTTTTTATAAAAATGAAGCCATTATAAGACTCGGTTCCCATCACACAATGCAACACAAACCAGAGGATAGAGTTTTACCTTATAATGGCCAAAATATGCTTGATACGAATAAAACAAAAGCATTTGATATTATTACTAGTGTTTATATGTTTCAAAAATAATTTCAATCATAAGTATCAATCATAGACGACATTAATGCCCTATACCATTATGTCGCCATATATAGGTATACAATCAAAACTGCACGGTATCGTATTTGGAAATTGGATTTCCGTCATGAACCAAGGCAAAAGATAGTCCTTACCGAATTCGAGACGCTCTAGTCCGTGTCTCAGGCTACAGCAGCAGCTGCACCTAGGAGCTACAGGGCCGGTCCACACACAACAGATTAAAATAAAACCCTGAACAATACGTCTCCCCGCCCTATGGGGCGTAAATGAGCCAAATGACTCCATATCCGAGGCGCCTCGCAATCCAACAACCACACAGGTGAAAATAATATAAATGTCAGGGCTGGTAGGTCACTAACACCACCTCTAACTAGAAAGAGACGCATGTCCTCCCTGGATCCTCTCCCGTTTCTGGTTCTTACCGGGGTGTGAGGCTCGCGAATTCACGCTATGCACAAAGCTATGCCACACAGGCCGCGCTTTGATCATTAACCACAAAACTTTGCTTTTCAACAGAAGCCTTGATCATCTGCCACTTAGGCATGCCACACAGGCAATTCACTCCATGCGACTGATTTCTATCGATATATAACCTCTGAGCTCGTACGTCTCAGAGAAGGGCGTTAAGAAAGAGAATAAATTCTCCGCCGCCAAGCAGATATATATTTAATAGAGATCAATCAGCACAGAACAAAATCCAATGTCAGACACACAGTCCGTTTACAAGTTCGTTCTGGGTCTGAACGAAACCGGAGGCACTCAATACCTCGCATATCCGTACAATCAACAAGTACGTCCGGACGGCTACTACTTCAGCCCCTTCTAGGTAGCTACTCCTATCTTGAGCATCAGTAGCACCCCTCCATTCGATGTGAAGATCATCGGTCTTGCACCATCTTTATATCTTCGACTTCTAACCGTCGATCAACTATTTGAAATGAGATTTAACTCGGCCTTTTCAAATAATTCACGTATATTTAGAATTTCAAATCAATTCATTTCAATGGTTAAATTATTCGATATCACTAATTCTGTGCTTTAATATAATTTCCACACCAAACACATTCAACCATCAAATATCACATAAACCAAGAAAATTCAGTTTATTTCCATTCCATATCGTTTATAATATTTTATCACGATTTATCGCTATTTTTGTTTATTTAAAAATAGCCAATTCATTCAAACGACGCTTCAGGCCATAACGCGGTCGTGGCGCTATTTTTCTTCAGATTTGATTTACACATATCTGAAAATCTAACCGTTGGATCCTCACAAATTATATATCATTAGAAATATCTTTTCAAAACGAATCCAACGGTTTCAGTTTTTGGAAAATCCGACGGTCAGATCTCCCGGTACAATCGTTTGAAGTTACGATTTCAAAATATGAACTACAGCATCGTTATTCGATTTATTTATATTTATATTTATATTTATACTTTTATAAATATAATCGATTCTGGCGCTGTTTTTCTTCAGATTTGAGTTAAACATTCCAGACAATCCAACCGTTGGATCTTCACAAAGTGGGTGTCGTTGAAAGATATTTCCAAAGCAAACCCAACGGTTTCGGTTTCGGGAAAATCCGACGGTCGGATCTCCCGGTACAATTGTTTGAAATCACGATTTCAAAACATGAACTGCAGCATCATTATTTGATTTATTTTATTTTTATATATATATATATATATATATATAATTCATTCTTCGATTTCAAAACTATATTCACTTCATATATTTGATAAAAATGATAACTTTATCATCAAAAATATTTGTTCAACACATGAATATTTTTAGCACTTCATATTTACAATAAAAATGTAGATTTTATTGTTCAATTTATATATTCAACACATGAATGTTTTTGACTTCACACATATGATAAAAATATGATTTTTATCGTTCTAGTCCTTTATTCAACACATGAATATTTTCTATAGTTTATATATATAATGAAAATGTTATTTTTATTTTTCAAAGAATTTATTCAACACATGAGCTTTATTCAACACATGAATTTCTACTCAACATATGAATTTCTATTCAACACATGAAAATAATTCTAACACATGAATATTATTGAAAATTTCGGCAGCATAACGGCAGGGTAGTTAAAACCGGCACCGTCCCTAGAACGGCTCCTCGCTCTACCTTAAAACCTCGCGGTTTTTGACAATGGGGATTTTCAATATCTAGTTCGTACGCAGACGAATTTTCCCATATACTAATCCTATTGGGATTTCAACCACAATCAATCATTTCAAATCAACCATTCATGATATTCACCAAATTTCACATCAACCAATAATCAAACAATATCACAACCAATAAATGTCGTCCATGGTCTGTGGACGAGGGGAGTGTGTGTGTATATATATATACATATACGTATATAACTATATTTCGATTTCATTTTAATATCATTTCAATTTATTTCAATGCATATGTTATTTTTACGACGCATATATAATTTATACATCGAACATACAACTTATACAACGCTTATACATGTGGTGTACAATGCTTATATAACTCATACATCGACTATATAATTTATATATCGTTGTTTTCCATATCATTTATAAATTAGAAATATCACATTGGGTTCCACTCCACCAAAAATTGTAGAAGGTTCAGAAAAATATCCGGTCTCTTCTAAAATGTAGAAGACATCTTCACGGTCCCGGTGTCTCTTGTTTCACTGAATTTTGTCAACAAACGAGAAAGATATGATTTTTACAGTGAAATCAAAAACCGTAGAGCTTTAAAGTGCTGTAAACACTTAAAATAAATTTCAGCCGTGTACCTTCGAAGTGGTTCAAAACTAGGGCCCGGTTTTTCTTCCAATCCGCTGCGCTATAGGAGGATCGGGTTATATGGTGTCGAAGAGGGAGGAGAGGCGCAGGCGGCGGTGGTGGTCACGACCAGTTCGACGATCGGAATCAGGCGGGGCGGCGGCTGAAAGCTCCCGGCTTTAGAGGCACGAATCTCGAGAAAGGAGCGACGAGGAAGGGCGCACCAACTATGGATGTGAAGCTCTCGGAGAGATCTACAAAATCCTTAACTGGGTGGAGGTGTTTCGTTGCGTGGATTAGCCGGAAAAAAGGAGAGAAGGCGGCGAACTGTTTCCGCCTTCAATCGGGTTACGGCGAGAGAGAACAAAGGATTTTTTTTTTGATGACAAAATCTGATTGGTCCACATATATATTTAATTGAAAAATAGTGTTTTCTCGAACGAACTCCAAATCAAACCTAACGACTATCGTCCCTAGCTAATTACCCCTATTCCGAACACAATGTGATATGTTTCGAAGGTCCATTCGACTGTTTCAGTCAGTTTTCCTTCAAATTAAAATATAAAACATTCAATACTTGATTTGAACGTACATTTCAATTTGCCGGGGCCACATACTGATTCTTAAAATTCCCGAAAAGTAAATCTAGCTATGTTTTGACGATACGGTCCCAACAAAACTAGTTTCTTAGAATTCTGAGACCGTTTGAAAAATGACCATTTTCTGGTCGATCCAATTCAATAGAAATTCACCAAACACATTTTCTTTTGCCACGCTCACATACTAACTTCAAAAATTATGAAATTTGAAACCTAGCAATAATTTGACATCCCGGATCCAACAAAAGTGGTTTCATCGAATTCCGAGGTCGTTTGCAAAATGTCTATTTTCACGGCCTATATATTCTCTATAGCGACCTTTCTGAAAATTCATTTGGCCATAACTTTTTATCCTCGCTATGAAACTTCGATTTTTCAGATTCGTTAGAAAGATATTCACTAACAGATTTAAATATTTTTGGTTTCACTAAAATCCGTTTTATTTTGCACCCGATACAGTCAGTCAAAATTTGAATTGAAATTTTGAAACTGCCGCGCCATTTCAGGCCTTGTTTATAATTTAAAATAATTATATTTATTTTCAAACATCGATTCAAACATACTCTTCGTCGTTATTATTTAAAATAATTTATTTTAAATATCTAAAATCCACTAAATTAGACAAATTAAATTTTTTAAACTAGTTCAGATTTTCCGGGTTATTACAACGCGTAAGCCATTTTTGATATTTACTTAATTGATGGACATTGTTGCATATAGTGTATTAGATTGATGGGTCCTTAAAGGATGGTGATCCCAAACATCCTTTAAATTACTGAGTGCATTTCATCAAACATTTCATTTGAATTGATTTACTTGCAAGAGAATGTTAGTCTTGGTCCGAATTATTTTGTTTTGCATTATGGTTCAGGTCAGATCGATTATTACTGCTTTCAAGGTTCACTTTGGAGTCTGAAGTTGTATTAGGTTTTGCTCGTCCTATATCCACCTATTGATTACTTGTTCCAATCATCCAGTTAATTATGTCGTTCCTGTTCAGACCATTACATTTATTCATGTATTAGAAATTTATTGTTTTAAACTTCCGTTGTATTATTTATGTCAACTCTGATGTAAAATTTTTATTTAGTAGCTTCATGAACTACTATTGTATTATTTATTTTCGGCTGTGAGATATCATTTTGCTCTTTATCTGTGTCTGTGATCTGTGATTTGTTCTATTTACCTCAGAAGCTAATAACAATCTGTCATCTAGAACGTTTCAAGTTGGTTTAATTACCGACTTGGAGCGGTCAAAATGGCTGGTCGTTACAGTTGGTATCAGAGCTTTGGTTTATTAAAGCTTTAGCCTATGGGGTAAAAAATCATTATAGATAGGGTACTGATACCCCTGAATGAGTGGAATCAGTCGCAGAATCCTTCTTATGAGGGAGCGTATTTTGAAAATATAAATTATTTTGAAACGTAAAGTATTTTGAAATTTTAAATCCTTTCGGAATTCCCACTCTTCGAATCCTTCTCTTCGATAGCTTTCTTTGTTAAGGTCTCCTTAAATTTGAATCTTGATCCCATTTGAAATCCATCTTCGGGTTGTCGCGGTTTTCAAGATTACGAGAGTAAAGTAAATATTGCAACTTAAGTTGAGATGTGGAATAAAATGATTTGGTTATAACTAAGGAGATCGTTTGACTAAACCTTGAGAATTTTGTTTCGGAATACTTTGAAATTGATTTATAAGGTTTTGGAAAAAGTACTAGTAGTATATACAAGTATTTTCGAATAAAAAGTTTGAAGTGATTTTATGAAATGTTTTCAAAAAGGAAAATAAATGAAGAGAGACCACTTTGGTAGCTTTGCTACATAGCTATCCTACGAAGTTTGATTTTTGAAGCATGATTTGATATACACATATATGTATATTTTGAATGATTGAAAGGAAATCTGAAATTAATTCCCCAGTTTGGTCGAATGAAAATCCTATATACATGTGTTTTCGAACCTTATATATGGTAGATATATAAAAGAATTATGATTAATTCGAAAGCTATTGATTTGGAAGGTAATTGATTTAAAATGAAACCTTATATAATGAAATTTATATAAGAACGATATATTTGAAACATAATGTTGAAAAATCTTATGTAAATGGATATTTATATAAGTGCGATATACATGAAACGTGAAATGAAGTACTATATATATAATATATATGTTTTTTTAAATAAAGACATGGGAAGTACCTTCCATTGAAATTGCAATTCCTGAGAGAGGGATTGTGTCGGCGCTCGTCGAGAGTGTCCATCGAAAATCGGAAATTGTAGCTATGTTGGTGCTCCGTCGACTGGAGTATCCATCGATATTGGAATCTTACTCGGTGAGATAATGTTGATTTTTATTATTATTTATCTGTTCTAGCGTAATTCGGGGGGTGAGACGCCTAAAATTACAAGCGAATTCACTGGGATAGTGATGTAACCTCCGCGTAACTGCGATCTAGACGCCATAGCGTAATTCGGGGGTGTGATGCCTACAGTTACAAGCGATTTCACTGGGATAGTGGCGTAACCGCCGCATAACAACGATCTATGGCAATAACCGTGGTGAAATTCGAGGGTTGTGATACCTACGGTTACAAGCGATTCTACTGGGATAGTAGCACAACCGCCGAGTAACCATGATCCATGGGGGAAGTATTTTCCATGTCTATTTTAAATGTTTTAAGTATTTTCACTAGGAGTTGAAACGAAGATATTTAGTACTTAGAGATTTTAGTTGTGCGTCTGGCCAACGTATAACTAACGTCTATAAGAACGATAGTAAACTTGTTAAACTTCGAGTTATCAAGTATTTTCAAACATTAAATAACTAACCAATAACCTGCAATTAAATTTATATATAACCTCAACAAAATAAATTAAGAAAGAGATTTTAGATGTTTTAAAATAAATATTTCCGTATATAAAATTTTGTTTAATATTTAAATCTTCTTCTGGAATTTCCTTTCCGTTCGAATCCATCTTCCTTCGTTGATACTCTTTGATTAGGTTCTTTCGTTTGTTCAGCTTTTAACTTGAATTCTATGACTTATCCTTGTCCACAACAAGGTAAGAAGTAGAAGGAGAGTGTAAGTCTTCCAGCGAGTCCATTTTACTAAATATTGATTTGAAATAACTATTTTGAAAAGTATTATAATATAGAATTTCCTTAGTGTAGTATTGAAATTTTGATATATATTCTATTTAAATATAGAAAGATGTTTTGAGTATTTACCTGACGTTAAAATTGGCCTATCGAATACCTAGTGATTTGGGTATACGTCTGATCAACATATATGTTAAGTCATATATGTATTTGATAGATATATGGTCACACTCTAGTCGCTTGAAAAAGATTCTGGTGATGACTGTGCAGCATCATCGATATCTATTTTTGAGTTTCGAAAGTGGGATAGATATATAACGCCAATCGAGATGTTGAGTGAATATTTAAAATTATTTTGAAATGTTAGAAAATATTTTAAGATTGATTTAAATATATATGATTTTCAATGTATATATGGATATGAAGATTAATCTGAGCTATTGTTTAAATATATAATTATTTAATTAGTACCTTCTCTGCCTTGTTCCTTTTCGGGGACGAAAAGGTTTGAGTGGGGGGGATTGTAACAACCCCAATTTTTAATATATTTTTATTTAATTATTTAATTTAAACTTTGTTTCCTATTTTATTTTGTTTATGTAAAACTCAATTTGTTTGTATTTTATTGAGATAACTGTTTTTTTTTGTGCTTTAAAACTATATTTACTTTGGTTTTTATTACGAATAAATTTGATTTGATATGAATATATTTTGATAATATTTTCATTTTTGATCTTATTTATTATTTAAATTTATTCGAGTTTATTTTGTGGAATTTGAATTTATTTAGGAAAAATTAAAACATGAATTGATTTATAATGAAACGTTCATCTTTAAAATTTTGTTATTTTCATTTAGAAGTGATTTAAATAATTTTATATTGAAAACGTCAAATTTTAGTCGCTTCGTTTGAATCTGTTTTTGACGATTATTTGCGGTAGCGGCAACCGATATATCTCAAATAAAAATAAAAATGTACAATAAAAATAAAAATTCAAAAAAATTATATTTGAGATGCGTCTAACCAGACATAGCGTAGAAATTAATTTCCTCGGGAAATTTTAATGTTTGTCGGTCATGCAATTTTCAGTGCAAGGCTGCACCTAACAATTCAAATTTTAGCGATTTTAAAATCTCTTCGAAACTAGTTTGGACAAACATGAAAAATATTCTATTCGATGATAGGAATCAAATGGCGAAATTCATTTCGCGATATTTGGACGTTTTGACCTCCGTTTTTCTACCTGTATCTTCCGTTTAAAGGGGTCTGTAATGCCATTTTGAACGGAGCATCCTGACATTGCAAACTATATACCGTTGTGTCCGTCTCGTCGCGCTGATTTCCAAAATATATTCGTTTGTCAGTTTCGGTGCACGGTTAGCGCTGAAATTGCCAAAAGGCTTGCGCAGTTTATTTTTGAAACACAGTCATTTGAGTTCGAAGTGTCCATATTCGGATCTCTCATATTTTTCTTGACATTTTGGGTCTGCGAAACCCGTCTTTTTATTTTACTTAATTACCTATTTATTTTTTGGTTTTTCTTGGAATCACACTTTCATGTTCCATGCATACGTTAAATACATGCATATGTTTGTTCCATGCACCACTTTTCCAAATAACTTTGTTTATTTTCCCTAATGCATGCATTGTTCATTTTTTTCTTTCCATGCGTTCATTTTTCTTCTTTACAAATCATGCATGCATGTAATTGTTCATTTGTTCCCATTTTCTCTCTTTCTTCAAGCGTTATTTTATTCCTTCTAAAAGGCTTTGCATTCTTTTTCCCAAATCTAGTCCCTAACGTCAATGTATTCACGCATGGTTTCACATTTTCCACTCCTTCACTCACATTTAATAACTCCGAAAGGTATGCATGCGTTCCAATTTAGATGCTTAGCTTTTTATTTTCCAAACATTTGTTGTTTTTTCCAAGCATCGTTTCCCATCCTAATTCTTCCCATTCCCCATGCCATTTCTCATATATATATATATATTAAAAGAAACGATGCTTCCCATTTCTCTTCTTAAGAATTACAACAGACCCTATTTTTTTTCTCATCGCCCTTTCATTTTACCTTTTCCCATTTCTTCCCACATGCTTTCGGTCTCCTCCCACGTCGTCTCTTTTCCTCTTCCATCCTCCGTGTCATACCCTGCAGCCACACTTACGAGCCTTCCCAAGCCTCTCTGCCGAAGGCTTCAACCAACCCTCCGTTCACCGATGACCGCGCCGACTGCATGATTCACCAACCTCCAGTCTTCCACGATGTAGCACCCTAAAGCCGCCGCCCACTGTGCCAACCCGAGAACATCCTTCCGTTGATCAGCTCCGCCCGCCAACAGTAGCTGCACCTTCGAGCATTGTTCCGACCTAAGCCGCTCCGCCTAGAACCCCTTGCGTGTGTATGGGTGATGGTGTGCGGTGTGTGCGCATGAATACACTATTGTGAGTGTGTGTGTGTTGTGTTCGTGTGTGTATGGTAATTTATGTGTGCGTGTGACTCTGTGTATGTGTATTCCTGCGTATGTGTGTGGGTGAGTTTAGTTACTGTGTGGTGTGTATTTTTATATATGTGTTGGGTATTGTTTTATTATGTTCATTTCAGTATGTTTAGAAAATCTGTGTAATGGCATGAGTGGTGTGAATATATTTTATAATGGTTTTGGGTGCGTTTATATAATTTATAATATATAAAGATTGTTTTGATATATTTTGGGTGAGTGTCGAATTTCAAGTATATTTGTTATGATTTCGGTATATATTTATATGAAAATATTTATATAATGTTATATATAAAACGGGGTGTTGCATCTAAATTTTTGTGTCGAGTGTGATGCCGAGTTCAGAAACCATCCCAAAAACCAAATACCGTACCAATCCATTGCGAAACCCATCCTCATCTTATAAAATAATATAATGAAATATCGAGTGAAATCGAGTGTATCCATTCTGAATCGTGTCTGGAAGTTGTAGTCTCTATCGACGTCAATCCATCAATCATCATCTCCATTTCTGTGCCACGAAAGGTGAGTTTATCTCACACCCGACTTACGTTTTTTTCATGGATGTTAGATCAATAATGAACTGTTATATGAAATGTATAGCATGGTCGGTAGAAATTGGTTGATTTGATATGTATGCACATTTCATATGTGACACGACATATTCATATAACACGTTGTTGCACTGATGATATATATGATGTGATTGTTACTATGTGATTATTGTTTATTATTATTTGTACCCCTAGTTTAGGAAAAATCACTAAGGGTTGAAATGATACATACCCGAACGGACATTAAATTAGGGAAAAGTCGTTATGGGTTGAAATGATAGACCTGAACGATTTTAAATGAATTTGGGATTGCGGGTTGAAATGATATATATATATATATACCCGTAGAAATTTTAAATTTGCGGATTGAAATGACAAATATCTGTACCACTTGACTATAGGATAGGAAAGTATATACGAACACCATTGATTATTTTCCAAAGTAAAATGATTCGAAAATTTGATTTAAAAATCATAACTTAAGATTTTATATTTATATTTTAAAGATTTTTTAAACTTAATTTTATAAATTTTAAATTATATGTTTTAAAATGGTTTTATGAGTAAATATAGATTTAAATCCATATTTAAGATGTTACTTATAATTTTATTCTTTTTGAAACTATATAATTTAATCATATAAGTATTTTAAACCTTTTATATTATAATAAACAATTCTTTTAAAACCAATTTCTATATTATTCTAAACTTATACATACATATATATATATATATATATATTCAAAGTTAATATTTTCTTTTATATATTTTATAAACTTTAATAATAAACTAAAAGGTGGATAAGTTAAGATTTTAGCGATGAAATAGAGATTTATAGATTTGAATTTATATAACGATATTTGATTTAATGAATAAACTGATAGAAGATATGAATTTGAATTCGAATTGATTTGTACTTATAAGGATGAACTTGAATTGTGAAATTATTTTTGGCATTGAATTTCCAAATTTAAGAATGAATTTGATTTTTAAAATAACCTAAATACAAACTCGAATGATTTAAATATTAAAAGAAATAAACTTGGAATTTGCAAAAAGATGTTTAATTGGAATATGATACGATTTATTGAAATTGAAATATGATATTTGATTTGAATTATATAAACTGAATTTGACTTAAAGGATTGAATTTTAAAATCGACCTAAAGAACTCTTATAAAGCTAAAACTCGGTTTTATAAATTGTTTTGAATTTATAAATAATGATTTCGAATTGTATGTTTTGAATTACAAAACACGATATGGTTTATTTGAATGGAAATGTAAGTGTTCGACATGAATTATAAATAAGATAAGATTTGTTGAATATGAAATATAAGATTTATTATGAAATATACCAACGGTATAAGTATGGAAATCCCGCCTACGCCATTTTTGATATTTACTTAATTAATAGACATTGTTGCATATAGTGTATTAGATTGATGGGTCCTTAAAGGATGGTGATCCCAAACATCCTTTAAGTTACTGAGTGCATATCATCAAACATTTCATTTGAATTGATTTACTTGCATGAGAATGTTAGTCTTGATCCGAATTATTTTGTTTTTTATTATGGTTCGAGTCAGATCGATTATTACTGCTTTCGAGATTCACTTTGGAGTCTGAAGTTATATTGGGTTTTGCTCGTCCTATATCCACCTATTGATCAGTTGTTCCAATCATCCAGTTAATTATGTCATTCCTGTTCAGACCATTACATTTATTCATGTATTAGAAATTTGTTGTTTTAAACTTCCATTGTATTATTTATGTAAACTCTGATGTAAAATTTTTATTTAGTAGCTTCATGAACTACTATTGTATTATTTATTTTCCGCTATGAGATATCATTTTGCTCTGTATCTGTGTCTGTGATCTGTGATTTGTTCTATTTACCTCAGAAGCTAATAACAATATATCATCTTGAACGTTTCAAGTTGGTTTAATTACCGACTTGGAGCGGTCAAAATGGCGGGTCATTACAGTTGGTATCAGAGCTTTGGTTTATTAAAGCTTTAGCCTATAGGGTAAAAACTCATTAGAGATAGGGTAGTGATACCCTAGAATGAGTGGAGTCAGTCGCAGAATCCTTCTTGTGAGAGCGAATTTTGAAAATATAAATTATTTTGAAACGTAAAGTATTTTGAAATTTTAAATCCTTTCGGAATTCCCACTCTTCGAATCCTTCTCTTCGATAGCTTTCTTTATTACGGTCTCCTTAGGTTTGAATCTTGATCCCATTTGAAATCCATCTTCGGGTTGTCGCGGTTTTCAAGATTACGAGAGTAAAGTAAATATTGCAAATTAACTTGAGATATGGAATAAAATGATTTGGCTATAATTAAGGAGATCGTTTGACTAAACCTTGAGAATTTTATTTCGGAATACTTTGAAATCAAGGTTTTGGAAAAAGTACTAGTACTATATACAAGTATTTTCAAATAAACAGTTTGAAGTGATTTTATGAAATGTTTTCAAAAAGGAAAATATACGAAGAGAGAACAATTTGGTAGCTTTGCTACATAGTTATCCTACGAAGTTTGATTTTTGAAGCATGATTTGATATACACATATATGTATATTTTGAATGATTGAAAGGAAATCCGAAATTAATTCCCGAGTTTGGTTGAATGAAAATTCTATATACATGTGTTTTCGAACCTTATATATATGGTAGATGTATAAAAGAATTATGATTAATTCGAAAGCTATTGATTTGGAAGGTAATTGATTTAAAATGAAACCTTATATAATGAAATTTATATAAGAACGATATATTTGAAACATGATGTTGAAAAATCTTATGTAAATGGATATTTATATAAGTGCGATATACATGAAACGTGAAATGAAGTACTATATATATAATATATATGTTTTTTTCGAAATAAAGATATGGGAAGTACCTTCCATTGAAATCGCAATTCCTGAGAGAGGGATTGTGTTGGCGCTCGTCGAGAGTGTCCATCAAAAATTGGAAATCGTAGCTACGTTGGTGCTCCGTCGACTGGAGTATCCATCGATATTGGAATCTTACTCGGCGAGTTAACGTTGATTTTTATTATTATTTATCTGTTCTAGCGTAATTGGGGGGGCGAGACGCCTACAGTTACAAGCGATTTCACTGGGATAGTGATGTAACCGCCGCGTAACTACGATCTAGACGCCATAGCATAATTCGGGGGTGCGATGCCTACAGTTACAAGCGATTTCACTGGGATAGTGACATAACCGCCGCGTAACTGCGATCTATGGCAACAACCATGGCGAAATTCGAGGGGTGTGATACCTACAGTTACAAGCGATTCTACTGGGATAGTAGCACAACAGCTGAGTAATCGCGATCCATGGGGGAAGTATTTTCCATGTCTATTTTAAGTGTTTTAAGTATTTTCACTGGGAGTTGAAACAAAGATATTTAGTACTTAGAGATTTTAGTCGTGCGTCTGGCCAGTGTATAACTAACGTCTGTAAAAACGACAGTAAACTTGTTAAACTTCGAATTATCAAGTATTTTCAAATGTTAAATAACAAAACAATAACCTGCAATTAAATTTATATATTATCTCAACATAATAAATTAAGAAAGAGATTTTTGATGTTTTAAAATAAATATTTCCATATATAAAATTTTGTTTAATATTTAAATCTTCTTCTGGAATTTCCTTTTCGTTCGAATCCATCTTCCTTCGTTGATCCTCTTTGATTAGATTCTTTCGTTCTTTCAGCTTTTAACTTGAATTCTATGACTTATCCTTGTCCACAACAAGGTAAGAAGTAGAAGGAGAGTGTAAGTTTTCTAGCGAGTCCATTTTACTAAATATTGATTTGAAATAACTATTTTGAAAAGTATTATAATATATAATTTACGTAGTGTAGTATTGAAATATTGATATATATTCTATTTAAATATAGAAAGATGTTTTGAGTGTTTACCTGACGTTAAAATTGGCCTATCGAATACATAGTGATTTGCGTATACGTTTGATCAACGTATATGTTAAATTATATATGTATTTGATAGATATAGGGTCACACTCTAGTCGCTTGAAAATGATTCTGGATTGGAATGAGGCGTATGTTTTGTTTTTATAGCACTTGTTTATTTTATACTCGAGTTATTCGGAAAGGCCGGGTTTATACCCATTCTGAATAACTGATTCGACGATATATCAACGATGAGGACGGTGGTTGAATACCGGAGGTCTTCACATCGTTTGGATGACTACTGATGTCTTGATTGGGTTGTACACCCAAGACATGGAAATAAGTGGTGATCGTCCAGATGTACTTGGAGATCGACTAGATATGCTAGGACCTCTCTCCTGTATTGGACATATGGGACGAGGAATAAGGTGCCTCCGGTTTCGTTCAGACCCAGAATGAACTTGTAAATGGATGTGTGTCTGACATTGGATTTTATTCTTTGTTCATTGATCTCTATTAAATATATATCTGTTTGGCGGCGCAGAATTTATTCTCTTGCTTAATGTCGTTCTCTGAGACGTACGAGCTCAGAGGTTATATATCGATAGACATCAGTCGCATGGCGTGAATTGCCTGTGTGGCGTGCTGAGATGCAAATGATCAAGGCTTCTGTTGAAAAGCAGAGTCTTGTGGTTGATGATCAAAGCACAGCTTTAATATAGCATAGCTTTATGTAGCTTTAATTCGGGAGCCTCACACCTCGGTATGAACCTGAATTGGGAGAGGACAGTAGGGAGGGCAATGCGTTTCCTTCTAGCTAGGAGTGGTGTCTTGGTATGGAGCCCAGACATTTTTACTTATGTGGTTGTTGGATTGCAAGGCGCCACAGATATATCGGTTACTACGGAGCCGATGGATATTGAGTCATCTGGATCAATTACGCCCCATAGGGCGGGGAAACACATGTTCAGGGATTATGAATCCACCATGCACTTAGTGTGGACCAACCCTGCATGTTACCTAGGGCACCCAGAGTGTGTCTCTCTGAGACATTGGATAGAGTGTCTCGAAGCAGTAGGGACGATCCCTTGCCTCGGTTCATGACGGAAATCCAATTTCCAATACGTGACATTTCGATTTTGATTGTAAAGCCTAGTATTGGCGACATAATAGATGGTACCCATGCCGCCTATGATTGATACATTTATATTTGAAATTGTTTTATACACTATGCACTCATAATAGTATCAAATGATTTGTTTTAAACGTACTAAGCATGTTTGGCTATTATAAGGGAAAAAATTATCCTCCGACTTGCGTTGCATTGTGTGATGGGACCTGTGTCTTATAATAGCTTCATTTTTCCAAAAAGCATTGCACTATTTATTCTATGCACTGGTATTCTTAGGAGGAAACCCGTTCTGTGTTATATGGCGTGGTCCCTTGATTTACTTTATTTTAAAGTAAATTTTTAAATAACTGTTTTAGTTCTCACACTAGTCACATGACTGACCCGGAGCTTATTGTTTTAACCTAAACTCTGGGTGCCCCTACTTTCCACATGGGCAGCTAGTAGTTTTGGTTTTGCAGATATTATATTCATAGGATCCTGGATTTACAACTGGAATGATATTCGGAAAGCTCTGTATCCGTTTATCTCTTTCAGTTGTGTTTTTGTATTTTTTTCCATTGCATTGTAATTTGTAAAGCTCTATCATTTATCAAATGTATATTATTTGTTCATACTCTGTATATTCTTGTACTCTAATGTAAATTGTTGTAATAAGTAATGAAATGTTCTTCTATTTGTGTTCTGATTTGTCGTGTTCTCGGATAATCCGTTCTTTCTCTTCTCTTCGGAGACCAGGGAAGTTCGGGTCGTCACATGTATGTCTTGTCATATGTGCATTAATGTTAAATACTACTCTTTGTAGCTTATGGGGTTGCGTGTTAAATACGATTGGGCATATATATGAAAGGGAGGCAGTAAAGGGACTCGGCAAGAAAGCATTATCTCTAGACAAGCCCTTTGTTGCTGAATGGTTCAGAAACAAAGGATATATCATCAAGTCACTTGTAACTGCTGCAACAGGTGTGCTGTATAATCGTTTTAAAGTACAATGCTTATGATGTCTCTTGGATTTGCCCTCAGTTTTTTAATCCTTTTTTTAATTCATGTTGGTTAATTTGCATATACAAGTGACTGTCAGAAATCCTTTAAATGTATTAAAACAGCAATAAGATGTACATTTTGGGAATTCAAAATTTTAATTTTTTTTTGAGAGAACTAATGAAGTAACAAAGTCCTTTTAGAGCATTTTGATAGTAATGGTGGAGATCAGCTCCCAGACTGAAAATGCATTGCAACAAGAAAAGTTTATTTTGAACATCTGTTCAAGATACATTTAGATACATAAATTCTTTATTGACTAAAATATTTTGGTGCCTAAATATACAAATTCAACATCAACTAAATATTGTGGTCCCACATTTATTGCTATATGTAAAAACATTTATGTGTTTTGATAACAACCGTCTTATAGCTCACTTTTATTATTGCATAATTATATATGTTTTCTATCAAACTATATATATGCTCGCTTTTATCACTTGTTATTAACTTATCCTTTATCTACTAGAGTTAGAAGCCGATGAGTGGTATTTTTTTGTGGCTTGATGTAGGTATGATAGACCTAATGCAATTGCAAAAGGATATGAAAAAACACGTAAGCAGTGAAGGAAATTATACCGAGAAGGAATTGGAAGAATATCTAGAGTTTCATAAGAAAGTGATGGTTGATTCAGTATGGAAGCTTAATGTAGCTGATACTGAAGCTACATTATCTCATGTTTGTCAAACAGCATCGTTGACATGCCATAAATTCTTTGAAAATTAAGTAAGATTAGTGTGTATGTATACGTATCTATCTGCTAATATGTATTCTACTACTTCTTTGTGCTTGTTTTTTCGGAGTCAACATAATTTTTATCTTTCTATGATTCGTAATATGCCTTTTCTATATTCTTATTTCGAACTTGTATTCGATCACAAGCTTTTCAGTTTTTCATTGGTTTTTATATTATTTACAATATATAATATTTGGCACATCAGTAGGCATTCACTGAAATTCATGAAAAATCAGTAAGATCTGTTTTATTTCGATCTATGACAATCTAACGGTCGGACGCGTCGGAAATGATAATGGTGCATTTTTGCACGTCAAAAGCACTCTAAATATCTAGATTACATTGATCCTACTTAATATACAACAAAAATGTATGTATGTGTTTATGATGAATTCAAATCAGTCTAATAATATATTATTAGTTCCAGGTTTACATGCAAAACTTATTTAACTGGATATTTACTTTTTCAATTAATTCCGTTTTCTCTTAAACTACATATTTTTTTAATAAAATATGATTTGAGATACGTTTTAATAAATAATCTATTAAATAATAGTAAAGCTGAAGAATTTGAAGTTCTCTCATTACTTCTAAGAGTTTCCACTTTTCTCCTTAATTCTCTCTAGATTTGTCTTTTCAAAATTAGTTTATTACTTTACACCTATTTTCCAATTCTCTCCATCATTTTACATTTAGATATAGGCAATATAAAGTTTACGCTATTATTTAAAGATAATTTATCGGTTAGCTCCTAATATATTTTATACTTAAGTCCACAAATATAATTAATTGATTACATAATCCAAAATTAAGTTGTTTAAAAAAATTTAATTAATTATATTTCTTGTAGATACTAAAGAATGACAAAAATATGTTTTTACTTCAAATGCCTATAATTCATAAAATTTATAATCGGTTACAAAACATCCCTCAGCCTTATACTAATATTTTATATTTAAGACCTTTTGTTATTATTAACTACATAATACGAAATTTATTTAAATAATTTTAATAGACTAATATTCATTGATACTAATAAATCACTCTAGTACTGACCATATTCATATTAACAGAAAGGAGATAAACTCCATTCAAATATATAAATATGTCAATTAAATAGCATAAACAGTATATGGAAATAATAATCGCAAGTTTAAAGTTTAATTTATTTTATCAATATATTTACCCTATATTACATCAATGCATTTTAATATTAACGTTAAACACTTACATTTCAAATTATATTCAATGATTTTAAAAACACTATAAAATATCAATTAACATTGTACATTTAAGTCAATATATGTATATTAATTATGTGACCTTGGATTTAATAAAGAAATTCAAACAATAAATAGTTGTTAATTCATTTAATTAATGCTAAATACGATGTTTTAAAATACATACGATATTCATTTCAACCAATTTAATATAATTTTAAGAAATTGTTAATTCAATCAATAAAATTAGTTTTAATTTAAATATAAAGTTATATAAGTCAATAACAATTTATTATATTATTCTTTAATCTCAATGAATTAATCACACATTGAAAGAAGAAGAAACTACTTTAAATAACTATATTTTAACATTTTCACAATTATTTACTGAACCCCCACAAATTTTTCAGGATATTTTATATTTAAATATATGTGTTTAAACTACTCGTAAAATTTTAAATTCAAATTATTTGAATAATCACAATGAATATTAAGTTTATTTTTCTAATAGGTCTTAGAAATATTTGTCAATTTTAGTCTGTATGTGTGTGTGTGTGTGTGTATATATATATATATATTAAGAAAAACAATATTTTTTTAATTCAACTATAAAGGTGTATAAATCACAAAACGTAAATTATGTATATAAAAAATAATAACAAAGTTAGTTTGTAAATTAATAACTATTTGTTTATATCAAGAATTTATTATCAATTATATCATAAATTTCCTTTTGGCGTCGATAACTTCAAAACAAATATATACATCTTTTACAACTTTCATTTTAATTCTTTCTACTATAAGTCCATATATCTAAATTAATTTCATAATTTTAAATTTAATTAAACAAATTCTGTTAAATAATATGTATTAACTTATCTAATAAATCACTAACATATGTTTGTTTCAACGTGCATAATATTTACATTAACAAAAATAATACAATTATTTTGTTTTCTTAAAACAAAAACAACAATTTTAATTTATAGATTATATGTTATATCAAAATATATCACACATTGCACAACAATTTCTTTTAACATTAAAACGATAAATAATATTTTTTGTAATATTATCGTGTGTAATGCACGGGTTACACACAACTTTTATATTTTATGTTGACTACCTTTAACGGTTGGTTTCCACGTCGTTGTGCGGTAATACTAGTTTATTCATTCTACTACCACTTTTAAATACTTTATATCAATTTTGACTTTTATGGTGAGATGAAAGTAGAAAATCAAGTCAAAATACTTTAAATTAGTTTTAACTTTTATATTGACCACTTTTAATACTAGTTATGTCAAATTAAGTGAAATCACTACCTTATGATGTCAAATTTAATAGTGTAGTAATTGAAGAGTTCTACGAAATTTAAGGGTTGTTATCAATAAAAAAAGGGGATTTATGGATATTGGGACAATGTGAATCACATGGTTATTTTATGATTATATATCATAGTACCGTCACGTGTTTCTAAAGTTCTTCTATTCCTTATATATCCTATCGAATTCGACCTTAATTGTATTTATGCCAAGAATGCAACCACTTCCTTAATTGTGACGGCAAGGAATTTCGCTCGGTCCGAACCGGTCGCTAAACCGACCCAGGCCGTTCGAAACGCCCTATCGTTTGAGAACAGGACAAAACAGAACGCATACAGAAGAACATTTCATTGTATATTACAACAATGCATCAGATTACAAGAATATACAGAGTATAAACAAATAAATATTACACAGAAATATCAGAGATTTAAATTACATTTAAATACATCGCAGCGGAAAATAATACAATACACAACTTAGAATGAGATATACGGATACAAAGCTTTCCGGATATCGTTCCAGCTGTGAACCAGGATCCTGTGAATAAAATCTGCAAAACCGAAACTACTAGCTGCCCGTGTCAAAATAAGGGCACCCAGAGTTTAGGTTAAAACAATAAACTCCAGGTCAGTCATGTGACTGGTGTGAGAACTAAAACAGTTATTAATCTTTATTTTAAATCATTAGGTAAATCAAGGGACCACGCCGTAAAACACGGAACGGGTTTCCTCCCAAGAATACCAGTGCATAAAACAAACAACGCAATGCTAAATAAAGAAAAATGAAGCTGTTATAAGACCCAGGTCCTATCACACAATGCAACGCAAGCCGGGGGATAGGGTTTTCCCTTATAACAGCCAAAGAATGCTTGATACGTTTTAAAACAAATCATTTGATACTATTATAAGTGCATAGTGTATAAAACAACTTCAAATCATAAGTATCAATCATAGGCGGCATGGGTACCATATATCATGTCGCCATATATAGGTTTACAATCAAAACCGCAAATGTCGTATTTGGAAATTGGATTTCCATCTATGAACCGAGGCAAAAGATAGTCCTCAACCGATTCGAGACGCTCTAGTCCGTGTCTCAGGACCCAGACACAGGTGGGCCCTTGGATCGTCAGGGCCGGTCCACCGATGTGGATTAAAATGCCTGAACACTACGTTTCCCCACCCTATGGGGTGTAAGTCTGGTCCGTCAGCCGACCAGAATGCATCGGCCGAAACCGATATAACCGAGGCGCCTCGCAACAGCAACAACCACATAAGTCAAACTCGTCAGGGCGTGTAAAACCACTGACGCCACTTCTAACTAGAAAGAAACGCAAGTCCTCCCTGATGTCCGTCTCCCGTTTTTGGTTCATACCTAGTGTGAAACACGCGAGGTAAACGTTACACAAAGCTACGCCACAAAGGCCGTGCTTTGATCATCACCACAAGACTTTGCTTTTCAACAGAAGCCTTGATCATTTGCATCTTAGCATGCCACACAGGCAAACCATCCTATGCAACCGATATCAGTCACACAGAATGAAATCCGATGTCGGACACACAGTCCATTTACAAGTCCGTTCTGGGTCTGAACGAAACCGGAGGCACCTAGTACCCCGCATATCCATCGATCTCCAAGTACGTCTGGACGATCACTAACTGTTTCCATCTTCTTGGGTGTACAGCCCAATCAAGATCATCAGTTATCACCCAAACGACGTGAAGACCTCCGGTCTTCGACCATCGTCTTCATCTTCGACTTATCGTCGTATCAGTTATTCAGAATGGGATAAACCCGGTCTTTCCGAATAACTCGCGTATATTTAAATAAGTGTTACACAAACACAACATACGCCTCATTCCAATTCATTAGTCACTAACCGTAAATTAATCAAGAGAATAATTCCCCAAATATTAACCCCGAAGGCCGAAACCAACATCAGATCAATATCCAGAAAACCATTCTGCTTGGCTAACCGACAGTTAGTTTCTAAATTTCACATTCATAGGGAAAGGTTCCCATTAATTTTATCAAAGATAAATTCTTGAATTTATGCTTTAATCTACTTTTGAATATCAATTCAAACTAGTCGGGATTAGCGAACCTTACCGAAGTAATCATTTGTTTTAATTTCCCAATCCCAACCTATTCATCCCATGAAGTAAAACTGGTAATACTTCATATCTAACACCACGGTGTTATTGGTAAATTCAATTACCATTTCACGTTCAAATCTAATTAAAGATTTAACTATCGCCTGGAGCAAAACTGGTGATACTCCATTTCGATTATTTCAATCTAATTAAAGATTCATTAAAACTCCACTTAGTTTTAATCTTCGACTGGGTTAAAGAATCAGTGTCATTTAAAAACACGGTTCACGATAAACCCAAAATCACATTCATTAATCATCGGGTTAAAGAACGAGTGTTATTTAAAACACTGTTCACGATAAACCCAAAAATCAATATCAATTCAATTCCAATTAAATATCATTTAATTGGTACCTTTCATTAAATCTAAATAAAAAGATTTAATCATTTCTCAATTGGGTTCAAGAACAGTGTTAGTGAAGACACCATTCACGACAAACCCAAATCACGTTCGATATTCAATACAAGGCTCTAAATAGAAAATATATCGGCTTATATTCAATATCAAATCCTACGACTAACAAATGTCGTATTGGAAATAACGATATATTTATATATCTTTCAAATTTCCATAACAACACCTGTATAATCACGAATTCCAACATCGAAATATTCCGAAGACAATTTCGATTCAAATCCACTCCAATGCAATCATTGGAAACTTTGGTTATTTTCAAAACCCTTTTCAAATTCAATTTATTTATTTAAAAATAAATAGAATTATAATTCTAGTTCAAAACTAGTTCATTTCGATAAAAACCTATTTTTATCTTTTCAAATATGGAGTTTTTCATCCCAATTCTTTCTAAATCATTTCTTATGATTTTACACAAATTATTACTATTTTTAATAATTTTATCAAGGCCCGTACAGTCGATTTCCATCAATGGCCATCGAACTGCACTTACAGCGACCTTTTTCGAATTTGATTTGGACATAATTCCAAATCCAACCGTTAGATTTCAAATTTCTAATTTTCATTAGAAAGCTCTTTTCGATACGAACCCAACGGTTCCGGTTTTAGGAGAATCCGACGGTCGGATCTCCCGCAATGTCCGTTTGAAATAAATGGTCGAAATTCGCGAACTACCGCGGCGCGGCGCGTTCTATTCAGGCCATTATATTATATATATAATATATATAATATATATTTCGTCGATTTTCTATTTAAAACGAATTATATACATAGTTTTAAATTCGTTTCCAAAGCAATTTCAACTTCCTTTTCAATTCAAATCAAAATTGAATTCTTCTTTATAAAATCGTTTCAAAATTCATTTCTATTCAATTCAAATTTCAATTCAATTTGAATTCATTTCAATTCGTTTTCAATTCATTTTGAATTCGTTTTCAATTCAATTCATTTCGAAATCGTTTTCAATTCATTTCGAATTCGTTTTCAATTCAATTCATTTCGAAATCGTTTTCAATTCATTTCGAATTCGTTTTCAATTCAATTCATTTCGAAATCGTTTTCAATTCATTTTGAATTCGTTTTCAATTCAATTCATTTCGAAATCGTTTTCAATTCATTTTGAATTCGTTTTCAATTCAATTCATTTCGAAATCGTTTTCAATTCATTTTGAATTCGTTTTCAATTCAATTCATTTCGAAATCGTTTTCAATTCATTTTGAATTCGTTTTCAATTCAATTCATTTCGAAATCGTTTTCAATTCATTTTGAATTCGTTTTCAATTCAATTCATTTCGAAATCGTTTTCAATTCATTTTGAATTCGTTTTCAATTCAATTCATTTCGAAATCGTTTTCAATTCATTTGGAATTCGTTTTCAATTCAATTCATTTCGAAATCGTTTTCAATTCATTTCGAATTCGTTTTCAATTCAATTCATTTCGAAATCGATAAAATCGATATAAATATCGTTCACGTCAAAATGGCGTCAATCTAATCAACACGGCTTCATAAATTTCTATTTTCAAAATAGTTGTTATTATCAAAATATTTCGTTCAACACATGACCAATCTCAATGAATGAGTACTGTCAACACATGAACTTTTATTTTATAATATTCTTTATTTTTCAAATTGGAATGAGACCCAATCAATTACCATATAAAGTTAATTATATGGATTTTCATACAACACATGTATATCATAGCGTTGAAAAATAATCAACCATCAACCAAAGTGCACTACACTGTATAAGCATCAAATATAGATATTCAACGCTTATAACAGCCTGTCAATCGATCGATCGACATATTTAATCAATCAGGATGAGTGAACTTCAAATTTCATCCCAACACCCGTGTGGGGTTTCAAACAATCCAACACCTATTTTATTTGTGCAGTTGGGCGATGTGTAAAATTTATCGTCCCAATCAATGTCATTCAAATGGGTGTACATAAACAAACCGTTCGGTTTATAAATGAATATTTATTTATTCACATTCACGTTAAAAATTATATTTTTTACGATAAAACATTTTATTTCGACATATGAATTTCTATTCAATTCATTTTCTTCTATAAAATGATCTTTTTATTTTTCTAACATATTTTAGAAAATTTCGGCGGCATAACGGCACGATACTAGAAACGGGACAAGGCCTAGCCTTATCCCCGGTCTAGTGAAGGCCCACGCCATTCACACATCAATCAAATCAATTCGTTATGCAAACCACAAACTTTGGAGTAAGGGTCTAACCTAGCCTTACTCCTTCGCCTTATAACGGCGCACGTCTAATCCTAACCAATTTATCGATTCGATTTTTCACACCACAAACCACATTCAAACCAATATCGCAATCAATCACCAAACAGTCAAACAAACAAGTCCATGGTCTGTGGACGATTATGTCGGGTGCTACTAAGCACCGTCTGCATCCTAGTATATATATATATAACTAGAAAATAAATTTGAAAGGTGAGAAATTCTCACATATAGCTATCCTAGCTCCACGGCACTCCTTTGCAGAAGTCTTCGTCGTTTTGCCTTTTTGTCACCTTCGTTGCTGCTTTCACTACATACGTAAAAATCACATTTTACTTCGCTATTCAATATATATAAAAATCGAATTTTTACTATGTTATTCAATATATAAAAATCACATTTTATTTCGAAGTTCAATATACAAAAATTCCATTTTTCTATCGAAGTTCAATATATAAAAAACCTATTTTCTTTCGAAGTTCAATATATAAAAAACCTATTTTTATATCGAAGTTCAATATATAAAAAACCTATTTTTATATCGAAGTTCAATATATAAAAAACCTATTTTTATATCAAAGTTCAATATATAAAAAACCTATTTTTATATCGAAGTTCAATATATAAAAAACCTATTTTTATATCGAAGTTCAATATATAAAAAACCTATTTTTATATCGAAGTTCAATATATAAAAAACCTATTTTTATATCGAAGTTCAATATATAAAAAACCTATTTTTATATCGAAGTTCAATATATAAAAAACCTATTTTTATATCGAAGTTCAATATATAAAAAACCTATTTTTATATCGAAGTTCAATATATAAAAAACCTATTTTTAAATCGATATAGATTCCGCTTTTACCATTTTAAAGACCAAATCTTTTCTTTTACTTTTTAAAGTTTAGATCTTTTACTTTTTAAAAGATTAAACCTTTTCCTATTTTATTTCCTTAAAAAAAAAATCAGTTTTTCAAACTCTTTTTAAAAATTCAGTTTTTATTTATTCTTCTAAATTCAGTTTTTTTTATTCTTCTAAATTCAGTTTTTTAAATTCCTTTAAACTTAGTTTTTTAAAATTCTAAAATAAAAACAGTATTTAAATTCCTTTTTTTTTCCAGTTTTTTTTTCTGTTTATATAAAACAAAATAATAAATAAAAAGAAAAAGGAAGACTTACAGAGGGGGGCTTCGGGTAAAAAAAAGAAGAGGGGCAGAGGAGGAGATCGGCGAGGGGGGGCGTGAGGCTAGGCGGCGCGGCTAGCACGGAGGAGGGCGGCGTCGGTCTTCGCTCTGAGGGGGGGGGGGCGATTTGGAAATGAGGGTCAGGGGAAGGAGAGGAAGCGGAGGGGGAAGTCACGGAGGCGTCGCGCCTCCCTGGCGGCGGCGGCGAACGATCTAGGGGGGCGATTTCGATTCGATTGCGTTTTTTTTTCTTTTTCTTTTTTTTTTATTTGATCTGCATAATGAACGTGAGGGGGGGCCAAATCGTGTTAAAGGAGAGAAGGAAATTTATTATTATTTTTTTTTTTTTTTATTATTTAATTATTAAAAAGTTGACTTTCACATACGACCTCTAAACGAGGTCCACCGCCTGTCGCCCATAGCGTTTCACCCCCATTCCGAACACAATGGGATATGTACCGCAAGCTGAATCGACCGTTTGAATCAGTTTCCGTTTAAATTACATTTAAATCACTATATTGAATTTTAAACGTACATTTCAAATTACCGGGGTCACATACTAACTAGAAAAATTCCAGAAAAATATTTTCTAGTTTCGTATTGACGATACGGTCCTAATAAAACTAGTTTCGTCGAATTCTGAGACCGTTGGAAAAATGGCCATTTTCCAGTCGATTAAAATCAACTGAAACTGGTCAAACGCGTTTTCCTTTGCCACGCTCACATATTGATTCGAAAAATTATGAAATTTAAAACCTAGCAATAACTTGACACTGCGGACCCAACAAAACTGGTTTCGTCGAAATCCGAGGTCGTTTGCAAAATGTCCATTTTTAAGGGCCTGAATTCCATAGCGACTATTCAGAATTTTCAACTGGACATATCTTTTGATTCCTGATATGAAATCTTGATTTTTCGGATTCGTTGGAAAGATATTCACAATTAGACCCCATTATTTTTGGTTTCACTAAAATCCGGATTGTTTTGCACCCGGTACATTCAATTGAAGTTTGAAATCGAATTATCGAACTACCGCGCCATTTTCAATTCCTTTTATAATTATATATAATTATTATATATTCTAACGACGACGCGTATAATATATACGTTCGAATTATTTTCAAAATAGATTTCACGTCGATATTATTTAAAATAATCTATTTTAAATAATCAAAATTCGCTAAAATTGCCAAAATAAAAATTTCAAACTGGCTCGCATTTTACGGGTTGTTACAATCTCCCCCACTTAAAACTTTTCGTCCCCGAAAAGGAACAAAGTCGAAAGTGGTTTGATTAATCAACTCTACGATCGATCAGGCTTCCATTCTCCAACTCTTTAGTTTCTGAGAATTTTCAAAATTTCAAAAATTTGGCTAACACCCTAAATTTTTGAAAAATTTCGCCATAACCTCCCCTGCACCGGGAGCATCGGGGAATTTCAAATAGCTTCCCCGGTCCTTCAGATCTCAAAAAGAAAAAGAAAAAGCCAAGCGGCTAGCCAATAGGCTCACAAAATCATCATCACCCAAACAAAACAGGAAATTATGTAGTAAACATGTACCTATTTGTTGGGCAAACAAATTTTATTCTCTGGCTCTAGCCTCCTTGCTATGACCTGTTCAAAAGATATACATGTATGCAAGCAAATGCGACTAAATTTCAATACAATTCAATATGTGATTCAATTAGGCTAATTGGTTAAAAATTATCAAACAATTTAACAAACAACACAAACATCAATCAATTAGTGAATTAGAGTTTTCAAATTCATAATTTTGATATATAAGCTAAAATCATGTTTTTGATGCCAAATCACAACAATAAGCCCTATCTAATTTTGGTTCTCACACCAGTCAATAGGAAATATATAAATATCACACTTTCGACACACGAACTCTAATTCTGATGATGTAGCTACAATCATCAGAATCACCTTCGGGCGACTAGAGTGTGAATCTATATCTATCCAGTATATTAAAACTTTGAATACACGCGGATCAGACGTATACGCAAAATCTATATATTCTGGATTGTCCACATCAATATAAATAGGTAATCAAATACGAATAATCGATTTAAATTTTCAAAACAAAAATTTGTTTTATTTTAAAAATAAACTCTTCACACTCGTTCTAGGATACTACTGATCCTATCTCTAACGAGTCATTCTCATTGGATATTACTAATCCAATATCTGATGAATTCTTTCGTATAGTTCTAATGTGCCTTGTTCTCTGAGCTTTGTAAACCAAAGCTCTGATACCAAATGTGACGGCAAGGAATTTCGCTCGGTCCGAACCGGTCGCTAAACCGACCCAGGCCGTTCGAAACGCCCTATCGTTTGAGAACAGGACAAAACAGAACGCATACAGAAGAACATTTCATTGTATATTACAACAATGCATCAGATTACAAGAATATACAGAGTATAAACAAATAAATATTACACAGAAATATCAGAGATTTAAATTACATTTAAATACATCGCAGCGGAAAATAATACAATACACAACTTAGAATGAGATATACGGATACAAAGCTTTCCGGATATCGTTCCAGCTGTGAACCAGGATCCTGTGAATAAAATCTGCAAAACCGAAACTACTAGCTGCCCGTGTCAAAATAAGGGCACCCAGAGTTTAGGTTAAAACAATAAACTCCAGGTCAGTCATGTGACTGGTGTGAGAACTAAAACAGTTATTAATCTTTATTTTAAATCATTAGGTAAATCAAGGGACCACGCCGTATAACACGGAACGGGTTTCCTCCCAAGAATACCAGTGCATAAAACAAACAGCGCAATGCTAAATAAAGAAAAATGAAGCTGTTATAAGACCCAGGTCCTATCACACAATGCAACGCAAGCCGGGGGATAGGGTTTTCCCTTATAACAGCCAAAGAATGCTTGATACGTTTTAAAACAAATCATTTGATACTATTATAAGTGCATAGTGTATAAAACAACTTCAAATCATAAGTATCAATCATAGGCGGCATGGGTACCATATATCATGTCGCCATATATAGGTTTACAATCAAAACCGCAAATATCGTATTTGGAAATTGGATTTCCATCTATGAACCGAGGCAAAAGATAGTCCTCAACCGATTCGAGACGCTCTAGTCCGTGTCTCAGGACCCAGACACAGGTGGGCCCTTGGATCGTCAGGGCCGGTCCACCGATGTGGATTAAAATGCCTGAACACTACGTTTCCCCACCCTATGGGGTGTAAGTCTGGTCCGTCAGCCGACCAGAATGCATCGGCCGAAACCGATATAACCGAGGCGCCTCGCAACAGCAACAACCACATAAGTCAAACTCGTCAGGGCGTGTAAAACCACTGACGCCACTTCTAACTAGAAAGAAACGCAAGTCCTCCCTGATGTCCGTCTCCCGTTTTTGGTTCATACCTAGTGTGAAACACGCGAGGTAAACGTTACACAAAGCTACGCCACAAAGGCCGTGCTTTGATCATCACCACAAGACTTTGCTTTTCAACAGAAGCCTTGATCATTTGCATCTTAGCATGCCACACAGGCAAACCATCCTATGCAACCGATATCAGTCACACAGAATGAAATCCGATGTCGGACACACAGTCCATTTACAAGTCCGTTCTGGGTCTGAACGAAACCGGAGGCACCTAGTACCCCGCATATCCATCGATCTCCAAGTACGTCTGGACGATCACTAACTGTTTCCATCTTCTTGGGTGTACAGCCCAATCAAGATCATCAGTTATCACCCAAACGACGTGAAGACCTCCGGTCTTCGACCATCGTCTTCATCTTCGACTTATCGTCGTATCAGTTATTCAGAATGGGATAAACCCGGTCTTTCCGAATAACTCGCGTATATTTAAATAAGTGTTACACAAACACAACATACGCCTCATTCCAATTCATTAGTCACTAACCGTAAATTAATCAAGAGAATAATTCCCCAAATATTAACCCCGAAGGCCGAAACCAACATCAGATCAATATCCAGAAAACCATTCTGCTTGGCTAACCGACAGTTAGTTTCTAAATTTCACATTCATAGGGAAAGGTTCCCATTAATTTTATCAAAGATAAATTCTTGAATTTATGCTTTAATCTACTTTTGAATATCAATTCAAACTAGTCGGGATTAGCGAACCTTACCGAAGTAATCATTTGTTTTAATTTCCCAATCCCAACCTATTCATCCCATGAAGTAAAACTGGTAATACTTCATATCTAACACCACGGTGTTATTGGTAAATTCAATTACCATTTCACGTTCAAATCTAATTAAAGATTTAACTATCGCCTGGAGCAAAACTGGTGATACTCCATTTCGATTATTTCAATCTAATTAAAGATTCATTAAAACTCCACTTAGTTTTAATCTTCGACTGGGTTAAAGAATCAGTGTCATTTAAAAACACGGTTCACGATAAACCCAAAATCACATTCATTAATCATCGGGTTAAAGAACGAGTGTTATTTAAAACACTGTTCACGATAAACCCAAAAATCAATATCAATTCAATTCCAATTAAATATCATTTAATTGGTACCTTTCATTAAATCTAAATAAAAAGATTTAATCATTTCTCAATTGGGTTCAAGAACAGTGTTAGTGAAGACACCATTCACGACAAACCCAAATCACGTTCGATATTCAATACAAGGCTCTAAATAGAAAATATATCGGCTTATATTCAATATCAAATCCTACGACTAACAAATGTCGTATTGGAAATAACGATATATTTATATATCTTTCAAATTTCCATAACAACACCTGTATAATCACGAATTCCAACATCGAAATATTCCGAAGACAATTTCGATTCAAATCCACTCCAATGCAATCATTGGAAACTTTGGTTATTTTCAAAACCCTTTTCAAATTCAATTTATTTATTTAAAAATAAATAGAATTATAATTCTAGTTCAAAACTAGTTCATTTCGATAAAAACCTATTTTTATCTTTTCAAATATGGAGTTTTTCATCCCAATTCTTTCTAAATCATTTCTTATGATTTTACACAAATTATTACTATTTTTAATAATTTTATCAAGGCCCGTACAGTCGATTTCCATCAATGGCCATCGAACTGCACTTACACCGACCTTTTTCGAATTTGATTTGGACATAATTCCAAATCCAACCGTTAGATTTCAAATTTCTAATTTTCATTAGAAAGCTCTTTTCGATACGAACCCAACGGTTCCGGTTTTAGGAGAATCCGACGGTCGGATCTCCCGCAATGTCCGTTTGAAATAAATGGTCGAAATTCGCGAACTACCGCGGCGCGACGCGTTCTATTCAGGCCATTATATTATATATATAATATATATAATATATATTTCGTCGATTTTCTATTTAAAACGAATTATATACATAGTTTTAAATTCGTTTCCAAAGCAATTTCAACTTCCTTTTCAATTCAAATCAAAATTGAATTCTTCTTTATAAAATCGTTTCAAAATTCATTTCTATTCAATTCAAATTTCAATTCAATTTGAATTCATTTCAATTCGTTTTCAATTCATTTTGAATTCGTTTTCAATTCAATTCATTTCGAAATCGTTTTCAATTCATTTCGAATTCGTTTTCAATTCAATTCATTTCGAAATCGTTTTCAATTCATTTCGAATTCGTTTTCAATTCAATTCATTTCGAAATCGTTTTCAATTCATTTTGAATTCGTTTTCAATTCAATTCATTTCGAAATCGTTTTCAATTCATTTTGAATTCGTTTTCAATTCAATTCATTTCGAAATCGTTTTCAATTCATTTTGAATTCGTTTTCAATTCAATTCATTTCGAAATCGTTTTCAATTCATTTTGAATTCGTTTTCAATTCAATTCATTTCGAAATCGTTTTCAATTCATTTTGAATTCGTTTTCAATTCAATTCATTTCGAAATCGTTTTCAATTCATTTTGAATTCGTTTTCAATTCAATTCATTTCGAAATCGTTTTCAATTCATTTTGAATTCGTTTTCAATTCAATTCATTTCGAAATCGTTTTCAATTCATTTCGAATTCGTTTTCAATTCAATTCATTTCGAAATCGATAAAATCGATATAAATATCGTTCACGTCAAAATGGCGTCAATCTAATCAACACGGCTTCATAAATTTCTATTTTCAAAATAGTTGTTATTATCAAAATATTTCGTTCAACACATGACCAATCTCAATGAATGAGTACTGTCAACACATGAACTTTTATTTTATAATATTCTTTATTTTTCAAATTGGAATGAGACCCAATCAATTACCATATAAAGTTAATTATATGGATTTTCATACAACACATGTATATCATAGCGTTGAAAAATAATCAACCATCAACCAAAGTGCACTACACTGTATAAGCATCAAATATAGATATTCAACGCTTATAACAGCCTGTCAATCGATCGATCGACATATTTAATCAATCAGGATGAGTGAACTTCAAATTTCATCCCAACACCCGTGTGGGGTTTCAAACAATCCAACACCTATTTTATTTGTGCAGTTGGGCGATGTGTAAAATTTATCGTCCCAATCAATGTCATTCAAATGGGTGTACATAAACAAACCGTTCGGTTTATAAATGAATATTTATTTATTCACATTCACGTTAAAAATTATATTTTTTACGATAAAACATTTTATTTCGACATATGAATTTCTATTCAATTCATTTTCTTCTATAAAATGATCTTTTTATTTTTCTAACATATTTTAGAAAATTTCGGCGGCATAACGGCACGATACTAGAAACGGGACAAGGCCTAGCCTTATCCCCGGTCTAGTGAAGGCCCACGCCATTCACACATCAATCAAATCAATTCGTTATGCAAACCACAAACTTTGGAGTAAGGGTCTAACCTAGCCTTACTCCTTCGCCTTATAACGGCGCACGTCTAATCCTAACCAATTTATCGATTCGATTTTTCACACCACAAACCACATTCAAACCAATATCGCAATCAATCACCAAACAGTCAAACAAACAAGTCCATGGTCTGTGGACGATTATGTCGGGTGCTACTAAGCACCGTCTGCATCCTAGTATATATATATAACTAGAAAATAAATTTGAAAGGTGAGAAATTCTCACATATAGCTATCCTAGCTCCACGGCACTCCTTTGCAGAAGTCTTCGTCGTTTTGCCTTTTTGTCACCTTCGTTGCTGCTTTCACTACATACGTAAAAATCACATTTTTACTTCGCTATTCAATATATATAAAAATCGAATTTTTACTATGTTATTCAATATATAAAAATCACATTTTATTTCGAAGTTCAATATACAAAAATTCCATTTTTCTATCGAAGTTCAATATATAAAAAACCTATTTTCTTTCGAAGTTCAATATATAAAAAACCTATTTTTATATCGAAGTTCAATATATAAAAAACCTATTTTTAGATCGAAGTTCAATATATAAAAAACCTATTTTTATATCGAAGTTCAATATATAAAAAACCTATTTTTATATCGAAGTTCAATATATAAAAAACCTATTTTTATATCGAAGTTCAATATATAAAAAACCTATTTTTATATCGAAGTTCAATATATAAAAAACCTATTTTTATATCGAAGTTCAATATATAAAAAACCTATTTTTATATCGAAGTTCAATATATAAAAAACCTATTTTTATATCGAAGTTCAATATATAAAAAACCTATTTTTATATCGAAGTTCAATATATAAAAAACCTATTTTTATATCGAAGTTCAATATATAAAAAACCTATTTTTATATCGAAGTTCAATATATAAAAAACCTATTTTTAAATCGATATAGATTCCGCTTTTACCATTTTAAAGACCAAATCTTTTCTTTTACTTTTTAAAGTTTAGATCTTTTACTTTTTAAAAGATTAAACCTTTTCCTATTTTATTTCCTTAAAAAAAAATCAGTTTTTCAAACTCTTTTTAAAAATTCAGTTTTTATTTATTCTTCTAAATTCAGTTTTTTTTTATTCTTCTAAATTCAGTTTTTTAAAATCCTTTAAACTTAGTTTTTTAAAATTCTAAAATAAAAACAGTATTTAAATTCCTTTTTTTTCCAGTTTTTTTTTCTGTTTATATAAAACAAAATAATAAATAAAAAGAAAAAGGAAGACTTACAGAGGGGGGCTTCGGGTAAAAAAAAGAAGAGGGGCAGAGGAGGAGATCGGCGAGGGGGGGCGTGAGGCTAGGCGGCGCGGCTAGCACGGAGGAGGGCGGCGTCGGTCTTCGCTCTGAGGGGGGGGGCGATTTGGAAATGAGGGTCAGGGGAAGGAGAGGAAGCGGAGGGGGAAGTCACGGAGGCGTCGCGCCTCCCTGGCGGCGGCGGCGAACGATCTAGGGGGGCGATTTCGATTCGATTGCGTTTTTTTTTCTTTTTCTTTTTTTTTTATTTGATCTGCATAATGAACGTGAGGGGGGGCCAAATCGTGTTAAAGGAGAGAAGGAAATTTATTATTTTTTTTTTTTTTATTATTATTTAATTATTAAAAAGTTGACTTTCACATACGACCTCTAAACGAGGTCCACCGCCTGTCGCCCATAGCGTTTCACCCCCATTCCGAACACAATGGGATATGTACCGCAAGCTGAATCGACCGTTTGAATCAGTTTCCGTTTAAATTACATTTAAATCACTATATTGAATTTTAAACGTACATTTCAAATTACCGGGGTCACATACTAACTAGAAAAATTCCAGAAAAATATTTTCTAGTTTCGTATTGACGATACGGTCCTAATAAAACTAGTTTCGTCGAATTCTGAGACCGTTGGAAAAATGGCCATTTTCCAGTCGATTAAAATCAACTGAAACTGGTCAAACGCGTTTTCCTTTGCCACGCTCACATATTGATTCGAAAAATTATGAAATTTAAAACCTAGCAATAACTTGACACTGCGGACCCAACAAAACTGGTTTCGTCGAAATCCGAGGTCGTTTGCAAAATGTCCATTTTTAAGGGCCTGAATTCCATAGCGACTATTCAGAATTTTCAACTGGACATATCTTTTGATTCCTGATATGAAATCTTGATTTTTCGGATTCGTTGGAAAGATATTCACAATTAGACCCCATTATTTTTGGTTTCACTAAAATCCGGATTGTTTTGCACCCGGTACATTCAATTGAAGTTTGAAATCGAATTATCGAACTACCGCGCCATTTTCAATTCCTTTTATAATTATATATAATTATTATATATTCTAACGACGACGCGTATAATATATACGTTCGAATTATTTTCAAAATAGATTTCACGTCGATATTATTTAAAATAATCTATTTTAAATAATCAAAATTCGCTAAAATTGCCAAAATAAAAATTTCAAACTGGCTCGCATTTTACGGGTTGTTACATTAATGCACATTATAAAATTCAAAATGCTTTCTTAATGATATTTGATATAGCAAATGAGATGCACTTTCTTTCTTTTGTTATTTTATGATTTACATGACCTTATAGAATTGGGATAAAATTGTAATTCAAAAGCTCAAGTGAATGAAAAATTCAAAATGGACTACCAAGTTAAATGTAAATGTGAACGCTTTAGACTGAGCATTTAAAGTTCTTGAGTTTAACCTTCGAGACATCAAAATGACCACCCTACTTAAACAAAGTTCTATTTTTAGGGTGCTACTATTCACACCACGGTTTACACTTTCGGCCACCTTTCTAAATTTAATACAAATGATTATTTTTTATATTCTTCCGGCCACCATATATTATTGTTTCACTCAGTTATTCACCATCGTACTTCTCTAAAAAAAGAAAAACACATGCTTCTCTACAATTTCAAACCATAAACCCTAACAAAAGTAGATATTCTTTTGTTCCTAATAGAGATGGAAGATGAAAATAAAAAAAGATGTTAGAATTGCTTGATTTTTATAATTTTCTATTATGTTATAGAACATGTTGTTAGGGTTTTTTTAATGGTTAGGGTTTCCCATTGCATTTTAGGATATTTTTTCCGTTCCGTTGGAAATTCCAAGTTTGGAAGACATTGAATTTGACGTTGTTGTAATAGAGAATGACAATGCAAGGTTTGACTAGTAGGGTTTTTATCCATATAACTTACGTATATTTTTTTACAAATTGATACATTAATTTTTTGTCGTTTAATAGATGGAGTATTTGAATGATGATAAACTGGACAATAAACACGATGCTTGTGATAATATGATGCAAGATGTTCGATCAAATGACTCAAAAATTATAAATGCATGATGTAAGTGAGGAAGGAAACTTTCATGTAGACGAAGGTGCTGGTGACCTCTCCAGTTTTAGGTTATTAATTTAGATGATGGTTAGAACAGCAAATCTGAAATATTTGGGGTACTTTCAGTTTTGTTAGCCAGAAGTGTAAATCGGTGTGTGAATAGTACACCCCTATTTTTATTCTAAAGAATGGACACCCATTGTGAAAAAAAAAATTAGTATGCAAGCCTAGCATGACAAAGAAAAATCCCACTTCCTCTCTAAATTTCCCCCCCTGTGTTCGACCAACGTACTACAAACCTGTGCGCTTGTAGTTATTATTAAATAATTTGCGCTTTTCTATCCCATAGGAAAGTGTCAAACAAGTTTTTAGCGCCGTTGCTGGGAGGAAACAATTAAATTTTATTGTTTATTTAATTTCTTATTCGTGTTAGTTTTTCTTTTTCTTGTTTTTATTGTAAAAAAAATCTTCGTTAGTTGATTGGGTATTGTACATTGATAGTACAATCTCTAATACAAGGAAAAAAACTTATCAATCCTCTTCAGTTTCTTTCCTTTTAACTTTCTTTCCTCTTTTCAATACGTTGCTTTCTTATTTTACAAGTTTTAAAAAAACCTTCTTTCTATCTATACCAACATCCATCTCCTACATCATCATACTCTGCCACAACAATGCTTCTCTTGTTTTTGGTTTTATATAAAAGAAAATTTTCTTGATTAGTTGATTTAGTATTAATCGTTGATACTATACTCTTCTAGATAAGACAGAAAAAGTTACCATTTTTCCTTGATTTCCCTTTCTTTTTTTGTTTTCATTTATTTCTTTCCTTTTTTTCATTTATTTCTTTCTTTTCTTGCATTCTTTTCAATCGGATTTCCTAAAAAAAATGTCGTTTTTACTTTCGAACCTACTGTGAACTTTCGAACCAAATGGAAACTCGGTGATTTAGCATATACTTCAGTCCATTTTTTTGGGTTAAATTAAGCGGAAACGAAAGTAACTGTTGGGATTTTATGTAAAAATATCTTCTTCCTTTACCTAAAAGGCTAACAAACCTAAACCCACAAAATAAGATCAGTAGCCTCTTGCATTTACTCTACAATGCTCGTTAGTAATTCACATGACCACTGAGGAGATATTATAGATCTGAATACTAACCTCCCATTTACAAGATAGGCGCTCTACCACTGAGGTATAAGGGTTGTTGACTCAATTTTCAAGGTCTATTCAAATTCGTTAAATCTAATAAAATATTTTTTGATATTGTGATATATTTTAAGCTTATATTTGTTTCATTTTTCTTAGTTCTTTAATTCATTAATAGTTTAGAGCTGCAAAATAGATAAACATGAAAAGTACATTAATCCTACTCGATATGTAATAGAAATGCATGTATGTTTGTGATTGTTTCAAATTAATACATTGATAACCTATTCTTAACCTTAAGTTGGTTTACATGTACAATTAGTGTAATTTGATTTACACATTTTCAGTTACTTTCATTTTCTTTTCAACTATGGTATAAATTTTCTCAGTAGATTATGACTTAAAAATAAATTTTAACAAATAATTTTATATTTAATATTAAACATCTTAACGGTCGGTTTTTCCACCTTTGTGCGGTTATACTAGTATCCAATTTCTATTGTAATATCTTTTAATGGATTTAAATGGATTAATTAGAAAATGCAATAAATCTTAAATCAATCAAATTATTATTAGTTAATTCAAAATTACTTTAAATATATTTCTTTTAAATTATATGATTAAGGGTTTGTATTTCTCATCCTCGTTCGGTTATGCTAGTTAGATGTAAATGATTATTAAATTATTTTTAACTTCTATGGCAAGATGAAGCTAGACATTAACTCAGAACATGTTGAAACGTACTCACGACATCTGCAAAAGATATTTATTTGAAATATTGAATCTAGTCTATAACATGGTGCTTGCAAGGAACTTTCGAACCAAATGAAAATTTGGTGATTTAGGATGCGTTCTTTTTTTAGTTGAAATGAGCAAATGAAAGGGATACATAAAAGGGGTTGGGAAAGTGGTAAGTTCGCGAAAGGAAAATGCGTTCGTTTAACACGTGAAAGGGAAGGAAAAGGGGAAGAAAAGGAAAGGAGGAATTAACCGGGCAAAAATTCAGGTTCGTTTGGTCCTTTGCGTTGGACACTTCCGACGCGGACACGAACTACTCTTGTAATTTTTTCATTTTTATTAAATATTTAACGATATTATGATATATTTTGAGCTTATAGTTGTTTCATTTTTCTTATTTCTTCAATTCGTTGATAGTTTAGAGCTACAAAATGGATAAACATGAAAAATACATTAATCCTACTTGATATGTAATAAAAATGCATGTACGAGTTTATGACTGATTCAAATTAATTCATCGATAACATTTTCTTAACCTTAAGTTGGTTTACATGTATAATTAGTGTAATTGGATTTGCACATTTTCAATTACTTACATTTTCTCTTAAACTATGGTATAATTTTGTCACTAGAATATGAATTAAAAATAAATTTTAAAAATAATTGATATTTTATATTAAACACCTTAACGGTTTGTTTTTCCATCGCTGTGCGGTTATACTAGTATCCCATTTCTAATGCACTATCTTTTAATGGGTTTAAATAGATTAACTAAAAAATGCAATAAATTTTAAATCAATCAGGTTATTATTGATTAATTCAAAATTACAACAAATAATTTTCTTTTAAATTATATCATTAAACGGTTGGTTTTCTCATTGTTGTACGGTTATACTAGTTAGATGTAAATGATTGTTAAATTACTTTTAACTTTTATGGTGATATGATAAGCTAGACATCAACTCAGAACATGTTGAAATGTCCTCATGAAATCCGCAAAAGATATTTATTTGAAATTTTGAATCTGGTCTACAACCAAATCCTTGCGAGGAACTTTCAAACCAAATGAAAACTTTGTGATTTAGGATGCGTTCTTTTTTGTATCAAAATGAGAACATGAAAAAGGGTGCATGAAAGGGGTTGGGAAAGTGGCTAGGGTTGAATAACGGACATTACAGTCCGTTGTTCGGCTCAGTCCGAGGCTACAAGGTGTTTGGTCTATCTCTGTACCATTCTCTTGTAGGATAGGACTAAAGCACACCACCGTCTAGTCCAGTCCAGAATGTTCGATATTTTCCTATTGTCCGAACATTATCCGTCAGAGAACCGTCCGTTCTCTGACTCGTATAAACAATGTCCGAACTTAATTCTAATCCATTCAGTGTTCATCTGAAACTCTAATAGGATAGGATTAGAACACACCTTCGTCTGGTTCGACCGTTTACACCTCTAAAAGTGGTAAGTTCGCGAAAGGGAAATACGTTCGTTAAACACACGAAAGGGGAAGAAAAGGGAACGAACTGTTAAAAAACCTAGTTCGTTTGGACTGGACAGTTTGGTCCTTTGCATCGGACACTTCCGACGCGGACGCGAACTGACCATGTTCAAAAAATGTGGTACCTTGGCATATATTATCATCTAGAATTTTGTGTCAAAGAAATAACGGAGTAACTGGTGGGGTTTTATGTAAAAAGACCTTCTTCCTTTACCTAAAATATTTAAAAAAACCTAGACCTACAAAAGAGGATCAGTCACCTCTTAAATTCGCCCTACGATACTCGTTCGCATCTCACATGACTACTAAGGTGACAATATATATTTCTCTACCCTCACGCAGGATCGAACTATGGACCTCCAGTTTACAAGACTGGCACTCTACCACTAAGCTATAAGGGTTGCTGACTCAATTTGCAAGGTCTCTATTCAAATTCGTTAAATCTAATCAAATATTTTCCAATATTATGATATATTTTGAGCTTATATTTGTTTCATTTTTCTTATTTCTTTAATTAATTAATGTTTTAGAGCTGCAGAATAGATAAATATGAAAAGTACCTTAATCCTACATGATATGTAATGGAAATGCATGTATGTGTTTGTGACTAATTCAAATTAACTCATTAATAATATATTCTTAAACTTAAGTTGGTTTACATGCATAATTAGTGTAATTGGATTTACACATTTTCAATTACTTTCATTTTCTTTTAAACTATGGTACAAATTTTCTCACTAGAATATGACTTAAAAATAAATTTTAACAAATAACTTTATATTTAATATTAAACACTTAACGGTTGGTTTTTCAACCATTGAGCGGTTATGCTAGTATTCAATTTCAATTACAATATATTTTATTGGATTTAAATAAAATAATAAAAAATGCAATAAATTTTAAATTAGTCAAGTTATTATTGATTAATTCAAAATTACTGCAAATATTTTTCTTTTAAACTATATGATTAAACGGTTGGTTTTCTCATCATAGTACGGTTATACTAGTTAGATATAAATGATTGTTAAATTATCTTTAACTTTTATGGCGAGATGATAATAGACATCAACTCAGAACATGTTGAAATGCCCTCATGACATCCGCAAAAGATATTTATTTGAAATATTGAACTTGGTCTACAACCAAATGATTGCAAGGAATTTTCGAACCAAATGAAAACATGGTAATTTAGGATGTGTTCTTTTTTGAATCGAAATGATAAAATGAAAGGGATACATGAATGTGGTTGGGAAAGTGGCAAGTTCGCAAAAGGGAAATGCATTTGTTTAATTGACGAAAGGGAAAGAAAAGGGGAAGAAAAGGAAAAGGGGAATGGACCGGGCAAAATTCCAAGTTCGTTTGGTCCTTTGCACTGGACACTTCCGACGTGAACGCGAGTTGCTCTTTCATTTTTTCATTTTTATTAAATATTTACCTATATTATGTTATATTTTGGGCTTATATTTGTTTCGTTTTTTTTTCTTCAATTCGTTGATGGTTTAGAGCTACAAAACAAATAAACATGAAAAGTATATTTATCCTACTTGATATGTAATAGAAATGCATGTATGTGTTTGTGACTGATTCAAATTAATACATTGAAAACGTTTTCTTAACCATAAGTTAGTTTACATGTATAATTAGTATAATTGGACATGCATATTTTCAATTACTTTCATTTGCTCTTAAACTACGACACAATTTTCATACTAGAATAATTTTTAAAAATAATTTTATATTTTATATTAAACACGTTAACGATCGATTTTTCCACCGTTGTGTGGTTATACTGGTATCCAATTTTCTATTGGAATATCTTCTAATGGATTTAAATCGGTTAACTAAAAAATGCAATTAATTTTAAATCAGTCAAGTTATTATTGATTAATTCAAAATCACAACAAATATTTTTCTTTTAATTAAACAGTTGGTTTTCTCATCGTTGTACGGTTATACTAGTTAGATGTAAATGATTGTTAAATCAATTTTAACTTTTGTGATGAGATGAAACTAGACATCAACTCATGACATATTGAAATGTCCTAACGACATCCGCAAAAGATATTTATTCGAAATATTAAATCTGGTCTACAACCAAATGCTTGAAAGGAAATTTCGAACCAAATTAAAAATTGATGATTTAGGATGCGTTCATTTTTGAATCGAAATGAGTTAATGAAAGGGGTACATGAAACGGGTGGGGAAAGTGATTAGGGATGTATAATGGATATGATAGTCCGTTGTCCGGCTCGTTCCAAGGCTATAAGGTGTCTGGTCCTTGTTCGTACGATTCTCTTATATGATAGAACTAGAACACAACACCATCTAGTTCGATACGGAATGTTCGATGTTTTTCTATTTTCCAAACATTGACCGTCCGTTCTCCGACTCATACGAACAGTGTCTAAACTTAATACATTTTTAGTCTGTGTCCATCTGAAACTCTTATAGGATAGAATTAGGACACACTTTCATCTAGTCTAGTTCGACCCATTTACGCACCTAAAAGTGGTAAGTTCGCGAAAGGGGGATGTGTTTGTTTAACACGCAAAAGGGGAAGAAAAGGATAAGGGGAACGAACTAGGCAAAAAACCAAGTTCATTTTGATTGGACACTTTGATCCTTTGTGTCAATCACTTCTGGTGTGGGCATTAAATGACCATATTAAAAAAAAGTGGTACCTTGGCATATATTTTGGTCAAGTTTTTTTGGGTTAAAATAAGCGTAATAGAAACAACAGAAGTAACTGGTGGGGTTTATTTAAAAAGACCTTTTACCTTAACCTAAAAGACTAAAAAACCCTAAACCCACAGAGGAAGATAATCGTCTCTTATGTTCGCGCTGCGATGCTCGTGGGAAATTCACGTGAGTACTGAAGATGCAATTTAGATTTCTATGCCCTCACGCAGGATCGAACTACGGACCTCCAGTTTACGAAACTGGCGCTCTACCACTGAGCTATAAGGGCTCTTGCAAGGTCTCTATTCAAATTCATTAAATCTAATCAAATAATTTCCGATATTATGATATATTTTGAGCTGCTATTTATTTCATTTTTCTTTTTTCTTCAATTCATTAATGATTTAGAGCTGCAAAATAAATAAATGTCAAAAGTACCTTAATCCTACATGATATGTAATTGGAATGCATGTATATGTTTGTGACTGATTCAAATTAATACATTAATAACATATAAATATTCTTAACCTTAAGTTAATTTACATGCATAATTTGTGTAACTGGATTTACACATTTTCAACTACTTTCATTTTCTTTTAAACTATGGTACAAATTTTATCACTAGAATATAACTTAAAAACAAAATTTAACTAATAATTTTATATTTTATATTAAATACCATAACGGTTGGTTTTTGCATCGTTGTGCGGTTATAATAGTATCCAATTTCTATTTCAATATTTTTTTATTTGATTTAAATAAAATAATAAAAAATGCAATAAATTTTAAATCAATTAAGTTATTATTGATTAATTCAAAAATAATAAAAATATTTTTCTATTAAAATATATGAGTAAACGGTTGGTTTTCTGATCGTAGTACGGTTATACTAGTTAGATATAAAGGATTGTTAAATTATTTTTAACTTTTATGGCGAGATGATAATAGACATCAACTCGGAACATGTTGAAATGTCTTCAAGACATCCGCAAAAGATATTTATTTGAAATATTGAATTTGGTCTAGAACCAAATGATTACAAGGAATTTTCGAACCAAATGAAAATTTGGTGATTTTTTTTATTTCTTCAATTCGTTGATTGTTTAGAGCTACAAAATAAATAAAAGTACATTAATCCTACTTGATATGTAATAGAAATGCATGTATGTGTTTGTGACTGATTCAACTTAATACATCGATAACGTTTTCTTAACCTTAAGTTGGTTTACATGTATAATTAGTGTAATTAGATTTGCATATTTTCGATTACTTTCAGTTTCTCTTAAACTACTGTACAATTTTCAAACTAGAATAATTTTTAAAAATAATTTTATATTTTATATTAAACAGCTTAACGATCAGTTTTTCCACCGTTGTGCGATTATACTAGTATCCAATGTCTATTGCAATATCTTCTAATGGATTTAAATCGGTTAACTAAAAATGCAATAAATTTTAAATCTATCAAGTTATTATTGATTAATTCAAAATTACAGCAAATATTTTTCTTTTAAATTATATTATTATACGGTTGGTGTTCTCATAGTTGTACGGTTATACTAGTTAGTCATAAATGATTGTTAAATTAACTTTAATTTTTATGGTGAGATGGAACTAGACATCGACTCAGGACATGTTGAAATGTCCTAACGACATCCGCAAAAGATATTTGTTTGAAATATTAAATCTGGTCTATAACCAAATGCTTGCAAGGAACTTTCGAACCAAATGAAAACTTGGTGATTTAGGATGCGTTCTTTTTTGTCTTGAAATGAATAAATGAAAGTGGTACATGAAAGGGGTAGGGAAAGTGATTAGGGATGTATAACGGACATGACAGTCTGTTATCTGGCTCGGTCCAAGGCTATAAGGTATTCGGTCCTTGTCCGTAGGATTCTCTTATATGATAATTCTAGAACACAACACAATTTAGTTCGATCTGGAATGTTCGATGTTTTTCTATTTTCCGAACATTATCCATCCATTCTCCAACTCATACGAACAGTGTCTAAACTTAATACTTGTTTAGTCCGTGTCCATCCAAAACTCTTATAGGATAGGATTAGGACACACCTTCGTCCAGTCAAGTCCGACCCGTTTACACACCTAAAAGAGGTAAGTTTGCGGAAGGGAAATGCGTTTATTTAACACGCGAAAGGGAAAGAAAAGGATATGGGGAATGAACTGGGCAAAAAACCAAGTTTATTTGGATTGGACAGCTTGGTCCTTTGTGTCAACACTTCCGATGCAGGAGCAAACTGATTATATTAAAAAAAGTGGTACCTTGTCATATATTTTAGTCAAATTTTTTTGAGTCAAAATAAGCGTAATAGAAACGACAGAAGTAACAGGTGGGGTTTATGTAAAAAGACCTTTTCTCTATACCTAAAAGTCATAAAAAAAAACTAAGCCCATAGAAGAGGATAATCGCCTCTTGCGTTCGCGCTGCGATGCTCGTGGGCAATTAACGTGAGTACTGAAGATGCAATATAGATTTTTATGCCCTCACGCAGTATCGAACTACGGACCTCTAGTTTACAAGACTGGCGCTCTACCACTAAGCTACAAGGGCTGCTGACCCAATTGGCAAGGTCTCTATTCAAATTCGTTAAATCTAATCAAATATTTTTCGATATTTTGAGCTTATATTTGTTTCGTTTTTCCTATTTCTTCAATCCATTAATGATTTAGAGCTGCAAAATAGATAAGCATGAAAAGTACATTAATCCTGCTTGATATGTTATAGAAATGCTTGGATGTGTTTGTAACTGATTCAAATTAATACATTAATAACATATTCTTAACCTTAAGTTGGTTTACATGCACAATTAGTGTAATAGGATTTACACATTTCCAATGACTTTCATTTTCTTTTAAACTATGGTACAAATTTTCTCACTGGAATATGACTTATAAATAAATTTGAACAGATAATTTTATATTTAATATTAAACACCTTAATGGTCGGTTTTTCCACCGTTGTGCGGTTATATTAGTATCCAATTTCTATTGCAATATCTTTTATTGGATTTAAATAAAATAATAAAAAAATGATATAAATTTTAAATCAATCAACCTATTATTGATTAATTCAAAATTACTACAAATAATTTTCTTTTAAACTATATGATTAAACAGTTGGTTTTCGCATCGTTAAATTATTGTTGAACTACAGATATAAGTGATTGTTAAATTATTTGTAACTTCTATGGTGAAATGATAGTAGACATCAACTCAGAACATGTTGAAATGTCCTCATGACATCCGCAAAAGATATTTATCTGAAATATTGAATCTGGTCTACAACCAAATAGTTGCAAGGAACTTTCAAACCAAATGAAAACTTGGTGATTTAGGATGCGTTCTTTTTTGAATTGAAATAAGCAAATGAAAGGGATACATGAAAAGGGTTGGGAAAGTGGCAAGTTCGCAAAAGCGAAATGCATTTGTTTAACTCGTGAAAGGGAAGGAAAAGGGGAAGAAAAGGTAAAGGGGAATGAATCGGGCAAAAATCCAAGTTCATTTGGTCTTTTGCGTCAGACAATTCCGATGCAACGCGAACTTCCCTTGAAATTTTTCATGTTTATTAAATATTTCCGATACTATGGTATATTTTGAGCTTATATTTGTTTCATTTTTCTTATTTCTTCTATTTGTTGATGGTTTAGTGCTACAAAATAAATAAACATAAAAAGTACATTAATCCTACTTGATATGTAATAGAAATGCATGTATATTTTTGTGACTTATTCAAATTAATACATCGATAAAAATTTCTTAACCTTAAGTTGGTTTGCATGTATAATTAATGTAATTGGATTTGCACATTTTCAATTAGTTTCATTTTCTCTTAAACTGTGGTATAATTTTCACACTAGAATAATATTAAAAAATAATTTTATATTTTATATTAAACACCTTAACGATCGGTTTTTCCTCCGTTGTGCGGTTATACCAGTATCCAATTTCAATTGCAATATCTTCTAATGGATATAAATCAGTTAACTAAAAAATATAGTAAATTTTAAATCATTCAAGTTATTATTGATTAATTCAAAATTACAACAAATATTTTTCTTTTAAATTATATGATTAAACAGTTGATTTTCTCATCGTTTTACGGTTATACTAGTTAGTTGTAAATGATTGTTAAATTAATTTTAACTTTTATGGTGGGATGAAACTAGACATCAACTCAGGACATGTTGAAATGTCTTAACGACACCTGCAAAAGATATTTATTTGAAATATTAAATCTGGTCTATAACCAAATATTTGTAAGGAACTTTCAAACCAAATGAAAACTTGGTGATTTAGGATGCGTTCTTTTTTGAATCGAAATGAGTAAATGAAAGGGGTATGTTGCTACCAAAATTAACTCCAAAACAAGCTGATGGTGAAGAGGTAGCGACTGAACACAAACACAAAAGGACCCCCTTTGAAAGCAAAAGCCAAACACTAGAAAGAACTAAAAAGCAACAGAATACCGATAGAGCCCATCCGGTAGGGTCGATCCATTGGATCAATCTGGCAGGGGGGTGCTATTGCTAAAGGTCACCTAAGTTAGAGGCTAAGAAAGAAAGAGGCAAGAGCTCCACTAGCGAAAACCCAGAAGGACGAAAGGGCTCTCGATATTAACCTGCTTAACACCGTTACACCAGGAGGTGAAGGCAAGTATCAAGCCAGAAGTGCATAAAGATTATCTGGAAGTCTTCCAAAACATCTTCTACATGAATGCCGAAAGGTCACATTAACAGACAACAAGAAAATCACTTGGAGCTACCTTCCGGATGATCAGGCTATACATGGAGATTCCGCCGAAAGGCCAACCGGAACCCTAATAGGGATACAGGCTATCAATACTAGTCTACTTAGTATAGAAACCGATAGTGGTTCCGAACTGGCAACTATCTACATACATCATGAGGGCAAGCTGTTCTAAGTATCCATGAGAAACCGGAAGCCTACATCCGGAATCGTATGACTGAAAGCATACAACTGGGAGCTCAAATGCCTTCTGAAAAGCTACTACATAAACAAGCTTATACCAATCTCAAAAAAGCCCCCAACCGACCGAAACCTTCACTATGGAAGCTATAATCAGCACCACAAAGCAGCTGGAAGCTAAAATATCCGAGACCAAGGAGAAAAGCGGCCGACAGAGGCTCCTGCAGACCCAAGGACCTAACATCAGAAGGAGACCCAAATTCTCTATATAGACCCTAAGGGTCACATTTTGAGGACGATTTTCTCATTCTTATTCATATACTCTTTCTCTCTAGGGTAAACCCTAATTCTTAGATCGATTTGGGGATTTCTTCTATTGTAGTCATGTATTCAAATTAAAGATCAATAAAGAGTGAATCAATACTTATGATATTTTCTTATGAGTTTGTCATGTTATTTCTTAGTTGTCGTTACTACAGTTTACTGTTTGTTTCCTAGACGTGCATGAACCCTTACCCATGTCTTTCCATGAATCAGGTGAAACACCTCTTCCTACAGGCTTAGACCCTTCCAACAGGCTTAATCCCTTCCTGCAAACTTAGACCCTTCAGCAAGTGGGTGCAGAACCCCTTCCTACCACCCGTTAAGTCCTCTATCAAGGGTTGTGTTTATGGATCCATCTCCCCAAGGTAACAATTGGTTCTTGAATCGATTAAGCGTGATGCTCACCCTATTGAGGGAAGAGTAACTATTCTTTTGGATTCCAGACCTTGATACCTAGGAAACGGTGAACTAACTCATACTTGCGAAGGCTAAACAACCTATTCTTCCTTAGGTCCACTTCCATAGACCTATCTCCAGTGTTGACAAAAAATATCGTTAACATTTTGGTGCTAGAAGGAGAGCTTGAACCCCTGATCCTTTGGCTAACCTTCCCACACATCTACCTATGTTGTTCCGTCCTGGATTGGACTACAGCTTTGGAGACACAAAGTTATGGGTAAGAGGTCCCGACAAGAGTCTTATGGATCTCGAATGGGTAAGTCCGAAATCACTGACCCAAGAGTGAAAGAAGAACAATGGCTGAGAGTGAAAGCTTTGCGGATAATGAAGCAGAAAAGCGAAATAGAACAATATGCTCCCGACACTGGGGATAATAGCCTTTATCGCATAGGACAAACCCTAATACCCCTCCAAGTGGTTATATATCAGAGGATATTAACATTTTCTCTCACATAAGAAGACAAGAAAATCAGAGGAATGGTGTTTGAACAAGAAATAATGAATGATTTTGACCACTTCACCAACAAATGGTTTGAAAGGATAACACCCCAACCTCGGTACATTTTGGGAAGTAGGAACAATGATATAGGTAAGACAAAAAGACTGGGTCACAAAAGGGTTGAGTCCCAAATGCAAGGAGAGAGGCTTACACCAGGATTACCCAAGATATACTACATCACCACTTCAACGGAAAATATCTACTTCCTAACCAAACACGAACTCAATTATTGGCCGATCACAAAAAAAATATCCCAAATACGTAAGGAAAACAGGAGGACCATATTGTCATTACCACATAACGAATGGACATGAAACTAACCACTGCAGAATCCTTGAGGAAATGGTTATCAAATTCATTAACCAAGGTCAATTACAAGAGTTTATAACAAGATAAGATTAAGTTCAATAAAATTCCCTAAAGAAAGGATTATCAACCACGGCCGTGGGTACAGAAAACCCTCCTTTCAAAGCTTAAAGAAACTCAAAAGGGGTCAAACCATAAATGAATCAAATCACTTGTCATCACCAAATTGGTCAGGACAAGGCATCCCTCGGAGGGGGATGGTGTGTTAGTATTTCTCCATGCACAAATCATACGGTGTTAGGTTAAAGCATCAAAATCTTAAGCCTCCGTTTCACACCAGAAATGGTCATGGCGGTGCATCTAAAATTAGCATGCCCTGCCTCTGCTCGCAGAAGAGTACGCCCTACCTCTGCTAGAACTAAGCACGTCCAACCTCTACTCGTATAAGAGCACGTCCTACCTCTCCTTATATTCAGCGTTACCCGCATAAGGGAACGCCAACCTCTATCATCATCTACGATGGTCAGGATAGGGCACCCCTCGGAGGGGGGGGGTGTAAACCTCTATCAGTACCTACGATGGTCAATATAGAGCATCAAAAAGGTAAACCTTAGTTATGTGTCTACAATGGAACAGTTTAAGTTTCTAAGACCTTACCATCACCTACGATGGTCAGGATAAGGCGCCTCCTAGATGGAGGTTGGGTAAGTCCTTGGGCCCTGCTTGCGGATAAGCTAGCCATGGGCACCGGAAGCACAGACCCAGAGAGTGGCCAACAAAGCACGTGCATCCTCTACTTTGATATCAAAAGCCCAGAGAGTAGCTCAGGAAGCATGTACAACCTCTGATTCATAAATCAATCCAAGGGGGATACCAAAACATAATACCAGAAGTGGATTTCTGGCACTCTATTTCTAATTGCCTAAACAAGGGTTGGTTCAGGTCTCCTATATCAATACCCGAATCTGGTTTGGTTTAGTTCCTCGCAAATACCGAAAGCGGATTTTCAGTCTCCTATTTTAAATAACCCGAATCTGGATTGATTCGGTTCTCCACAGGTACGGGAAGGGGATTCGTGGTCTTCAGTCTTTAATTGCTCGAACAAGGGTTGGTTCGGGACTTCTATTAATGCCGGAAGTGGGTTCATGGTACTCAATCTCTAATTGCCTAAATAAAAGTTGGTTCAGGTCTTCTATATAGATACCCAAATCTGGGTTGATTCGGTTCTTAGCGAAAGCCAGAAGCGGACTTCCACTCTCCTACTTTAAATAACCCGAATCTAGATTGGATTAGATCTGCACACATACTGGAAAGGGAATCCCGGTCTTACCTCAATACCCGAATCTAGGTTGATACGGTTCTCAACAAAAACCAGAAGCGGGCTCTCGATCTCCCATCTCAATACCCAAAGCTGGGTTGATCCAGGTGTAAATCACAACCGGATGTGGGGCTTCTGGTATTGTCACAAATACCCAAATCTGGATGGATTCAGAATCTTAAATCTAAACGAGAAGGAGCTGTTCAACCCTCTCAGTAGTCCGAATGTGACTCGGAACTATACTTCCGTTATTACTAAGGACAAGCTCATGGTCCCTCTCATTTGCTCAGGGAAGTGTCTTTAACTTATACATTCATCAATTTATTATTCAAGCATGTCAAATATTTACACTAACACACAAAACACAAGTAAGCACTATAGACATTTCATATCTAATGCATCTCGGTCCTATTAACCCTACTAAGAGCAAATGGCGCTCTACGAAGGTCTATAAGACAAATTCTTAACAAAGTATGCCTAAGACGTGCACCTAGTCATGACAAAGCCATAACGAAAGAAAAACGTTTACGCTAACATGTATAATCGCATGTTAAGTAACACCATTATAGGTCCTGCCTCTGTTTATAAACATCATCATTATAAAATATTACATGCGACAGGTGATGTACCAAGTACTTCACATCTTACATAGTTATTTGCAAAAAGACTGTAGAATAAACACATCCCCAGGGAAAACAATACCCATACCCCGATGTCAAAACTTCCAAATAAGCATATCCTAGCACTCAATAAAAAGTTTCTTATTCATTAGACAAGGAAGAAGTTACGAAATGATGAATCACAGTACGTAAAAATCCATTGACCTTTCGTATCTTTTCTATGACCGCACATGAATCATCCGAGGATTCAGGCTACAACTTTAAAGCTCAGTTGAAAACCTTGCCCATTTCACGAAGATTCCTGTTTTTCTTCTTCAAGTCAAAAGCATCTTTACGTAAATACTGTTTCTCCTTTTGTAATTGCTTAGACTTGGAAGTGTAAAGATCGTTACGACGAAAGTTATCCTCAACACTATTCCTGTCATAAAAGCCTTTCATATTGGACTTAACCTGTCTATGCCACCTAGCGACGAGGGAGTGATCCATTCCAAAAGGAAAATCCTTTATCTCAAGCTCGGAGGATTCGATCCCTGTTGAGGCTCGCAAGAAGCTAGGTGTGGGAGTTTCAAGAGTACATCCAAAGATAGATTTCCATTCTTTACATTTTGTTAATACATCGTCACGATCTGCCTCTAAGTCAACGACTTGATGATGGAGTTCATCCTTTTCTCCATCAAAATCGTTAGAAGGATTTTTTTTATATCCCTCTTCACTTCGAGGATGTTTTTATCCTTTTGCTTTATCTGAGCCTCCAATATACCTATTTGTTCTTTCAAGCGTCGCACAAGTACTTCCCCGGATAGGGCAGATCTATCACTAGTATCGCTAGGAGAGTCCCCCAGAAAATCTCTTGGGCATGGAGTAAATCGAACACCCTTATCTACGTAAAAAGAAATGTATTCAAAGGAATTTTCCTGTTTATGTGAACAAATGAGCTACCGCTTATAAGATTAATTTTCAGAAAATAAATATCAATATTAAAACACAGAACTACATACAAAAGAAAGAAAATGAATACAAATGCAATTCAGGTCAATGCAAGTTAGCGTCAACTACAGGAGATGTAACAAATTAATTTTTCTCTCCAATACTCATTTCCTTCATGTTACATACTAATTTTGCTTGGTGGGCCCTAAGTTTCTTTAATATCATCTCACTATCATCCACCAGGAAGTTAAAAGATAGTTGATGATACTTCATATAAATATGCTTAAGCTCTCTTAAAAAGCGTTCTCTGCCGGATTTATAGGAAGGTTTTATGAGAAATTCCCTTCTCATCCTAGAGAGAGAGTGCAGGTTGTCCTTGGAAACAAAGTAATTAGTGGAAACAAGATTTTTATCACCATAGGAATAGGTCGTTAAGAATCTTCCCTGCAAACAAAGAGGAAGCTCAAAATAAAAATTCATACCTAAGAGATAGGGGAAGCCGTTTGCGTCATCTATTCCTTCTCACTAGGTTCTGGGAAAACAACTTCTTTAGCAAACCCACCATTTCCACATAAAGTAACTGAAACATGTGATGAATTAGCATTCGCAAGGCTTAGGGAGTCATCTACAAACAAAGAGAGCATACCTTCCTCCCTGCTATCTTTATCATGCCCACACTGGGAGTTAAATTCATTATTTTGACCACATATATCATCACCACCAATACGCAAAGTTGGATTTTCGTCATTGCCAAGCGTTGGATAATAAGACAGCTCCTCAACAAATAAAAGATCCTCAACCCTCACCTTGTTCCCTTTGGAAGTTTCAATATCCTGTCTGGTCATCCTAATTTGCCCCAAGATTCTGCTCTGAAGGTATGGGGGAGGGAAGAAAAATCCATGTCCGAAAACTTGCCACAGTTATCACGGAAGACCGAAGAGAGAGCCTTTTCATCATATTCGGCCGCCATATCTGAAAGATGTACCCTCAAAAATAAGGAAATTCTATCCTGGGTTTCATAAATTATCCGTTTAGCATTGGAAAGTGTTGCCTCCTTTGTTTTCAGCTCCCTTGCTTGCTCTACCAACATATTCGACTACTCGCGCTTAAGGGAGGAAACTTTAGCGGCTAAGGAATGGTTACCGACCTTTTCCCTCTCAAGAAACGCTATCAGCCGACTAAGGCTTCCCCGTTATTTCTCTTCGCTAAAGCTAAGTCATGAATCATATACTTTAATGCATATTTCTCTTTTTTGAGCTCTCTTATCTCATGAGATAATGAAGCCGCCCTTGCCTCGGAAATGCACCAACCTTCGGATATCTGAAAAGGAATAATGTAACGTTAACCATTACATAGGGTAAACGGATGAAGTGTGAACAAAAGTATGAACCAGAAGTTGTTATTTAACGAGATGAAGAACAAAAACAGACCAATCTATAAAAGAAAACCCTAGAATATCGTAAACATCAACAGAAGGTAAGACAGATCTGACAATACTATCAAAGTACGAAGTCGGTAAAGGAGGATTTATGGGGTCACATTATCGATAAGAAGGGGATAGTGACTCGTATTCTCTCAAATCCGAAACTCCCTGAGAATCGAATCTTAAAAGGCCAGCAAAAAAAATCACTTTCTGTGGTCTCCATTGAAGAAGGACATGTGTTAGGGGAGTTTCCAAGAAAAGGGGCAAGGGGCTGGATAACGATCGACAACCAGGCAACTCAACGGTTTCATCACCAAATGGACGGGAGGTAAAATTTGATTTCTTATGTCTCTCGGTAGAACCACTGCTGGTAGCCAAAGCTGTCCTCTTTTTAGGCAAAGACTTGAGATGGGTAGAGGCAGTGGGAGATGGACGTGAATCATCCCCAAGAAACACTGAACACGTGAGAAAAGGAACTCACCCACAACATCAAGAACTTGAAGCCTAGCAGACTTGTTCAACCAGGAATCACCCAATTATGGAATCCTAGAATGGTCCTACCAGGTGATATCATAACATAAACATGTGTTTTAATCTCATTTATATTTGATAAGTGCATACAAACAACATACAGGAAAACAAACGACATAGAGTTTTGTTAACCCATTTGATAATGATATTGACTACGAAGATCAATGTCAATAAGTTAGATTGGCTACTATTACAAACTAGTTGTTTGTACAAATCTTGCTTCTCAGAACCCCAATAATAGTTGGGGATGGATACAATTTATTGAAGTCGCCATTAAACATCATCTCAAATAATTGTTGGGAATTTAATCTGCACTAGGACCATCGAACCCTAATTCCAAGCATAACCCAAACTAGCGATTGAGATTGAGGCAAGAAAACTCACGATTAATTAGGTCTGAAACCTTGGAAAGTAGTGTGATAAATTTCGATGAACAATAATCTTGCTTGTGTAAAATGTTATGTAGGAAAAAGGAGAAAGAGGAAAAGAAGATTCCTTCCTTGGCAAAAGTTCACTTTTTCATCCCTACCACACGTCTAAAATCAAATCAACGTGAAGGATTCATGCTAGGCAAGTGAAAAGACAAAAACCTTGCACGATTAAAGCTTGATAGCCTCTTAGACGAGAAAAGCTTGAATTGAAAAGTTGAAGATACCCCTTCAATAGGGGGACAAATGTTACTATCAAAATAAACTTGGAAACCGGCTGATGGTGAAGAGGTAGTGAATGGATACAAACGCAAAAGGACCCCTCCGGAAGCAAAAGCCAAACACTAGAAAGAACTAAAAAGAAATAGAATACCGACAGAGTCCATCTGGCAGGGTCCATCCATCAGATCAATCCGGCTAGGTGTTCTATTACAAAAGGTCACCAAAGTCGGAGGTTAAGAAAGAAAGTGGCAAGAGCTCCACTAGCTGAAACACAAAAGGACGGAAGAGTTGTCGGTATTAACCTGCTTAACACCGATACACCAGGAGGCGAAGGCATAAAGAGTATCAAGCAAGTAGTGCATAAAGACTATCCTGAACCAGCTTCCGAAATATCTACTGCATGAATATTGAAAGGTTGCATTAAAAGACAATAAGCAAATCACTCGGAGCTACCTTCCGAAAGATCGGGCTATACCCGGAGATTCCGCCGGAAGGCCAACCGGAACCCTAAAAAAGATATAGGCTATCCATACTGGTCTACTCAGTACAGATGCCGCAGTGGTTCCGAACCGGCAGCTATCTTCATACATCATGAGGGAAAGCTCCTCTAAGTATCTATGAGAAAACTGGAAGCCTACATCCAGGAGCTTATGACCGAGAGCATACAACCGGGAACTCAAATGCCTTCCAAAAAGCTACTAAATCAATAAGCTCATATCAATCTCAAAGAAGCCCCCAACTAACCGAAACCTTCACCATGGAAGCTAAAATCAACACCACAAAGTGACCAGAAGCTAAAACATCCGAGACCAAGGAGAAAAGTGGCCGACAGAGGCTCCTGCAGGCCCAACGACCCAACAGCAGAAGGGGCCCCGAATTCTCTATAAATAAGACCCCATGGGTCACATTTTGAGGATGATTTTCTCATTCTTATTCTTGTACTCTTTCTCTCTAGAGTAAACCCTAATTCTTAGATCGATTTGGGGATTTCTTCAATTCTATTCATGTATTCTAAATCAAAGATCGATAAAGAGTGAATCAATACTTATGATAATTTCTTATGAGTTTGTAATGCTATTTCTTATACAGTTATCATTACTACAGCTTCTTGTTTGTTTCCTACACGTGCATGAACCCTTACCCATGCCTTTCCACGAATCGGGTGAAATACCCCTTCCTACAGGCTTAGACCGTTCCAATAGCCTTAATCCCTTCCTACAACCTTAGACCTTTCAGCAAGCTTGGCGCAGAACCCCTTCCTACCATCCGTTAAGTCCTCTATCAAGGGTTGTGTTTAGAGATCCACCTCCCCAAGGTAACTGTTTGTTCTTGAATCGCTTAAGCGTGATGCTCACCCCATTAAGGGAAGAGTAACTATTCTTTTGAATTCCGAACCTTTGATACCTAGGAAACGGTGAACTAACTCAATCTTGCGAAGGCTAAACAACCTATTCTTCCTTAGGTCCACTTCCATAGACCAATCTCCGGTGTTGACGAAAAATATCATTAACAGCGTACATGAAAGGGGTAGGGAAAATGATTAAGGATGCATAACGGACAGGACAGTCTGTTGTCCGGCTCGGTCATAGGATATGAGGCGTTTGGTCCTTGTTCGTACGATTCTCTTATATGACAGGACTAGAACACAACACCATCCAGTTCAATCCAGAATGTTTGGTATTTTTCTATTTTCCGAACATTGTCCGTTCTGCAACTCATACGAACAGTTTCTAAACTTAATACTTGTTTAGTATGTGTCCATTCAAAACTCTTATAGGATAGGATTAGGACACACCTTCGTCCAGTCCAGTCGGACTCGTTTACACACCTAAAAGTGTTAAGTTCGAGAATGGGAAATGCGTTTGTTTAACGCACGAAAGGGGAAGAAAAGGAAAAGGGGAACAAACTGGGCGAAAAAACCAAATTCGGTTGGGTTGCACAGTTTGGTCCTTTGCGTAAAACACTTCTGATATGGGCGCGAACCGACCATATTAAAAAAAGTGGTACCTTAGCATATATTTTGGTCAAATTTTTCTGGATCAAAATAAGCATAATAGTAGTAACCGGTGGGGTTTATGTAAAAAGACCTTCTTCCTTTACCTAAAAGACTAAAAAAACCTAAACTCACAGAATAGGATCAACGCCTCTTACGTTCGCACTACAATGCTCGTAGGAAATTCTCGCGAGTTTTGAAGATGCAATATAGATATCTCTGCCCTCACGCAGGATCGAACTACGGACCTCCAGTTTACAAGACTGGTGCTCTACCACTGAGCTATAAGGGCTGCTGACTCTATTTGCAAGGTCTCAATCCAAATTCATTAAATCTAAACAAAAAATTTCCGATATTATGATATATTTTGAGCATATATTTGTTTCATTTTTCATATTTCTTCAATTCATTAATGGTTCAAAGCAGAAAAATAGATAAGCATGAAAAGTACATTAATTCTACTTGATATGTTATAGAAATGCATGTATGTGTTTGTTACCGATTCAAATTAATACATTAATAACATATTCTTAATCTTAAGTTGGTTTACATGCACAATTACTGTAATTAGATTTACACATTTTCAATTACTTTCATTTTCTTTTAAACTGTGGTACAAATTTTCTAACTTAAACATGACTTAAAATTAAATTTGAACAAATAATTTTATATTTAATATCAAACACCTTAACGGTCGTTTTTTCCACCGTTGTGCGGTTATACTAGTATCCAATTTCTATTGCAATATCTTTTATTGGATTAAAATAGAATAATAAAAATATGCAATAAATTTTAAATCAATCAAGTTATTATTAATTAATTCAAAATTACTACAAATATTTTTCTTTCAAACTATATGATTAAACAGTTGGTTTTCTCATCGTAGTACGATTATATTAGTTAGACATAAATAGTTGTTAAAATATTTTTAACTTTTATAGCAAGATGGTAATAGACATCAACTCAGAACATGTTGAAGTGTCCTCATGACATCCGCAAAAGTTATTTATTTGAAATATTGAATCTGCTCTACAACCAAATGATTGCAAGGAACTTTCGAACAAAATGAAAACTTGGTGGTTTAGGATGCGTTCTTTTTGGAATCGAAATGTGCAAATGAAAGGGAAACATGAAAGGGGTTGGTAAAGTGGCATGTTCATGAAAGGGAAATGTGTTTGTTTAACTTGCGAATGCGAAGTAAAAGGGGAAGAAAAGATAAGGGGAATGAATGAGGCAAAAATTCAAGTTCATTTGGTCTTTTGCATCGGACACTTCCGACGCGGATGCAAACTGCTCTTGCAATTTTTTAATTTTTATTAAATATTCTCGATATTATGATATATTTTGAGCTTATATTTGTTTTATTTTTCTTATTTCTTCAATCCGTTGAAGGTTTAGAGCTACAAAATAATTAAACATGAAAAGTACATTAATCCTACTTGATATGTAATAGAAATGCATGTATGTGCTTGTGACTGATTCAAATTAATACATCGATAACAATTTCTTAACCTTAAGTTTGTTTACATGTATAATTAGTGTATTTGGATTTTCACATTTTCAATTACTTTCATTTTCTCTTAAACCACGGTACGCTTTTCACACTAGAATAATTTTTAAAAATAATTTCATATTAAACTCCTTAACGATCGGTTTTTCCATCGTTGTGCAGTTATACTAGTATCCAATTTATATTGCAATATCTTCTAATGGATTTAAATCATTTAACTAAAAAATTCAATAATTTTTTAATCGATCAAGTTATTATTGATTAATTCAAATTTGCAACAAATATTTTTTCTTTTAAATTATATGATTAAATAGTTGGTTTTCTCATCATTGTATGGTTATACTAGTTAGATGTAAATGGTTATTAAATTACTTTTCACTTTTATGGTGAGATGAAACTAGAAATCAACTAAGGACATGTTGAAATGCCCTAACGACATCCGCAAAAGATATTTATTTGAAATATTAAATCTGGTCTATAACCAAATGCTTGCAAGGAACTTTCAAACCGAATGAAAACTTGGCGATTTAAGATGCGTTCTTTTTTTAATTGAAATGAGTAAATGAAAGGGGTACATGAATGGTGTGGGGAAAATGATTAGGGATGTATAACGGATAAGAGAGTTCGTTTTCTGGCTAGGTCATAGGCTATATGGTGTCTGGTCCTTATCCGTACAATTCTCTTATATGATAGGACTTGAACACAACACCATCCAGTTCGATCCAAAATGTTCGATGATTTTCTCCTTTCGAACATTGTCCGTTCATTCTCCGACTCACACGAACAGTGTCTAAACTTAATACTTGTTTTGTCCGTATCCATCCATAACTTTTATAGGATAGGATTAGGACACACCTTCGTCCAGTCCAGTCTGACCGTTTACACACCAAAAAGTGGTAAGTTCGAGAAAGGGAAATGCGTTTGTCTAACAAGTGAAAGAGGTAGAAAAGGAAAAGGGGAACGAACTGGGGAAAAAACCAAATTTGTTTAGATTGGACAGTTTGGTCCTTTGCGTAAAACACTTCCGGCACGGGCGCGAACTAGCCATATTAAAAAAAAGTGGTACCTCGACATAGATTTTGGTCAAATTTTTTTGTTTCAGAATAAGCATAATAGAAATAACAGAAGTAACTGGTGGGGTATATGTAAAAAGCCTTTTTCCTTTACCTAAATGATTAAAAAACCCTAAACCCACATAAGAGGATCATCACCTTTTACGTTCGCACTGCGATGCTCATGGGCAATTCAAGCGAGTTCTTAAGATGCAATATAGATTTCTCTGCCCTCACTTGGGATCGAACTACAGACCTCCAGTTTACAAGACAAGTGCTCTACCACTGAGCTATAAGGGCAGCTGAATCTATTTGCATGGTCTTTATTTAAATTCGTTAAATCTAAACAAATATTTTTCAATATTATGATATATTTCGAGCTAATATTTGTTTCATTTTTCTTATTTCTTTAATTCATTAATGGTTTAGAGCTGCAAAATAGATAAGCATGAAAAGTACGTTAATCCTACTTGATATGTTATAAAAATGCATGTATGTGTTTGTGATTGATTCAAATTAATACATTAATAACATATTCTTAATCATAAGTTGGTTTACATGCACAATTAGTGTAATTGGATTTGCACATTTTCAATTACTTTCATTTTCTTTTAAACTATGGTACAAAATTTCTCATTGAAATATGACTTAAAAATAAAATTTAACAAATAATTTTATATTTAATATCAAACACCTTAACGGTCGGTTTTTCCACCGTTGTACTGTTATAGTAGTATCCAATTTCTATTGCAATATCTTATATTGGTTTTAAATAGAATAATAAAAAATGCAATAAATTTTAAATCAATCAAGTTATTATTAATTAATTCAAAGTTATTACAAATATTTTTCTTTCAAACTATATGATTAAACGGTCAGTTTTCTCATCGTAGTACGATTATATTAGTTAGATATAAATGATTGTTAAATTATTTTTTACTTTTATGGCGAGATGATAATAGACATCAACTCAGAACATGTTGAAATGTCCTCACGGCATCTGCAAAAGTTATTTATTTGAAACATTGAATTTGGTCTACAACCAAATGATTGCAAGGAACTTTCGAACCAAATGAAAACTTGGTGGTTTAGGATGCGTTCTTTTTTGAATCAAAATGCGCAAATGAAAGGGATACGTGAAAGGGGTTGGGAAAGTGGCAAGTTCGCAAAAGGGAAATGCATTTGTTTAACTCACGAAAGGGAAGGAAAAAGGGAAAAAAGATAAAGGGGATTGAATTGGGTAGAATTCCAAGTTCATTTGGTCTTTTGCTCGGACACTTCCGACGCGGACGCGAACTGCTCTTGCAATTTTTTCATTTTTATTGAATATTTTAGGTATTATGATATATTTTAAGATTATATTTGTTTCATTTTTCTTATTTTTTCAATCCGCTGAAGGTTTAGAGCTACAAAATAAATAAACATGAATAGTACATTAATCCTACTTGATATGTAATAGAAATGCATGTATGTGTTTGTGACTGATTCAAATTAATACATCGATAACATTTCCTTAACCTTAAGTTGGTTTACATGTATAATTAGTGTAATTGGATTTTCACATTTTCAATTACTTTCATTTTCTCTTAAACTACGGTACGATTTTCACACTAGAATAATTTTTAAAAATAATTTTATACTAAATACCTTAACGATCGGTTTTTCAATCTTTGTGTGGTTATACTAGTATCCAATTTCTATTGCAATAAATTCTAATGGATTTAAATCAGTTAACTAAAAAATTCAATAAATTTTTAATCAATCAAGTTATTATTGATTAATTCAAAATTGCAACAAATATTTTTTCTTTTAAATTATATGATTAAACAGTTGGTTTTCTCATCATTGTACGGTTATATTAGTTAGATGTAAATGCTTGTTAAATTAACTTTAACTTTTATGGTGAGATGAAACTAGAAATCAACTCAGGACATGTTGAAATGTCCTAACAACATCCGCAAAAGATATTTATTTGAAATAATAAATCAAGTCTATAACCAAATGCTAGTAAGGAACTTTCAAACAAAATGAAAACTTGGTGATTTAGGATGCATTCTTCTTTGAATTGAAATGAGTAAATGAAAGGGGTACGTGAACGGTGTAGAGAAAGTGATTAGGGATGTATAACGGACAAGAGAGTCCGTTGTCCAGCTTGGTCATGGGCTATAAGGTGTCTGGTCCTTATCCGTACGATTCTCTTATATGACCGGACTAGAACAAAACACCATCCAGTTCGATCCGGAATGTTCGATGTTTTCTATTTTTCGAACACTGTCCGTCCATTCTCCGATTCATACGAACAGTGCCTAACTTAATACTTTTTTAGTTCATGTCCATCCGATACTTTTATAGGATATGATTAGGACACACCTTCGTCCAGTCCAGTCCGACCCGTTTACACACCAAAAATTGGTAAGTTCGAGAAAGGGAAATACATTTTTTTTAAACGCGAAAGAGGAAGAAAAGGAAAAGGGGAACGAACTGGGAAAAAAACCAATTCGTTTGGATTGGACGGTTTGGTCCTTTGCGTAAAATACTTCAGAAGCGGGCGCGAACTAACCATATTTAAAAAAAGTGGTACCTTTGCGTAAAACACTTCCGACGTGGGCGCGAACCGACCATATTAAATCTGGTCTATAACAAAATGCTCGTAAGGAACTTTCAAACAAAATGAAAACTTGGTGGTTTAGGATGCGTTCTTTTTTGAATTGAAATGAGTAAATGAAAGGGGTACACGAACGGTGTAGGGAAAGTGATTAGGGATGTATAATGGACAAGAGAGTCAGTTGTCCGGCTCGGTCATAGGCTATAACGTGTCTGGTCCTTATCCGTACGATTCTCTTATATGACAGGACTAGAACACAACACCATCCAGTTCGATCTGGAATGTTCGATGTTTTTCTATATTCCGGACATTGTCCGTCCATTCTCCGACTCATACAAACAGTGCCAAACTTAATACTTTTTTAGTCTGTGCCCATCCGAAACTCTTATAGGATAGGATTAGGATACACCTTCGTCCAATCCAGTCTGACCCATTTACACACCAAAAAGTGGTAAGTTTGAGAAAGGGAAATGTGTTTGTTTAAAACGCGAAAGGGGAAGAAAAGGAAAAGGGGAACGAACTAGGAAAAAAACCAAATTCGTTTGGATTGGACAGTTTGGTCCTTTGCGTAAAACAATTCCGACGCGGGAGCGAACTGACCATATAAAAAAGTGGTGCCTTGGCATATATTTTGGTCAAATTTTTTTGGGGTCAAAGTAAGCGTAATAGAAATAACAGAAGTAACTGGTGGGGTTTATGTAAAAGACCTTCTTCATTTACCTAAAAGGTTAAAAATTCCTGAATCCATATAGAAGTGGATCATTTCCTCTTACGTTCGCGCTGCGATCCTCGTGGGCAATTCACACTAGTTCTGAAGAGGCAATAAAGATTTCTCTGCCCTCACGCAGGATCGAACTACGGACCTCCAGTTTACAAGACTGGCGCTCTACCACTGAGCTATAAGGGCTGCTGACTCTATTCGCAAGGTGTCTATTCAAATTCGTTAAATCTAAACAAATATTTTCCGATATTATGATATATTTTGACCATATAGTTGTTTCATTTTTCTTATTTCTTCAATTCATTAACGGTTCAGAGCTGCAAAATAGATAAGCATGAAAAGTACATTAATCCTACTTGATATGCTATAAAAATGCATGTATTTGTTTGTGAGTGATTCAAATTGATAAATTAATAACATATTCTTAATCATAAGTTGGTTTACATGCAGAATTCGTGTAATTGGATTAACACATTTTCAATTACGTTCATTTTCTTTTAAACTATGGTACAAAATTTCTCATTGAAATATGACTTAAAAATAAAATTTAACAAATAATTTTATATTTAATATCAAACACCTTAAAAAGTACATTAATTCTACTTGATATGTTACAGAAATGCATGTATGTTTGTGACTGATTCAAATTAATACATCGATAACATTTTCTTAACCTTAAGTTAGTTTAAATGTGTAATTAGTGTAATTGGATTTTTCCCATTTTCAATTACTTTCATTTTCTCTTAAACTACGTTATGATTTTCACACCAGAATAAGTTTTAGAAATAATTTTATTTTAAACACCTTAACGATCGGTTTTTCCATCTTTGTGTGGTTATACTAGTATCCAATTTCTATTGCAATATCTTCTAATGGATTTAAATCCGTTTACTAGCAAATTCAATAAATTTTTAATCAATCAAGTTATTATTGATTAATTCAAAATTGCAACAAATGTTTTTTCTTTTAAATTAAATGATTAAATAGTTGGTTTTCTGATCGTTGTATGGTTATACTAGTTAGATGTAAATGATTGTTAAATTACTTTTAACTTTTATGGTGAGATGAAACTAGAAATCAACTCTGGACATGTTGAAATGTCCTAACGACACCCGCAAAAGATATTTATTTGAAATATTAAATCTGGTCTACAACTGTGACGGCCCGCCCTGCACCAGCCTGCATTTCTTCCGAAAGTGCGCTGTACACATGCCCAGCTAGCACAGAACGGTCGTCAGAAGAAAAGGAAGAAGGGAATAATCTAATCAAGGAACCTGTAGAATGTCTCACAGCGCATGGAATAAAATATAATAATAACATACTTGACATAAAACAGGTGAGACAGTGCATAAGCTGATAACTAAAATCAACATCCATCATCAGAGCAGCGGAAATCCAAATACAGCTTATTACGATTTTCCAAATTTACTGTCTCTAAACAAAAGAAAGCTAAAGTAGAAGATGCACCACCAATGCCCAAGCAGTGATCTTCAACAACACAGGGAGAATATTATATATATATATTACGTGGAAGCCTCCTGCTCGTCTCCGGATCATCTACCCGTGCATCACCAGCTAACCTGTCTCTAGTCTGCTCGTGTGAGCACCCAGAGTAATAAGAGGAGACATAAAACTCTGGGTCAGACATAAAGCCTGGTATGAGCGATAAGCATCTAAACAGAATAATAACAGGTATACTAAACCATACCTGAACCTGGACCTGCAACCAAAGAGTTAGTACCACGTACCGTACAATACTCCAAGGTGCCATAATAAATAGTGTAAGAATACGGGGGTGGGGTGTGCATGTCACAATGATAGCAAACAAATCATCCATAGCAACCGTCCTCACATCTCTCACTCAGTGCGTAAAGCGCACGGCATCTACCACTTTGGAACACTAGACAAACTGAGGTAACGACGAATCCCGACTTGTAGAAACCCTGCTATGACCAAGCTAAACATATGGGGTCATGACCAAACATTTCAATGACCCACTTCATTGGTTGTAGCCCTTGGTCCTACCTATGCCATAATGGCCCTGAATCCGCCTTCGTACCTCCTACCATAGTGGTCCAAAGCTATAGACGTCGATAACCCCTTGGCACGCGCCCCGCAGCAAAGCCCAACCATGAAGCGAACTCATTGATTCCCATCTGAATCTTGAGCTCTAACTTCTCATTTGGACTTCCTTTGCATCTCGGGTTATAGTCCTCACTTCCGGATCGGTCTTCATTCAGTTCGCGACCTCCTGGTTCGGTTCGTGACTCGCCCCCTCACATCAGCTCGACTCGTGGATCGTGGTCACTGCCTTCGCTCGGATCGGGTCGTGCCTGTTACGTCAGCTCATTCGGATCGCGCCTGCTGCATCGGGTCGGGTCGCGATGCACTCGTGGTCACCATCCTCCTTCGGTTCGGTTCGCAGTCCTCCTTCGCGAATGGTCGGATCGCCATCATCGGATCGTGCTTCACCCATTCGTGGCATCGGTCGAGCTTGGAGTGGCTCGTGACGTCAGGTCGGATCGTGACCTTCGAAGTGGAGCGGATCGGGTCGTCTCGTGACGCGAGCTTCAATCGAATCGGTTCGCATGGGGTAGGGGCGATCCGGTCCGGGGTATTTCCTGCACTTCGTTCTAGCGACTGTTTTTCGCCATTCGACGGCGTTTTTGACCAAACTAACACTTCTAAACAATCACAAAGCATACCATACAGTCATAGCAATATATAGTATCTACCACAAACCCCAAAACATAAATCATAGCATGTAAAATGGATCAAATATAGCCAATACCCCATATTTTCCCTTAAGCATACTTAAGAAAATCTAACAATAAGGTTAACAAAACTTAATCAAATCGAACCAAATTTCTAACAGAGGCATAAAATATCATTTTCGAATTTCTAAACATTTTTCCAGAATTTATTAGTGTATAAATTCGCTAATCTTCACTAATTACCCTTAATTACCGTAATTAGTGCAAAAACTATGCAAATCACTCACCTTGGCCTCAAATAAAATTCTCAGATCTAAAACTTCTCTGATTTGGGGCGAATACTGATGTCCAACAGCAGCTCTAACTTTGCTTTGGTGCTTTTTCTTCTTAATTTGATGTTGCTAAGCCTAATCTTCAATTAGAAAGTGATTTGGGGTGTTTTAGATGTAGGAAGCCATTGTTAGAGTGTTTAAGGATGAAAGTGGCGGCTGGAAAATGTCTAAAGAAATGTTTTCTAACCCTAATCAGCCCCTATATACCCCTAAACCCGAAATCCCCCTCTGGGCCGAGCTGCTAATCACCCGGTTAGGCCCAATTAAGCTGTTTTTCACCATCTGAAACTTGTTTTAGCCATATCTCCCAAACGGTGAGTCCGTTTGGCTAATGTGAGCACTCTACGGAAAGAGAAACCATCATCCAAAGCCAATGGAGGTGGTTTCAGGTCAAAATTCATTTCCAGTCAAAAGTTATGGCCAAAACAGTGCCAACTAGGGGTAAAATGGTCATTTAAAAATCGGGAAAAATCGTGAACATGGGAAACGACCCCAATAGTCGTCCCCCAAAGTTACATGACCATACGACTTCGTATGTGAAAGAAATAAATATTCTACGATCCTATGATGCGTAGAATGCGGGTCGTTACACTCTCCCCCCCCCCCCCCTTAAGGAATTTCGTCCCCGAAATTCCTTAACCCAAAACATACAAAGGATCCCGCATGCATAACGACCACATACAACAAGTCTATCCTAGCATGCGGAAAAACTAAATCGAAGCCAAAATCTTACCAGGCAAAGAGTTCTGGGTGTGTCTTCCTAATGTTCTCCTCTGTCTCCTAAGTACAATCATTCTCGTCCTCGCTCCACTGTACCTTGACTAGCTTCACCGCCTTCCTTCGAAGTTGCTTCATGTCGTGCGCGACAATACGGGCCGGCTTGCGGTTCCCAACCGCCTCGGGTTCTACTTCGAAGTCCTCTAACTGATCAGGTGAAATAGTCATATCTGAGTCGTGAACGAACTTCCTTAGTTGGGAAACATGAAATACGTTATGAACTCCCACCATCTTCTCTGGTAAGTCAATTCTATATGCCAAATTCCCGACTAGTTCAAGAACAGGGAATGGGCGAACGAATCTTGGTGCCAACTTGCCTCTCCTCCCGAATCGTATTACGCTCTTCAACGTAGAAGTCTTGACAAACACCAAGTCACCAACGGAGAATTTTAGATCTCTTCTTCTCTTATCAGCATAACTCTTCTGCCTATCTTGGGCAGCCTTCATTCGTTGTTGAACGATCTTGATCTTATCTGAAGTTTCCCTCACCACATCTGGTCCAAGCATAAACTTCTCGCCAGTCTCTATCCAATATGATGGTGAGTTGCACGGTCTTCCATACAAAGCTTCAAACGGAGCCATACCGATACTGGATTGGTAGCTATTATTATATGCAAACTCTACTAGATGCAAATGTTCATCCCATGATCCACCAAAATCCAATATACATGCTCTCAAGAGGTCTTCCAAAATACGGTTCACCCTCTCCGTCTGACCATCGGTCTGAGGATGATATGCGGTACTGAGATGTAACTCTGACCCTAGGGCCTCTTGTAAGCTCTTCCAAAACCCACTAGTGAACAACGGGTCTCGGTCGCTCACAATGCTTTTAGGTACTCCATGAAATCTCACTACCCACTTCATATACAATTCTGCTAACTTAGCTGCCGTCTTGGTCGATTTGACTGGTATAAATCTTGCACTTTTAGTCAGTCGATCTACAATTACCCAAATGCTGTCATATCCCAATCTAGTCCTTGGTAAACCATCGATGAAATCCATCGAGACTTGCTCCCATTTCCATTCGGGAATTTCTAAGGGCTGTAACAACCCACTAGGCTTCTTTTGTTCGGCTTTAACTAGCTGGCAATTCATGCACTTGGATATAAACTTCCCAACGTCTCTTTTCATCCCTTCCCAGTAGTAAGTCTGCTTCATATCTCGATACATCTTGTTACCACCGGGGTGTATAGTCAGCTTTGAGTGATGACATTCTCTAAGCACTTCATCTCTCAAACCATTGACATTGGGTACAACAAGCTTTCCATTCTTTCTAAGCCATCCATCTCGATCAAGCCCATACTTGTTCATCTCCTCATCGATACCCATCTCTAACTTGGAGATGATTTCCAATAGGTTAGGATCGTCCCTCTGACTAGAGCCGATCCGTTCAATCAAAGTGGGTCTGATCGTCAAACTTGCTAACATTTCTGGATCCAATTCGCACTTTGGTCTGAAATCAAACCCCGCGATATACTCCAGTTGCTTCCATTCAAGGAACATAGCCCCTAAGCTGGCATGTCTTCTACTCAATGCATCAGCCACCGCATTGCCCTTTCCCGGTGTATATGCGATGTCAAAATCATAGGAAGCTAAGAACTCTAACCATCTCTGCTGACGGAGATTTAAATCCTTCTGGGAGAATAGATACTTCAACGACTTATGATCTGTAAACAGCTCAAATCTTTCTCCCAAGAGATAGTGTCTCCACATCTTTAACGCGAACACGATCGCCGCCAATTCTAAATCATGGGTAGGGTATCTTCTCTCGTGCGGTTTCAATTGCCGACTTGCGTAAGCTACAACCCTACCGCCATGCATCAATACAGCACCCAGTCCGGTACCACAGGCATCCGTGTATACCGTCATCTCTTCATCCCCCTTAGGAATGACTAACACTGGTGCGCTTGTCAACTTGTCCTTTAGGTTTTTAAATGCATTCTCGCAACTTTCATCCCAGACAAAAGCTTGATTCTTCTTGGTCAACTGGGTCAATGGTGCTGCTATCTTGGAGAAACCTTGGATAAACTTACGATAATATCCAGCTAATCCCAAGAAACTTCTTACGTCTGTTGCGTTCTTGGGCGTAGGCCAATCCTGTATCGTAGCCACCTTTGCTGGGTCCACGGCAATACCATTCTCTGATACAACATGGCCCAAGAACCTCACTTCCCTCTTCCAGAAGTGACACTTAGAAAACTTTGCTTTCAATTGGTGTTTTCTCAACACCTCCATCGCTACTCTTAAATGTTCCTTGTGTTCTTCCTCTGTCCTCGAATAGACCAAAATATCATCAACGAACACAAGGACAAACTTATTCAACTGATCTCTGAATACCCTATTCATAAGATCCACAAAATATGCTGGGGCATTGGTCAGCCCAAATGGCATAACCAACCATTCATAAAATCCAGACAGCGTTCGAAATGCCGTTTTAGCTATACTCTCAGCTTCCACTCTAAGCTGATGAAAACCTGTCGCGAGATCCAACTGAGAAAATACTCTCGCGCCACTCAACTGATCGAACAAATCATCTATCCGCGGTAGAGGATACTTATTCTTCCTCGTCACTTTATTCAATTCGCGGTAGTCAACACACAAACGAAGGGAACCATCCGCCTTGGTAGCAAACACAACTGGTGCTCCCCATTCAGAAACACTCCTTCTGATAAATCCCTTCTTCAAAAGATCGTTGACTTGCACCTCGAGCTCTCGCTGCTCCCTTGGTGCCATACGACGAAGTGGCATCACTATAGGTCTGGCATCTTTTACCAAATCAATACGAAACTCAATCTCTCGGTGTGGTGGAAGTCCGGTCACTTCTTCGAAAACATCCGGATACTGGCCAACCACGGGCAAACCTGACAACTCACTATGCGGAATGTCGAGGGAGTTTAGAAAACTAGCCAATACCCCCTTACTGGGTAGACCACCAAACACTATCCTCCGCCCATCATCCGCTCTAGCTGTCACCAAAAAGCCCTCACAGTCTACCACCACCCCATACCTTCGGAGCCAATCTACTCCCAAAATAATGCCAAACCCAGTAAAGCCCAAAACAAAGCAATCACAAACAAACATGCATCCATGACTCGATAAGACCACATTACGACAAATCATGCTAAGGCTAGTCGAACCACCGATCGGGTTCGTCACTACTAAAGGTCTATTGACAATCTCGGGTTCCAATCCTAACCTATCTGCCAGGTCACTAGATATGAAAGAACTGGAAGCTCCGGTATCAAACAAAACTCTAACAGGAACATCATAAACAGAAAGCATACCTTGAATGACGACATTCTTTCCCTTCTCCTCCGCTGTTGGGGCATTCGACGAAGAAGGAATAGCATTAAGAGCGTAGGCTTTCACTATTTGCTTTTCCTTAGGGGGTTGTGGACACTTGTCCTTGTGATGTCCCATTTGGCCACAGTTGAAGCACTTCCTATCCGCTGGCTTGGCCCGACAATTACTAGCATAATGGCCCTTCTTACCACAGCTGAAGCACTCCCCATCTTGCTTATTCTTTTTCTTCTGGCCATCCTTAGCTTGGTTCTGCTTTCTCTTATTCTGGGAACCACCCTTGCCTCCGCCACTTGCTTGTGGTTTTGGCTCTTCTGCAGATGCAACCTCAGTCTTCGACTTAGGGTAGAGACTTTCTGATCTTAGCGCTTTCGCCACAATCGATTCAAACGTCTCATCGATGTGGTTAATAAGTTTTTCCCCCAAGTACTGATCCAAACCAGTTATGAATTTCTCATTCTTTTTCTTGGCAGTGTCAATAAGAGATAACCCATATTTTGACAAAGTGTCAAATTCAGCAATATACTCCGAGACAGCTCTGCCATTCTGCTTGAGCACCAAGAATTTCTTAAATAGCACTGACTTCTGAGCAGCTGGAATGAACTTCTCGCTAAAGCGAGCCTTAAACTGCTCCCAAGTAATCTGATCTTCGGGAGTAGCTGCCTTTATAGCATTCCACCATTTCCACCATTGGGAGCTGCTCTCTGTACATCTCTAAGCATCTCTCTCATGAGGTCAGTAAACATCGTCCTCATGTCAGCAGCATTCCCATTATTGGCCCCTCTACCGGTACCTCTAACATATCGGCTCATCGTCAATCTGAAAAAGGAAACGATTAACGACTCCATAGTGGTGCTAGTGCAGTACGACTTCATCCTTATACTACTAATAATATATATATAGCTTTTAAAAATCAAAATAATTACAAATACGCTCTCTCGTATACGTATATTATCTCTCCCTGATAACTTCCCTAGGTTAACTATGCAACTTAGAGCTCTGATACCAAGTGTGACGGCCCGCCCTGCACCAGCCTGCATTTCTTCCGAAAGTGCGCTGTACACATGCCCAGCTAGCATAGAACGGTCGTCAGAAGAAAAGGAAGAAGGGAATAAACTAATCAAGGAACCTGTAGAATGTCTCACAGCGCATGGAATAAAATATAATAATAACATACTTGACATAAAACAGGTGAGACAGTGCATAAGCTGATAACTAAAATCAACATCCATCATCAGAGCAGCGGAAATCCAAATACAGCTTATTACGATTTTCCAAATTTACTGTCTCTAAACAAAAGAAAGCTAAAGTAGAAGATGCACCACCAATGCCCAAGCAGTGATCTTCAACAACACAGGGAGAATATTATATATATATATTACGTGGAAGCCTCCTGCTCGTCTCCGGATCATCTACCCGTGCATCACCAGCTAACCTGTCTCTATTCTGCTCGTGTGAGCACCCAGAGTAATAAGAGGAGACATAAAACTCTGGGTCAGACATAAAGCCTGGTATGAGCGATAAGCATCTAAACAGAATAATAACAGGTATACTAAACCATACCTGAACCTGGACCTGCAACCAAAGAGTTAGTACCACGTACCGTACAATACTCCAAGGTGCCATAATAAATAGTGTAAGAATACGGGGGTGGGGTGTGCATGTCACAATGATAGCAAACAAATCATCCATAGCAACCGTCCTCACATCTCTCACTCAGTGCGTAAAGCGCACGACATCTACCACTTTGGAACACTAGACAAACCGAGGTAACGACGAATCCCGACTTGTAGAAACCCTGCTATGACCAAGCTAAACATATGGGGTCATGACCAAACATTTCAATGACCCACTTCATTGGTTGTAGCCCTTGGTCCTACCTATGCCATAATGGCCCTGAATCCGCCTTCGTACCTCCTACCATAGTGGTCCAAAGCTATAGACGTCGATAACCCCTTGGCACGCGCCCCGCAGCAAAGCCTAACCATGAAGCGAACTCATTGATTCCCATCTGAATCTTGAGCTCTAACTTCTCATTTGGACTTCCTTTGCATCTCGGGTTATAGTCCTCACTTCCGGATCGGTCTTCATTCAGTTCGCGACCTCCTGGTTCGGTTCGTGACTCGCCCCCTCACATCAGCTCGACTCGCGGATCGTGGTCATTGCCTTCGCTCGGATCGGGTCGTGCCTGTTACGTCAGCTCATTCGGATCGCACCTGCTGCATCGGGTCGGGTCGCGATGCACTCGTGGTCACCATCCTCCTTCGGTTCGGTTCGCAGTCCTCCTTCGCGAATGGTCTGATCGCCATCATCGGATCGTGCTTCACCCATTCGTGGCATCGGTCGAGCATGGAGTGGCTCGTGACGTCAGGTCGGATCGTGACCTTCGAAGTGGAGCGGATCGGGTCGTCTCGTGACGCGAGCTTCAATCGAATCGGTTCGCATGGGGTAGGGGCGATCCGGTCCGGGGTATTTCCTGCACTTCGTTCCAGCGACTGTTTTTCGCCATTCGACGGCGTTTTTGACCAAACTAACACTTCTAAACAATTACAAAGCATACCATACAGTCATAGCAACATATAGTATCTACCACAAACACCAAAACATAAATCATAGCATGTAAAATGGATCAAACATAGCCAATACCCCATATTTTCCCTTAAGCATACTAAAGAAAATCTAACAATAAGGTTAACAAAACTTAATCAAATCGAACCAAATTTCTAACAGAGGCATAAAATATCATTTTCGAATTTCTAAACATTTTTCCAGAATTTATTAGTGTATAAATTCGCTAATCTTCACTAATTACCCTTAATTACCGTAATTAGTGCAAAAACTATGCAAATCACTCACCTTGGCCTCAAATAAAATTCTCAGATCTGAAACTTCTCTGATTTGGGGCGAATACTGATGTCCAACAGCAGCTCTAACTTTGCTTTGGTGCTTTTTCTTCTTAATTTGATGTTGCTAAGCCTAATCTTCAATTAGAAAGTGATTTGGGGTGTTTTAGATGTAGGAAGCCATTGTTAGAGTGTCTAAGGATGAAAGTGGCGGCTGGAAAATGTCTAAAGAAATGTTTTCTAACCCTAGTCAGCCCCTATATACCCCTAAACCCGAAATCCCCCTCTGGGCCTAGCTGCTAATCACCCGGTTAGGCCCAATTAAGCTGTTTTTCACCATCTGAAAATTGTTTTAGCCATATCTCCCAAACGGTGAGTCCGTTTGGCTAATGTGACCACTCTACGGAAAGAGAAACCATCATCTGAAGCCAATGGAGGTGGTTTCAGGTCAAAATTCATTTCCAGTCAAAAGGTATGGCCAAAACAGTGCCAACTAGGGGTAAAATGGTCATTTAAAAATCGGGAAAAATCATGAACATGGGAAACGACCCCAATAGTCGTCCCCCAAAGTTACATGACCATACGACTTCGTATGTGAAAGAAATAAATATTCTACGATCCTATGATGCGTAGAATGCGGGTCGTTACAACAACCAAATGCTTGCAAGGAACTTTCAAACCAAATAAAAACTTGGTGATTTAGGATGCGTTCATTGTTGAATCGAAATGAATAAATGAAATGGGTACATGATAGGTGTGGGGAAAGTGATTAGGAATGTATAATGGACATGACAGTCTGTTGTCCGGCTCGGTCATGGGCTATATGGTGTCTGGTCCTTATCCGTACAATTCTCTTATATGACAGGACTAGAAGACAACACCATCCAGTTCGATCCAAAATGTTCGATGATTTTCTCCTTTCGAACATTGTCCATTCATTCTCTGACTCACATGAATAGTGTCTAAACTTAATACTTGTTTAGTCCGTATCCATCCGAAACACTTATAGGATAGGACTAGGACACACCTTTGTCTAGTCCAGTCCGACCCGTTTACACACCTAAAAGTAGTAAGTTCAAGAAAGGGAAATGCGTTTGTTTAACATGCGAAAGGGGAAGAAAAGGAAAAGGGGAACGAACTAGGAATAAAACCAAATCTGTTTGGATTGGGCAGTTTGGTCCTTTGCGTAAAACACTTCCGACGTCGGCGCGAACTGACCATGTTAAAAAAAGTGGTACCTTGGCAAATATTTTGGTCAATTTTTTTTGTGTCAAAATAAGCATAATAGAAATGAAAGAAGAAACTGGTGGGGTTTTTGTAAAAAGACCTTCTTCCTTAACCTAAAAGACTAAAAACACTAGAAACCACAGAAAAGGATCATCGCCTCATACGTTCGCGCTGCGATGCTCGTGGGCAATTCACGCGAGTTTGGAAGATGCCATATAGATTTCTCTGCCCTCACTTGGGATCGAACTACAGACCTCCAGTTTACAAGACTGGCGCTCTACCACTGAGCTATAAGGGCTGCTGACTCTATTTACAAGGTCTCTATTCAAATTCGTTAAATCTAATCAAATATTTTACGATATTACAATATATTTTGAGCTTATATTTGTTTCATTTTTCTTATTTATTCAATTCATTAATGGTTTAGAGCTGCAAAATAGATAAGCATGAAAAGTACATTAATCCAACTTGATATGTTATAGAAATGCATGTATGTGTTTGTGACTGATTCAAATTAATACATTAATAACATATTCTTAATCTTAAGTATGGTTACATGCACAATTAGTGTAATTGGATTTACATATTTTCAATTACTTTCAATTTCTTTTAACCTATGGTACAAAATTTCTCACTGGAATATGACTTAAAAATAAATTTTAACAAATAATTTTATATTTAATATCAAACACCTTAACGGTCGGTTTTTCCACCGTTGTCAATACCTTTTATTGGATTTAAAAGAATAATAAAAAATGCAATAAATTTTAAATCAATCAAGTTATTACTGATTAATTCAAAATTACAACAAATATTTTTCTTTCAAAACTATATGATTTAACAGTTGGTTTTCTCATCGTAGTACGGTTATATTAGTTACATATAAATGATTGTTAAATTATTTTTAACTTTTATGGCGAGATGATAATAGACATCAACTCAGAACATGTTGAAATGTCCTTACGACATTCGCAAAAGTAATTTATTTGAAATATTGAATCTGGCCTACAACCAAATGATTGCAAGGAACTTTCAAACCAAATGAAAACTTGGTGGTTTAGGATGTGTTCTTTTTGGAATAGAAATGTGCAAATGAAAGGGATACATGAAATGGGTTGGGAAAGTGGCAAGTTTACGAAAGGGAAATGTGTTTGTTTAACTCGCGAAAGGGAAGGAAAAGGGGAAGAAAAGGTAAATGGGAATGAATTGGGCAAAAATCCAGGTTCATTTTGTCTTTTGTATTGGACACTTCCGACGCGGACGCAAACTGCAAACTGCAAACTGCTCTTGCAATTTTTTCATTTTTATTAAATATTTCCAATATTATGATATATTTTGAGCTTATTTTTGTTTCATTTTTCTTGTTTCTTCAATCCGTTGAAGGTTTATAGCTACGAAATAAATAAACTTGAAATGTACTTTAATCCTACTTGATATATAACAGAAATGCATGTATGTTTTTGTGACTGAATCAAATTAATACATCGATAACATTTTCTTAACCTTAAGTTGGTTTACATGTATAATTAGTGTAATTGGATTTTCACATTTTCAATTACTTTCATTTTCTATTAAACTACGGTACGATTTTCACACTAGAATAATTTTTAAAATAATTCTATATTAAACACCTTAATGATCGGTTTTTCCATCGTTGTGAGATTATACTAGTATCCAATTTCTATTGCAAAATCTTCTAATGGATTTACATCAGTTAACTAAAAAAATTAATAAATTTTTAATCAATCAAGTTATTATTTATTAATTCAAAATGGCAACAAATATTTTTTCTTTTAAATTATACGATTAAATAGTTGGTTTTCTCATCGTGGTACGGTAATACTAGTTAGATGTAAAAGATTGTTAAATTACTTTTATTTTTATGATGAGAAGAAATTAGAAATCAACTCAGGACATGTTAAAATGTCCTAACGACATCCGCAAAAGATATTTATTTGAAATATTGAATCTGGTGTACAACCAAATGATTGCAAGGGACTTTCGAACCAAAGGAAAATTTGGTGCTTTAGGATGCATTCTTTCTGAATCGAAATGTGCAAATGAAAGGGGTAGGGAAAGTGATTAGGGATGTATAACGGACAGGACCGGCCGTGGTCCGGCTCGGTCATAGGCTATAAGGTGTATGGTCCTTATCCGTACGATTCTCTTATATGACAGGACTAGAACACAACACCATCCAGTTCGATCCGTAATGTTTGATGTTTTTCTATTTTCCGAACATTGTCAGTCTATTCTCCGACTCATACGAACAATGTCTAAACTCAATACTTTTTTAGTCCGTGTCCATCCGAAACTCTTATAGTATGGGATTAGTACACACTTTCATCCAGTCCAGTCCGACCCGTTTACACACCCAAAAGTGGTAAGTTCGAGAAAGGGAAGTGCGTTTGTTTAACACGCGAAAGTGGAAGAAAAGGAAAAGGGGAACGAACTGGGCTAAAAACCAAATTCGTTTGGATTGGATAGTTTGGTCCTTTGCGTAAAATACTTCTGACGCAGGCGCGAACTGACCATATTAAAAAAAGGGTACCTTGGCATATATTTTAGTCAAATTTTTTTGGGTCAAAATAAGCGTAATAGGAATAACAGAAGTAACAGGTGGGGTGTATGTAAAAAGACCTTCTTCCTTTACCTAAAAGACTAAAAAAACCTGAACCTACAGAAGAGGATCATTGCCTCTTACGTTCACGCTGCGATGCTCGTGGGCAATTCACGTGAGTAATGAAGATGCAATACTGGTTTCTATGCCCTCACACAGGATCGAACTACGGACCTCCAATTTACAAGAGTAGCGCTCTACCACTGAGCTGTAAGGGCTGCTGACTCTATTTGCAAGGTCTTTATCCAAATTCGTTCAATCTAACCAATTATTTTCCAACATTATGATATATTTTGAGCTTATATTTGTTTCGTTTTTCCTATTTCTTTAATTCATTATTGGTTTAGAGCTGCAAAATAGATAAGCATGAAAAGCACATTAATCTTGCTTGATATGTTATAGAAATTCATGTATGCGTTTGTGACTGATTCAAATTAATACATTAATAACATATTCTTAACTTTAAGTTTGTTTACATGCACAATTAGTGTAATTGGATTTACACATTTTCAATTACTTTCATTTTCTTTTAAACTTTAGTTCAAATTTTCTCACTAAAATATGACTTAAAAATAAATTTTAACAAGTAATTTTATATTTAATATTAAACACCTTAACGGTCGGTTTTTCCACTATAGTGCGGTTTTACTAGTATCGAATTTCTAGTGCAATATCTTTTATTGGATTTAAATAGAGTAACAAAAAATGCAATAAATTTTAAGTCAATCAATATATTATTGATTAATTCAAAATTACTACAAATATTTTTCTTTTAAACTATATGATTAAACGATTGGTTTTCTCATCGTAGTACGGTTGTACTAGTTATATAAATGATTGTTAAATTATTTTTAGCTTTCATGGCGAGACGATAATAGAAATCAACTCAGAACATGTTGACATGTCCTCACGACATCCGTAAAAGATATTTATTTGAAATATTGAATCTGGTTTACAATCAAATGATTGCAAGGAACTTTCGAACAAAATAAAAACTTGGTGATTTAGGATGCGTTCTTTTTGAATTGAAATGAGCAAGTGAAAAGGATGCATGAAAGGGGTTTGGAAATTGGCAAGTTCGCGAAATGGAAATGTGTTTATTTAACTCGTGAAAGTGAAGGAAAAGGGGAAGAAAAGGTAAAGGGGAATGAATTGGGCATAAATCTAAGTTTATTTGGTCTTTTGCGTCAGACACTTCCGACGCGGAAGTGAACTGCCCTTGCAAAATTTTCATTTTTATTTAATATTTCCGATATTATGATATATTTTTAGCTTATATTTTTTTCATTTTTCTTATTTCTTCTATTCATTTATGGTTTAGAGCTACAAAATAAATAAATTTGAAAAGTACATTTATCCTACTTGATATGTAATAGAAATGCATGTACGTGTTTGTGACTGATTCAAATTAATACATCGATAACATTTTCTTAACCTTAAGTTAGTTTACATGTACAATTATTGTAATTGGATTTCCACATTTTCAATTACTTTCATTTCCTTTTAAACTACGGTACAATTTTCACACTAGAATAATTTTTAAAAATAATTTTATATTTTATATTAAACACCTTAACGATCGTTTTTTCCACCGTTGTGCGGTTATACTAATATGCAATATCTATTGCAATATCTTCTAATGGATTTAAATAGGTTAACTAAAAAATTCAATAAATTTTAAATCAATCAAGTTATTATTGATTAATTCAAAATTACATTAAATATTTTTCATTCAAGTTATATGATTAAACAGTTGGTTTTCTCATCGTTGTACAGTTATACAAGTTAGATGTAAATGATTGTTAAATTACTTTTAACTTTTATGGAGAGATGAAACTACAAATCAACTTAGGACATGTTGAAATGTCCTAACGACATCCGTAAAAGATATTTATTTGAAATATTAAATCTGGTCTATAAAAAAATGCTTGTAAGGAACTTTCAAACCAAATGAAAAAATGGTGATTTAGGATGCTTTCTTTTTTGAATCGAAATGAGTAAATGAAGGGGCAACATGAAAGGGGTGGGGAAAGTGATTAGGGATGTATAACGGACAGGACAGCCCGTTGCCCAGCTCGGTCATAGGCAAAAAGGTGTCTGGTCTTTATCCGTACGATTCTCTTATATGACAGGACAAGAACACAACACCATCCGGTTCGATCCAGAATGTTCGATGTTTTTCTATTTTTCGAACATTGTTAGTCCGTTATCCGACTCATAAGAACAATGTTTAAACTTAATAATTGTTTAGTTCGCGTCCATCCGAAACTCTTATAGGATAGGATGAGGATACACCTTCGTCCAGTCCAGTCCGACCCATTTACACACCTAAAAGTAGTTAGTTTGAGAAAGGAAAATGCGTTTGTTTAACATGCGAAAGGGGAGGAAAAGGAAAAGGGGAACGAACTGGGCAAAAAACCAAATTTATTTGGATTGGATAGTTTGGTCCTTTGCATAAAACACTTCCGAAGCGGGCGTGAACTGACCATATTAAAAAAAGTGGTACCTTGGCATATATTTTGATCAAATTTTTTTGGGTCAAAGTGTAATAGAAATAACAGAAGCAACTGGTAGGGTGTATGAAAAAAGACCTTTTTCCTTTAACTAAAAGACTAAAAAACCCTAAACTCACAGAAGAGAATCATCGCCTCTTACATTCGCGCTGCAATACTCGTGGGAAATTCACGTGAGTACTGAAGATGTAATATTGATTTCTTTGCCCTCACGCACGATCGAACTATGTACGTCCAGTTAACTAGATTGGCGCTCTACCACTGAGCTATAAGGGCTGCTGACTCTATTTGCAAGGTCTCTATTCAAATTCGTAAAATCTAATCAAATAGTTTCCGACATTATGACATATTTTGAGCTTATATTTGTTTCATTTTTCCTATTTCTTCAATTCGTTAATGGTTTAGAGCTGCAAAATAGGTAAGCATGAAAAGTACATTAATCCTACTTGATATGTTATAGAAATGCATGTATGTGTTTGTGACTGATTCAAATTAATACATTAATAACATGTTCTTAACTTTAAGTTGGTTTACAAGCACAATTAGTGCAATTGGATTTACACATTTTCAATTACTTCCATTTTCTTTTAAACTATGGTTCAAATTTTCTCACTAAAATATGACTTAAATATAAATTTTAACAAATAATTTTATATTTAGTATTAAATACCTTAACGGTCGGTTTTTCCACCGTTGTGCTATTATCAATATCTTTTATTGGATTTAAACAGAATAATAAAAAAATGCAATAAATTTTAAATCAATCAAGTTATTATTGATTAATTCAAAATTACGACAAATATTTTTCTTTTAAACTATATGATTAAACGATTAATTTTCTCATCGTTGTACGGTTATACTATTTATATATAAATGATTGTTAAATTATTTTTAGCTTTTATGGCGAGACGATAATAGACATCAACTCAAAACATATTGACATGTCCTCACGACAGCGAAATGTGCAAATGAAAGGGATACATGAAAGGGGTTGGGAAATTGGCAAGATCGCAAAAGGGAAATGTGTTTGTTTAACTCGAGAAAGGGAAGGGAAAGGGGAAGAAAAGGTAAAGGGGAATGAATCGGGTATAAATCCAAGTTCATTTGGTCTTTTGCATCAGACACTTCCGACGCGGACGCGAACAGCCCTTGCAATTTTATCATTTTTATTAAATATTTCTGGTATTATGATATATTTTGAGCTTATATTTGTGTCATTTTTCTTATTTCCTCTATTCATTTATGGTTTAGAGCTACAAAATAAATAAACATGAAAAGTACATTAATCTTACTTGATATGTCATAGAAATGCATGTATGTGTTTGTGACTGATTCAAATTAATACATTGATAACATTTTCTTAACCTTAAGTTGGTTTACATGTATAATTATTGTAATTGGATTTTCCCATTTTCAATTACTTTCATTTTCTCTTAAACTACGATAAAATTTTCTCACTAGAATAATTTTTAATAATAATTTTATGTTTTATATTAAACACCTTAACAATCAGTTTCTCCACCGTTGTGCGGTTATACAAGTATCCAATTTCTATTGCAATATCTTCTAATGGATTTAAATAGGTTAACTAAAAAATTCAATAAAATTTAAATTAATCAAGTTATTATTGATTAATTCAAATGTACAACAAATATTTTTCCTTCAAATTATATGATTAAATAGTTGGTTTTCTCATCGTTGTACAGTTATACTAGTTCGATGTAAATGATTTTTAAATTACTTTTAACTATTATGGTGAGATGAAACTACAAATCAACTTAGGACATGTTGAAATGTCCAAACAACATCCGAAAAAGATATTTATTTGAAATATTAAATCTGGTCTATAACCAAATGCTTGCAAGGAACTTTTAAACCAAATGAAAAGTTGGTAATTTAGGATGTGTTCTTTTTTGAATCGAAATGAGTAAATGAAGGGGTACATGAAAGGGGTGGGGAAAGTGATTAGGGATGTATAACGGACAGAACAGTCTGTTGCTGGGATCGGTCACAGGCTATAAGGTGTCTGGTCCTTATCCGTACGATTCTCTTATATGCCAGGACTAGAATACTACACCATCCAGTTCGATCCGGAATGTTCGATGTTTTTCTATTTTCCGAACATTGTTAGTCCGTTCTTCGACTCATACGAACAGTGTCTAAACGTAATAATTGTTTAGTCCGTGTCCATCCGAAACTCTTATAGGATAGGATTAGGACGCACCTTCATCCAGTCCAATCCGACCCGTTTACACCTACAAGTGGTAATTTCGAGAAAGGGACATGCATCTGTTTAACATGCGAAAGGGGGAGAAAAGGAAAAGGGAAACGAATTGGGCAAAAAACCAAATTCGTTTGGATTGGACAGTTTGGTCCCAAATCACCAACATGAAAAGTACATTAATCTTACCTGATATGTAATAGAATTGCATGTATGTGTTTGTGACTGATTCAAATTAATACATCGATAACATTTTCTTAACCTTAAGTTGGTTTACATGTATAATTATTGTAATTGGATTTGCCCATTTTCAATTACTTCCATTTTCTCTTAAACTACGGTTTCTCACTAGAATAATTTTTAGAAATAATTTTATATTTTATATTAAACACCTTAACGATCGGTTTTTCCACCGTTGTGCGGTTATACTAGTATCCAATTTCTATTGCAATATCTTCTAATGGATTTAAATTGGTTAACTAAAAAATTCAGTAAATTTTATATCAATCAAGTTATTATTGATTAATTCAAATGTACAACAAATATTTTTCTTTCAAATTATATGATTAAGCAGTTGGTTTTCTCATCATTGTACAGTTATACAAGTTAGATGTAAATGATTTTTAAATTACTTTTAACTTTTATGGTGAGATTAAACTACAAAACAACTCAGGACATGTTGAAATGTCCTAGCAACATCCGCAAAAGATATTTATTTGAAAGATTAAATCTGGTCTTTAACCAAATTCTTGCAAGGAACTTTCAAACTTAAGGAAAAGTTGGTGATTTAGGATGCGTTCTTTTTTGAATCGAAATGATTAAAATAAGGGAGTACATGAAACGGTTAGGGAAAGTGATTAGGGATGTATAATGGACAGGACAGTCCGTTGTTGGGCTCGGTCACATGCTATAAGGTATCTGGTCCTTATTCGTGCGATTCTCTTATATGTCAGGACTAGAATACTACACCATCCAGTTCGATCCGGAATGTTCGATGTTTTTCTATTTTCCGACCATTGTCAGTTCGTTCTTCGACTCATACGGACAGTGTCTAAACTTAATAATTTTTTAGTCCGTGTCCATCCGAAACTCTTATAGGATAGGATTAGGACACACCTTCGTCCTGTCCGACCCATTTACACACCTACAAGTGGTAAGTTCGAGAAAGGGAAATGCGTTTGTTTAACATGCGAAAGCGGGAGAAAAGGAAAAGGGGAATGAATTGGGCAAAAAACCAAATTCGTTTTGATTGGACAGTTTGGTCCTTTGCGTAAAACACTTCTGACGCGGGCGCGAATTGACCATATAAAAAAAATGTGGTATCTTGGCATATTATTTGGTCAAATTGTTTTGGGTCAAAATAAGCGTAATAGAAATAACAGAAGCAACTGGTGGGGTGTATGTAAAAAGACCTTCTTCCTTTACCTAAAAGACTTAAAAACCATATCCCACAGAAGAGGATCATTGCCTCTTATACTCACGTTGTGATGCGCATGGGCAATTAACGCGAGTTCTGGAGATGCAATATAGATATCTCTGCTCTCACGCAGGATCGAACTACGGACCTCCAGTTTACAAGACTGGCGCTCTACCACTGAGCTATAAGGGCTACTGACTCAATTTGCAAGGTCTCTATTCAAATTCGTTAAATCTAATCAAACATTTTCTGATATTATGATATATTTTGAGCTTATATTTGTTCCATTTTTCTTATTTCTTTAGTTCATTAGTGGTTTAGAGCTGCAAAATAGATAAGCATGAAAAGTACATTAATCCTACTTGATATGTTATAGAAATGCATGTATGTGTTTGTGGCTGATTCAAATTAATAAATTAATAACATATTCTTAATCTTAAGTTGGTTAACATGCACAATTAGTGTAATTGGATTTACATAATTTCAATTATTTTTATTTTCTTTTAACCTATGGTAAAAAATTCTCACTGGAATATGACTTAAAAATAAATTTTAACAAACAATTTTATTATTAATATAAAACACCTTAATGGTCGGTTTTTCCACCGTTGTGCGGTTATACTAGTATTCAATTTCTATTGTAATATCTTTTATTGGATTCAAATAGAATAATTAGTGTAATTGGATTTTAACATTTCCAATTACTTTCATTTTCTCTTAAACTACGGTACGATTTTCACACTAGAATAATTTTTAAAAATAATTTTATATTAAACACCTTAACGATCGGTTTTTCCATCTTTGTGTGGTTATACTAGTATCCAATTTCTATTGCACTATCTTCTAACGGATTTAAATCAGTTTACTAAAAAATTCAATAAATTTTTAATCAATCAAGTTATTATTTATTAATTCAAAATGGCAACAAATATTTTTTCTTTTAAATTATATGATTAAACAGTAGTTTTTCTCATCGTTGTACGGTTATACTAGTTAGATGTAAATTATTGTTAAATTACTTTTAACTTTTATGGTGAGATGAAACTAGAAATCAACTTGGGACATGTTGAAATGTCCTAAAGATATCCGCAAAAGATATTTATTTGAAATATTGAATCCGGTTTACAACCAAATGATTGCAAGGAACTTTGGAACAAATGAAAACTTGGTGGTTTAGGATGCATTCTTTTTTGAATCGACATGTGCAGATGAAAGGGGTACATGAAAGGGGTAGGGAAAGTGAATAGGGATGTATAACGGATAGGAGAGTCCGTTGCCTGGCTAGGTCATAGGCTATATGGTGTCTGGTCCTTATCCGTACGATTCTCTTATATGACAGGACTAGAACATAACGCCATCCAGTTCGATCCGGAATGTTCTGTGTTTTTCTATTTTCCGAACATTGTCGGTCCATTCTCCGACTCATACGAATAGTTTTTAAACTTAATACTTGTTTAGTCCATGTCTATCGAAACTCTTATAGGATAGGATTAGGACACACCTTCGTCCAATCCAGTCCGACCCGTTTACACACCTAAAAGTGGTAAGTTCGAGAAAGGGAAATGCATTTGTTTAACATGCGAAAAGGGGAAGAAAAGGGGAATGAACTAGGTTAAAAACCAAATTCATTTGGATTGGACAGTTTGATTCTTTGCGTAAAACACTTCCGACACGGGCGCGAACTGACCATATTAAAAAAAAAGTGGTAGTTTGGCATATATTTTAGTCAAATTTTTTTGGGTCAAAATAAGCGTAATAGAAATAACAGAAGTAACTGGTGGGGTGTATGTAAAAAGACCTTCATCCCTTACCTAAAAGACTAAAAATACCCTAAACCCACAAAAGAGAATCATCGCCCCTTACGTTCGTGCTGCGATCCTCGTGGGAAATTCACTTGAGTACTGAAGATGCAATATTGATTTCTCTGCCCTCACGCAGGATTGAACTACGGACCTCCAGTTTACAAGACTGGCGCTCTACCACTGAGCTATTAGGGCTGCTGACTCTATTTGCAAGGTCTCTGAAACACCCCACCTCCATTAAGGTCACTCACCAAGGGAATGCCTCAACTTCGCTGGAGAATTATAGGTAAAAGATACAGATAATTTACAAGACAGACATATGAACAGCGGTAAAACTAAATTTATTTCACAAGTACGTGGTTCAGTTAAAACGTTACAACAACTATCTCAAACCAACTTCCAAATGGTGTATGTAAAAAGACCTTCGTCCTTTACCTAAAAGACTAAAAATACCCTAAACCCACAGAAGAGGATCATCGCCTCTTACGTTCGTGCTGCGATCCTCGTGGAAAATTCATGTGAGTACTGAGGATGTAATATTGATTTCTCTACCCTCACGCAGGATCGAACTACGGACCTCCAGTTTACAAGACTGGCACTCTACCACTGAGCTATAAGGGCTGCTAACTCTATTTGCAAGGTCTCTGAAACACCCCACCTCCGTTAAGGTCACTCACCAAGGGAATGCCTTAACTTCGGTGGAGCATTATAGGTAAAAGATACATATAATTTACAAGACAGACATATGAACAACGGAAAAACTAAATTTATTTCACAAGTACGTGGTTCAGTTAAAACGTTACAACAATTATCTCAAACCAACTTCCAAATTATTACAACAAAATCTCTTTCTTGATTAAAACATAAAGAAGCATGAAATAACAATAAGGTAGCATAAATCCCCAATAAGAGTGTATCCAAAGCCATAGCCTAAGGAAAGAAAATCCAAGCAATACATCTACTCTCTTCAAGCTGGAAATGGTCCAAACTAAGCTGAAGTACTCCCTCCCTGCGGACCTGGAGGGGGGAGGGAACGGAAGAAAAGAAAAAGAAAGAAAATGGATCAGACATGATTCTGGTATGTCCAGTGATTATTTAGTCTGTGAACAGGAAAAAGGATTATGACATGAATAAACTGAATCTAGGACAGCACCCTAGAAATAAGATAATAAGACTGAATATGTTATCGCACTCATTACTGTTTCTCTGCACCCACTTACAAGTGTTTCAACTAGCACCATGTGTTCAAGATAAATGATCCCCTTTATCGATCGGTCCTACTCGTATACGTTTACCACTTGTGTCATTCGACCCCGCTTGATTGTAGATACCTGTGTTGGTCCCACCTTGGGGTGTATCAAATCATATGGTGGCAACCCGACACAATTCAAGATGCACAGTGTATAACTACTGATTCCCAGTGCCTGCTTTTTCCACTCCGGAGTACGTGCACTCCCGCACTCCATCGGAACCTACACTGACGCACCACCCGCCGTTGTTTTGACCGCTTATAATCAGCCTAGTAATCGTGCCCCATCCTGCCTAGTTCAGGGTACCATGATACATCTATGTGGGTTACTATTGAAAGGGGTCCCCGTTACTAGGGTTTCCTAATCAACATGTTAAAATGGTTAAGTGTTCTCAAATTAACCTAACCCCACCCATCAGTTTAGTTAACATGTTGTATTGGTTAAGTGTTGCCTTAATTAACTTAACCCTACCATTACTGTCTTAGCTTTAATTCATTTATTAAAGCACCAACCACTCACATTAGATATATATTGTTGCGGTCGCTGGATGTGTCGGTCGGTTCCGGGCAGTCTTACACCGCAACTCAATCTAACCTCCGGTTCTTTTGGGCTTGATGTGCTAACCTCTCACATTAGATCTATATTGTTACGGTTGCTGGATGTGCCGGGCGGTTCCGGGCTGTCTTACACCGTAACTCAATCTAACCTCGGGTTAGGCATATTCGTCTTTTACTTAATTTACATATTTACCCTTCATATTTGTATGTAAATTATCCATTATTATTGCCATTTAAGTCATGCCCCATTTACCCATTAAATCACGTTCATAATTTTTAGGTACATAAATTAAACCAATTTATTCCACTAATCATTTATATGATTATGGGCCAAACTATGCCAATAATTTGAAATTTAAGGTTTTTCCCAACGTTAACCCCGTCATATGTTCGCAAAATTCACATAGAATGTTGACTCGCAACTTAGCCTAACTTAAATACAAAAGGGGAAAAAAAGATCATGTACCATTCCTACAACATACAATAATAAGGATCTAACTAAATATGTGTCATATAAATTTGGCATAAAACAATGAACTTGCATTTTTGGATCCAATTAACTCGAATCTTAAGCATATAGAATTTCACAAGTCCGACTAGGCATGTAAATGTAAACTTTTATTTTGGATCCAATAAATATGAATCTTAAGCATATAGAATTACACAAGTCCAACTAGGAATATAAATGTAAACTTTTATTTTGGATCCAATAAACATGAATCTTAACATAGGAGAATGTAGATTTAAACATATATAACTTAGCCTAAAAATTTGCATGTAACATAACATGAAAGAGTCACCAATTTATATAATACACAATTGGTTTAACATACAACATAATAAGTCTAATAAACCACAATAGTCTCATAGGCATATGTGATAGAATCATTACAAGAATAGACATGAATCAACATCACCATTATCTTATAACTAGGCACAACTCTAGTTTTCATTTTATTATAAATCATAACTTTTAATCGTTCACAACTAAATAATAACAGGACTTACAAACAAAAGAAAGTCTTATTTTCTGGGATCTGTTTTATGAAACTGAAAAGCAATCCCTTGACATGGACTATCGATTCTCTAAATTAGATTTGATTCGTAGCTTCTAACTTGCTTTCTAGTTTTCTCCCTAGTTGAAGAAGAAATGGTGGCTAGGCTAGGTCGACCATGGACAGCATGGTGGCTCCTTGGAATTAAATTGTTTGATTTAGGGTTGAGAATTAGGGTTGCTTTTATAGAGGTTTAGACTTATGTGAACCGTTAGATCAACCTAAGAGAAATTACAACCATCCAGACAAGATAGAGCTATCCAGAAATTGCCACCTCTGCCCTCGTGACTCAACAACAACTCAGAAATCGTCACTGTTTGGATCAGGGCGAGGGGGTTGACACCTATAGGGGGGTCGACACCCCAGTCGAAACCCCTCTTGGGGGGTCGACACCTATGTCAACCCCCCTTGGGGGGAGTCGAAACCTATGGGCGGGATTTTTCCCGCCCAACTAATCTACGTGATTTTTGAAATTCGAACACTTTTGTTTATTTAATTATTTAATTATATAATTTTCTATTTATACATGAAATCTTCTGAACTCCATAACTTCTTCATACGGAGTCCGATTCACGCAAACTCAGACTCTATCTCAAGCAGAATTCCGAGACGAACGCAATGGCGTAACCCTTTTCCCTTAATTCTCACTTTTACAATTTAGTGTTCTTTAATTTGTTACTTTAATAAACATAGAAAATACAGGGTGTTACATTCTCTCCTCCTTAAAGGATTTCGTCCCCGAAATCTTCAAGTCAAGAAGAATGTATATCCTACCATCCAATCGTCCATCTACTCAACCATCAAACACATGCATCCACTGTCCTTAAAAGATTTCTAATGCTTTCATGATTGTATACACAGTGTGTGTATATGTCCTTATATAATGCAAAATCAGGCGGTCTACTGATTCAGTTGACCTCCTTAATGCAAATTATGTCAGTGCCATGAGTCCATTATGCATGCAATTATACCTAATCATACATTCTACATGAGTGCACAATCATTCATACAAATGCAGCATCCATATGATAACATTCCAAGTTTCAATCCATATACAACTACATATATGCATATGCAATATGAAAGTGACTGAGCTGATCTAACACATAATGTGTGTGTGTATATGCATCCATGAGCAATGACTAGCAACCACTTGCAACCATCAACCATAACATGTTTCAAATACATGTTTACATCCATTACTTTCTACCAAAGGATAAAGAACAGGACCAAGGAGATATACTTAAAAAGACAGATATAAGCATGTATAAAGTTATGGAAAAAGAGATCAAGGAGGTACCCTCAATAAGAAAAGGGTAGGTTGCGCGTATTCTTCGCTTAGTTTCCCAAGTCGCGTGTAACAACCTGGAAATCTGGGCCAGTTTAAAATTTTTATTTTGGCAATTTTAGCGAATTTTGATTATTTAAAATGAATTATTTTAAATAATATCGACGAGAAATTTATTTTGAATAGAATTCGAACGTATATATTATATAGATCGTCGTTAGAATATAAATATTTATTTTAAATTTTAAAAGGAATTGAAAATGGCGCGGTAGTTCGATAATTCAATTTCAAACTTCAAATGAATGTATCGGGTGCATAATAAACCGGATTTTAGTGAAACCAAAAATAATAGAATCTATTTGAGAATATCTTTCCAAAGAATCCGAAAAAATCAAAATTTCATAGCGGGAATCAAAAGATATGTCCAGTTGAAAATTCTGAATAGTCGCTATGGAATTCAGGCCCTTAAAAATGGAGATTTTGCAAACGACCTCAGATTTCGACAAAACCACTTTTGTTGGATCCGTGATGTAAAGTTATTGCTAGATTTCAAATTTCATAATTTTTCGATTCAATATGTGAGTGTGGCGAAGGAAAACGCGTTTGACCAATTTAAGTTGATTTTAATCGACTGGAAAATGGCCATTTTCAAACAGTCTCAGAATTCGACGAAACTAGTTTTGTTAGGACCGTATCGTCAATACGAAGCTAGAAAATATTTTTCTGGAATTTTTCGAGTTAGTATGTGACCCCAGTAAATAGAAATGCGCGTTCAAATTCAATATATAGAGTTATATGTTGATTTTGACGAAGACTGATCGAATCAGCCTACGATACATATCCCATTGTGTTTGGAATGGGGGTAAAATGCTATGGACGATAGTCGGTGGGTCTCGTTTGGAGGTCGAAAATAAAAGTTGCTTTTTGGTGGAAAAATTAAATAATTAAATATATATTATATAACCCCCCCCCCCCCCCCCCGTATTCTCTCTCTCCTCACAGTCAAACCCATCTCCCTCTTTCAGAAAAAAACCCGATTCGCTCCCTCCCCCGCCGCCTTCCCCATCGCGACGTCACCTCGCCGCCCCACCTTCGCCGCCCATCATCGGAGACCCCACCGCTTCGCGCCTCTCCTCCCCAGCATGGCCGAACACCCCCTCAAGCCCTAACCCCAATCGACCGCCTCAACCCACTCCTCGATCACCGCACCCCTGTGCCACCGTCCGCGCCTCCTGCAGCCGCCCCCTGACCTCCAGTGCGCAGCCCTTTCCCCCTTTTTAACTGTAAGTTTCTACTTAGATTTTTATTTATTTAAAGTTAATTTTTTTTATATATGCAAAGTTATATTTTTATATATGCAAAGTTAATAATTTTTATATATGCAAAGTTAATTTAAAAATCAGTTTTTTTGTATAATAGAAAAGATTAGATTTTTAAAATAGAAAAGATTAGATTTTTAAAATAGAAAAGATTAGATTTTTGAAACGGAAAAGGCGAAATCTTTATATATAATAGCAGAGTAAAAATTCGATTTTTATATGTATATTAGCATAGTGAAAATACGATTTTTTTGATGTAGCAAGATCGAATGTTTATAAAGTAAAAATTCGATTTTTATATATTGAATAGCAAAGTAAAAATTCGATTTTTATATATTGAATAGCCAAGTAAAAATTCGATTTTTACATATGTAGAGAATACGGGCAAAGAAAGTGACAAAGGGCGAGTGGCGAAGATTTTCTACCTAAGAAGAGTCGTGGCATTGGATTAGCAATTCTGTGAGAACTCTTCACTCTAAATTTCTTTTTTAGTTATATATATATATATATACTAGGATGCAGACGGTGTTTAGTAGCACCCGACACCCGTCGTCCACAGACCATGGACGGCTTGTATGCTTGGTTGTTTAATTTTGATGTGTAGTTGATTGTGTGATGTGATGTGAAATGAAAATAAACTATTTATATAATTAAAAATATTTTATAGTTGAAAATATAATTTTTAACGTGTATATGAAGTGAAATAAATAAATATAAACGAATCAGACAATTTGTTTATATACACACATTTGACTGATATTGATTGGGACGATAAATTTTACACATCGCCCAACTGCACAGATAAAATCTGTGTTTGATTGTTTGAAACCCCACACGGGTATTGGGATGATAGATGACATACACTAATCCCAATAGTTAGTTGTATGTCGATCGATTGATTGACAGACTGTTATAAGCGTTAATTATCTATATCCGATGCTTATACAGTGTAGAATGCACTTTGGATGATGGTTGATTATTCATCGTTGTTATTGTATACATGTGTTGTAGAAAATCCATATAATAAACATTATATGGTAATTGATTGGGCCTCATTCCAGTTTTGAAAAAGAAAGTTTTGAAAAAAGAAAGATTTGAAAAAGAAAGATTTGAAATAGAATATTTGAAAATAGAAATAAATGAAGCCGTGTCGATTAGATTGACGCCATTTTGACGTGAACGATATTTATATCGATTTCATTCATTTTATAATGAATATCGAAAGTGATTTCAAAATCTGATATTTTGAAAAGAATTGAAATTCGAATTAAATTAAATAGAAAGGAATTCGAATTGAAATTGAATATAAATGAATTCGAATTGACATTGAATAGAAATGAATTGAAATTGAATAGAAATGAATTCAAATTAAAATCGATTTGAAAAGAATTTAAAACGAATTTATATTGGAATATTCAATTTTGATTTGAAATTGAAATTGAATATGAAGTGAAAACGTTTTGAAAACAAATTTAAAACGATTTATAAATTTCGTTTTGAATAGTAATCGACGAAATATATATTATATATATAATATAATGGCCTGAATAGAACGCGCCGCGCCGCGGCAGTTCGCGAATTTAGACCATTGACTTCGAACGAACATTACGGGAGATCCGACCGTCGGATTCTCCTAAAACCGGAACCGTTGGGTTCGTATCGAAAATTTCTTTCTAACGAATATTAGAAATTTGAAATCTAACGGTTGGATTTGGAAATATGTCCAAATCAAAATTGGAAAAGGTCGCTATACGTGCAGTTCGATGGCCGTTGATGGAAATCGACTGTACGGGCCTTGATAAAATTATTAAAAATAGTAATAATTTGTGTAAAATCATAAGAAATGATTTGTGAAGAATCGGGATGAAAAACTCCGTATTTGAAAAGATAACAATAGATTTTTATCGAAATGAACTAGTTTTGAACTAGAATAGTAATTTATTTATTTTTTTAAAATAATTAAAGTGAGTTTGAAATGGTTTTGAAAATAACCAGAATTTCCAATGATTGCATTGGAATGGATTTGAATCGAAATTGTCTTCGAAATATTTCGATGTTGGATTTCGTGATTATACAGATGTTGTCATGGAAATTTGAAAGATATAGATATATATATATATCGTTATTTCCAATACGATATCTGTTTGTCGTAGAATTTGATATTGAATATAAGCCGATATAATTTCTATTCAGAGCCTTGTATTTAATATCAAATGCGATTTGGGTTTGTCGTGAATGGTGTCTTGACTAACACTGTTCTTGAACCCAGTTGAGAAAAGATTAAATCTTTTTATTTGGATTTAATGAAGTGTACCAATTGAATAATATTTAATTGAATTGATATTGATTTTTTGGGTTTATCGTGGACAGTGTTTTAAATAACACTCGTTCTTTAACCGGATAATTAATGGAATGTGATTTTGGGTTTATCGTGAACCGTGTTTTAAATGACACTGATTCTTTAACCCAGTCACAGATTAAAACTAAGTGGTGTTTTAATGAATCTTTAATTAGATTGAAATGATCGAGACTGGAGTATCACCAGTTTTACACCAGGCGATAGTTAAATCTTTAATTAGATTTGAAGGAGAAATGGTAATTGAATTTACCGATAACACAGTGGTGTTAGATATGAAGTATTACCACTTTTACTTCATGGGATGAATAGGTTGGGATTGGAAAATTAAAAAAAAATGATTACTTCGGTAAGGTTCGTTAATCCCGACTAGTTGAATTGAAATTCAAAAGTAGATTAAAGAATAAATTTTAATGATTTATCCTTGATAAAATTAATGGGAACCTTTCCCTATGAATGTGAAATTTAGTAACTAACTGTCGGTTAGCTAAGCAGAACGGTTTTCTGGATATTGATCTGATGTTGGTTTCGGCCTTCGGGGTTAATATTTGGGGAATTATTCTCTTGTTAATTTACGGTTAGTGACTGATGAATTGGAATGAGGCGTATGTTGTGTTTGTGTAACACTTATTTAAAATATACGCGAGTTATTCGGAAAGACCGGGTTTATCCCGTTCTGAATAACTGATACGACGATAAGTCGAAGATGAAGACGGTGGTTGAAGACTGGAAGTCTTCACGTCGTTTGGGTGATTACTGATGATCTTGATTGGGCTGTAAACCCAGGAAGATGGAAACAGTTGGTGATCGTCCAGACGTACTTGGAGATCGATGGAAATGCGGGGTACTAGGTGCCTCCGGTTTCGTTCAGACCCAGAACGAACTTGTAAGTGGACTGTGTGTCTGACATTGGATTTTAGTCCGTGTGATTGATCTCTATTATATATATATCTTTTTGGCGGTGTAGAATTTATTCTCTTGCTTAACGCCCTTCTCTGAGATGTACGAGCTCAGGGGTTATATATTGATGGATATCAAACGCATGGAGTGAATTGCCTGTGTGGCATGCCTAAGTGGAAATTGATCGAGGCTTCTGTTGAAAAGCAAAGTCTTGTGGTGATGATCAAAGCACAGCCTGTGTGGCATAGCTTTGTGTAGCGTTGATTCGCGAGCCTCACACCCCGGTTGTGAACCAAAAACGGGAGAAGGACCTCAGGGAGGGCATGCGTTTCTTTCTAGCTAGGGTGGTGTCAATGACCTACCAGCCCTGACATTTATATACTTTTCACCTGTGTGGTTGTTGCTGTTGCGAGGCGCCTCGGTTAGATCGGACGATCCGGGTCCGATGGAGCCATTCGTTGGCTCATTTACGCCCCAAAGGGCGGGGAAACGTAGTGTTCAGGCATTTTAATCAACATCGGTGGACCGGCCCTGTCGCTCCAAGGGTCACTCGAGCTCTGATCCTGAGACTCGGGCTAGACAGTCTCGAATCGGTAGAGGACTATCTTTTGCCTCGGTTCATAGATGGAAACCCAATTTCCAAATACGTGACTTTGTGATTTTGATTGTATAACCTATATATGGCGACATAGTGGTATGGGGCATTCATGCCGCCTATGATTGATACTTATGATTTGAAGTTGTTTTATACACTATACACTTATAATAGTATCAAATGATTTCTTTTAAACGTATCAAGCATTCTTGGCTATTATAAGGTAAAAACCCTATCCCCCGGCTTGCGTTGCATTGTGTGATAGGACCTGGGTCTTATAATAGCTTCATTTTTCTTTATTTAGCATTGCGCTGTTTGTTTTATGCACTGGTATTCCTGGGAGGAATCCCGTTCCGTGTTATACGGCGTGGTCCCTTGATTTACCTAACTTTAAAATAAAGATCAATAACTGTTTTAGTTCTCACACCAGTCACATGACTGACCTGGAGTTTATTGTTTTAACCTAAACTCTGGGTGCCCCTATTTTGACACGGCAGCTAGTAGTTTTGGTTTTGCAGATTTATATTTACAGGATCCTGGTTTACAGCTGGAACGATATCCGGAAAGTTTGTATCCGTATATCTCCTTCTAGTTGTGTATTGTATTATTTTCCGCTGCTAAGTATTTAAATGTAATTTAAATCTCTGATATTTCTGTGTAATATTTGCTTATACTCTGTATATTCTTGTAATCTGATGCATTGTTGTAATATACAATGAAATGTTCCTCCGTGTGCGTTCTATTGTGTCGTGTTCTCAAAACAATCAGGTGTTTCGAACGGTCTAGATCGGTTTAGCGACTGGTTCGGACCGAGCGAAATTCCTTTTTGTCACAGTTGGTATCAGAGCTTTGGTTTTCAAAGCTCAGAGAACAAGGCACATTAGAACCATACGAAAGAATTCATCAGATATTGGATTAGTAATATCCAATTAGAATGACTCGTTAGAGATGGGATCAGTAGTATCCTAGAATGAGTGTGAAGAGTATATTTTTAAAATGAAACCAATTTTGTTTTGAAAATTTAAATCAACTATTCGTATTTGATTATTTATTCTATATTGATTTGGACAATCCGATATATAAAGATTTTGCATATGCGTCTTGCAAACGTGTATTCGAAGTTTTAATATACTGGATAGTTATAGAATCATACTCTAGGTTCCCGGGGATAATTCTGGTGATGGGGCACCGTCGCCAGTATTTATTTTCGAGTAACGAAAGTGAGATTTCTATATATTTCCTATTGACTGGTGTGAGAACCGAAACTAGATAGGGCTTATTTTTGTGATTTGGCATCAAAAATCTGATTTTTGACTATATATCAAAGTTATGAATTTCAAAACCTAATCAACAAATTGATTGATGGTTGTGTTGTTTGATTAATTAAAATTTGTACCATATAGCCCAATTGAATCAAATATTGAATTATATTGAAATTTTGTCGCATTTTCTTGCATATACATGTACTTACATTGAACAGGTCATAGCAAGGAGGCTAGAGCAGAGAATAAAACTTGTTTGCCCGACAAATAGGTACATGTTTACTGTAATTTACTGTTTTGTTTGGGTGATGATGATTTTATGAGCCGATTGGCTAGCCGATTGGCTAGCCGCTTGGCGTTTTCTTTTTCTTTTTTGAGATCAGAGGGCCTATATGGAAATTTCGGGATTTTCCCGTGGCTCCCGGTGCAGGGGAGGTTATGGCGAAATTTTTCGAAAATTTAGGGTGTTAGCCAAATTTTTGAAGAATTTGAAAATTCTCAGAAACTAAAAAGTTGGAGAATGGAAGCCAGATCGAACGTAGAGTTGATTGATCAAACCACTTTCGACTTTGTTCCTTTTCGGGGACGAAAAGTTTTAAGTGGGGGAGATTGTAACAACCCGGAAATCTGGGCTAGTTTAAAATTTTTATTTTGGCAATTTTAGCGAATTTTGATTATTTAAAATGAATTATTTTAAATAATATCGACGAGAAATTTATTTTGAATAGAATTCGAACGTATATATTATATAGATCGTCGTTAGAATTTAAATATTTATTTTAAATTTTAAAAGGAATTGAAAATGGCGTGGTAGTTCGATAATTCGATTTCAAACTTCAAATGAATGTACCGGGTGCAAAATAAACCGGATTTTAGTGAAACCAAAAATAATAGAATCTATTTGAGAATATCTTTCCAAAGAATCCGAAAAAATCAAAATTTCATAGCGGGAATCAAAAGATATGTCCAGTTGAAAATTCTGAATAGTCGCTATGGAATTCAGGCCCTTAAAATGGAGATTTTGCAAACAACCTCGGATTTCGACAAAACCACTTTTGTTGGATCCGTGATGTAAAGTTATTGCTAGGTTTCAAATTTCATAATTTTTTGATTCAATATGTGAGTGTGGCGAAGGAAAACGCGTTTGACCAGTTTCAGTTGATTATAATCGACTGGAAAATGGCCATTTTTCAAACAGTCTCAGAATTCGACGAAACTAATTTTGTTAGGACTGTATCGTCAATATGAAGCTAGAAAATATTTTTCTGGAATTTTTCGAGTTAGTATGTGACCCCAGTAAATAGAAATGCGCGTTCAAATTCAATATATAGAGTTATATGTTGATTTTGACGAAAACTGATCGAAACGATCGAATCAGCCTACGATACATATCCCATTGTGTTCGGAATGGGGGTAAAACGCTATGGACGACAGTCGGTGGGTCTTGTTTGGAGGTCGAAAATAAAAGTTGCTTTTTGGTGGAAAAATAAAATAATTAAATATATATTATATTATATAACCCTCCCCCCCCCCCCCCGTATTCTCTCTCTCCTCACAGTCAAACCCATCTCCCTCTTTCAGAAAAAAACCCGATTCGCTCCCTCCCCCGCCGCCTTCCCCATCGCGACGTCACCTCGCCGCCCCACCTTCGCCGCCCATCATCGGAGACCCCACCCCTTCGCGCCTCTCCTCCCCAGCACGGCCGAACACCCCCTCAAGCCCTAACCCCAATCGACCGCCTCAGCCCACTCCTCGATCACCGCACCCCTGTGCCCCCGTCCGCGCCTCCTAACCTCCAGTGCGCAGCCCCTCTCCCCCTTTTTAACTGTAAGTTTCTACTTAGATTTTTATTTATTTAAAGTTAATTTTTTTATATATGCAAAGTAATATTTTTATATATGCAAAGTTAATAATTTTTATATATGCAAAGTTAATTTAAAAATCATTTTTTTTTGTATAATAGAAAAGATTAGATTTTTAAAATAGAAAAGATTAGATTTTTAAAATAGAAAAGATTAGATTTTTGAAATTGAAAAGGCGAAATCTTTATATATAATAGCAGAGTAAAAATTTGATTTTTATATGTATATTAGCATAGTGAAAATACGATTTTTTTGATGTAGCAAGATCGAATTTTTATAAAGTAAAAGTTCGATTTTTATATATTGAATAGCAAAGTAAAAATTCGATTTTTATATATTGAATAGCGAAGTAAAAAATTCTATTTTTATACATTGAATAGCAAAGTAAAAATTCGATTTTTATATATTGAATATAGAAGTAAAAATTCGATTTTTACATATGTAGAGAATACGGGCAAAGAAAGTGACAAAGGGCGAGTGGCGAAGATTTTCTACCTAAGAAGAGTCGTGGCATTGGATTAGCAATTCTGTGAGAACTCCTCACTCTAAATTTCTTTTTTAGTTATATATATATATACTAGGATGCAGACGTTGTTTAGTAGCACCCGACACCCGTCGTCCACAGACCATGGACGGCTTGTATGCTTGGTTGTTTAATTTTGATGTGTAGTTGATTGTGTGATGTGATGTGAAATGAAAACAAAATATTTATATAATTAAAAATATTTTATAGTTGAAAATAGAATTTTTAACGTGTATATGAAGTGAAATAAATAAATATAAACGAATCGGACGATTTGTTTATATACACACATTTGACTGATATTGATTGGGACGATAAATTTTACACATCGCCCAACTGCACAAATAAAATCTGTGTTTGATTGTTTGAAACCCCACACAGGTATTGGGATGATAAATGACATACACTAATCTCAATAGTTAGTTGTATGTCGATCGATTGATAGACAGACTGTTATAAGCGTTAAATATCTATATTCGATGCTTATACAGTGTAGAATGCACTTGGATGATGGTTGATTATTCATCGTTGTTATTGTATACATGTGTTGTAGAAAATCCATATAATAAACATTATATGGTAATTGATTGGGCCTCATTCCAGTTTTGAAAAAGAAAGTTTTGAAAAAAGAAAGTTTTGAAAAAAGAAAGATTTGAAAAAGAAATATTTGAAATAGAATATTTGAAAATAGAAATATATCAAGCCGTGCCGATTAGATTGACGCCATTTTGACGTGAACGATATTTATATCGATTTCATTCATTTTATAATGAATATCGAAAGTGATTTCAAAATCTGATATTTTGAAAAGAATTGAAATTCGAATTAAATTAAATAGAAAGGAACTCGAATTGAAATTGAATATAAATGAATTCGAATTGAAATTGAATAGAAATGAATTCGAATTGAAATTGAATAGAAATGAATTCGAATTAAAATCGATTTGAAAATAATTTAAAATGAATTTATATTGGAATATTCAATTTTGATTTGAAATTGAATATGAAGTGAAAACGTTTTGAAAACGAATTTAAAACGATTTATAAATTTCGTTTTAAATAGTAATCGACGAAATATATAATATATATATTATATATATAATATAATGGCCTGAATAGAACGCGCCGCGCCGCGGCAGTTCGCGAATTTCGACCATTGACTTCGAACGAACATTACGGGAGATCCGACCGTCGGATTCTCCTAAAACCGGAACCGTTGGGTTCGTATTGAAAATTTCTTTCTAACGAATATTAGAAATTTGAAATATAATGGTTGGATTTGGAAATATGTCCAAATCAAAATTGGAAAAGGTCGCTATACGTGCAGTTCGATGGCCGTTAATGGAAATCGACTGTACGGGCCTTGATAAAATTATTAAAAATAGTAATAATTTGTGTAAAATCATAACAAATGATTTGTGAAGAATCGGGATGAAAAACTCTGTATTTGAAAAGATAAAAATAGATTTTTATCGAAATGAACTAGTTTTGAACTAGAATAGTAATTTATTTATTTTTTTAAAATAAATAAAGTGAGTTTGAAATGGTTTTGAAAATAACCAGAATTTCCAATGATTGCATTGGAATGGATTTGAATCGAAATTGTCTTCGGAATATTTCGATGTTGGATTTCGTGATTATACAGATGTTGTCATGGAAATTTGAAAGATATAGATATATATATTGTTATTTCCAATACGATATCTGTTGGTCGTAGAATTTGATATTGAATATAAGCCGATATAATTTCTATTCAGAGCCTTGTATTTAATATCAAATGCGATTTGGGTTTGTCGTGAATGGTGTCTTGACTAACACTGTTCTTGAACCCAGTTGAGAAAAGATTAAATCTTTTTATTTGGATTTAATGAAGTGTACCAATTAAATAATATTTAATTGAATTGATATTGATTTTTTTGGTTTATCGTGGACAGTGTTTTAAATAACACTCGTTCTTTAATCGGATAATTAATGGAATGTGATTTTGGGTTTATCGTGAACCGTGTTTTAAATGACACTGATTCTTTAACCCAGTCACAGATTAAAACTAAGTGGAGTTTTAATGAATCTTTAATTAGATTGAAATGATCGAGAATGGAGTATCACCAGTTTTACTCCAGGCGATAGTTAAATATTTAATTAGATTTGAACGAGAAATGGTAATTGAATTTACCGATAACACCGTGGTGTTAGATATGAAGTATTACCAGTTTTACTTCATGGGATGAATAGGTTGGGATTGGGAAATTAAAACAAATGATTACTTCGGTAAGGTTCGTTAATCCCGACTAGTTGAATCGAAATTCAAAAGTAGATTAAAGAATAAATTTTAATGATTTATCCTTGATAAAATTAATGGGAACCTTTCCCTATGAATGTGAAATTTAGTAACTAACTGTCGGTTAGCTAAGCAGAACGGTTTTCTGGATATTGATCTGATGTTGGTTTCGGCCTTCGGGGTTAATATTTGGGGAATTATTCTCATGTTAATTTACGGTTAGTGACTGATGAATTGGAATGAGGCGTATGTTGTGTTTGTGTAACACTTATTTAAAATATACGCGAGTTATTCGGAAAGACCGGGTTTATCCCATTCTGAATAACTGATACGACGATAAGTCGAAGATGAAGACGGTGGTTGAAGACCGAAAGTCTTCACGTCGTTTGGGTGATTACTGATGATCTTGATTGGGCTGTACACCCAAGAAGATGGAAACAGTTGGTGATCGTCCAGACGTACTTGGAGATCGATGGATATGCGGGGTACTAGGTGCCTCCGGTTTCGTTCAGACCCAGAACGAACTTGTAAATGGACTATGTGTCTGACATTGGATTTTAGTCCGTGTGATTGATCTCTATTAAATATATATCTGTTTGGTGGCGGAGAATTTATTCTCTTGCTTAACGCCCTTCTCTGAGACGTACGAGCTCAGGGGTTATATATTGATGGATATCAAACGCATGGAGTGAATTGCCTGTGTGGCATGCCTAAGTGGCAATTGATCAAGGCTTCTGTTGAAAAGCAAAGTCTTGTGGTGATGATCAAAGCACAGCCTGTGTGGCATAGCTTTGTGTAGCGTTGATTCGCGAGCCTCACACCCTGGTTGTGAACCAAAAACGGGAGAAGGACCTCAGGGAGGGCATGCGTTTCTTTCTAGCTAGGGTGGTGTCAGTGACCTACCAGCCCTGACATTTATATACTTTTCACCTGTGTGGTTGTTGCTGTTGCGAGGCGCCTCGGTTAGATCGGATGATCTGGGTCCGATGGAGCCATTCGTTGGCTCATTTACGCCCCAAAGGGTGGGGAAACGTAGTGTTCAGGCATTTTAATCCACATTGGTGGACCGGCCCTGTCACTCCAAGGGTCACTCGAGCTCTGATCCTGAGACTCGGGCTAGACAGTCTCGAATCGGTAGAGGACTATCTTTTACCTCGGTTCATAGATGGAAACCCAATTTCCAAATACGTGACTTTGCGATTTTGATTGTATAACCTATATATGGCGACATAGTGGTATGGGGCATTCATGCCGCCTATGATTGATACTTATGATTTGAAGTTGTTTTATACATTATACACTTATAATAGTATCAAATGATTTCTTTTAAACGTATCAAGCATTCTTGGCTATTATAAGGTAAAAACCCTATCCCCGGCTTGCGTTGCATTGTGTGATAGGACCTGGGTCTTATAATAGCTTCATTTTTCTTTATTTAGCATTGCGCTGTTTGTTTTATGCACTGGTATTCTTGGGAGGAAACCCGTTCCGTGTTATACGGCGTGGTCCCTTGATTTACCTAACTTTAAAATAAAGATCAATAACTGTTTTAGTTCTCACACCAGTCACATGACTGACCTGGAGTTTATTGTTTTAACCTAAACTCTGGGTGCCCCTATTTTGACACGGGCAGCTAGTAGTTTTGGTTTTGCAGATTTATATTCATAGGATCCTGGTTTACAGCTGGAACGATATCCGGAAAGCTTTGTATCCGTATATCTCCTTCTAGTTGTGTATTGTATTATTTTCCGCTGCTAAGTATTTAAATGTAATTTAAATCTCTGATATTTCTGTGTAATATTTGCTTATACTCTGTATATTCTTGTAATCTGATGCAATGTTGTAATATACAATGAAATGTTCCTCCGTGTGCGTTCTATTGTGTCGTGTTCTCAAAACGATCAGGCGTTTCAAGCGGTCTAGATCGGTTTAGTGACTGGTTCGGACCGAGCGAAATTCCTTTTTGTCACAGTTGGTATCAGAGCTTTGGTTTTCAAAGCTCAGAGAACAAGGCACATTAGAACCATATGAAAGAATTCATCAGATATTGGATTAGTAATAGCCAATTAGAATGACTCGTTAGAGATGGGATCAGTAGTATCCTAGAACGAGAGTGAAGATTATATTTTTAAAATGAAACCAATTTTGTTTTGAAAATTTAAATCAACTATTCGTATTTGATTATTTATTCTATATTGATTTGGACAATCCGATATATAAAGATTTTGCATATGCGTCTTGCAAACGTGTATTCGAAGTTTTAATATACTAGATAGTTATAGAATCATACTGTAGTTGCCCGGGGATAATTCTGGTGATGGGGCACCGTCGCCAGTATTTATTTTCGAGTAACGAAAGTGAGATTTATATATATTTCCTATTGACTGGTGTGAGAACCAAAACTAGATAGGGCTTATTGTTGTGATTTGGCATCAAAAATCTGATTTTTGACTATATATCAAAGTTATGAATTTCAAAAGCTAATCAACAAATTGATTGATGGTTGTGTTGTTGGATTATTGTTTGATTAATTAAAATTTGTACCATATAGCCCAATTGAATCAAATATTGAATTATATTGAAATTTGGTCGCATTTTGTTGCATATACATGTACTTACATTGAACAGGTCATAGCAAGGAGGCTAGTGCAGAGAATAAAATTTGTTTGCCCGACAAATAGGTACATGTTTACTATAATTTACTGTTTTGTTTGGGTGATGATGATTTTATGAGCCGTTTGGCTAGCCGCTTGGCTTTTTCTTTTTCTTTTTGAGATCAGAGGGCCTATACGGCAATTTCGGGATTTTCCCGTGGCTCCCGGTGCAGGGGAGGTTATGGCGAAATTTTTCGAAAATTTAGGGTGTTAGCCAAATTTTTGAAGAATTTGAAAATTCTCAGAAACTGAAAAGTTGGAGAATGAAAGCCAGATCGAACGTAGAGTTGATTGATCAAACCACTTTCGACTTTGTTCCTTTTCAGGGACGAAAATTTTTAAGTGGGGGAGATTGTAACAACCCGGAAATCTGGGCCAGTTTAAAATTTTTATTTTGGCAATTTTAGCGAATTTTGATTATTTAAAATGAATTATTTTAAATAATATCGACGAGAAATTTATTTTTAAAAGAATTCGAACGTATATATTATATAGATCGTCGTTAGAATATAAATATTTATTTTAAATTTTAAAAGGAATTGAAAATGGCGTGGTAGTTCGATAATTCAATTTCAAACTTCAAATGAATGTACCGGGTGCAAAATAAACCGGATTTTAGTGAAACCAAAAATAATAGAATCTATTTGAGAATATCTTTCCAAAGAATCCGAAAAAATCAAAATTTCATAGCGGGAATCAAAAGATATGTCCAGTTGAAAATTCTGAATAGTCGCTATGGAATTCAGGCCCTTAAAAATGGAGATTTTGCAAATGACCTCGGATTTCGACAAAACCACTTTTGTTGGATCCGTGATGTAAAGTTATTGCTAGGTTTCAAATTTCATAATTTTTCGATTCTATATCTGAGTGTGGCGAAGGAAAACGCGTTTGACCAGTTTCAGTTGATTTTAATCGACTGGAAAATGACCATTTTTCAAACAGTCTCAGAATTCGACGAAACTAGTTTTGTTAGGACTGTATCGTCAATACGAAGCTAGAAAATATTTTTTTGGAATTTTTCGAGTTAGTATGTGACCCCAGTAAATAGAAATGCGCGTTCAAATTCAATATATAGAGTTATATGTTGATTTTGACGAAAACTGATCGAAACGATCGAATCAGCCTACGATACATATCCCATTGTGTTCGGAATGGGGGTAAAACGCTATGGACAACAGTCGGTGGGTCTCGTTTGGAGGTCAAAAATAAAAGTTGCTTTTTGGTCGAAAAATAAAATAATTAAATATATATTATATTATATAACACCCCACCCCCCATATTCTCTCACTCCTCACAGTCAAACCCATCTCCCTCTTTCAGAAAAAAACCCGATTCGCTCCCTGCCCCGCCGTCTTCCCCATCGCGACGTCACCTCGCCGCCCCACCTTCGCCGCCCATCATCGAAGACCCCACCCCTTCGCGCCTCTCCTCCCCAGCACGGCCGAACACCCCCTCAAGACCTAACCCCAATCGACCGCCTCAGCCCACTCCTCGATCACTGCACCCCTGTGCCACCGTCCGCGCCTCCTGCAGCCGCCCCCTGACCTCCAGTGCGCAGCCCCTCTCCCCCTTTTTAACTGTAAGTTTCTACTTAGATTTTTATTTATTTAAAGTTAATTTTTTTTATATATGCAAAGTTATATTTTTATATATGCAAAGTTAATAATTTTTATATATGCAAAGTTAATTTAAAAATCAGTTTTTTTTGTATAATAGAAAAGATTAGATTTTTAAAATAGAAAAGATTAGATTTTTAAAATAGAAAAGATTAAATTTTTAAAATAGAAAAGATTAGATTTTTGAAATGGAAAAGGCGAAATCTTTATATATAATAGCAGAGTAAAAATTCGATTTTTATATGTATATTAGCATAGTGAAAATACGATTTTTTTGATGTAGCAAGATCGAATTTTTATAAAGTAAAAATTCGATTTTTATATATTGAATAGCAAAGTAAAAATTCGATTTTTATATATTGAATAGCGAAGTAAAAATTCGATTTTTATATATTGAATTGAGAAGTAAAAATTCGATTTTTATTTATTGAATAGCGAAGTAAAAATTTGATTTTTACATATGTAGAGAATACGGGCAAAGAAAGTGACAAAGGGCGAGTGGCGAAGATTTTCTACCTAAGAAGAGTCATGGCATTGGATTAGCAATTCTATGAGAACTCCTCACTCTAAATTTCTTTTTTAGTTATATATATATATATATATACTAGGATGCAGACGGTGTTTAGTAGCACCCGACACCCGTCATCCACAGACCATGGACGGCTTGTATGCTTGGTTGTTTAATTTTGATGTGTAGTTGATTGTGTGATGTGAAATGAAAATAAAATATTTATATAATTAAAAATATTTTATAGTTGAAAATAGAATTTTTAACGTGTATATGAAGTGAAATAAATAAATATAAACGAATCAGACGATTTGTTTATATACACACATTGGACTGATATTGATTGGGACGATAAATTTTACACATCGCCCAACTGCACAAATAAAATCTGTGTTTGATTGTTTGAAACCCCACGCGGGTATTGTGATGATAGATGACATACACTAATCCCAATAGTTAGTTGCATGTCGATCGATTGATTGACAGACTGTTATAAGCGTTAAATATCTATATTCGATGCTTATACAGTATAGAATGCACTTTGGATGATGGTTGACTATTCATCGTTGTTATTGTATACATGTGTTGTAGAAAATCCATATAATAAACATTATATGGTAATTGATTGGGCCTCATTCCAGTTTTAAAAAAGAAAGTTTTGAAAAAAGAAAGTTTTGAAAAAAGAAAGATTTGAAAAAGAAATATTTGAAATAGAATATTTGAAAATAGAAATATATGAAGCGGTGTCGATTAGATTGATGCCATTTTGACGTGAACGATATTTATTTCGATTTCATTCATTTTATAATGAATATCGAAAGTGATTTCAAAATCTGATATTTTGAAAAGAATTGAAATTCGAATTAAATTAAATAGAAAGGAATTAGAATTGAAATTGAATATAAATGAATTCGAATTGAAATTGAATAGAAATGAATTCGAATTGAAATTGAATAGAAATGAATTCGAATTAAAATCGATTTGAAAAGAATTTAAAACGAATTTATATTGGAATATTCAATTTTGATTTGAAATTGAATATGAAGTGAAAACATTTTGAAAACGAATTTAAAACGATTTATAAATTTCGTTTTAAATAGTAATCGACGAAATATATATTATATATATAATATATTGGCCTGAATAGAACGCGCCGCGCCGCGACAGTTCGCGAATTTCGACCATTGACTTCGAACGAACATTACGGGAGATCCGACCGTCGGATTCTCCTAAAACCGGAACCGTTGGGTTCGTATTGAAAATTTCTTTCTAACGAATATTAGAAATTTGAAATATAATGGTTGGATTTGGAAATATGTCCAAATCAAAATTGGAAAAGGTCGCTATACGTGCAGTTCGATGGCCGTTAATGGAAATCGACTGTACGGGCCTTGATAAAATTATTAAAAATAGTAATAATTTGTGTAAAATCATAACAAATGATTTGTGAAGAATCGGGATGAAAAACTCTGTATTTGAAAAGATAAAAAATAGATTTTTATCGAAATGAACTAGTTTTGAACTAGAATAGTAATTTATTTATTTTTTTAAAATAAATAAAGTGAGTTTGAAATGGTTTTGAAAATAACCAGAATTTCCAATGATTGCATTGGAATGGATTTGAATCGAAATTGTCTTCGGAATATTTCGATGTTGGATTTCGTGATTATACAGATGTTGTCATGGAAATTTGAAAGATATAGATATATATATCGTTATTTCCAATACGATATCTGTTGGTCGTAGAATTTGATATTGAATATAAGCCGATATAATTTCTATTCAGAGCCTTGTATTTAATATCAAATGCGATTTGGGTTTGTCGTGAATGGTGTCTTGACTAACACTGTTCTTGAACCCAGTTGAGAAAAGATTAAATCTTTTTATTTGGATTTAATGAAATGTACCAATTAAATAATATTTAATTGAATTGATATTGATTTTTTTGGTTTATCGTGGACAGTGTTTTAAATAACACTCGTTCTTTAACCGGATAATTAATGGAATGTGATTTTGGGTTTATCGTGAACCGTGTTTTAAATGACACTGATTCTTTAACCCAGTCACAGATTAAAACTAAGTGGAGTTTTAATGAATCTTTAATTAGATTGAAATGATCGAGAATGGAGTATCACCAGTTTTACTCCAGGCGATAGTTAAATATTTAATTAGATTTGAACGAGAAATGGTAATTGAATTTACCGATAACACCGTGGTGTTAGATATGAAGTATTACCAGTTTTACTTCATGGGATGAATAGGTTGGGATTGGGAAATTAAAACAAATGATTACTTCGGTAAGGTTCGTTAATCCCGACTAGTTGAATCGAAATTCAAAAGTAGATTAAAGAATAAATTTTAATGATTTATCCTTGATAAAATTAATGGGAACCTTTCCCTATGAATGTGAAATTTAGTAACTAACTGTCGGTTAGCTAAGCAGAACGGTTTTCTAGATATTGATCTGATGTTGGTTTCGGCCTTTGGGGTTAATATTTGGGGAATTATTCTCTTGTTAATTTACGGTTAGTGACTGATGAATTGGAATAAGGCGTATGTTGTGTTTTTGTAACACTTATTTAAAATATACACGAGTTATTCGGAAAGACCGGGTTTATCCCATTCTGAATAACTGATACGACGATAAGTCGAAGATGAAGATGGTGGTTGAAGACCGGAAGTCTTCACGTCGTTTTGGTGATTACTGATGATCTTGATTGGGCTGTACACCCAAGAAGATGGAAACAGTTGGTGATCGTCCAGACGTACTTGGATATCGATGGATATGCGGGGTACTAGGTGCCTCCGGTTTCGTTCAGACCCAGAACGAACTTGTAAATGGACTGTGTGTCTGACATTGGATTTTAGTCCGTGTGATTGATCTCTATTAAATATATATTTGTTTGGCGGCGGAGAATTTATTCTCTTGCTTAACGCCCTTCTCTGAGACGTACGAGCTCAGGGGTTATATATTGATGGATATCAAACGCATGGAGTGAATTGCCTGTGTGGCATGCCTAAGTGGCAATTGATCGAGGCTTCTGTTGAAAAGCAAAGTCTTGTGGTGATGATCAAAGCACAGCCTGTGTGACATAGCTTTGTGTAGCGTTGATTCGCGAGCCCCACACCCCGGTTGTGAACCAAAAACGGGAGAAGGACCTCAGGGAGGGCATGCGTTTCTTTCTAGCTAGGGTGGTGTCAGTGACCTACCAGCCCTGACATTTATATACTTTTCACCTGTGTGGTTGTTGCTGTTGCGAGGCGCCTCGGTTAGATCGGACGATCCGGGTCCGATGGAGCCATTCGTTGGCTCATTTACGCCCCAAAGGGCGGGGAAACGTAGTGTTCAAGCATTTTAATCCACATCGGTGGACCGGCCCTGTCGCTCCAAGGGTCACTCTAGCTCTGATCCTAAGACTCGGGCTAGACAGTCTCGAATCGGTAGAGGACTATCTTTTGCCTCGGTTCATAGATGGAAACCCAATTTCCAAATACGCGACTTTGCGATTTTGATTGTATAACCTATATATGGCAACATAGTGGTATGGGGCATTCATGCCGTCTATGATTGATACTTATGATTTGAAGTTGTTTTATACACTATACACTTATAATAGTATCAAATGATTTTTTTTAAACGTATCAAGCATTCTTGGCTATTATAAGGTAAAAACCCTATCCCCCGGCTTGCGTTGCATTGTGTGACAGGACCTGGGTCTTATAATAGCTTCAATTTTCTTTATTTAGCATTGCGCTGTTTGTTTTATGCACTGGTATTCTTGGGAGGAAACCCGTTCCGTGTTATACGGCGTGGTCCCTTGATTTACCTAACTTTAAAATAAAGATCAATAACTGTTTTAGTTCTCACACCAGTCACATGACTAACATGGAGTTTATTGTTTTAACCTAAACTCTGGGTGCCCCTATTTTGACACGGGCAGCTAGTAGTTTTGGTTTTGCAGATTTATATTCACAGGATCCTGGTTTACAGCTGGAACGATATCCGGAAAGCTTTGTATCCGTATATCTCCTTCTAGTTGTGTATTGTATAATTTTCCGCTGCTAAGTATTTAAATGTAATTTAAATCTCTGATATTTCTGTGTAATATTTGCTTATACCCTGTATATTCTTGTAATCTGATGCATTGTTGTAATATACAATGAAATGTTCCTCCGTGTGCGTTCTATTGTGTCGTGTTCTCAAAACAATCAGGCGTTTCGAACGGTCTAGATCGGTTTTGCGACTGGTTCGGACCGAGCGAAATTCCTTTTTGTCATAGTTGGTATCAGAGCTTTGGTTTTCAAAGCTCAGAGAACAAGGCACATTAGAACCATACGAAAGAATTCATCAGATATTGGATTAGTAATATCCAATTAGAATGACTCGTTAGAGATGGGATCAGTAGTATCCTAGAACGAGTGTGAAGAGTATATTTTTAAAATGAAACCAATTTTGTTTTGAAAATTTAAATCAACTATTCGTAACAAGCTTGACTTCACGGTTGCATAGCTATTTGATTTCCGTACCTAAGATACGAGTCGGAACTCTTCTTACAGTCGCTTCTCGTTCCACTTCTACTTCCTCTAGTATACTTGGCTCCAGAACTTCCGCAGACTCATGTAAGCACTTTCATAGTTGAGAAACATGAAAAATATTATGAACTCCAGCCAGTCTTTCGAGTAGCTCTACTCTGTAAGCCATCGTCCCAACCCTTTCAATGATAGGAAATGGTCCTACAAATCTTGGTGCCAACTTTCCTATGGACCCAAAGCGAATGACATTCCTCGAAGGAGATACTTTAAGGAACACCCTATCTCCAACCTCAAACTCAAGGTCGGTACTTCTTTTGTCTGCATAGGACTTCTGTCTATCTTGTGCAGTCTTCATCCATCTTCTTATCAAGTCCACCTTTTCTGAAGTTTCTCTAATCATGTCTGGCCCAAGTACGAGCTTGTCTATAGACTCCTACCAACAAGTTGGTGATCGGCATGGTCTTCCATATAAAGCCTCGAAGGGTGCCATGCCTATAGAAGCTTGGTAGCTATTGTTGTAAGCAAATTCCACCAAAGGAAGATGATCCTCCCATGTTCCTCTAAAGTCAAGAATGCATAATCTCAAGAGGTCTTCTAATACTCTGTTCACCCTTTCCGTCTGACCATCGGTTTGGGGGTGATAGGCCGTGCTTAAGCATAGTTGTGTGCCTATAGCCTCTTGCAAACTCTTCCAAAACTCGCTCGTAAAGATAGAATCTCGATCACTCACTATGCTGGAGGGTATCCCATGGATCCGAACTATCTCTTTAAGATAAATGGATGCTAAGGACGAGGCAGTCCTTCTACTCTTAACAGGTATAAGTGAGCGCTTTTATACCCAAATACTGGTATTGCCCCTTCTTGACCTAGGCAACCCATCAACAATGTCCATCGAAATGCTATCCCATTCCCACTGTGGGACCTCTAGAGGATGAAGCAGACCACCAGGCTTCTTCTGCTCCGCTTTGACTTGCTGGCATATCAAGCACTTAGCAAAGAACTCAGCTACATCCCTCTTCATGCCATTCCAAAAGGAAACCCTTTTTATGTCTTTATACATCTTGTCTCCACCTGGGTGTATGGTCAGCTTAGAATGGTGTGTTTCTTCGAGAACCATCTTCAACAAATCCCTTGCTTGTGCGACGCATATTCTTCCATCCCGTCACAACCAACCCTTATCATCGATAGAGTATCTATTGAGGTGACTAGAAGTCTCACCCCTAATTAGCTTATCCATCATACCAACTAGCTGAGGATCTTCTCGTTGCGCGGTTCTTATTGAGTCCAAAAGAGTAGGCCGCACCTCTAGCGATGCTAACAGACCAGGTACAAATTCAGAGGAGGGTCTAAAGTAAAAGTTTACTATGTACTCCAAGTTTTGCCTTTCTACAAAGAGAGGACTTAAGATCAGCTTCTTTCTACTCAAGTCGTCTGCTACTACATTGCCCTTGCCAGGGGTATAGGAAATATCAAAATCATATGAGGCCACAAATTCCATCCACCTTTGTTGTCTTAAGTTAAGATCATTCTGTGAGAAAAGGTACTTTAACGACTTATGGTCAGTAAACAATTCAAACCCTTATCCTAGTAGATAATGACGCCATGACTTAAGAGCGAAAACAATGGTAGCTAGCTCCAAATTATGAGTTGGGTAGTTCTTCTCATGTACCTTCAATTGCCTTCCCCTATAAAAAACTACCTTGCCTTCTTGCATTAAGACAACGCCTAACCCTGTACCGCATGTGTCTGTGTATACGGTAAACATTTTTCTCCCATCAGGCAATGTCAGAAATGGGGCTGTTGTTAGAGCCCTTTTCAAACGTTGGAAAGAAATATCGCAATCCAAATCCCAAACGAAAGTTAGGTTCTTCTTTGTCAATCTTGTGAGTGGGGCTGAGATTTTCGCAAAGTCTTTAATGAACTTTCGGTAAAAGCCCGCTAGCCCGAGAAAGCTTCGGACTTCGGTTGCATTCCGTAGAAACTTCCAATCTTGCACCGCAACTACTTTGCGGGGTCCACAGCTATCCCCGCTTTGGACACCACATGTCCAAGAAACCTTAATTCTTCTCTCCAGAAATGACATTTGGACAATTTGGATTTCAGCTGATGTGCACGAAAAGTATCCATGACTTCCCTTAAATGCAAAGCATGCTCTTCTTCACTCTTCGAGAAAATTAAAATGTCGTCTACGAAGACCACCACAAACTTATTAAGGAACTCCCTGAACACCCTGCTCATCAAGTCAACAAAATAAGCGAGTGCGTTTGTCAAGCCGAAAGGCATGACAAGCCATTCGAAGAAACCATCCAGGGTTCTGAACGCGGTATTATCAATGCTGTCTTCAGCCACTCTTAGCTGATGAAACCCGGTAGCCAGATCTGGTTTGGAGAAAACCGATGCACCTACAAGCTGATCAAACAAGTCGTATATTCTTGGAAGTGGGTGCCTATTTTTCTTGGTCATCTTGTTTAGCTCCCTATAGTCAACGCATAGGAGAAGTGAACCATCCGCTTTGGTTGCGAATACTACTGTAGCACCCCATTCAGAAATACTCCGCCTTATGAATCCTTTTTCGAGCAGCTCTTTAACTTGCTTGCTGAGCTCTTTCCTCTCCCTTGGAGCCATGTGTCTAACGGGTAGAGCTACGGGTTTTGCATTATCAACTAGGTATATGTGGAAATCTATCTCCCGCTTCGGAGGTAAGCGCTCCACTTCTTCAAATACATCTGAGTATTCACGGACTATTCTAACAGACTGCAAGTTTTCAACAGACGCATCAAGAGATTCTAGGTAGCTAAGCATAACAGAATGCATAGGGTTACAAGATATTTCGAGAGTGTTACCGAGACGAGTCATAAGTTTAACCACTCTCTTTTCACAATCGAGGATGACACCATTACTGGATAACCAATCCATGCCTAGAATCAATCCATTGCCAGCAAAGCCCAAAACATAGGCATTACATCTAAACCAACTCTTAGTATAGAAATTTCCAAATCCAAACAAATCATTGACAAATAAGTCGAGCCCCCAATTGGATTTGAAACAACCAAGGGATCCTCTACTATACTGGTGTCTAGGTGCAGAGATTCAACTAAAGGAGTAGATATAAAAGAGTGCGATGCGCCAGAATTAAAGAGTGTACGAACAGGGTGATCAAAAAGATAAACTAAACTCTCAACAAAAATATTTCTACCTCGTTCTTGCGGAGGTGCTATGAGAGTGTGAACCTGCCCTCCAGAAGTAGATCCAGTCCTCTGCCCTTACCCTTGCTTTCTTGGGCAGTCCTTAGCCATGTGTCATGTCTCGCCGCAGTGAAAACAACCACCCATCTTCCTCTTTTTCTTTCTGCAGTCCTTAATCAGATGTTCAGGAATGCCACAAAAATTACACTTCCTCTTTTCACGGGGTTTGTTGTTCTTCCCGCCCTTCTTTTAATATGTCTTCTTATTCTGCGATCCCTCTACTTTCTTATCTTGAGGTACTTCCACCTTTTCCTCTTTCTTGCCATCCTTGTCATCCTCTGTAACAGTGCCATGTCCACCAGTCTCTTATAAGTCGCACCCATAGGTATATGGGACATAGCTAGGCTGTGCAGTGGCTCATTCAACCCGTTAACAAAATGAAGAGCCTTCTTATGGGGAGTGTTCACTAACGCCAGTCTGAATCTAGCCAGCTGGTTGAATTGGTTGACGTATTCCTTGACTGACATACTTCCCTGTTTGAGAGCTAAGAATTTCTCCATCTGTAGGCTTCGTTCATCTTGTGAGATGAATTTCATTTCAAACCTTCCTCTGAAATCCTACCAAGTTTCAACTGGTCTCTCAGCATTAGTAACTTCCCACCAATAAGAGGGTTCGTCTTTAAGCAACCGCACGGCCAACTATATCTTCTGCCTATCGTCCACTTCGAAGATAACAAACAAATCCTCGGTTTCTTTGAGCCAGTTTCTTGCTTCTACGAATGACTCAGTCCCATTAAAGTTCTTTCCACCCATGGCTCGAAAATCTCTACATATCTTGGAGAAAGAATTTGCACGAGAAGGAGGAGGAGGAGGAACAACTGCAACCGGGGGAGGATGAACGTCTGCTGGGCCTGCATCATTAGCCCTAGCCTCTAGGTACCTTCTGAACCAACCAGGTACCGGTACACCCTATGGAAGGTTAAAATCCCCAGACAAGCTGAAATGAAAAAGAAAAGATTCAAAACAAAGGATAGAAAGATAGTGCATATGGCTTTGGGGGAATTATGCCCTTTAAAACAACACATTTTCTTGAAAATGCTTCTTTAAACTTCTTTTTGAAAATTAGTTTACAAAAAAAAATTATCTGATCTGGCAACCATCAGCTCTGATACCTAGTGAAACACCCCACCTCCGTTAAGGTCACTCACCAAGGGAATGCCTAAACTTCGGTGGAGCATTATAGGTAAAAGATACAGATAATTTACAAGACAAACATATGAACAATGGAAAAACTAAATTTATTTCACAAGTACGTGGTTCAGTTAAAACGTTACAACAACTGTCCCAAACCAACTTCCAAATTTTTACAACAAAATCTCTTTCTTGATTAAAACATAAAGAAGCATGAAATAACAATAAGGTAGCATAAATCCCCAATAAGAGTGTATCCAAAGCCATAGCCCAAGGAAAGAAAATCCAAGCAATACATCTACTCTCTTCAAGCTGGAAATGGTCAAACTAAGCTGAAGTATTCCCTCCCTGCGGACCTTTGGGGGGGGGGAACGGAAGAAAAGAAGTCGAAAGAAAATGGGTCAAACATGAGTCTGGTAAGTCCAGTGATTATTTAGCATGTAAACAGGAAAAAAGATTATGACGTGAATAAACTGAATCTGGGATAGCACCCTAGAAATAAGATAATAATACTGAATATGCTATCGCACTCATTACTATTTCTTTGCACCCACTTACAAGTGTTTCAACTAGCACCATGTGTTCAAGATAAATGGTCCCCTTTTATCGATCGGCCCCTACTCGTATACGTTTACCACTTATGTCATTCGGCCCCGCTTGATTGTAGATAACTGTGCTGGTCCCACCATGGGGTGTATCAAATCCTATGGTGGCAACTCGACACAATTCAAGATGCATAGTGTATAACTACTGATGACCAGTGCCTGCATTTTCCACTCCGGAGTATGTGCACGCCCGCGCTCCGTTGGAACCTACACTGATGCACCACCCGCCGTTGTTTTGACCGCTTATAATCAGCCCAGTAATCATGCCCCACCCTCCCTAGTTCAGGGTACCATGATACATCTATGTGGCTTACTGCTGAAATGGGTCCCCGTTACTAGGGTTTCCTAATCAACATGTTAAAATGGTTAAGTATTCTCAAATTAACCTAACCCCACCCATCAGTTTAGTTAACATGTTGTATTGGTTAAGTGTTGCCTTAATTAACTTAACCCTACCATTCCTGTCTTAGCTTTAATTCATTTATTGAAGCACCAACCACTCACATTAGATATATATTGTTGCGGTTGCTAGATGTGCCGGTCAGTTTCGGGCAGTCTTACACCGCAACTCAATCTAACCTCGGTTCTTTTGAGCTTGATGCGTTAACCTCTCACATTAGATCTATATTGTTACGGTTGCTGGATGTGCCGGGTGGTTACGGGCAGTCTTACACCGTAACTCAATCTAACCTCAGGTTATGCATATTCGTCTGTTACTTAATTTACGTATTTACCCTTCATATTTATATGTAAATTATCCACTATTATTGCCATTTAAGTCATGCCCCATTTTAAATCATGTTCATAATTTTTAGGTATATTGTAACACCCCACGTCCATTAATGTCACTCACAAGGGGAATACATTAACTTCCATGGAGGTTATAAGTGAATATAGAACAGTAAAATTACAACAAGACAGATATAAGATAGTACTTGGAAATTAAAAACTTTATTTTATTGCAGCAGAAGTCAAAACATGTTTGATTACATCTTAATACCATAAATCAGAGTCAAGTACAATATCCATCTTGATAAAACAAATACATAATCCCATTACACAAATAGCCATTATAAAAAAGATAACAAGCTGGACTTTACTTCAGCAGTCCTAGCTTTCCGAAAGAGATACGCAATCCAATCTGACTCCACTAGAGCTGGGTCCAACCTGAGGATCTGGAGGGAGAAAGATATGGAAAAGAGGGGGTCAGACATAAAGTCTGGCGAGTATGATAATTCTACAATACTATTATCAAAATAACTAGACTAAGGCATAAACTGGAAAACAAGGAAATGTCTATGAAAGAGCAGATAAAGGGCATAGACAATCGCTAAAGGCAGCTTTTAGGCGCTCCTTAATTACTAAAGGATAATTATTACACTACACCACACTGGTCTGCTAACACTGATATTACTGGTGCTTGCTAATCAATATAGGATAATTATTATATTCTACTGTACTGTACCGTTCGGTACTGTACTAACACTAACTGCACCCATACTAGTCGCTCTAGAAACTTGATCCCTCTTGGTTAAATAGAATGATGATAGCTTCGTGTACTACTAGATGTACCCGTTATCCTCCTCGTTTAACAGTATATCTCTAGCTGTTAACATAGGTAACCAACGTGTTCCTATCCCCTCTAGATGTACCCCCTTAAATGGTAATTTCATGTACTCCTAGCTGACGTCATAGGTGTCGCCTGCTCCTATCTCCACTAGGTGTACCTCCTTAGTAATTAAATGATAGTGGTAGCTCTATATGCCCCTAGCTGACTACATAGGGCCGCCTGCTCCTATCTCCACTAGGTGTGTCCACTACCCTGCCCCACTCGATCGGCTCCCTAACTCGTAGATACCCGTGCTGGACCCACAGTGGGGTGTATCACTCCCCTAAAGTGGCAACCCAATACAACAGAGATGCACGGCTTACACCTACACGATGCAACAACGTCTTACCTACCAGCCCGGGGCCACGCACGCACGTGAACCCGTTGGACTTGCGTTGCCACCGCTAACCCGCTTTGGCCTCTAACAATCAGGCCCAGTAGGCGTGTCCCGTCCTCGACTTGGGTCGAGCTTACAAAGATACGAAATGGGCTACTGGTCTGAAAAGGGCCCCCACCAAGCTTCCCACCTAGGCTTGGTCCCCTCTAGTATATCCCACTTAACCCCTCCATGTCTACTTACATGTCCGAATTTGGTTAAGGGTTCTTATAGTAATTCCACCTACCATCCAAGGCACCCACTTAACCCCCATGTCCCACTTACATATTTACTTTGGTTAAGTGTTACTAATCATATTTTCTTATGCCACCCAAGGCACTTACTTAACCCTTTAGTCATGTTCATTTACATGTGTGTTTGGTTAAGTCTTTACTAATCGTATTTCAAATGCCACTAAGGGCAACCACTAGATTCCTCATGCCACCCAAGGCGCCTACTTAACCCCCATGTCCCGCCTTACATGGTTATCTGGTTAAGTATTTCTTAATTCATTAAGGCCATAACCTCATAAAGACCTCTCACATTAGACTGACATTTATGGCAGCTGGATTTGCCGGGCGGGTCCGGGCAGACTTACACCATAAAAGAGTCTAACCTCGTGTCTTTACAACTGTTATGCTTTAGTTTGGGCCTAGGACCTCTCACATTAGGCCGACATTTGTGACTACTGGATTTGCCGGGCGGGTCCGGGCAGGTTTACATCACAAACGAGTCCAACCTCGTGTCCTAAGCATTGATTATTATTAATAATCCATTTCCCCCAATTTTAATAATTCCCTATTTGAATTATTAATTAATTTCCAGTTTTAACGATGTCCCTAATTGACTCAATTATGGCCATCCATTTATGGTATACAAAATCATACCAAATTTCATCACAAGTTCATTATATGCCATTAAAGGCATTCTAATTCAAGTTAATCCATAATTAGATTATGTCCATTACTCCACATTAATTTTCCAATTAATGTCTTAATTAAATTTTCCACCTTTTAAGGCAATTTCTTAACATCTCAATTTTGTTATATGCCTTTTTAAGGCTATCTCATGCAAATTCTCAATATTAAATCTTTTAATATTATTCCCACCCCACGTTGTACGTTTCGTTCATTAAACGTAAAATATACGTTAGACTCGAATAGTCTAACTCATAGCATAAAAGAAATTATCACAGCAACCACAACATATACATGTGACTAAAATAGATCTAGTCATAAAAAGGGTGAAACTTGCATATATGTCCAAAATACAACTTGCATAAGAATTATACATGTCATGGATCTAAAGGTGTCAACTGGTTCATGATTCACATAATATGATCTTAATCCAATTTTATAAACTTGCACAGGTACATGTGTGAATCAACATCATCTAACTTAACAATATGGTTTTATATGGATACACCTAACTTAATAGGCAAATTCCCATAATCAAGTTTCATTTAATCATAGATTCATGTTTATGGGTACACCTAACTCAACAGGCAAATTCCCATAATCAAGATCCATTAAATTGTAGATTCATGTATATGGGTACACCTAACTTAATAGGCAAATTCCCATAATCATGATCCATTTAATTTTTAGAAGAAAAACATAAACTTTAAAACATGATCCAATTCGCATAAATAACAACATCATGATTTTACAACTTGTATGATTCAACAAAACTTAGCATGATATCATAATCATATAACTTATGGATTTCCAACATGTGTGATAATATGAGATCTACAACATATATAAGATTTACAACATAACATAGCATGGTTTACAACATAGCATAGCATGATAGCATAACGTTGCATAACATGATTTACATCATAGCATAACATAACATAGGAGCCTTTACAACATATAATTCACAACAACATATAACAGCATAATAGAATAACAAGAGATCCACAATATAGAATTTACGATTACAATTCATATCACTTTCTTGTGATCCATTCATAACTTAATCAAATTATTTTATAATATCATTGTGGGAATCATCATACTCACAATTTAAAGAAGAGAAATAGAAAGAGTCTTTGATTTGATTTGTTTGTTGAGTAGATTTAGTTGTAGGCTAGGCTTTCTCCTTCTCCTTTAGTTTGTGACGGCTACGCTGAACTCCATGGCAACGGCATGTCGGTAGCTCTCCAATTTTTCAAGTGATTTAGGGTTAGACTCTACCCACTTATTTATAGATGTTAGGATGCATTTAAGCAATTAGATTAACCCTAGAATAGATTAAAGCCATTAGATTTCGACCAGCCCTCAAAACACAGCCCGAAAACTCAACCAGATGCACCCAGGTCACCTGGGCTCGACCAGGGAGGTCGACCCCCAGGTCGACTCTAGTGTTGACCTGCCCCCCCTAGGTCGACTCCCAAGTCGACCCCCAGGTCGACCTGGTCTGGGCGGGAATTTTCCCGCCTGCCTCCATTTCTGTGTTTTTGAAATCTGTTTTAAAATTTGAATTTTTCGGGAAACTTCTCGAGGCCATATCTCGGTCATACGAACTCCGATTTACAAAATTTCGGACTCTATTTCGCGTATTTTTCCGAGACGAACACAATGGCGCAGCCCGTTTCCCAATATTCTTATATTTGAAATTAATTATTCTTTCATTTGTGAATATTAGTATTAACTGATTTACGGGGTGTTACATTCTCCCCTCCTTAAAGGATTTCGACCCCGAAATCTTCAAGTCAAGAAGAATGTTTAACCTAACATCCAATCAACCATCTACTCAATCATCAAACACTGGCATCCACTGTCCTTATAGACTTCTAATGCTTTTATGTTTAAATGCATGGTGTGTGTATATGTCCGTATCTAATGCAAAATCAGGCGGTCCACTGATTCAGTTGACCTCCTTGATGCAATTCATGATAGTGCCATGCATCCATTATGTAAGCAAAAGATCCTAATTGCTTACATACTACTTCTACATGCATGCACATGCATTCAACCAAATGCAGCATCCATATGATGGTACAGCCATTATACATCCATTATACTAAATACATTCATTTGTGCAATATGCAATATTTAGTGACTGAGCCGATCTAGTGCCTAAAGTGTGTGTATATATGCATCCACGAGCAACCACTAGCAAACACTTGCATCCATTTTGCATCTATCATACATAACATGTCTCAAACACATGTTTCAACCATAGGATTTATCCTAACTAAAGGTCAAAGATACTAACGAGAGGACATACTAAAGATAAGATAAGATAAGCTAAGCGATAAAGGAGAAATTAAAAGACATACCCTCAAAAAGAAAAGGGTACAACGAACGCATCTTCTCTTCTGTCTCCCAAATAGCGTTGCGCTCATCATCTCCCCATTGCACTTTAACTAGTCTGACCTCTCGATTCCTCAACTTTTTGATCTCCGACCCAAGAATGCCTGTAGGAGCTCGTCGAATTGTTGCATCACGCTCTATTTCCACCTCTTTAGGCAAGCTCGGCTCTACCACCTCTGTGGTCTCGTGCAAACACTTCTTCAACTGTGATACATGGAATACATCATGTATACCACTACGTCTCTTAGGCAACTTCTACTCTGCCCAATCCTCTCCTTAATAGGAAGCGGCCCTACTAATCTTGACGCTAACTTCCCTCTTGATCCAAAGCGAACATTGTTCCTTAATGGAGATACCCTGATAAAGACCATGTCCCTTATGCGAAACTCCAGGTCGGTCCTCCTTTTGTTGGCATATAATCTTTGCCTACCTTGCGCCATTTTCATCTTTCTTTGAATCAAGTCGATTCTCTTCCGTAGCCTAAGACACATGACCAAAAAGAAAGAAATACTCAAGAATATGATTCACCCTCTTGGTCTGGCCATCTGTCTGAGGATGATATGCGGTGCTCAGACATAACTGAGTCCCTACCGACTCTTGTAAGCTCTTCCCAAATTCGCTAGTGAAGATAGGGTCGCGGTCGCTCACCATGTTAGAAGGAACACCGTGCAAACTAATTATCTCCTTAACGTATGCGGAAGCTAACCATGGAGCAGTCCTATTACTCTTCACGGGAATGAAATGGCGCTCTTAGTAAGTCTGTCTACTACAACCCAAATCCCCGTATCTTGATTTTGGTAACCCATCGGGTTTCCTTTGCTCCGCTTTTACTTGATGGCACTCCGAACATTTAACGACATATTCGGCCACATCCATCTTCATACCGACCCAAAAGAAAACTTGCTTCATGTCCTTTTTCGTCTTGTCCCCACCAGGATGAATGGTCATTTCTAAATGATGTGCATCATCAAGAATAACTTTCCTTAAGCTCCCGTCCCGTGATACACAAAGTCTATCGTACTCATGCAACCAACCCTTATTATCTAGGTATATCTACTTAGGTGGCTTGATGACTCCCCTCTTATGAGTTTCTCTACTAACTCTATCAACTGTGGGTCATCACGCTGTGCCTCTCCAATCCGTCCCACAAGCGTAGGTCTAATCTTAAGGATGCTAGCAAACCAAGTACAAAACCAATGGATGGTCTAAAGTAAATGGTAGGGATAAACCCTAAGCTATGCCGTTCAACAGACAAAGGACTCGATGCCGATCCTTCCCTACCTAAGGCATCCACCACAACGTTACCCTTTATAATGGGTATATGTTACCTCGAAATCGCAGGATGGCAAGAACTCCATCCACCTTTTCTGCTTTCAGTTCAAATCTTTCTGAGAGACCAAAACTTTAGCGACTTATGGTCTTTAAACAACTCAAACTTTTACCAAGACTTGAGCGCAAAAGCTATGGCGGCCAATCCTAGGTCATGGGTAGGGAAATTTTTCTCATGGACTTTCGATAGTCTTCCTTCATAACATATTACCCTTCCTCTGAGACCTCCCTAAGATGTAGGGCATGTTCTTCTCCACTTCTAGAGAAAACCAGGATGATATCCCATGCAAAATCATCACAACTATCCATCTCTCACGCAGACTATCCTAGTCAAACTCGACATCCCCCAAGTGCAAGCCCCAAAGGCCTAAACCAATATCAGACAAACACCCAAGGGATACCTCCTTCGAATTCAGACGACCTACATGAGATGATATTAGTAAAACGGCCAAATAATTGAGCACTTAATCGACTCTGGCTGTCCTTGCCAGTCTTGCCCCAAAGCCATCATTGCTCACCTAACTGGCTTTGAACTATCCACTAGGCACACATGAAGGCTTACTTCGTGCCTCTAGGTAAACCCCGCACTTCATCGAATACGTCACTATACTCACGGACCACACAAACAAATTCCAAATCACCGTTGGATGCGTCAAAAGATTCTATGCGGCTAAGCATTACAGAACCCCTATGGTCTCAAGAAATATCGAGGGTCTTTCCATAACGAGTCACAGTCTAACTACCCTCCTTTCCCCATCTAGGATGGCACCACACCTGGCTAGCCAATCCATCCCTAGAATCAAACTACAGCTCGTGAAATGAAGGCGTTGCATTCAACCCCAACGCTCCAGATAGACACTCTCAAATCCCAACAAACCATTTAAGGATGAGCCGAACCACCAACCGGATTTGAGACTAGAATGGGATCCTTAACTAGACTAGTATTTAGGTGCAGTATTTCAACTAACTGAGCAGATACTAACGAGTATGAAGCGCCAGAATCGAATAAGGTACGGACATGATGATCAAACTGAAAAACTAAGCTTTCAACAGAAATGTTTCTACCTCGTTCTTGCAGCGGTGGGGCCTCAATAGCCTGAACTTGCCCCCTTGCCTGCCTGGGTGCCATAAGAGCCTGCACCTGTCCCCCTGAGGTAGACTCTGCCCTCTGCCCCTCCTTTGGGCAGTCCTTCACTAAATGTCCTATAACTAGCCTTCTTCTTCTCATTCTCCATTCGTGACCTCCCCACCAAGATGAGGTTTCGTCCTTTGTTACCCTAACAGCTATTTGAACCTTCCTCCCCATTGTCCATCTTTAAAGGTACCAACAAGCCCTCCACTTTCTTGAATCAACTTCTAGCCCGTCAAACTTCGAAGTATCTTGAAGTGGTTTTTCCGTCCTTCGTACGGAAGTCCTTAATTATCTTATCTACACGCGGAGGGGAAAGATTCGAAAAGGGAAAGAGGAAGAGACTCAAGCGGAGAATCGAAGGAAAGGATATGGCTATTGGGGATTATGTTTTTCATAAAACTTTCCTCTTAAAATTACTCACTAAGACTTGTTTTTGGAAACACTTCTTCCAAAAATACTTTAGAAAAATAGTTTTTCTAAAAAAAAAAAATTTATCTGTTCTGGTAACCTTAAGCTCTGATACCACGTGTAACACCCCACGTCCATTAATGCCACTCACAAGGGGAATACATTAACTTCCATGGAGGTTATAAGTGAATATAGAACAGTAAAATTACAACAAGACAGATATAAGATAGTACTTGGAAATTAAAAACTTTATTTTATTGCAGCAGAAGTCAAAACATCTTTGATTACATCTTAATACCATAAATCAGAGTCAAGTACAATATCCATCTTGATAAAACAAATACATAATCCCATTACACAAATAGCCATTATAAAAAAGATAACAAGCTGGACTTTACTTCAACAGTCCTAGCTTTCCGAAAGAGATACGCAATCCAATCTGACTCCACTAGAGCTGGGTCCAACCTGAGGATCTGGAGGGAGAAAGATATGGAAAAGAGAGGGTCAGACATAAAGTTTGGCGAGTATGATAATTCTACAATACTATTATCAAAATAACTAGACTAAGGCATAAACTGGAAAACAAGGAAATGTCTATGAAAGAGCAGATAAAGGACATAGACAATCGCTAAAGGCAGCTTTTAGGCGCTCCTTAATTACTAAAGGATAATTATTACACTGCACCACACTGGTCCGCTAACACTGATATTACTGGCGTTTGCTAATCAATATAGGATAATTATTATATTCTACTGTACTGTACCGTTCGGTACTGTACTAACACTAACTGCACCCATACTAGTCGCTCTAGAAACTTGATCCCTCTTGGTTAAATAGAATGATGATAGCTTCGTGTACTACTAGATGTACCCGCTATCCTCCTCGTTTAACAGTATATCTCTAGCTGCTACCATAGGTAACCAACGTGTACCTATCCCCTCTAGATGTACCCCCTTAAATGGTAATTCCATGTACTCATAGCTGACGTCATAGGTGCCGCCTGCTCCTATCTCCACTAGGTGTACCTCCTTAGTAATTAAATGATAGTGGTAGCTCTATATACCCCTAGCTGACTACATATGGCCGTCTGCTCCTATCTCCACTAGGTGTGTCCACTACCCTGCCCCACTCGATCGGCTCCCTAACTCGTAGATACCCGTGCTGGACCCATAGTGGGGTGAATCACTCCCCTAAAGTGGCAACCCAATACAACGGAGATGCACGGCTTACACCTACACGATGCAACAACGTCTTACCTACCAGCCCGGGGCCACGCACGCACGTGAACCCGTTGGACTTGCGTTGCCACCGCTAACCCGCTTTGGCCTCTAACAATCAGGCCCAGTAGGCGTGTCCCGTCCTCGACTTGGGTCGAGCTTAGAAAGATACGAAATGGGCTACTGGTCTGAAAAGAGCCCCCACCAAGCTTCCCACCTAGGCTTGGTCCCCTCTAGTATATCCCACTTAACCCCTCCATGTCTACTTACATGTCCGAATTTGGTTAAGGGTTCTTATAGTAATTCCACCTGCCATCCAAGGCACCCACTTAACCCCCATGTCCCACTTGCATATTTACTTTGGTTAAGTGTTACTAATCATATTTTCTTATGCCACCCAAGGCACTTACTTAACCCTTTAGTCATGTTCATTTACATGTGTGTTTGGTTAAGTCTTTACTAATCGTATTTCAAATGCCACTAAGGGCAACCACTAGATTCCTCATGCCACCCTAGGCGCCTACTTAACCCCCATGTCCTACCTTACATGATTATCTGGTTAAGTATTTCTTAATTAATTAAGGCCATAACCTCATAAAGACCTCTCACATTAGACTGGCATTTATGGCAGCTGGATTTGCCGGGCGGGTCCGGGCAGTCTTACACCATAAAAGAGTCTAACCTCGTGTCTTTACAACTATTATGCTTTAGTTTGGGCCTAGGACCTCTCACATTGGGCCGATATTTGTGACTACTGGATTTGCCGGGCGGGTCCGGGCAGGTTTACGTCACAAACGAGTCCAACCTCGTGTCCTAAGCATTGATTATTATTAATAATCCATTTTCCCCCAATTTTAATAATTCCCTATTTGAATTATTAATTAATTTCCAGTTTTAACGATGTCCCTAATTGACTCAATTATGGCCATCCATTTATGATATGCAAAATCATACCAAATTTCATCACAAGTTCATTATATGCCATTAAAGGCATTCTAATTCAAGTTAATCCATAATTAGATTATGTCCATTACTCCACATTAATTTTCCAATTAATGTCTTAATTAAATTTTCCACCTTTTAAGGCAATTTCTTAACATCTCAATTTTGTTATATGCCTTTTTAAGGCTATCTCATGCAAATTCTCAATATTAAATCTTTTAATATTATTCCCACCCCAAGTTGTACGTTTCGTTCATTAAACATAAAATATACGTTAGACTCGAATAGTCTAACTCATAGCATAAAAGAAATTATCACAGCAACCACAACATATACATGTGAATAAAATAGATCTAGTCATAAAAAGGGTGAAACTTGCATATATGTCCAAAATACAACTTGCATAAGAATTATACATGTCATAGATCTAAAGGTGTCAACTTGTTCATGATTCACATAATATGATCTTAATCCAATTTTATAAACTTGCACAGGTACATGTGTGAATCAACATCATCTAACTTAACAATATGGTTTTATATGGATACACCTAACTTAATAGGCAAATTCCCATAATTAAGTTTCATTTAATCATAGATTCATGTTTATGGGTACACCTAACTCAATAGGCAAATTCCCATAATCAAGATCCATTAAATTGTAGATTCATGTATATGGGTATACCTAACTTAATAGGCAAATTCCCATAATCATGATCCATTTAATTTTTAGAAGAAAAACATAAACTTTAAAACATGATCCAATTCGCATAAATAACAACATCATGATTTTACAACTTGTATGATTCAACACAACTTAGCATGATATCATAATCATATAACTTATGGATTTCCAACATGTGTGATAATATGAGATCTACAACATATATAAGATTTACAACATAACATAGCATGGTTTACAACATAGCATAGCATGATAGCATAACGTTGCATAACATGATTTACATCATAGCATAACATAACATAGGAGCCTTTACAACATATAATTCAAAACAACATATAACAGCATAATAGAATAACAAGAGATCCACAATATAGAATTTACAATTACAATTCATATCACTTTCTTGTGATCCATTCATAACTTAATCAAATTATTTTATAATATCATTGTGGGAATCATCATACTCACAATTTAAAGAAGAGAAATAGAAAGAGTCTTTGATTTAATTTGTTTGTTGAGTCGATTTAGTTGTAGGCTAGGCTTTCTCCTTCTCCTTTAGTTTGTGACGGCTACGCTGAACTCCATGGCAACGGCATGTCGGTAGCTCTCCAATTTTTCAAGTGATTTAGGGTTAGAGTCTACCCACTTATTTATAGATGTTAGGATGCATTTAAGCCATTAGATTAACCCTAGAATAGATTAGAGCCATTAGATTTCGACTAGCCCTCAAAACACAGCCCGAAAACCCAACCAGATGCACCCAGGTCACCTAGGCTCGACCAGGGAGGTCGACCCCCAGGTCGACTCTAGTGTCGACCAGGCCCCCCCTAGGTCGACTCCCAAGTCGACCCCCAGGTCGACCTAGTCTGGGCGGGAATTTTCCCGCCTGCCTCCATTTCTGTGTTTTTGAAATCTGTTTTAAAATTTGAATTTTTCGTGAAACTTCTCGAGGCCATATCTCGATCATACGAACCCCGATTTACAAAATTTCGGACTCTATTTCGCGTATTTTTCCGAGGCGAACACAATGGCGCAGCCCGTTTCCCAATATTCTTATATTTGAAATTAATTATTCTTTCATTTGTGAATATTAGTATTAACTGATTTACGGGGTGTTACATATATAAATTATACCAATTTATGCCACTAATCATTTATATAATTATGGGCCAAACTATGCCAATAATTTGAAATTTAAGGTTTTTCCTAATGTTACCCCTGTCATACATTCGCAAAACTCACATAGAATGTTAGGCTCGCAACTTAGCCTAACTTATATACAAAAGGGGAAAGAAAAGAGCATGTACCATTCCTACAACATACAATAATAAGGATTTAACTAAATATGTGTCATATAAATTTGGCATAAAACAACGAACTTGCAATTTTGGATCCAATTAACATAAATCTTAAGCATATAGAATTACACAAGTCCAACTAGGCATGTAAATATAAACTTTTATTTTGGATCCAATAAACATGAATCTTAAGCATATAGAATTACACAAGTCCAACTAGGCATGTAAATGTAAACTTTTATTTTGGATCCAATAAACATGAATCTTAACATAGGAGAATGTAGATCTAAACATATATATAACTTAGCCTAAAAACTTGCATGTAACATGACATGAAAGATTCACCAATTTATATAATACACGATTGGTTTAACATACAACATAATAAGTCCAATAAGCCACAATCGTCTCATAGGCATATATGATAGAATCGTTACAAGAATAGACATGAATCAACATCACCGTTATCTTACAACTAGGAACAACTCTAGTTTTTATTTTATTACAAATCGTAACTTTTAATCGTTCACAACTAAATAATAACAGGACTTACAAACAAAAGAAAGTCTTGTTTTCTGAGATCTGTTTTCTGAAACTGAAAAGTAATCCCTTGACGTAGACTATCGATTCTCTAAATTAGATTTTATTCGTAGCTTCAAACTTGATTTCTAGTTTGCTCTCTAGTTGAAGAAGAAATGGTGGCTAGGCTAGGTCGACCATGGAGAAATGAAATTGTGTGATTTAGGGTTGAGGATTAGGGTTGCTTTTATAGAGGTTTAGACTTATGTAAACCGTTAGATCAACCTAGGAGCAATCACAACCATCCAGACAAGATAGAGCTATCCAGAAATTGCCACCTCTTCCCTAGTGAGTCAGCAACAACTCAGAAATTGTCACTGTTTGGATCTGGGTGAGGGGGTCGACCCCTATAGGGGGTCGACACCCCAGTCGATACCTCTCTTGGGGGGTCGACGCCTATGTCAACCCCCCCGGGGGTGTCGCCCCCTATGGGCGGGATTTTTCCCGCCCAGCTCTGATACTAAGTGAAACACCCCACCTCCGTTAAGTTCACTCACAAAGGGAATGCCTTAAGTTCAGTGGAGCGTTTTAGGTAAAAGATGTAGATAAATTGCAAGATCGACAAATAAAGCAGCAGAAAATAAATAAAACCTTAATTTATTGATAAAACAATAGCTTGGTAAAACAGCTTGTACAAAGATTGTTTTCCAACATCAATACCCATTACAACAAAGCATCTGTCTTGTTTAACAAAATAAAGAAGCATAAACTGACAATGATATTCCCCAATAAAGCATGAGCCAACCGTAGCAGTGGAAAAGAGAGTTCAAAGCAATACACCAACTAATCTTCAAGCTTGGAAAGAGAAATGGTCCAAACTAAGCTGAGCTATTCCGTCCCTGACTACCTGGGAGGGAACAGAAGAAAAGAGGCAAAAACAAACTAGGTCAGACATAAGTCCGGTAAGTCCAGTGATTACTAGCATTTAAACCGGAAAAGGATCATGACATGAATAAACTGAACATAGGACAATACCATAATAACGAGATAACATAAGATTAGCATAAGTGCAAGATAAACTGAATGCGCTTCGATTCTTTCTCTGACTTCCTACTTTCTCTGTACCACCCAACCAACATCCTAACTAGTGTCTTTTATAGAATGTATCGTATTCCCTACTAGCGTCCCAACTAGTATCCTGTATTATATAATAAGGTGATCCCAACCCCGCAATTATGGTAGCCTTCAGGTGTACATCTAGTATGAGGATCTTACCTCAATCAGCCTAATTGCGGTGGATATGTTAGATGTACCCTTACTACCCGATCGATCGGCTCCCTACTTGTATTAATTTTCCTTGTGTTTGTGTCAATCGGCCCTCTCTTGCGTGTAGATACCCTGTGCTGGTCCCACCATAAGGTATATCAATCCTTATGATAGCAACCCGACACGATTCAAGATGCACAGTGTATAACTACTGGTACCCAGTGCCTGCTTTTTCCCACTCCGGAGTACGTGCATGCCCGTAATCCGTCGGAACCTACACTGACGTACCCCCTGCCGTTATTTTGACCGCTTATAATCAGCCCAGTAATCGTGCCCCAACCTGCCTAGTTCAGGGTACCATGATACATCTATGTGGGTTACTATTGAAATGGGCCCCCGTTATTAGGGTTTCCTACTGGTTAAGTTTGTGGGCCTATATATACAAATATTGCCCACCTACACGAGATGTACTTAACACTCCCACTGATTCAAACATATTGATTTAATGGTTAAGTTTGTGGGCCTATATATACTAATATTATCCACCTACCCAAGGTATAGTTAACCCTCCCACTTATCAAGTCAATATGTATTAATGGTTAAGCTTGCCTTAACCCTATCCACTTTGTTCATGTAATATTGGTTAAGTGCTGTCCATTCATGTTAACTTAACCCACCCACACATCATATTGTATTGGTTAAGCGTTTCCTATTAACTTAACCCTGTTCAGTTATATTGGTTAGGTGTTTCTTATTAACTTAACCCCACTCGTTCATCATGCTATATTTGTTAAGTGTTTCTTATTAACTGAACCCTACTCATTCATCATGTTATATTGGTTAAGTGTTTCTTATTAACTTAACCCTACTCATTCATCATGTTATATTGGTTAAGTGCACTTATTAACTTAACCCTACTCATTCATCATGTTATATTAGTTAAGTGTTGCCCTCTTGTGTTAACTTAACCCTACCACTTATCATGTTACATTGGTTAAGTGTTGCTCTCTTGTGTTAACTTAACCCTACCACTTATCATGTTATATTGGTTAAGTGTTTCTCATTAACTTAACCCTACTCATTCATCATGTTATATTGGTTAAGTGCCATTAATCCAGTCGAGTTAACTTAACCACCCACTTGTCATGTTATATTGGTTAAATGTTGCCCTCTTGTGTTAACTTAACCCTACCACTTCATGTTATATTGGTTAAGTGTTTCTCTCTTATGTTAACTTAACCCTACCATTTTTAGCATATCTTCTTCATTGGCATTAATTGATTTATTAATGCACCAACCTCTCACATTACATATGTGTTGTTGCGGTTACTGCATGTGCCGGGCGTTTCCGAGAAGTTTTACATCACAACTCAATCTAACCTCGGGTTTTTATTGGGCATGATGCACTAATCTCTCACATTAGATCGGTGTTGTTGCGGTTACTGGATGTGCCGGGCGGTTCTGGGCAGTTTTACACCACAACTCAATCTAACCTCGGGTTAGGCATGTTCATCTTTTCTTTAATTTACATATTTGTCATTTATGTCAAGTTTATGTGTAAATTATCCACAAGTGTTGTCATGTCATATTTACTATTATGTTCATAGTTAATGGTTTACAAATTATACCTTTTCCATGCTACTAATCATTTAAATGATTACGAACCAATCTATGCCAATAGCATGTAATTTAATATTTTTATTTTTAATCAATTCTAACATTTCATGTCAATATAAAAAGTATATTTTTATGTTAATTCAACTCTAACAATTCATGTTAACATAAATAGTATATACATCATGTTATACAAAATTTACATATATCTATATGCATAAGATTCATGTTTATTGGATCCAAGATAAAAGTTTACATTTACATGCCTAGTTGGACTTGTGTAATTCTATATGCTTAAGATTCATGTCTATTGGATAGAAAATAAAAGTTTACATTTACATGCCTAGTTGGACTTGTGTAATTCTATATGCTTAAAATTCATGTTAATTGGATCCAAAAATGCAAGTTCATTGTTTTATGCCAAATTTATATGACACATATTTAGTTAGATCCTTATTATTGTATGTTGTAGGAAAGGTACATGCTCTTTTCTTTCCCCTTTTGTATATAAGTTAGGCTAAGTTGCGAGCCTAACATTCTATGTGAATTTTGTGAATGTATGACGCGGGTAACGTCGGGAAAAACCTTAAATTTCAAATTATTGGCATAGTTTGGCCCATAATCATATAAATGATTAGTGGCATAAATCGGTATAGTTTATATACCTAAAAATTATGAACATGATTTAATGCGTAAATGGGGCATGACTTAAATGGCAATAATTGTGGATAATTTACATATAAATATAAAGGGTAAATATGTAAATTAAGTAAAAGACGAATATGCCTAACCCGAGGTTAGATTGAGTTACGGTGTAAGACCGCCCAGAACCACCCGACACATCCAGCAACTGTAACAATATAGATCTAATGTGAGAGGTTAGCGCATCAAGCCCAAAAGAACCCGAGGTTTGATTGAGTTGCGGTGCAAGGCTGCCCGGAACCGATTGACACATCCCACGACCGCAACAATATATATCTAATGTGAGTGGTTGGTGCTTTAATAAATGAATTAAAGCTAAGACAGGAATAGTAGGGTTAAGTTAGTTAATGCAACACTTAACCAATACAACATGTTAACTAAACTGATGGGTGGGGTAAGGTTAATTTGAGAACACTTAACCATTTTAACATGTTGATTAGGAAACCCTAGTAATGGGGACCCATTTCAGCAGTAACCCAAATAGATTTATCATGGTACCATAAACTAGGCAGGGTAGGGCACGATTATTGGGCTGATTATAAGTGGTCAAAATAACGGCGGGTGGTGCGTCAGTGTAGGTTCCGACAGAGTGCGAGCGTGCACGTACTCCGGAGTGGAAAAAGAAGGTACTGGGCATCAGTAGTTATACATTGTGCATCTTGAATTGTGTCGGGCTTCCACCATAGGATTTGATACACCCCATGGTGGGACCAGCACATGTATCTACAATCAAGCGGAGCCAAATTACACAAGTGGTAAACGTACACGAGTAGGAGCCGATCGATAAAGGGGATCATTTATCTTGAACACATGGTGCTAGTTGAAACACTTGTAAGTGGGTGCAGAGAAATAGTAATGAGTGTGATAGCATATTTAGTCTTATTATCTTATTTCTAGGGTGTTGTCCTAGATTCAGTTTATTCATGTCATAATCCTTTTTCCTGTTTACATGCTAAATAATCACTGGACTTACCAGACTCATGTCTGACCCATTTTTTTCGTCTTCTTTTCTTCCTTTTCCCCCCTAGGTCCACAGGTAGGGAATACTTCAACCTAGTTTGGACCATTTCCAGGTTGAAGAGAGTCGATGTATTGCTTGGATTTTCTTTCCTTGGGCTATGGCTTTGGATACACTCTTATTGGGGATTTTTGCTACGTTATTGTTATTTCATGCTTCTTTATGTTTTAATCAAGACAGAGATTTTGTTGTAATAATTTGGAAGTTGGTTTGAGGCAGTTGTTGTAATGTTTTAACTGAACCACGTATTTGTGAAATAAATTTAGTTTTTCCGTTGTTCATATGTTTGTCTTGTAAATTATCTGTATATTTTACCTATAATGCTCCACCGAAATTAAGGCATTCCCTTGGTGAGTGACCTTAATGGAGGTGGGGTGTTTCACCTGATATCAGAGCTGGTTGTTGCCAGATCAGATAAAAAAATTGGAAACTAATTTTCAAAAAAAGTTCAAAGAAGCATTTTCAAGAAAAAGTGTTGTTTTAAAGGGCGTAACTCCCCCAAAGCCATATGCACTATCTTTCTATCCTTTCTTTTGAATCTTTTCTTTTTCGTTTCAGCATATCTGGGGATCTTAACCTTCCAAAGGGCGTACTGATAACTGGTTGGTTCAGAAGGTACCTAGAGGCTAGGGCTAATGATCCGGGCCTAGCAGACATTCCTCGTCCCCCGGTTGCAGCTATTCCTCCTCCTCCTTCTTCTCGTGTAAATTCTTTCTCCAAGATATGTAGAGATTTTCATGCCATGGGTGGAAAGAAATTTAATGGGACTGAGTCATTCGTAGAAGCAAGAAACTGGCTCAAAGAAACCGAGGACTTGTTTGTTATCTTCGAAGTGGACGATAGGCAGAAGATACAGTTGGCCGTGTGTTTGCTTAAAGACGAAGCCTCTTATTGGTGGGAAGTTACTAATGCTGAGAGACCAGTTGAAACTTGGGAGGATTTCATAGTAAGATTTGAAATGAATCTCCTCTCACAAGTTGAACGAAGCCTACAAATGGAGAAATTCTTAGCTCTCAAACATGGAAGTATGTCGGTCAAGGTATACGTCAACCAATTCAAACAGTTGGGTAGATTCGGATTGGAGTTAGTGAACACTCTCCATAAGAAGGCTCTCCATTTTGTTAAAGGGTTGAATGAGCCACTGCACAGCCTAGCTATGTCCCATATACTTATGGGTGCGACTTATGAGAGACTGGTGGACATGGCACTATTACAGGAGGAAGACAAGGATGGCAAGAAAGAGGCAAAGTGGAAGTACCTCAAGATAAGAGGGATCGCATAATAAGAAGACAGATTAAAAGAAGGGCGGGAAGAACAACAAACCCCATGACAAGAGGAAGTGTAATTTTTGTGGCATTCCTGGACATCTGATTAAGGACTGCAGAAAGAAAAAGAGGAAGATGGGTGGTTGTTTTCACTGCGGTGAGACAGGACACATGGCTAAGGACTGCCTAAGAAAGCAAGTGCAAGGGCAAGGGCAGAGGATTGGATCTACTTCTAGAGGGCAGGTTCACGCTCTCATAGCACCTCCGCAAGAACGAGGTAGAAATATTTCTGTTGAGAGTTTAGTTTATCATTTTGATCATCCTGTTCGTACACTCTTTGATTCTGGCGCATCGCACTCTTTTATATCTACTGCTTTAATTGAATCTCTGCACCTAGGCACCAGTATAGTAGAGGATCCTTGGTTGTTTCAAATCAAATTTAGGGCTCGGCTTATTTGTCAATGTTTGTTTGGATTTGGAAATTTCTATACTAAGCATTAAGTTTAGATGTAATGCCTATGTTTTGGGCTTCACGGGCTATAGATTGATTCTAGGAATGGATTGGTTATCCAGTAATGGTGCCATCCTCGATTGTGAAAAGAGAGTGGTTAGACTTATGACTGGCCTTGGTAACACTCTCAAAATCTCTTGTAACCCCATGCATTCTGTTATGCTTAGCTACCTAGAATCTCTTGATGCGTCTGTTGAAAACTTGCAGTCTGTTAGAATAGTCCGTGAATACTCATATGTATTTGAAGAAGTGGAGGGCTTACCTCCGTAGCGGGAGATAGACTTCCGCATATACCTAGTTGATAATGCAAAACCCGTAGCTCTACCCGTTAGACACATGGCTTCAAGGGAGAGGAAAGAGCTCAGCAAGCAAGTTAAAGAGCTGCTCGAAAAAGGGTTCATAAGGCGGAGTATTTCTGAATGGGGTTCTCCAGTAGTATTCGCAACCAAAGCGGATGGTTCACTTCGACTATGCGTTGACTATAGGGAGCTTAACAAGCTGACCAAGAAAAATAGGCACCCACTTCCAAGAATAGACGACTTGTTTGATCAGCTTGTAGGTGCATCGGTTTTCTCCCAACTAGATCTGGCTACCGGGTTTCATCAGCTAAGAGTGGCTAAAGACAACATTGATAAGACCGCGTTTAGAACCCTGGATGGTTTCTTCGAATGGCTTGTCATGCCTTTCGGCTTGACAAACGCACTCGCTTATTTTGTTGACTTGATGAGCAGGGTGTTCAGGGAGTTCCTTAATAAGTTTGTGGTGGTCTTCGTAGACGACATTTTGATTTTATCGAAGAATGAAGAAGAGCATGCTTTGCATTTAAGGGAAGTCATGGATACTCTTCGTGCACATCAGCAGAAAGCCAAATTCTCCAAATGTCATTTTTGGAGAGAAGAAGTAAGGTTTCATGGACATGTGGTGTCCAAAGAGGGGATAACTGTGGACCCCGCAAAAGTAGTTGCGGTGCAAGATTGGAAGGTTCCACGGAATGCAACCGAAGTCCTAAGCTTTCTAGGGCTAGCGGGCTTTTACCGAAACTTCATTAAAGACTTTGCAAAAATCTCAGCCCCACTCACAAGATTGACAAAGAAGAACCTAACTTTCGTTTGGGATTTGGATTGCGATATTTCTTTCCAACATTCCAAAAGGGCTCTAACATTGCCTGATGGGAGCAAAATGTTTACCGTATACACAGATGCATGCGGTACAGGATTAGGCGCTGTCTTGATGCAAGAAGGAAAGGTAGTTTGTTATGGGGGAAGGCAATTGAAGGTACATGAGAAGAACTACCCAACTAATGATTTGGAGCTAGCTACCATTGTTTTCGCTCTTAAGTCATGACATTATTATCTGCTAGAAGAAAGGTTTGAATTGTTTACTGACCATAAATCGTTAAAGTATCTTTTCTCACAGAAAGATCTTAACTTAAGACAACAAAGGTGGATGGAATTTCTGGCCTTATATGATTTTGAGATTTCCTATACCCCTGGCAAGGGCAATGTAGTAGTGTAAAGACCCGCAACTTCCCCGTAAAGGAAAGTGTCGGATAGTTCGAGAACAAACCACAACAGAACGCATACAGAAGAACGTTCCATTGTATATTACAACAATGCATCAGATTACAAGAATATACAGAGTATAAATGAATATATATTACACAGAAATATCAGAGATTTAAATTACATTTAATTACATAGCAGCGGAAAATAATACAATACACAACTAGAAGGAGATATACGGATACAAAGCTTTCCGGATATCATTCCAGCTGTAAACCAGGATCCTGTGAATATAAATCTGCAAAACCAAAACTACTAGCTGCCCGTGTCAAAATAGGGGCACCCAGAGTTTAGGTTAAAACAATAAACTCCAGGTCAGTCATGTGACTGGTGTGAGAACTAAAACAGTTATTATTCTTTATTTTAAAAGTTAGGTAAATCAAGGGACCACGCCGTATAACACGGAACGGGTTTCCTCCCAAGAATACCAGTGCATAAAACAACAGCGCAATGCTAAATAAAGAAAAATGAAGCTATTATAAGACCCAGGTCCTATCACACAATGCAATCGCAAGCCGGAGGATAGGGTTTTTACCTTATAACAGCCAAAGAATGCTTGATACGTTTAAAACAAATTGTTTGATACTATATAAGTGCATAGTGCATAAAACAATTTCAAATCATAAGTATCAATCATAGGCGGCATGAGCGTCCCATGCCACTATGTCGCCATATATAGGTTTACAAAAAAAAAACCCCAAATGTCACGTATTTGGAAATTGGGTTTCCAACTATGAACCGAGGCAAAAGATAGTCCTCAACCGATTCGAGACGCTCTAGCCCGTGTCTCGGGATCAGAGCTCGAGTGACCCTTGGATCGTCAGGGCCAGTCCACCGATGTGGATTAAACTTAAACCCTGAACATGCGTTTCCCCACCCTTTGGGGTGTCAATGAGCCAACGAATGACTCCATCGGTTCGAGAACGACCGATCAATCCGAGGCGCCTCGCAACAGCAACAACCACATAAGTCAAACTCGTCAGGGCGTGTAAAACCACTGACGCCACTTTTTAGCTAGAAGGAAACGCATGCCCTCCCTGAGGTCCTCTCCCGTTTTTGGTTCATACCGGGTGTGAAACTCGCGAAGTAAACGTTACACAAAGCTACGCCACAAAGGCCGTGCTTTGATCATCACCACAAGACTTTGCTTTTCAACAGAAGCCTCGATCAATTGCCACTTAGGCATGCCACACAGGCAATTCACTCCATGCGTTTGATATCCATCAATATATAACCCCTGAGCTCGTACGTCTCAGAGAAGGGCGTTAAGCAAGAGAATAAATTCTCCGCCGCCAAACAGATATATATTTAATGGAAATCAATCACACGGACTAAAATCCAATGTCAGACACACAGTCCATTTACAAGTCCGTTCTGGGTCTGAACGAAACCGGAGGCACCTAGTACCCCGCATATCCATCGATCTCCAAGTACGTCTGGACGATCACTAACTGTTTCCATCTTCTTGGGTGTACAGCCCAATCAAGATCATCAGTAAGCACCCAAACGACGTGAAGACCTCCGGTCTTCGACCATCGTCTTCATCTTCGACTTATCGTCGTATCAGTCATTCAGAATGGGATAAACCCGGTCTTTCCGAATAACTCGCGTATATTTTAAATAAGTGGTACACAAACACAACATACGCCTCATTCCAATTCATCAGTCACTAACAGTAAATTAATCAAGAGAATAATTTCCCAAATATTAACCCCGAAGGCCGAAACCAACATCAGATCAATATCCAGAAAACCATTCTGCTTGGCTAACCGACAATTAGTTTCTAAACTTCACATTCATAGGGAAATGTTCCCATTAATTTTATCCAAGATAAATTTCTTGAATTTATTCTTCTTTTGAATTTCGATTCAACTAGTCGGGATTAACGAAACTTACCGAAGTAATCATTTGTTTTAATTTCCCAATCCCAACCTATTAATCCCATGAAGTAAAACTGGTAATACTTCATATCTAACACCACAGTGTTATCGGTAAATTCAATTACCATTTCACGTTCAAATCTAATTAAAGATTTAACTATCGCCTGGAGTAAAACTGGTGATACTCCATTTCGATTATTTCAATCTAATTAAAGATTCATTAAAACTCCACTTAGTTTTAATCTGTGACTGGGTTAAAGAATCAGTGTCATTTAAAAACACGGTTCACGATAAACCCAAAATCACATCATATTTCAATCAGTCCCTAATTGTAAATTAGCAAGTGAGCAATTCCCTAAGTATGAATCCCGAAGGCCGAAACCAACATCAGATCAATACCTCGGAAACTATTCAACTTAACTAATCTCCAGTTAGTTTCTGATTTTCTTAACTCCTTTAGGTCTAAGAACTGTATTATTGAAGATACCGTTCACGACAACCCAAAATCACATTTCATCAATGATCGGGTTAAAGAACGAGTGTTGTTTAAAACACTGTCCACGATAAACCCAAAAAAATCAATATCGATTCAATTCCAATTAAATATTATTTAATTGGTACTCTTCATTAAATCTAAATAAAAAGATTTAATCTTTTCTCAACTGGGTTCAAGAACAGTGTTAGTGAAGACACCATTCACGACAAACCCAAATCACATTTGATATTAAATACAAGGCTTTGAATAGAAAATATCCTGGCTTATATTCAATATCCAATTCTGCGGCCAACAAAGATCGTATTGGAAATAACGATATATATATCTATATCTTTCAAATTTCCATAACAACATTTGTATAATCACGAAATCCAACATCAAACATTCCGAAGACAATTTCGATTCAAATCCATTCCAATGCAATCATTGGAAATTTTGGTTATTATCAAAACCATTTCAAATTCAATTTATTTAAAAATAAATAGAATTTTAATTCTTGTTCAAAACTAGTTCATTTCGATAAAAATCTATTTTTATCTTTTCAAATATGGAGTTTTTCATCCCAATTCTTCACAAATCATTTCTTATGATTTTACACAAATTATTACTATTTTTAATAATTTTATCAAGGCCTGTACAGTCGATTTCCATCAACGGCCATCGAACTGCACTTATAGCGACCTTTTTCAAATTTGATTTGGACGTAACTCCAAATCCAACCGTTAGATTTAAAATTTCTAATATTCATTAGAAAGCTCTTTTCGATACGAACCCAACGGTTCCGGTTTTAGGAGAATCCGACGGTCGGATCTCCCGTAATGTCCGTTTGAAATCAATGGTCGAAATTCGCGAACTGCCGCGGCGCGGCGCGTTCTATTCAGGCCATTATATTATATATATAATATATATATAATATATTTCGTCGATTTCTATTTAAAACGAATTTTATAAATAGTTTTGAATTCGTTTCAAAAACATTTTCAACTTCCTTTTCAATTCAAATCAAAATTGAATTCTTCTTTATAAATTCGTTTTAAAATTCATTTCTATTCAATTCAAATTTCAATTCAATTTGAATTTATTTCAATTCACATTCAATTCAATTCGAAATCGTTTTCAATTCAATTCATTTCGAAATCGTTTTCAATTCAATTCATTTCGAAATCGTTTTCAATTCAATTCATTTCGAAATCGATTTCAATTCAATTCATTTCGAAATCGTTTTCAATTCAATTCATTTCGAAATCGTTTTCAATTCATTTCGAAATCGTTTTCAATTCAATTCATTTCGAAATCGTTTTCAATTCAATTCATTTCGAAATCGTTTTCAATTCATTTTATTTTGAAATCGTTTTCAATTCAATTCATTTCGAAATCGATTAAAATTGACATAAATATCGTTCACATCAAAATGGCGTCAATCTAATCAACACGGCTTCATAAATTGATATTTTCAAATATTCCATTTCGAATATTTCTATTTCAAATATTTCTATTTTAAAACTGAAATGAGGCCCAATCAATTACCATATAAAATTAATTATATGGATTTCCATACAACACATGTATATAATAGCATTGAAAAATAATCAACCATCAACCAAAGTGCACTACACTGTATAAGCATCAAATATAGATATCCAACGCTTAAAACAGCCCGTCAATCAACCGATCGACATATTCAATCAATCGGGATGAGTGAACTTCAAATTTCATCCCAACACCCGTGTGGGGTTTCAAACAATCAAACACATATTTTATTTGTGCTGTTGGGCGATGTGTGAAATTTATCGACCCAATCAATGTCCTTCAAATAGGTGTACATAAACAAACCGTCTGGTTTGTAAATGAATATTGATTTATTCACATTCACGTTAAGAATTATATTTTTAACGATAAAACATTTTATTTTAACTTATGAATTTCTATTCAGTTCATTCTATAGATAAAATGATATTTTTATTTTTCTAAATTATTTTAGAAAATTTCGGCGGCATAACGGCACGATACTAGAAATGGGACGAGGCCTAGCCTTATCCCCGGTCTAGTGAAGGCCCACGCCATTCACAAATCAATCAAATCAATTTCATCTCACCAAACAATTCAATTCAAACAAATAATTCAACTAATCTATGCAACCAAACAAACAAGTCCATGGTCTGTGGACGATTGTGTCGGGTGCTACTAAGCACCGTCTGCATCCTAGTATATATATATAACTAGAAAATAAATTGAAAGGTGAGAAATTCTCACATATAGCTATCCTAGCTCCACGGCACTTCATTTGCAGAAGTCTTCGTCGTTTCGCCTTTTTGTCACCTTCGTTGCTGCTTTCACTACATACGTAAAAATCACATTTTTACTTCGTTATTCAATATATAAAAATCGAATTTTTACTTCGATGTTCAATATATAAAAATCGAATTTTTATTTCACTTCTCAATATATAAAAATCGAATTTTTAGTTCGCTATTCAATATATAAAAATCGAATTTTTATTTCACTTCTCAATATATAAAAATCGAATTTTTAGTTCGCTATTCAATATATAAAAATCGAATTTTTATTTCACTTCTCAATATATAAAAATCGAATTTTTATTTCGCTATTCAATATATAAAAATCGAATTTTTATTTTGAAGTTCAATAGATAAAAATCATATTTTTATTGCGATGCCATATAGATAAAAATTCCATTTCAAAAATATGGACTTCGCCTTTTCTAATAAAAAGTTTTCCTCTTTTCTAATAAAGATCAAATTTTTTTCCTTTTAAAGTTAAAACCCTTTCCTTTTTAAAGTTAAAACCTTTTTCTATTTCAAAGTTAAAACCTTAAAATAAAATTAGTTTTTATTTTCTTTATAAATCAGTTTTTATTTTCAAACGCTTATATAAAGAAACCATATTTCTATATACTAAAAAAAAATAATCCCTTCTTTATAACGCTATCTTCATGATAAGAACCAAATCTTTATCTCGCTATGAAAAACCATATCCTTTTAACTATAAAAATCTAATCTTTTATAAAGCAAAAATTATATCTTTCATGTCATAAAAATCGTATACTTCATTTTAATGTTATATAAAAAAACACATTTTTATATTGCTGTAATATATATAAAAATTATATCTTTTTCATTTACAACGCTAATTCTATTTTTGGAAAAAAAAACTATGCTATTTTTAAATTTTTAAAAAACAATATAATTCTAAAAACAATATTATTCAAAATCGGATTTTTCTATTAAAATAAACTAAGACAAAAAAAACAAAAAATATCAGAAAGGCTTACTGGGATATGATCGGAGGCGGGGTGCGCGTCGGAGTGTAGTGGTGGACAGGAGAGGTCGGAGGGGGCTGGAGGTCGGTGGTGAAGTCTGGAGTGGCGGCGAGTCTCCAGGCTGTTAGGGTGCGGTCTTCGACGCGGCGAGAGGCAAGGGAGGAAAGAGGAAGGGGGGAGCGGGATCGACTGGAGGGGGAGGTGGATGGAGTGGTGGCTGGGGGCATGCACGCCGGAGGCGGCGACTGCGGGGAGGTGCAGATCGCGATTCGCGATTTAGGTGATTAGGGTTTTTTTATTTATTTATTTAATTTCTAACTGAAATCCAACGTGGAAGGGGGGGGGAGTTAAAAGGAGAATTTATAATTTATAATTTATTTATTATTTTATTCTATTTTTAATTCCAACAAGGTTGACTTTCCATTCAAACACGAAATCAAACCCAACAACTGTCGCCCCTAGCTAATTACCACCATTCTGAACACAATGGGATATGTTTCGTAACACCATTCGACTGTTACGATAGGTTTTCGTCAGTTTTAAATTATAAATCAGTATATATTTAATTTTAACGCACATTTTAAATTACCGGGGTCACATACTGACTAGAAAAATTCCAGAAAAATATTTTCTAGCTTCGTATTGACGATACGGTCCTAACAAAACTAATTTCGTCGAATTCTGAGACTGTTGGAAAAATGGCCAATTTCCAGTCGATTAAAATCAACTGAAACTGGTCAAACGCGTTTTCCTTTGCCACGCTCACATATTGATTCGAAAAAAATTATGAAATTTGGAATCTAGCAATAATTTGACATCACGGACCCAACAAAACTGGTTTCGTCGAAATCCGAGGTCATTTGCAAAATGTCCATTTTTAAGGGCCTGAATTCCATAGCGACTATTCAGAATTTTCAACTGGACATATCTTTTGATTCCCGCTACGAACTTTTGATTTTTCGGATTCGTTGGAAAGATATTCACTATTAGATTCCAATGTTTTTGGTTTCACTAAAATCCAGATTGTTTTGCACCCGGTACATTCAATTGAAGTTTGAAATCGAATTATCGAACTACCGCGCCATTTTCAATTCTATTTATAATAATAAATAAAATTATATATATTCTAACGACGACGTATATAATATATACGTCGAATTATATTCAAATTAAATTTCTCGTCGATTTTATTTAAAATAATCTATTTTAAACAATCAAAATTCGCTAAAATTGCCAAAATAAAAATTTTAAACTGGCCCAGATTTTCGGGTTATTACAATCTCCCCCACTTAAAACTTTTCGTCCCCGAAAAGGAACAAAGTCGAAAGTGGTTTGATTATTCAGCTCTACGATCGATCTGGCTTGCATTCTCCAACTCTTCAGTTTCTGAGAATTTTCAAAACTTCAAAAATTTGGCTAACACCCTAAATTTTTGAAAAATTTCGCCATAACCTCCCCTGCAATGGGAGCATCGGGGAATTTCAAATAGCTTCCCCGGTCCTTCAGATCTCAAAAAGAAAAAGAAAAAGCCAAGCGGCTAGCCAATAGGCTCACAAAATCATCATCACCCAAACAAAACAGGAAATTATGTAGTAAACATGTACCTATTTGTCGGGCAAACAAATTTTATTCTCTGGCTCTAGCCTCCTTGCTATGACCTGTTCAATGATATATATGTATATGCAAGCAAATGCGACCAATTTTCAATACAATTCAATATTTGATCAATTAGGCTAAATGGCTAAAAATTAGCAAACAAATAAACAAACAACACAAACATCAATCAATTAGTGAATTATCATTTGAAATTCATAACTTTGATATATAGTCAAAAATCTCATTTTTGATGCCAAATCAAAACAATAGGCCCTATCTAATTTTTGGTTCTCACACCAGTCTAATGGAAATATATAGATATCACACCTTCGAAACACGAATATAAATACTGATGATGTGGCCACATCATCAGAATTATCCCCGGGTGTCTAGAATGTGACTCTATATCTATCCAGTATATTAAAATTTCAAATACACGTGGATCAGACGTATACGCAAAATCTTTATATACTGGACTGTCCAACTCAATATAAATAGATAATCAAATACGAATAATTGAATTAAATTTTCAAAACAAAAATTGTTTTCATTTTAAAAATATACTCTTCACACTCGTTCTAGGATACTACTGATCCCATCTCTAACGAGTCATTCTAATTGGATATTACTAATCCAATATCTGATGCATTCTTTCGTATGGTTCTAATGTGTCTTGTTCTCTGAGCTTTGTAAACCAAAGCTCTGATACCAACTGTAAAGACCCGCAACTTCCCCGTAAAGGAAAGTGTCGGATAGTTCGAGAACAAACCACAACAGAACGCATACAGAAGAACGTTCCATTGTATATTACAACAATGCATCAGATTACAAGAATATACAGAGTATAAATGAATATATATTACACAGAAATATCAGAGATTTAAATTACATTTAAATACATAGCAGCGGAAAATAATACAATACACAACTAGAAGGAGATATACGGATACAAAGCTTTCCGGATATCATTCCAGCTGTAAACCAGGATCCTGTGAATATAAATCTGCAAAACCAAAACTACTAGCTGCCCGTGTCAAAATAGGGGCACCCAGAGTTTAGGTTAAAACAATAAACTCCAGGTCAGTCATGTGACTGGTGTGAGAACTAAAACAGTTATTATTCTTTATTTTAAAAGTTAGGTAAATCAAGGGACCACGCCGTATAACACGGAACGGGTTTCCTCCCAAGAATACCAGTGCATAAAACAACAGCGCAATGCTAAATAAAGAAAAATGAAGCTATTATAAGACCCAGGTCCTATCACACAATGCAATCGCAAGCCGGAGGATAGGGTTTTTACCTTATAACAGCCAAAGAATGCTTGATACGTTTAAAACAAATTGTTTGATACTATATAAGTGCATAGTGCATAAAACAATTTCAAATCATAAGTATCAATCATAGGCGGCATGAGCGTCCCATGCCACTATGTCGCCATATATAGGTTTTCAAAAAAAAACCCCAAATGTCACGTATTTGGAAATTGGGTTTCCAACTATGAACCGAGGCAAAAGATAGTCCTCAACCGATTCGAGACGCTCTAGCCCGTGTCTTAGGATCAGAGCTCGAGTGACCCTTGGATCGTCAGGGCCAGTCCACCGATGTGGATTAAACTTAAACCCTGAACATGCGTTTCCCCACCCTTTGGGGTGTCAATGAGCCAACGAATGACTCCATCGGTTCGAGAACGACCGATCAATCCGAGGCGCCTCGCAACAGCAACAACCACATAAGTCAAACTCGTCAGGGCGTGTAAAACCACTGACGCCACTTTTTAGCTAGAAGGAAACGCATGCCCTCCCTGAGGTCCTCTCCCGTTTTTGGTTCATACCGGGTGTGAAACTCGCGAAGTAAACGTTACACAAAGCTACGCCACAAAGGCCGTGCTTTGATCATCACCACAAGACTTTGCTTTTCAACAGAAGCCTCGATCAATTGCCACTTAGGCATGCCACACAGGCAATTCACTCCATGCGTTTGATATCCATCAATATATAACCCCTGAGCTCGTACGTCTCAGAGAAGGGCGTTAAGCAAGAGAATAAATTCTCCGCCGCCAAACAGATATATATTTAATGGAAATCAATCACACGGACTAAAATCCAATGTCAGACACACAGTCCATTTACAAGTCCGTTCTGGGTCTGAACGAAACCGGAGGCACCTAGTACCCCGCATATCCATCGATCTCCAAGTACGTCTGGACGATCACTAACTGTTTCCATCTTCTTGGGTGTACAGCCCAATCAAGATCATCAGTAAGCACCCAAACGACGTGAAGACCTCCGGTCTTCGACCATCGTCTTCATCTTCGACTTATCGTCGTATCAGTCATTCAGAATGGGATAAACCCGGTCTTTCCGAATAACTCGCGTATATTTTAAATAAGTGTTACACAAACACAACATACGCCTCATTCCAATTCATCAGTCACTAACAGTAAATTAATCAAGAGAATAATTTCCCAAATATTAACCTCGAAGGCCGAAACCAACATCAGATCAATATCCAGAAAACCATTCTGCTTGGCTAACCGACAATTAGTTTCTAAACTTCACATTCATAGGGAAATGTTCCCATTAATTTTATCCAAGATAAATTTCTTGAATTTATTCTTCTTTTGAATTTCGATTCAACTAGTCGGGATTAACGAAACTTACCGAAGTAATCATTTGTTTTAATTTCCCAATCCCAACCTACTAATCCCATGAAGTAAAACTGGTAATACTTCATATCTAACACCACAGTGTTATCGGTAAATTCAATTACCATTTCACGTTCAAATCTAATTAAAGATTTAACTATCGCCTGGAGTAAAACTGGTGATACTCCATTTCGATTATTTCAATCTAATTAAAGATTCATTAAAACTCCACTTAGTTTTAATCTGTGACTGGGTTAAAGAATCAGTGTCATTTAAAAACACGGTTCACGATAAACCCAAAATCACATCACATTTCAATCAGTCCCTAATTGTAAATTAGCAAGTGAGCAATTCCCTAAGTATGAATCCCGAAGGCCGAAACCAACATCAGATCAATACCTCGGAAACTATTCAACTTAACTAATCTCCAGTTAGTTTCTGATTTTCTTAACTCCTTTAGGTCTAAGAACTGTATTATTGAAGATACCGTTCACGACAACCCAAAATCACATTTCATCAATGATCGGGTTAAAGAACGAGTGTTGTTTAAAACACTGTCCACGATAAACCCAAAAAAATCAATATCGATTCAATTCCAATTAAATATTATTTAATTGGTACTCTTCATTAAATCTAAATAAAAAGATTTAATCTTTTCTCAACTGGGTTCAAGAACAGTGTTAGTGAAGACACCATTCACGACAAACCCAAATCACATTTGATATTAAATACAAGGCTTTGAATAGAAAATATCCTGGCTTATATTCAATATCCAATTCTGCGGCCAACAAAGATCGTATTGGAAATAACGATATATATATCTATATCTTTCAAATTTCCAAAACAACATTTGTATAATCACGAAATCCAACATCGAAACATTTCGAAGACAATTTCGATTCAAATCCATTCCAATGCAATCATTGGAAATTTTGGTTATTATCAAAACCATTTCAAATTCAATTTATTTAAAAATAAATAGAATTTTAATTCTTGTTCAAAACTAGTTCATTTCGATAAAAATCTATTTTTATCTTTTCAAATATGGAGTTTTTCATCCCAATTCTTCACAAATCATTTCTTATGATTTTACACAAATTATTACTATTTTTAATAATTTTATCAAGGCCTGTACAGTCGATTTCCATCAACGGCCATCGAACTGCACTTATAGCGACCTTTTTCAAATTTGATTTGGACGTAACTCCAAATCCAACCGTTAGATTTAAAATTTCTAATATTCATTAGAAAGCTCTTTTCGATACGAACCCAACGGTTCCGGTTTTAGGAGAATCCGACGGTCGGATCTCCCGTAATGTCCGTTTGAAATCAATGGTCGAAATTCGCGAACTGCCGCGGCGCGGCGCGTTCTATTCAGGCCATTATATTATATATATAATATATATATAATATATTTCGTCGATTTCTATTTAAAACGAATTTTATAAATAGTTTTGAATTCGTTTCAAAAACATTTTCAACTTCCTTTTCAATTCAAATCAAAATTGAATTCTTCTTTATAAATTCGTTTTAAAATTCATTTCTATTCAATTCAAATTTCAATTCAATTTGAATTTATTTCAATTCACTTTCAATTCAATTCGAAATCGTTTTCAATTCAATTCATTTCGAAATCGTTTTCAATTCAATTCATTTCGAAATCGTTTTCAATTCAATTCATTTCGAAATCGATTTCAATTCAATTCATTTCGAAATCGTTTTCAATTCAATTCATTTCGAAATCGTTTTCAATTCAATTCATTTCGAAATCGTTTTCAATTCAATTCATTTCGAAATCGTTTTCAATTCAATTCATTTCGAAATCGTTTTCAATTCATTTTATTTTGAAATCGTTTTCAATTCAATTCATTTCGAAATCGATTAAAATTGACATAAATATCGTTCACGTCAAAATGGCGTCAATCTAATCAACACGGCTTCATAAATTGATATTTTCAAATATTCCATTTCGAATATTTCTATTTCAAATATTTCTATTTTAAAACTGAAATGAGGCCCAATCAATTACCATATAAAATTAATTATATGGATTTCCATACAACACATGTATATAATAGCATTGAAAAATAATCAACCATCAACCAAAGTGCACTACACTGTATAAGCATCAAATATAGATATCCAACGCTTAAAACAGCCCGTCAATCAACCGATCGACATATTCAATCAATCGGGATGAGTGAACTTCAAATTTCATCCCAACACCCGTGTGGGGTTTCAAACAATCAAACACATATTTTATTTGTGCTGTTGGGCGATGTGTGAAATTTATCGACCCAATCAATGTCCTTCAAATAGGTGTACATAAACAAACCGTCTGGTTTGTAAATGAATATTGATTTATTCACATTCACGTTAAAAATTATATTTTTAACGATAAAACATTTTATTTTAACTTATGAATTTCTATTCAGTTCATTCTATAGATAAAATGATATTTTTATTTTTCTAAATTATTTTAGAAAATTTCGGCGGCATAACGGCACGATACTAGAAACGGGACGAGGCCTAGCCTTATCCCCGGTCTAGTGAAGGCCCACGCCATTCACACATCAATCAAATCAATTTCATCTCACCAAACAATTCAATTCAAACAAATAATTCAACTAATCTATGCAACCAAACAAACAAGTCCATGGTCTGTGGACGATTGTGTCGGGTGCTACTAAGCACCGTCTGCATCCTAGTATATATATATAACTAGAAAATAAATTGAAAGGTGAGAAATTCTCACATATAGCTATCCTAGCTCCACGGCACTTCATTTGCAGAAGTCTTCGTCGTTTCGCCTTTTTGTCACCTTCGTTGCTGCTTTCACTACATACGTAAAAATCACATTTTTACTTCGTTATTCAATATATAAAAATCGAATTTTTACTTCGATGTTCAATATATAAAAATCGAATTTTTATTTCACTTCTCAATATATAAAAATCGAATTTTTAGTTCGCTATTCAATATATAAAAATCGAATTTTTATTTCACTTCTCAATATATAAAAATCGAATTTTTAGTTCGCTATTCAATATATAAAAATCGAATTTTTATTTCACTTCTCAATATATAAAAATCGAATTTTTATTTCGCTATTCAATATATAAAAATCGAATTTTTATTTTGAAGTTCAATAGATAAAAATCATATTTTTATTGCGATGCCATATAGATAAAAATTCCATTTCAAAAATATGGACTTCGCCTTTTCTAATAAAAAGTTTTCCTCTTTTCTAATAAAGATCAAATTTTTTTCCTTTTAAAGTTAAAACCCTTTCCTTTTTAAAGTTAAAACCTTTTTCTATTTCAAAGTTAAAACCTTAAAATAAAATTAGTTTTTATTTTCTTTATAAATCAGTTTTTATTTTCAAACGCTTATATAAAGAAACCATATTTCTATATACTAAAAAAAAAAAATCCCTTCTTTATAACGCTATCTTCATGATAAGAACCAAATCTTTATCTCGCTATGAAAAACCATATCCTTTTAACTATAAAAATCTAATCTTTTATAAAGCAAAAATTATATCTTTCATGTCATAAAAATCGTATACTTCATTTTAATGTTATATAAAAAAACACATTTTTATATTGCTGTAATATATATAAAAATTATATCTTTTTCATTTACAACGCTAATTCTATTTTTGGAAAAAAAAACTATGCTATTTTTAAATTTTTAAAAAACAATATAATTCTAAAAACAATATTATTCAAAATCGGATTTTTCTATTAAAATAAACTAAGACAAAAAAAACAAAAAATATCAGAAAGGCTTACTGGGATATGATCGGAGGCGGGGTGCGCGTCGGAGTGTAGTGGTGGACAGGAGAGGTCGGAGGGGGCTGGAGGTCGGTGGTGAAGTCTGGAGTGGCGGCGAGTCTCCAGGCTGTTAGGGTGCAGTCTTCGACGCGGCGAGAGGCAAGGGAGGAAAGAGGAAGGGGGGAGCGGGATCGACTGGAGGGGGAGGTGGATGGAGTGGTGGCTGGGGGCATGCACGCCGGAGGCGGCGACTGCGGGGAGGTGCAGATCGCGATTCGCGATTTAGGTGATTAGGTTTTTTTTTTTAATTTAATTTCTAACTGAAATCCAACGTGGAAGGGGGGGGGAGTTAAAAGGAGAATTTATAATTTATTTATTATTTTATTCTATTTTTAATTCCAACAAGGTTGACTTTCCATTCAAACACGAAATCAAACCCAACAACTGTCGCCCCTAGCTAATTACCACCATTCTGAACACAATGGGATATGTTTCGTAACACCATTCGACTGTTAAGATAGGTTTTCGTCAGTTTTAAATTATAAATCAGTATATATTTAATTTTAACGCACATTTTAAATTACCGGGGTCACATACTGACTAGAAAAATTCCAGAAAAATATTTTCTAGCTTCGTATTGACGATACGGTCCTAACAAAACTAATTTCGTCGAATTCTGAGACTGTTGGAAAAATGGCCAATTTCCAGTCGATTAAAATCAACTGAAACTGGTCAAACGCGTTTTCCTTTGCCACGCTCACATATTGATTCGAAAAAAATTATGAAATTTGGAATCTAGCAATAATTTGACATCACGGACCCAACAAAACTGGTTTCGTCGAAATCCGAGGTCATTTGCAAAATGTCCATTTTTAAGGGCCTGAATTCCATAGCGACTATTCAGAATTTTCAACTGGACATATCTTTTGATTCCCGCTACGAACTTTTGATTTTTCGGATTCGTTGGAAAGATATTCACTATTAGATTCCAATGTTTTTGGTTTCACTAAAATCCGGATTGTTTTGCACCCGGTACATTCAATTGAAGTTTGAAATCGAATTATCGAACTACCGCGCCATTTTCAATTCTATTTATAATAATAAATAAAATTATATATATTCTAACGACGACGTATATAATATATACGTCGAATTATATTCAAATTAAATTTCTCGTCGATTTTATTTAAAATAATCTATTTTAAACAATCAAAATTCGCTAAAATTGCCAAAATAAAAATTTTAAACTGGCCCAGATTTTCGGGTTATTACAAGTAGCAGACGCCTTGAGTAGAAAAAAGCTGACCTTAAATCCTCTCTTTGTAGAAAGGCAAAACTTGGAGTACATAGAAAACTTTGACTTTAGGCCCTCCTCTGAATTTGTACCTGGTATGTTAGAATCGCTAGAGGTGTGGCCTACTCTTTTGGACTCAATAGGAGCAGCGCAACGAGAAGACCCTCAGCTAGTTGATATGATGGATAAGCTAATTAGAGGTGAGACTTCTAGTCACCTCAATAGATACTCCATCGATGATAAGGGTTGGATGAGACGAGATGGAAGACTATGCATCCCAAAAGCAAGGGGTTTGGTGAAGACGGATCTCGAAGAAGCACACCATTCTAAGCTGACCATACACCCAGGTAGAGACAAGATGTATAAAGACATAAAAGGGGTTTTCTTTTGGAATGGCATGAAGAGGGATGTAGCTGAGTTCGTTGCTAAGTGCTTGATATGCCAGCAAGTCAAAGCGGAGCAGAAGAAGCCTGGTGGTCTGCTTCATCCTCTAGAGGTCCCACAGTGGAAATGGGATAGCATTTCGATGGACTTTGTTGATGGGTTGCCTAGGTCAAGAAGGGGCAATACCAGTATTTGGGTAATAGTGGACATGCTCACTAAAAGCACTAACTTTATACCTGTTAAGAGTAGAAGGATTGCCTCGTCCTTAGAATCCATTTATCTTAAAGAGATAGTTCGACTCCATGGGACACCCTCCAGCATAGTGAGTGATCGAGATCCTATCTTTATGAGCGAGTTTTGGAATAGTTTGCAAGAGGTTGTAGGCACACAACTATGCTTAAGCACGGCCTATCACCCCCAAACCGATGGTCATACGGAAAGGGTGAACAGAGTATTAGAAGACCTCTTGAGATTATGCATTCTTGACTTTGGAGGAACATGGGAGGATCATCTTCCTTTGGTGGAATTCGCTTACAACACTAGCTACCAAGCCACCATAGGCATGACACCCTTTGAGGCTTTATATGGAAGACCATGCCGATCACCAACTTGGTGGGAGTCTACAGACAAGCTCGTACTTGGGCCAGACATGATTAGAGAAACTTCAGAAAAGGTGGACTTGATAAGAAGACGGATGAAGACTGCACAAGATAGACAGAAGTCCTACGTAGACAAAAGAAGGACCGACCTTGAGTTTGAGGTTGGAGATAGGGTGTTCCTTAAAGTATCTCCTTTGAGGAACGTCATTCGCTTTGGGTCCAATGGAAAGTTGGCACCAAGATTTGTAGGACCATTTCCTATCATTGAAAGGGTTGGGACGATGGCTTACAGAGTAGAGCTACCCGAAAGACTGGATGGAGTTCATAATGTTTTTCATATTTCTCAACTACGAAAGTGCTTACATGAGTCTTTGGAAGTTGTGGAGCCAAGTATACTAGAGGAAGTAGAAGTGGAATGAGAAGCGACTGTGAGAAGAGTTCCAACTCATATCTTGAGTATGGAAGTCAAAAAGCTATGCAACCGTGAAGTTAAGCTTGTTAAAGTTCAATGGAGTGACACTGAGGAAGACGCAACTTGGGAAACTGAGAGAAAAATAGGCGCAACCTACCCTTTTCTTTTTTAGGGTACCTCCTTGATCTCTTTTTCCATAAGTTTATACATGCTTATATCTATCTTTTTAAGTATATCTCCTCAGTCCTATTCTTGATCCTTAGGTAGAAACCAATGGATGTAAACATGTATTTGAAACATGTTATGGTTGATAGTTGCAAGTGGTTGCTAGTGATTTCTTGTAGATGCATACACACACATTAGGTGTTAGATCGTCTCAGTCACTTTCATATTGCATATGCATATATGTATTTGTATATGGATTGAAACTTGAAATGTTATCATATGGACGTTGCATTTGTATGAATGATTGTGCATCATGTAGAAAGTATGATTAGGAATAATTGCATGCATAATGGTCTCATGGCACTGACATAATTTGCATTAAGGAGGTCAACTGAATCAGTAGACCGCCTGATTTTGCATTAGATAAGGACATATACGCACACTATGCATACAATCATGAAAGCATTAGAAATCTTTTAAGGACAATGGATGTCGATGTTTGATGGTTGAGTAAATGGACGATGGGATGGTAGGATATACATTCTTCTTGATTTGAAGATTTCGAGGACGAAATCCTTTAAGGAGGGGAGATTGTAACACCCTGTATTTTCTATGTTTATTAAAGTAACAAATTAAAGAACACTAAATTGTATATTGAGAATTAAGGGAAACGGGTTACGCCATTGTGTTTGTCTCGGAATTCTTCTTGAGATAGAGTCCGAGTTTGCGTGAATCGGACTCCGTATGAAGAAGTTATGGAGTTCAGAAGATTTCTTGTTTAAACAAAAAATAATATAATTAAATAATTAATTAAACAAAAGTGTTCGAATTTCAAAAATCACGTAGATCAGCTGGGGGGTAAAATCCCGCCTATAGGGGTCGACTCCCCCCAGTGGGGGTAGACATAGGTGTTGCCCCCCAAGAGGGGTGTCAACTGGGGTGTCGACCCCCTCGCCCAGATCCAAACAATGATGATTTCTGAGTTGTTGCTGAGTCACTAGGGTAGAGGTGGCAATTTTTGGATAGCTCTATCTTGTCTGGATGGTTGTGATTGCTACTAGGTTGATCTAACGGTTCACATAAGTCTAAACCTCTATAAAAGCAACCCTAATCCTCAACCCTAAATCACACAATTTCATTCCAAGGAGCCACCATCTATCAAAACATAATATATATTATCCACTATTAAATCTCGATGTATAATTTAATAGTGAAAATTAAATTACATATTTAACCCGAAAATACAAGTGAACATGATTTAATGGGTAAATGGGGCATGACTTAAATGGCAATAATAGTGGATAATTTACAAATAAATATGAAGGGTAAATATGTAAATTAAGCAAAAAACGAATATGCCTGACCCGAGATTAGATTGAGTTACGGTGTAAGATTGCCCGGAACCGCCCGGCACATCCAGCAACCGTAACAATAAAGATCTATTGTGAGAGGTTAGCGCATCAAGCCCAAAAGAAGCCGAGGTTTGATTGAGTTGCGGTGTAAGACTGCCGAGAACCGATCGGCACATCCAGTGACTGCAACGATATATATCTAATGTGAGTGGTTGGTGCTTTAATAAATGAATTAAAGCTACGACAGGAATGGTAGGGTTAAGTTAATTAAGGCAACACTTAACCAATACAACATGTTAACTAAACTGATGGGTGGGGTTAGATTAATTTGAGAACACTTAACCATTTTAACATGTTGATTAGGAAACCCTAGTAACGGGGACCCATTTCAGTAGTAACCCACATAGATGTATCATGGTACCCTGAACTAGGCAGGGTGAGGCACGATTACTGGGCTGATTATAAGCGGTCAAAACAACGGTGGGTGGTGCATCAGTGTAGGTTCCGACGGAGTGCGGGCGTGCACGTACTCCGGTGTGGAAAAAGTAGGAACTGGGCATCGGTAGTTATACACTGTGCATCTTGAATTGTGTTGGGTTGCCACCATAGGATTTGATACACCCCATGGTGGGACAAGCACATGTATCTACAATCAAGCGGGGTCGAATGACACAAGTGGTAAACGTATACGAGTAGGAGCCGATCGATAAAGGGGATCATTTATCTTGAACACATGGCGCTAGTTGAAACACTTGTAAGTGGGTGCAGAGAAATAGTAATGAGTGCGATAGAATATTCAGTCTTATTATCTTATTTCTAGGGTGCTATCCTAGATTCAGTTTATTCATGTCATAATCCTTTTTCCTGTTTACATGCTAAATAATCACTGGACTTACCAGACTCATGTCTTACCCATTTTCTTTCATCTTCCTTTCTTCCGTCCCTCCCCCCCTCATCCCAGGTCCGCAGGGAGGGAATACTTCAGCTTAGTTTGGACCATTTCCAGCTTGAAGAGAGTAGATGTATTGCTTGGATTTTCTTTCCTTGGGCTATGGCTTTGGATACACTATTATTGGGGATTTACGCTACCTTATTGTTATTTCATGCTACTTTATGTTTTAATCAAGAAAGAGATTATGTTGTAATAATTTGGATGTTGGTTTGAGACAGTTGTTGTAATGTTTTAACTGAACCACGTACTTGTGAAATAAATTTAGTTTTTCCGCTTTTCATATGTCTGTCTTGTAAATTATCTGTATCTTTTACCTATAATGCTCCACCGAAGTTAAGGCATTCCCTTGGTGAGTGACCTTAACGGAGGTGGGGTGTTTCAGTCTCTATTCAAATTCATTAAATCTAATCAAATATTTTCTGACATTATGATATATTTTGAGCTTATATTTGTTTCACTTTTTTTATTTTTAATTTCTACAATTCATTAATGGTTTAGAGATGCAAAATGGATAGGCATAAAAAGTACATTAATCCTGCTTGACATGATATAGAAATGCATGTATGTGTTTGTGACTGATTCAAATTAATACATCAATAACATATTCCTAACTTTAAGTTGGTTTACATGCACAATTAGTGTAACTGGATTTACACATTTTCAGTTACTTTCATTTTTTTTAAACTATGGTTTAAATTTTCTCACTAGATTATGACTTACAAATAAATTTTAACAAATAATTTTATATTTAATATTAAACACCTTAACGGTCGGTTTTCCACCGTTGTGCGGTTATACTAATAGCCAATTTCTATTGCAATCTCTTTTATTGGATTTAAATAGAATAATAAAAAAATTGCAATACATTTTAAATCAATCAAGTTATTATTGATTAATTCAAAATTACTACAAATATTTTTCTTTTAAACTATATGATTAAACGATTGGTTTTCTCATCGTAGTACGGTTATACTAATTATATATAAATGATTGTTAAATTATTTTTAGCTTTTATGGCAAGAAGATAATAGACATCAACTCAGAACATGTTGAAATGTCCTGACGATATCCACAAAAGATATTTATTTGAAATATTGAATCTGGTTTACGACCAAATGATTGCAAGGAACTTTCGAACAAAATGAAAACTTGGTTATTTTGGATGCGTTCTTTTTTTAATCGAAATGAGCAAATGAAAGGGATACATGAAAGGGGTTGGGAAATTGGCAAGTTCGCAAATGGAAAATGCGTTTGTTTAACTCGTGAGAGGAAATGGAAAGGGGAAGAAAAGGTAAAGGGGAATGAATCGGGCATAAATCCAAGTTTATTTTGTCTTTTGCGTCGGACACTTCCGACGCAGACGCGAACTGCCCCTGCAATTTTTTCATTTTTATTTAATATTTCCGATATGATATATTTTGAGCTTATATTTGTTTCATTTTTCTTATTTCTTCTATTCATTTATGGTTTAAAGCTAGAAATAAATAAACATGAAAAGAACATTAATCCTACATGATATGTAATTGAAATGCATGTATGTGTTTGTGACTGATTTAAATTAATACCTCGGTAACATTTTCTTAAACGTAAGTTGATTTACATGTGTAATTATTGTAATTGGATTTGCACATTTTTAATTACTTTCTTCTCTTAAACTGCGGTACAATTTTTACAGTAGAATTATTTTTAAAAATAATTTTATATTTTGTATTAACCACCTTAACGATCGGTTTTTCTACCGTTGTGCGGTTATACTAGTATCCGATTTCTATTGCAATATCTTCTAATGGATTTAAATAGGTTAACTAAATAATTCAATAAATTTTAGATCAATGAAGTTATTATTGATTAATTCAAAATTACAATAAATATTTTTCTTTCAAATTATATGATTAAGAAGTTGGTTTTCTCATCGTTGTACGGTTATACTAGTTGGATGTAAATGATTGTTAAGTTGCTTTTAATTTTTATGGTGAGATGAAACTACAAATCAACTCAGGACATGTTGAAATGCCCTAACGACATCTGCAAAAGATATTTATTTGAAATGCTAAATCTGGTCTATAACAAAATGCTTGCAAGGAACTTTCAAACCAAGTGAAAAGTTGGTGATTTAGGATACGTTCTTTTTTGAATCGAAATGAGTAAATGAAGGGGGTACATGACGGGGTGGGGAAAGTGATTTGGGATATATAACGGACAGGACAGTCCATTTCCCGGCTCGGTCACAGGCTATAAGATGTCTGGTTCTTATCCGTATGATTCTCTTATATGACAGGACTAGAATACTACACCATCCAGTTCGATCCAGAATGTTCGATGTTTTTCTAATTTCCGAACATTATCAGTCCGTTCTCCGACTCATACAAACAGTGTCTAAACTTTAAAATTGTTTAGTACGTATCCATCCGGAACTCTTGTAGGATAGGATTAGGACACACCTTCGTCGAGTCCAGTCTGGCCTCTTTACACACCAAAAAGTGGTAAGTTTTAGAAAGGGAAATGCATTTGTTTAACACGCGAAAGGGGAAGTAAAGGAAAAGGGGAATGAACTGGGCAAAAAACCAAATTCGTTTGGATTGGATAGTTTGATCCTTTGCGTAAAACACTTCTGACGCGGGAGTGAACGGACCATATTAAAAAAAAGTGGTACCTTGGCACATATTTTGGTTAAATTTTTTTGTGTTAAAATAAGCGTAATAGAAATAACAGAAGTAACTGGTGGGGTATATGTAAAAAGACCTTCTTCCTTTACCTAAAAGATTAAAAAAAAAAACTAAACCCACAAAAGAGGATCATCGCCTCTTACGTTCACACTGCGATGCTCATGGGAAATTCACACGAGTTCTGAAGATGCAATATAGATTTCTCTGCCCTCACGCATGATCGAACTACAGACCTCAAGTTTACAAGACTAGCGGTCTACCACTGAGCTATAAGGGCTGCTGACTCTATTTGCAAGGTCTCTAATCAAATTTGTTATATCTATTCAAATATTTTCCAATATTATGACATATTTTGAGCTTATATTTGTTCCATTTTTCTTATTTCTTCAATTCATTAATGGTTTAGAGCTGCAAAATACATAAGCATGAAAAGTACATTAATCCTACTTGATATGTTATAAAAATGCATGTATGTGTTTGTGGCTGATTCAAATTAATACATTAATAACATATTCTTAATCTTAAGTTGGCTTACATGCACAATTTGTGTAATTGGATTTACACATTTTCAATTACTTTCATTTTCTTTTAAACTATGGTACAAATTTTCTCATCGAAATATGACTTAAAAATAAATTTTAACAAATAATTTTATATTTAATAACAAACACCTTAACGGTCGGTTTTTCCACCGTTGTGCGGTTATATTAGTATCCAATTTCTATTGCAATATATTTTATTGGATTCAAACAGAATAATAAAAAAATGCAATACATTTTAAATCAACCAAGTTATTATTGATTAATTCAAAATTACTACAAATATTTTTCTTTCAAACTTTATGATTAAACGGTTGGTTTTCTCATCGTAGTACGGTTACAGTAGTTAGATATAAATGATTGTTAAATTATTTTTAACTTTATGGCGAGATGATAATAGACATCAACTCAGAACATGTTGAAATGTCCTCACGACATCCGCAGAAGTTATTTATTTGAAATATTGAATCTGATCTACAACCAAATGATTTTAAGTAACGTTCGAACCAAATGAAAACTTAGTGGTTTAGGATGTGTTCTTTTTGGAATTGAAATGTGCAAATGAAAGGGATACATGAAAGGGGTTGAGATAGTGACAAGTTCGCGAAAGGGAAATGCTTTTGTTTAATTTGCGAAATGGGAAGGAAAAGGGGAAGAAAAGGTAAAGGGAAATGAAACGGGAAAAAAATCAGGTTTATTTGTTCTTTTGCGTCGGACACTTCGGACGCGGACGCAAACTGCTCTTGCAATTTTTTCATTTATATTAAATATTTCCGATATATTTTGAGCTTATATTTGTTTCATTTTTCTTATTTCTTCAATTCGTTGAAGGTTTAGAGCTACAAAATAAATAAACTTGAAAAGTACATTAATCCTACTTGATATGTAATAGAAATGCATGTATGTGTTTGTGACCAATTCAAATTAATACATCGATAACATTTTCTTAACCTTAAGTTGGTTTACATGTATAATTAGTGTAATTGGATTTTCACATTTTCAATTACTTTCATTTTCTCTTAAAATATACAATTTTCACACTAGAATAATTTTTAAAAATAATTTTGTATTTTATATTAAACACCTTAACGATCGATTTTTCCACCGATGTGCGGTTATACTAGTATCCAATTTCTATTTCAATATCTCCTAATGGATTTAAATCGATTAACTAAAAAATATAATAAACTTTAAATCTATCAAGTTATTATTGATTAATTCAAAATTACAACAAATATTTTTCTTTTAAATTATGTGATTAAATATGTTGTTCTCTCATCCTTGTACAGTTATACTAGTTAGATGTAAATGATTGTTAAATTACTTTTAAATTTTATGGTGAGATGAAACTAGACATCAACTCAGGACATGTTGAAATGTCCTAACGACATCCGCAAAAATATTTATTTGAAATATTAAATCTAGACAATAACCAAATGCTTGCAAGGAACTTTCAAACTAAATGAAAACGTGGTGATTTAGGATGCATTTTTTTAAATCGAAATGAGTGAATGAAAGGGGTACATGAAAGGGGTGGGGAAAGTGATTAGGGATGTATAACGGACATGACAGTCCGTTTTCCGTCTCGGTCCAAGGCTATAAGGTGTCTGGTTCTTGTCCGTACGATTTTCTTATATAAAAAAACTAGAACACAACACCATCCAGTTCGATACAGAATGTTCGATGTTTTTCTATTTTCTGAACATTGTCCTTCTGTTCTCTGACTCATACGAACAGTGTCTAAACTTAACACTTATTTAGTCCGTGTCCATCCGAAACTCTTATAGGATCGGCGTAACAGCCCGCATTTTACGTATCGAAAGATCGCAAAATATTTTTATTTCACTTCTCTGAGAGTTGGATCATTCTCACCTTTTAGTATGTTGCTTATGGAGATGTGAGACATGTCCATAATTTTTACCAACTTTGTTTGTGACTATTTTTCCCCTCTCAGCCTTGTACGGGGCATAATTTTGACTCAGGTTGAATCAAAGGGTGAGACCTGTGCCGTTGGAAAGGAATTGATGACTGCCTTTTCGTAGAGTGGTTACATTAAGGATTTGGCATAGCGGTTTGGGAGAAATCGCTGTTTTAAGGTTTTTCAGTTGGTTGTTCAGATTTGGAGAGCCTAATTGGCTGAATTGGGGGAGGCCCATTAGTGGGATGGTGGAATCCTATAAATAGGGGGTGAGAGTGGAGGGAAAAGGTTTACTTTCCCATTCTCTCATTTAGAGGCATTGATCACCTTCTTACTCTAACACCTTTCCACCATTAAAAATCCAAATCTAAGGAGGGAAATCATAGATCTACACCATTGGAGGCTGGATCTACATCATTTCAATGGTGAATTCATCGGATCAAGGAGATTGGTTTGAATTGCCCGTAGTCCGGATTCATAATTCTATCATTTTAGCTTGTATTGGAGAATCGATGAGTGATCTACATCTCTCACATGAATGCAATGAAGTATATGAGTGTTTGTGCATGTTTCTCATCAAATTGGGATGTTTTACCATAGATTTTCACCGTTACATATTCATTTTCATATGCATCACCCTATGATCTTATCTAGCAAATTTTACTCGATAATTTCATGTCATTTACATGTTTATGTTAGTTAGATTTCTCATTTTGATCATAGGTTCATTTTAATGGTTTTTGGTGAGATTTACATCATTTTTATGGTAATCGTCATATTCATATGGTTAGTAATGTTATGATATGCTTATGATTGTGTTTGATGAGTTTGGTTGACTTGGTTTCATCGGATTCGTCGTTTGGCGAAGTTTTGGTCGAAATCGGAGTAGAATTGAAGATGCGCAGAAAGTGGCTTGGGTCGGACCAAAGAGGGGGTCGGGTTGGGATTAAATTCTGTCGTGGAGGATAAGTCAAAGTTGGCTCAGGTCAGATTAGAGGGGGTCGGGTCGGACTAAAGGGGGTCGGGTCGGACTAAAGGGGGTCGGGTCAGATCACTGTGGATTGGGTTAAAGTGAATCAGACCATTTTGGATTGGGCTAAAGTGGATTTGACCATTCTAGATTGGACTAAGGTGGGTCAGGTCGGACAAAAGGGGGTCGGGTCGGGCCTAAAGGAGGGGTCGGGTCGGGCTGTTCTGGACAGCCATTTCTAGTCAGCCATTTTTGCCATTTCTGGTCAGCTATTTCTGGTCGGACACTTCTGATGATGATGTGACTTCAAAGTGTGTTCAATTGGGAAGTTAGGAAGTGTTGAAATAATTATTTGGATTGCTTTGAACCTTACAAAGATGTTGGTTGGTTCAACGACGGTGATGGCTTCGATAGGAGTCCAGAAGGGGATGTTCGAAGTAATGTGATATATTCGTTGATCGGTGAAAAGCAACGAATAGGAAGACAACTCAAAGGTCGTGAGTTGGTGGATATTGGTTGCTCAAGAAGGTCGCTTGAGCAGTAAATAGCCGTCAAGGTTGGACGACTAGAGATGCGATGGTCGAGAAGTCATCGTTGTCGTAAGTTCTAGCAGGCTCAAAGCAGGGGTACAATAGGGGCATCCAGTAGACTGGAAGGTTGTTGGTCGAGTACCTTGGGTATCGTTGAAAGGCCTAGTTGTCAAGGTTGGATATTGTCAAGGTTGGACATATGGAGTTTATGCTAGAAGTGGGGTTACCATTAGCACTTGACATATGGCAAGGTTGGCCGTCATACGATTAACGATGATTTCAAAGCAGGATTGGCGGTGTTAGCCAGAGTTAGTCATAGATGATTGGATGTTCCGTGTGAGACTTATATAATTTGGATGTTATGTGTGTTTTCCATGATTGAGTGGTTTCTCTGGTTTCCATGTATGAATTGTTATTCCTTTGGTTAATTGGATTGTAAAGGCTATCACTGTCCGATGTGGGGAAGATAAGGTTGAGTTCTTCTCTAGTGTCGTAGGTAGATTAGTATGTTTATCTATCCCCTCTCATACAATTTATTGTTGAAGTTTGTTAGCTGTTTTATCGCTCACTAAGACTGTTGTCTGACTCAAGGTTTTGTGTATCCTCTTATTACCTTGGGTTGTTCATCCGATTGTGGATGGGCAGACTAAGTAACAGGTGACAGGTAACGCTTTAGTGAGGACGACGATGTTGATCGATGGCGAGCAGGAGGCTTACGTACCAGTTTTACTACTAGCCAATAATTGGATTTCTGTTGTTTGCTTTTCTGAGTGATGTAGTGAGGCTACTTTGTATAAACACTATTTCCAAGTTTGTGGATATTACTTTCTAGTTGTATGAAAGTCCAGTGTTTCTGCTTCACTATTACTACATATTGTATATGTTCTATTATATTTTATCCTTGCGCTGTGAGTTTTATGACAGGTTCCGCTTGTGTTTACCTACTCTGATGATCGTCCATGATAGCCTTGCACATCTTTCAGCGCATTATTTCTCTTGTATAGTGCGGGGGTTATGGGCGGTCATCTCATTTGGTATCAGAGCTCTGGTCAACGATTTTTGGCCAAAGTTCAAGGACATAATCACGTATGAGAGACATACTTGTAGATTCCAGTTGCATAATAGCATATATATAGTAGTAGCGGTTGTTTTCCTTTAGCAGTTTTTCTTGAAGGTGGATAATTATTCTAAATTGCAGATTTAGAATGAGTAGACGAGAAACAAGGCACGCTGCTAGGGGAGTCAATACTGGAGGGGGAAATGGTGGTGAACCTAATTACCCGGCCATGTTTGAATCCATGGCAGAAGCAGTTATGCGAAGGGTACCCGCTCTAGTGGCGGCAAGGGTAGATGTTGGTGTGCGAGTTCCTAGAGTAGTAGATTTTGCAAAGCTGTGCAAGGACTTTACATCTCTAGGGGGGAAACCATTCAAGGGAACTGAACCAGCGGAAGAGGTTCAGAGGTGGATGGATTCATGCGTCCGAATCTTTGGAGATTTGGGTATTGAGGATGCAATAAAGAGAAAGCTTGCATTAAGGCAACTGCAAGGTAGGGCCATGGAATGGTGGAATTCTGTTACATTCGAGACTCCAGAGGAAGAAATTTCATGGGAGCTATTCCAAGCTAAGTTTGAAGCAAAGTTTATCTCCACTGCTCAAAAGTTTGTTCTCTTCAAGAAATTCAAAGAGTTGAACCAGAATGGCAGATCATTTCTTGACTACATTTCTGATTTTGAGCTTTGTCTAGATATGCTCGTTCATACGTTGATACATCATATCAGAAGAACGAGAAATTTGTCTTGGGTTTGGATGCTTATATTAAAAAACCGTTAGTGGACCATTTTGATGATTCATTTGAGAAGATTATGGAAAAAGCTATTCGTCATGAAAGCTTGTTTCCTAAGGAAGCAAATGTTGTCACTGCAACCAAAGAGGCTCAAAAGCTACAACAGGGTGGTAATAACAAGAAGAGGAAGCAGCAACAACAAAAGGGAAAAGATGGCAAAAGAAGCCCAAGAGTGAGGTGGTTTGCTTTAACTGCCAGTAGAAAGGTCATTTTTCTAATGAGTGCAAGAATCCCAAAGCTGAGAAGAAGTGCTTCAAATGTGGGAAGCCTGGGCATGAGAAGAAAGATTGTCCAGAATTAGCTAAGGGCAAGCAAGTTGTGAGGGCATATGGTTTGGAAGCCGTGCCAACTTCTTTGAAAGGTCCTACTGCAGAGGAGAAGGGAAAGGGTGTCATGGTGCAAGGTACTCTTTCAGTCAACGGTGTTTCAGTTCGTGTGCTTTTCGATACTATTGCTTCGCATTCCATCATTTGCAATGAGCTTGTGTGTCTCTTGGGTTTGGAACCTGAGATTTGTGATAGACCCTTCGTAGTGACTAATCCAATTGGGGGTTCGTCAAATCTTTGCATGATATTTCGTGGTCTAGTGTGGTCGAGTCATGGTTGCTCTTTTATATGTGATTGCTTTGTTCTTAACTTCGCTGGGTTTGGGATTCTCTTGGGCATGGATTGGCTCAAGAGGTATGCGGCAAGGGTGAATTGCAAGAAGCTGGAGGTGAGGGTCGGGGATGTGGAAGGGAAAAAGTTGATGATTAGATGTAAGCGCGAAGACGGGGTCTTCGTGAGTTATCTATATTCGCTTGGGATTCCACAAGAAGACCTGTCATTAGTGCTGATCGCTAATGAGTATTTATATGTCTTTGACGAGGTCAAAGGGTTGCCGCCGCATCGTGAGATCGAGTCTAGGATCGATTTGGTCGAAGGTGCTAGACCAATCGTTATGCCTCTTAGGAGGATGGCGCCTAGGGAACAACGAGAGTTAGAGGTGCAAGTTCGAGACCTTTTGGGAAAAGGATTCATTCGGAGGAGTGTATCCGAATGGGTTGCACCGGTCGTATTTGCAACTAAGGCGAATGGCTCGTTAAGATTGTGTGTGGACTATCATGAGCTGAACAAGGTGACAAAGAAGAACAAGTATTCGTTGCCAGGGATAGATGACTTGTTCGATCAGCTTCACGAAGCCAAAGTGTTTTCTTAGATGGATTTGGCAACAGGATTTCACCAGTTGAGGGTGGATAAGGATAGTGTGCCAAAGACTTCTTTTAGGACACCATCTGGTTTCTTCGAATGGTTGGTGATGCCATTCGGGTTGACTAACGCGCCAACGTATTTTGTGGATCTTATGAATAGAGTGTTCAGAGATCAATTGAAAAAGTTCGTGCTTATGTTCGTGGATGATATTCTGGTTTACTCCAGAAATGAGGAAGAACATAAGACGCACTTGAGAGTTGTGTTAGTGATCTTGCGGAAGCATCAGCTTACGGCTAAGTTCTCAAAGTGTCACTTCTGGATGGATGAAGTGAGGTTCTTAGGTCATGTAGTTTCTGGAAAAGGGATAGCGGTTGACCCCGCTAAAGTTGCAGCAATCCAGGACTGGGATCGACCTAAGAATGCGACGGATGTTCGGAGTTTCCTTGGGTTGGCAGGATGTTACCGAAGGTTTATCAAGGATTTCTCCAAACTATCTGCACCATTGGTAGGATTGACGAAGAAGAACCAAGTGTTCATATGGGATGCAAAGTGTGAACAAGCGTTCAGAATCCTGAAGGAGAGATTGACGAGTGCTCCTGTGTTGACAATTCCAAGCGGGAATGAAGAGATGGTGGTATATACCGATGCATGTGGTACTGGACTTGGAGCAGTACTAATGCAGAAGGATAAGGTTGTGGCCTATGTGAGTCGACAGCTCAAGCCGCACGAGAAGAATTACCCAACTCATGATTTGGAGTTGGCGGCGATTGTATTTGCTCTGAAGATGTGGAGACAATACCTACTGGGAGTTCGATTCGAGTTGTTTACGGATCACAAGTCATTGAAGTATATTTTCTCCCAAAAGGATTTGAATCTTTGGCAGCAAAGATGGTTAGAGTTTCTGGCGTCATATGATTTTGGCATAGCCTATACTCCGGGCAAGGGTAACGCAGTTGCAGATGCGTTAAGTCGAAGACATGCAAGTTTGGGAGCGATGTTTTAGGAATGGAAGAGCCTCGAGTACTTGGCAAGGTTCGATTTCAAGCCAAGGTGTGAGTTGGAACCTAAAATGTTGGCAAGCTTATCGGTAAGACCAACTCTTATCGAAAGGATTTGCGAGAGCCAAAAGAAAGATGTGAAGCTTGTCAAGTTCATTCAGAAACTGGAACCAGAAGATAAAGAGTTCGAGGTCGATCGAGAAGGCTGGCTTCGAAAGCAAGGGCAATTAGTTGTTCCTGATATCGACAGACTGAGGGATGAGGTTCGTAGAGAATGTCATCACTTGAATTTGACGATTCACCCCGGTGGCAATAAGATGTATCAGGACATGAAGAGAGTCTACTACTGGGAAGGGATGAAGAGAGATATTGGAAAGTTCATTTCCAGGTGTATGAACTATCAGTTGGTGAAAGCTGAACTGAAGAAGCCGAGTGGTTTGCTTCAGCCATTGGAAGTTCCTACGTGGAAGTGGGAGCAAGTATCAATGGATTTTATCGATGGAATACCTAGAACCAGGGCAGGGAATGAAGGGGTTTGGGTCATTATGGATCATTTGACCAAAAGTACGAGATTCATTCCTGTCAAGTCGATTAGGACGACATCGAAATTGGTTGATGTGAAATGGATAGTTCGATTCCATGGTGACCCAAAGAGTATAGTAAGTGACCGAGATCCATTATTCACGAGTGGATTTTTGAAAAGTCTGCAAGAAGCTTTGGGAACCGAGTTGTGCTTGAGTACGACATATCATCCCCAAACTGATGATCAGACTGAGAGAGTCAACCGAGTTTTAGAAGATCTCCTAAGGGCTTGTGTGTTAGACTTCGGAAGATCACGGGAAGACCATCAACATCTAGTTGAGTTTGCGTATAATAATAGCTGCCAGTCTATCATTGGGATGGCACCATACGAAGCATTCTATGGAAGGCCGTGCAATTCTCTAGCATGTTGGTTAGAAACTGGAGATAAGTTGGTACTTGGGCCTGAGATGATTAGAGAAACCTCGGATTGTATCGAGATAGTTCGGCAACGAATGAAGGCAGCCTAGGACCATCAGAAGAGTTATGCCAACAAGCGTCGTAAGGACTTAGAATTCGATGTGGGCGATATGGTTTTTGTGAAGGTTTCACCGTTGAAGCATATGATGAGATTTGGAAGTAAAGGAAAGTTGGCTGCTTGGTTCGTTGGACCATTTCCGATAGTCGAGCTAATTGGAATGCTCGCATATAGATTGGAGTTACCTGAGAAGATGTCGAGTGTGCATAATGTGTTCCATGTATCGTTTCTACGGAATTCCGTGCATGGTTCGAGTGTGGTGGTATCTCCCGAGAAGTACGAAGATCTAGAAGTAGAGACCATAGTTGCCAAACCTCGTAAGCCCTTCGTGTTGTGGGGAATGACACGAAACAACTTAGGAGGAAGACGGTTAAGCTAGTCAAGGTACAATGGAGTGAGGATAGAGATGATTGTACATGGGAAATGGAAGAGAGCATGAGAGCAACTCATCCAGAACTCTTCGTTGGTAGGACCCTTTGATATCGTATCTTCGTTATATCATTGTATCTTGCTGTTGTTTGATAGAATTCCGCGTGCTAGGATAAGGCTATGGATGCATGGCTTGATGGTTGCTAGTTTGGATGATAGATTTGGATTCTCATGAATGATAAGCATGCGGAATCGTTGTGATTACTTGTGTGTTTGGAATTTCGGGGACGAAATTCTTAAGGGGGGGGGGGGGGGGGGAGAATGTAACAACCTGCATTTTACGTATCGAAAATCGTAAAATATTTTTATTTCATTTCTCTGAGGGTTGGATCATTCTCATCTTTTAATATGTTGCTTATGGAGATGTGAGACATGTCCATAATTTTTACCGATTTTGTTTGTGACCATTTTGCCCCTGTCAGCCTTGTACAAGGCATAACTTTTGACTCAGGTTGAATCAAAGGGTGAGACCTATGCCATTGGAAAGGAATTGATAATTTCCTTTCCGTAGAGTGGTTACATTAAGGATTTGGCTCAGCGGTTTGGGAGAAATCGCTGTTTTAAGGTTTTTCAGTTGGCTGTTCAGATTTGGAGAGCCTAATTGGCTGAATTGGGGGAGGCCCATTAGTGGGATGGTGGAATCCTATAAATAGGGGGTGAGAGTGGAGGGAGAAGGTTTACTTTCCCATTGTCTCATTTGGAAGCATTAATCTCCTACATCCTTTAACACCTTTCCACCATTAAAAATCCAAATCTAAGGAGGGAAATCATAGATCTACACCATTAGAGGCTAGATCTACATCATTTCGAAGGTGAATTCATCGGATCAAGGAGATTGGTTCGAATTTCTTGCTGTCTGGATTCATAATTCTATCATTTTAGCTTGTATTAGAGTATCGGTGAGTGATTTACATCTCTCACATGAATGCAATTAAGTATATGAGTGTTTGTGCATGTTTTTCATCAAATTGGGATGTTTTACCATAGATTTACACCATTACATGTTCATTTTCATATGCATCACCCTATGATCTTATCTAGCAAGTTTTACTCGATAATTTCATGTCATTTAACATGCTTATGTTAGTTAGATCTCTCATTTTGATCATTGGTTCATTTTAATGGGTTTTGGTGAGATTTACATCATTTTTATGGTAATTGTCATATTCATGTGGTTAGTAATGTTATGATATGTTTATGATTGTGTTTGATGAGTTTGGTTGAGTTGGTTTTGTCGGATTCGTCATTTGGCGAAGTTTTGGTCGAAATCGAAGTAGAATTGAAGATGCGCAGAAAGTGGCTCGGGTCGGACCAAAGAGGGGGTCGGGATCAAATTCTATCGTGGAGGACAAGTCAAAGTTGGCTCGGGCGGGACTAAAGGGGGTTAGGTCGGACTAAAGGGGGTCGGGTCGGACCACTCTGGATTGGGTTAAAGTGAATCAGACCATTTTGGATCGGGCTAAAGTGGATTGGACCATTCTGGATTGGACTAAGGTGGGTCGGGTCGGACAAAAGGGGGTCGGGTCGGGCCTAAAGGAGGGGTCGGGTCGAACCAAAGTGGCTCGGGTCGGGCTATTATGGAAAGCCATTTCTGGTCAGGTATTTCTGGTCAAACACGTTCGGTGATGATGTGACTTCAAAGTGAGTTCAATTGGGAGGTTAGGAAGTGTTGAAATAATGCTATGGATTACTTTGAACCATACGAAGATATCGGCTAGTTCAACGATGGTGGTGGCTTCGACAAGAGTCCAGAAGGGGATGTTCGAAATGATGTGATATGTTCGTTGATCGGTGAAAAGCAACGAATAGGCAGACAACTCAAAGGTCGTGAGTTGGTGGATAATGGTTGCTCGAGAAGGGCGCTTGAGCAGTAAATAGCCGTCAAGGTTAGACGACTAGAAATGCGAAGGCCGAGAAGTCATCGTTGTCATAAGTTCTAGCAGGCTCAAAGCAGGGGTACAATCGGGGCACCCAATAGACTGGAAGGTTGTTGGTCGAGTACCTTGGGTATCGTTGAAAGGCCTTGTTGTCAAGGTTGGACATTGTCAAGGTTGGACATATGGAGTTTATGCTAGAACTGGGGTTACCATTAGCCCTTGACATATGGCATGGTTGGTCGTCATACGATTAACGATAGTTTCAAAGCAGGATTGGCGGTGATAGCCAGAGTCAGTCATGGATGATTAAATGTTCTGTGTGAGACTTATATAATCTAGATGTTATGTGTATTTTCCATGCTTGAATGGTTGCTCTGGTTTCCATGTATGAATTGTTATTCCTTTGGTTGAATGGATTCTAAAGGCTACCACTGTCCGATGTGGGGAAGATAAGGTTGAGTTCTTCTCTGGTATCGTGGGTAGATTAGTATGTTTATCTATCCCCTCTCATACACTTTATTGTTGAAGTTTGTTAGCTGTTTTATCGCTCACTAAGACTGTTGTCTTACTCAAGGTTTTATGTATCCTCTTATTACCTTGGGCTGTTCATCCGATTGTGGATGGGCAGACTAAGTAACAGGTGACAGGTAATGCTTTAGTGAGGACGACGATGCTGATCGATGGTGAGCAGGAGGCTCACGTACCAGTTTTACTACTAGCCAATAATTGGATTTCCACTATTTGCTTTTCTGAGTGATGTAGTGAGGCAATTTTGTATAAACACTATTTCCAAGTTTGTGGATATTACTTTCTAGTTGTATGAAAGTCCAGTGTTTCTGCTTCACTATTACTACCTGTTGTATATGTTCTACTATATTTTATCCTTGCGCTGTGAGTTTTACGATAGGTTCCGCTTGTGTTTACCTACTCTGATGATCGTCCATGATAGCCTTGCACATCTTTTAGCGCATTATTTCTCTTGTATAGTGCGGGGGTTATGGGCAGTCGTCACAATCAGATTAGGACACACCTTCGTTTAGTCCAGTTCGATCTGTTTGCACACCTAAAAGTGGTAAATTCGCGAAACGTAAATGCGTTTGTTTAACATGAGAAAGAGGAAGAAAAGGATAAGGGGAACAAACTAGGAAAAAAACCAAGTTCATTTGGATTGGACAGTTTGGTCCTTTGCATCAAACACTTCTGACGCGGGTGCGATCTGACTATATTAAAAAAAAGTGGTACCTTGTCATATATTTTGGTCAAATTTTTTGTGTCAAAATAAGCGTAATATTAACAACAGAAGTAACTAGTAGTGTATATGTAAAAAGACCTTCCTTTACCTAAAAGACTAAAAAACCCTAAACCCACAAAAGAGGATCATCGCCTCTTACGTTCGCGCTGTGACGCTCATGGGCAATTCACGTGAGTACTGAAGATACAATATAGATTTCTTTGCCCTCACGCAGGATCGAACTACGGACCTCCAGTTTACAAGACTGGTGCTCTACCACTGAGCTATAAGGGCGGTTGACTCAATTTTCAAGGTCTTTATTCAAATTCGTTAAACCTAATCAAATATTTTCCGACATTATGATATATTTTGATCTTATATTTGTTTCGCTTTTCCTATTTCTTCAGTTCATTAATGGTTTAGAGCTTCAAAATAGATAAGCATGAAAAGTATATTAATCCTGCATGATATGTAATGGAAATGCAAGTATGTGTTTGTGACTGATTCAAATTAATACATTAATAACATATTCTTAACTTTAAGTTAGTTTACATGCACAATTAGTGTAATTGGATTTACACATTTTCGATTACTTTCATTATCTTTTAAACTGTGGTTCAAATTATCTCAGTGGAATATGACATAAAAATAAATTTTAACAAATAATTTTATATTTAATATTAAACACCTTAGCGGTCTGTTTTTCCACCGTTGTGCGGTCATACTAGTATCCAATTTCTATTGAAATATCTTTTATTGGATTTAAATAGAATAATAAAAAAATGCATTAAATTTTAAATCAATCAAGTGATTATTGGTTAATTACTATAAATATTTTTCTTTTATACTATATGATTAAACGATTGGTTTTCTCATCATAGTACGGTTATACTAGTTATATATAAATGATTGTGAAATTATTTTTAGCTTTCATGGCGAGACGATAATAGAAAACAACTCAGAACATATTGAAATGTCCTAACATCATCCGCAAAAGATATTTATTTGAAATGTTAAATCTGGTCTATAACCAAATGCTTGCAAGGAACTTTTAAACCAAATGAAAAGTTGGTGATTTAGGATGTGTTCTTTTTTGAATCGAAATGAGTAAATGAAGGTGGTACATGAAAGGGGTGGGGAAAGTGATTGGGGATGTATAACAGATAGGACAGTCCATTTCCCGGCTCGGTCACAGGCTATAAGATGTCTGGTCCTTATCCGTACGATTCTCTTATATGACAGGACTAGAATACTACACCATCCAGTTCGATCTGGAATGTTTGATGTTTTTCTATTTTCCGAACATTGTCAGTCCATTATCCGACTCATACGAACAGTGTCTATACTTAAGAATTGTTTAGTCTATGTCCATCCGAAACTCTTATAGAATAGGATTAGATCACACCTTCGTCGAGTCTAGTCTGACCTGTTTACACAGCAAAAAGTGGTAAGTTCGAGAATGGGAAATGTGTTTGTTTAACACGCGAAAGGGGAAGAAAAGGAAAAGGGGAATGAACTAGGCAAAAAACCAAATTCGTTTGGATTAGAAAGTTTGGTCTTTTGTGTAAAACACTTCCTAGGCAGGCGTGAACTGACCATATTAAAAAAAAGTGGTACCTTGGCATATATTTTGGTCAAATTTTTTTGGGTTAAAATAAGCGTAATAGAAATAACAGAAGTAACTAGTGGGATATATGTAAAAAGACCTTCTTCCTTTACCTAAAAGATTAAAAAACCCTAAACCCATAGAAGAGGATCATTGCCTTTTACATTCACGCAGCGATGCTCGTGGGCAATTCACGCGAGTTCTGAAGATGCAATATAGATTTCCCTGTCCTCACGCAGGATCGAACTACGGACCTCCAGTTTACAAGACTGGCGCTCTACCACTGGCTATAAGGGCTGCTGACTCTATTTGCAAGGTCTCTATTCAAATTCATTAAATCTAATAAAATAATTTCCAATATTATGACATATTTTGAGCTTATGTTTTTGTCCATTTTTCTTATTTCTTCAATTCACTAATGGTTTAGAGCTGCAAAATAGATAAGCATGAAAAGTACATTAATCCTACTTGATATATTATAGAAATGCATGTATGTGTTTGTGACTGATTCAAATTAATAAATTAATAACATATTCTTAATCTTAAGTTGGTTTACATGCACAATTAGTGTAATTGGATTTACACATTTTCAATTACTTTCATTTTCTTTTAAACTATGGTACAAATTTTCTCATTGAAATATGGCTTAAAAATAAATTTTAACAAATAATTTTATATTTAATAACAAACACCTTAACGGTCAGTTTTTCCACCGTTGTGCGGTTATATTAGTATCCAATTTCTATTGCAATATCTTTTATTGGATTTAAACAGAATAATAAAAAAATGCAGTACATTTTAAATCAATCAGGTTATTATTGATTAATTCAAAATTACTACAAATATTTTTCTTCCAAACTATATGATTAAATGGTTGGTTTTCTCATCGTAGTATGGTTATATTAGTTAGATATAAGTGATTGTCAAATTGTTTTTAACTTTTATGGCGAGATGATAATAGACATCAACTCAGAACATGTTGAAATGTCCTCATGACATCCGCAAAAGTTATTTATTTGAAATATTGAATCTGATCTACAACCAAATGATTGTAAGGAACGTTCGAATCAAATGAAAACTTGGTGGTTTAGGATGTGTTCTTTTTGGAATTGAAATGTGCAAATGAAAGGGATACATGAAAGGGGTTGGGAAAGTGACATGTTAATGAAAGGGAAATGCATTTGTTTAACTTGCGAAATAGGAAGGAAAAGGGGAAGAAAAGGTAAAGGGGAATGAACCGGGCAAAAATCCAGGTTCATTTGTTCTTTTGCGTCGGACACTTCCGTCGCGGAAGCAAACTGCTCTTGCAATTTTTTCATTTTTATTAAATATTTCCAATAGTCTGATATATTTTGAGCTTATATTTGTTTCATTTTTCTTATTTCTTCAATTCGTTGAAGGTTTAGAGCTACAAAATAAATAAACATGAAAAGTACATCAATCCAACTTGACATGTAATAGAAATGCATGTATGTGTTTGTGACCGATTCAAATTAATACATCGATAACATTATCTAAACCTTAAGTTGGTTTACATGTATAATTAGTGTAATTGGATTTTCACATTTTCAATTACTTTCATTTTCTCTTAAACTAGACAATTTTCACACTAGAATAATTTTTAAAAGTAATTTTGTATTTTATATTAAACACCTTAACGATCGGTTTTTCCACCGATGTGTGGTTATACTAGTATCCAATTTCTATTTCAATATCTCCTAATGGATTTAAGTCGATTAACTAAAAAATGCAATAAACTTTAAAACAATCAAGTTATTATTGATTAATTCAAAATTACAACAAATATTTTTCTTTTAATATTATGATTAAATAGGTTGTTCTCTCATCCTTGTACAGTTATACTAGTTAGATGTAAATGATTGTTAAATTAATTTTAAATTTTATGGTGAGATGAAACCAGACATCAACTCAGCACATGTTGAAATGTCCTAACGACATCCGCAAAAGATATTTATTTGAAGTATTAAATCTGGACTATAACCAAATGCTTGCAAGGAACTTTCGAACCAAATGAAAACTTGGTGATTTAGGATGCATTCTTTTTTTAATCGAAATGAGTGAATGAAAGGGGTACATGAATGGGGTGGGAAAAGTGATTAGGGATGTATAACGGACAGGACAGTCCGTTGTACGGCTCGGTCCAAGGATATAAGGTGTTCGGTTCTTGTCCGTACGTTTTTCTTATATGAGAGGACTAGAACATAACACCATGCAGTTCGATCCAGAATGTTCGATGTTTTTCTATTTTCTGAACATTGTCCTTCTGTTCTCCGACTCAAATGAACAGTGTCTAAACTTAATACTTATTTAGTCAGTGTCCATCGGAAACTCTTATAGGATAGGATTAGGACACACCTTCATCCAGTCCAATCCGATCCTTTTACACACCTAAAAGTGGTTAGTTCGCGAAAGGGAAATGCAATTTGTTTAACACGCGAAAGGGGATGAAAAGGATAAGGGGAACGAACTAGGCAAAAAACCAAGTTCATTTGGATTGCACCATTTGGTCCTTTGCGTCAAACACTTCCGACGCGGGTGCGATCTGACCATATTAAAAAAAGTGGTACCTTGTCATATATTTTAGTCAAATTTTTTTGGGTCAAAATAAGCGTAATATTAACAACAGAAGTAACTGGGAGGGTATATGTGAAAAGACCTTCTTCCTTTACCTAAAAGACTTAAAAACCCTAAACCCACAAAAGAGGATCATCGCCTCTTACTTTCGTGCTGGGATGCTCGTGGGAAATTCACTGGAGTACTGAAGATGCAATATAGATTTCTTTGCCCTTACGTAGGATCGAACTACGGACCTCCAGTTTACTAGACTGGCGCTCTACCACTGAGCTATTAGGTCTGTTGACTCAATTTGCGAGGTCTCTATTCAAATTCGCTAAATCTAATCAAATATTTTCCGACATTATGATATATTTTGAGCTTATATTTGTTTCTTTTTTCCTATTTCTTCAGTTCATTAATGGTTTAGAGTTGCAAAATAGATAAGCATGAAAAGTATATTAATCCTACGTGATATATAATGGAAATGCATATATGTATTTGTGAATGATTCAAATTAATACATTAATAACATATTCTTAACTTTAAGTTGGTTTACATGCACAATTAGTGTAATTGGATTTACAAATTTTCGATTACTTTCATTTTCTTTTAAACTATGGTTCAAATTTTCTCACTGGAATATTACTTAAAAATAAATTTTAACAAATAATTTTATATTTAATATTAAACAACTTAATAGTCGGTTTTTCCACCGTTGTGCGGTTATACTAGTATCCAGTTTCTATTGCAATATCTTTAATTAGATTTAAATAGAATAATAAAAAAATGCAATAAATTTTGAATCAATCAAGTTATTATTGGATAATTCAAAATTACTATAAATATTTTTCTTTTAAACTATATGATTAAACGATTAGGTTTCTCATCGTAGTACGGTTATACTAGTTATATACAAATGATTTTGAAATTATTTTTAGATTTTATGGCGAGACGATAATAGACAACAACTCAGAACATGTTGACATGTCCTCACGACATCCGCAAAAGATATTTATTTGAAATATTGAATCTGGTCTACAACCAAATGATTGCACAGAACTTTCGAACCAAATGAAAACTTGGTGATTTAGGATGCGTTCTTTTTTGAATCAAAATGAGAAAAGGAAAGGGATACATGAAAGGGATTGGGAGAATGGCAAGTTCGCGAATGGGAATTTAACACGCGAAAGGGAAGGAAAAGGGGAAGAAAAAGTAAAGGGGAGTGAATCGGGCAAATATCCAAGTTCATTTGGTCTTTTGCGTCAGACACTTCTGACGCGGACGTGAACTGCCCTTGCAATTTTTTCATTAAATATTACCGTCATTATGATATATTTTGAGCTTCTATTTGTTTCTTTTTTCTTATTTCTTCAAATCATTGATGGTTTAGAGCTACAAAATAAATAAACATGAACATTAATCCTACTTGATATGTAATAGAAATGCATGTACGTGTTTGTGACTGATTATAATTAATACATCGATAACATTTTCTTAACCTTAAGTTAGTTTACATGTATTATTAGTGTAATTGAATTTGCACATTTTCAATTAATTTCATTTTCTCTTAAACTATGGTACAGTATGTTATACTAAACACCTTAACGATTGGTTTTTGCACCTTTGCGCGGTTATACTAGTATCCAATTTCTATTGCAATATCTTCTAATGGATTTAAATCAGTTAATTAAAAAATTCGATAAATTTTAAATCAATCAATTTATTATTGATCAATTCAAAATTACAACAAATATTTTTACTTTTAAATTATATGATTAAAAATTTGGTTTTCTCATCGTTGTACAGTAATACTAGTTAGATGTATATGATTGTTAATTTACTTTTAACTTTTATGGTGAGATGAAACTGGAAATCAACTAGGTATGTTGAAATGACCTAACGACATCTGCAAAAAATATTTATTTGAAATATTAAATCTGGTCTATAACCAAATGCTTGCAAGGGAATTTCAAACCAAATGAAAACTTGGTGAGTTAGGATGCGTTCTTTTTTGAATCGAAATGATTAAATGAAAAGGGTACATGAAAGGGGTAGGGAAAGTGATTAGGGATGTATAACGGACAGGGCAGCCCGTTATCCAGCTCGGTCATAGGCTATAAGGTGTCTGGTCCTTAACCGTATGTTTCTCTTAAATGACAAGACTAGAACACAACACTATCCGGTTCTATTCGGAATGTTCGATGTTTTTCTATTTTCCGAACATTGTCAGTCCGTTCTCCGACTCATATGAACAGTGTCTAAACTTAATACTTGTTTATTCTATGCCCAACTAAAACTCTTATAGGATAGGATTAGGACACTCCTTCGTCTAGTCCAGTCCGACCCGTTTACACACCTAAAAGTGGTAAGTTCGAGAAAGGGAAATGCGTTTGTTTAACACGCGAAAGGGAAAGAAAAGGAAAAGGAGAACGAAATAGGCCAAAAAACCAAATTCGTTTGGATTGGACAGTTTGGTCCTTTGGTAAAACACTTCCGACACGAGCACGAACTGACTGTATTAAAAAAAAGTGGTACCTTGGCATATATTTTGGTCAAATTTTTTTAGGTCAAAATAAGCGTAATAGAAATAACAGAAGTAACTGGTGGGGTGTACGTAAAAAGACCTTCATCCTTTACCTAAAAGACTAAAAAACCCTAAACCCACAGAAGAGGATCATCGCCTCTTACGTTCGCACTGCGATACTCATGGGCAATTCATGTGAATACTGAAGATGCAATTTTGATTTCTCTGCCCTCATGCAGGAACAAACTACGGACCTCCAGTTTACAAGACTGCCGCTCTACCACTGAGCTATAAGGGCTGCTAACTCAATTTGCAAGGTCTCTATTCAAATTCTTTAAATCTAATCAAATGTTTTCCGATATTATGATATATTTTGAGCTTATATTTGTTTCATTTTTCTTATTTCTTCAATTCATCAATGGTTTAGAGAAGCAAAATAGATAAGCATGAAAAGTCCATTAATCCTACTTGATATGTTATAGAAATGCATGTATGTGTTTGTGACTGATTCGAATTAATACATTAATAACATATTCTTAATCTTAAGTTGGTTTACATGCACAATTAGTGTAATTGGATTTACACATTTTCAATTACTCTCATTTTCTTTTAAATTATGGTACAAATTTTCTCACTGAAATGTGACTTAAAATTAAATTTGAACAAATAATTTTATATTTAATATCAAACACCTTAACGGTCGGATTTTCCACTGTTGTGCGGTTATACTAGTATCCAATTTCTATTGCAATATCTTTTATTGGATTTAAATAGTATAATAAAAAATGCAATAAAATTTAAATCATTCAAGTTATTATTGATTAATTCAAAATTACTACAAATATTTTTCTTTCAAACTATATGACTAAACGGTTGTTTTTCTCATCGTAGTACGGTTATATTAGTTAGATATAAATAGTTGTTAAAATATTTTTAACTTTTACGGCGAGAAGGTAATAGACATCAACCCAGAACATGTTAAAGTGTCCTCACGACATCCGCAAAAGTTATTTATTTGAAATATTGAATCTGGTCTACAACCAAATGATTGCAAGCAACTTTCGAACCAAATGAAAACTTGGTGGTTTAGGATTGCCTTTATATTTGAATCGAAATGTGCGAATGAAAGGGATACATGAAAGGGGATGGGAAAACGGCAAGTTAGCGAAAGGGAAATGCGTTTGTTTAACTCTCGAAAGGAAAGGAAAAGGGGAAGAAAAGGTAAAGGGGAATGAATCAAGCATAAATCCAAGTTCATTTGATCTTTTGCGTTGGACACTTCAGACGCGGATGCGAACTACCCTTGTAATTTTTTCATTTTTATTAAATATTTCTGATATTATGATATAATTTGAACTTATATTTGTTTCATTTTTCTTATTTCTTCAATTGATTTATGGTTTAGAGCTACAACATAAATGAACATGAAAAGTACATTAATCCCACTTGATATGTAATAGAAATGCAGGTATGTGTTTGTGACTGATTCAAATTAATACATCGATAACATTTTCTTAAAAGGTTGGTTGACATTTGTAATTAGTGTAGCTGGATTTGCACATTTTCACTTACTTTCATTTTCTCTTAAACTACGGTACAATTTTCACAATAGAATAAATTTTAAAAATAATTTTGTATTTTATATTAAACACCTTAACGATCAGTTTTTCCACCGTTGTGCGGTTATACTAGTATCCAATTTCAATGACAATATCTTCTAATAGATTTGAATAGGTTAACTAAAAAATGCAATAAATTTTCAGTCAATCAATTTATTATTGATTAACTGAAAATTACAACAAATATTTTTCTTTTAAATTATATGATTAAACAGTTGTTTTTCTCATTGTTGTACGGTTATACTAGTCCGATGTAAATGATTGTTAAATTGCTTTTAACTTTTATAGCGAGATGAAACCAGACATGAACTCAGGATAGGTTGAAATGTCCTAATGACATCTACAAATTATATTTATTTGAAATATTAAATCTGGTCTATAACCAAATGCTTGCAACAAACTTTCAAACCGAATGAAAACTTGGTGATTTAGGATGCATTCTTTTTTGAATCGAAATGAGTAAATGAAAGGGGTACATGAAAGGGGTTGGGAAAGTGATTAGGGATGCATAACGGACATGACAGTCCACTGTCCGGCTCGGACCAAGGTTGTAAGGTGTCCGATCCGTGTCCGTAAGATTCTCTTTTATGACAGGACTAAAACACACCCGCATCCAGTTCGATTCGGAATGTTCGATGTTTTTCTATTGTCCGAACAATGTCTATCTATTCTCAGACTCACATGAAAAGAATCTAAACTTAATACTTGTTTTTTCTATGTCCATCTTAAACTCTTGTAGGATAAGATTATTACACACCTTCGTCCATTCAAGTCCGACCCATTTACACACCTAAAAGTGGTAAGTTCGCGAAAGGGAAATGCGTTTGTTTAACACGCGAATAGGGAAGAAAAGGAAAAGGGGAACGAACTTAGCAAAAACCAAGTTCGTTTAGACTGGATAATTTGGTCCTTTACATCAAACACTTCTGACAGGGATGAGAGCTGACCATATAAAAAAAGTGGTACCTTGGCATATATTTTGGTCAATTTTTTTGGTCAAAATAAGCGTGCTAGAAATAACAGAAGTAACTGGTGGGGTTTTCGTAAAAAGACCTTCTTCCTTTACCTGAAAGGCAAAAAAAAACCTAAACCCACAGAAGAGGATCATCGCCTCTTACGTTCGCGCTGCGATGCTCGTGGGCAATTCACGTGCGTACTGAAGAAGCAATATACATTTCTCTGCCCTCACGCAGGATCGAACTACGGACGTCCAGTTTACAAGACTAGTGCTCTACCACTGAGCTATAAGGGCTGCTGAATCAATTTTCAAGGTCTCTATTCAAATTCATTAAATCTAATCAAATATTTTCCGATATTATGATGTATTTTGAGCTTATATTTGTTTCATTTTTCTTATTTCTTCAATTCATTAATGGTTTAGAGCTGCAAAATAGATAAGCATGAAAAGTACATTAATCCTACTTGATACATAATAGAAATGCATGTATGTGTTTGTGACTGATTAAAATTAATACATCGGTAACATTTTCTTAACCTTAAGTCGGTATACATGTATAATTGTTGTAATTGGATTTGCACATTTTCAATCACTTTCATTTCTCTTAAACTAAGGTAGAATTTTCACACTAGAATAATTTTGTATTTTATATTAAACACCTTAACGGTCTGTTTTTCCACCGTTGTACGGTTATACTAGTATCCAATTTTTATTGCAATATCTTATAATGGATTTGAATAGGTTATGTAACGACCGCCCATAACCCATGCACTAAACAAGGGGAATAATGCGCTGAATGGTGTGCGAGGCAGCTATGGACGACCATCATGTTATGATAACATATTCGGAACCTGTCGTAAATCTCATAGCACAAGGATAAAATATAATAGAATATGTACAACAGTTATTAATAGTGAAGCAGAAAACACTAGACTTTTATAACAACTAGAAAGTAATATCCATAGACTTAAGTTACAACAATAGTGTTTGTGCAAATTGCCTCACTACAGTACTAAGAGAATAACAAATAACGAAAATCAAGATACTATATAGTAAAAATATAGTATGCCATCCTCCTGCTCGCCTCCGAACAACTACATCGTCCACCCTAAGCAATCACCTGTCACCTAGTCTACCCATCCACAACTGGATGAACAACCCAAGGTAATAAGAGGGAAACATAAAACCGTGTCGGGCAACAGTCTTAGTGAGTGATAAAACAGCTAACAAATATCAACAATTAAGTATATGAGAAGGGATGGATAAACATACTAGTCTACCTACAACTCCAGAGAAGAACTCAACCTTATCTTTCCCACATTGAACAGTGATAGCCTTTACAACAACATTTCAACCATACATCCATGGAAACCAGAACATCCATTCAATCATGGTAAAGCACTCATGACATCAAAACTATATATCTTATGTAAACCATCCTAATCGAACTCAACATCCCTCAAGATCAAGCCCAGAGGCCTAAACCAATATCAGACAAGTATCCAAGGAACATCTCCTTCGACGTTGGTCATTCTACATGAGATGGTACAAATAGAGCATCCAAACAATCAAACATCCATGACTGACTCTAGGTATCACCGCCAATCTTTCTTTGAAACCATCGTTAATCGTATGACGGCCAACCTTGCCATATGTCAAGGGCTAATGGTAACCTCGGTTCTAGCATAAACTCCGTACGCCTTTCAATGATACATATGTTTGTCCAACCTTTACAACTAGGCCTTTCAACGATATCCAAGGTACTCGATGTAAAACCGGTCTTTTAGATGTCTCTATTGTACTCCGGCTTTGAGCCTGTTATAACTTACGACAACGATAATCTCTCGGCCTTCATATCTCTAGTCATCCAACCCGACGACTTTTCTTAAATCAAGCAACCTTCTCGAACAACCGTTATCCACCAAATCAAGACCTTTGAGTTATCACGTCATTCGCCGTTCTACACCGATCAACGAACACCTTTCAACACTACGAACCTTCCTACTTGAATTTACTTCGAAGTCACATCATCACCGATCCAAATTATATCACTGCATTGTGACTAGGATTCGGGGGATTGCCTCCTATTTTTTTCAAGCCCTTTTGTTCAAATCCGAGTCATACCCGAAAATATATTTTTTTAGAAATGACCTGTGCGGCCGACACATGGCCTGCCTGGTGCGACCGACCATACATTCACACTGCTCGACCGACCCTACAACATCTCAGTAGAGACGACCAACCTGCTGCTCGACCTCTACCTTACTCGACCCATGCTATTGATCGATCCGGTCTTTGCTTAACCCGAACCACTCGTGCATGACCGACCATACCTCACGCTCGACCGACCCAAATATGGTGTGACCGACCCCTCTCCTATACTACACTGCACTGCACGCTCGACCACCCCACCCGCACGCATGACCACCCACTCGCACGCACGACCGATAGCCTACACAACCTCAATTCAAGTCCAATTTAAACCAAAACTTCGCCAATCGATACAATCGACGAAATATACTCGTCTAGTTCATCCAATATATCACAAGCATGTTATGAACTCACTGACAACATGAATATGACAATTATCACTAAAATTACAATTTCACCAAAATCATAATAAAAGAACATATGATCTAAATTGCGGATCTAACTTGCATAAACATATGAAATTGCATAGGAATTACCGATTTAAACATGATAATTTAGATCCTAGATTGATTCATATGAAAATGGACTTACCAAGGTGTAGATCTATAAGAAAACACTTGAATTTGATGAAAAAAATGATCAAACTTTCATATACTTCAATGAATCCATGTGAGAGATGCAAATCACTCGGCAATTCTCCAAAAAAGCTAAAATTAATGAATTAAAATTTCAGACAGCAAGCAATTCGAACCAAACCCCTTGATGCGATGAACTTTCACTTCAAATGATGTAGATCTAGCCTCAATTGGTGTAGATCTTTGATTTCCTTTCTTTAGATTTCGATTTTAACAGTGGAAAGGTGTTAGAGAAGGAGGAACATAGGCAACCAAATGAGAGAATGGAGAAAGTAACCTATTCTCCGTACCTGTCACCCCCTATTTATAGCTTTCCACCAGCCCACTATTGGACGTCTACAAATCAGCCCATTAAGGCTTCACAAACTGAACAACCAACTATTAAGCCTTAAAACAGTGATTCCTCCCAAACCACTAAGCCAAATCTTTAGTGTGACCACACTACGGAAAGGCAAACATCATTTCCTTTTCAATGGCACAGGTCTCAACACCTTATTCGACCCGAGTCAAAAGTTATGTCCTGTACAAGACTGATAGGGGAAAATGGTCATAAACAAATTTGGTAAAATTATGGACATGTCTCACATCGCCATAAACAACATATTAAAATATGAGAATGATCCAAACCTCAGGGAATAAAATAAAAATGTTTTATGATCCTCCGATACGTAAAATAAGGGCAGTTACATTCCCCTACCCCTTTAAGAATTTCGCCCCCGAAATCCCAACCAACCACAATAATTACGCATACCTATCATCCATGAGAAGCCAATTCTATCATCCAACTAGCAACCATCAAGCCATGCATCCATAGCCTTATTCTAGCACGCAGAATTCTATCAAACAACAACATGATACAATGATATAATGATGATACGATATCAAAGGGTCCTACCGACGAAGAGTTCTGGATGAGTCGCCCTTATGCTCTCTTCCATATCCCACGTACAATCATTTCCATCTTCACTCCATTGTACCTTGACTAGCTTAACCGTCTTCCTCCTAAGCTGTTTCGTGTCATTTCCCACAACACGAAGCGGCTTACGAGGTTTCACAACTGCGGTTTCTACTTCTAGGTCCTCGTACTGCTCTAGAGGTACCATATATTTGAATCATGCATGAACTTCCGTATAAACGACACATGGAAAACATTATGCACACTCGACATAGGTAAATCCAATCTATATGTGAGATTTTCAATTCGCTTGACAATCGGAAACGGTCCACGAAACTAGGAGCTAACTTTCCTTTGTTTCCGAATCGGACCACATGCTTTATAGGCGAAATCTTCACAAAAACCAAATCGGCAACGTCGAACTCCAAATCCTTTCGATGCTTATCTGCATAACTCTTCTAACGATCTTGGGTTGCCTTCATTCGTTGTAGAACAACATCGATACAATCCGATGCTCCTCTAATCATCTCTGTCCCAAGTATCAACTTATCTACAATTTCTGGCCAACATCTGGAGAATTACATGGCCTACAATACAACGCCTCATATAGCGCCATCCCAATACTCGACTGGTAGTTATTATTATATGCAAACTCAACTAGATGTAGATGGTCTTCCCATGATCCCCCAAAATCCAACACACAAGCTCTTAGGAGATCTTCCAAAACTCGGTTAACCCTCCTGGTTTGACCATCAGTTTGGGGATGGTAAGCCGTACTTAAACACAACTCAGTTCCCAAAGCTTCCTGCAAACTCTTCCAAAATCCACTTGTAAACTCAACTAGATGTAGATGGTCTTCTCATGATCCCTCAAAATCCAACACACAAGCTCTTAGGAAATCTTCCAAAACTCGGTTAACCCTCTCGGTTTGGCCATTAGTTTAGGGATGGTAAGCCGTACTTAAACACAACTCGGTTCCCAAAGCTTCCTGCAAACTCTACCAAAATCCACTTGTAAATAATGGTTCTCAATCACTCACTATGATCTTAGGGATACCATGGAATCGAACTATCAATTTCACATAAAATTCAACCTATTTTGATGTTGTCCTAGTCGACTTGACAGGAGTGAACCTTGCACTTTTGGTCAAGCGATCCATGATGACCCAAATTCTTTCGTTTCTTGCCCTCGTTCTAGGTAATCCATCGATACTTGATTCCACTTCCACGTAGGAACATCCAATGGATGAAGCAAACCACTCGGTTTCTTTTGTTCAGCTTTCACTAACTAACAGTTCATACACTTGGAAATGAACTTTCTAATATCTAGCTTCATCCCCTCCCAATAGTAGATTCGCTTCAAGTTCTGATACAACTTATTACCATCGGGATGAATCATCAACTTCGAGTGATGACATTCCTCAGAACTGCATCTCTCAATCCATCGATATCAGGAACAACTAATCGTCCTTGCTTCTGAAGCCAACCTTCTCAATGGACCTCGAACTTTTTATTCTCTGGTTCTAGTTTCTGGATAAACTGGACAAGCTTTGCATCTTTCTTTTGTCTCTCGCCAATCCTTTCAATAAGAGTAGGTCTCATCGATAAGCTTGCCAACATTTCAGGTTCCAACACACATCGTGGTCTGAAATCTAATCTTGCCAAATACTCGTGGCTCTTCCATTCTGAAAACATCGCTCCTAAGCTTGCGTGTCTTCGAATCAATGCATCTGCAACTGTGTTACCTTTGCCCGAAGTATAGGCTATACCAAAATCATACGATGCCAGAAACTCTAGCCACCTTTGCTACCGAAGATTCAGATCCTTTTGTAGAAAAGATACATCAACGACTTTTGATCCCTGAACAACTCGAATCGAACTCCCAACAGGTAATGTCTCCATGTCTTCAGAGCAAACACAATCGCCGCCAACTCCAAGTCATGAGTTGGACAATTCCTTTCATGTGTCTTCAGCTATCGACTTGCATAGGCCACAACCTTATCCATCTGCATTAGCACTGCTCCAAGACCAGTACCACATGCATCGGTGTATACCACCATCTCTTCATTCCCATTTGGAATGGTCAAGACAGGAGCACTCATTACTTTCTCTTTCAGGAATTCCAAATGCTTGTTCACACTTTGCATCCCATGTGAACACTTGATTCTTCTTTGTCAATCCTATCAATGGTGTAGCTATCTTGGAGAAATCCTTGACAAACTGTCGGTAATAACAAGCCAAACTAAGGAAACTTCTCACATCTGTCGCATTCTTAGGTCTATCCTAGTCCCGGATTGCTTCCACTTTAGCGGGGTCAACCGCTATCCCATTTATAGAAACAACATGTGTGACACCCTACGTCCGTTAATGTCACTCATTAAGAGAATGCATTAAGTTTCATGAAGCGTTATAGGTAAGTAGAAACAGAAACATTACAAGACAGATATAAAATAGCAGCTGAATTAAAAACTTTGTTAATCATAAAGCATCATGGTTCAAAACATCATAAGTCTGAAAATATATAAACTCAGTACATTATTAAATTTTTTGTCTTGTATTTAAAACATCTTAGTACAATAATAAAAGAAGCATAATCCCCAAAAGAAACATAGCCATAGTAGCAAAGATAAGAACTTGAGTAATACATCTAAGCAGCTCCAAGCAAGATGATAGCAGAATCCTGATCAAGCTTGAGTATTCTCACCCTGAGAACCTTGAGGCGAACGGAAGAGAAATAAGAGAAAACAAAATGGGTCAGACATAAAGTCTGGCGAGTCCACTTACTTTTAGCATAAAAATAAGCAAAAGTACCATGATGGGCATATAAAGTGGGTAAGAAAGATAACATCGTAAAAGGCAGGTATGACAAGGTTAATAGGATAAACATGATAGAGTATACTGCGCTTCCCTAACGACTTCTCTACACCGATACTAGTATAACTAGAATGAGATGATCCCAACAACTGTAAGACGGTAGACTTAGGTGCTCTTCCAGTGAGAGGTTTTAACCCTATACAATCAACAGGCAGCTTAATGTTCCGGAATCACCTCTAAGGGTAATAATGGGCTCCTAAACATATCGGAGTCTAAGTGTACCCTAATTACTACCCTTATCGATCGGCTCTCTACTCCGTAGATACCCTGTGTTGGCCCCACGGTAAGGTGTATTACTCCTTAAAGTGCCAACCCTTCATTTTCCGTATGTGCACAACCATATCTACTGATGTCACAACGTCTTATTTTAACAAGCAAGCAGAGTCATGCCCGCACATGGCCCCGATGGAAAGCACCGTCGGACACCGTCCCCACTTTTAGATCACTTACAATCAGCCGAGTAAGCGTGTCCCGACTTCAACCTAGTTCGGAGTACTCGTTTGTTACCTATATATGGGTTACTAACTGAAACGAATCCCACACACAAGATGATGCAAGCTGTAACACCCCGTATTTTCTGTGATCGTATAAGTAACAAATAAGAGAATAATTAATTTTTAAAATAAGAATCAAGGGAAATGGGTTGCGCCATTGTGTTCGTCTCGAAATTTTGCTTGGAAACGAGTCCGAGTTTTCGAGAAACAGAGTCTGTATGAGGGAGATATGGCCCCCCGAAGTTTCAGAGAATTTGAGAATCGAAAACAGCTCGAAAATTCGAATTCAAATTCGAATTCAAAATCCCAGAACAGGCAGGGCGGGAAAATTCCCGCCCATGGACCAGGTCAACCTGGGGGTCGACGATAGTGTCGACCTCCCAGGGGCCAGTTCGACCATTGTGTCGACCTGGGGGTCGACCTGGCCAGACCAGGTCGACCATAGTGTCGACCTGGGGGTCGACCTGCTCCCGAAACCAAGTTTTTGAACCTGGTTCATTCTGATGTATCCGGTCTCGTTTTCTGTCTAGATTCGTCCGCCTAATCCTATATAAACAACCCCCGAGCCTCATTTTCTCTACACAATTTCACTCTGTCTATACTCTGTCTCTGTTCTAAATAAAAAATAAAAAAATGGCATCGCTACTCTGCTGGGATCAAAACATGGACTGATGCATCTTCTCCCAACCTGAATAGAATTAAAAGCTAAATCAAATCTCATATCAAAGTTTAGAGCTACAACAACAATTAAAGAGGAGTAATTCAGCATTTCTGCATCAACAACAGTTTATTATCCTTTCTTAATACCACGAAAGGCAAGTACATTTATTTTTCGATATAAACTTTAGTTATAATTGTGACATGATGGTAATTCTGAATTTGAGGTTGTGTACGTTCTGTTCTGATCTATTTTATTCTGTATCTCTTTCTTCTTTCTGTTCTATAGCCAGGCTACCACGAGCCTGCGCCACATCTCATAAGAGATTAACGCACAAACGCTAAACTTTGGGACAAATAATGAATGATAGCATAATTGGACATGGCTAATCTGTGACTGAAAGGACATATGTTGTAAACTAGATTTAAATCTATGCATATTCTGTGAATTGGAAGAAGAGGAACCATTATATGTTAACATGTGACTTGAGACATTGGACATAACGCATATTTTGAATTAAGATCTGTTATAATTTAAAGTTCTAGATTGTTGGGCATATTGTCTATGTAACGATTCATGATTTGAGATAAAAAGAGAATATGACTTAGGTGTGAAGATCTATACTAAGATTTGATAACTATTAAATGTGAATAACACCTAAGTGGAAGATTTTTGGATATATGACATGCATTGAAATCGATGGCTATATTTGGTATAATTTATATGTGAATCTTTTGTACTAGGCAAGTTTAACTAAATTTGGGACATGTGTTATATGGTAAACTATGACCATAATCTGTGCCATGTAAATTCAATGCAAACGTGGGGTATATGATCATATTGTGAATCATGACAACTATTTAGACATGCAAACTTAGGCCACATTTATAATTAGGCAAGATATGTCTATGAAACTTTAAGGAATGATTAAATCTGTTATATTGCCTAATCTGCTAGTTCTATTATATTGCCTAATCTGCTAGTTCTGTTATATTGCCTAATCTACTAATTAGGTTAAATTGCCTTATCTGCTAAATCGCCTAATCTGCAAGATCTGTTATCTGTTTAATCTGTTGAATAGCGTAATCTGTTGGAACTGAAATGCTGAAATTAGAAGTATGTAAATCTGTAGCCTCGATTTAAAATTGAGCAAAACTAGTTAATAGAACCTCGAATAATCTGCTGTAACTTGTACAGAAGTTAATTTGTTAAATTAGCATGATTAGTCTAATATTAGCATAGTCTGTGAATGAATGCATTGGCTAAACATGAAACATGGCTAACTCAAGGTTAGAATGAGTTTGCGGCGTAATCCTGCCCGGAACCGCCCGGCACATCCAATGGCCGCAAACAATAGGTTCTAATGTGAGAAGTTAGTCATAACGTGCTTGAAACCCGAGGTTAGACTCAGTTTGCGGCAGAAATCTGCCCGAAACCAACCGGCTTAACCAGTGGCCGCAAATTGTCAGTCTAATGTGAGAGGTCTGCGCATTAATTTTTAATTAATACAAATCTAAGATAAAAATGATGTCTAAAACGTGTTGGGTGGATAGGGTTGAACCAATTGGACTAATGAATTTAACAAACACGTTTCGAGAATCTGTAGGCCCAATTACAAAGTTAGACAAATCTGTAAATCTGTTAAATCTGTATATCTGATCTGTTAGTATGAAAACTTGTCTGATCTGTGAACTAGTTGATCTGAACTCTGTATGTCTGAACTTGTAAACAAGTTAATCTGAAATCTGTTAGTCTGGGGACACAAGGTTAGGAGGGAAATTACTTGTGTCATCTGTTGTTTGGGACCCATATTAGTCAGTAACCCTTTCTGGTATCAAAACTTTGACCCAACAGTAGGTAGGGTCCAGGCATGCTTACTGAACTAATTATAAGCGGTTCATTCTGATAATGGCGAGGGGTGTTGATGGTGCGTTCCAACCGGGTCATGTGCGTGCATGGATCCCGGTATGCCTCTGAGGATGTAAGACGCCGTGACATCTGTAAATATGTCTGTGTCATTTAAAGGTTTCCACTTTGGGGAGTGATACACCCTTTTGTGGAGCTGGCACAGGGTATTTATGTACTAGGGAGCCGATTGCTTGGGGTAGGGTTTTAGGGTACACTTAGTTCTGTCTGTTTCTGTTGGTACCGTCTGTTTCTGTTGGGTGGTAACACCTGTCTGTTTCTGCGTGGTATCGTCTGTTCGGGTGGTAAACGCCCATTTACTAGTGTACACCTAATTCTACATTCTGTTTCCGTAGGGATTAATCTGTTTCTGTTTCTATACCTTCTGTTCGGGTGGTAAAGGCCCATTATTAGCATTCTATTTCTGTCTATTTCTATTGGGGTGGTAAAGGCCCATTACTAGCATTCTCTTATGTGGAAATTATTCTGTTCTTGTTTCTGTTTCAGTTTAGACATTGGGATGACACATAATCCTGTTATGCTAGTATTAATGCAGAGAGGTGAAAAGTAGTAGCTCACATAATTTTGTTCTTTTTCTGTTTAACCTAAGTGTATCTGCTACTCCTGTTACTGTTATCTCGCATCCAGTTTTATTTTCATGTCATAATTATTTTTATCTGTTCATATGTTGAAAGTCACTGGACTTGCCAGACTTTATGTCTGACCTTGCTTGTTTTCGCCCCTTTTTCTTCCGTTTCCCACCCCCTAGGTTTGTAGGGTGGAAATCCAGGAGCTTGAATCGGATCTTCTCTGCTTGAAGTATCGTCTGGCTTTGGCATGGCCATTTATGTTGGGGATTATAATTTTAAAAACTATGCATTCTGAAGGCTTTTGTACAAGACTGATATTTTGTACTTAAATTCTGATATTGTGATTTGAAAGGATGTAACCAAACTTACTTCGGTTTCTGTTGTAATAAAGCTATAAATTTTTCAAGTACTGTTTTATCTGTCTTGTAAGTTTATGTTCTGTCTACTAGAACGCTCCATCAAATTTAAGGCATTCCCTTTATGAGTGACCTTAACGGAGGTGGGGTGTTACACGTGGTATCAGAGCTGAAGGCTACCAGATTGGGTAAAGTTTTTGAAAACTATTTTCAAAAAGGTTTTTGAAAGGAAATATTTTCCAAAAAATAAAGCTTATTTTCAAAAACATAATCCCCGAAAGCCATATATTTATCTTTTCAGTTCTCCGTTTTGAATCATTTTTCTTTCATTTCAGCATGTCTGGGAATCTTAACCTTCCAGAGGGTGTGCCAATACCTGGCTGGTTCAGAAGGTACTTAGAGGCTAGGGCCAATGGTACATGCCCAGCAGATATTCCTCCCTTAGTGGCACCGGTACCACCTCCTCCTCCTCCTCGTGGAAATGCTTTCGCAAAGACGTGTAGAGACTTCAAGGCTATGAGTGGAAAAGACTTCTGTGGAACTTAATCCTTCGTGGCAGCAAGGAACTGGCTGAAGGAGACCGAAGATTTGTTCTTCATTTTCGAGGTAGACGATAGGCAGAAGGTACAATTGGCGGTATGGTTACTCAAGGACGAAGCTTCCTATTGGTGGGAAGTCACTAACGCCGAGAGGCCAGTTGAAACATGAATGGATTTCAGAACAAGGTTTGAGACGAAATTCCTCTCGCAAGCTGAACGAAGTCTACAACTGGAAAAGTTCTTATCTCTTAAGCAAGGAAGTATGACGGTTAAGGAATACGTCAACCAGTTTAACCAACTGGATAGGTTCGGACTGGATTTAGTCAACACTCAACATAAAAAGGCTCTCTGCTTTGTTAAAGGATTGAACTAGCCACTGCACAGTCTAGCCATGACCCATGTACCCATGGGAGCAACTTACGAGAGATTGGTGGACATGGCACTACTGCACGAGGAAGACAAGGGCAAGGAAGAGGCAAAGAAGGAAGAACCACAAAACAAGAAAGCCTAGCCCAAAAAGGAAACACAAAAGAAGATTGAGAAGTCTGAAGATAAGAAGGAGAAAAAGTGCTTTACCTATGGAAGCTCGACTCATCTGAACAAGGATTGCAGGAAAAGGAAGGGCACTTGCTTCAACTATGGTGAGATGGGACACTTCACTAGGGACTGCCCGAAAAAAAGAGGGCAAGGGCAGAGGGCAGAACCAACTTCTGGAGGGCAGGCGAACACTCTCGAGGCTAGTGGATAGGATAGAATTAGGAAAACTTTCTGTGGGAGGTTTAATTTCTTTATCTGATTGTTGAGTTGAAACTCTTTCTGATTCTGGCATTTTGATTCTGTAACCGATACTCTACACTTTAATACTAGTATTGTTTCTGATTCCACTGTAGGCTCATACCCATAAGGGTTATGACTCATCTGCTTGTGATAGATTGGGGTTTGAGAGATATATGTGTTAGGCGTCAAGTAGGACACATACATTCTGGGTTTTATCATGATTAGTTTCCTAAGAATCATTTGGTGATCTGATCTGTACCAGTAGTCTGTAAGTATCTGAATATTTCTGATAAGATTAAGATTTCCAGTTTTGACATTGTCTAAAGAGGTTAATCCTCTGGGTGTCAATCTGATGTTCATTTCGGTCTTCGGGGTTGATACTTAGGGGAATTATTTTCTCAACCAAGGTCTAATGGGAACCAAGTTTTTATTTTATCTGTGCTCGCTTCCATCATTCGACTATATCCTATTGATCGAATCTTCGAACTTTAGGTAGAAACCAATGGGTGTAAACATGTGTTTGAGACATGTTGTGTTTGATGGTTGCAAGTGGATGCAACTGGTTGCTAGTGGTTGCTCGTGGATACATATACACACACTAGGCACTAGATCGGCTCGAAAACACTCTCATACTGCATATGGATGTGTAAGCATTTTCAATTTTTGTGGATGCAAAATGATTGACTCATCACATGGATGTTGCACATGAATGAATGGTTGTCACTCATACAAGAATGATATGTATCAAATAGGAAAATTGCATACATGTTGGACTCATGGCACTGAAATAATTCGCATTAAGGAGGTCAACTGAATCAGTGGACCGCCTGATCTTTGCAATAGATAAGGAACATATACACACACTTTTGCATATGTTCATACAACATTAGAAGTTTTCTAAGGACAATGGATGCATGTTGATGATGGTTGAGTAGATAGATGACTGGATGGTAGGACGCATTCTTCTTAACTTGAAGATTTCGGTGACGAAATCCTTTAAGGGAGGGAGAATGTAACACCCCGTATTTTCTGTGATCATATAAGTAAAAAATCAGAGAATAATTAATTTTTAAAATAAGAATCAAGGGAAACAGGTTGCGCCATTGCGTTCGTCTCGAAATTCTGCTTGGAAACGAGTCCGAGTTTTCGAGAAACGGAGTCCGTATGAGGGAGATATGGCCCTCCGAAGTTTCAGAGAATTTCAGAATTGAAAACAGCTCAAAAATTCGAATTCAAATTCGAATTCAAAATCACAGAACAGGCTGGGCGGGAAAATTCCCACCCATGGACCAGGTCGACCTAGGGGTCGACCATAGTGTCGACCTCCCAGGGGCCAGGTTGACCATAGTGTCGACTTGGGGGTCGACCTGGCCAGACCAGGTCGACCAAAGTGTCGACCTGGGGGTCGATCTGCTCCCGAAACCAAGTTTTTGAACCTAGTTCATTCTGATGTATCCGGTCTCGTTTTCTGTCTAGATTCGTCCGCCTAATCCTATATAAACAACCCCCTAGCCTCATTTTCTCTTCACGATTTCACTCTGTCTATACTCTGTCTCTGTTCTAAATAAAAAATAAAAAAAATGGCGTCGCTACTCTGCTGGGATCAAAACTTGGACTGATGCATCTTCTCCCAACCTGAATAGAATTAAAAGCTAAATCAAATCTCATATCAAAGTTTATAGCTACAACAACAATTAAGGAGGAGTAATTGAGCATTTTTGCATCAACAACAGTTTATTATCCTTACTTAAAACCACGAAAGGCATGTGCAGTTATTTTCCGATATAAACTTTAGTTATAATTGTGACATGATGGTAATTCTGAATTTGAGGTTGTGTACGTTCTGTTCTGATCCATTTTATTCTGTATCTCTTTCTTCTTTCTGTTCTATAGCCAGGCTACCACGAGCCTGTGCCACATCTCATAAGAGATTAACGCACAAACGCTAAACTTTGGGACAAATAATGAATGATGGCATAATTGGACATGGCTAATCTGTGACTGAAAGGACATATGTTGTAAACTAGATTTAGATCTATGCATATTCTGTGAATTGGAAGAAGAGGAACCATTGTATTTTAATATGTGACTTGAGACATTGGACATAAAGCATATTTTGAATTAAGATATGTTAAAATTTAAAGTTCTAGATTATTGGGCATATTGTCTATGTAACGATTCATGACTTGAGATAAAAAGAGAATATGACTTAGGTGTGAAGATCTATATTAAGATTTGATAACTATTAAATGTGAATAACACCTAAGTGGAAGATTTTTGAATATATGACATGCACTGAAATCGATGGCTATGTTTGGTATAATATATATGTGAATTTTTTGTACTAGGAAAGTTTAACTAAATTTGGGACATGTGTTATATGGTAAATTATGACCATAATCTGTGCCATGTAAATTCAATGCAAACGTGGGGTATATGATCATATTGTGAATCATGACAACTATTTAGACATGCAAACTTAGGCCAAATTTATAATTAGGCAAGATATGTCTATGAAACTTTAAGGAATGATTAAATTTGTTATATTGCCTAATCTGCTAGTTCTGTTTTATTGCCTAATCTGCTAGTTCTGTTATATTGCCTAATCTGCTAATTAGGTTAAATTGCCTTATCTGCTAAATCTGCTAAATCGCCTAATTTGCAAGATCTGTTATTTGTTTAATCTGTTGAATAGTGTAATCTGTTGGAACTGAAATTCTGAAATTTGAAGTATGTAAATCTGTAGGCTCGATTTAAAATTGAGCAAAACTTGCTAATAGAACCTCGAATAATCTGCTGTAACTTGTACAGAAGTTAATTTGTTAAATTAGCGTGATTAGTCTGATATTAGCATAGTCTGTGAATGAATGCATTGGCTAAACATGAAACATGGCTAACTCGAGGTTTGAATGAGTTTGCGGCGTAATCCTGCCCGGAACCGCCCGACACATCCAGTGGCCGCAAACAATAGGTTCTAATGCGAGAAGTTTGTCATAACGTGCTTGAAACCCAAGGTTAGACTCAGTTTGCGGCAGAAATCTGCCCGGAACCAACCGGCCTAACCAGTGGCCGCAAACTGTCAGTCTAATGTGAGAGGTCTGCGCATTAATTTTTAATTAATACAAATCTAAGATAAATATGATGTCTAAAACGTGTTGGGTGGATAGGGTTGAACCAATTGGACTAATGAATTTAACAAACCCGTTTCGAGAATCTGTAGGCCTAATTATAAAGTTAGACAAATATGTAAATCTATTAAATCCGTATATCTGATCCGTTAGTCTGAAAACTTGTCTGATCTGTGAACTAGTTGATCTGAACTCTGTATGTCTGAACTTGTAAACAAGTTAATCTGAAATCTGTTAGTCTGGGGACACAAGGTTAGGAGGGAAATTACTTGTGTCATCTGTTGTTTGGAACCCATATTATTTAGTAACCCTTTCTGGTATCAAAACTTTGACCCAATAGTAGGTTAGGTCCGGGCACGCTTACTGAACTAATTATAAGCGATTCATTCTGATAATGGGGAGGGGTGTTGATGGTGCGTTCCAACCGGGTCATGTGCATGCATGGATCCCGGTCTGCCTCTGAGGATGTAAGACGCCGTGACATCTGTAAATAGGTCTGTGTCATTTAAAGGTTGCCACTTTGGGGAGTGATACACCCTTTTGTAGGGCTGGCACAGGGTATTTATGTATTAAGGAGCCGATCGCTTGGGGTAGGGTTTTAGGGTACACTTAGTTCTATCTGTTTTTGTTGGTACCGTCTGTTTCTGTTGGGTGGTAACACCTGTCTGTTTCTGCGTGGTACCGTCTGTTCGGGTGGTAAAGGCCCATTTACTAGTGTACACCTAATTCTACATTCTGTTTCCATAGGGATTAATCTGTTTTTGTTCCTGTACCTTCTGTTCAGGTTGTAAAGGCCCATTTTTAGCATTCTATTTCTGTTTGTTTCTGTTGGGGTGGTAAAGGCCCATTACTAGCATTCTCTTCTGTGGAAATAATTCTGTTCCTGTTTCTGTTTCAGTTTAGACATTGGGGTGACACCTAATCCTGTTATACAAGTATTAGTGCAGAGAGGTGAAAAGTAGTAGCTCACATCATTCTGTTCTTTTTCTTTTTAACCTAAGTGTATCTGCTACTCCTGTTACTGTTATCTCGCATCCAGTTTTATTTTCATGTCATAATTATTATTATCTGTTCATATGCTGAAAGTCACCGGACTTTCAAGACTTTATGTCTGACCTTGCTTGTTTTCGCCCTTTTTCTTCCGTCCCCCCCCCCCCCCCCAGGTTTGTAGGGTGGAAATCTAGGAGGTTGAATATTCTCTGCTTGAAGTATCGTCTGGCTTTGGCATGGCAGTTTATGTTGGGGATTATGATTTTAAAAACTATGCATTCTGAAGGCTTTTGTACAAGACTGATATTTTGTACTTAAATTCTGATATTGTGATTTGAAAGGATGTAACCAAACTTACTTCGGTTTCTGTTGTAATAAAGCTATAAAATTTTCAAGTACTGTTTTATCTGTCTTGTAAGTTTCTGTTCTGTCTACTACAACGCTCCATCAAAGTTAAGGCATTCCCTTTGTGAGTGACCTTAATGGAGATGGGGTGTTACACAATCTCTCCCTTTTGTCTTGCATCCCCACTACTAGGTTTTCCACAAGTTATGCCCTATTGGTTTAAAAGATATCATAACCCCACAGTTTAAGTTTGATATAAATATTATCCACCTACCCCAGATTTACTTAACCTACCCATTGTTCAAACAAGTTTACTTAACCCCTATTCAAGTTCATGTTCATACAATCCCTATGAATTCAACTAGGTTAAGTATTCCAATTCATTACCATGTCCATTTATGGTTATAATATGCTAGACCTATCAAATTAAGCCTACCACTTGTGGATGCTGGATATGTCGGACGGTTCCGGGCAGACAACTTCCACAAGTCGGGCTTAACCTCGTGTCTTAGTACATCTTGTGTTTGTGCACCTAGACCCCTTACATTAGATTTACCACTTGTGGTCGCTGGATATGCCGGGCGGTTCTGGGAAGACTTTCACCAGAAGTGTAATCTAACCTCGTGTCTAGGCGCGGTTACAGTTTCTAATTACTGTAATCCTAGGCATTTCCATTATTAACCAAATTTACCTATATCGTTATAGGTTTTCATGCCTCTTTTCCCAAGTTATGTTCATAATGAACTATATGCCCCAAGTTAATATTATTACACTTTATTCAAGTTGTAGCCAAATTCCCAATTATAAGTTATGCCCCTATTCAACGTTTTCCCCTCGTTCCCAATCTAACGCATTCGCATATTTCAGCGGTTTGCCTAGGCTCGAAGGTAGCCTGGCTATGTAAAAATAAAAGGGAAAAGATAAAGGGAATAGAACAGAGATGATCATACTAACATGATGGACATACAATGGTAGAAACAGGCATAAAACATATAGTGGCATAATGATAAGGTAGGCATATAGAAACAAATCTAATGAACATATGATAGTAGAACTGACTCTAACATAATAGGGGCAGGCATGATATGATCTAAACAATAATTTAGATGGCCAACTAACAACAAATTTGATTGGCCATAAACATAATAGAACAGGTATAAGTTGATCTAAACAGTGAATTAGATCTACAATCAAAGGCAGATCTCACATGATAAATAGGTATAGGTTCAGATCTAGTTCTTAATCATGTCAGAAAAACTAAGATAAACAGGTTATAGCAGATCTGATGTGATTCAAATGGTCATAGGCATAAATCCAAGTTATAGTAAATCAGGTGTAAATTTTAATTATTTCTATCTAAAAGTAACATAAACTCACAGTGTTTAGATCTAGAAAAACAGAAGAATCGAATCACATATCTCTAAGCTTGAATAACTTGTTTGCAGAAGAAGAAAAAGGCTTGATTTAATCTGGGCAGAGGTAGCATCTAGTTCTCCATTATTTTTGGTGTGCAAAAACATGAAAAATGAGGCCATATTTATAACCGATCCCAAAACCCTAATCTGCCTGATCTGCCGCAGGGGGGTTGACCCCCCCTTATGGGGTCGACCCACGGGTCGACACACCTCTTGAGGGGTCGACCCAGGGGTCGACACACCTGAGAGGGAAAATTTCCGCTTCCCCAATCCTGCGCGATTTTGAATTCTAGACCTAATTTTGAATTTTAGGACTATATATGTATATATTCTTGCGCGTATACAAACTTCAAACCTTCATAACTTCTTCATACGATGTCCGTTTTATGAAAACCACGTGTCCATTTTGACCAAAATTCTGAGATGAACACAATGGCGTAGTTTGTTTCCCTTAATTCTGAATATTAAATTAATTATTCTTTAATTTATCATCTTTAGTGTTTTTAAAATTACTGGGTGTTACATTCTCCTCTACTCAAAGGATTTCGTCCCCGAAATCTCTAAGTTAAGAAGAATGTATATCCTACCATCCATCACCCATCTACTCATCCACCAATCACAGGCATCCATTGTCCATAAAGACTTCTAATCCTTATATGAACATATGCAAAGGTGTGTGTATATGTCCTTATACTAATGCAAAAGATCAGGCAGACAAGGTTTTGCTTGGACCCGACATGATTAGGGAGACTTCGGAGAAGATGGACCTGATTCGACGACGAATGAAGATGGCGCAGGATCGACAAAAGTCATATGCTGATAAGAGACGAACCGATCTTGAGTTCAATATTGGGGACATGGTTTTTATTAATGTGTCACTGTAACACCCCACCTCCGCCAGTACCACTCTTGCAAGGGCACTGACTTTGGAGGGGCGTTTGAATCAGGTAAACATGCATAATGATATATCAAGGCAGAACAAGAACATATGTATATATGTAAACAGAGTAAATAACATAGATAAAACAGCGGAAGATTTTAAACCATTTCAAAACAAGTCTGGTACAACATAATGTCAACTTCCTAAATAAACAAGTCTAGATAAAACAACATCATCTGAAAACTGAAATACAAAATTGTATCCCCAAAATAAGTGAGAACCATAGATAGCTTCATGTAGAAAGCGTACATGAGCTGAAATCCCACAAGCAAGCAATCCAAAATCCAAGCTAAGCTCCAGTATTCCCTCCCTGAGAACCTGGGGGGGGGGGAACGGAAGAAAAGAGGCGAAAGAAAACAGGTCAGTCAAAAAGACTGAGTAAGCCCTACTACAAGGTGTACTAGCAAACTAACATGACTTGAATAAACAAGTATTGATCCCTTGGCCCAAGCTTTGGCCCAATAACATGAAGTGACCCTCATCGAGGTCCAATAACATGAAGTGACCCTCATTCGAGGTCCAATAACATGAAGTGACCCTAACACACGGTCCCACCAAACGGTCTAGTCGATCGGCTCCCTAAGCCTAACTCGTCACGTGTTGGTGTCAATACGGCCCAAACATGATTGTAGTAGGGCTTACTCAGTCTTTTTTGACTGACCTGTTTTCTTTCGCCTCTTTTCTTCCGTTTCCCCCCCCCCCCAGGTTCTCAGGGAGGGAATACTGGAGCTTAGCTTGGATTTTGGATTGCTTGCTTGTGGGATTTTAGCTCATGTACGCTTTCTACATGAAGCTAGCTATGGTTCTCACTTATTTTGGGGATAGCACTTATGTATTTCAGTTTTCAGATGATGTTGTTTTATCTAGACTTGTTTATTTGGGAAGTTGACATTATGTTGTACCAGACTTGTTTTGAAATGGTTTAAAATCTTCCGTTGTTTTATCTATGTTATTTACTCTGTTTACATATATACATATGTTCTTGTTCTGCCTTGATATATCATTATGCATGTTTACCTGATTCAAACGCCCCTCCAAAGTCAGTGCCCTTGCAAGAGTGGTACTGGCGGAGGTGGGGTGTTACAGTCACCGTTGGGAAACGTAGTCCATTTTGGATCAGTAGGGAAGTTGGCACCGAGGTTCGTAGGACCCTTTCCAATTACAGAGACGATTGGCAGATGGCGTATAGATTAGAGTTGCCAGAAAAGCTCAGTGGTGTTCATGACGTGTTTCACGTTTCGCATTTGCGTAAGTGTTTACATGATACGGCGGAAGTGGTGGAGACGAGCACGCTCAAAGAAGTGGAAGTAGAGCGCAATGCCACGGTTAGACGAGCTCCTATACGTATTCTCGGATCGGAGGTCAAAAAGCTACGCAACAAAGAGGTCAGGTTGGTCAAGGTGCAATGGGGAGATGATCAAGGAGACACGACTTGCGAGACGGAAGACAAGATGCGTACACTGTACCCTTTCCTTTTTGAGGATATGTTTTTATTTTCTCCTTTTTCTACCGCTTTGTTGATACTTGTCCTTTCATTTAGTATTATCTTTGAGATGACATCTTTGATCTTTAGTTAGGAAGAACCCTATGGTTGCAAACATGTGTTTGAGACATGTTATGTTTGGTGGATGCAAATGGATGCAAGTGGTTGCTAGTGGTTGCTCGTGGATGCATGTACACACACATTAGGCACTAGATCGGCTCAATCAGCTTCATATTGCATATAAATGTGTGTGCATGTCTAAATTTATGGATGTATAATGGTTGTGCTATCATATGGACGCTGCATTTTGATGAATGGTTGTGCACACATGTAGAAATAATATGTATCATTAGGATTCTTTCGCATACATAATGGACACATGGCACTATCATGATTTTCATTAAGGAGGTCAACTGAATCAGTAGACCACCTGAATTTGCATTAGATAAGGAACATATACACACACTTTTTGCATATGTTCATACGGCATTAGAAATCTTGTAAGGACAATGGATGCCTGTGTTTGATGGTTGAGTAGATGGATGATTGGATGCTACGATATACATTCTCCTTAACCTGGAGATTTCGGGGGCGAAATCCTTTAAGGAGGGGAGAATGTAACACCCTGTGATTTTAAATATTAAAATTAACGAATTAAAGAATACTTTATTTCAAATTTGAGAATTAATGGAAATGGGTTACGCCATTGCGTTCGTCTCGGAATTCTTCTTGAGATAGAGTCTGAGTTTGGGTAAAACGGATACCGTATGACCGAGATATGGACGAACAAAGTTGGGCAGAAAAACCGGAAACATACCAGAATGCACTGGCGCACTTGAGAAGTGCGCAAGTACAAAAATGCACTGGCGCACCTGCCAAGTACGCCTATGTCGGGCTAAAAACCTGCATAGATTTCTGGAGTGTTCTGACCCGAATAGTGAGTCATTAATGAGTCACTAGGGCGTAGGTGGCTATCTGAATGGTTCTAGTTATTCCTAGGTTAATCCGGCGACTCTTATTAAATTAAACTTCTATAAAAACACTCCCAAACCCTCAGCCCTAATCACACTAATTCATACCAAGAGCCGCCATGCCGTCAATGGTGAACCTACAGTAGCCGCCGTTCTCTTTCAACTCAAAAGCAAGATAGAAGCAAGAATCAAAATCAAATCTAAATCGAAATTAGAATAACAATTAGTCTACATCAAAGGCGAACAATTCAGTTTCAGATTACAAATCCCAGAAAAACAAGACCATTCTTTTGATTGTGAGTATAATTTCTTTCATAAAATAATTAATTAATTTAATTGTGATAAGTTGTAATTGGGATTATGAGAATATGACTTTGAATCATGTGATGTTGACGTTGACAGTTTTTTTATTGTGGATCTATTTCATATGTTAAATTGTACATGATTAACTTGATTCACCTTATGCAAGTTTGGGATGTTAAATCATATGTATATGAATCTTATGCAAGTTTGGGATGTTAAACCATATGCTAGTTTATGAATCGTATGCAAGTCTATAGGTGGATTATATACAAGTTCATATGTGAATCATGTATATACATATGCTAGTTTATGTGACATTAATTTACATGTTTAGATCCGTATGCAACTTCACATCTTTATGTTTAGATCTATATTTAGATCCATGGTAGTACATAGTTATGCAAATTTATGTTCTATATGCCCATTGCCTATGCTAGTTTTGTATGTGAATCATATACTAGTTTGAATGAAATTCATATGCAAGTTATAGGAAAACCATATCCATTTGTGCAAGTTCACATCTTTATGTTTAGATCTATATTTAGATCCATGATAGTTTATACAAATTTATGTATACCTATTGCCTATGCAAGTTATTAGCTATGCAAACTTATGTCATGATTCTTAGATCTATTTTATGTGTTATGCAAGATGTGATGTTGCTTTTCTTTTTATAAGTTAGACTATTTTCGAGTCTAACATATGTCATATTAAAACGTACGAATAGCGTGGGGACGATGGGATAATATTAAATATTAATAGTGTGAATTGGCATAAAATGGCTTTAAAAGGCTTATAGTTAATTTGAGACATTAATTGGTATAATTTGTATACCTGGAATTTATGTACATAATTTAGGTGACAATTATGGACATAAATTAATTTGGAATTTATTGACAAATTTGAATAGGGATATTAATCCAATTTGGGGTTAAATAACTATGTGTAATAATTAACCGCCTAAGCCAAGAGGTTAGACTCGTTTGTGGTGTAAGACTGCCCGGACCCGCCCGACAAATCCAGCAACCACAAACGGTAGTCTAATGTTAAAGGTTAAAGGCACAAATTAAATGCGTAACAATTGTAAAGACATGAGGTTAGGCTCGTTTGCGGTATATAACTGCCCGGACCCGCCCGGAAAATCCAGCAACCGCAAACAGTAGTCTAATGTGGGAGGTCTTTATAAGGTTACGGTTCTAATGAGTTAAGTAACACTTAACCAGATAAACATGTGGTGGGACATGGGGGTTAAGTGGGTGGCCTGGATGGCATGTGAAATACGATTAGAAACACTTAACCAAGTTGAAAACGCGTAAGAAGACATGAATAAGAAGGGGTTAAGTGGGAAATTCTAGTGGGGACCAAGCATAGGTGGAAAGCTTGTGTCAAGTATGGGGACCCTTTTCAAACCAAAAACCCATTAAGTATCTTTATGAGCTCGAGTTAGATCAAGGACGGGAAACGCTTACTGGATTTGATTGTAAGAGGTCAAAACGGGTTAGCGGTGGGAACGCAAGTCCAACGGGGTCATGTGCGTGCATGGGCCCGGGATGGTAGGTAAGACATTGTTGCATCGTGTAGATATAAGTCGTGCATCTTTAGTGGTATCGGGTTGCCACTTTGGGGAGTGATACACCCCACTTTGGGACCAGCACGGGTATCTACGAGTTAGGGAGCCGATCGCATGAGGGTAGTGGGCACAACTATTGGAGAAACGGGCAGGCGGCACCAATGAAGACAGCTAGGGGTACACGAAAATACCATTATGATTATTTTGTTCAGTAGGCGGGATCAACTTTTAGGGTGACTAGAAGTAGTGCAGTATAGTAATTATCCTATAGTGATTAGGAGCGAGATTAATGCCAGAATATTCCTCTTGTTTGTTTTGTCTTGCCCGCTTGTTTCACAGTCATCCCTTGTTTTACCAGTTTATGCCTTATCCTAATTACTTTAATAATTTATTGTTGAAGTTATTACACTCGCCAGACTTTATGTCTGACCCCCTTGTTTTCACCTCTTTTCTTCCTCCCCCCTCCCCCCAGGTTCTCAGGTTGGAACTAGCACTAGTGGAGCTTGATCTGGATTTCTTTCTTTTGGAAGTGCTTGGATTGCTGAAAATAAAGTTCAGCTCATTTCTTTTATGGCTACTTGTGTTGGGGTTATGCTTTTTTACTTTATGTACTCAGAAAACAATTTGTCAAGATGGATATTAAGTGTACTTGGTTTTACTATTGGTTTATGAAGTTGCTGTAATCAAACTATTTCTCCGCTGCAATAAAAGTTGTTTTAAAATTTCCAAGTACCAATATATGTATCTGTCTTGCTATATTCTATTCTATACACCAATAATGCTCCATGAAAGTTAATGTATTCCCTTTAAGAGTGACATTAATGGACGTGGGGTGTTACAAACGCTTAATTTAATCAGTGAATATTTGAAAATATTCAACATACAGACAAATAGTTATTTACTCATCAACCATCAACAAACATTGCACAAAAATTAAAAACCCGGTTTATAAAAATATAAATGGGATAAACTGAGTGAGTTGAACTCACCTTGCTTTGCCCATCGCTGAAACAGTTTGTTCTAATTATATTAAGCTGACGTTTAATTTAATTAAAAACTCTAATAGCTGCCAACTCTGATCAGACCAGTTCATTGTTTCATGCATGTCGATACGTCTCAACGTCCTTTGTCTTGTTCACTTCCGTTACTGTATAACACAGTTATAATTTCAATACGCTAGTTACTCCATTTAAAACAATATTATTAAATAATATTTTCAATCCTAATTTCTAATTTAAGTTATATAATCTCTAATGGTCATATTAAATAAAGGATTAGGCACATGAAACATTTCGAAATATACCCCGGTTTATAATCATACGGTTAAGAAATTAGGCGGTATTAATATAAGAGGGCACGTTAACCAATTAGGCCATTCATACTTATGCCACGTTATTGCCAATTAAGGTAATAAATTAATACCAATAATTTAGTCAACCTCACTTACGTTTAAACTATTAGGCTATGGAAATGATTTAGCACAACCAACAAAGCTTGTTTAAGCAAAATTTATAATTACCCAGGCGTGCTAATTCACTGTTCCTGTTCTTTTATTTCCACTTGTTTCGAAACCAACTCGTTTCTCTTCACCCCATGATTCATACGACCTGCTTTGGTTCTCCACCGTGACACCACTGCTTCCATCCTTCCGCCATCCTTCCTCCCCTTTTCACACTGACCTCGAAACACCTCACTCATGGCTAGCACCCCATCAGACCACGCGAATCCCATCCAAGAACAGCACCGTTTCTTCCATGTCTTCCTCACGTCAACACATGCACACATATTTCCCTTCACATTGTACAAATTTCAAAAATTGTTCCTGTTCTCTTCTTTCCTTGAGTCGAAGCCTACTGCTCGAGTTGCCGCAAAGAAAACACCTCCCACAAGCATCAGTACAGTCCGCCCAACTCAGCGTTAGTACAGTCTGCCCAAGCCTAACTGTCGTCGGCTCCGTACCCGTACAATCAATCTTCACTCCAACGCTACCCTTATATATACTCCAGATGTAACGACCCAGAAAATCTGAACCAATTTAAAATTTTTAAATTGGCTAAAATAATGGATTTTAAATGTTTAAAATAAATATTTTGAATAATGGCGATGAAAACTGAGTTTGAATCGACGTTAGAAAACGAATATAATTAATTATAATTATATATAGAATTGAAAATGGCGCGGTAGTTCGATAATTCGATTTCAAACTTCAATTGAATATACCGGGTGCAAAACAATCCGGATTTTAGTGAAACCAAAAACATTAGAATCTGTTAGTGAATATCTTTCTAACGAATCTGACCAATCGAAATTTGATAGCGGGAATCAAAAGATATGTCCAGTTGAAAATTCTGAATAGTCGCTATGGAATTCAGGCCCTTAAAAATGGACATTTTGCAAACGACCTCTGATTTCGACGAAACCACTTTTGTTGGATCCGCAGTGTCAAGTAATTGCTAGATTCCAAATTTCATAATTTTTCGAATCAATATGTGAGCGTGGCAAAGGAAAACGCGTTTGGCCAGTTTTTTTGATTTTAATCGACTGGAAATTGGCCATTTTTCAAACGGTCTCAGAATTCGACGAAACTAGTTTTGTTAGGACCGTATCGTCAATACGAAGCTAGAAAATATTTTTCTGGAATCTTTCTGGTTAGTATGTGGCCCCGGTAATTTGAAATGTACGTTTAAAATTCAATATAGTGATTTAAATGAAAATTCAAAAGGAAACTGATTGTAACGATCAAATCAGCTTGCGATACATATCCCATTGTGTTCGGAATGGGGGTAAGACGCTATGGACGACAGGCGGTAGGCCTCGTTTCGAGGTCGTATGTAAAAGTCAACCTTTTTGCAAAATTAAATAATTAAATAATTAAATAATAAAAATATTATATAATTCCCTCCTATACCTTGCCCCCCCCCCCCCCCGTAATTCATTACCGAAGTTCATTAATCAGAAAAAAAAAAGAGAAGACGGACGGAGCAGCAGCTCCGCCACCGTCCTGACGACCGCCGAACCCTCCCCACCACGTGCCGATCCCGCCTCCCCCGTTCGAAACCTCGATCCCGCCTCCCCCGTTCGAAACCTCGATCCCGCCTCCCCCGTTCGAAACCTCGCATCCGCCTCCCTCGATCGAAACCCTAGCGCTGCCGCCCTCGAGAAGCCTCCGACGAACTGCAGAAACCCCCCCCTTTGTAAGTTTTTTTTTGTTTTATTAATTTATTTTTTTCTAAAGATTTAAAACTGATTATATAAAGTATTTAAAAACTGATTTTATAAAACATTTAAAAACAGAATTTTAAATTGATTTAAAACTGATTTATTTTAAAAAGATGTAAAACTGATTTTGAAAAGGTTTTAAAAACTGATTTTTATTTTAAGATTTAGATTTTAAAAAGGAAAAAGATTTAGATTTTAAAAAGGAAAAAGATTTAAACTTTAAAATAGAAAAGATCATATTTTGAAAGTCGAAGTAAAAATCAGATTTTTATATATTGAAAGTCGAAGTAAAAATCAGATTTTTATATTTTGAAAGTCGAAGTAAAAATCAGATTTTTATATATTGAAAGTCGAAGTAAAAATCAGATTTTTATATTTTGAAAGTCGAAGTAAAAATCAGATTTTTATATATTGAAAGTCGAAGTAAAAATCAGGTTTTTATATATTGAATAACATAGTAAAAATTCGATTTTTACATGTGTAGAGAATACGGGCGAAAGCGACAAAAGGCGAAGATTTCTATAAAGGAGGAGTCGTAGTATTGGATAGCTATTGGTGAGATTTCTGATTTAAAAATATTATATATGTGTTGAAGTAAAAGTGAATTGCTATATATAAATAAATATATATATATATATATACGCCCCTCGTCCACAAACCATGGACGATATTTATTGGTTGAAATTGTTGTGGAAATTGATTGATAGCGATTGATTGTTTGGGATTGTTGGTGATTGATATTGGTTGATTTGTGGTTGAAAAATACCCATTTGTGGTTGAAAAATATTTGGTTGAAACCACATAGGATTAGTTTGTGGAAATGAAATAAATATATACATGCCGCCTGCGTGCGAACTAGATGCATGATCCCCATTGTCAAAAACCGCGAGGTTTTAAGGTAGAGCGAGGAGCCGTACTAGGGACGGTCCCGGTGTAACTACCCTGCCGTTATGCTGCCGAAATTTTGAATAATATTCGTGTGTTTGAATTATTTTCATATGCTTAAACTATATTTATTCATTGAATAGAAAACATTCATGTGTTGAATTGATATTCATTCGTTGTTTAGAAATTCATGTGTTGAATGGTATTCATATTTTGAAATAAATTGTTTGATAATAAAAATCACATTTTTATCTATATATAGAAACTATAGAAAACATTCATGTGTTGAATTGATATTCATTCGTTGTTTAGAAATTCATGTGTTGAATGGTATTCATATTTTGAAATAAATTGTTTGATAATAAAAATCACATTTTTATCTATATATAGAAACTATAGAAAACATTCATGTGTTGAATTGATATTCATTCGTTGTTTAGAAATTCATGTGTTGAATGGTATTCATATTTTGAAATAAATTGTTTGATAATAAAAATCACATTTTTATCTATATATAGAAACTATAGAAAACATTCATGTGTTGAATTGATATTCATTCGTTGTTTAGAAATTCATGTGTTGAATGGTATTCATATTTTGAAATAAATTGTTTGATAATAAAAATCACATTTTTATCTATATATAGAAACTATAGAAAACAATCATGTGTTGAATTGATATTCATTCGTTGTTTAGAAATTCATGTGTTGAATGGTATTCATATTTTGAAATAAATTGTTTGATAATAAAAATCACATTTTTATCTATATATAGAAACTATAGAAAACATTCATGTGTTGAATTGATATTCATTCGTTGTTTAGAAATTCATGTGTTGAATGGTATTCATATTTTGAAATAAATTGTTTGATAATAAAAATCACATTTTTATCTATATATAGAAACTATAGAAAACATTCATGTGTTGAATTGATATTCATTCGTTGTTTAGAAATTCATGTGTTGAATGGTATTAATATTTTGAAATAAATTGTTTGATAATAAAAATCACATTTTTATCTATATATAAAAACCATAGAAAACATTCATGTGTTGAATTGATATTCATTCGTTGATTAGAAATTCATGTGTTGAATGGTATTCATATTTTGAAATAAATTGTTTGATAATAAAAATCACATTTTTATCTATATATAAAAACCATAGAAAACATTCATGTGTTGAATTGATATTCATTCGTTGATTAGAAATTCATGTGTTGAATGGTATTCATGTGTTGAATGGTATTCATATTTTGAAATAAATTGTTCGATAATAAAAATCACATTTTTATCTATATATAAAAACCATAGAAAACATTCATGTGTTGAATTGATATTCATTCGTTGATTAGAAATTCATGTGTTGAATGGTATTCATATTTTGAAATAAATTGTTTGATAATAAAAATCACCTTTTATCGACTATATGAACTATATAGAAAAATAGTGTTTTGAAATGAATCGTTTTACAATAAAAATCACATTTTTATTGTATGCAGAAATCGTTGAAATGTGAAGTGTTAAAAATAGCCACTTGTTCAAAATAAACATATATGAGTTGAAATATTCATTAATTAGCTAATGAAATGATTTGCACCTATTTATGTAACATTAGAATGAATGGTGTTTTTAAACCAAATAGAAATCAAATATGAAGTTGAATAGAAAATGATAAATGATAAGAACTGTATATATATGTACATGCATATTCGTTGGACATGTTATAGCAAAGGGGCTAGAGAAGAGGAATAAAATTTTGTGCCCGACAAATAGGTACACATTTACTGATTTGTTTGGGTGATGATTTTGAGCCTGTTGGCTAGCCGCTTGGCTTTTTCTTTTTCTTTTTGAGATTAGAAGGACCGGGAAAGCTATTTGCGATTTCCCGATGCTCCCGGTGCAGGGGAGGTTATGGCGAAATTTTTCCAAAATTTAAGGCGTTAGAAAAATATTTGAAGTTAAAACGATATGGAAATCATTGAATGAACTATATTTATATAAATATATAAATATAAATAAAATTAAAACGAAACGAAGCCGTGCAGTTCGTGTTTTGAAACCGTGTTTTCAAACAACTAGTACGGGAAATCCGACCATTGGATTTTCCCGAAACCTCAACCGTCGGGTTCGCCTTGGAATAATCTTTCCAACGGCACCAACCTTGTAAAAATCCAACGGTTGGATTGTCTGGAATGTTTAATTCAAATCTGAAGAAAAACAGCGCCAGAATCGATTATATTTATATATAAATATAAATATAATTATATTTAATCGAATAACGACGCTGCAGTTCGTATTTTGAAATCGAAACTTCAAACGATTGTGCCGGGAGATCCGACCGTCGGAATTTCCCGAAACTGGAACCGTTGGATTCGTTTTGAAAAGACCTTTCTAATGATGTAAATTTTGTGAAGATCCAACGGTTAGATTTTCAGATATGTGTAAATCAAATCTGAAGAAAAACAGCGCCACGGCCGCTTTATGGCCCGAAGCGTCGTTTTGAATAAAATAGCTATTTTAAAATAAATAAAAATAGCGATAAATAGTTATAAAATATCATAAGCGATATGGAATGGAAATAAACCGAATTTGCTCGATTTATGTTGAATTTGATGGTTGAATGTGTTTGGTGTGAAAATTACATTAAAGAACAAAATTGGTGTTGTCGAATAATTTAACCATTGAAATGAATCGAATTGAAATTCTAAATCTACGTGAATTATTTGAAAAGGCCGAGTTAATTCTCATTTCGAATAATTGACCGACGATTGAAATTCGAAGATGAAGACGGTGGTCGAAGACCGGAGATCTTCACCTCGTTTGGATGGTAACCGAGGTCCTGATTGGGAGGCATCCCGAAATATGGATAATGAGTGGTGATCGTCCAGACGTACGTGGTGATCGATGGGTTTGCGAGGTATTTAGTGCCTCCGGTTTCGTTCAGACCCAGAACGGACTTGTAAATGGACTGTGTGTCCGACATTGGAATTTGTTCTGTGTGATTGATAGCCATCAGTTGCACGGTGTGAATTGCCTGTGTGGCATGCTAAGATGCAGTGATCAGGACTTCTGTTGAAAAGCAAAGTCTTGTGGTGATGATCAAAGCACCGCCTGTGTGGCGTAGCTTTGTGTATAACGTGAATTCGCGAGCCTCACACCCCGGTATGAACCTAAAACGGGAGAAGGACATCAGGGAGGGCATGCGTTTCTTTCTAGCTAGGGTGGTGTCAGTGACCTACCAGCCCTGACATTTATATACTTTTCACCTATGTGGTTGTTGCTGTTGCGAGGCGCCTCGGTTTGATCGGACGATCCGGGTCCGACGGAGTCATTCGTTGGCTCGTTTACGCCCCAAAGGGCGGGGAAACGTATTGTTCAGGCATAATAATCCACATCGGTGGACCGGCCCTAACGATCCAAGGCTTGCCTGCGCGCTTGCCTGAGGGGCGGGCTAGAGCGTCTCGAATTCGGTAAGGACTATCTTTTGCCTTGGTTCATGACGGAAATCCAATTTCCAAATACGACATCGTGCGGTTTTGATTGTATACCTATATATGGCGACATAGTGGTATAGGGCATTAATGCCGTCTATGATTGATAGTTATGATTTGAAATTGTTTTCAAAACATATAGACACTAGCAATAATATCAAATGCCTTTGTTTTATTCGTATCAATCATATTTTGGCTGTTATAAGGTAAAAACTCTATCCTCCGGTTTGCGTTGCATTGTGTGATGGGAACTGAGTCTTATAACGGCTTCATTTTTATAAAAAGCATAGCGATGTTTAAAAGAAAGATTTGTTTTAAAAGCACTGGCAATCCAATGGAGTAAACCCGTTCCACGAAAGTGGCATGGTCCTGTGATTAGCCAATTATATATGTGTTGAGTGGATTTCTCATACCAGTCCCATGACTGACTCGTAGTTTGTTTCACTCTCAAACTCGGGTGCCCCTTTTTCTACACGGGCAGCCTTGTATTCAGGTTTAGCTGGTTCTTTCTGGATAGCTGGAGCTGAAGATGGATTCTATCATTTATTTCTTTTTATGCTGTTCAGCTCCTATTGTACATATTTTGTTTATTTCCGCTGTAGACATTTATGTATAGCTGAACTGTATTTGTACTAAGTAAGATCCTGTATACTGTGTAACTCTGATGATTACTTTTATCCAGTATATTTTATTGTTCATTATCTGGTGTATTTATTTAATTCTGTTCTGCTATTATATGTTTCTGTGTTATATTCAAAAAGATAACCTTGTTTCCGTGAGAACGGGAAATCGGGTCGTCTCATCGTGGTATCAGAGCGAGGTTAAGCTTAGTTCTGGAATATAACATTTGAACGAACTCGTCTGAAATAGAACCAGTAGTGTTCTAGGACGGGCAACTCTATACAGATAGGATCAGTAATATCCTAGTATGAGTATAGCAGAATCAGAACAACTCGTTAGAGATGGGGTCAGAAGTGCCCCAGAACGAGTCGAGAGTAATATGTTTTTAAATAACGTATTTGTGATTATATTTATATATAGTCTGGTTTTAGAAATATAATTTTTGAATATATAAAAGATATATATTTGAAAAGTTAAAAAGATTAAAAACAATTGGATTGGTTGTTGTGTGTGTGATTGTAGATTTATCAAACCACTTTCGACTTTATTCCTTTTCGGGGACGAAAAGTTTTAAGTGGGGGAGATTGTAACGACCCAGAAAATCTGAACCAATTTAAAAATTTTAAATTGGCTAAAATAATGGATTTTAAATGTTTAAAATAAATATTTTGAATAATGGCGATGAAAACTGAGTTTGAATCGACGTTAGAAAACGAATATAATTAATTATAATTATATATAGAATTGAAAATGGCGCGGTAGTTCGATAATTCGATTTCAAACTTCAATTGAATATACCGGGTGCAAAACAATCCGGATTTTAGTGAAACCAAAAACATTAGATTCTGTTAGTGAATATCTTTCTAACGAATCTGACCAATCGAAATTTGATAGCGGGAATCAAAAGATATGTCCAGTTGAAAATTCTGAATAGTCGCTATGGAATTCAGGCCCTTAAAAATGGACATTTTGCAAACGACCTCTGATTTCGACGAAACCACTTTTGTTGGATCCGCAGTGTCAAGTAATTGCTAGATTCCAAATTTCATAATTTTTCGAATCAATATGTGAGCGTGGCAAAGGAAAACACGTTTGGCCAGTTTCTGTTGATTTTAATCGACTGGAAATTGGCCATTTTTCAAACGGTCTCAGAATTCGACGAAACTAGTTTTGTTAGGACCGTATCGTCAATACGAAGCTAGAAAATATTTTTCTGGAATCTTTCTGGTTAGTATGTGGCCCCGGTAATTTGAAATGTACGTTTAAAATTCAATATAGTGATTTAAATGAAAATTCAAAAGGAAACTGATTGTAACGATCAAATCAGCTTGCGATACATATCCCATTGTGTTCGGAATGGGGGTAAAACGCTATGGACGACAGGCGGTAGGCCTCGTTTCGAGGTCGTATGTAAAAGTCAACCTTTTTGCAAAATTAAATAATTAAATAATTAAATAATAAAAATATTATATAATTCCCTCCTATACCTTGCCCCCCCCCCCCGTAATTCATTACCGAAGTTCATTAATCAGAAGAAAAAAAAAAGAGAAGACGGACGGAGCAGCAGCGCCGCCACCGCCCGGACGACCGCCGAACCCTCCCCACCACGTGCCGATCCCGCCTCCCCCGTTCGAAACCTCGATCCCGCCTCCCCCGTTCGAAACCTCGATCCCGCCTCCCCCGTTCGAAACCTCGCATCCGCCTCCCTCGTTCGAAACCCTAGCGCCGCCGCCCTCGAGAAGCCTCCGACGAACTGTAGAAACCCCCCCCCCCTCTGTAAGTTTTTTTTTGTTTTATTAATTTATTTTTTTCTAAAGATTTAAAACTGATTATATAAAGTATTTAAAAACTGATTTTATAAAACATTTAAAAACTGAATTTTAAATTGATTTAAAACTGATTTATTTTAAAAAGATGTAAAACTGATTTTGAAATGGTTTTAAAAACTGATTTTTATTTTAAGATTTAGATTTTAAAAAGGAAAAAGATTTAGATTTTAAAAAGGAAAAAGATTTAAACTTTAAAATAGAAAAGATCATATTTTGAAAGTCGAAGTAAAAATCAGATTTTTATATATTGAAAGTCGAAGTAAAAATCAGATTTTTATATTTTGAAAGTCGAAGTAAAAATCAGATTTTTATATATTGAAAGTCGAAGTAAAAATCAGATTTTTATATTTTGAAAGTCGAAGTAAAAATCAGATTTTTATATATTGAAAGTCGAAGTAAAAATCAGGTTTTTATATATTGAATAACATAGTAAAAATTCGATTTTTACATGTGTAGAGAATATGGGCGAAAGCGACAAAAGGCGAAGATTTCTATAAAGGAGGAGTCGTAGTATTGGATAGCTATTGGTGAGATTTCTGATTTAAAAATATTATATATGTGTTGAAGTAAAAGTGAATTGCTATATATAAATATATATATATATATATATATATATATATACGCCCCTCGTCCACAAACCATGGACGATATTTATTGGTTGAAATTGTTGTGGAAATTGATTGATAGCGATTGATTGTTTGGGATTGTTGGTGATTGATATTGGTTGATTTGTGGTTGAAAAATACCCATTTGTGGTTGAAAAATATTTGGTTGAAACCACATAGGATTAGTTTGTGGAAATGAAATAAATATATACATGCCGCCTGCGTGCGAACTAGATGCATGATCCCCATTGTCAAAAACCGCGAGGTTTTAAGGTAGAGCGAGGAGCCGTACTAGGGACGGTCCCGGTGTAACTACCCTGCCGTTATGCTGCCGAAATTTTGAATAATATTCGTGTGTTTGAATTATTTTCATATGCTTAAACTATATTTATTCATTGAATAGAAAACATTCATGCGTTGAATTGATATTCATTCGTTGTTTAGAAATTCATGTGTTGAATGGTATTCATATTTTGAAATAAATTGTTTGATAATAAAAATTATATTTTTATCTATATATAGAAACTATAGAAAACATTCATGTGTTGAAATGATATTCATTCGTTGTTTAGAAATTCATGTGTTGAATGGTATTCATATTTTGAAATAAATTGTTTGATAATAAAAATCACATTTTTATCTATATATAGAAACTATAGAAAACATTCATGTGTTGAATTGATATTCATTCGTTGTTTAGAAATTCATGTGTTGAATGGTATTCATATTTTGAAATAAATTGTTTGATAATAAAAATCACATTTTTATCTATATATAGAAACTATAGAAAACATTCATGTGTTGAATTGATATTCATTCGTTGTTTAGAAATTCATGTGTTGAATGGTATTCATATTTTGAAATAAATTGTTTGATAATAAAAATCACATTTTTATCTATATATAGAAACTATAGAAAACATTCATGTGTTGAATTGATATTCATTCGTTGTTTAGAAATTCATGTGTTGAATGGTATTCATATTTTGAAATAAATTGTTTGATAATAAAAATCACATTTTTATCTATATATAGAAACTATAGAAAACATTCATGTGTTGAATTGATATTCATTCGTTGTTTAGAAATTCATGTGTTGAATGGTATTCATATTTTGAAATAAATTGTTTGATAATAAAAATCACATTTTTATCTATATATAGAAACTATAGAAAACATTCATGTGTTGAATTGATATTCATTCGTTATTTAGAAATTCATGTGTTGAATGGTATTCATATTTTGAAATAAATTGTTTGATAATAAAAATCACATTTTTATCTATATATAAAAACCATAGAAAACATTCATGTGTTGAATTGATATTCATTCGTTGATTAGAAATTCATGTGTTGAATGGTATTCATATTTTGAAATAAATTGTTTGATAATAAAAATCACATTTTTATCTATATATAAAAACCATAGAAAACATTCATGTGTTGAATTGATATTCATTCGTTGATTAGAAATTCATGTGTTGAATGGTATTCATATTTTGAAATAAATTGTTCGATAATAAAAATCACATTTTTATCTATATATAAAAACCATAGAAAACATTCATGTGTTGAATTGATATTCATTCGTTGATTAGAAATTCATGTGTTGAATGGTATTCATATTTTGAAATAAATTGTTTGATAATAAAAATCACCTTTTATCGACTATATGAACTATATAAAAAAATAGTGTTTTGAAATGAATCGTTTTACAATAAAAATCACATTTTTATTGTATGCAGAAATCGTTGAAATGTGAAGTGTTAAAAATAGCCACTTGTTCAAAATAAACATATATGAGTTGAAATATTCATTAATTAGCTAATGAAATGATTTGCACCTATTTATGTAACATAAGAATGAATGGTGTTTTTAAACCAAATAGAAATCAAATATGAAGTTGAATAGAAAATGATAAATGATAAGAACTGTATATATATGTACATGCATATTCGTTGGACAGGTTATAGCAAAGGGGCTAGAGAAGAGGAATAAAATTTTGTGCCCGACAAATAGGTACACATTTACTGATTTGTTTGGGTGATGATTTTGAGCCTGTTGGCTAGCCGCTTGGCTTTTTCTTTTTCTTTTTGAGATTAGAAGGACCGGGAAAGCTATTTGCGATTTCCCGATGCTCCCGGTGCAGGGGAGGTTATGGCGAAATTTTTCCAAAATTTAAGGCGTTAGAAAAATATTTGAAGTTAAAACGATATGGAAATCATTGAATGAACTATATTTATATAAATATATAAATATAAATAAAATTAAAACGAAACGAAGCCGTGCAGTTCGTGTTTTGAAACCGTGTTTTCAAACAATTAGTACGGGAAATCCGACCATTGGATTTTCCCGAAACCTCAACCGTCGGGTTCGCCTTGGAATAATCTTTCCAACGGCACCAACCTTGTAAAAATCCAACGGTTGGATTGTCTGGAATGTTTAATTCAAATCTGAAGAAAAACAGCGCCAGAATCGATTATATTTATATATAAATATAAATATAATTATATTTAATCGAATAACGACGCTGCAGTTCGTATTTTGAAATCGAAACTTCAAACGATTGTGCCGGGAGATCCGACCGTCGGAATTTCCCGAAACTGGAACCGTTGGATTCGTTTTGAAAAGACCTTTCTAATGATGTAAATTTTGTGAAGATCCAACGGTTAGATTTTCAGATATGTGTAAATCAAATCTGAAGAAAAACAGCGCCACGGCCGCTTTATGGCCCGAAGCGTCGTTTTGAATAAAATAGCTATTTTAAAATAAATAAAAATAGCGATAAATAGTTATAAAATATCATAAGCGATATGGAATGGAAATAAACCGAATTTGCTCGATTTATGTTGAATTTGATGGTTGAATGTGTTTGGTGTGAAAATTACATTAAAGAACAAAATTGGTGTTGTCGAATAATTTAACCATTGAAATGAATCGAATTGAAATTCTAAATCTACGTGAATTATTTGAAAAGGCCGAGTTAATTCTCATTTCGAATAATTGACCGACGATTGAAATTCGAAGATGAAGACGGTGGTCGAAGACCGGAGATCTTCACCTCGTTTGGATGGTAACCGAGGTCCTGATTGGGAGGCATCCCGAAATATGGATAATGAGTGGTGATCGTCCAGACGTACGTGGTGATCGATGGGTTTGCGAGGTATTTAGTGCCTCCGGTTTCGTTCAGACCCAGAACGGACTTGTAAATGGACTGTGTGTCCGACATTGGAATTTGTTCTGTGTGATTGATAGCCATCAGTTGCACGGTGTGAATTGCCTGTGTGGCATGCTAAGATGCAGTGATCAGGACTTCTGTTGAAAAGCAAAGTCTTGTGGTGATGATCAAAGCACCGCCTGTGTGGCGTAGCTTTGTGTATAACGTGAATTCGTGAGCCTCACACCCCGGTATGAACCTAAAACGGGAGAAGGACATCAGGGAGGGCATGCGTTTCTTTCTAGCTAGGGTGGTGTCAGTGACCTACCAGCCCTGACATTTATATACTTTTCACCTATGTGGTTGTTGCTGTTGCGAGGCGCCTCGGTTTGATCGGACGATCCGGGTCCGACGGAGTCATTCGTTGGCTCGTTTACGCCCCAAAGGGCGGGGAAACGTATTGTTCAGGCATAATAATCCACATCGGTGGACCGGCCCTGACGATCCAAGGCTTGCCTGCGCGCTTGCCTGAGGGGCGGGCTAGAGCGTCTCGAATTCGGTAAGGACTATCTTTTGCCTTGGTTCATGACGGAAATCCAATTTCCAAATACGACATCGTGCGGTTTTGATTGTATACCTATATATGGCGACATAGTGGTATGGGGCATTAATGTCGTCTATGATTGATAGTTATGATTTGAAATTGTTTTCAAAACATATAGACACTAGCAATAATATCAAATGCCTTTGTTTTATTTGTATCAATCATATTTTGGCTGTTATAAGGTAAAAACTCTATCCTCCGGTTTGCGTTGCATTGTGTGATGGGAACTGAGTCTTATAACGGCTTCATTTTTATAAAAAGCATAGCGATGTTTAAAAGAAAGATTTGTTTTAAAAGCACTGGCAATCCAATGGAGTAAACCCGTTCCACGAAAGTGGCGTGGTCCTGTGATTAGCCAATTATATATGTGTTGAGTGGATTTCTCATACCAGTCCCATGACTGACTCGTAGTTTGTTTCACTCTCAAACTCGGGTGCCCCTTTTTCTACACGGGCAGCCTTGTATTCAGGTTTATCTGGTTCTTTCTGGATAGCTGGAGCTGAAGATGGATTCTATCATTTATTTCTTTTTATGCTGTTCAGCTCCTATTGTACATATTTTGTTTATTTCCGCTGTAGACATTTATGTATAGCTGAACTGTATTTGTACTAAGTAAGATCCTGTATACTGTGTAACTCTGATGATTACTTTTATCCAGTATATTTTATTGTTCATTATCTGGTGTATTTATTTAATTCTGTTCTGCTATTATATGTTTCTGTGTTATATTCAAAAAGATAACCTTGTTTCCGTGAGAACGGGAAATCGGGTCGTCTCACCAGACCCCACGCTCCCTATTGCTTTGGTCAAAACCTCCTCACCATTTAAAAACATATGGATTGTGTTATTATCAGCATTGAGGTGACTTGCGTATCTTTTTGTGATGGAGAGTTCGGTTATACACACAGTGGTTGAGTGTGTTTGATCTTGTTTTGAGGAAGGGGGAGTTCGGGTTCACTTTATTGAAGTAATTTTCTTTTGGTTTCACGGGTTTTTTGGGAACAAGGTCGATGCATATATATAGGTGGCCAAGTAAGGATTGAATCAACGTTAAATCCTATCAATACGTAGATGCGAATGTAGCTGGAAGAAAACCGACATGGGTGCAGTGTGTTTTCTACTCGTTTGTCTGTGATGTTCAGATAGAAGTTTTGATTTTAATCCATAAGGGAAGAGACCGTAGATTAGCTTCAGTTTTCATGTGCGAGAGCTATTCTACCAAGTATACATATATATGGCAGGTTTCAGATGATTTAGGGGGGGCATATGGAAGAGTTTCCGTCCGATTATCGCTGTACGTGATTGGTTTATGACCATATATGGAATAGTTGCAGTGTCCATGCATCTCTATGCTTAGGCTGGAAGTAAAAGTTGTATGCGTGTGTGTGAAGGAAAATTGGGTAGGATAGGTCTACATCGTGTTCTTTTCACATTTAAGATTTTCCTGTATTTACAAATAAGGGTGTACTTCAATTACTTAATGGTTAAGTTAGTATTATTTTTATTTTAAATTTTAGTACGGTATCAAATCTCACCATTAACCATTGTTTACTGATATCCATTATATTCATATCGCCACACGCAAGCTCCGAGCACAATGAAAATGGGAACACTGCTATGTCTCTATCCTCTGGTCCCAACGAAATTAATTTCATTGAAAACAGACTCCGTTTGCACAATGGTCTTATTTTGAATTGTCGGTTCACCTTTAAATTCCTTTTACCGCCAAAACAACTCTGATTGACTTCAAACTGGAAATATTATAATAATTAGCTATACGCATTTCAATAAAATTCATTTCGTTGGAAACAGAGATCGTTTGAAAAGTAAACTATTTTTAATGCCTGAAATATCGATAAAATATATTTAAATTCAAAAAAATCTTATTTAAATAAATAGCAAATTATTATTATCGTATTTATCCAAATGGAATAACCTATATATATTTTAAACTCAATATTCAAAAATTCAGTTTAAAACGAAATCCAAATATATAGAAATCTCTTTATAAATGCTACCGTTTATTAATGAAATTCCATAGCGACTATTTGAAAATTAGAATTGGACATATCTTGAAATCTATAATATGAAATCTCCATTTTTTCTCTTTCATTAGAAAAATACAATCAAATAGATTCAAACGTTTCTTATTTCACTGAATTCCGACTTATATCGGATCCAGTATATTCAAATAAAGTTCAAACCTCAATATTACGAACTACCACGTCGTTACAAGCTCGTTTTAATTATATTATAAATAATATATATTCGAACTCCATTTTATAAAATAAATTAGATGTAAATCCATTATATTTCCAATATAATATATAGAACAGATTTAAATATTCCAATCTAAACGACCGAAAAATCTGGGACGTTACATTCTTCCCCCTTAAAAGAATTTTGTCCTAAAATTACAAGGCAAGAAGAATGCTTCAAACTCAATTGTTTTAAAATAATTATATTTTGAATTGTCACCAAACAAATTCCAACTCCTTAATATTTTCGAAAATTCCGCCAGCACCTCTTTTGTATGGCTCGATCAGAACAACTACAACTGCCACTCCAGGCCTTAACTGCTCCAAATTAAAACCAAAAGCCAGATTGCTAACCCAGCTCAGGGTATAAAATCAGTCACCCCAATCAATATATTAAGATTTAACTATTTGTTGGGCAACTCAATTCCTATTTCGAAGAAAAGCAATTAACTGCTCTTCATTTTCCAATATGTATAACCAAATCAACTCCATAGCCTTCTGGAATCTGCACTTACCTCAATTTACAATGCAAATAACAAGTATAGTTTTAATTAATTTTGTTTCCACTTCACAACCAATCTTATTTCCAATTCACTATATTGGGATTTATTTCCTTGATTCCAATTCATTCAATCTTTAATTCGTTGAATTTAATTAAACTAACTAACATCCAATAAATCCAACAATACACAACCAAACCAATTTATATGATATTCAACATTAATATTTTCTGTTTGTATTCACTTTGGTTAAACATATTTTAATATCCATCGATTAACATCAGATTGATTTCTAATATTATCCGTTAAATTTCCAAATTTCAAATTATTTGATTCAATTCCATTTCTAGGCTAAGTCTTATTTCTATATCTAACATCAGATTGATTTCTAATCTAGTTTGAATTTCAATCGAATCAAACAACCAATATTTGTATATTATAGAAAATTATTTTCCCTTTTTCTGTAAAAATATAATTTGGGAAAAATTATTTCATGTACCCTTTTTATAAAATAATATCGTGTCAATTTTCAGTTCAATATGGTTTCTCGACACTTGAACCGATTAATCAACACAATACAAAACATTTTATACAAAATCTACAAATATGCTCTCTCGTATATACACTCCAACTCAATCTGGGATATTGCTAATCCTATCTCTACTGAGTTACGCCATAGAGCCAAGGTTATTACTAAACCAATAACTCTGATACCAAGTGTGACGACCCAAATTTCCGGTACCTTTTGAGCTGACCGAACAACACTAGTCCAACCCAAATCATACTGGAAACCCAGATGTCAATAGAAATAAATTTAGAGGATGAGATAAAAAAAATATTAGAATAGAAGAAATAAGAAGAAGAAACACAACAGATTTAGAGTCTCACATCGCAGCGGAACAAAATATAATATAGAAATAATCTTTATTAAGAACTTGAAAAATACTTACAACATTAGAGTGCATCAATCCACTTGGACAGTTATAACAACCTGTCCTCATATACATCACACATCGGAATATACTAGATAAAATCATACATCTGAACTTCCCCAGCTCGTCTTCTGAACTTCATATTATCCAATGACCTGAACCTGTACAACCCGGTCTAACCCAAGCATTACAAATACCGGGTCAGTCTGGTGAACCAGAGTGAGAAACCCACTAAGTTTATATAACATCCATATTGATTTTAAAGTTAAAAATCCTTTTGAAAGAAAATGACAGCAGTAAGACTAGCCCGCACATAAACATGGACGGTTTTTACCTTACTATTACCCAAAACAGTTTTGAAAATCAGTACTTCACTGATATTATAATATTGTCTAAATACAAATAAATATCAATCTAGCAGAACGCTTTCATCTCATGCTCCACATATATGGTATACAATCAAAACCGCGGGCGCTTGTTGGAGATTGGATTCCGACTTTGACAAGGTATGGACCACCTGCCGATAGTGTATCTCTAGAGGGAAATGCACTGGGTTCAACAAGAACGTCTTACAACCCGGCCCACACATGACCGACCACTCATTTCGCCTGAGTGTATCGAATGTATATCACCAACGGTTGGGATTAGCAACCATTTCCCGAAATGGATAGCATCTATAGATTAAAGAAGCAAAAGGAATTTATCTAGATAGGTGATTATACACCCTAATCGCTGCGACCCACATAGCCATGCTGCTTGCCTGATTTTTATCATTTCCCGGTTGATGAGGCTTGAGGTTATAATCGACTTTTGGAACATTTGACCTCCATTCGGTTTGAATGCCACATCGTCAGATCCGTCAAACCACTAATTGACGTTCTCAAAAATATACTGGGCACGTTTGAAGAAATCAATGTACGTGACCACCTGGAAATACTCTGTTAGACACTCTTCCATACAAGTCATACAGGAACAGGATGAACCGAAGGCACTCTCCTACCGCATCCAAAGGATGGTAGAGAGAAGTCCTTGCAATCCGCAAAGTCCCACTCACGACCGAATCAAGTTTGGTTACCTCTAGTTGCAGACTAGAGAATATTAGACAAATAATCCTTCCGCTTATGAAGATCCATGGTCTTCAGTTGCTCCATTTCGATCAGCTTCTTAACATCTTCAATGTTTACGTATTTGCTGGTCGGAATGGTTTTCGAATATAAATTCGATCCCGGTCTTTCCATACCAACAATCGATTTGGTCAGCTTTTGATACTCGGTGTTTTAGCTATCAAAATAAACAACCATCATCCACAGAAAAATAAAGTTGATTCATTGGTTCAGTATACAACGTCACTTGGCCTCTTTAGTCAAAATAGTTGTTATTCTTTATGGTTATATTTTCACATCATTGCAATAATTAGTGTTAATTTTTATTAATCAAAATAGTTTACTTGATATCTGTAACAATTGTTAAAATTCTATTTTCAAAACTATTACTTTGTTTACCAATTCCATTTGTAAAATCATTATCGACAATATGATTTGTTGTCTCAACTAAGTACATCAGTTCGTTATAACTATCTTATTTCCTTAGACATATCAGACCGACTTATCATTTATATTGAAATATTATAAATTCTAATGTCATTAATTTCTTATTTAGCTTCTTCGTTTAACATTTCTAACTTAGAAATAAACCTCATCTTTGATTAATCATTCTGAACTTCGGAATATCATATTCCGAACTTCGAAATAAACCTCAATCAATAAACATTCCGAACTTCAGAATACAATTTAACTTCTAAATCTTTCAACATTTCGAATGCTGCTTTTTAAATTCTCATTTCCAAATTACCTAACTTATAATTCTTTGAGTCATATTTTATAATATCCTATACAAAAATACTCCTTTAATTCCCTCAACTACCCTCATTTCAAAACTAATATTGTCCTTGGATAATCATGAAGTCGTTCAAGTGAGGGTATTTTATTTACCTCTCAGACCTTGAGTCGACAACATTCTTATCTTCGAAATAAATAGAAGTTTACAAACGAATCCCAAATTCTAGTAATTAACCCAAGGTTCCATTAACTATAGAGTTTCTTTTCATAACCACTTATCTTTGTTTGTTCCAATTAAACTTCAGTTGATAACAAAACATTTATCTCCATATCATATCATTAATCTTTACTTTTATAATCAGATTTAATCCACTTAAGCTTCCATTCGATTTCAACTCCTATTAAACTTGTTTAAAACTTTCCTTTTATAGAATCTTTTCCGTAAATAAATCCAAATAACTCATATGAGTAAACTTACTAAATATCCCTTTTAATTGTAAACAAGGTCCTAAGATCACCTTTGACTTTATTAATCGAGTTCTGGTTACCTGATCATTTCCTTAAATAATAATTAACCTTAATTACTTTTCATTTGAAAAGTTTATTTTAGCATTAACAATTAATTAAATAGTTATTTTTTCTTTAAAAGGTTATTTAAAATAATTAAATTTAATAATAATTAACAATTCAATAATTGTTTCTAATCATCAATTCCCATTCAAGTAGTTGACTCGGTCATCTCAAAACACGGTTAATCCGTTAACCAATTCCATTAGCCCTTTTCTTTTAATCAGTTTAAATAACTTTGTTTAATTAACAATATAATTAAATAAAATAATCTCAATTAAACAATAAATTTAACCTTAAAACATTTGGTTAATTTCTGCCTACTTGTTTAGAAAACTCATTACCCACAAATCTTGCTTTATATACTCGTCTTTATAATTACAATGTAAAAATAATTATTTATTTCCTTTAAAAAAATTATTTAAAAATAATCTATATAAAATAGATTTCAAATCTATCCTTAGTTATAAAAAAATTATAACTTTCTTCCTATTGATTTACCTGACGGTAAATCAATCTTTATAAAATGATTCATTTTAGGCCATCTGCCGAGAATTACTCAACCAATATACCCCATTGGTTAATACCAAACAAGTGATGAATTTTGGTTCAACAATCAACAATTGATTAACAGTTTATATAAACAACATTTTTGAGGAATCTAGTTGGATCCCACCAACATGTCCTTCCCTACATCACAATGGGTTATCTCACATTTAATACAACAATATATTTATTCCTTACGATAACCAGAAATAAACAGTTCAGCTAATAACAGTCAACAAACAATTTATAACATCCATTCAAATATCAAATGATTTATTTAATTGGTTTATATTATTATAAACAAAACCAACAAGGTAAGTTACCTCTTTGGAATCTAATCGTTAAAATAACGATTTAATTTGATTAAATTAGACCAACGTTGAATTTAATCAGTGAATATTTGAAAATATTCAACATACAGACAGTCATTCAATCATCAACCATCAGTAAACATTACACACAAGTTAAAAACTCGGTTTATAAAAATATAATTGGGATAAACCGAGTGAGGTGAACTCACCTTGCTTCGCCCATCGCTGAAACAGTTTGTTCTAATTAAATTAAATCGACATTTAATTTAATTAAAAACTCTGATAGCTGCCAACTCTGATAAAACCAGTTCATTGTTTTATGCCTTTTGATACTGTCTAAATGTCCTTTATTTTGTTTGCTTCTGTTACTACATAACACAGTTGTAATTTCAATACACTAGTTACTCCATTTAAAACAATATTTTTAAATAATATTTTCAATCCTAATTTGTAATTTAAGTTATATAATCTCTAATAGTCATATTAAATAAAGGATTAGACACATGAAACATTTCGGAATATACCCCGGTTTATAATCATACGGTTAAGCAATTAGGCTGTATTAATATAAGAGGGCACATTAACCAACTAGGCCATTCGTACTTATGCCATGTTATTGCCAATTAAGGTAATAAATTAATACCCGTAATTTATTCTACCTCACTTATATTTAAACGAGTAGGCTATGGAAATGATTTAGCATAACCAATAAAACTTGTTTAGGCAAAATTTATTATTATCCAGGCGTGCTAATTCACTGTTCCTCTTCTTTTATTTCCGCTTGTTTCAAAACCAGCTCGTTTCTCCTCACCCCTTGATTCACATGACCTGCTTTCGTTCTCCACCATGACACCACTGCTTCCATCCTCCCGCTATCCTTCCTCCCCTTTTCACACTGACCTCGAAACATCTCGCTCATAGCTAGCACCCCATCAGACCACGCGAACCCCATCCAAGAACAACATCTTTTCTTCCATGTCTTCCTCACGTCAACACATGCACACATATTTCCCTTCACACTGTACAAATTTCTGAAACTGTTCCAATTTTCTTCTTTCATTGAATCGAAGCTTGCTGCTCGAGTTCCCAAAAAAAGCCTCCTATAAGCATCAGTACAGTCTGCCCAAGCCCAACCGTCGCCGGCTCCGTACCCGTACACGCAATCTTCACTCTAACTGTAATGACCCGCATTGGCAGAGGTATTATAATTAAATTATTTAATTATATAAATGGTGAATTAAAGGATTTAATGATCGTGGAATTAAATAACTGGGAATATTTAAATTAAAATAATAAATTAAATAATATATTTAATTCAGAAATAATCAAAAATATTGGGAATCACAATATTCTGTGAACGGGGTCGTCCCTTAAGATTTAATTCAGCTTAGAGCTGAATTTTATTGATGAATATATCCAATCAACGACAGTTTGAATGTATAATTATATTATTATTAAAATTGAGCTTGAAATGGCGATGCAGTTCGCGATTTGGCGATTTGAACTTCAACTGGATGTACAGGATTCGTTTTAAGCCGGATTTCTGTGAAACAAGAAACGTGTGGAGCTGGTGGAGTATATCTTTCTAGTGGAAGAGAAAAATCGGGATTTCGTCGTGTAGATTGTGAGTTGTGTCCAAATCAAATTTTAAAATAGTCGCTATAGAATCGTTTATCGACCGTAATGGTTTATTCGATATAACTAGATACCAGTTTCGAATTTAGACAAGGTTCTTTTGGGAAATAGTGATAATTTAATTTATAGAAATTTATAGAAATTTTTAATTAATTAAATAAACAACTTTTTGTTTGGAGTATTTTGCACCCTGTAATCAACATTTTGGGGTTTCAAAAAATGAGTTAATCTACCGGTATTTTTATATTTTTGAAATCGTGGTACCTTACTGGTCACAACGGTATTTTCATATCAGTCCATGGACAAACAGAGTTTCGTATAATGGGGTACTCTAAAGTGTAAAACAAATATCTCCTATCCATTTCTATTTATTTGATCAAACAACAGTACACGCTTCATCCTCTCAGCCACTATTCAGTGAGTGGAAACCGAACAACCACGTTTCCAATTATTCCCTATAAAATAACTTAACCCTTCAAACCTAATCCATTTTTTTTCGTTCTTGGTCAATGTCGTTTGCGCCACCAGCAAATTGCTCTCAAACCAAAAAAAAGAAAAAAAGAAAAAATCGAAACCTTCATAAATCCTCTAAAATCAAAATAAAAATCCTTTGATCATAAAACAAGTTTCTTTAGATTCGTGGGGAGTTCCTCTTCATTTCGATTTGAATTTTTGTTGGATTCGAAGCCTTTTTCTGTCACTGGAAAGCGTCTCCGCGAGATCTAGAGCTCGTTGTGTGGGTTGTCGAGTTCGAGCGTTGATTGAAGGGTCTGAAGGAGCGACGTTTGGGGAAGGTGCTACTGGTGAATGATGGCACCTATGCAGGGAGTGCTGTTGTCCTTTACCTTCGGATGGGAGTGGTTTTATTCGTAGGAGAACTGTGCGGATTTGTAAATGGTGAAATGAGGAGAAGCTGGAGGGCGTTTTACTGAGGGGTTGATGTGGCGTTTCAGTTGAATTCTTGAACAGGTTGGGGACTTGTTTATTGACTGGAACGTACCATTGGGTTTCGGAGGACGTGAATAAAAAGGGGGAAAGCTGCAGTTATTGTAAAGGTAGTGGATGGGTTTCGATGGTGGGTTTAGTTTTTGATTTTTGGTGATGGGTTGAAGGAGTTTGACTCCATGAAGAGTTGGCTATGGCACTTGTTTCGTGAGGAGCAGGTTGTGAGATCGGCAGAGGAAGATGAACACGAGTGGGCTTGGTGTTTGCAAAGGGGTATGGGCCTTGTTTTAATAATAAGCCCACTTGGAAATTTTTATGAAGAAGACGATGAGTTAGTAGTGGAGAATTAAGGCGAAATGGCCATGAGAAGCAACAGGAGGAGTCGTGCTATTTTGATCCGGAGGAAGAAAGAGTGGGTGGGCCAAGAAAGTTAAATGGGCCAGTTAGAAGGGGTGAGGCCAAATGTTAAATTCATTTAAGTTTTAATTCAATTTAAAAGTATATAAACTTCGAAATGGTATAACTTGATCATACGATATCAGATTGACGAACCGTAAGTTGCGTTGGGACCATATGGACGAGAGCTTCACAATGAAGCTGACTGGAAGTGGATTGGGGCTCGTACGAATTTACGGCGAAATAAACTGTTTGATTCAAATCAAATAACAGTTTATCGTTCTTTAACGATGAACTGCAAATGTGAGTAAATCTCACTAACTCTGAACAGTTTATATTTTCATGTTATATTTTTAGAACTGTTAAATATGGACTGATTGATTGTGTGTTGACTGTTTGATTGAACTGCTAGTCAGTTAGTTAAATTTCTATATTGATTCTGTTTAACAGAATATATCATATGGAACTAAAAGTGATGTTATCTATACTGTCTAACATCTGTGATGCAGGGAAACAGGTTGGAGGAATCCGACTGGATTCCTCAACAGTTATTTTATTGTTTTTCATATATTTTGATATATGATGTGAATTATAACCTGTTGTTGATTGTGTGTGTATGGACGATATTGAACATCGTGATTTGATATGATTGAATACCATGACATACCGGAATGTAGATAAAGGAGATTTTTCAAAGTGATATTGAAAAATAAGAGATATTTATAAAGTGGAATATTTATAAATAAGGAATATTTATAAATTGGGATATTTATAAATAGGATATATTTGAAAAGGAAATAAATTCAAAACATTTCTTTTCGAATGGAAAGGCCTGTGTGGCGAGTTTGGGGATTTTCCCGATGCTTCCGATACAAAGGAGGTTATGGCGAATTTTTTCAAGAGAATTTAAGGAGTTAGAATATTTCAAGAATAAATTTGAAAAGGAAATATTTGTAAACCATTTACAAATAGAATTGGAAAGGGAACATTATAAAAAGGAAATCATTTTTGAAGTGTAGAACCGTTATTTAAAGGTAAATCTTTTCAAATGAATAAAACGTTGTTAAAAAGGAAATCTTTATAAAGTGAACATAGTTAATCGAATATGGTATTCGAAGTTAGTTAATCGAATATGGTATTCAAAGTTAGTTAATTGAATATAGACATTCGAAAGGAGTTAATCGAATATGGTATTCGAAGTTAGTTAATCGAATATGGTATTCGAAGTTAGTTAATCGAATATAGACATTCGAAGTTAGTTAATCGAATATAGACATTCGAAGTTATTAATCGAATATGGTATTCGAAGTTAGTTAATCGAATATGGCATTCGAAAGTTAGTTAATCGAATATGTTATTCGAAAGGGGTTAGTCAAGTCTAGTTAGTCAAATAGAGTTAACCAGTTAGAGTTAACCAGTTAGAGTTAATCAGTTAGAGTTAACCAGTTGGAGTTAATTAGTTAGAGTTAATCGATTAGAGTTAAAACGAACTAGAGTTAATCAAATATAGTTATTTGAGACAGAGTTAGTCAAACATAGTATTCAGGGTAAGTTGCCATCTTGCACGACTGCTAGCGTAATTCGCAGGGCTGTAAATAGCCTACGGCGGTCGGATGTTTCCTGAGGGAGTCAGGCGTAACCATTGTGATCGCTGCGATCTAGAGTCAAGCGAATGGAGTTTATTCGAATATTAGTTATTCGATAGGAGTTAATCGAGTTGATTGTGTTGAGAAATAAGTTAAGTTAAATAAGTTGAGTTGATCGGGTGGTTCGACCAAGTTAGTCGAGCCTAGTTAATCGAATCGAATTGGTCGAACCAAGTAAGTCGAGTTAGTCGAGTCAAGTTAAGTTAGTCGAGTTAAGTTCGTCGAGTTAAATAAATCGATGTTAGTTTCATCGAAAGGAGTAATCGATGTTAGTTTCATCGAAAGGAGTTATCGATGTTAGTTTCATCGAAAGGAGTTATCGATGTTAGTTTCATCGAAGGGAATTATCGATTATAGTTTAATCGATGTGAGATTTTCAAATATGAGATATTTGAAAAGGAAGAGTTATCGAATATTAGTTATTCGAAGAGAGATTATCGAATATCGTTTATTCGAGAAGGAGTTAATCGAATATAGGTTATTCGAAGAAGAGTTAATCAAATAGAGATTTCTCGAAGAGAGTTAATCGGCGAATTCGTTTATATCGAATTCGGGAAAGTACTTATACTTTCCAGTGTTTAAATAGAGATTTATTTATTTATAAATAAATAAGGGTTAGGTTAATTATTCACTAATAAGAATAGAAGTTATAATTAAAGTTAGATAATTCGAAATTTGGGATTATAACGTTATCGTTATAACCAATGTTTTAAATGTAGAAGTGGATTAGTAAAATTGAATCCGAGAAAGGTGTAAAGAAGTTGGTAAAGATTAAAAGATAAACTTTGACCATTTCGAAGTTATAACATTGTTCAGTTAAGGTCTGAGAAGTAATTATACCCCAACTTGAGTGACTTCCTTCTTAACTAAGAAATGGTAAGGTTTGATCGTAAAGGAGTTTCGGAAATGTTTTCCAAACGAGAATCAGAAATGTTTTCTGATAAAAGAAAATAAGAATTTAGAATATAGGGAAACAGGAGATAAGTAAATAAATGAACTAAAGAGATTTATGTTAAATGAAGGTTTGATCGTAAAGGAGTTTTGGAAATGTTTTCCAAACGAGAATCAGAAATGTTTTCTGATAAAAGAAAATAAGAATTTAGAATATAGGGAAACATGAGATAAGTAAATAAATGAACTAAAGAGATTTATGTTAAATGATGTTTGTTCGATATAATTTCCATTTGGAAATAATATCGGTGTTTGCACACTTGTTTTTATTTGATAGTTAACTCACCGACTATCGAAGTTTTGACCATTTTAACGTTGTTAATATGGAGAGACCGGTTGGATTGTTATCCATAGAACCACTCTGTATTGGCATAAGCGTCGCGAATCATATATGCCAAAGATAATTGAAGAGGGAGTAAAATGCAAGGGCTGTTGTATAAGTCTTAGATAACAGTGACTAAGATGGATATATGGAATAGTGCCTTCGGTTTGTCCAGTCCCAGGACAACTTGTATGGACGAAGGTCTGACAGAGTATATCCAATGGATCGCGTAAGTTGATCTGTTCAAACGTATTCACGTTTGGTGGCGGAGGAATTCGTTTCTCTTAGCTGTATACCCCTGTTATTTTTGGATAAGTCAATTTGTGATTTGGCGGTATGACGATGTGACATTTCTAAGTGAATGAAGATGGATGTCTGACATAGTATTTCCAGAAAGGTCACGTACATTGATTTCTTCAACCGTACCAAGAGTGGAAGCGGAGAAGGAAACTTCTTTTAGCTGACACGTAATGTATTGTTGTAGACGTCAATTAGTGATTTTCGATGGATCTGACGATGTGGCATTCGAAGTGAATCTGATGTGATGATAAAGCGTAGCTTCTAGCCTCATCAACCGGTAAATGACAGAAATCGGGCAGGCAGCATGGCTAAGTCGGTCGCACCGAAGTAGGGTGTATAATCACCTATCTAGTGAATATTCATTTGTTTCTTAAATCTATCAATGCTGTCCCATATATATACGGGAACGGTTGCTGATCCCAACCGTTGGTGATGTACATTCGATACACTCAAGCGAAATGAGTGGTCGGTCATGTGTGGCTGAGTTACAAGATGTTCTTGTTGAACTCCAGTGTATCGTTCCTAGAGTACACTGATCGGAAGGTGATTCCATACCTTGTCATAGTTGGAAATCCATTATCCAGTACGTGCTTGCGATTTTGATTGTATACTATATATGTAGAACGTGAGATGAAAGCATTTCTGCTAGTTGATATCTATTTGTACATAGACATTATATAAATATCAAAAGGTTTTTGATATAAAGATATTTTGTATTCTCATAAGGGAAAAACCCATTCCGTTATGCGGCGTGGTCTTATGAGATATCGTTTACTTGTTCATATACCTGTTTTAAACTGTTTTACTCACACCAGTCCCATGACTGACCCGGAGTTTATTTGTTGTTTTCCCTAAACTCTTGGGTGCCTAAATTTGTACGGGCAGTCAAGTAGTCGGGTTTTACAGATATACTGGAAGAGCGTGGAGCAGGAGGCTTCAAGATCCTATAGCTATAGTTATTTCCGCTGTGTTGTAAGTGTTGTACTCTGATAAGTGCTATTGTATACATAACTGTTATATTTCAAAGTTATGTTATCTATTATATGTTATTCGTTCCGCTGTGAGGTTCGTGTTACTCTGATGTTGTGTTCTTCTTCTTCTTCTATTCTAAGTTTCTATCTTATCTTTCCTCACCTTCTAATTTCTTTCATTAACTATTCGGTTATTTTCGATCCTTGGATGTTCGATATGTGTTGTATATCGGATAACCAAGATCGCATTTTTCCGGGTCGTTACAGTTGGTATCAGAGCTTAAGTTAAGTTTTACCTTGGCTCTGTGGCGTGACTCGGTAGAGATAGGGTTAGTAATACCCTAGATTGAGTTTGAGTGTATATATACGATTGCGTATTTGTATTTGATATAAAAAAATGGTTTTGTATTGTGGAGGTTCATTGGCTGAGTTGTTTATGAGTTCTGGTCGATCAGTTTGATCCATTGTATCGGTAGGAGTAAATAAACACTTGAATACGATGGACCGACACAGTATGGATATGTGATATATTATCATATATATGTTGTGATTATAATCGAGTAAGATTATAACATGTGAAATGGTTATATATAACCAATCAGAATTCATATAAGTAAAGTATATGAAATAAGATGAATTAAATATGAATTTAAATCAGATTTGGATTTAAAATAAGGAAATTTTAAGTTCCTGGGAGATTTTGAAATGTTTTCAAATTGGAAGTATTTAGTGATGGTTTTGAAATGCTATAGTATTGAACTCACTTCGGTAGCTGGGAAATAACCCTGATGATGAATCGCGACATCATCAGTGTTCATTTTTGAACTGCTAAGTGACGGATTACTACCAAAGGTTTTGTTTTTGAATTGTTTTGAGGAAAACAAGTTGTTTAGAAAATTCAAAGGTTTTGAATTGGCAGTATGATTTCAAATTTGATTTGAAAGAAACCTAGGGATTTAAGTTTTGGATTTAAAATTTAACGTATGAAGTTAAATAGACTGAGATGACAAATGTGAATAAGTGAATTAGAATTAAACTTGAACTAAGTTAAATAAAATTGAATTGGATTAAAGATAATCTAGAATGGAACCAAATTGATAAGTCAATAATTTGGAATTTGATATTGGGGTTCGAATGAAATTCGATTTGGATTTGAGGATATGAACTGATTGGAATTCAATTGAGATAACACTGGTATATGCTGAGTTGATAGCATATGGAAGTGACAGAGTTGATATGCCCGACAAAAAGGTACCAGTTTATATTATATATGGATATGAGATTTATGAGCCGAATTGGCAAGCCGCTTGGCTGCTTGATTTTCTTTTGGGATAAAGAAGGCCCAGAGAGGCGAGTTGGAGTTTGAGATATTGACCAGTACAAAGGAAGTGCTGGCGAAATTTTCTGAAAATTTAAAGTGTTAGAAAATTTTCAGAATTTTTGAAAATTTTAGTTAGTCGGAATGAATAAATATTTTACTCGATATTAATTGGTTCAGTTGAAATCAGAAATAAGGGGTAAACAAATCTTAGGAATTCCAATAGGTAGGGTCGTCCTCTAACTTAGCAATTTCGAGGACGAAATTATTTTAAGTGGGGAAGAATGTAATGACCCACATTGGCAGAGGTATTATAATTAAATTATTTAATTATATAAATGGTGAATTAAAGGATTTAATGATCATGGAATTAAATAATTGGGAATATTTAAATTAAAATAACAAATTAAATAATATATTTAATTCAGAAATAATCAAAAATATTGGGAATCACAATATTCTGTGAACGGGGTCGTCCCTTAGATTTAATTCAGCTTAGAGTTGAATTATATTGATGAATATATTCAATCAACGACAGTTTGAATGTATAATTATATTATAATTAAAATCGAGCTTGAAATGGCGATGCAGTTCGCGATTTGGCGATTTGAACTTCAACTGGATGTACAGGATTCGTTTTAAGCCGGATTTCTGTGAAACAAGAAACGTGTGGAGCTGGTGGAGTATATCTTTCTAGTGGAAGAGAAAAATCGGGATTTCGTCGTGTAGATTGTGAGTTGTGTCCAAATCAAATTTTAAAATAGTCGCTATAGAATCGTTTATCGACCGTAATGGTTTATTCGATATAACTAGATACCAGTTTCGAATTTAGACAAGGTTCTTTTGGGAAATAGTGATAATTTAATTTATAGAAATTTATAGAAATTTTTAATTAATTAAATAAACAACTTTTTGTTCGGAGTATTTTGCACCCTGTAATCAACATTTTGGGGTTTCAAAAAATGAGTTAATCTACCGGTATTTTTATATTTTTGAAATCGTGGTACCTTACTGGTCACAACGGTATTTTCATATCAGTCCATGGACAAACAGAGTTTCGCATAATGGGGTACTCTAAAGTGTAAAACAAATATCTCCTATCCATTTCTATTTCTTTGATCAAACAACAGTACACGCTTCATCCTCTCAGCCACTATTCAGTGAGTGGAAACCGAACAGCCACGTTTCCAATTATTCCCTATAAAATAACTTAACCCTTCAAACCTAATCCATTTTTTTTCGTTCTTGGTCAATGTCGTTTGCGCCACCAGCAAATTGCTCTCAAACCAAAAAAAAGAAAAAATCGAAACCTTCATAAATCCTCTAAAATCAAAATAAAAATCCTTTGATCATAAAACAAGTTTCTTTAGATTCGTGGGGAGTTCCTCTTCATTTCGATTTGAATTTTTGTTGGATTCGAAGCCTTTTTCTGTCACTGGAAAGCGTCTCCGCGAGATCTAGAGCTCGTTGTGTGGGTTGTCGAGTTCGAGCGTTGATTGAAGGGTCTGAAGGAGCGACGTTTGGGGAAGGTGCTACTGATGAACGATGGCACCTATGCAGGGAGTGCTGTTGTCCTTTACTTTCGGATGGGAGTGGTTTTATTCGTAGGAGAACTGTGCAGATTTGTAAATGGTAAAATGAGGAGAAGCTGGAGGGTGTTTTACTGAGGGGTTGATGTGGCGTTTCAGTTGAATTCTTGAACAGGTTGGGGACTTGTTTATTGGCTGGAACGTACCATTGGGTTTCGGAGGACGTGAATAAAAAGGGGGAAAGATGCAGTTATTGTAAAGGTAGTGGATGGGTTTCGATGGTGGGTTTAGTTTTTGATTTTTGGTGATGGGTTGAAGGAGTTTGACTCCATGAAGAGTTGGCTATGGCATTTGTTTCGTGAGGAGCAGGTTGTGAGATCGGCAGAGGAAGATGAACACGAGTGGGCTTGGTGTTTGCAAAGGGGTATGGGCCTTGTTTTAATAATAAGCCCACTTGGAAATTTTTATGAAGAAGACGATGAGTTAGTAGTGGAGAATTAAGGCGAAATGGCCATGAGAAGCAACAGGAGGAGTCGTGCTATTTTGATCCGGAGGAAGAAAGAGTGGGTGGGCCAAGAAAGTTAAATGGGCCGGTTAGAAGGGGTGAGGCCAAATGTTAAATTCATTTAAGTTTTAATTCAATTTAAAAGTATATAAACTTCGAAATGGTATAACTTGATCATACGATATCAGATTGACGAACCGTAAGTTGCGTTGGGACCATATGGACGAGAGCTTCACAATGAAGCTGACTGGAAGTGGATTGGGGCTCGTATGAATTTACGGCGAAATAAACTGTTTGATTCAAATCAAATAACAGTTTATCGTTCTTTAACGATGAACTGCAAATGTGAGTAAATCTCCCTAACTCTGAACAGTTTATATTTTCATGTTATATTTTTAGAACTGTTAAATATGGACTGATTGATTGTGTGTTGACTGTTTGATTGAACTGCTAGTCAGTTAGTTAAATTTCTATATTGATTCTGTTTAACAGAATATATCATATGGAACTGAAAGTGATGTTATCTATACTGTCTAACATCTGTGATGCAGGGAAACAGGTTGGAGGAATCCGACTGGATTCCTCAACAGTTATTTTATTGTTTTTCATATATTTTGATATATGATGTGAATTATAACCTGTTGTTGATTGTGTGTGTATGGACGATATTGAACATCGTGATTTGATATGATTGAATACCATGACATACCGGAATGTAGATAAAGGAGATTTTTCAAAGTGATATTGAAAAATAAGAGATATTTATAAAGTGGAATATTTATAAATAAGGAATATTTATAAATTGGGATATTTATAAATAGGATATATTTGAAAAGGAAATAAATTCAAAACATTTCTTTTTGAATGGAAAGGCCTGTGTGGCGAGTTTGGGGATTTTCCCGATGCTTCCGATACAAAGGAGGTTATGGCGAATTTTTTCAAGAGAATTTAAGGAGTTAGAATATTTCAAGAATAAATTTGAAAAGGAAATATTTGTAAACCATTTACAAATAGAATTGGAAAGGGAACATTATAAAAAGGAAATCATTTTTGAAGTGTAGAACCGTTATTTAAAGGTAAATCTTTTCAAACGAATAAAACGTTGTTAAAAAGGAAATCTTTATAAAGTGAATATAGTTAATCGAATACGGTATTCGAAGTTAGTTAATCGAATATGGTATTCAAAGTTAGTTAATCGAATATAGACATTCGAAAGGAGTTAATCGAATATGGTATTCGAAGTTAGTTAATCGAATATGGTATTCGAAGTTAGTTAATCGAATATAGACATTCGAAGTTAGTTAATCGAATATAGACATTCGAAGTTAGTTAATCGAATATGGTATTCGAAGTTAGTTAATTGAATATGGAATTCGAAAGTTAGTTAATCGAATATGTTATTCGAAAGGGGTTAGTCAAGTCTAGTTAGTCAAATAGAGTTAACCAGTTAGAGTTAATCAGTTAGAGTTAACCAGTTGGAGTTAATTAGTTAGAGTTAATCGATTAGAGTTAAAACGAACTAGAGTTAATCAAATATAGTTATTTGAGACAGAGTTAGTCAAACATAGTATTCAGGGTAAGTTGCCATCTTGCACGACTGCTAGCGTAATTCGCAAGGCTGTAAATAGCCTACGGCGGTCGGATGTTTCCTGAGGGAGTCAGGCGTAACCATTGTGATCGCTGCGATCTAGAGTCAAGCGAATGGAGTTTAATCGAATATTAGTTATTCGATAGGAGTTAATCGAGTTGATCGTGTTGAGAAATAAGTTAAGTTAAATAAGTTGAGTTGATCGGGTGGTTCGACCAAGTTAGTCGAGCCTAGTTAATCGAATCGAATTGGTCGAACCAAGTAAGTCGAGTTAGTCGAGTCAAGTTAAGTTAGTCGAGTTAAGTTCGTCGAGTTAAATAAATCGATGTTAGTTTCATCGAAAGGAGTAATCGATGTTAGTTTCATCGAAAGGAGTTATCGATGTTAGTTTCATCGAAAGGAGTTATCGATGTTAGTTTCATCGAAAGGAGTAATCGATGTTAGTTTCATCGAAAGGAGTAATCGATGTTAGTTTCATCGAAAGGAGTTATCAATGTTAGTTTCATCGAAAGGAGTTATCGATGTTAGTTTCATCGAAAGGAGTTATCGATGTTAGTTTCATCGAAAGGAGTTATCGATGTTAGTTTCATCGAAGGGAGTTATCGATTATAGTTTAATCGATGTGAGATTTTCAAATATGAGATATTTGAAAAGGAAGAGTTATCGAATATTAGTTATTCGAAGAGAGATTATCGAATATCGTTTATTCGAGAAGGAGTTAATCGAATATAGGTTATTCGAAGAAGAGTTAATCAAATAGAGATTTCTCGAAGAGAGTTAATCGGCGAATTCGTTTATATCGAATTCGGGAAAGTACTTATACTTTCCAGTGTTTAAATAGAGGTTTATTTATTTATAAATAAATAAGGGTTAGGTTAATTATTCACTAATAAGAATAGAAGTTATAATTAAAGTTAGATAATTCGAAATTTGGGATTATAACGTTATCGTTATAACCAATGTTTTAAATGTAGAAGTGGATTAGTAAAATTGAATCCGAGAAAGGTGTAAAGAAGTTGGTAAAGATTAAAAGATAAACTTTGACCATTTCGAAGTTATAACGTTGTTCAGTTAAGGTCTGAGAGGTAATTATACCCCAACTTGAGTGACTTCCTTCTTAACTAAGAAATGGTAAGGTTTGATCGTAAAGGAGTTTCGGAAATGTTTTCCAAACGAGAATCAGAAATGTTTTCTGATAAAAGAAAATAAGAATTTAGAATATAGGGAAACAGGAGATAAGTAAATAAATGAACTAAAGAGATTTATGTTAAATGAAGGTTTGATCGTAAAGGAGTTTTGGAAATGTTTTCCAAACAAGAATCAGAAATGTTTTCTGATAAAAGAAAATAAGAATTTAGAATATAGGGAAACAGGAGATAAATAAATAAATGAACTAAAGAGATTTATGTTAAATGATGTTTGTTCGATATAATTTCCATTTGGAAATAATATCAGTGTTTGCACACTTGTTTTTCTTTGATAGTTAACTCACCGACTATCGAAGTTTTGACCATTTTAACGTTGTTAATATGGAGAGACCGGTTGGATTATTATCCATAGAACCACTCTGTATTGGCATAAGCGTCGCGAATCATATATGCCAAAGATAATTGAAGACGGAGTAAAATGCAAGGGCTGTTGTATAAGTCTTAGATAACAGTGACTAAGATGGATATACGGAATAGTGCCTTCGGTTTGTCCAGTCCCAGGACAACTTGTATGGACGAAGGTCTGACAGAGTATATCCAATGGATCGCGTAAGTTGATCTGTTCAAACGTATTCACGTTTGGTGGCGGAGGAATTCGTTTCTCTTAGCTGTATACCCGTGTTATTTTTGGATAAGTCAATTTGTGATTTGGCGGTATGACGATGTGACATTTCTAAGTGAATGAAGATGGATGTCTGACATAGTATTTCCAGAAAGGTCACGTACATTGATTTCTTCAACCGTACCAAGAGTGGAAGCGGAGAAGGAAACTTCTTTTAGCTGGCACGTAATGTATTGTTGTAGACGTCAATTAGTGATTTTCGATGGATCTGACGATGTGGCATTCGAAGTGAATCTGATGTGATGATAAAGCGTAGCTTCTAGCCTCATCAACCGGTAAATGACAGAAATCGGGCAGGCAGCATGGCTAAGTCGGTCGCACCGAAGTAGGGTGTATAATCACCTATCTAGTGAATATTCATTTGTTTCTTAAATCTATCAATGCTGTCCCATATATATACGGGAACGGTTGCTGATCCCAACCGTTGGTGATGTACATTCGATACACTCAAGCGAAATGAGTGGTCGGTCATGTGTGGCTGAGTTACAAGATGTTCTTGTTGAACTCCAGTGTATCGTTCCTAGAGTACACTGATCGGAAGGTGATTCCATACCTTGTCAAAGTTGGAAATCCATTATCCAGTACGTGCTTGCGATTTTGATTGTATACTATATATGTAGAACGTGAGATGAAAGCATTTCTGCTAGTTGATATCTATTTGTACATAGACATTATATAAATATCAAAAGGTTTTTGATATAAAGATATTTTGGGTTCTCATAAGGGAAAAACCCGTTCCGTTATGCGGCGTGGTCTTATGAGATATCGTTTACTTGTTCATATACCTGTTTTAAACTGTTTTACTCACACCAGTCCCATGACTGACCCGGAGTTTATTTGTTGTTTTCCCTAAACTCTTGGGTGCCTAAATTTGTACGGGCAGTCAAGTAGTCGGGTTTTACAGATATACTGGAAGAGCGTGGAGCAGGAGGCTTCAAGATCCTATAGCTATAGTTATTTCCGCTGTGTTGTAAGTGCTGTACTCTGATAAGTGCTATTGTATACATAACTGTTATATTTCAAAGTTATGTTATCTATTATATGTTATTCGTTCCGCTGTGAGGTTCGTGTTACTCTGATGTTGTGTTCTTCTTCTTCTTCTATTCTAAGTTTCTATCTTATCTTTCCTCACCTTCTAATTTCTTTCATTAACTATTCGGTTATTTTCGATCCTTGGATGTTCGATATGTGTTGTATATCGGATAACCATGATCGCATTTTTCCGGGTCGTTACACTAACGCTACCCTTATACATACTCCATACCCCACGCTCCCTGTTGCTTTTTTCAAAACCTCCTCGCCAATTAAAAACATATTGCTTGCGTTATTATTAGCAGTGAGGATACCTGCATATCTTTTTTTGATGGAGAGTTCGGTTTATACACATAGTGGTTGAGTGTGTTTGATCTTGTTTTGAGGAAGGGGGAGTTCAGGTTAACTTTATTGAAATAATTTTCTTTTGGTTTCACTGGTTTTCTAGGAACAAGGTCGATGCATATATATAGGTGGCCAAGTAAGGATTGAATCAACGTTAAACCCTATCTATACATATATGCGAAAGTAGCTGGAAGAAAATCGACGTAGGTGCAGTGTGTTTTCATCTCGTTTGTCTGTGATGTTCAGAGAGAAGTTTTGATTTTAAGCCATAGCGGAAGAGACCGTTAATTAGATTCAGTTTGCATGTGTGAGAGCTGTTCCACCAAGTATATATATGGGGTAGGTTTCAGATGATTTAGGTGAGGCACATGGAAGGGTTTCCATTTGATTATCACTGTACATGATTGGTTTGTGACCATACAAGGAATAGCTGCAGTGTCCGTGCATCTCCATGCTTAGGCTAGAAGAAAAAGTTGTATGTGTGTGTGTGAAGGGAAATTGGGTTGGATAGGTCTACATCGTGTTCTTTTCACATCTAGGATTTGCCTATATTTACAAATAGGGGTGCATTTCAATTACTTAATGGTTAAGTTAGTTTTATTTTTATTTTAAATTTTAGTACGGTATCAAATCTCACCATTAATCGTTGTTTACCGGTATCCATTATATTCGTATCACCACACGCGAGCTTCCGAGCACAATGAAAATGGGAACACCACTACGTCTCAATGTTCCAGTCCCAACGAAATTAATTTCGTTGAAAACGGACTCCGTTTGCACAACGGTCTTATTTTGAATTGTCGGTTCACCTTTAAATTCCGTTTACAGCCAAAACAACTCTGATTGACTTCAAACTAAAAATATTACAATAATTAACTATACGCATTTCAATAAAATTCATTTTGTTGGAAACGGAGATCGTTTGAAGAGAAAACTATTTTTAAAGCCTGAAATATCGATAACATATATTTAAATTCAAAACAAATCTTATTTGAATAAATAGTAAATTATTATTATCATATTTATCCAAATGGAATAACCTATATATATTTTAAACTCAATATACAGAAATTCAGTTTAAAACGAATTCCAAATATGTAGAAATCTCTTTATAAACGCTATCGTTTATTAACGAAATTCCATTGCGACTATTTGAAAATTTGAATTGGGCATATCTTGAAATCTATAATATGAATCTGCATTTTTCTCTTTCATTAGAAAAATATAATCAAATAGATTCAAACTTTTCTTGTTTCACTGAATTCCGACTTATATCGGATCCAGTATATTCAATTAAAGTTCAAACCTCAATATTACGAACTACCGCGTTGTTATGAGCTCATTTTAATTATATTATAAATTATATATATTCAAACTCCATTTTATAAAATAAATTCGATGTAAATCCATTATATTTCCAATATAATATATAGAACATATTTAAATATTCCAATCTAAACGACCAAAAAATCTGGGATGTTACAAATATCATACATTCAAAAGCATACCAATATAAATATATATTATACATATAACAATCAATAATCTATATGGGAAGTTTACTCATAAGTTTTTAGCTTGTTCATTGTTTTATGCTTTTAGTTCGAGGTTCCCTTTATCTTCCATGTTTATGCTCAAGTTTTGCTCTTTGGTTCAGATTTTTGTGTATACTAAATGGTGGAATACTAGCGTATATATAGGTGAAAACAAATAATATTGTATTACATGGCTTAAGCTATAATAGAGTAGAGTTTAGACTAGCTTCAGGCTTTCTATATTGTTGAATTAAGAGATGTTATGGCTTAGTCACTTCATCATTGAATTTTACCAGGTTCCTCATAGCAGACAAGTGCACATGCATAGCTAGGCTACCTATATTTGAATTAAAATGGATGTTAAGGCTTAGGGTATTAGCTGGTTTGATTGAATTGAAGTGCTAGGTTAGGCCATATGTACATAGCTTTAAAAGTAGCTTCCAAGTATTAAATGATATAGGCTGCTTATATCTATGCACATATCCATGTGCAAAATGTTTTAGAGGTTAGGATTTTGGGTGTAGAGGTGGTTTAGGCTGCTATAGCATGTGCTTATAGCATATATATAAGTAAAATCCATATGCAAAGATATGGTTTTAAAACCAAACTTAGCTTTCAAGACATAAATGCCAATGTAATAAATGTTTTGAATATTTCTGTACTTCGTTTCTAAGCAACTTCAAACAATTAAATACTTACGTCTCATCTTCCCATTCCTATAAATGTTATATCTCTTATTTAATAAATATATCCTTTCGTATTTATATAGCCATGTTCTTATATTTTTATTTAATTTTTTTTATCAATTCAATGTTATATTTTATTTTTTTTGGCATAGCAAGCGAGGTTAAATGACTCCTGCCATATTTATTATAATACTAACAAATTCCGAACACAATACAAATATCAAGAAAGACATCTAACGATAGAAAGGACCAATACATATTTAGGAATAAAAACAATACTAAACACCCTAGCATTCCTTTCCATCCACAAAGAGTATAAAGTTTTCTTGAATAACTTCATGTGTAGACAACCGTTAATGCTCTTCCATCGCGTGGCTTTAAAAATGGCAAACCATTCATCCGTTGAATTGATTGCAGGAGCATGCATACCAAAGTGTATGAGGACATGTGACAAAACAAATCCCTAGAAGTGAAACACCCCACCTTCCATTAAGGTCACTCACAAAGGGAATTCCTTAACTTCGGTGGAGCATTTTCAGTACAAGAGGCAGAAAATTACAAAACAGACAAATAAAGCAGCGGAAGATAAATAACCTTTATTGATTAAAACAGCTTGTACAAAGATTGTTTTACAACACCAACACTTATTACAAGAAAAGCATCTGTCTTGTTTAATATATAAGAAGCACAAACTTCCAATGATATTCCCCAAATAAAACATGAGCCGGCCATAGCAGTAGAAAATGGAGTTCAAAGCAATGTGCCAAAGAATTGTCAAGCTCGGAGAGAGTAACGGCCCCGAAATGAGCTGAGCTTTTCCACGAAATGAGCTGAGTTTTTTCCCTCCCTGACTACCTTGGGGGGGAGGGAGGGAGAAAATGGAAGAAAAGAGGCGAAAGCAAACTAGGTCAGACATAAAGTCTGGTAAGTCCAGTGATTCTTAGTATTTAAACGAGGAAAAGGGGTCATGACATGAATAAACTAAATATAAGAGTAAACCATAGTAACAAGATAACATGGAATAAGCATGGGATATGGCAAGATAAACTGAATGTACCGATAAACTGAATGAACTGATAAACTGAATGCACTTCTACTCCTTCTCTGCTTCGCAACTACCCAGTTTATACTGATTTCTATATCTCTGCACTACCTAACTGGTGTCCAAACTAGTAATCTATGATCATATGATAACGTGATCCCAATCCTCGTATTTGCGGTTGCCTTCAGGTGTACATCTATTATGGGGATTCCATTTATTACCTAGATCTAATCTAAGGTTTACTATTGAGAGCTTCCTAGATTCAACCAGGGTTTTATGCTACACAGGGCCACTGGGTTTATGCTACCTATTGAACGCCTCTCGGATTCAGGTTTTACGCGACCTAGGTCCAACTAGGGATTATGCTACCTAAATTTTCCATGTGTTTGTGTCAGTCGACCCTCTCTTGTGTGTAGATACTCTATGCTGGCCCCACCATAAGGTGTATCAAGCCTTATGATAGTGACCCGACACGATTCAAGATGCACAGTGTATAACTACTAGTACCTAGTGCCTGCTTTTTCCCACTCCAGAGTACGTGCACGCCCGTAAACCGTCGGAACCTACACTGACGTACCCCCTGCTGTTATCTTTGACCGCTTATAATCAGCCCAATAATCGTGCCCCACCCTACCTAGTTAGGGTACCATGATACATCTATGTGGGTTACTACTGAAATGAGTCCCCATTACTAGGGTTTCCTGCTGGTTAAGTTTGTGGGCCTATATATACAAATATTACCCACCTACACAAGATGTACTTAACCTTTCCACCAATTCTAGCATGTTTTCTTAACGGTTAAGTTTACGGGCCTATATGTACTAATATTACCCACCTACACGAAATGTACTTAACCCTCCCATAGATTCAAGCATGTTAACGGTTAAGTTTTGTGGGCCTATATATACAAATATTACCCACCAACCCGACGTGTACTTAACCATCCCACTCGTCAAATCGTGTTGGTTAAGTGGTTCTTATTAACTTAACCTTTCTCGCTTATCTTGTTGGATTGGTTAAGTGTGATTTATTAACTTAACCCTCTTCAGTCATCAGGTTATATTGGTTAAGTATTCCCCATTTAACTTAACCCCATCAGCTCATCAAGTTATACTGGTCAAGTGTCATTAATAAATTCAAGTTAACTTAACCCATCCACCCGTCACGTCATGTTGGTTAAGTGTTTCCTTCTGTTGTTGACTTGACCCTACCTCAATTCATGTTATATTGGTTAAGTGTTGCCGTCTCGTGTTAACCTAACCCTTCCCATACATCATGTTATATAATTGGTTAAGTGTTTTCCTCTTGTATTACTTAACCCCACCACATGTCATTATATATTTTGGTTAAGTGTTACATTAGTTAACTTAACCCTATCATCTGCTTAATTAACATGTTACAACGGTTAAGTGTTCTAAATTTACTTAACCTCACCCACTTGTCTAATTAACATGTTGTAAGGGTTAAGTGTTCTAATTTTACTTGACCTCACCCACTTGCCTAGTTAACATGTTATTATGGTTAAGTGTTCTAAATTTACTTAACCTCACCATCTAGTCTGTTGAATTGGCTAAGTGTTTTCTCGATTACTCAACCCCACCCTTCTTGTCATTGTTAATATGTTATTACGGTTAAGTGATTCCCTAATTACTTAACCTCACCATTTCTAGCTTGATTTATTCATGAGCCTTAATTAATTAATTAATTAAAGAACCAACCACTCACATTAGACAAATATTTTTGTGGTTACTGGATGTGTCGGTCGGTTCCGGAAAGGTTTACACCACAACTCAGTCTAACCTCGGGTCTTTCTGGGCTTGATGCACTAACCACCCATATTAGACAGGTATTGTTGTGGTCACTGGATGTGCCGGTCGGTTCCGGGCAGTTTTACACCACAACTCAGTCTAACCTCGGGTTAGGCATATTCGTCTTTTACTAAATTTACATATTTACTATTTATGTAAATTTTCCGTAAATCAATTTAGCCTAGGTCATATTCATCTCTCATGCAAATTTACATACTTGTATTCTATGCCCAAAACTTGATTTACCAATCAATTTACCCAACTTGCAGTTTATACCAATTTAGATTTAATATTCTCCTTTTACAATTTATGCCCAATCTAGATTAATATTCCAATTTATGGTTCATGTCAAAATGTAACAACCCGAAAATCTGGGCGAGTTTAAAATTTTTATTTTGGCAATTTTAGCGAATTTTGAATATTTAAAATAAATTATTTTAAATAAAAATGACGAGAAATTTATTTTGAATATAATTCGAGCGTATATATTATATACGTCGTCGTTAGAATATAAATATTTTATTTTAATTATAAAAGGAATTGAAAATGGCGCGGTAGTTCGATAATTCGATTTCAAACTCCAATTGAATGTACCGGGTGCAAAACAATCCGGATTTTAGTTAAACCAAAAACATTAGGATCTATTTGATGATATCTTTCCAACGAATCTGAAAAATCAAAATTTCATAGCGGGAATCAAAAGATATGTCCAGTTGAAAATTCTGAATAGTCGCTATGGAATTCAGGCCCTTAAAAATAGCAATTTTGCAAACGACCTCAGATTTCGACGAAACCACTTTTGTTGGATCCGGGATGTAAAATTATTGCTAGATTCCAAATTTCATAATTATTTCTATTCAGTTCATTCTTTAAATAAAATGATATTTTTATTTTCTAACTTATTTTAGAAAATTTCGGCGGCATAACGGCACGATACTAGAAACGGGACAAGGCCTAGCCTTATCCCTGGTCTAGTGAAGGCCCACGCCATTCACACATCAATCAAATTCACCAAACAACCAAATTCACATCAAATCATCTAACTAATCTATGCAACCAAACAAACAAGTCCATGGTCTGTGGACGATTGTGTCGGGTGCTACTAAACACCGTCTGCATCCTAGTATATATATATAACTAGAAAAAAAGAAATTTGAAGAGTGAGAAGTTCTCACCAATATCTATCCAATCATCTTGACTCTACTTATGTAGAAATCTTCGTTGTTCTCGCCTTTTTGTCATCTTCGTTGCCCGTAGCCACTACATATGTAAAAATCACATTTTTATTTGTTCACTTTCAATTTAAAAATCATATTATTATAATCACTTCATATATTTAAAAATCGAATTTTTACTTCGCTATTCAATATATAAAAAATCCCATTTTTATAATCACGCTATATGGATATAAATTCTATTTTTACATTCCTACAATATAGATAAAAATTATATTTTTATCTCGCTATTCTCTATATAAAGATTTCGCCTTTTCAAACATATCATTATAAAGATCACATTTTTATCCTTCTACAATATGAAAGATTATATTTTTAATACTTTAAAAATATGAAAATCATATTTTAAATTCTTGCTAACTTCATATAAATAAAACCCGAATCTTTATAACTCGTTATGCATGATAAAAATTATAACCTCATTGTCCTAAAAATTCATATTTTTATTTAAATAAAAATCTATACTTTTCATAATAAAAAATCAAATCTTTTTTTGATTAACAAAATCAAATCTTTTATATCTTTATCTCAAAGTTTTATATTTTAAAAGATCCCACCTTTATATTTTTCTAAATATTTTAAAAACCATATTTTTATACTGTTTTAAATATTTTAAAACTATATTTTTATACTGTTCTAAACAAACAGATTTTAATTTCATACACAAACTGATTTTAATTTCAATAACAAAATGATTGATTAAATATGTCGATCGATTGATTGACAGGCTGTTATAAGCGTTAGATATCTATATTTGATGCTTATACAGTGTAGTGCACTTTGGGTGATGGTTGATTATTTTTCAATGCTATTATATACGTGTGATGTATGAAAATCCATATAATTAACATTATATGGTGATTGATTGGGCCTCCTTCCAATTTAGAAAATAAAGAATAAAATAAAATAAAGGTTCATGTGTTGACAGTACTCATCCGTTGAGATTAGTCATGTGTTGAACGAAATATTTTAATAATAAATTTTACATCTTTATCAATATAAAATAAAGGTTCATGTGTTGACAGTACTCATCCGTTGAGATTAGTCATGTGTTGAACGAAATATTTTAATAATAAAATTTACATCTTTATCAATATAAAATAAAGGTTCATGTGTTGACAGTACTCATCCGTTGAGATTAGTCATGTGTTGAACGAAATATTTTAATAATAAAATTTACATCTTTATCAATATAAAATAAAGGTTCATGTGTTGACAGTACTCATCCGTTGAGATTAGTCATGTGTTGAACGAAATATTTTAATAATAGAAATATTTGAAATAGAATATTTGAAAATAGAAATATATGAAGCCGTGTTGATTAGATTGACGCCATTTTGTCGTGAACGATATTTATATCGATTTTATTCATTTTAAAATGAATATTGAAAAGTGATTTCGAAATGAATTGAATATAAAGTGATTTCGAAATGAATTGAATATAAAGTGATTTCGAAATGAATTGAATATAAAGTGATTTCGAAATGAATTGAATATAAAACGATTTCGAAATGAATTGAATATATAATGAATTGAATTCGAATTGAATATATAACGGATTTGATTTCAATTGAATATATAACGAATTTGATTTGAATAGAAAATGAATTTGAATCGAATAGAAAACCAATTTGAATTGAATCGAATAGAAAACCAATTTGAATTGAATTGAATAGAAAACCAATTTGAATTGAATTGAATTGGAAACGAATTCAAATTGAATTGAAAGCGAATTGAAATGAATTCAAATTGAATTGAAATTAGAATTGAATAGAAATGAATTTTAAAACGAATTTATAAAGAAGAATTCAATTTTGCTTTGGAATGAAATGGAAGTTGAAATTGTCCTTGAAACGAAATTAAAACGATTTATAAAATTCATTTTAAATAGAAATCGACGAAATATATATTATATATATTATATATATAATATAATGGCCTGAATAGAACGCGCCGCGCCGTGGCAGTTCGCGAATTTCGGCCGTTTATTTCAAACGGACATTACGGGAGATCCGACCGTTGGATTCTCCTAAACCCGGAACCGTTGGGTTCGTATCGAAAAGAGCTTTCTAACGAATGTTAGAAATTTGAAATCTAACGGTTGGATTTGGAGATATGTCCAAATCAAATTTGAAAAAGGTCGCTATAAGTGCAGTTCGATGGCCGTTGATGGAAATCGATTGTACGGGCCTTGATAAAATTATTAAAAATGTCAATAATTTGTGTAAAATCATAAGAAATGATTTGGGGAAAATTGGGGTGAAAACTCCATATTTGAAAAGATAAAAATGGATTTTTATCGAAATGAACAAGTTTGAACTAAATTTAAAACCCGATTTTTTTGTTTTTAAATATTTAAATTAGATTTAAAAAGGGGTTTTAAATAAACAGAATTCCAAATATATTTGATTTGAGTTGAACTAGAATTGATTTGTGGGTTTATCGTGAACGGTGTTTTAAACAACACTAGTTCTTTAACCCGATGATAAATATAATGTGATTTGGGTTTGTCGTGAACTGTGTTTTAAATAACACCTAGTTCTTTAACCCAGTAAAAGGAATTTTAACGAATCTGCAATCAGATTGAAATGTGAATCTATAATCTAAATTATCAAATTTAGAAAGGAGCGAGAATGGAGTAACGCCAGTTTTGCTCCAAAGCGATAGTTAAATCTTTAATCAGATTTGAACGCGAAATGGTAATTAATTTTACCGATAACACCATGATATTAGATATGGAGTACTACCAGTTTTGCTTCATGGGATGTATAGGTTGGGATTGGGAAATAAAATAAATAATTACTTCGGTGTGGTTCGCTAATCTCGACTAGTTTAGAAAACCATAATTTGGTTTGAAATGACATCCAAAGGAAGATTAAAGGATAAATTTTAAAGAATTTATCTTGGATAAAATTAATGGGAACCTTTCCCTAAAAATGTGATTTTATGAATAAAAGAATATTCTGAATTGGAATGAGGCGTATGTTGTGTTTGTGTAACATTCGTTTTAATATACGCGGGTTGTTCGGAAAGGCCGGGTTTATACCCATTCTGAATAACCAATTCGATGATATGTCGAAGATGAAGACGGTGGTTGAAGACCGGAAGTCTTCACATCGCTCGGATAATTACTGACGATCCTGATTGGGCTGTACACCCAAGAGGATGGAAATAGTTGGTGGTCGTCCAGACATACTTGGAGATGGATGGATATGCGAGGAAAGTGCCTCCGGTTTCGTTCAGACCCAGAACGGACTTGTAAATGGATGGTGTGTCTGACATTGTATTCCTTTATATTGTATTTGTTGATCTCTGCTAAATATATATCTGTTTGGCGGCGGAGAATTTATTCTCTTGCTTAACGCCCTTCTCTGAGACATATGAGCTCAGAGGTTATATATTGGCAGAAATCAGTAGTACGATATGGATTAATAGTGTGACATGCTGAGATGCAGTGATCCAGACTTTTGTTGAAAAGCAAAGTTTGGTGGTTGATGATCAAAGCGCAGCTGATATAGCATGGCTTTGTGTATAGCGTTGATCCGCGAGCCTCACACCCCGGTATGGTGGTAAACTGATGGTTTGATCAGTATGCTTTTTCGGGGATGGGCACCTTAGTGGTGTCGTGGATTCGGTCGACCGAGATGAGCCTAGTGCTCAGGGATATATAGAGTAGGCGGTGTTTTCTCTCGCTGGGACGTAAGCCGGGTGGTACTCTGGTCCCAAATGTGCGGATGCAGACGGTGTTCTCTTGTTGGGACGTAAGCCGTGGTGAATTGCATTACGCGATCGATCTTTCGAATCAGGAGCCACCATGATGGAAATCCAATTTCCAATACGTGTATTTCGGTTTTATTTGTAGAGCCTAGTATGGCGACATAGTGGGATGGGGCACTTATGCCGTCTATGATTGATACTTATGATTTGAAGATATTTTATACAATATGCACTTATAATAGTATTAAATGATTTATTTTAAACGTATCAAGCATTCTTGGCTATTATAAGGTAAAAACCCTATCCTCCGGCTTGCGTTGCATTGTGTGATGGGACCTGGGTCTTATAATAGCTTCATTTTTCTTTATTTAGCATTGCGTTGTTGTTTTATGCACTGGTGTTCTGGGGAGGAAACCCGTTCCTTGTTATACGGCGTGGTCCCTTGATTTACCTAACTTTAAAAATAAAGATTAATAACTGTTTTAGTTCTCACACCAGTCACATGACTGACCTGGAGTTTATTGTTTTAACCTAAACTCTGGGTGCCCCTATTTTACACACGGGCAGCTAGTAGTTTTGGTTTGCTGATTGATATTCACAGGATCCTGGTTTACAGCTGGAATGATATCCGGAAAGCTTTGTATCCGTATATCGACTTCTAGTTGTGTATTGTATTATTTTCTGCTGCTATGTATATAAATGTAATTTAAATCTCTGATATTTCTGTGTAATATTTATTCATTTATACTCTGTATATTCTTGTAATCTGATGCATTGTTGTAATATACAATGAAATGTTCTTTCGTCTACGTTCGGTTGTGGCTTGATCTCTAACAATCCGCGCTTTCCTTTACAGGGAAGTTGCGGGTTTTCACACAAAACTAGATTTAACATTCTAGTTTACCGTTTATGTCCAAAACTTGGTTTACACGCCAATTACACACTTTGCGGCTAATTGAATTTATCAACTTATGCCTAAGTCTAATATGCATGTAAATCATTCACTATTATAGCCAAATTAGATTATGCCAACATATTTATTATGCCAAACTAACTTAATTAAGCTACGCCCAATCCCCGCATCATAATCGTACGTATAACATGATTTCACAAGTTTTCTATGTACTCATGAAAGGGCACTAATCAAAAGCAAATAGGGGATAAGCACAAGAATTGATATAAAAGATTAGGCATGCAAAAATAATGGCTCCAACAGGTTCGATGTACATAATAGTGACTAGGAATAAACTAGCCAAGTTACACGCTAAATATGAGATCCACATAATCAAGGGAATAGGCATAGGTGATTTGGTCCAACATAAGCCAGTTCAAGGTACAAAATGATCGGTTAATAGTAACAATGGGAATAGTCATAAGCAACTAACTACAATAGTCATAGGCAATTAACCACAATAGTCATGGGCCACTAATCACAATAATTTCTTAATCAATGTCACAGGCAATAGTCTTATAGTTATGATTCATAGTCGTAGGCAATAATTTCATAGGCGACAGTTCATGGCCATAGTCTTAGACAAAGGTCTCATATTCATAGTCATAGTCATAGGCAATAGCTTCATAGGCAACAGTTTCATAGTCATAGTCTTAGGCAAAAAGTCTCACAGTCATAGTCGTAAATCAGATCCAAAGGCATAGATAACTTTCGATTTGACATAAGCATGAATCAAAGATAATTAACTTGCAAATTGGTATAGTTCTATATTTTGATTCATTACATTCACGATTCCAATTACATGTTCAAATCTAAGGAATAACCGAACTTACAAAGAAGGAATTCTTGATTTCTGGAATCTGAATTCTGAAGTTGGTATGCTCGCCTTTGATGTAGATCGTTGTTCTTATAATTCAGATTTGATTCACTTCGTAGCTTTCTAGTTTTCCTTTTAGTTGAAAGAGAATGATGGCTTTCCTAGGTTGAGTATGGCAGTATGAAGGCTCTTAGAATGAATTAGTGTGATTTTAGGGTTGAGTGTTAGGTTGTTTATATAGAGTTTCAAATTCAATTAGAGCCGTCGGATGATCCTAGAGTTAATCACAACCATTCAGTCAGGATAGGGTGCCACCTCAGCTCTAATGAGCAAGGAGTCAGAAAGGACTCAGCAATGAGTCACAATACGGATCAGAACACACCAGAAAGCTGTGCAGGTTTTCAGCTCGACCTGGGCGTACTTGGCAGGTGCACCAGTGCAATTTTTGTACTGGCGCACTTCCCAAGTGCGCCAGTGCAATTTTTCTCTTCTCTTCTTCTGGTTCTCTGCTTTAACTTCGTTCGTCCATATCTCCTTCATAAGGTGTCCGTTTTACGCAAACTCGGTCTCTATCTCAAGCAAAATTCCGAGACGAATGCAATGGCGTAACCCGTATCCCTTAATTTTCACATTTGAAATTAAATATTCTTTGATTATATATTATGTCCTGATTTAAAATTGCGGGGTGTTACATTCTCCACTCCTTAAAGGATTTCGTCCCCGAAATCTCTAAGTTAAGAAGATTGCATATCCTATCATCCAACATCTATGTACTCAACCATTCAATCACTGGCGTCCATTGTCCTTAAAAGATTTCTAATGCTTTCATGATCATATGCATAGTGTGTGTAAATGTCCTTGTTTAATGAAAAATCAGGCGGTCTACTGATTCAGTTGACCTCCTTAATGCAAATCATGTCAGTGTCATGCATCCAATATGTATGCAATCCTAATGATACATATTATTTCTATGTGAGTGCACAACCATTCACTCAAATGCAACGTCCACAGGATAACACATCAAGTTCAATCCATAAACAAATACATATATTCAAATGCAATATGGAAGTGACTGAGCTGATCTAGTGCCTTATGTGTGTATATGCATCCACGAGCAACCACTAGCAAACACTTGAAACCACTTGCATCCACCAAACATAACATGTCTCAAACACATGTTTACATCCATTGGCTTCTACCTAAGGATTGAGGATAGGACCGAGAGGATATACTTAAAAGCTAAAGACTAGCATGCAAATAGATTTTACAGAAAAAGAAGAATCAAGGATATACCCTTAAAAAGGGTAAGATGCGTGTATCTAGTCTTCAGTCTTCTAAGTCGCATCTTCTTGAGCTTCACTCCACTGTACCTTATCTAATTTGACTTCATGGTTGCGAAGCTTCTTGACTTCCATTTCCAAAGCCCACTAGTAAAGATAGGACCTCGATCACTTACTATGCAAGAGGGTATCCAATGTTGTCGAACTATCTTTCCAAGATAAATAGATGTTAACCACGATGTCAAGTGTATATGATTAGAGGTTTCTCTTCTACTTAGCTTATCCATCATGTCATAATTATGAGGGTCTATAGCTAAAGGTTGCTAGTACTTTTTACCTCTCTTAAGGTCAGTCTTACTTAGGGTGCCAGCCCCAACCATTTATTTCTCACGCAAACCATCCTAGTCGAACTCGACATCCCTCAAGTACAAACCCTAAAGGCCTAAACCAATATCAGACAAGCACCCAAGGGATACCTCCTCCGAATTTGGACGATCTATGTGAGAATGATACAACCAAACAATTGAGCACTCTATAGACTCTGGCTATCCTCGCCAATCTTGCTTCAAAATCATCGTTGATCGCATAACTGGCTTTGCAGTGTCATCTAGATACATGCGGAAGTCTGTCTCTAGATTTAGGGGGGAAACCCCTACCATAATCAAAACACCTTGCGTACTCATGGACTACTCCAACGGATCGAAAATCGTCGATAGGTAAATAAAGTGATTCTAGGTAGCTAAGAAAAACTGATCCCTTAGGATCGTACGAAATCTCAAGGGTATTCCCGAGGCAAGTCGAAAGTCTAACTACCCTTGCTTCACAATTACTACCTAACCAATCAATGCCTAGAATCAACCCATAGCCCAAAAACGTAAGCATACATATAGCTATTCTCAAATCCTCACAAGTCAAAGATAAATGGGCCGAACCAGTAATTGGATTTGAGACTATAATGGGATCCTCTACTACACAATAACTAGGGTGTAGAGACTCAACTATGGAAGCAGATATATATACGGATGTGAAGCGCTAAAGTCAGAAGGAGTATTAACAAGATAATCAAAAAAGGAAAAACTCTTCCAACAGAATTATTACTGCCTCTCTCTTTCAGGTATGCTGGCGGTGAGAGCATGCACTCATCTTTCGGAAAAATCATGTCCCTTGTTCTTGCCCTTGCCCTTAATTATACGACCCGTCATACCAAAATAAAGATACTTCCTCCTGTTTTAGGTTTTACTATTTTTTCCTCCCCTCCTTTGTGAACCAAGTCCATATCCATGGGTTCTTCATCCTTGTGTTGTGCTCCGTAGCCATCCCCCCTCATTCTCAACTTTGCCATCCTTGTCTAACTTGTTGACATGTCTCTCGAAAGCTGCCTCCATCGCACGGGGAATCCTACAAATCTCGAAAGAAAATTACGTCTACAGATGGAAGTTAGGCACTTATTTGCCCTTTAACAAGTGTCGTAGTCTCATCAAGCCTACGGAACCATGCCGCGACGAGGTTACCTCCCAGAAAGCCAGGAGGCCCAGAGACTCAAGAAAGAAGGAAACAAGGATTCAAGCATAGGGTCAAAAGATAGTGCATATCGCTTTGGGGAATATCCCTTTAAAACAAAACTTTTCTTTTGAAAATGCTTCTTTTAAAATCGTTTTGAAAATAAATTTTCAAATTTTTTATCTGATCCGGTAACCTTCAGCTCTGATACCAAGTGAAACACCCCACCTTCCATTAAGGTCACTCACAAAGGGAATGCCTTAACTTCGGTGGAGCATTTTCAGTACAAGAGGCAGAAAAATTACAAGACAGACAAATAAAGCAGCGGAAGATAAATAACCTTTATTGATTAAAACAGCTTGTACAAAGATTGTTTTACAACACCAATACTTATTACAAGAAAAGCATCTGTCTTGTTTAATATATAAGAAGCACAAACTGCCAATGATATTCCCTAAATAAAACATGAGCTGGCCATATCAGTAGAAAATGGAGTTCAAAGCAATGCACCAAAGAATCTTCAAGCTCGGAGAGAGTAACAGCCCCGAAATGAGCTGAGCTTTTCCCCGAAATGAGCTGAGTTTTTTTCCTCCCTGACTACCTGGGGGGAAACGGAAGAAAAAAGGCGAAAGCAAACTAGGTTAGACATAAAGTCTGGTAAGTCCAGTGATTCTTAGTATTTAAATGAGGAAAAGGGGTCATGACATGAATAAACAAAATATAAGACTAAACCATAGTAACAAGATAACATGGAATAAGCTTGGGATATGGCAAGATAAACTGAATGTACCGATAAACTGAATGTACTGATAAACTGAATGCGCTTCTACTCCTTCTCTGCTTCGCAACTACCCTGTTTATACTGATTTCTATATCTCTGCACTACCTAACTGGTGTCCAAACTAGTAATCTATGATCATATGATAACGTGATCCCAATCCCCGTATTTGCGGTTGCCTTCAGGTGTACATCTATTATGGGGATTCCATTTATTACCTTGATCTAATCTAGGGTTTCCTATCGAGAGCTTCCTAGATTCAACCAGGGTTTTATGCTACCCAGGGCCACTGGGGTTTATGCTACCTATTGAACGCCTCTCGGATTCAGGGTTTACGCGACCTAGGTCCAACTAGGGATTATGCTACCTAAATTTTCCATGTGTCTGTGTCAGTCGGCCCTCTCTTGCATGTAGATACTCTGTGCTGGCCCCACCATAAGGTGTATCAAGCCTTATGATAGCGACCCGACACGATTCAAGATGCACAGTGTATAACTACTAGTACCCAGGGCCTCTTTTTCCCACTTCGGAGTACGTGCACGCCCGTAAACCGTCGGAACCTACACGGACGTACCCCCTGCCGTTATCTTTGAACGCTTATATTCAGCCCAGTAATCGTGCCCCACCCTGCCTAGTTTCAGGGTACCATGATACACCTATATGGGTTACTGCTGAAATGGGTCCCCGTTACTAGGGTTTCCTGCTGGTTAAGTTTTGGGCCTATATATACAAATATTACCCACCTACACGAGATGTACTTAACCCTCCCACCGATTCTAACATGTTTTCTTAACGGTTAAGTTTGCGGGCCTATATGTAGTAATATTACCCACCTACACAAGATGTACTTAACCCTCCCATAGATTCAAGCATGTTAACGGTTAAGTTTTGTGGGCCTATATATACAAATATTACCCACCAACCCGACGTGTACTTAACCTTCCCACTCGTCAAGTCGTGTTGGTTAAGTGGTTCTTATTAACTTAACCTTTCTCGCTTATCTTGTTGGATTGGTTAAGTGTGATTTATTAACTTAACCTTGTTCAGTCATCAAGTTATATTGGTTAAGTATTCCCCATTTAACTTAACTCCATTAGCTCATCAAGTTATACTTGTCAAGTGTCATTAATCAATTCAAGTTTACTTAACCTATCCACATGTCACGTCATGTTGGTTAAGTGTTTCCTTCTGTTGTTGACTTGACCCTACCTCAATTCATGTTGTATTGGTTAAGTGTTGCCCTCTCGTGTTAACCTAACCATTCCCATACATCATGTTATATAATTGGTTAAGTGTTTTCCTCTTGTATTACTTAACCCCACCACATGTCATTATATATTTTGGTTAAGTGTTAGTTTAGTTAACTTAAACCTATCATTTGCTTAATTAACATGTTACAACGGTTAAGTGTTCTAAATTTACTTTACCTCACCTACTTGTCTAATTAACATGTTGTAACAGTTAAGTGTTCTAATTTTACTTAACCTCACCCACTTGCCTAGTTAACATGTTATTATGGTTAAGTGTTCTAAATTTACTTAACCTCACCATCTAGTCTATTGAATTGGCTAAGTGTTTTCTCGATTACTTAACCCCACCCTTCTTGTCTTTGTTAACATGTTATTATGGTTAAGTGTTTCCCTAATTACTTAACCTCACCATTTCTAGCTTGATTTATTCATGAGCCTTAATTAATTAATTAAAGCACCAACCACTAACATTAGACTGATATTGTTGTGGTTACTGGATGTGCGGGTCGGTTCCGGGCAAGTTTACACCACAAATCAGTCTAACCTCGGGTCTTTCTGGGCTTGATGCACTAACCACCCACATTAGACAGGTATTGTTGTGGTCACTGGATGTGCCGGTCGGTTCCGGGAATTTTACACCACAACTCAGTCTAACCTCGGGTTAGGCATATTGGTCTTTTACTAAATTTACATATTTACTATTTATGTAAATTTTCTGTAAATCAATTTAACCTAGGTCATATTCATCTATCATGCTAATTTACATACTTGTATTCTATGCCCAATGTAACGGCCCGCAAATCCGTACTATCTGAGTTGACTAATAACACCACACGTCCAACCCAAATTGCACAGAAATACGAATCATTATTAGAAAGAAGTTAGAAGATGAGAAATAGAAAGAAAGAAATATTAGAGTAGAAGAAAAACAAAGATCACAAACTCACAACGGAACGAATAAAATATATTAAATAACATAACTTTTGAAATACAAATCAGTAACTGTATGTATATATACCATCATCAGAGCACAACAGCTATTTCTGGAACAGTTATAAACACCTGTTTCCAGATGCAAACATGGTACACAGCGGAATATATGATAGTCTATAGCTGACTGGTGAAGCCTCCTGCTTCAGACTCCTCCAAGTGAATCTGTAAAATCCCAACTACTTGACTGCCCGTACAAATTTAGGCACCCAAGAGTTTAGGGAAAACAAACAAAATAAACTCTGGGTCAGCCATAGGACTGGTGTGAGTAAACTCCAATCATTTGTTTAACTTTCAAAATCCTTTCGAAACAAGTGATAATCGTAAAACCAATCCACACATAAACACGTATGGATTTTACCTTACGATAACCCAAAATATTTTTGATATCAAATCCAGTGATATTATAATAATGTCTACATCAAACAATTAGAATCTAGCGGAACGCTTGCATCTCACGCTCCATATATAATATAAAATCAAAAACCGCAGGGCGCTTATTGAAGATTGGATTCCGACTATGACAAGGTATGGAACCACCTGCCGATAGTGTATCTCTAGAGGGGAATACACTGGGTTCAACAAGAACATCTTGCAACCCGGCCCACACATGACCGACCACTCATTTCGCTTGAGTGTATCGAATGTATATCACCAACGGTTGGGATCAACAACGTTTCCCGAATGGGACAGCATCGAATAGAATAAGGAATTAAATGAATCTCTAGATAGGTGATAATACACCCTAATGGGAGCGACCCACATAGCCATGATGCCTGCCCGATTTTTGTCATTTCCCGGTTGTTGAGGCCTGAGGCTACGATTACTTTCCATTCATTGATAGCACAATCACTTTGAATACCACATTATCAGATCCGTTAATCATAAATTGATTTGCATAAATATTATGGATATTATGCTAAGGGAATAAATCCGTTGCCACCATATATATTTATATAGACCAACCCATTCGATCATCGGAAATACTTTGTCAGACATTCGTCCATTTATGTTCGTTCTGGGATTGAACGAAACCGAAGGAACAATTTCTATTAATAGAAAAAGCCCTTGCACTTTACTCCATCTTCGATTATCTTCATATAATCTGATTCGCAATGCTACTGCCAATACAGAGTGGTTCTCGGATAACAATCCAACCGGTCTCTCCATATTGACGACGATATTGGCAAACACTTCGATAGTCGGTTATTTAACTATCGAAGCAAACAAACATCCATTCAAAACATCAAACAATCACTGGGCCTTTAATAAATATTTCATTCATTAATTAAATCACTACTGCATTTCCTTATCAATATTTGTTAGCTAAATATTTTCAATAATCATCTTGGTCTCTTACGTTGTTCAGAAAACATTACCAAATATCAACTTATTTTATTTTCTATATTTAGAAAATATCTTATACTTAAAATTGGAGAACATTCCACTTACTTATCTCTTTCACGCCAGTTCATTTTTAGACCTAGGAAATGTTTATTATTATATTTCCAAAATTCTACTTATTTTGGGTTAAAACAAATGTTATGTAAAACATCATTACAACAACCCAAAATACTGCATTCGAATAAATCTCTTTAAACATCTCTTCGATACTGAATCTTGCTATTTCGAAAAATCAACACTATATTAAACCAATTTTCCATTTCTACAACATGCATACTTTCCTCTTTCTATCCTTACTCAATTTAAATTCACAGATTTTCTTTTTGTTAATAATATACTATTTTTAGTTCGTTTCCTTATGGAATTCTATATATATCGATACATTGATTTCTAACTATCAAAATTTCTTAAAAATATTCTAACTCCCTAAATTTCTGGAAAATTTCTCCATAACCTCCTTTGTACCGGGAGCATCGGGAAAAATCCCCAAACCGCCACATAGGCCTCTCCAATCTAAAAGAAAAAGAAAAAGCCAAGCGGCTTGCCGATTCGACGCATAAAACCTCATATCGAATTTAAACGTGTACCTTTTTGTCGGGCACATAAATTAAAATCTTCATATACTTCATCCCGTACCTGTCTAACACATGTTCCCCTGTTTTCAATTCAACTCAACCCATTCGTTTGACTTCAGTTTCGCCCATTTATTCTTTAATCAACTTCTTAGCCTATTTCACTTGTTATTTGAACATATCACGTTCAAATATAAATTAATTTATTTTCAAAACAATCGAATGCCATTTCTAATTCAGGTTTCATATTCGATATCGAATATGAATTTACAAACCCTTTTTTTTCTGATCCAATGTCCAATTTCGATTTAAAATTTCATTAACTAATTTTTTCTTACATTAGTTAATTCTACTCAACAATTTAACATCTGGTTTGATTTTGTTTCAAAAATCATTTCGTTACTCTACTCGAGTTCAGATATTATTTATAACTCAAATCTGGATTTTTCTAAATGAAATTCGGATTTTATTTGCTCAAAATCATTTTATTTATTTAAATAAACCGTTATTGTTTTATAATGGTTCTGGCGCTATTTTTCTGAAAATTTGATTTTGTTATAACTCAAAATCTATTCGACGAAACCTAGATTTGTCTTCTCCATTAGAAACTATTATCAAATCAGTCCTGATGTTTATTGTTTCAAAGAAATTCGACTTCAATTGAGTTCTGTATACTCAATTGAAGTTCGAAATGCCAATTTACGAACTGCCGCGCTACGGCGAGTTCGTTTTAATTATATTTATATATATAAACGTTTAAACTTCATTTATAATAAATTCAACTCCATTCTGATATATATTTAATATATATCAAATCCATTTCAATATAATATTTTCGATCTTCTAAAATATTCGATTTTCCCTAGCTCGGAAATAAATTTATTTATACTTCGATCTTCTATATTCAAATTCCATTTCAATTCTATTTAAATTTCTTATATTCAATTTCCATTTCAACTCTATTTGAATTCTATATTGAAATTCTATTTCAAATTCTATTTCAAATTCTCTATATTCAAACTCCATTTGAATTTCTATATTCAAATTCTATATTTAAAATTTCTTAATTCAAATTCCATTTCACTTTCTATATTCAAATTCTATATTTGAATTTCCTTTATATTTTCTATATTCAGATTCTATATTTGAATTCCATTTGAATTTCTATATTAAATTTCTATTTGAATTTTCTTTATTCATTCTTAAACAATTCTCGATTTCAATTACTTTTGAAATCGATATTTCTACTTTTGGAAAATAGATTTCCATTTTCAATTTCACACTTGTATTTTTATTTATGAATTATCCAATGATAATTCATTTCACTTTATTTATAAACTTCGTTTATAAATGAACTATTTATGAACTTCATTTATAAAGGAATTACTTGTTTTTATTTTCCAAACAAGTTTATATTTCAAATCTACTTAAAAATTCAAATTCTATTTTAGCAAAACAGAATTTCCCTTTTAAATCTCAAATACCCCTTTCAGGGTATTTTTATAAATTAACACTTAGGCCCAGTGATATTTAAACACCAAACAACCAATTATTTATTTCAGGTTTTCTAACACATCATATATGACAGTATATATGCAAACAAATAAACAAATAGATATATATTTTTGAGGAATCCAGTTGGATCCCTCTAACCTGTTTATCCTGCATCCACAGACGTTAGTCAACAGAAATAATACCCATCCTGCTTTGAGGCAGAATATCGCAGTATAGAAGGCCATCCACTATCAAAGCGTGGGGCGTATAGGGTAATCATCCGCTAATGGTACCGCGGGCATCCGCTAATGATACTGCGGGAAATCCAACCACCAATATATATATATATATATATAATAGCAACCACCAAGCCTAAATAACTAATATATTTAAAATGCACAAAAATATTGAATGCAACCAAACAAGCAACAACACAATTATTTTTAACTGATAAAAATAATTTTAAATAAAAGGAGAGTAAGATTTACTCACCGTGACTTTGAATTAACGGAATAAATAGGAGACATTCGATCTGAATTCCATTTGTCTCTAGAAAAAAAGCAAATCCATTTCCCGCTATAGGTCCAACTCGATTTGCATTAACATCTTGGACCTTGTATAAATTAAATATGGTGTTCATACATGTGCGAATTACATGAGCTATATATATTTATTTTATTTTTAAGAAAAACCGGATTGTTATCTCACTAAAATAAAATCTTATATTTTAATCAACAAAAAGAAAATCCTATATTTTAATTACCTCTTCTTCCTTGTTTAACATCATGCCACTACTGTATTATTCCTCAAACTTCACTGCTCTCACTACCACACCATTTCACGCCTCAAAACTGAACCGAACACCCTTATTGCCTGCACTGATCATCCCACACGATCCCCAAACACTATTGTTGAGCTGTAAATGTTTTATTGCCAAACTCAGCCCTAGTCAGTAAATCAAACTCCCCCATCTCCTAGATGCTTACTGTCGAATTCCCTGATCTACACACTCCAACATCGAATCCTCACGCCATCCCAAAAGTCGATCAACAACCTTAGTTCGTTTTCTCCAGATAGCGACATCCCTCAACTGCAACAACCCCAACGTCGCCCCTTAAAACCACAACACTCTTTACCATATCGCACACCATCATAAAGCATCGCGATCCCCAATTCCCTTCTGAAACACATCGTAGCACACATCGCCATCATCAGAAATTCAATCGAGCCTAATGCTGTTGGAATTAGGGTTTTTGAAAGGTAGTTCGATACTGATGACGTGAAGCATAATTTTTTTTGATCTCGGGTGAAATCAGTTCGCCTGATGTGGTGGATTCGATGGAAAATAAGGGTTTAAGGCGGTGCGGAATTCGAGGATGGGGACTGAGAAGGTGTATGAGAGGGGCGACGTGGTTGATCAACGATCGGGCGTGGTGGTTGTTGATTGAAAGCCATCGGCTTTTCTTTCTTCATCCGATGTAAAATGAAATGAGGGAATCAAGAATACAAAGAAGGAAAGTGGTTTGGATTTATTTAAGGAGCGACATTATTTCTTTTTATTAGAAGAAATAAAAATAGGAAGTTCTCCAGGAACGAAATAAGAAGATCAAAGGGGAGAGGTGCCGCGTCATATGGAGAGGAATACTTAGGATGAAAGGAATTTACAGTGTGCATAGTACACTATATTAAATGTGATTTGAGATAAAGCAATTTTTATTTAATTTAAAAGGATTCTGATTTGATATAAAGCAATCCCTATTCTTTTTAAACAGATATCAATTTGATTTTGATCTTATCCACAAAAATATCTCAGGGTTCACACACGAACCACTATTTCAATGTACCGACCGACATTTCAATGTTATAACGTCATTTTGAATTGAACTGTATATATTCTGAAATTTAATTTGAACGTATACACCATATTAAATTAATATAATTTAATTTAAATTCAGAAACCACAAATTGAAAATAAATCATTACTTATTATCGTATATATCAAATAAAATTCCTACTTATCATCTGAATCATTTTGATTCAGTTTTTAACTTTGATTACAATTATATTTCGTATTACAATGATTATAAATTGATAATTCAATATAAAAATTCCTTTACATTATTAATTCAATATTTAAAACAATATTAAATATTTAAAATAAATCGACCAAAATACGGGTCGTTACATTCTTCCCCCCTTAAAAGAATTTCGTCCCCTAAATTACTAAGGCAGGAAAAATGCTACAAACCCATTACTTTTCAAAATTTCACTTATATTGAAACTCAACTCTTCATATTTCTATGACTTTAATTCCAACCAAAACTTTTGGTTTCCATTCATATGCATGCTAATTCATTCAAATTGATTCTGCTTCAATTTATTCACTTTGATTCATTTAACTTGTTTAAGTTAACTTCATATTTCAGAATTTAAATTCCCGGGTTTTCATTTCAAATCCTTTCAAAACCACATAAATATATACGCATATATTTATAACCATTTCAAATTCAAAACATTTGAATTTTCCAAAACAACTTGTTTTCTTTCAAACAAAATTTCCAACAAAACTTTTCTAAGCTAGCAATCCATCACTTAGAAACTCGAAAATGAACACTGATGATGCTGCAGTCATCATCAGAATTATTTTCCAGCCACTGAAGTGAGTTCAGTGCTTTATCACTTTTAAAATCCATCTAAAATGATTTTTATTCAAAAATCCTTCCAAACAAAGTTATATTATTCTAATATACTTCGAAAAATTATTTTCAAATCTCCCAGGATTTAAATTCCAAATTCAGATTGAATTCAATTTTAATTCATTTCATTTGTATTTTATTCATATACAAATTCAATTTGGTTATAAATAACCATTCGAATTTTTTTATAGTCTAATTTGATTACAATATCAACATTCAACACATCCATATAATATAATAATTTCAGAAAATTATTCCTATTCTATCAAAATAGAATTTTGGGTAAAATTATTTCATTTACCCACTTTAAAACAATACTGTGTCGAATTTCTCTGTTAGGTATTTAGAAATTCCTATCGACTTCGTGGCGTCCCACGATTCGATCAGAATTCATAAACCATTCAAAAGACTAACCAACACAATATAAAACAATTGTTTTAATCAATTCATTCTAGGGTACTACTGACCCTATCTCTAATGAGCACATCCCACAAAGCCTAGGTGTTCGCTCAACCTAAGCTCTGATACCAACTGTAACGGCCCGGGAATTTGGTAGGCTTTTCAACCAACCCTCATCCCCCAAGGCAGAGGGCTAACCTCCCCCTGTGGCTTACACCGATACCTCAGAACTGCTTTTACGGCCAGCCTCGCGATTCGACCAACCCACATTATCGGGAGATGTAGGGGTAAGAGTCTCCCGTTCGCCACCTAACGCAAAGCGAGAACCCCTATCATCTGTAACAATTAATCAACTAGCTCTGATACCAACTGTAACGGCCCGCAAATCCGTACTATCTGAGTTGACTAATAACACCACACGTCCAGCCCAAATTGCATAGAAATACGAATCATTATTAGAAAGAAGTTAGACGATGAGAAATAGAAAGAAAGAAATATTATAGTAGAAGAAAAACAAAGATCACAAACTCACAGCGGAACGAATAAAATATATTAAATAACAACTTTTGAAATACAAATCAGTAACTGTATATATATATACCATCATCAGAGCACAACAGCTATTTTTGGAACAGTTATAAACACATGTTTCCAGATACAAACATGGTAAACAGCGGAATATATGATAGTCTATAGCTGACTGGTGAAGCCTCCTGCTTCAAACTCCTCCAAGCGAATCTGTAAAATCCCGACTATTTGACTGCCGATACAAATTTGGGCACCCAAGAGTTTAGGGAAAAGAAACAAAATAAACTCTGGGTCAGCCATGGGACTGGTGTGAGTAAACTCCAATCATTTGTTTAACTTTCAAAATCCTTTCGAAAGAAGTGATAATCGTAAGACCGATCCACGCATAAACACGGATGGTTTTTACCTTACGATGACCCATAATATTTTTGATATCAAATCCAGTGATATTATGATAATGTCTACATCAAATAAATAGAATCTAGCTGAACACTTGCATCTCACGCTCCATATATAAGATAAAATCAAAAACCGCAGGGCGCTTATTGAAGATTGGATTCCGACTATGAAAAGGTATGGAACCACCTGCCGATAGTGTATCTCTAGAGGGGAATACACTGGGTTCAACAAGAACATCTTGCAACCCGGCCCACACATGACCGACCACTCATTTCGCTTGAGTGTATCGAATGTATATCACCAACGGTTGGGATCAACAATCGTTTCCCAAATAGGACAACATCGAATATAATAAGGAATTAAATGAATATCTAGATAGGTGATAATACACCCTAATGGGAGCGACCCACATAGCCATGCTGCCTGCCCGATTTGTGTCATTTCCCGGTTGTTGATGCCTGAGGCTACGATTACTTTCCATTCACTGATAGCACAATCACTTTGAATACCACATTATCAGATCTGTTAATCATAAATTGATTTGCATAAATATTATGGATATTATGCTAAGCGAATAAATCCGTTGCCACCATATATATTTATACAGACCAACCCATTCGATCATCGGAAATACTTTGTCAGACATTCATCCATTTACGTTCGTTCTGGGATTGAACGAAACCGAAGGAACAATTTCTATTAATAGAAAAAGCCCTTGCACTTTACTCCGTCTTCGATTATCTTCATATAATCTGATTCGCAATGCTACTGCCAATACGGAGTGGTTCTCGGATAACAATCCAACCGGTCTCTCCATATTGACAGCGATATTGGCAAATACTTCGATAGTCGGTTATTTAACTATCGAAGAAAACAAACATCCATTCAAAACATCAAACAATCACTGGGCCTTTAATAAATATTTCATTCATTGATTAAATCACTACTGCATTTCCTTATCAATATTTGTTAGCCAAATATTTTCAATAATCATCTTGGTCTCTTACGTTGTTTGGAAAACATTACCAAATATCAACTTCTTTTATTTTCTATATTTAGAAAATATCTTCTATTTAAAATTGGAGAACATTTCACTTACTTATCTCTTTAACGCCAGTTCATTTTTAGACTTAGGAAATGTTTATTATTATATTTCCAAAATTCTACTTATTTTGGGTTAAAACAAATGTTATGTAAAACATCGTTACAACAACCCAAAATACTGCATTCGACTAAATATCTTTAAACATTTCTCTTCGATACTGAATCTTGCTATTTCGAATAATCAACACTATATTAAACCAATTTTCCATTTCTACAACATATATACTTTCCTCTTTCTATCCTTACTCGATTTAAATTCACAGATTATCTTTTTGTTAATAATATACTATTTTTAATTCGTTTCCTTATGGAATTCTATATATATCGATACATTGATTTCTAACTATCAAAATTTCTTAGAAATATTCGAACTCCCTAAATTTACAGAAAATTTCGCCATAACCTCCTTTGTACCGGGAGCATCGGGAAAATCCCCAAACCGCCACACAGGCCTCTCTAATCAAAAAAGAAGAAGAAAAAGCCAAGCGGCTTGCCGATTCGGCGCATAAAATCTCATATCGAATTTAAACGTGTACCTTTTTGTCGGGCACATAAATTAAAATCTTCATATACTTCATCCCATACCTATCTAACACATGTTCACCTTTTTTCAATTCAATTCAACTCAATCCATTCGTTTGAATTCAGTTTCGCCCATTTATTCTTTAATCATCTTCTTAGCCTATTTCACTTGTTATTTGAACATATCACGTTCAAATATAAATTAATTTATTTTCAAAACAATCGAATGCCATTTCTAATTCAAGTTTCATATTCGATTTCGAATATGAATTTACAAACCCTTTTTTTTTGATCCAAAGTCCAATTTCGATTTAAAATTCCATTAACTAATTTTTTCTTACATTAGTTAATTCTACTCAACAATTTAACATCTGGTTTGATTTTGTTTCAAAAATCATTTCGTTACTTCACTCGAGTTCAGAAATTATTTATAACTCAAATCTGGATTTTTCTAAATGTAATTCGGATTTTATTTACTCAAAATCATTTTATTTATTTAAATAAACCGTTATGGTTTTATAATGGTTCTGCCGCTGTTTTTCTCAAAATTTGATTTTGACATAACTCAAAATCTATTCGACGAAACCTAGGTTTGTCTTCTCCATTAGAAACTATTATCAAATCGGTCCTGACGTTTCTTGTTTCAAAGAATTTCGACTTCAATTGAGTTCTATATACTCAATTGAAGTTCGAAACGCCAATTTGCGAACTGTCGCGCTGCGGCGAGTTCGTTTTAATTATATTTATATATATAAACATTTAAACTTCGTTTATAATAAATTCAACTCCATTCTGATATATTTTTAATATATATCAAATCCATTTCAACATAATATTTTCGATCTTCTAAAATTGTCGATTTTCCCTAACTCGGAAATAAATTTATTTATACTTCGATCTTCTATATTCAAATTCCATTTCAATTCTATTTAAATTTCATATATTCAATTTCCGTTTCAACTCTATTTGAATTCTATATTGAAATTCTATTTCAAATTCTATTTCAAATTCTCTATATTCAAACTCCATTTGAATTTCTATATTCAAATTCTATATTTAAAATTTCTTTATTCAAATTCCATTTCACTTTCTATATTCAAATTCTATATTTGAATTTCCTTTATATTTTCTATATTCAAATTCTATATTTGAATTCCATATGAATTTCTATATTAAATTTCTATTTGAATTTTCTTTATTCATTCTTAAACAAGTCTCGATTTCAATTTCTTTTGAAATCGATATTTCTACTTTTGGAAAATAGATTTCCCTTTTCAATTTCACACTTGTATTTTTATTTCTGAATTATCCAATGATAATTCATTTCACTTTATTTATAAACTTCGTTTATAAATGAACTATTCATAAACTTCGTTTATAAATGAACTATTCATAAACTTCGTTTATAAAGGAACTACTTGTTTTATTTTCAAAACAAGTTTATATTTCAAATCTATTTAAAAATTCAAATTCTATTTTAGAAAAATAGAATTTCCCTTTTAAATCTCAAATACCCCTTTCAGGGTATTTTTATAAATTAACACTTAGGCCCAGTGATATTTAAACACCAAACAACCAATTATTTGTTTCACGTTTTCTAACACATCATATATGACAGTATATATGCAAACAAATAAACAAACAGATAATATATTTTTGAGCAATCCAGTTGGATCCCTCCAACCTGTTTATCCTGCATCCACAGACGTTAGTCAACAGAAATAATACCCATCTTGCTTCGAGGCAGGATATCGCGGTATAGAAGGTCATCCACTATCATAGCGTGGGGCGTATAGGGTAATCATCCGCTAATGGTACCGCGGGCATGCTCTAATGATACTGTGGGAAATCCAACAACCAATATATATATATAATAGCAACCACCAAGCCTAAATAACTAATATATTTAAAATGCACAAAAATATTGAATGCAACCAAACAAGCAGCAACACAACTATTTTTAACTGATAAAAATAATTTCAAATAAAAGGTGAGTGAGATTTACTCACCGTGACTTTAAATTGACGGAATAAATAGGAGACATTCGATCTGAATTCCATTTGTCTCTAGAAAAAATCCAAATCCATTTCCTGGTATAGGTCCAACTCGATTTGCATTAACATCTTGGACCTTGTATAAATTAAATATGGTGTTCATAAATGTGCGAATTACATGAGCTATATATATTTATTTTATTTTTAAGAAAAACTGGATTGTTATCTCACTAAAATAAAATCTTATATTTTAATCAACAAAAAGAAAATCCTATATTTTAATTACCTCTTCTTCCTTGTTTAACATCATGCCACTACTGTATTATTCCTCAAACTTCACTGCTCTCACTACCACACCATTTCACGCCTCAAAACTGAACCGAACACCCTTATTGCCTGCACTGATCATCCCACAAGATCCCCAAACACTACTATTGAACTGTAAACGTTTTATTGCCAAACTCAGTCCTAGTTAGTAAATCAAACTCCCCCATCTCCTAGATGCTTACTGTCGAATTCCCTGATCTACACACTCCAACATCGAATCCTCACACCATCCCAAAAGTCGATCAACAACCTTAGTTCGTTTTCACTAGATAGCGACATCCCTCAACTGCAACAACCCCAACATCGCCCTTTAAAACCATGACACTCTTTACCCTATCGCACACCATCATAAAGCATCGCAATCCCCAATTCCCTTCTAAACCACATCGTAGCACACATCACTATCTTCAGAAATTCAATCGAGCCTGATGTTGTTGGAATTAGGGTTTTTGAGAGGTAGTTCGATACTGATGACGTGAAGAAGATTTTTTTTTGATCTCGGGTGAAATCAGTTCGCCTGATGTGGTGGATTCGATGGAAAATAAGGGTTCAAGGCGGTGCGGAATTCGAGGGTAGAGACCGAGAAGGCGTATGCGAGGGGCGACGTAGTTGGTCAACGATTGGGCGTGGTGGTTGTTGATTTAAAGCCATCGACTTTTCTTTCTTCATTCGAGGTAAAATGAAATGAGGGAATCAGGAATACAAAGAAGGAAAATGGTTTCGATTTATTTAAGGAGCGACATTATTTCTTTTTATTAGAAGAAATCAAAATAGGAAGTTCTCCATGAACGAAATAAGAAGATCAAAGGGGAGAGGTGCCGCGTCATATGGAGAGGAATACTTAGGATCGAAGGAATTTACAGTGTGCACAGTACACTATATTAAATGTGATTTGAGATAAAGCGATTTTGATTTAATTTAAAAGGATTCTGATTTGATATAAAGCAATCCCTATTCTTTTTAAACAGATATCGATTTGATTTTGATCTTATCCACAAAATTATCTCAGGGTTCACACATGAACCACTATTTCAACGTACCGACCGACATTTCAATGTTATAACGTCATTTTGAATTGAACTATATATATTCTGAAATTTAATTTGAACGTATACACCATATTAAATTAATATAATTTAAATTCAGAAATCACAAATTGAAAATAAATTATTATTTATTATCGTATATATCAAATAAAATTCCTAATTATCATCTAAATCATTTTGATTCAGTTTTTAATTTCGATTACAATTATATTTCGTATTACAATGATTATAAATTGATAATTAAATATAAAAATTCCTTTATATTATTAATTCAATATTTAAAACAATATTAAATATTTAAAATAAATCGACCAAAATACGGGTCGTTACACCCAAAACTTGATTTACCAATCAATTTACCTAACTTGCAGTTTATACCAATTTAGATTTAATATTCCCTTTTTACAATTTATGCCCAATCTAGATTAATATTCCAATTTGCGGTTCATGTCAAAACTAGATTTAATATTCTAGTTTACCGTTTATGTCCAAAACTTGGTTTACACGCCAATTACACACTTTGCGGCCAATTGAATTTATCAACTTATGCCCAAGTCTAATATGCATGTAAATCATTCACTATTATAGCCAATTTAGATTATGCCAATATATTTATTATGCCAAACTAACTTAATTAAGCTACGCCCCCCGCATCATAATCGTACGTATAACATGATTTCACAAGTTTTCTATGTACTCATGAAAGGGCACTAATCAAAAGGAATATGGGATAAGCACAAGATTTGATATAAAAGATTAGGCATGCAGAAATAATGGCTCCAACAGGTTCAATGTACATAATAGTGAATAGGAATAAACTAGCCAAGTTACACACTAAATATGAGATCCACATAATCAAGGGAATAAGCATAGGTGATTTGGTCCAACATAATGCCAGTTCAAGGTACAACATGATCGGTTAATTGTAACAATGGTAATAGTCATAAGCAACTAACTACAATAGCCATAGGCAATTAACCACAATAGTCATGGGTGACTAATCACAACAATTTCTTAATCAATGTCATAGGCAATAGTCTCGTAGTTATGATTCATAGTCGTAGGCAATAATTTCATAGGCGACAGTTCATGGCCATAGTCTTAGACAAAGGTCTCATATTCATAGTCATAGTCATAGGCAATAGCTTCATAGGAAACAATTTCATATTCATAGTCTTAGGCAAAAAGTCTCACAGTCATAGTCGTAAATCAGATCCAAAGGCATAGATAACTTTCGATTTGACATAAGCACGAATCAAAGATAATTAACTTGCAAATTGGTATAGTTCTATATTTTGATTCATTACATTCACGATTCCAATTACACGTTCAAATCTAAGGAATAACCGAACTTACAAAGAAGGAATTCTTTATTTTTGGATTCTGAATTCTGAAGTTGGTATGCTCGCCATTGATGTAGATCGTTGTTCTTATATTTCAGATTTGATTCACTTCGTAGCTTTCTAGTTTTCCTTTTAGTTGAAAGAGAATGATGGCTGTCCTAGGTTGAGTATGGCGGTATGACGGCTCTTAGAATGAATTAGCTTGATTTTAGGGTTGAGTGTTAGGTTGTTTATATAGAGTTTCAAATTCAATTAGAGCCGTCGGATGATCCTAGAGTTAATCACAACCATTCAGCCAGGATAGGGTGACACCTCAACCCTAATGACTCTGCAAGGAGTCAGAAAGGACTCAGCAATGAGTCACAGTACGGATCAGAACACACCAGAAAGCTATGCAGTTTTCAGCTCGACTTGGGCACACTTGGCAGGTGCACCAGTGCAATTTTTGTACTGGCGCACTTCCCAAGTGCGCCAGTGCAATTTTTGTACTGACGCACTTCCCAAGTGCGCCAGTGCAATTTTTTTTCTCTTCTCTTCTTCTGGTTCTCTGCTTTAACTTCGTTCGTCCATATCTCCTTCATACGGTGTCCGTTTTACGCAAACTCGGATTCTATCTCAAGCAAAATTCCAAGACGAACGCAATGGCATAACCCATATCCCTTAATTTTCACATTTGAAATTAAATATTCTTTGATTATATCTTATTTCCCGATTTAAAATTGCGGGGTGTTACAAGAAGTCACATTCAAAGAACACATGCGGGATACTCTCAGCAAAATTACCATATAAAATGTAAGAATCATCATCAATAATTCCCAGCAGTTCCAGTTTGCTCCTAGTATGTACTCCCTTCATAAGAATCCTCCACATAAAAACATTCTCTTTAGGAATTGAATTAGACAACCATATTTTGGAATGCCATGGAAAGAAATTACCGGAGACCATTAAAGTGTCATACACTAAGGAATACAGTGCAACTTACCATTCCAAGTAGCATGACTATTGACAGAAGGCATATAACTGTTATTAATAGTAGATCAAACAGTAAGAATCAAATAAGAGCTGCTGTTTGATAATGAAATTTCACCATTAGCACACATACTAGCCAAAGAAGCATTCTCATGAATACATGTCATTCTACGACCATCAAAATCAATTGAATGATATAGAATATAGCCATTAGAACTCTAAGGATCATGCCAAAAAGATATTTGATTAGCATGAATAAGACCACTTCAAAAAATATTAAGGAATTTATCCTTATGTTTTAACAAATTCCTTCAAGACCAGCTACAATCACTTGGCACATCCATTGTCCAAAAATGCATGTCCTTGATCAAAATAGATCTGCACCAAGAAGCCGAAAGGTTTGTGTCAGGCTTAAACAGTTTATCAATTCTAGAAGATAATGGAGTCGTATTCCATGTCTTCAAGTTCACAACACCAAATCCTCCGTTCTCATATGAGCAACTAACTTTCTTGAAAGAAACTGGTATAAGGTTTTTGGAGTAGGGGTTGCCATGCCATAAAAAGTGATTTAGTGTAGAATTTATCATGTCAATAATTTTCCCAGGCAGAATAAATAGTCTTGCGTAGTAAGTACACATGGAAGTAGCAATAGACTTAACAATTACTAGCCTACCTACCATTGAGAATTTCGATACTGGCCATGAAGCAATTTTGGAGATAAGGCTTTCAAACATTGGTAAACACTGGGATGATTTTAACCTTGAAGAACAAAGAGGAGCACCTAGATAAACCTCATCATCCTCCATCGGGGAAAATCCAGAAAGATTATACAATGATTCTTTCATTAGTTCAAAAACTCCACCACATTTAATCTTGGATTAACTTCTATTAATCGATAATCCAGATAATTCTTTGAATTCTTCAAGCGTAGCAAGGACACCATTCACAGATTAGCATTAGGTTTACTGAAAAGTAAGAGAAAATCCACAAATAGTAGAGAAGAAATATTTGACCATTTGCAGTAAGGATGGAAATCAATTTTCTTGGACATCATTGCATTGTTGCTGAGAACAGTAAAGAGCTCCATAACACATACAAAAACATAAGGGGATAATGGATCCCTTGCCTTAATCCCTTCTTTTCTTTGAAGTAACCAAACGTAAATCCATTCATACATAGGGAAATTGTCACTGATGATAAACATGTATGAATCCAGCAAAGAAAAGGAATGGGAAAATTCATTTTGAACAGAATATATATAATTGAATCCCATCGAACTGTATCATAAGCATTATGAATATCAAGTTTTAAAACAGTTCTAGGGGATATATAAGTTCTATTGTATCCTTTCATCAATTCAGAAGCTAGAAGAATATTCTGTTATGTCTCTATCAAAAATAAATGCACTCTGATTCGGGGAAATTATATTACCTAAAGCACTTTTCATACAAAAAACATTGATTTTGGCAATACATTTGTAGATAACATTGCAACATGCTATCGATCTAAATTGAGAGATAGAAGTTGGCTTGTCCACCTTTGGAATTAAAGCCAGCCTAGTTGCATTAATGCCACCAAACATTTTACTATGCAAAAAGAAAATTTTAATAGTCTTTATGACATCTACACCTACCATTGGCCAACGCACTTTAAAAAATTGTGCATTAAACCCATTGGGACATTGGGAACTTGAAGACTTCATAGAAAAAGTAGATTGGGTAACTTCTTCGGACGTAACTTCTTTATTGATACGAGCGTCACGGCCCGTGCTTCGTGCGTTGAAACAACCCGTAACTTCCCCGTAAAGGAAAGCGCCGGATAGTTCGAGAACAAGCCACAACAGAACGCAAACAGAAGAACATTTCATTGTTATTACAACAATGCATCAGATTACAAGAATATACAGAGTATAAATGAATATTACACAGAAATATCAGAGATTTAAATTACATTTAAATACATAGCAGCGGAAAATAATACAATACACAACTAGAAGGAGATATACGGATACAAAGCTTTCCGGATATCGTTCCAGCTGTAAACCAGGATCCTGTGAATATAAATCTGCAAAACCAAAACTACTAGCTGCCCGTGTCAAAATAGGGGCACCCAGAGTTTAGGTCAAAACAATAAACTCCAGGTCAGTCATGGGACTGGTGTGAGAACTAAAACAGTTATTAATCTTTATTTTTAAAGTTAGGTAAATCAAGGGACCACGCCGGATAACACGGAACGGGTTTCCTCCCAAGAATACCAGTGCATAAAACAAACAACGCAATGCTAAATAAAAAGAAATGAAGCTTTTATAAGAACCAGGTCCCATCACACAATGCAACGCAAGCCGGAGGATAGGGTTTTTACCTTATAACAGCCAAAGCATGCTTGATACGTTTAAAACAAATCATTTGATACTATAATAAGTGCATAGTGTATAAAACAACTTCAAATCATAAATATCAATCATAGGCGGCATGAGTGCCCCATCCCACTATGTCACCATACTAGGTTCTACAAATAAAACCGCAAATGTCACGTATTTGGAAATTGGATTTCCGTCTATGAACCGAGGCTAGGGATCGTCCTCTACCGATTCGAGACCCTCTAGCCCGAGACTCAGGAACAGCCGCAACTGCCCCATGGAGCGACAGGGCCGGTCCACCAATGTGGACTATAGTGCCTGAACAATACGTCTCCCCGCCCTTTGGGGCGTAAATGAGCCAACGAATGACTCCATCGGACCCGGATCGTCCGATCAAACCGAGGCGCCTCGCAACAGCAACAACCACACAGGTGAAAAGTATATAAATGTCAGGGCTGGTAGGTCACTGACACCACCCTAGCTAGAAAGAAACGCATGCCCTCCCTGAGGTCCTCTCCCGTTTTTGGTTCACAACCGGGGTGCGAGGCTCGCGAATTCACGTTACACAAAGCTGTGCCACACAGGCTGTGCTTTGATCATCACCACAAGACTTTGCTTTTCAACAGAAGCCTCGATCAATTGCCACTTAGGCATGCCACACAGGCAGTTCACTCCATGCATTTGATATCCATCAATATATAACCCCTGAGCTCGTATGTCTCAGAGAAGGGCGTTAAGCAAGAGAATAAATTCTCCGCCGCCAAACAGATATATATTTAATAGAGATCAATCACACGGACTAAAATCCAATGTCAGACACACAGTCCATTTACAAGTCCGTTCTGGGTCTGAACGAAACCGGAGGCACCTAGTACCCCGCATATCCATCGATCTCCAAGTACGTCTGGACGATCACCAACTGTTTCCATCTTCTTGGGTGTACAGCCCAATCAAGATCACCAGTAATCACCCAAACGACGTGAAGACTTCCGGTCTTCGACCACCGTCTTCATCTTCGACACCACGTCGAATCAGTTATTCAGAATGGGATAAACCCGGTCTTTCTGAATAACTCGCGTATATATTATGAAAGTGTTACACAAACACAACATACGCCTCATTCCAATTCAGAATATTCTTTTATTCAAATATTCCTATACTTTGGGAAAAGTTCCCATTAATTTTATCCAAGATAAATTCTTTAAATTTATTCTTTAATCTCCTTTGAATATCAATTCAAACTAGTCGGGATTAGCGAACCACACCGAAGTAATCATTTATTTTATTTCCCAATCCCAACCTGTTCATCCCATGAAGTAAAACTGGTTATACTTCATATCTAACACCACAGTGTTATCGGTAAATTCAATTACCATTTCACGTTCAAATCTAATTAAAGATTTAACCATCGCCTGGAGCAAAACTGGTGGTACTCCATTTTCGATCATTTCAATCTAATTAAAGATTCATTAAAACTCCACTTAGTTTTAATCTTTAACTGGGTTAAAGAATCAGTGTCATTTAAAACACGGTTCACGATAAACCCAAAATCACATTCCATTAATTATCGGGTTAAAGAACAAGTGTTATTTAAAACACTGTTCACGATAAACCCAAAAATCAATACCAATTCAATTCCAATTAAATATCGTTTAATTGGTACACTTCATTAAATCTAAAATAAAAAGATTTAATTTTTTTTCTCAACTGGGTTCAAGAACAGTGTTAGTGAAGACACCATTCACGACAAACCCAAATCACATTTGATATTCAATACAAGGCTCTGAATAGAAAATATATCGGCTTATATTCAATATCAAATTCTACGACTAACAAATGTCGTATTGGAAATAACGATATAAATATATATCTTTCAAATTTCCATAACAACATCTGTATAATCACGAATTCCAACATCGAAATATTCCGAAGACAATTTCGATTCAAATCCACTCCAATGCAATCATTGGAAATTTTGGTTATTTTCAAAACCCTTTTCAAATTCAATTTATTTATTTAAAAATAAATAGAATTATAATTCTAGTTCAAAACTAGTTCATTTCGATAAAAATCTATTTTTATCCTTTCAAATATGGAGTTTTTCATCCCAAATCTTCACAAATCATTTCTTATGATTTTACACAAATTATTACTATTTTTAATAATTTTATCAAGGCCCGTACAGTCGATTTCCATCAATGGCCATCGAACTACACTTACAGCGACCTTTTTCAAATTTGATTTGGACGTAACTCCAAATCCAACCGTTAGATTTCAAATTTCTAATATTCATTAGAAAGCTCTTTTCGATACGAACCCAACGGTTCCGGTTTTAGGAGGATCCGACGGTCGGATCTCCCGTAATGTCCGTTTGAAATAAATGGTCGAAATTCGCGAACTGCAGCGGCGCGGCGCACTCTATTCAGGCCATTATATTATATATATTATATATATAATATATATTTCATCGATTTCTATTTAAAAAGAATTATCTAAATAGTTTTAAAATTCGTTTCAAAATCTATTTCAACTTCCATTTCAATTCAAAGCAAAATTGAATTCTTCTTTATAAATTCGTTTCAAAATCCATTTCTATTCAATTCAAATTTCAATTCAATTTGAATTCATTTCAATTCGCTTTCAATTTAATTTGAAGTCGTTTTCAATTCAATTCATTTCGAAGTCGTTTTCAATTCAATTCATTTCGAAGTCGTTTTCAATTCAATTCATTTCGAAATCGTTTTCAATTCAATTCATTTCGAAATCGTTTTCAATTCAATTCATTTCGAAATCGTTTTCAATTCAATTCATTTCGAAATCGTTTTCAATTCAATTCATTTCGAAATCGTTTTCAATTCAATTCATTTCGAAATCGTTTTCAATTCAATTCATTTCGAAATCGTTTTCAATTCAATTCATTTCGAAATCGTTTTCAATTCATTTCGAAATCGATATAAATATCGTTCACGTCAAAATGGCGTCAATCTAATCAACACGGCTTCATATATTGATATTTTCAAATATTCCATTTCGAATATTTCTATTTCAAATATTTCTATTTCAAATATTTCTATTTCAAATATTTCTATTATAAAACTGGAATGAGGCCCAATCAATTACCATATAAAGTTAATTATATGGATTTTCATACAACACATGTATAATAGCATTGAAAAATAATCAACCATCAACCAAAGTGCACTACACTGTATAAGCATCAAATATAGATATCTAACGCTTATAACAGCCTGCCAATCAATCGATCGACATATTTAATCAATCAGGATGAGTGAACTTCAAATTTCATCCCAACACCCGTGTGGGGTTTCAAACAATCCAACACAGATTTTATTTGTGCAGTTGGGCGATGTGTAAAATTTATCGACCCAATCAACGTCCTTTAAATTGGTGTACATAAACAAACCGTCCGGTCTGTAAATGAATATTTATTTATTTACATTCACGTTAAAAATTATATTTTTAACGACAAAACATTTATTTCAACCTATGAATTTCTATTCAATTCATTTATTCTATAAAATGATATTTTTATTTTTCTAACACATTTTAGAAAATTTCGGCGGCATAACGGCACGATACTAGAAACGGGACAAGGCCTAGCCTTATCCCCGGTCTAGTGAAGGCCCACGCCATTCACACATCAATCAAATTCACCAAACAACCAAATTCAAATCAAATCATATAACTAAGCTATGCAACCAAACAAACAAGTCCATGGTCTGTGGACGATTGTGTCGGGTGCTACTAAGCACCGTCTGCATCCTAGTATATATATATATAAATAGAAATGAAATTGAAAGGTGAGAAATTCTCACATATAGCTATCCTAGCTCCACGGCACTTCATTGATAGAAATCTTCATCGCTATCGCATCTTCGTCATCTTTATTGCCCGTAGCCACTACATATATAAAAATCACACATTTTTATATTTTGATGTCTTTAAAATAAAAGCCACATTTTTATTTCGCTATTCAATATATAAAAATCATATTTTTATTTTATCAAAAGTCTAGTCTTTCTATTTTAACTACAATGAAAAATCATATTCTTCCATCTAAGAAAAATATATTTCCCAATTCAAGAAAATCTATATTTTTAATAACATAAAAATTCCGTTTCCATAACATAACAATCCTTTCTTTTTATAGTGAAAAATCATTTCTTTCAAGCGACAAAAAAATCATATCTTGAAATCAACCATTCAAAGAGGAAGATGAATTTCCAGAAAATATCGATTAAATCTTTGTGGCAAGTTTTCAATTTTCTAAAATCAAATATTGTCTTTTCAAACATTTAAATTACATAACTAAATTGTTTAAAAATAATCAAACTAATTGATTACCTAATTTTTCTACTAATCACGTGGATTAGCCGCCTTAATCTTCTTATTCATCGCGGAGATTTCCACGGCACGGGCTTGAACTCGAGTGACGAGGTGGAGCGACGGTTGACTGGAGGCGCTGCTAGAGATGAATGGGGCAGGGAGTTCGTTGTTGGAGGTTCAGAGGTGGAGGCGGTTCAGGCGGAGGATCGAACTGTGGCACGGTTGCGGGAATCGATGCGAGGTAGAGGGGCTCGCGGATTTGCTGGTTCGAGGGGCAACGAGAACGAGGAGAACGGGGGAGGGAGGAGGAGTCGGCGAGCTGGAAGGAGGTGGCGGCGGGTACGATGGAGGCGGCAGCGAGAACGATGTCTCCATTTTTTCTGTAAATCGTGATTTAGGTCGTTCCAGGAGGGAAAAAGGGGGTAGGGAGGAAAAGGATTATATACATATATATATATATATATATATAATTTTATCTAGTTATATTTTAATCTCCGAAAAGTTAACTTTTTTATTCGGCCTCTAAACGAGACCCACCGACTGTCGTCCCTAACACATTACCCCCATTCCGAACACAATGGGATATGTATCGTAGGCTGATTCGACTGTTTCGATCAGTTTTCGTCAAAATCAAAATATAAATCTATATATTGAATTTGAATGCACATTTCAATTTACCGGGGCCACATACGGACTCTAAAAATTCCCGAAAAATTATTTCTAACTTCGTATTGACGATACGGTCCTAACAAAACTAGTTTCGTCGAAATCCGAGCTCGTTTGCAAAATGGCTATTTTTAAGGGCCTGAATTCCATAGCGACTATTCAGAAATTTCAACTGGACATATCTTTTGATTCCCGCAATGAAATCTCGATTCTTCGGATTCGTTGGAAAGATACTATCAAATAGATCCTATGATTTCTGGTTTCACTAAAATCCGGATTGTTTTGCACCCGGTACATTCAATTGAAGTTCGAAATCGAATTATCGAACTACCGCGCCAATTTCAATTCTATTTATAATTATATATAAATATTTATATTCCAACGACGATGCGTATAATATATACGTTCGAATTATATTCAATATAAATTTCTCGTCGATATTATTTAAAATAATCTATTTTAAATATTCAAAATTCGTTAAAATGGCCAAAATAAAAATTTCAAACTGGCTCGCATTTTACGGGTTGTTACAATCTCCCCCACTTAAAACTTTTCGTCCCCGAAAAGGAACAAAGTCGAAAGTGGTTTGATAATTCAACTCTACGTTCGATCCGGCTTCCATTCTCCAACTTTTCAGTTTCTGAGAATTTTCAAATTTTCAAAAATTTGGCTAACACCCTAAATTTTCGAAAAATTTCGCCATAACCTCCCCTGCACCGGGAGCATCGGGGAATTTCAAATAGCTTCCCCGGTCCTTCAGATCTCAAAAAGAAAAAGAAAAAGCCAAGCGGCTAGCCAATAGGCTCATAAAATCATCATCACCCAAACAAAACGGTAAATTATGTAGTAAACATGTACCTATTTGTCGGGCAAACAAATTTTATTCTCTGCTCTAGCCTCCTTGCTATGACCTGTTCAATGATATATATGTATATGCAAGCAAATGCGACCAAATTTCAATACAATTCATTATTCGATTCAATTAGGCTAAATGGTTCAAAATTAGCAAACAAATGAACAAACAACTCAAACATCAATCAATTAGTGGATTAACGTTTCAAATTCATAACTTTGATACATATACAAAAATCAGATTCTTGATGCCAAATCACAACAATAGATCCTATATAGTTTTGGTTCTCACACCAGTCAATAGGAGATATATAAATATCACACCTTCGACACTCGAACACTAATTCTGATGATGTAGCTACAATCATCAGAATCATCTTCGGGCTACTAGAGTGTGAATCTATATCTATCCAGTATATTAAAATTTCAAATATACGTTTGCAAGGCGTATATGCAAAATCTTTATATACTGGACTGTCAAAATCAATATAAACTAAATAATCAAATACGAATAATTGATTTAAATTTTCAAAACAAAGATTGTTTTCAATTGAAAATTATACTCTTCACACTCGTTCTAGGATACTACTGATCCCATCTCTAACGAGTCATTCCCATTGGATATTACTAACCCAACATCTGATGAATTCTTTCGTATGGTTCTAATGTGCCTTATTCTCTGAGCTTTGTAAACCAAAGCTCTGATACCAAATGAAACAACCCGTAACTTCCCCGTAAAGGAAAGCGCCGGATAGTTCGAGAAAAGCCACAACAGAACGCAAACAGAAGAACATTTCATTGTTATTACAACAATGCATCAGATTACAAGAATATACAGAGTATAAATGAATATTACACAGAAATATCAGAGATTTAAATTACATTTAAATACATAGCAGCGGAAAATAATACAATACACAACTAGAAGGAGATATACGGATACAAAGCTTTCCGGATATCGTTCCAGCTGTAAACCAGAATCCTGTGAATATAAATCTGCAAAACCAAAACTACTAGCTGCCCGTGTCAAAATAGGGGCACCCAGAGTTTAGGTCAAAACAATAAACTCCAGGTCAGTCATGGGACTGGTCTGAGAACTAAAACAGTTATTAATCTTTATTTTTAAAGTTAGGTAAATCAAGGGACCACGCCGGATAACACGGAACGGGTTTCCTCCCAAGAATACCAGTGCATAAAACAAACAACGCAATGCTAAATAAAAAGAAATGAAGCTGTTATAAGACCCAGGTCCCATCACACAATGCAACGCAAGCCGGAGGATAGGGTTTTTACCTTATAACAGCCAAAGCATGCTTGATACGTTTAAAACAAATCATTTGATACTATAATAAGTGCATAGTGTATAAAACAACTTCAAATCATAAATATCAATCATAGGCGGCATGAGTGCCCCATCCCACTATGTCACCATACTAGGTTCTACAAATAAAACCGCAAATGTCACGTATTTGGAAATTGGATTTCCGTCTATGAACCGAGGCTAGGGATCGTCCTCTACCGATTCGAGACTCTCTAGCCCGAGCCTCAGGAACAGCCGCAACTGCCCCATGGAGCGACAGGGCCGGTCCACCGATGTGGATTATAGTGCCTGAACAATACGTCTCCCCGCCCTTTGGGGCGTAAATGAGCCAACGAATGACTCCATCGGACCCGGATCGTCCGATCAAACCGAGGCGCCTCGCAACAGCAACAACCACACAGGTGAAAAGTATATAAATGTCAGGGCTGGTAGGTCACTGACACCACCCTAGCTAGAAAGAAACGCATGCCCTCCCTGAGGTCCTCTCCCGTTTTTGGTTCACAACCGGGGTGCGAGGCTCGCGAATTCACGTTACACAAAGCTGTGCCACACAGGCTGTGCTTTGATCATCACCACAAGACTTTGCTTTTCAACAGAAGCCTCGATCAATTGCCACTTAGGCATGCCACACAGGCAGTTCACTCCATGCGTTTGATATCCATCAATATATAACCCCTGAGCTCGTACGTCTCAGAGAAGGGCGTTAAGCAAGAGAATAAATTCTCCGCCGCCAAACAGATATATATTTAATAGAGATCAATCACACGGACTAAAATCCAATGTCAGACACACAGTCCATTTACAAGTCCGTTCTGGGTCTGAACGAAACCGGAGGCACCTAGTACCCCGCATATCCATCGATCTCCAAGTACGTCTGGACGATCACCAACTGTTTCCATCTTCTTGGGTATACAGCCCAATCAAGATCACCAGTAATCACCCAAACGACGTGAAGACTTCCGGTCTTCGACCACCGTCTTCATCTTCGACACCACGTCGAATCAGTTATTCAGAATGGGATAAACCCGGTCTTTCTGAATAACTCGCGTATATATTATGAAAGTGTTACACAAACACAACATACGCCTCATTCTAATCAGAATATTCTTTTATTCAAATATTCCTATACTTTGGGAAAAGTTCCCATTAATTTTATCCAAGATAAATTCTTTAAATTTATTCTTTAATCTCCTTTGAATATCAATTCAAACTAGTCGGGATTAGCGAACCACACCGAAGTAATCATTTATTTTATTTCCCAATCCCAACCTATTCATCCCATGAAGTAAAACTGGTTATACTTCATATCTAACACCACAGTGTTATCGGTAAATTCAATTACCATTTCACGTTCAAATCTAATTAAAGATTTAACCATCGCCTGGAGCAAAACTGGTGATACTCCATTTTCGATCATTTCAATCTAATTAAAGATTCATTAAAACTCCACTTAGTTTTAATCTTTAACTGGGTTAAAGAATCAGTGTCATTTAAAACACGGTTCACGATAAACCCAAAATCACATTCCATTAATTATCGGGTTAAAGAACAAGTGTTATTTAAAACACTGTTCACGATAAACCCAAAAATCAATACCAATTCAATTCCAATTAAATATCGTTTAATTGGTACACTTCATTAAATCTAAAATAAAAAGATTTAATTTTTTTTCTCAACTGGGTTCAAGAACAGTGTTAGTGAAGACACCATTCACGACAAACCCAAATCACATTTGATATTCAATACAAGGCTCTGAATAGAAAATATATCGGCTTATATTCAATATCAAATTCTACGACTAACAAATGTCAAATTGGAAATAACGATATAAATATATATCTTTCAAATTTCCATAACAACATCTGTATAATCACGAATTCCAACATCGAAATATTCCGAAGAAAATTTCGATTCAAATCCACTCCAATGCAATCATTGGAAATTTTGGTTATTTTCAAAACCCTTTTCAAATTCAATTTATTTATTTAAAAATAAATAGAATTATAATTCTAGTTCAAAACTAGTTCATTTCGATAAAAATCTATTTTTATCCTTTCAAATATGGTGTTTTTCATCCCAAATCTTCACAAATCATTTCTTATGATTTTACACAAATTATTACTATTTTTAATAATTTTATCAAGGCCCGTACAGTCGATTTCCATCAATGGCCATCGAACTGCACTTACAGCGACCTTTTTCAAATTTGATTTGGACGTAACTCCAAATCCAACCGTTAGATTTCAAATTTCTAATATTCATTAGAAAGCTCTTTTCGATACGAACCCAACGGTTCCGGTTTTAGGAGGATCCGACGGTCGGATCTCCCGTAATGTCCGTTTGAAATAAATGGTCGAAATTCGCGAACTGCCGCGGCGCGTTCTATTCAGGCCATTATATTATATATATAATATATATAATATATATTTCGTCGATTTCTATTTAAAACGAATTATCTAAATAGTTTTAAAATTCGTTTCAAAATCTATTTCAACTTCCATTTCAATTCAAAGCAAAATTGAATTCTTCTTTATAAATTCGTTTCAAAATCCATTTCTAATCAATTCAAATTTCAATTCAATTTGAACTCATTTCAATTCGCTTTCAATTTAATTTGAATTCGTTTTCAATTCAATTTATTTCGAAGTCGTTTTCAATTCAATTCATTTCGAAGTCGTTTTCAATTCAATTCATTTCGAAATCGTTTTCAATTCAATTCATTTCGAAATCGTTTTCAATTCAATTCATTTCGAAATCGTTTTCAATTCAATTCATTTCGAAATCGTTTTCAATTCAATTCATTTCGAAATCGTTTTCAATTCAATTCATTTCGAAATTGTTTTCAATTCAATTCATTTCGAAATCGTTTTCAATTCATTTCGAAATCGATATAAATATCGTTCACGTCAAAATGGCGTCAATCTAATCAACACGGCTTCATATATTGATATTTTCAAATATTCCATTTCGAATATTTCTATTTCAAATATTTCTATTTCAAATATTTCTATTTCAAACATTTCTATTTTAAAACTGGAATGAGGCCCAATCAATTACCATATAAAGTTAATTATATGGATTTTCATACAACACATGTATAATAGCATTGAAAAATAATCAACCATCAACCAAAGTGCACTACACTGTATAAGCATCAAATATAGATATCTAACGCTTATAACAGCCTGTCAATCAATCGATCGACATATTTAATCAATCAGGATGAGTGAACTTCAAATTTCATCCCAACACCCGTGTGGGGTTTCAAACAATCCAACACAGATTTTATTTGTGCAGTTGGGCGATGTGTAAAATTTATCGACCCAATCAACGTCCTTCAAATAGGTGTACATAAACAAACCGTCCGGTCTGTAAATGAATATTTATTTATTTACATTCACGTTAAAAATTATATTTTTAACGACAAAACATTTATTTCAACCTATGAATTTCTATTCAATTCATTTATTCTATAAAATGATATTTTTATTTTTCTAACACATTTTAGAAAATTTCGGCGGCATAACGGCACGATACTAGAAATGGGACAAGGCCTAGCCTTATCCCCGGTCTAGTGAAGGCCCACGCCATTCACACATCAATCAAATTCACCAAACAACCAAATTCAAATCAAATCATATAACTAAGCTATGCAACCAAACAAACAAGTCCATGGTCTGTGGACGATTGTGTCGGGTGCTACTAAGCACCATCTGCATCCTAGTATATATATATAAATAGAAATGAAATTGAAAGGTGAGAAATTCTCACATATAGCTATCCTAGCTCCACGGCACTTCATTGATAGAAATCTTCATCGCTATCGCATCTTCGTCATCTTTATTGCCCGTAGCCACTACATATATAAAAATCACACATTTTTATATTTTGATGTCTTTAAAATAAAAGCCACATTTTTATTTCGCTATTCAATATATAAAAATCATATTTTTATTTTATCAAAAGTCTAGTCTTTCTATTTTAACTACAATGAAAAATCATATTCTTCCATCTAAGAAAAATATATTTCCCAATTCAAGAAAATCTATATTTTTAATAACATAAAAATTCCGTTTCCATAACATAACAATCCTTTCTTTTTATAGTGAAAAATCATTTCTTTCAAGCGACAAAAAAATCATATCTTGAAATCAACCATTCAAAGAGGAAGATGAATTTCCAGAAAATATCGATTAAATCTTTGTGGCAAGTTTTCAATTTTCTAAAATCAAATATTGTCTTTTCAAACATTTAAATTACATAACTAAATTGTTTAAAAATAATCAAACTAATTGATTACCTAATTTTTCTGCTAATCACGTGGATTAGCCGCCTTAATCTTCTTATTCATCGCGGAGATTTCCACGGCACGGGCTTGAACTCGAGTGACGAGGTGGAGCGACGGTTGACTGGAGGCGCTGCTAGAGATGAACGGGGCAGGGAGTTCGTTGTTGGAGGTTCAGAGGTGGAGGCGGTTCAGGCGGAGGATCGAACTGTGGCACGGTTGCGGGAATCGATGCGAGGTAGAGGGGCTCGCGGATTTGCTGGTTCGAGGGGCAACGAGAACGAGGAGAACGGGGGAGGGAGGAGGAGTCGGCGAGCTGGAAGGAGGTGGCGGCGGGTACGATGGAGGCGGCAGCGAGAACGATGTCTCCATTTTTTCTGTAAATCGTGATTTAGGTCGTTCCAGGAGGGAAAAAGGGGGTAGGGAGGAAAAGGATTATATATATATATATATATATATAATTTTATTTAGTTATATTTTAATCTCCGAAAAGTTAACTTTTTTATTCGGCCTCTAAACGAGACCCACCGACTGTCGTCCCTAACACATTACCCCCATTCCGAACACAATGGGATATGTATCGTAGGCTGATTCGACTGTTTCGATCAGTTTTCGTCAAAATCAAAATATAAATCTATATATTGAATTTGAATGCACATTTCAATTTACCGGGGCCACATACGGACTCTAAAAATTCCCGAAAAATTATTTCTAACTTCGTATTGACGATACGGTCCTAACAAAACTAGTTTCGTCGAAATCCGAGCTCATTTGCAAAATGGCTATTTTTAAGGGCCTGAATTCCATAGCGACTATTCAGAAATTTCAACTGGACATATCTTTTGATTCCCGCAATGAAATCTCGATTCTTCGGATTCGTTGGAAAGATACTATCAAATAGATCCTATGATTTCTGGTTTCACTAAAATCCGGATTGTTTTGCACCCGGTACATTCAATTGAAGTTTGAAATCGAATTATCGAACTACCGCGCCAATTTCAATTCTATTTATAATTATATATAAATATTTATATTCCAACGACGATGCGTATAATATATACGTTCGAATTATATTCAATATAAATTTCTCGTCGATATTATTTAAAATAATCTATTTTAAATATTCAAAATTCGTTAAAATGGCCAAAATAAAAATTTCAAACTGGCTCGCATTTTACGGGTTGTTACATGCGTGGTAATGGCATGCGCTTTGCGCATGGTAGCGGCACGCGCTTCGCTCGTGGATTTTTATTCCTTATATGTTATGTATTTTACATGGCACGCGCTCCACTCATGATCATGGAACGTGCTTTGCGTGTGGATTGTTATTGACTCATTATTCAAGGGACAACGCATACAGAAATAAAGTTTTAAAAAGACAAAAAATCAATTACACGGATCCTATTTTTATGGGATAGTTTTTAATTTAAAAAACGTACAATTTTGGCATTTCATGGTCGGAAAAAAAATATGTTTTTCCAACACAATTTTTAGTAAAGATGTGAGGGTAATGCTAACGGTATAAAGTTTTTTTAAAAAGTAAAAACAACAATGGTATAAATCTAAGATCAATGCAAGATCAATCTATGCACAGAGTCTGTGAGTAATCTTAACTTTCATCATCATGAAACTACAAGAACAACAGATAATTAAAGTGTCAATTGTTCATAATCTCAATTGCTTTTCCTGGATAAATGTGGCTTTTGATCTTCAATGACAACCAATCCAGAGGGGTATTTCTTAATCCGCAAAGATATTAATATATTGGAACCAATTCCAATTAAAGAAAAAAGATAGGAAGAAATCTTAGATTTCTTCAAGCCAGTAGAAGAAGATATTGAAGCTCTAGTAATCCTTTTCGACTCCTTGAGTGATAGATGAAAGTATTTGTTGCTTTCGGCCCAGTCCATTGTTGATTTTGAACTCCAGAAAATTAAATGTCCGATGTAGAAGGAAAGAGATGTAGAAGGAAAGAGAAGCCCCTAGAATTTTTGCTGAAAAAACACAGAGAACAACAAGCAAAAATCCAAACAAAAAAGAAGCTCCAACTTCAAAAAACACGGCGTAAGGCAAACATCTTGACGATATAAAGTAGATCATCAAGGTATGACGTAGTAAGCACCTGAGTTATGATGGTAGGCGCAACAGTAATAATTTGAATAAGAAAAATATATGTAAATAAGACAATACATATGTTTATATATAATAACATACCAAGAAAAAAAGTTTTTATGACCTACACAATCTAATTTGAAGCTTGAAACCATAACAGCAGTAGCCAAGAGAAGTGAACAATAAAGATTAGCGAAAATGAAGAGAAAAGTGGGGATTACAATTGATATTTAAAGGGTGATAAGATATTCTATTTTGCTATTTTTGTGGAGATTTGAGTATACAAGAAAACGTCAAAAAATAAACACATGCTTATTTTTGTGGGAATTCGGCCAACCTTCCTTTATTAGCTTGTTTAGAAGGTTTTGTTTAGTTTGGTTGAATTTCCTTTATTTCTATGGAGAACGTAGAAATGGGCAATGAAGGAAATTAAATGCTTTCCATTTTCATTTGAAAATGCTAATATGTCAAATTCTAAATACAATTTAATAATTATCCATATACATTTTATAAGGTATTATATTTGATTTGATTATTGAAAAAATGCACAACAAAACCCAGCATGTATTTCAAATCTTTAATTCAAGTAAACTAAATAAATGGAAAATTTTCTTAATTAATTGTGAGAAAAAATTGGAAATAGATCAAGATAAAGAGCATATTTAAAATCAACATATACGTCAAATCCTAAATATAAATAACTTGGTGTATACAATTTAATAATTGTCCATATATGTTTTATAAGGTATTTATTCTGATTTTATTAATAAAAAAGGCATAACAAAACCCAACATGTATTTCAAATCTTTAACTCAAATAACTGAATAAATGGATAATTCACTTAATTTATTGTTAGAAAAATTAGGAAATAGATCGAGATAAGGGCTAATAGAAGAAGCAGTGAAACATTCAATGAAAAATGTTAAGAAAATTTGCAATATCTCAATTAACGTTAAATATAACAATTGCAATAAATAAGATGACAATCAATTTTATATCTACAAAAAATAAAATAAGCAATGAAACGTTTAGTGGAAGATTTGAATATTGTGGTCTGCATAAATATGAGAATCAAGGGTGTGAATATGCAAGTTGTAAAGTAGAAATAATTTGAATACTTTTGCATTTTCTCAAAAATAATTACAATTTTTATTGGCTAGGTAATTAATGATGATGTAATATCTTCCAAAATAACAACAAATTTTGTTCCAATGAACATTGACTACCAAAATGAATAAATTTATGCTGAATATGGGTTTTGGATATAAATGTAACAGTTGTAGGAAATGTTAAGGTAGTTAAATGACATTCATTGCCCCTTCCTTTTAATTGTGGAAAGAATAATCAATTAAAGGGCATTTTCGTCAGTTCAGGTGTACACCAAAAAAGTGTGACGCCAAACCTATTCCGATTATTAGTAAAGATTATACTTTAGGTCGTTGGAAATGTAAGGTAGAGAAATATGAGAGAAGGATTCCAAAAGAATAGGAGAATTAACTGTATTACCAAGGATGGATGTGAAATAATCTAGAAAAGCATCATTAATTACTTCAGGATCAGAGCAGAGACCACCATCAATATTAAGTTTTGAGGTGATATTTAAAGCCATCTGCTGAATCTTCAAAGAGTTGTGAAAAGTTGAATTATTTTTATCTCCATATGTCTTCCATTTGTGCTTTAACGTCTTTCTAGCCATGTTTGCCTCTAAAGTAATTGCTTTGGCTATCTTAGAGGTTAACAAGCATTCTTGAGCTGTAAGACTTTCCATAAGAGAGACATCTTTACAACCCATAATTGTTCTTTGTACCTGAAGTAATTCTTGTGTAACAACCCGAAAATCTGGGCCAGTTTAAAATTTTTATTTTTGCAATTTTAGCGAATTTTGATTATTTAAAATGAATTATTTTAAATAATATCGACGAAAAATTTATTTTGAATATAAATCGAACGTATATATTATATACGCCGTCGTTAGAATATATATAATTATATATAATTATATAAGGAATTGAAAATGGCGCGGTAGTTCGATAATTCGATTTCAAACTTCAACTGGATGTACCGGGTGCAAAACAATCCGGATTTTAGTGAAACCAAAAACATTAGGATCTAATTGATAATATCTTTCCAACGAATCCGACCAATCGAAATTCCATAGCGGGAACCAAAAGATATGTCCAGTTGAAAATTCTGAATAGTCGCTATGGAATTCAGGCCCCTAAAAATGGACATTTTGCAAACGACCTCGGATTTCGACGAAACCAGTTTTGTTGGGTCCGTGATGTCAAATTATTGCTAGGTTTCAAATTTCATAATTTTTCGAATCAATATGTGAGCGTGGCAAAGGAAAACGCGTTTGACCAGTTTCAGTTGATTTTAATCGACTGGAAATTGGCCATTTTTCCAACGGTCTCAGAATTCGACGAAACTAGTCTTGTTAGGACCGTATCGTCAATACGAAGCGAGAAAATATTTTTTTGGAATTTTTCTAGTTAGTATGTGGCCCCGGTAATTTGAAATGTACGTTTAAAATTCAATATAGTGATTTAAATGTAAATTCAACGGAAACTGATTGTAACGATCAAATCAGCTTGCGATACATATCCCATTGTGTTCAGAATGGGTGTGAAACGCTATGGACGACAGGCGGTGAGCCTCGTTTCGAGGTCGTATGTAAAAGTCAACTTTTAGTAAATAAATTAATTAAATAATTAAATAAAAAAAACCCTCTTTCCCTTCTATACCCTCTGGCCCCCTTTATACTTCGAATCGATTTTAAAATTAAAAAAAAAAGGGAAAGAGAAAGGAAGGCGATGGCGGAGGAAGCCGCCGCTCCAGGCGTCGCCGTGCCCCAGTCGCCGACCTCCCCTCCGCCTCACTCCCCCCTCGGCCAACCTCCCCGTCGCTTCTCCCCTTCCATCCCCTAAACCGACGCGAAGCCCCCTGGTGACCTCGACGAACCCCAGCGCCGCACTCCGCCAGCACCTTCCCCCGACAGCGAGCACCCCTCCGGCGATGCGACGTCGACGCCAAGACTTCCCCCCTCTTCCTCCTTTGAACGCAGCGCCTCCCTCTTCGTCGGTGAGTTTCTCTTTCAGTTAAGTTAGTTTTAAAATATATTTTCATTGTTTTAAAATTAGTAGATAATTTGTAAATATGGTTGTTTTAAGATCTGAAATTTATATTGTTTTAAAACTGAAATTATATTATTTAAAAACCGAATTTATATTATTTAAAAACTGAAAATAACATTGTTTTTGAAACTGACATTGCTTTGAAAATATAACCTAGAAGGTTGATTTTGAAAAATAAGATTTTTATAGCGAAATAAAAATATGATTTTTATATATTGAACTTCGAAATAAAAATATGATTTTTATATATTGAACTTCGAAATAAAAATATGATTTTTATATATTGAACTTCGAAATAAAAATATGATTTTTATATATTGAACTTCGAAATAAAAATGTGATTTTTATATATTGAACTTCGAATTAAAAATATGATTTTTATATATTGAACTTCGAAATAAAAATGTGATTTTTATATATTGAACTTCGAATTAAAAATGTGATTTTTATATATTGAACTTCGAAGTAAAAAAGGTGATTTTTATATATTGAACATCGAAGTAAAAATTCGATTTTTATATATTGAATAACGAAGTAAAAATTCGATTTTTACATATGTAGTGGCTACAGCAACGAAGATGCGATGACAATGAAGATTTCTATCAATGAAGGGCCGTGGAGCTAGGATAGCTATTTGTGAGAATTTCTCACCTTTCAATTTAGTTTTCTAGTTATGTATATATATATACTAGGATGCAGACGGTGCTTAGTAGCACCCGACACAATCGTCCACAGACCATGGACTTGTTTGTTTTGATTGCAAAAATTAATTAGAGTATTTGATTGAAATTGGATTGTTTGGTGAAATGAATTGATTTGATTGATGTGTGAATGGCGTGGGCCTTCACTAGACCGGGGATAAGGCTAGGCCTTGTCCCGTTTCTAGTATCGTGCCGTTATGCCGCCGAAATTTTCTAAAATAAGTTAGAAAAATAAAAATATCATTTTATTGAATAAATGAACCGAATAGAATATTCATAGGTTGAATAAAATGTTTTATCGTTAAAAATATAATTTTTAACGTGAATGTGAATAAATAAATATTCATTTACAAACCAGACGGTTTGTTTATGTACACCTATTTGAAGGACATTGGTTGGGTCGATAAATTTTACACATCGCCCAACTGCACAAATAAAATCTATGTTTGATTGTTTGAAACACCACACGGGTGTTGGGATGAAATTTGAAGTTCACTCATCCTGATTGATTAAATATGTCGATCGATTGATTGACAGGCTGTTATAAGCGTCAGATATCTATATTTGATGCTTATACAGTGTAGTGCACCTTGGTTGATGGTTGATTATTTTTCAATGCTATTATATACATGTGTTGTATGAAAATCCATATAATTAACTTTATATGGTAATTGATTGGGCCTCATTCCAATCGTGAAAATAAAGAATATTTTGATAACAACAAATATTTTGATAATAGGAAATATTTAAATAGAAATCGACGAAATATATATTATATATATAATATAATGGCCTGAATAGAACGCGCCGCGCCGCGGCAGTTCGTGAATTTCGACCATTTATTTCAAACGGACATTACGGGAGATCCGACCGTCGGATTCTCCTAAAATCGGAACCGTTGGGTTCGTATCGAAAAGAGCTTTCTAACGAATATTAGAAATTCAAAATCTAACGGTTGGATTTGGAGTTACGTCCAAATCAAATTTGAAAAAGGTCGCTGTAAGTGCAGTTCGATGGCCATTGATGGAAATCGACTGTACGGGCCTTGGTAAAATTATTAAAAATAGTAATAATTTGTGTAAAATCATAAGAAATGATTTAGAAAGGATTGGGATGAAAAACTCCATATTTGAAAAGATAAAAATAGATTTTTATCGAAATGAACTAGTTTTGAACTAGAATTATAATTCTATTTATTTTTAAATAAATAAATTGAATTTAAAAAGGGTTTTGAAAATAACCAGAATATCCAATGACTGCATTGGAGTGGATTTGAATCGAAATTGTCTTCGGAATATTTCGATGTTGGAATTCGTGATTATACAGGTGTTGTTATGGAAATTTGAAAGATATATATTTATATCGTTATTTCCAATACGACATTTGTTAATCGTAGGATTTGATATTGAATATAAGCCGATATATTTTCTATTCAGAGCCTTGTATTGAATATCAAATGTGATTTGGGTTTGTCGTGAGTGGTGTCTTCACTAACACTGTTCTTGAACCCAGTTGAGAAAAGATTAAATCTTTTTATTTGGATTTAATGAAGTGTACCAATTAAATAATATTTAATTGAATTGATATTGATTTTTGGGTTTATCGTGAACAGTGTTTTAAATAACACTTGTTCTTTAACCCGATAATTAATGGAATGTGATTTTGGGTTTATCGTGAATCGTGTTTTAAATGACACTGATTCTTTAACCCAGTCGAAGATTAAAACTAAGTGGAGTTTTAATGAATCTTTAATTAGATTGAAATGATCGAAAATGGAGTATCACCAGTTTTGCTCCAGGAGATAGTTAAATCTTTAATTAGATTTGAACGTGAAATGGTAATTGAATTTACCGATAACACTGTGGTGTTAGATATGAAGTATTACCAGTTTTACTTCATGGGATGAATAGGTTGGGATGGGGAAATTAAAATAAATGATTACTTCGGTAAGGTTCGCTAATCCCGACTAGTTTGAATTGAGATTCAAAAATAGAATAAAGAATAAATTCAAGGAATTTATCTTGGATAAAGTTAATGGGAACCTTTCCCTATGAATGTGAAATTTAGAAACTAACTGTCGGTTAGCCAAGCAGAATGGCTTTCTGGATATTGATCTGATGTTGGTTTCGGCCTTCGGGGTTAATATTTGGGAAATTATTCTCTTGATTAATTTACGGTTAGTGACTAATGAATTGGAATGAGGCGTATGTTGTGTTTGTGTAACACTTATTTAAAATATACGCGAGTTATTCGGAAAGACAGGGTTTATCCCATTCTGAATAACTGATACGACGATAAGTCGAAGATGAAGACGGTGGTCAAAGACCGGAAGTCTTCACGTCGTTTGGGTGATTACTGATGATCTTGATTGGGCTGTACACCCAAGAAGATGGAAATAGTTGGTGATCGTCCAGACGTACTTGGAGATCGAAGGATATGCGGGGTACTAGGTGCCTCCGGTTTCGTTCAGACCCAGAACGGACTTGTAAATGGACTGTGTGTCTGACATTGGATTTTAGTCCGTGCGATTGATCTCTATTAAATATATATCTGTTTGGCGGCGGAGAATTTATTCTCTTGCTTAACGCCCTTCTCTGAGACGTACGAGCTCAGGGGTTATATATTGATGGATATCAAACGCATGGACTGAATTGCCTGTGTGGCATGCCTAAGTGGCAATTGATCGAGGCTTCTGTTGAAAAGCAAAGTCTTGTGGTGATGATCAAAGCACGGCCTTTGTGGCGTAGCTTTGTGTAACGTTTACTTCGCGAGTTTCACACCCGGTATGAACCAAAAACGGGAGAGGACGTCAGGGAGGGCATGCGTTTCTTTCTAGCTAGAAGTGGCGTCAGTGGTTTTACACGCCCTGACGAGTTTGACTTATGTGGTTGTTGCTGTTGCGAGGCGCCTCGGATTGATCGGTCGTTCTCGAACCGATGGAGTCATTTAGTTGGCTCATTTACGCCCCAAAGGGCGGGGAAACGCAGTGTTCAGGCATTTTAATCCACATCGGTGGACCGGCCCTGTCGCTCCAAGGGCCCACCTGAGTCTGGGTCCTGAGGCTCGGGCTAGACAGTCTCGAATCGGTTGAGGACTATCTTTTGCCTCGGTTCATAGATGGAAATCCAATTTCCAAATACGTGACATTTGCGGTTTTAATTGTAGAACTAGTATGACGACATGATATATGGTACCCATGCCGCCTATGATTGATATTTATGATTTGAAATTGTTTTGACACTATACACTTATAGTAGTATCAAATGATTTGTTTTAAACGTACTAAGCATTCTTTGGCTGTTATAAGGGAAAACCCTATCCTCGGCTGCGTTGCATTGTGTGATGGGACCTGGGTCTTATAACAGCTTCATTTTTCTTTATTTAGCATTGCGCTGTTTGTTTTATGCACCGGTATTCTTGGGAGGAAACCCGTTCCGTGTTATACGGCGTGGTCCCTTGATTTACCTAATGATTTAAAATAAAGATTAATAACTGTTTTAGTTCTCACACCAGTCACATGACTGACCTGGAGTTTATTGTTTTAACCTAAACTCTGGGTGCCCTTATTTTGACACGGGCAGCTAGTAGTTTTGGGTTTTGCAGATTTATATTCACAGGATCCTGGTTTACAGCTGGAACGATATCCGGAAAGCTTTGTATCCGTATATCTCATTCTAGTTGTGTATTGTATTATTTTTCCGCTGCTATGAATTTAAATGTAATTTAAATCTCTGATATTTCTGTGTAATATTCATTTATACTCTGTATATTCTTGTATCTGATGCATTGTTGTAATATACAATGAAATGTTCTTCTGTATGTGTTCTGTTGTGGCTTGTTCTCGAACTATCCGACGCTTTCCTTTACGGGGAAGTTACGGGTTTTCACAGTTGGTATCAGAGCTTTGGTTTACAAAGCTCAGAGAACAAGGCACATTAGAGCCATACGAAAGAATTCATCAGATATTGGATTAGTAATATCCAATTAGAATGACTCGTTAGAGATGGGATCAGTAGTATCCTAGAATGAGTGTGAAGAGTATATTTTTAAAATGAAAACAAATTTTGTTTTGAAAATCTAAATCAACTATTCGTATTTGATTATTTATTTCATATTGATTAGGACGGTCCAGTATATAAAGATTTTGCATATACGCCTTGCAAACGTGTATTTGAAGTTTTAATATACTGGATAGATATAGAATCACACTCTAGTCGCCCGAAGATGATTCTGATGGTAGTTCGAACATCATCAGAATTGGTATTCTTGTTTCGAAGGTGTGATATCTATATATTTCCTATTGACTGGTGTGAGAACCAAAATTAGATAGGGCCTATTGTAGTGATTTGGCATCAAAAATCTGATTTTTGACTATGTATCAAAGTTATCAATTTGAAAACTCTAATCCACTAATTGATTGATGATTGTGTTGTTTGTTTAATTGTTTGATAATTTTGAACCATTATGCCTAATAGCATCAAATATTGAATTGTATTGAAAATTGGTCGCATTTGCTTGCATGTACATGTACTTACATTGAACAGGTCATAGCAAGGAGGCTAGAGCAGAGAATAAAATTTGTTTGCCCGACAAATAGGTACATGTTTACTACATAATTTACTGTTTTGTTTGGGTGATGATGATTTTATGAGCCTATTGGCTAGCCGCTTGGCTTTTTCTTTTCCTTTTTGAGATCTGAAGGACCGGGGAAGCTATTTGAAATTCCCCGATGCTCCCGGTGCAGGGGAGGTTATGGCGAAATTTTTCGAAAATTTAGGGTGTTAGCCAAATTTTTGAAATTTTTGAAAATTCTCAGAAACTGAAAAGTTGGAGAATGGAAGCCAGATCGAATGTAGAGTTGATTGATCAAACCACTTTCGGCTTTGTTCCTTTTCGGGGACAAAAAGTTTTAAGTGGGGGAGATTGTAACAACCCGAAAATCTGGGCCAGTTTAAAATTTTTATTTTTGCAATTTTAGCGAATTTTGATTATTTAAAATGAATTATTTTAAATAATATCGACGAAAAATTTATTTTGAATATAAATCGAACGTATATATTATATACGCCGTCGTTAGAATATATATAATTATATATAATTATATAAGGAATTGAAAATGGCGCGGTAGTTCGATAATTCGATTTCAAACTTCAATTGAATGTACCGGGTGCAAAACAATCCGGATTTTAGTGAAACCAAAAAAATTAGGATCTAATTGATAATATCTTTCCAACGAATCCGACCAATTGAAATTCCATAGCGGGAATCAAAAGATATGTCCAGTTGAAAATTCTGAATAGTCGCTATGGAATTCAGGCCCTTAAAAATGGACATTTTGCAAACGACCTCGGATTTCGACGAAACCAGTTTTGTTGGGTCCGTGATGCAAATTATTGCTAGGTTTCAAATTTCATAATTTTTCGAATCAATATGTGAGCGTGGCAAAGGAAAACGCGTTTGACCAGTTTCAGTTGATTTTAATCGACTGGAAATTGGCCATTTTTCCAACGGTCTCAGAATTCGACGAAACTAGTCTTGTTAGGACTGTATCGTCAATACGAAGCGAGAAAATATTTTTTTGGAATTTTTCTAGTTAGTATGTGGCCCCGGTAATTTGAAATGTACGTTTAAAATTCAATATAGTGATTTAAATGTAAATTCAACGGAAACTGATTGTAACGATCAAATCAGCTTGTGATACATATCCCATTGTGTTCAGAATGGGGGTGAAACGCTATGGATGACAGGCGGTGAGCCTCGTTTCGAGGTCGTATGTAAAAGTCAACTTTTAGTAAATAAATTAATTAAATAATTAAATAAAAAAACCCTCTTTCCCTTTTATACCCTCTGCCCCCCTTTATACTTCAAATCGATTTTAAAATAATAAAAAAAGGGAAAGAGAAAGGAAGGCGATGGCGGAGGAAGCCGCCGCTCCAGGCGTCGCCGTGCCCCAGTCGCCGACCTCCCCTCCGCCTCACTCCCCCCTCGGCCAACCTCCCCGTCGCTTCTCCCCTTCCATCCCCTAAACCGACGCGAAGCCCCCTGGTGACCTCGACGAACCCCAGCGCCGCACTCCGCCAGCACCTTCCCCCGACAGCGAGCACCCCTCCGGTGATGCGACGTCGACGCCAAGACTTCCCCCCTCTTCCTCCTTTGAACGCAACGCCTCCCTCTTCGTCGGTGAGTTTCTCTTTCAGTTAAGTTAGTTTTAAAATATATTTTCATTGTTTTAAAATTAGTAGATAATTTGTAAATATGGTTGTTTTAAGATCTGAAATTTATATTGTTTTAAAACAGAAATTATATTATTTAAAAACCGAATTTATATTATTTAAAAACTGAAAATAACATTGTTTTTTAAACTGACATTGCTTTGAAAATATAACCTAGAAGGTTGATTTTGAAAAATAAGATTTTTATAGCGAAATAAAAATATGATTTTTATATATTGAACTTCGAAATAAAAATATGATTTTTATATATTGAACTTCGAAATAAAAATATGATTTTTATATATTGAACTTCGAAATAAAAATATGATTTTTATATATTGAACTTCGAAATAAAAATGTGATTTTTATATATTGAACTTAGAATTAAAAATATGATTTTTATATATTGAACTTCGAAATAAAAATATGATTTTTATATATTGAACTTCGAATTAAAAATGTGATTTTTATATATTGAACTTCGAAGTAAAAAAGGTGATTTTTATATATTGAACATCGAAGTAAAAATTCGATTTTTATATATTGAATAACGAAGTAAAAATTCGATTTTTACATATGTAGTGGCTACAGCAACGAAGATGCGATGACAATGAAGATTTCTATCAATGAAGGGCCGTGGAGCTAGGATAGCTATTTGTGAGAATTTCTCACCTTTCAATTTAGTTTTCTAGTTATGTATATATATATACTAGGATGTAGACGGTGCTTAGTAGCACCCGACACAATCGTCCACAGACCATGGACTTGTTTGTTTTGATTGCAAAAATTAATTAGAGTATTTGATTGAAATTGGATTGTTTGGTGAAATGAATTGATTTGATTGATGTGTGAATGGCGTGGGCCTTCACTAGACCGGGGATAAGGCTAGGCCTTGTCGCGTTTCTAGTATCGTGTCGTTATGCCGCCGAAATTTTCTAAAATAAGTTAGAAAAATAAAAATATCATTTTATTGAATAAATGAACCGAATAGAATATTCATAGGTTGAATAAAATGTTTTATCGTTAAAAATATAATTTTTAACGTGAATGTGAATAAATAAATATTCATTTACAAACCAGACGGTTTGTTTATGTACACCTATTTGAAGGACATTGGTTGGGTCGATAAATTTTACACATCGCCCAACTGCACAAATAAAATCTATGTTTGATTGTTTGAAACCCCACACGGGTGTTGGGATGAAATTTGAAGTTCACTCATCCTGATTGATTAAATATGTCGATCGATTGATTGACAGGCTGTTATAAGCGTCAGATATCTATATTTGATGCTTATACAGTGTAGTGCACCTTGGTTGATGGTTGATTATTTTTCAATGCTATTATATACATGTGTTGTATGAAAATCCATATAATTAACTTTATATGGTAATTGATTGGGCCTCATTCCAATCGTGAAAATAAAGAATATTTTGATAATAACAAATATTTTGATAATAGGAAATATTTAAATAGAAATCGACGAAATATATATTATATATATTATATATATAATATAATGGCCTGAATAGAACGCGCCGCGCCGCGGTAGTTCGTGAATTTCGACCATTTATTTCAAACGGACATTACGGGAGATCCGACCGTCGGATTCTCCTAAAACCGGAACCGTTGGGTTCGTATCGAAAAGAGCTTTCTAACAAATATTAGAAATTCAAAATCTAACAGTTGGATTTGGAGTTACGTCCAAATCAAATTTGAAAAAGGTCGGTGTAAGTGCAGTTCGATGGCCATTGATGGAAATCGACTGTACGGGCCTTGATAAAATTATTAAAAATAGTAATAATTTGTGTAAAATCATAAGAAATGATTTAGAAAGGATTGGGATGAAAAACTCCATATTTGAAAAGATAAAAATAGATTTTTATCGAAATGAACTAGTTTTGAACTAGAATTATAATTCTATTTATTTTTAAATAAATAAATTGAATTTAAAAAGGGTTTTGAAAATAACCAGAATATCCAATGACTGCATTGGAGTGGATTTGAATCGAAATTGTCTTCGGAATATTTCGATGTTGGAATTCGTGATTATACAGGTGTTGTTATGGAAATTTGAAAGATATATATTTATATCGTTATTTCCAATACGACATTTGTTAATCGTAGGATTTGATATTGAATATAAGCCGATATATTTTCTATTCAGAGCCTTGTATTGAATATCAAATGTGATTTGGGTTTGTCGTGAGTGGTGTCTTCACTAACACTGTTCTTGAACCCAGTTGAGAAAAGATTAAATCTTTTTATTTGGATTTAATGAAGTGTACCAATTAAATAATATTTAATTGAATTGATATTGATTTTTGGGTTTATCGTGAACAGTGTTTTAAATAACACTTGTTCTTTAACCCGATAATTAATGGAATGTGATTTTGGGTTTATCGTGAACCGTGTTTTAAATGACACTGATTCTTTAACCCAGTCGAAGATTAAAACTAAGTGGAGTTTTAATGAATCTTTAATTAGATTGAAATGATCGAAAATGGAGTATCACCAGTTTTGCTCCAGGCGATAGTTAAATCTTTAATTAGATTTGAACGTGAAATGGTAATTGAATTTACCGATAACACTGTGGTGTTAGATATGAAGTATTACCAGTTTTACTTCATGGGATGAATAGGTTGGGATGGGGAAATTAAAATAAATGATTACTTCGGTAAGGTTCGCTAATCCCGACTAGTTTGAATTGAGATTCAAAAATAGAATAAAGAATAAATTCAAGGAATTTATCTTGGATAAAGTTAATGGGAACCTTTCCCTATGAATGTGAAATTTAGAAACTAACTGTCGGTTAGCCAAGCAGAATGGCTTTCTGGATATTGATCTGATGTTGGTTTCGACCTTCGGGGTTAATATTTGGGAAATTATTCTCTTGATTAATTTACGGTTAGTGACTAATGAATTGGAATGAGGCGTATGTTGTGTTTGTGTAACACTTATTTAAAATATACGCGAGTTATTCGGAAAGACCGGGTTTATCCCATTCTGAATAACTGATACGACGATAAGTCGAAGATGAAGACGGTGGTCGAAGACCGGAAGTCTTCACGTCGTTTGGGTGATTACTGATGATCTTGATTGGGCTGTACACCCAAGAAGATGGAAACAGTTGGTGATCGTCCAGACGTACTTGGAGATCGAAGGATATGCGGGGTACTAGGTGCCTCCGGTTTCGTTCAGACCCAGAATGGACTTGTAAATGGACTGTGTGTCTGACATTGGATTTTAGTCCGTGCGATTGATCTCTATTAAATATATATCTGTTTGGCGGCGGAGAATTTATTCTCTTGCTTAACGCCCTTCTCTGAGACGTACGAGCTCAGGGGTTATATATTGATGGATATCAAACGCGTGGAGTGAATTGCCTGTGTGGCATGCCTAAGTGGCAATTGATCGAGGCTTCTGTTGAAAAGCAAAGTCTTGTGGTGATGATCAAAGCACGGCCTTTGTGGCGTAGCTTTGTGTAACGTTTACTTCGCGAGTTTCACACCCGGTATGAACCAAAAACGGGAGAGGACCTTAGGGAGGGCATGCGTTTCTTTCTAGCTAGAAGTGGCGTCAGTGGTTTTACACGCCCTGACGAGTTTGACTTATGTGGTTGTTGCTGTTGCGAGGCGCCTCGGATTGATCGGTCGTTCTCGAACCGATGGAGTCATTTAGTTGGCTCATTTACGCCCCAAAGGGCGGGGAAACGCAGTGTTCAGGCATTTTAATCCACATCGGTGGACCGACCCTGTCGCTCCAAGGGCCCACCTGAGTCTGGGTCCTGAGGCTCGGGCTAGACAGTCTCGAATCGGTTGAGGACTATCTTTTGCCTCGGTTCATAGATGGAAATCCAATTTCCAAATACGTGACATTTGCGGTTTTAATTGTAGAACTAGTATGACGACATGATATATGGTACCCATGCCGCCTATGATTGATATTTATGATTTGAAATTGTTTTGACACTATACACTTATAGTAGTATCAAATGATTTGTTTTAAACGTACTAAGCATTCTTTGGCTGTTATAAGGGAAAACCCTATCCTCGGTTGCGTTGCATTGTGTGATGGGACCTGGGTCTTATAACAGCTTCATTTTTCTTTATTTAGCATTGCGCTGTTTGTTTTATGCACTGGTATTCTTGGGAGGAAACCCGTTCCGTGTTATACGGCGTGGTCCCTTGATTTACCTAATGATTTAAAATAAAGATTAATAACTGTTTTAATTCTCACACCAGTCACATGACTGACCTGGAGTTTATTGTTTTAACCTAAACTCTGGGTGCCCCTATTTTCCACACGGGCAGCTAGTAGTTTTGGTTTTGCAGATTTATATTCACAGGATCCTGATTTACAGCTGGAACGATGTTCGGAAAGCTCTGTATCCGTGCATTATTTTCAGTTGTGAATTATATTGTTTTTCCGCTGCGATGTATTTAAATGTAATTTAAATCTCTGATATTTTTCTGTGTAATATTTATTCATACTCTGTATATTCTTGTATTCTGATGGAATTGTTGTAATATACAATGAAATGTTCTTCTGTTTGTGTTCTATTTTGTCGTGTTCTCAAACAATCAGGTGTTTCGAACGGTCTAGATCGGTTTAGCGACTGATTCGGATCGAGCGAATTTCCTTGTTGTAACATTATATATGAAGAGAAATAAAAAAATGTCGATTTTTATTATTTGAATAGCGAAATAAAAATATGATTTTTATATGACAGAGAATATAAAAATATTATTTTTATATACGTAGCGAATTAAAAATGTGATCTTTATAATATAAAAATCGATATAAAAATTACTTTTATATAAGAAGTAGCGATATAAAAAGGTGATTTTTAAATATATAAACATCATATTAAAAATGTGATTTTTATTATGAACAGCGTGGAAAAGATTGCGACGGAATCAACTGGAATCAAATCGAAATCTGAACCGTTCAGAAATAAAGAATGGAGGAGTGGATCGCAAAGGTGAGAACTTCTCACTTTGTTTGAAACCATGTTTGTTTGGTTGTTTGGTTGATTGGATTATTTGGTTGAATTTGGTTTGGGAAATGAATTGAATTGATAGAATTTGGTTTGTACATGGCGTGAGCCATTATTAGACGAGGGATAAGGCTAGACCTTTTTCCGGTTCTAATATCGTGCCGTTGTGCTGCCGAAATTTTCTAAAAATGTTAAAACAATAAAAATATCATTTTTATTGTATAAATTAACTGTATAAAATATTCATAAGTTGAAATAAATATTTTATCATTAAAAATATAATTTTTAACGAGTATATGAATAAAATAAATATTAATTTACAAATTGGACGATTTGTTTATGTACATACATTTGAATGATATTGATTGGGACGATATATTTTACACATCGCCCAATTGCACAAATAATAATCAGTGTTTGTTGTTTGAAAACCCCACACGGGTATTGGGATGATATTGGACATACACTAATCCCAATATTTAGTTGTATGTCAATCGATGGGTTGACAGACTGTTGTAAGCGTTAATTATTTATATTTTACGCTTATGCAGTTGTGTAGTGTACTCTGCATGATGGTTGACAGTGTTTGGTTATGGTTGTGTACACATGTGTATGAAATCCATATAAATAAAATTATATGGTAATTGACTGTGTCTGATTCCAATTCGGAAAGAACGAACATTATAAATTAACGAATATTTTAAAATGGAGAATAATGAATATTTTAAAATAATATTCAGTAATGGATCAAAATATGATTTTTGATGTCTGATTTGGGATGGACACGAAAATATTTAAAAATATAAAGCCGTGTTGATTAGATTAACGCCATTTTGACGTGCACGGTGTTTATATCAATTTTATTCATTTTTATAATGAATATCGAAAAGGAAGAGATTTCAAAATATAATGTTTTGAAAATATTATCATTTATATATTAATGATATGGAATATTCAATTTTGATTTGAAATTGAATATGAAGTTGAAATCATTTTGAAAACGAATTTAAAACGATTTATTAAATACGTTTTAAATGGAAATCGATGATATATATATGATATATATATATTATATATATATGATATATATTATATATATATATATATATTTTAATGGCCTGAATAGAACGCGCCGCGCCGCGGCATTTCGCGAATTTCGACCATTGACTTCGAATTGACAGTACGGGAGATCCGACCGTCGGATTCTTCTAAAACTGGAACCGTTGGGTTCGTATCAAAAAGAGATTTCCAACGAATATAAGAGAATTGAAATCTAACGGTTGGATTTGGAATTATGTCCAAATCAAATTTGTAAAAGGTCGTTGAAAGTGCAATTCGATGACTGTTTATGGAAATCGACTGTACGGGCCTTGATAAAATTATTAAAAATGTTAATAATTTGTGTAAAATCATAATAAATGATTTGGAAAAATTAGGATGTATAATTCCACGTTTGTAAAGATAAAAATATGTTTTTATCAAAATGAACTAGTTATGAACTAGAATTATAATCCAATATTTTTAATTAAATAAATTGGATTTGAAATTGTTTTAAAAATAACCAGAATTTCCAATATATGAATTGGAATGGATTTGAATCGAAATTATCTTCGGAATATTTCGATATTGGATTATGTGATTATATGGATATTGATGGAGGAATTTGGAAGATATATATATATATATATATATATATATCGTTATTCCCAATACGATATTTGTTGATTTCAGAATTTGATATTGAATGTAAGCTGATATAATTTCTATTCAGATTCTTGTATTTAATATTGAATTGGATTTTGGGTTTGTCGTGAATGGTGTTTTAAATAACACTGTTCTTAAACCTGGTGTGAAAAGAATAAATCTTTTAATTAAGATTATTAGAGTTTCCAGTTAATTAACATTTAATTGGAATTGAAAATGGAATGTGAATTGGGTTTATTGTGAACTGTGTTTTTAATGACATTCGTTCTTTAACCCGATTTACAGTGAAATGTGATTTGGAATTTATGAATCTTTTTATTAAGATTCAATAGAAATTCTCCAAAGTAAAGTTTTCCAATTTAATATATTAAATTGGAATTGAATGGAATTCGATTTGGTAATAATCGAAGTGAGCTTCTGTGGAGGAAGACTGATAATGTATATGGAATTTAAAAGGCCTTGTCGTTATTCCATTTATATTATTAGTCGGATACGGAAATTGATATCAATTATACATTGATCTTTTTTCCGTGAAGATTCCATAATTAATTGGAATATGATTTGGGTTTATCGTGAGTTGTATTTTAAATGACATTAGTTCTTTAACCCAGTTAAATACAGGATTACATGTCAACATTGTATTTCGAACTGTATGGTTGATCCCCGCTAAATATATATATGTTTGGTGACAGAGAATTTATTCTCTTGCTTAATACCCTTCTCTAAGACGTACGAGCTTAGAGGTTATCTATCGGTAGAAATCAATAGTACGGGGTAGATTGCCAATGCGGCATGTTTGTGTTTCCAAAGTTAAATAACCATTAATATTGATTTTTGGGAAGATTAAAACTAAGTGGAGTTTTAATGAATCTTTAATTAGATTGAAAAGTGAATTGATAAATTAAGTTATCAAATTTAGGAAATGATCGAGAGTGGAGTATCACCAGTTTTCCTCCAAGCGATAGTTAAATCTTCAATTAGATTTGAACGGGAAATGGTAAATAATTTTACCGATAACACCATAGTTTTTGATATGGGGTTTTACCAGTTTTTCTTCATTGGATGAATAGGTTGAGATTGGGAAATATTATAAATGATTACTTCGGTAAGGTTCTCTAATCCCGACTAGTTGATAAACCATAATTTGGTTTAGAATTGATATCCAAAGGAAGATTAAAGAATAAATTTAAAAGAATTTATCTTTGATAAAATTAATGGGAACCTGTAACAACCCCAATTTTTAATATATTTTTATTTAATTATTTAATTTAAACTTTGTTTTCTATTTTATTTCGTTTATGTAAAACTCAATTTTTTTGTATTTTATTGAGATAACTGTTTTTTTTGTGATTTAAAACTATATTTACTTTGGTTTTTATTACGAATAAATTTGATTTGATATGAATATATTTTAATAATATTTTCATTTTTGATCTTATTTAGTTTATAAATTTATTCAAGTTTATTTAGTGGAATTTGAGTTTATTTAGGAAAAATTAAAACATCAATTGATTTATAATGAAACGTTTATCTTTAAAATTTTGTTATTTCCATTTAGAAGTGATTTAAATAAATTTATATTGAAAACGTCAAATTTTAGTCGCTTCGTTTGAATCTGTTTTTGACGATTATATGCGGTAGTGGCAACCGATATATCTCAAATAAAAATAAAAATGTACAATAAAAATAAAAGTTCAAAAAAAAAATTATATTTGCGATGCGTCTAACCAGACATAGCATAGAAAATAATTTCCTTGGGAAATTTTAATGTTTGTTGGTCATGCAATTTTCAGTGCAAGGTGTAATAACCCGAATTTTAACAACATGTTAAAATCATAAATCAAGGCAGAATTAAATTTTAAGTTCAGAATCAAGGGAAACGGGTTGCGCCATTGCGTCCGTCTCGAAATTCTGCTTGGAAACGAGTCCAAGTTTGCGAGAATCAGAGTCCGTATGAGGGAGATATGACCCTCCGAAGTTTCAGGAATTTTCAGAGTTCTAAACAGCTCGAATTCGAGTTCAAAATTCGAATTTCAAAACCCAGACAGACTGAGCGGGAAATTTCCCGCCGAGCATCCAGGTCGACTGGGGAGTCGACTGGGCAGTCGACACCCCCAAGACCAGGTCGACTGCGCAGTCGACTTGGGTGTCGACCTGGTCCCCGAATCTGCTTTTTGGCCTGGGTGCATTCTGATGTACCTGGTCTCGTTTTCTGCCTAGGTTCGTCCGCCTAATCCTATATAAACAGCCTTTCGCCTCATTCTCTCTACACCATTTCATTCTGTCCTTATGCTTCCTCTGAGAAAATGAATAAAATAATACATAAGTCTGAGACGAGGATATGTTGTTCAAGTCTTTCAAGAGGAGATTCAAATCTAGTTAGGATTCAAGTAAAGATTCAACGGCTTCAAGCACTGACGCCTAGACCATATTGAATCAAATCAGAAGATTAATCAAGTTAGACGTTTCAACGCGACAACGAATTGATTTGTCCTCTCTTAGCCAATCAATGTAAGTTCTAGTTACTTTTTAGATTGAAATGCTTAATTATAATATGGTCATGGAATAAAGTGTAATTGGATGTAAGCATGTTCATCGGTTCAATTCTATTTCTGTTTCCTCTTGAATCTTGAGTTTTGGGCTTCTCTATCTTTATTCTTTTGTCAAGTTCATGATCTATTCAGCCTATTGTAAATCAGTTCATGTTAATGTTATTCTCAAGATCTATCTTTTATGCCTGAGATGACGTTTTTATGCCAGTTTCCTCTCTATACCTATTGTTATACAAATTCTACCTTCCCCTATTTATTTTCTTTGATGAACCTAGATCAATTTCGGATCTAGGCCTAAACCGCGATTTGCGTACGATTGAATACGGGGGAATCTTGGGATAATACCTATTTGGATATATGTGTTTGGTGGAATTGATGGCATAACATAAAAATTGAATATTTGGGTATTATCATTATAAGAGTAATTGCAAGAATGGGGATTGGCATATATAATTTGACATGGATTTTGATATATGTAATATGACATGGATCTTGATATATGTAATTTGGCTAGAACTCATTATGGGTAAATTGGTGTAAACATGTTATACATGTAATTTTGGGTATAAAACTGGATCTATGTAAATTGAGCATAGCTTTGTAAACATGAAAATCATGAATCTTGACATATGTAAAACGACATGAATTGAACATATGTAAATCTGGTATGAATTGGGCATATGTAAAAACTGACATGTAACCTAGGACTTGGGCATATGTTAATTATGTAAAATTTGGAGTAGAAACATATAGGATAATTTATGACTTGGAGAAAGTTTAATATGAATGCGCCTAAGTTGGGTTCTGGGTAGTTGGTATGTATTGGACATCTAGAAGGCACGTAAACTTGCTTATGAACTTGAAACATGAATTGGTTATGAATATGAATCATTTACTTGATAATAGGCATAAGTGAAAACATGAAACTTGACATGAAACTCGCCATGAAATTAGGCACGAACTTGACATGAAACTTGAACATGGACATGACATTTAGAATGAACTAGAAAATGGCCTACTCGTGGTTGGGTTGAGTTTGCAGAGTAATTCTGCCCGGAACCGCCCGACAAATCCAGTTACTGCAAACAATAGGATCCAATGTGAGTAGTTGGTCATATCGCACTTGAAACCCCGAGGTCAGACTGAGTTGTGGTGTAATTCTTCCCGGAACCGCCCGACATATCCAGTGACCACAACAACAGGTCTTGTGTGAGAGGTTGGGGTGCATAAATGAATTAATGACTTGATAGGGTTAAGTCATGAACCGCTTGAATATACTTAACCAATTTGACACGATGACTTGATAGGGTTAAGTCACGAACCGCTTGAATATACTTAACCAATTTGACACGATGACTTGATAGGGTTAAGTCACAAACCGCTTGAATATAATTAACCAATTTGACACGATGGTTTGGTAGGGTTAAGTCACGAACCGCTTGAACATACTTAACCAACTTGACACATGATTCGTAGGGCTAAGTCATGAACTTGAACGACAACACTTAGCCAATTTGACATGACACGTAGACGGGTTAAGTCACGAACTTGAATGACCACACTTAACCAACTTGACATGCAAGACTGATGGGGTTAAGTCTCGAATTTAAATGACAACACTTAACCTGCTGGACGGAAACTCTAGTTACGCGGTCCTTTTCAGCAGTAACCCACTAGATGTATCATGGTACCCTGGAACTAGGCAGGGTGGGGCACGATTACTGGGCTGATTGTAAGAACGACGGCTAAGTTGGTGCGCCATTGTAGGTTCAGGCGGACTACGGTCGTGCACGTAGTCCGGAGTTGAAAAAGCAGGCATTGGGCACCAGTAGGTTTACACTATGCATGCTTGATTCGTGTCGGTGGTTGGCACCCTAGGGCTTGATACACCCTATGGTGGACCTAGCACAGGTGACTACATTCGTGATAGGGCCGTATGATACAGACACATGAACGAGATAGGACTTGTAGGGACCCGATCGATTAATAGATCGTTTCGTGAGACCAAGTAATGGATCATTTCATGACATTGGGCAAGGGATCATTTTATAGTTAACACATGACACGGGTTGGGATACTAGTACAGTTGGTGCAGAGAAAATAGATATCATAGAAATATTTTAATGGTAAAGCATAGAAATCTTGCGATGCTTGATAGAAATCTTGCGAAATTATACTTAGTTTATCTTGAATGGAAACCTGGCGATGTTATACTTGACAAAAACCATATGAGGTTATTCTTAGTTATCTTTCCTGTAGCTTATCTTGTCATCATGCTTATGTTTACTTTCAGTTTATTCATGCCACGTTATCTTTACCTGTTTTTATGCTGAAAGTCACTAGGACTTACTCAGTCTTTATGACTGACCCATTTTGTTTTGCCTCTTTTTTTCCATTCCCCCCCCCCAAGGTTCGCAGGGTGGGAATACAGCTTAGTTCGGATCTTACCAAGCTCCAAAGCTCTTTCATGTACGGCTTGGATTTCTCTTGGCTATGGCTTGCTTTTCTTTATTGGGAAATGATTTATAACTATGGTTTTATGCTTCTTTACTATTGTAAGACAGATTTCGATGTAATTGACTTAATAGCATTTTGATGTAAAAGGCTTTAGACCTTACTAGATTTTAAAGCAATGAAATTTGGGTTTTCCTTCCGCTGTTTTATTTATGTTCTGTCTTGTAATATTTTTGTGTATGTTTACCTAGATAATACTCCACCAAAGCTAGTGCATTCCCTTTGTGAGTGACCCTAGCGGAGGTGGGGTGTTACATTTGGTATCAGAGCAGAAGGTTACCAGACTGGGCAAAAGCTTTTAAAAAACCTTCTGAAACTATTTTCAAAACGTTTACAAAGAAGCATTTTTCTAAAGAAAATTTTGTTTTACGAAAAGCATGTTCCCCAAAGCCATATGCACTATCTTTTGATTCTCTCCTTGAGTCTCTTCTCTCTTTCTTTTTCACCATAGTTTGTAGGCATACAACACATGTCTGAGGGCAAAGTAGTGCCCAACCTCCATCTGTAGCCGCAGTAGTTCCATCTGCGACTAATCTTATTTCAAGCTTTGTAGGGTTGTCGTGCGATGGAGGTAGCTTTCGAGAAACTTGTCAACAAGCTATACAAGGATAGTAAGAACGAGGATAAAGAACACAAGCCTAAGGATGAGAAACTTGTTGATAAGGCGTAATCCACGAAGGAGGAAAAGGTGAAAGGGAAGAGGTCAAAGTAAAAGAATAATAAAACCCATGACAAGAAAGAACATCGTTGGTATGGTAAAAAGGGACATGTAGTTAAGTATCATAGGACAAGGACAAGGGCAAAGAACAAGATCGTCGAGAGGGCAATTGTATGCTCTCACTACTAGCATACCTAACAGAGGTGGTAACGTTTCTGTTAAAAGTTTAGCTTCTCTTTTCTATCATACCATGGGAACTTTGTTTTTATACATCGCATCCTTTTAATTCTGCCTCGATAGTTGAGTCTCTGCACCTTAGTACTAGCGTAGTAGAGGATCCCATTTTTGTCTCAAATCCTGTTGGGGAATCGGCTCATGTATTCATGATTTGTTTGGATTTGAGAATGTCTATGCTAAGTGTTGAGTTTAGAAGTAATGCTTATGTTTATGTTTTTGGCTATGGGTTGATTCTAGCGATGGAGTAGTTATCCAGTAAGGGTGACATTCTCGGTTTTGAAAAGAGGGTAGTTAGACTCTTGACTTGCCTCGGTAATACCCTCGAAGTCGCGTGTAACCTTTAGGGTTCTCTCATGATTAGTTACCTAGAATCTCTTGATACATTTATTGATCCGCTCGAGTAGTGTTCACCACTAAGGCGGATGGTTCATTTCACTTATGCATGAGTTGTAGAAAGTCACCTTAGTAAGTACATTTGGCAACATGGTTGATATTTGTTATTTTCAAGAGATAGTTCTTCTGCGTGGAATACCTCCTAGTAAGTGAACGAGATCCAAGATTCACTAGTGAATTTTGGAGAGCTTGCATGAAACCATGAGTACATAGTTAAGTTTGAGCCGAGTATATTAGAAGGAAGTGAAAGTGGAACGAGAGGCAACAGTGAAATGAGTTCCAACTCATATTTTGGAAACAAGAATTAAGAATCTGTGAAGTTAAAGACGGTCAAAGCACAATGGAGTTAAGCTCAAGGAAACACACTTAGAAGATTGAAGACTAGATACGTGCATCATATCTCTTTTTAAGAGTATATCCTTGGTCCCTCTTTTCCTGTAGAGCTTACTTGCATGTTATCTTTTTCCTCTCGGTCCTATTCTCAATCAAATTTCTGTTGCAAACCCCATAGGGAGTATGACTCATCTGTTAGTAATACATTTTGGGGCTTGAGGGTGTCCGTTGGGTTGACTAAACTCTTTGGGTTTTATAGGATACGGGTTGGTTTTAGGAAGGGATTCCCTTGTGACCTAAAAGGAGTCCATCATGCTTAGTTTCCTCGAAACATATATTGGTTTGATTGAGTAATTCTTTGGGTGTCAGCCTGATGTTGATTTCGGTCTCCGGGGCTGGTGCTTAGGGAGTTCTTCTCCTGATCAGTATATATATGACATATATTTCCAGTTTTGACATGGCCTAATGGGCACAAGGTTTTTACTTGCTTCTATCATTCGGCTATACCTTTAGGTAGGAACAATTGGGTGTAAACATGTGTTTGAGACATGTTATGATTGATGGTTGCAAGTGGCTGCAAGTGGTTGCTCCTGGATGCATTTACACATTAGGCACTAGATCGGCTCAGTCACATTTCATATTGCATATGCATGAGTGTTTATACTTGTTTATGGATGAATTTGAATGTGTTATCATGTGGATGTTGCATATGGATGGATGTTTGTGCACACATGTAGTGTTATTGTGACTAGGACTATTTTCATACATGTTGGACTCATGGCACTAGACGTATTTTGCATTAAGAAGATCAATCAGGCCTGATCATTTTCATTAGACAAGGAACATATACACACACTTTCTACATATGTTCACAAAGCATTAGAAATCTATTAAGGACAATGGATGCCTGTGATTGATGATTGAGTAGATGGATGATTGGATGGTAGGACACATTCTCCTTAACTTGAAGATTTCGGGGAAGAAATCCTTTAAGGAGGGGAGAATGTAACAACCCGAATTTTAACAACATGTTAAAATCATAAATCAAGGCAGAATTAAATTTTAAGATCAGAATCAAGGGAAACGGGTTGCGCCATTGCGTCTGTCTCGAAATTCTGCTTGGAAACGAGTCCGAGTTTGCGAGGATCAGAGTCCGTATGAGGGAGATATGACCCTCCGAAGTTTCAGGAATTTTCAGAGTTCAAAACAGCTCGAATTCGAGTTCAAAATTCGAATTTCAAAACCCAGACAGACTAGGCGGGAAATTTCCCGCCCAGCACCCAGGTCGACTGGGGAGTCGACTGGGCAGTCGACACCCCCAAGACCAGGTCAACTGCGCAGTTGACTTGGGTGTCGACCTGGTCCCCGAATCTGCTTTTGGGCCTGGGTGCATTCTGATGTACCTGGTCTCGTTTTTTGACTAGGTTCGTCCGCCTAATCCTATATAAACAGCCTCTCGCCTCATTCTCTCTACACCATTTCATTCTGTCCTTATGCTGCCTCTGAGAAAATGAATAAAATAATACATAAGTCTGAGACGAGGATATGTTGTTCAAGTCTTTCAAGAGGAGATTCAAATCTAGTTAGGATTCAAGTAAAGATTCAAAGGCTTCAAGCAACGACGCCTAGACCATATTGAATCAAATCAGAAGATTAATCAAGTTAGACATTTCAACGCGACAACGAATCGATTTGTCCTCTCTTAGCCAATCAATGTAAGTTCTAGTTACTTTTTAGATTGAAATGCTTAATTATAATATGGTCATGGAATAAAGTGTAATTGGATGTAAGCATGTTCATCGGTTCAAGCCTATTTCTGTTTCCTCTTGAATCTTGAGTTTTGGGCTTTTCTATCTTTATTCTTTTGTCAAGTTCATGATCTATTCAGCCTGTTGTAAATCAGTTCATGTTAATTTTATTCTCAAGATCTATCTTTTATGCCTGAGATGACGTTTTTATGCCAGTTTCCTCTCTATACCTATTGTTATACAAATTCTACCTTCCCCTATTTATTTTCTTTGATGAACCTAGATCAACTTTGGATCAAGGCCTAAACCGTGATTTGCGTACGATTGAATACGGGGGAATCTTGGGATAATACCTATTTGGATATATGTGTTTGGTGGAATTGATGGCATAACATAAAAATTGAATATTTGGGTATTATCATTATAAGAGTAATTGCAAGAATGGGGATTGGCATATATAATTTGACATGGATTTTGATATATGTAATATGACATGGATCTTGATATATGTAATTTGGCTAGAACTCGTTATGGGTAAATTGGTGTAAACATGTTATACATGTAATTTTGGGTATAAAACTAGATCTATGTAAATTGAGCATAGCTTTGTAAACATGAAAATCATGAATCTTGACATATGTAAAACGACATGAATTGAACATATGTAAATCTGGTATGAATTGGGCATATGTAAAAACTGACATGTAACCTAGGACTTGGGCATATGTTAATTATGTAAAATTTGGAGTAGAAACATATATGATAATTTATGACTTGGGGAAAGTTTAATATGAATGTGCCTAAGTTGGGATATGGGTAGTTGGTATGTATTAGACATCTAGAAGGCACGTAAACATGCTTATGAACTTGAAACATGAATTGGTTATGAATATGAATCATTAACTTGATAATAGGCATAAGTGAAAACATGAAACTTGACATGAAACTCGCCATGAAACTAGACACAAACTTGACATGAAACTTGAACATGGACATGACATTTAGAATGAACTAGAAAATGGCCAACTCGAGGTTGGGTTGAGTTTGCAGTGTAATTCTGCCCGGAACCGCCCGGCAAATCCAGTTACTGCAAACAATAGGATCCAATGTGGGTAGTTGGTCATATCGCACTTGAAAACCCGAGGTCAGACTGAGTTGTGGTGTAATTCTTCCCGGAACCGCCCGACATATCCAGTGACCACAACAACAGGTCTGATGTGAGAGGTTGGGGTGCATAAATGAATTAATGACTTGATAGGGTTAAGTCATGAACCGCTTGAATATACTTAACCAATTTGACACGATGACTTGATAGGGTTAAGTCACGAACCGCTTGAATATACTTAACCAATTTGACACGATGACTTGATAGGGTTAAGTCACGAACCGCTTGAATATACTTAACCAATTTGACACGATGGTTTGGTAGGGTTAACTCACAAACCGCTTGAACATACTTAACCAACTTGACACATGATTCGTAGGACTAAGTCATGAACTTGAACGACAACACTTAGCCAATTTGACATGACACGTAGACGGGTTAAGTCACGAACTTGAATGACCACACTTAACCAACTTGACTTGCTAGACTGATGGGGTTAAGTCTCGAATTTAAATGACAACACTTAACCTGCTGGACGGAAACCCTAGTTACGCGGTCCTTTTCAGCAGTAACCCACTAGATGTATCATGGTACCCTGGAACTAGGCAGGGTGGGGCACGATTACTGGGCTGATTGTAAGCAACCAGAACGACGGCTGAGTCGGTGCGCTATTGTAGGTTCAGGCGGACTACGGTCGTGCACGTAGTCCGGAGTTGAAAAAGCAGGCATTGGGCACTTGTAGGTTTACACTGTGCGTGCTTGATTCGTGTCGGTGGTTGGCACCATAGGGCTTGATACACCTTATGGTGGACCTAGCACAGGTGACTACATTCGTGATAGGGCCGTATGACACAGACAAATGAACGAGATAGGACTTGTAGGGAGCCGATCGATTAATAGATCGTTTCGTGAGACCAAGTAATGGATCATTTCATGACATTGGGCAAGGGATCATTTTATAGTCAACACATGACACGGGTTGGGATACTAGTACGGTTGGTGCAGAGCAAATAGATATCATAGATATATTTTAATGGTAAAGCAGAGAAATCTTGCGATGCTTGATAGAAATCTTGCGAAATTATACTTAGTTTATCTTGAATGGAAACCTGGCGATGTTATACTTGACAAAAACCATATGAGGTTATTCTTAGTTATCTTTCCTGTAGCTTATCTTGTCATCATGCTTATGTTTACTTTCAGTTTATTCATGCCACGTTATCTTTACCTGTTTTTATGCTGAAAGTCACTAGAACTTACTTAGTCTTTATGACTGAACCGTTTTGTTTCGCCTCTTTTTCTTCCGTTCCCCCCCCTCCAGGTTCGCAGGGTGGGAATACAGCTTAGTTCGGATCTTACCAAGCTCCAAAGCTCTTTCATGTACGGCTTGGATTTCTCTTGGCTATGGCTTGCTTTGCTTTATTAGGAAATGATTTATAACTATGGTTTTATGCTTCTTTACTATTGCAAGACAGATTTCGATGTAATTGACTTAATAGCATTTTGATGTAAAAGGCTTTAGACCTTACTAGATTTTAAAGCAATGAAATTTGGGTTTTCCTTCCGCTGTTTTATTTATGTTCTATCTTGTAATATTTCTGTGTATGTTTACCTAGATAATACTCCATCAAAGCTAGTGCATTCCCTTTGTGAGTGACCCTAGCGGAGGTGGGGTGTTACACAAGGCCGCACCTAACAGTTCAAATTTTAGCGATTTTAAAATCTCTTCAAAACTAGTTCGGACAAACATGAAAAATATTCTATTCGATGATAGGAATCTAACGCCGAAATTCATTTCGCGAAATTTGGACGTTTTGACCTCCGTTTTCCTACCCGTATCTTCCATTTAAAGGGGTCCATAATGCCTTTTTGAACGGAGCGTCCTGATATTGCAAACTATATACTGTTGTGTCCGTCTCGTCGCGCTGATTTACAAAATATATTCGTTTGTCAGTTTCGGTGCACGTTTAGCGCTGAAATTACCAAAAGGCTTGCGCAGTTCATTTTTGAAACACAGTCATTTGAGTTCGAAGTGTCCATATTCGGATCCCTCATATTTTTCTTGACATTTTGGGTCTGCGAAACCCGTCTTTTTATTTTACTTAATTACCTATTTATTTTTTTGTTTTTCTTGGAATCACACTTTCATGTTCCATGCATACGTTAAATACATGCATATGTTTGTTCCATGCACCACTTTTCCAAATAACTTTGTTTATTTTCCCTAAGGCATGCATTGTTCATTTTTTTCTTTCCATGCGTTCATCTTTCTTCTTTACAAATCATGCATGCATGTAATTGTTCATTTGTTCCCATTTTCTCTCTTTCTTCAAGCGTTATTTTATTCCTTCTAAAAGGCTTTGCATTCTTTTTCCCAAATCTAGTCCCTAACGTCCATGTATTCACGCATGGCTTCACATTTTCCACTCCTTCACTCACATTTAATAACTCCGAAAGGCATGCATGCGTTCCAATTTAGATGCTTAGCTTTTTATTTTCCAAACATTTGTTGTTTTCTCCAAGCATCGTTTCCCATCCTAATTCTTCCCATTCCCCATGCCATTTCTCATATATATATATATATATATATATATATTAAAAGAAACGATGCTTCCCATTTCTCTTCTTAAGAATTACAACAGACCCTATTTTTTTTCTCATCGCCCTTTCATTTTTCCTTTTCCTATTTCTTCCCACATACTTTCGGTCTCCTCCCACATCATCTCTTTTCCTCTTCCATCCTCCGTGTCATACCCTGCAGCCACACTTACGAGCCTTCCCAAGCCTCTCTTCCGAAGGCTTCAACCAGCCCTCCGTTCACCGATGACCGCGCCGACCGCATGCTTCACCAACCTCCAGTCTTCAACGATGTAGCACCCTAAAGCCGCCGCCCACTGTGCCAACCCGAGAACATGCTTTCGTTGATCTGCTCCGCCCGCCAACAGTAGCAGCACCTTCGAGCATTGTTCCGACCTAAGCCGCTCCGCCTAGAACCCCTTGCGTGTGTATGGGTGATGGTGTGCGGTGTGTGCGCATGAATACACTATTGTGAGTGTGTGTGTGTGTTGTGTTCGTGTGTGTATGGTAATTTATGTGTGCGTGTGACTCTGTGTATGTGTATTCCTGCGTATGTGTGTGGGTGAGTTTAGTTATTGTGTGGTGTGTATTTTTATATATGTGTTGGGTATTGTTTTATTATGTTCATTTCAATATGTTTAGAAAATCTGTGTAATGGCATGAGTGGTATGAATATATTTTATAATGGTTTTGGGTGCGTTTATATAATTTATAATATATAAAGATTGTTTTGATATATTTTGGGTGAGTGTCGAATTTCAAGTATATATGTGATGATTTCAATATATATGTATATGAAAATATTTATATATTGTTATATATAAAAAGGGGTGTTGCGTCTAAATTTTTGTGTCGAGTGTGATGCCGAGTTCAGAAACCTTCCCAAAAACCAAATACCGTACCAATCCATTGCGAAACCCATCCTCATCTTATAAAATAATATAATAAAATATCGAGTGAAATCGAGTGTATCCATTCTGAATCGTGCCTGGAAGTTGTAGTCTCTATCGACGTCAATCCATCAATCATCATCTCCATTTCTGTGTCACGAAAGGTGAGTTTATCTCACACCCGACTTACATTTTTTTCATGGATGTTAGATCAATAATGAACTGTTATATGAAATGTATAGTATGGTCGGTAGAAATTGGTTGATTTGATATGTATGCACATTTCATATGTGACACGACATATTCGTATAACACGCAGTTGCACTGATGATATATATGATGTGATTGTTACTATGTGATTATTGTTTATTATTGTTGATACCCCTAGTTTAGGAAAAATCACTAAGGGTTGAAATGATACATACCCGAACGGACATTAAATTAGGGAAAAATCGTTATGGATTGAAATGATAGACCTGAACGATTTTAAATGAAATTGGGATTGCGGGTTGAAATGATATATATATACATACCCGTAGAAATTTTAAATTTGTGGATTGAAATGACAAATATCTGTACCACTTGAATATAGGATAGGAAAGTATATACGGACACCATTGGTTATTTTCCGAAGTAAAATGATTCGAAAATTTTATTTAAAAATCATAACTTAAGATTTTATATTTATATTTTAAAGATTTTTTAAACTTAAATTTTATAAATTTTAAATTATATGTTTTAAAATGTTTTTATGAGTAAATATAGATTTAAATCCATATTTAAGATGTTATTATAATTTTATTCATTTTGAAACTATATAATTTAATCATATAAGTATTTTAAACCTTTTATATTATAATAAACAATTCTTTTAAAACCTATTTCTATATTATTCTAAACTTATACATACATATATATATATATTCAAAGTTAATATTTTCTTTTATATATTTTATAAACTTTAATAATAAACTAAAAGGTGGATAAGTTAAGATTTTAGCGATGAAATAGAGATTTATAGATTTGAATTTATATAACGATATTTGATTTAATGAATAAACTGATATAAGATATGAATTTGAATTCAAATTGATTTGTACTTATAAGGACGAACTTGAATTGTGAAATTATTTTTGGCATTGAATTTCCAAATTTAAGAATGAATTTGATTTTTAAAATAACCTAAATGCAAACTCGAATGATTTAAATATTAAAAGAAATAAACTTGGAATTTGCAAAAAGATGTTTAATTGGAACATGATACGATTTATTGAAATTGAAATATGATATTTGATTTGAATTATATAAACTGAATTTGACTTAAAGGATTGAATTTTAAAATCGACCTAAAGAACTCTTATAAAGCTAAAACTCGGTTTTATAAATTGTTTTGAATTTATAAATAATGATTTCGAATTGTATGGTTTGAATTACAAAACACGATATGGTTTATTTGAATGGAAATGTAAGTGTTCGACATGAATTGTAAATAAGATAAGATTTGTTGAATATGAAATATAAGAATTATTATGAAATATACCAACGGTATAAGTATGGAAATCCCGCCTACGCCATTTTTGATATTTACTTAATTAATAGACATTGTTGCATATAGTGTATTAGATTGATGGGTCCTTTAAGGATGGTGATCCCAAACATCCTTTAAGTTACTAAGTGCATATCATCAAACATTTCATTTGAATTGATTTACTTGCATGAGAATGTTAGTACTGATCCGAATTATTTTGTTTTTTATTATGGTTCGAGTCAGATCGATTATTACTGCTTTCGAGATTCACTTTGGAGTTTGAAGTTATATTGGGTTTTGCTCGTCCTATATCCACCTATTGATCAGTTGTTCCAATCATCCAGTTAATTCTGTCATTCCTGTTCAGACCATTACATTTATTCATGTATTAGAAATTTATTATTTTAAACTTCCATTGTATTATTTATATTAACTCTGATGTAAAAAATTTATTTAGTAGCTTCATGAACTACTATTGTATTATTTATTTTCCGCTATGAGATATCATTTTGCTCTGTATCTGTGTCTGTGATTCTGTGATTTGTTCTATTTACCTCAGAAGCTAATAACAATCTGTCATCTTGAACGTTTCAAGTTGGTTTAATTACCGACTTGGAGCGGTCAAAATGGCGGGTCGTTACAGTTGGTATTAGAGCTTTGGTTTATTAAAGCATTAGCCTATGGGGTAAAAACTCATTAGAGATAGGGTCGTGATATCCTAGAATGAGTGGAATCAGTCGCAGAATCCTTCTTGTGAGAGCGTATTTTGAAAATATAAATTATTTTGAAACGTAAAGTATTTTGAAATTTTAAATCCTTTCGGAATTCCCACTCTTCGAATCCTTCTCTTCGGTAGCTTTCTTTGTTACGGTCTCCTTAGGTTTGAATCTTGATCCCATTTGAAATCCATTTTCGGGTTATCGCGGTTTTCAAGATTACGAGAGTAAAGTAAATATTGCAAATTAACTTGAGATGTTGAATAAAATGATTTGGCTATAACTAAGGAGATCGTTTGACTAAACCTTGAGAATTTTGTTTTGGAATACTTTGAAATCGATTTATAAGGTTTTTGAAAAAGTACTAGAAGTATATACAAGTATTTTCAAATAAAAAGTTTGAAGTGATTTTATGAAATGTTTTCAAAAAGGAAAATATATGAAGAGAGAACACATTGGTAGCTTTGCTACATAGTTATCCTACGAAGTTTGATTTTTGAAGCATGATTTGATATACACATATATGTATATTTTGAATGATTGAAAGGAAATCCGAAATTAATTCCCGAGTTTGGTCGAATGAAAAACCTATATACATGTGTTTTCGAACCTTATATATATGGTAGATGTATAAAAGAATTATGATTAATTCGAAAGCTATTGATTTGGAAGGTAATTGATTTAAAATGAAACCTTATATAATGAAATTTATATAAGAACGATATATTTGAAACATGATGTTGAAAAATCTTGTGTAAATGGATATTTATATAAGTGCGATATACATGAAACGTGAAATGAAGTAATATATATATAATATATATGTTTTTTTCGAAATAAAGATATGGGAAGTACCTTCCATTGAAATCGCAATTTCTGAGAGTGGGATTGTGTTGGCGCTCGTCGAGAGTGTCCATCGAAAATTGGAAATCGTAGCTACGTTGGTGCTCCGTCGACTAGAGTATCCATCGATATTGGAATCTTACTCGGCGAGATAACGTTGATTTTTATTATTATTTATCTGTTTTAGCGTAATTGGGGGGCGAGACGCCTACAGTTACAAGAGATTTCACTGGGATAGTGATGTAACCTCCGCGTAACTGCGATCTAGACGCCATAGCATAATTCGGGGGTGCGATGCCTACAGTTACAAGCGATTTCACTGGGATAGTGATGTAACCGCCGCGTAACTGCGATCTATGGCAACAACCATGGCGAAATTCGAGGGGTGTGATACCTACAGTTACAAGCGATTCTACTGGGATAGTAGCGCAACAGCTGAGTAACCGCGATCCATGGGGGAAGTATTTTCCATGTCTATTTTAAATGTTTTAAGTATTTTCACTGGGAGTTGAAACAAAGATATTTAGTACTTAGAGATTTTAGTCGTGCGTCTGACCAGTGTATAACAAACGTCTGTAAGAACGACAGTAAACTTGTTAAACTTCGAGTTATCAAGTATTTTCAAATGTTAAATAACAAAACAATAACCTGCAATTAAATTTATATATTATCTCAACATAATAAATTAAGAAAGAGATTTTCGATGTTTTAAAATAATTATTTCCATATATAATTTTTTTTAATATTTAAATCTTCTTCTGGATTTTCCTTTTCGTTCGAATCCATCTTCCTTCGTTGATCCTCTTTGATTAGATTCTTTCGTTCTTTCAGCTTTTAACTTGAATTCTATGACCTATCCTTGTCCACAACAAGGTAAGAAGTAGAAGGAGAGTGTAAGTCTTCCAGCGAGTCCATTTTACTAAATATTGATTTGAAATAACTATTTTGAAAAGTATTATAATATATAATTTCCGTAGTGTAGTATTGAAATTTTGATATATATTCTATTTAAATATAGAAAGATGTTTTAAGTGTTTACCTGACGTTAAAATTGGCCTATCGAATACATAGTGATTTGCGTATACGTCTGATCAACGTATATGTTAAATCATATATGTATTTGATAGATATATGGTCACACTCTAGTCGCTTGAAAATGATTCTGGATTGGAATGAGGCGTATGTTTTGTTTTTATAGCACTGTTTTATTTTATACGCGAGTTATTCAGAAAGGCCGGGTTTATACCCATTCTGAATAACTGATTCGACGATATATCAACAATAGATTCTAATATTTTTGGTTTCACTAAAATCCGATTTACTTTGCATCATGTACAGTCAGTCAAAGTTAAAATTCAAATTTTAAAACTGCCACGCTATTTTTGACTCCTTTTACAATTTAAATAAAATCTATTCGTTTTAACTTCGATTAAAATAAATTTATAGTCGTTATTATATAAAATAAATTATTTCAAATATTAAAAACCCATTAAAATAAAATTTTTAAATTTGGCCCAAAATTCCGGGTCGTTACAATCTCCCCCACTTAAGATATTTTCGTCCTCGAAAAGGAACGAAGCTAAAAGTCGTTTAATTAACCGACTCAACTTTCAATTCTAATCGATTTCCAATTCAGTTCAATGTTAAATTCGATTAAGCTAAATTTATCATTCTATTATATAGTGGTTAACTTAATTATCATTCCAATATTTTATAAGTTAAACTAATAATCAAACATCACAACCAGCAACCAATTAGGTGATTAACTTTTCAAACATATGTAATTTTTATATATAATCAAAAATCATGTTTTTAGTGCAAATCACAACAATAGACCCTATCTAGTTTTGGTTCTCATACCAGTCAATGGAACTATATAGATATACCACTTTCGAAACTCGAACATAAACTCTGATGATGATGCATCAATCATCAGAATTATCCCCGGGCGACTAGAGTGTGATTTTATATCTACCCAGTATATTAAAACTTCGAGTATCCGTTAATTACTCGTATATTCGAAATCTTTATATACCCGATTGTCCAAATTAAAATATAATAATATACTCAAATACGCATATTAAGATAGAATTTTCTAAACTAAATTTGTTTTCATTTTTATTTTAAAGAAAATAATACTCTTCACACTCGTTCTAGGATGCTACTGATCCCATCTCTAACGAGTATTTCTTATTGGATATTACTAATCCAATCTCTGATGAATTCTTTTGTTCGGTTCTAATGTGTCTTGTTCTCGAGCTCTGTAAACCAAAGCTCTAATACCAAATGTGACGACCCAAACTTCCCCGTGAAGTAAAGTCCGGATTGTTTTGAGAACTACACACGTCAGAACATAAAACTGAAGAACATTTTTTGCTGTTACAACAATTACATAAGTACAAGAATATTACAGAGTATGAATAAATATACATTGGAAATACAATATCAGAGTTTAAAATACATTTAAATAGCAGCGGAAAAATAGTACAAAACACAACTGAAGGAAATACACGGATACAGAGCCTTCCGAATATCGCTTCAGCTGTAGACCAGGATCCTGTGAATATAATATCTGCAAACCAAAACTACTAGCTTCCCGTGTGGAAAATATGGGCACCCATAGTTTAGGTTAAAACAATAAACTCCAGGTCAGTAATGGGACTAGTATGAGAACTCAAAAACAGTTATTAAGTTGATTTTAAAGTTAGGTAAATCAAGGGACCACGCCGTAAAACACGGAACGGGTTTACTACATTGGATTGCCAGTGCGTGAAATAAAGTAAATCGTTAAACAACACAATGCTTTTTAGAAAAATGAGACCATTATAAGACTCAAGTCCCATCACACAATGCAACGCAAACCAGAGGATAGAGTTTTACCTTATAATGGTCAAAAGATGCTTGATACGATAAAAAATGGATTTGATATTATTACTAGTGTATATATATGTTTCAAAAACAATTTCAATCATAATGTATCAATCATAGACGGCATAGTACCCCATCCTACTATGTCGCCATACTAGTTCTACATTCAAAACCGCATGGTGTCGTATTGGAAATTTGGTTTCCATCAAGAGTCAAGGTGTAATAACCCGGAAAATCTGGGCCAGTTTAAAATTTTTATTTTGGCAATTTTAGCGAATTTTGAATATTTAAAATAGATTATTTTAAATAATATCGACGAGAAATTTGTTTTGAATATAATTCGAACGTATATATTATATACGTCGTCGTTAGAATATAAATATTTATATATAATTATAAATAGAATTGGAAATGGCGCGGTAGTTCGATAATTCGATTTCAAACTTCAATTGAATGTATCGGGTGCAAAACAATCCGGATTTTATTGAAACCAAAAACATTAGGATCTATTTGATAATATCTTTCCAACGAATCCGGGAAATCGAAATTTCATAGCGGGAATCAAAAGATATGTCCAGATGAAAATTCTGAATAGTCGCTATGGAATTCAGGCCCTTAGAAATGGACATTTTGCAAACGGTCTCAGAATTCGACGAAACCAGTTTTGTTAGGACCGTATCGTCAATACGAAGCTAGAAAATATTTTTCGAGAATTTTTAGAGTTAGTATGTGACCCCGGAAATTTGAAATGTACGTTTAAAATTCGGTATAGTGATTTAAATGTAAATTTAACGGAAACTGATTGTAACAGCCGAATCAGCCTACGATACATATCCCATTGTGTTCGGAATGGGGGTAAAACCCTAGGGACGACAGTCGTTGGACTTGAATTTGAGTTCGAATGAAAAACAACTTTTTAGGAAAAAAATAATAATAATAAAATATAAATATATATAAATTACACTTCCCTCCCCCATTCAGTAAAACCTAAATCGAAAAAAAAAAAAAAACCGCCTCCCTCCATATCATCGTCGAACCCCCACCCCCTTCGCGACTTGCGCCGCCGCAACCAGGAGCAGGCGCCCAACTCCGACGAGCTCCGGCAATCGCCCCCCCCCCCTCCATCTCTCCTCCTTCCTTCTTCTCCCTCCTCTCAATTCACTCGCGAGCCCCAATTTCCCCTTACCCGAACCCCGTGCCACCACCGCACCCAACCCTGGACCCATATCCGACCGCGCCGAGCCCCCCCGCGCCGCCTGAACGAGCTCCGCCACTCCCCCCATGCGCCTGCCACCTCCTCCACGTCAGCATCACACTCCAGCGCCCCGGCTTCCTCCCCCTTCGATTCAAGGTAAATTTTATGACCTTTTGGTTATGTAAAAACTATTTTTTTTATTTTATTTTTAAAAACTTTTTTTTTATATGATTTTAAAAAAAAACTGAAAATTACATGATTTTAAAACTGAAAATTATTAGATTTTAAAACGTTAAAAGACGGGATTTTTATATGGTAAAAGACGTGATTTTTATACGGTAAAAGATGGGATTTTTAGTAGTGAAAAGGCGAGAGTTTTAAGTAGAAAGGCGAAATCTTTTATATTGTAGAAGAAGAAAATATAATCTTTTATATTGTAGAAGATGAAAAATATAATCTTTTATATTGTAGAAGGATAAAAATATGATTTTACATAGTAGGAACTATAAAAATATAATCTTTATAAGATAGAGAATATAAAAATATCATCTTTGTACATGTAGCGAAATAAAAATCTGATTTTTTATTATATATACATTGAAATAAAGAGGGGATTTTTATAGTGATGAAATAAAATCGAAATCTTTATAATTGAAAAGGCAAAATTTTTATATAGAAAATAGCGTGATAAAAATAGGATTTTTATCTATATGATAGCAATATAAAAAGTCGATTTTTATATATTGAATAGCAAAGTAAAAATTCGATTTTTATATATTGAATAGCAATATAAAAATTCGATTTTTATATATTGAATAGCAAAGTAAAAATTCGATTTTTATATATTGAATAGCAAAGTAAAAATTCGATTTTTATATATTGAATAGCGAAATAAAAATGTGATTTTTATATATGTAGTGAATACGGGCAACGAAGGTGATAAGAAGGCGAGAACGACGAAGGTTTCTGCAAATGAAGTGTCGTGAAGTTGGGATAGCTATCTGTGAGAATTTCTCACCTTTCAATTTCATTTTCTAGTTATATATATACTAGGATGCAGACGGTGTTTAGTAGCACCCGACACCCGTCATCCACAGACCATGGATGGCTTGTTTGTTAAATTGTTTGGTTGTGTAGTTGATTAGATGATTTGATTTGAAATTGAATTGTTTGGTGATTTTGATTGATGTGTGAATGGCGTGGGCCTTCACTAGACCGGGGATAAGGCTAGGCCTCGTCCCGTTTCTAGTATCGTGCCGTTATGCCGCCGAAATTTTCTAAAATAAGTTAGATAAATAAAAATATCATTTTATTTTAAGAATGAACTGAATAGAAATTCATATGTTGGAATAAAATGTTTTGTCGTTAAAAATATAATTTTTAACGTGGATGTGAATATATAAATATTCATTTACAAACCAGACGGTTTGTTTATGTACACCTATTTGAAGGACATTGATTGGGTCGATAAATTTTACACATCGCCCAACTGCACAAATAAAATATGTGTTTGATTGTTTGAAACCCCACACGGGTGTTAGGATGAAATTTGAAGTTCACTCATCCTGATTGATTAAATATGTCGATCGATCGATTGACAGGCTGTTATAAGCGTTAGATATCTATATCTGATGCTTATACAGTGTAGTGCACTTTGGTTGATGGTTGATTATTTTTCAATGCTATTATACATGTGTTGTATGAAAATCCATATAATTAACATTATATGGTGATTGATTGGGCCTCATTCCAATTTGAAAAATAAAGAATAATATAAAATAAAAGTTCATGTGTTGACAGTACTCATCCGTTGAGATTGGTCATGTGTTGAACGAAATATTTTAGTAGTAAAATTTACATCTTTATCGATATAAAATAAAAGTTCATGTGTTGACAGTACTCATCCATTGAGATTGGTCATGTGTTGAACGAATATTTTTGTAATAACAACTATTTTGAAAAAGAAATATTTGAAATAGAATATTTGAAAATAGAAATTTATGAAGCCGTGTTGATTAGATTGACGCCATTATGACGTGAACGATATTTATATCGATTTTAACGATTTCGAAATGAAATGAATTGAAAACGATTTCGAAATGAATTGAATTGAAAACGATTTCGAAATGAATTGAATTGAAAACGATTTCGAAATGAAATGAATTAAAAACGATTTCGAAATGAATTGAATTGAAAACGATTTCGAAATGAATTGAATTGAAAACGATTTCGAAATGAATTGAATTGAAAACGATTTCGAAATGAATTGAATTGAAAACGATTTCGAAATGAATTGAATTGAAAACGATTTCGAAACGAATTGAATTGAAAACGATTTCGAAATGAATTGAATTGAAAACGATTTCGAATTGAAAGTGAATTGAAATGAATTCAAATTGAATTGAAATTTGAATTGAATAGAAATGAATTTTAAAACGAATTTATAAAGAAGAATTCAATTTTGGTTTGAATTGAAAAGGAAGTTGAAATTGCTTTTGAAACGAATTTAAAGCTATTTATAAAGTTCGTTTTAAATAGAAATCGACGAAATATATATTATATATATTATATATATAATATAATGGCCTGAATAGAACGCACCGCGCCGCGGCAGTTCGTGAATTTCGACCATTTATTTCAAACGGACATTACGGGAGATCCGACCGTCGGATTCTCCTAAAACCGGAACCGTTGGGTTCGTATCGAAAAGAGCTTTCTAACAAATGTTAGAAATTAGAAATCTAACGGTTGGATTTGGAATTATGTCCAAATCAAATTTGAAAAAGGTCGCTGTAAGTGCAGTTCGATGACCGTTGATGGAAATCGACTGTACGGGCCTTGATAAAATTATTAAAAATAGTAATAATTTGTGTAAAATCATAAGAAATGATTTAGAAAGAATTGGGATGAAAAACTCCATAGTTGAAAAGATAAAAATAGATTTTTATCGAAATGAACTGGTTTTGAACTAGAATTAAAATTCTATTTATTTTTAAATAAATGAATTGAATTTAAAAAGGGTTTTAAAAATAACCAGAATATCCAATGATTGCATTGGAGTGGATTTGAATCGAAATTGTCTTCGGAATATTTCGATGTTGGAATTCGTGATTATACAGGTGTTGTTATGGAAATTTGAAAGATATATATTTATATCGTTATTTCCAATACGACATTTGTTAGCCGTAGAATTCGATATTGAATATAAGCCGATATATTTTCTATTCAGAGCCTTGTATTGAATATCGAATGTGATTTGGGTTTGTCGTGAATGGTGTCTTCACTAACACTGTTCTTGAACCCAGTTGAGAAAAGATTAAATCTTTTTATTTAGATTTAATGAAGTGTACCAATTAAAGAATATTTAATTGGAATTGAATTGATATTGATTTTTGGGTTTATCGTGGACAGTGTTTTAAATAACACTCGTTCTTTAACCCGATAATCAATGGGATGTGATTTTGGGTTTATCGTGAACCGTGTTTTAAATGACACTGATTCTTTAACCCAGTCAAAGATTAAAACTAAGTGGAGTTTTAATGAATCTTTAGTTAGATTGAAATGATCGAAAATGGAGTATCACCAGTTTTGCTCCAGGCGATAGTTAAATCTTTAATTAGATTTGAAAGTGAAATGGTAATTGAATTTACCGATAACACTGTGGTGTTAGATATGGAGTATTACCAGTTTTACTTCATGGGATGAATAGGTTGGGATGGGGAAATTAAAATAAATGATTACTTCGGTAAGGTTCGCTAATCCCGACTAGTTTGAATTGAGATTCAAAAATAGAATAAAGAATAAATTCAAGGAATTTATCTTGGATAAAATTAATGGGAACCTTTCCCTATGAATGTGAAAATTAGAAACTAACTGTCGGTTAGCCAAACAGAATGGTTTTCTGGATATTGATCTGATGTTGGTTTCGGCCTTCGGGGTTAATATTTGGGGAATTATTCTCTTGATTAATTTACGGTTAGTGACTAATGAATTGGAATGAGGCGTATGTTGTGTTTGTGTAACACTTATTTAAAATATACGCGAGTTATTCGGAAAGACCGGGTTTATCCCATTCTGAATAACTGATACGACGATAAGTCGAAGATGAAGACGATGGTCGAAGACCGGAGGTCTTCACGTCGTTTGGGTAATTACTGATGATCTTGATTGGGCTGTACACCCAAGAAGATGGAAACAGTTAGTGATCGTCCAGACGTACTTGGAGATCGATGGATATGCGGGGTACTAGGTGCCTCCGGTTTCGTTCAGACCCAGAACGGACTCGTAAATGGACTGTGTGTCCGACATTGGATTTTAGTCTGTGTGATTGATCTCTATTAAATATATATCTGTTTGGCGGCGGAGAATTTATTCTCTTGCTTAACGCCCTTCTCTGAGACGTACGAGCTCAGGGGTTATATATTGATGGATATCAAACGCATGGAGTGAATTGCCTGTGTGGCATGCCTAAGTGGCAATTGATCGAGGCTTCTGTTGAAAAGCAAAGTCTTGTGGTGATGATCAAAGCAAGGCCTTTGTGGCGTAGCTTTGTGTAACGTTTACTTCGCGTGTTTCACACCCGGTATGAACCAAAAACGGGAGAGGACGTCAGGGAGTGCATGCGTTTCTTTCTAGCTAGAAGTGGCGTCAGTGGTTTTACACGCCCTGACGAGTTTGACTTATGTGGTTGTTGCTGTTGCGAGGCGCCTCGGATTGATCGGTCGTTCTCGAACCGATGGAGTCATTTAGTTGGCTCATTTACGCCCCAAAGGGCGGGGAAACGCATGTTCAGGCATTTTAATCCACATCGGTGGACCGGCCCTGAGGATCCAAGGGTCGATGCGCTCTGACCCTGAGGCTCGGGCTAGACAGTCTCGAAGTCGGTGAGGACTATCTTTTGCCTCGGTTCATAGATGGAAACCCAATTTCCAAATACGTGACTTTGCGGTTTTATTTGTAAACCTATATATGGTGGCATAGTGGCATGGGACGCTCATGTCGCCTATGATTGATACTTATGATTTGAAGTTGTTTTATACAGTATACACTGATAATAGTATCAAACGATTTGTTTTAAACGTATCAAGCATTCTTTGGCTGTTATAAGGGAAAACCCTATCCTCGGCTGCGTTGCATTGTGTGATGGGACCTGGGTCTTATAACAGCTTCATTTTTCTTTATTTAGCATTGCGCTGTTTGTTTTATGCACTGGTATTCTTGGGAGGAAACCCGTTCCGTGTTTTACGGCGTGGTCCCTTGATTTACCAAACTTTAAAAATAAAGATTAATAACTGTTTTAGTTCTCACACCAGTCACATGACTGACCTGGAGTTTATTGTTTTAACCTAAACTCTGGGTGCCCCTATTTTGACACGGGCAGCTAGTAGTTTTGGTTTTGCAGATTTATATTCACAGGATCCTGGTTTACAGCTGGAACGATATCCGGAAAGCTTTGTATCCGTATATCTACTTCTAGTTGTGTATTGTATTATTTTCCGCTGCGATGTATTTAAATGTAATTTAAATCTCTGATATTTCTGTGTAATATTCATTTATACTCTGTATATTTTTGTAATCTGATGCATTGTTGTAATATACAATGAAATGTTCTTCTGTATGCATTCTGATTTGTCGTGTTCTCAAACGATAGGGCGTTTCGAACGGTTTGGGTCGGTTTAGCGACTGGTTCGGACCGAGCGAAATTCCTTGCCGTCACACAAGGCTAGGGAGGAGCTCCTTACCGATTCTTGGACACTCTAGCAAATGCCTCAGGATCACACCTATGGGCAACCCTTGGATATCTGCAGGGCCGGTCCCTACCTAACGGTAGTGGATTAGTTATGCCTGAACACACGTTTCCCGGTCCCTTTGGACCTCCATATGGCCACTAACAACCTATAAAACCCGAGGTACCTCATATTTCATCATCCACATAAGTAAAATGCCAGCCAGTTTAAGAACTGACATCACTCTAGCTAGGAAGAAACGTGTGCACTCCCTGCGTTCCCTTCTCCCGTTTTTGACTCATACCGGGGTGTGAGGCTCGTGAAGTAACGCTATACACAAAGCTACGCCTAATCAGGCTATGCTTTGATCATCCCACAAGGCCCTGCTTTTCAACAAAAGCCTTGATAATTTGCATCTTGGCATGCCACATTATCAGACCATACCATATCATAGATCATCTATCAACATATAACCGGGTGTTAAGCAAGAGAATAAATTCTCCACCACCAAACAACTATATATTTAATAGAGATCAACGAAAACAATATAAAGGAATACAATGCCAGACACACAATCCATTTGTAAGTCCGTTCTGGGTCTGAACGAAACCGGAGGCACCTTATTCCTCGCATTTCCGTCGATCTCCAAGTATGTTTGGATGATCACCACTTTTCCATCGTCTTGGGTGTACGGTCCAATCAAGATAGCAATAACCATGCAAACGACGTGAAGAACTCCGGTCTTCAACCACCATCTTCATCTTCGACTCTTGATCGACGTTTTAATTATTCAGAATGGGTTAAACCCGGTCTTTCTGAATAATTCACGTATTTTATAATCAAGTGCTATCAAAACACATCCAACGCCTCATTCCAATTCAGAATATTCTTTTAATAAAATATTCTTATTTTTAGGGAAAGATTTCAATTAATTTTATCAAAGATAAAACCCTTTGAAATTATTCTATTCAATCCAACTAAGTATTTATTAAAACTCCAATTCGGTTTTAATATCCAAATTTAAGTAATAATTCTTATCTTTAACTGGGTTAAAGAACTAGTGTCATTTAAAACACAGTTCACGATAAACCCAAAATCATCTTCCATAAAATATGGAATCTTCACTGAAATTAGATCAATATATAATCGATATAAATTCCTGTATTAGACTAATAATATAAATGGAATAACGGCAAGGCCTTTTAAATTCCATATAGAGTAACAGTCTTCATCCACAAAAGTTCATCTCAATTATTAACTAATCGAATTCCATTCAATTCCAATTTAACATATTAAATTGGAAAGCTTACTTTGGAAAATTTTCATTAAATCCAAATAAGAGATTCATAAATTCCAAATTATACTTCACTGTAAATTGGGTTAAAGAACAAATGTCCTCTAAAACACCGTTCACGATAAACCCAATTCACATTTCAATTTATTCCAATTACTAAATTCAATCAGAACTCTAATAATCTTAATTAAAACATTTATCTTTTTCCAAATTTGTATTTACTATTTAATTCAATTAAATATTAATTGGAAAACTTCATTAAATCTTATTTAAAAGATTTATTCTTTTCTAATAGGTGTTTAAGAACAATGTTATTAAAGACACCGTTCATGACAACCCAAAATCCAATTCTTTTTCCCAATTCCAATTTAATATATATTGGATTGGAAAACTTCTCTTTAGAAAATTCTATTAAAATTTATGTTAAAAGATTTCTAAAACACAAATCATATCTTAACATCAAATTCTTTTTAATGCAACGTATTCAGTGAACATATAATCTTCGTAGTTAAATCTTTTCTTAAAAACATGATTCATTATAACTGAAAACAAGACCATAATAACAATATAATCTTTATTATCTAACCTTTTACTTGAAAAACATATTATTATGAAAATGTCATTCTTATCTAATGAAACAAATTAACCATAAAAATGTGTTCTTTCTAATGTAATCAATTTTAAATAGAAATGAAATCTTTTTAATGTAATCTTTTTAATTCAACCTTTATTACACTGAAAAATGTAATATTTTTGATTCAAACTTTATTACATTGAAAAATGTAGTATTTAACTTTAATCTTTATTACAATGAAAAATGTAACAATTTCATCTCAATCTTTATTACATCGAGAAATATAATAATTTCATTTCAATCTTTATTACATCGAGAAATGTAATAATTTCATTTCAATCTTTATTACATTGAAAAAGGTAATAATTTCATTTCAATCTTTATTACATTGAAAAAGGTAATAATTTCATTTCAATCTTTATTACATTGAAAAATTTAATAATTTAATTTCAATCTTTATTCTAAAATGTTTATAAATTTATTTATAAAACGATTCCAACTTTTATTTCAATTTTAAATCCAAATTGAATATTCTATCTATTATCATATTAAAATAATATTATTTCCAAAATATTAATTTTGGAATTAGCTCTTTAAAACAGATTAAATAGCCCAATTCATTATCTTATTCATTTATATTTTTTACTGGGCCAGACCTCCCACATCAAGCCTGCTACTTGTGGATGCTGGATATGCCGGTTGGTTCTGGGCAGACTTATCCCACAAGTTGGGCTTAACCTCGTGTTTATTTTAAAATATACTTTATATAAAAAAAATTCCATATTAAAAATGATCTTTATTTTACATTGTCATTTCTTTTATAAAATATTTTGTTTTCAAATTTTCTAACTTACCAATCAATTATTAATAAAAATCGAACTTTTCATATTATTATAATAATAACCTTTTCAAAGTGTTTCATCTTGAAATCAAATCTTCTAATTTCAACACATTGACAATAAAGTGTGATCTCTTTTAAATCTAATTCTTTATTGTCTTTTTAACAATAAAAGTATAATCTCTTCAATTCAAACTTTTGATTTTAACTTTTTGACAATACAACAATAATCTTTTTAATTTAAAACATCAAAACCATAATTTAATTCTTTTAAGGGAACATTGTATTAAAATATTCTTTTAATTCTAAAATTGGAATGAGACCAAACCATCACCATATAATTTTAATTATATGGATTTCAAACATCGCATTAATTCCATAATAACTATAAAACATTCAACAAAAGCCAGAGTGCAATTTAAACTAATCACAAGGGCGATGTGTAGTCAAAATATCAACCCAAGACCCGTGTGGGGTTTCAACCAACACAGATTCAAATAATATATCATTAATTGTGCTCCTGGACGATGTGTGAAAAATTATCGTCCAATCAACATAAACAAGTCAGACAACTTGTTAATGGCAGTGTAAACATATTTCTAAATGTCATAAATGACATAACATTATTTAACATGTTCACATATTTCAAATTTTCAAACAATTCACACAGTCATCCCAATCACCATTTATCCAACAAACAACAATTCCAACACAGATAATTAACTTACTTTTGAATATAAAAATAAATAACTGTTCAAAAATTTAGTGAGAAAAAGTTCTCACCTTTTCCGGGCTTTAATTGACGGTTCGGGCCCAATTTTGGCCCAAAATCCAACATGCTCTAAAGTTGACAAAATTAATGTCTACACGAAGCTCTCGACGCCACGATCGCAGCAAATCCTGTTTCGTGCGATTTCGAGTTCGTATCAAAAAGATATGAATTTTCGAAGTTTGTAATAATTAAATAATTAATTTAAATTATGAAAATTACCCAAAATTTCAACTTGATCAAAATTGAACGTAGTTAGTGTCATTGCGAAGATCTCGTCGCCACGATCGCAGCGGATCTGAAATCGTCAGATTCGGAATTCGAATGAGAGAGATATACAATTTCAAAGTTTGAATTACAAAGTTACCCCAAATCTCGGTCAAACAGCCCCTCGCCACCTTTGAACGCACTTTTCTCCCTCCTTCGAACTCCGATTGACCTGAAACCACCGCCATCCTCTTCGTCTTCGAGAGGCGCATCCACGCTCCAAGCCGCCGCCGCCGCCGCCATTGATGCTTTGATCGCCGGAATTTCACTAGAAAGCGAAATTCGTCTCGCGGGCCCCACAGGCCGCCTCCCTCCACCAAAAAATCTGAAAAAATTACAGTAGCTAGATCTCGTGAAGACGAAGAACTTTCGCTCAGGTGCCATCACCTGATTCTTCCTCGATCGACGGGAAAAAAATTGTTTTGTTTTCTATTCTCAGTTTTTTGCTGTTTTGCTTCAGTTCGGTTTTTCTCGATTTTCATGCCCTTCCTTCGACTTTCAGACGAAATGAACAAAGGCAAAGTCGTTAGTTTATATCTTGGCTACATTTTCTCCAACTGGGCCATCGCTTAATTCTCGACGGTTTATGAGTTATACCCCAAAATCCGAAATCAGTTTTCTGTCTTTCAGGCTAGATCCCAGCGAATCCGTGCGACGATAGGTCTTGAATTTTTCGTGGTAGATAGAGGATAAGAAATTGAACGAAACCCAGAAAGGGTTTGGTTTAATTCTGTTCTGGTTTGGAGATATAAATTGTTGAAGATTCAGGGTGTTTTGTGTAAAGAAATTTTAGTGGAGAAAGGAGCCGCCATTGAAGAAATGAAGATGAAGGATTAGGTTTAGAAAAGGGTTATGGGCTGCTAATGATATATTATATAGGTATAGGTAAATTTTAATTAAGTCCTTGTTTAATTTAACCTTTTTTTATTAATAACCTTTGTGTTATTTGCCTTCAAATTTTAGTCCGTTTTAATGTTTTAAAGACCGTGCGAATGCATACATTATCCAAATTTGCTGAAAATTGGAACATAACTATTTCTCGACGATACGAATCCAAAGAAACTGGTTTCGTTAAATTCCGAGTCCGTTTGAATTATTCATGAATTCTTAAAGTTTGAAAATTGACCGTTTTCACTGAAAAATTAATAACGCCCACATACTGACTCCAAAAATTATAGAAAAATTATTTCTAGCTTTGTTTTGACGATACGGTCCCAACAAAATTAATTTCGTCGAATTTGAAGACCGTTTGAAAAATGGCTATTTTTAAGGCGTAAATAAATTAGATTAAAAATACATATATAAATAAATAAATTTCGAATCTCGAAATATATCAGTGTTTATACTTTTTCATTGCAGAAACATCATTTTGAACTCAATGGAAGTGGTTTCGAGTCCAAATTCATTCGTATGTAAAAAGTAGTGTTTTCGGTCCTATATATTATATACATAAATTCCATAGCGTTTTTCTGAGATTTTGAATTGGACATAACTTTTGATTTCCGCTATGAAATTTCAATTTTTCGGATTCGTTGGAAAGATATGTTTAAATAGATTCTAATATTTTTGGTTTCGCTAAAATCCGATTTACTTTGCATCCTGTACAGTCAGTCAAAGTTAAAATTCAAATTTTAAAACTGCCGCGCTATTTCTAACTCCTTTTATAATTTAAATAAAATCTATGCGTTTTAACTTCGATTAAAATAAATTTATAGTCGTTATTATATAAAATAAATTATTTCAAATATTAAAAACCCATTAAAATAAAAAAATAAAAATCGGACCAAAATTCCGGGTCGTTACAGTCCGTTATCTGGGTTGGTTGAGTGGTGTTTTTGGTTCTCTTGTGAGGTTAGTTGTTGATTCTATGTAGCTTTCTAGATCTGTATATATCCTGTTATTTGGCTCAAAGTTGTTTTATCCTTATCTATTGTGTTGTTTATCTTAAGCTACTCAATCTCTGCACCAACTTCTTCTCTGCCCTTCCTACACTTAATTTTCTACACTTGCACTTCAACTTCTCTATATTAGGCTTGTGCATTATTGTAACAACCGAGTCAGGTGGTCTGGTTATGTTCTAGTACTACTTTTGAGAATCTGATCAATTCTTTTCTCTTCTTGGAATAATAGCATTTTTTTCAATTGCTAGATCAATTTCATTCTACTGCATATAACTTCTTGTCTTGGTCTATTGGCATTTTCTAGCTGGAACTGGCATAATTTGAAGACCTTAAGTAATCTACTCAGTAAGGAAGTTTAGGATATGAGATCATACTGTGATGTTTTTTAAATTACTTTATGATTGTAACTGTATTGTAAGATGCAACTGAACACACCCTACGTAGTATTAGATCTCAGATTATATTGCATTTACATCAGAAAGTCTATAGTAGATAAGCCATCAGCTTTTCTCCTTTTATATTTTGTACTCATTATTTGCTATAATGAAAATGAAAAAGTGGTACGATCCGCTATAAAAACTGACTGGCTTTTACAAAATAATAATATTATTTAAAGTTGTCAATTTTAGAATAAATTTTTTGCACAGTCATGTCTTTTTTGAAAAATACAACAAAAATAAACTAATTTTGAATAATATGTACATATATAGGACAGTTTTTACCACATCGGCTGGAAATTTGTTGTTAGGGATTTTGCAAAAATCTTAGCAACTTCTCAAAAATCACCAACATATAAAAAATTAAAACTAGTTGATGATTTTTGAAAAATCACCATCTAGTTTAAACTTTTTTTTTTGGTGATTTTTTTATTGAAAAATTGATAGTCATGGCTTTTCAGTACATTCTCGCTGTAATGACCCGCATTTGCAGAGGTATTATAATTAATTTATTTAATTATATAAATAGTGATATAGTGAATTAAATGGTCGTGGAATTAAATAATGATGAATATTTAATTAAAATAATAAATTAAATAATATATTTAATTCTGAAATAATCAAAATTGGCTGAAATGACGATATGGTGTGAACCGGATCATCTGTGATATTTAATTCAGCTTGGAATTGAATTTGAATAACGAGTATATTATTTGAACGGCAGTTTGAACGTATAATTATATTATAGTTATAATCGAGCTCGAAATGGCGCTGCAGTTCGCGATTTGGCGATTCGAACTTCAACTGAATGTACAGGATTCGTTTTAATCTGGATTTCTGTGAAACAAGAAACGTGTGGAGCTGGTGGAGTATATCTTTCTAGTGGAAGAGAAAAATTGGGATTTCGTCATGTAGATTTTGATGTATGTCTAAATCAAATTTTAGAAAAGTCGCTGTGGAATTCCTTTATTATTTATAAAGGAATTATTTATATTTTAAAAAGGAATTTCAATATAAATCGAATATCGGGTTGACCCAGAAGTGAATATCGAGTTAGAAACCAATATAGGAATATTCTGAAGTTGTATGGTATTCCTCTGTGAATATAGACGATAATATTTATTTTTTAAATATTAAAATTAATTTATATTTAAATATATTTATATATTTAAATGGGTCATTCAGCACTTTAAAAATAGCCGGTTTTCCAAACGAAGTCGAAATTCGATGAAACTAATTTTGTTGGATCCGCAATGTCAAATAGTTGTTAGATTTGCAGTTTCGTGATTTTTAGAGTCACTGTGTGGTCGTACGGATTTTTAGAGTGAGAAACAGTCAGTATTTCGATGGTTAAAAATAAGCTGTGTGAGCATACGGTGTCGGAATTCGACGAAACCAGATTTGTTGGGACCGTAATGTCAAACTCTAGCAGTATGTCCAGTTTGGTAATTTTTGAATATCGTATGTGTTCGTAGGAATTTTTAGAGTGCAGAAAACCGAATAAAACGATAAAATAAAATATCTCCAACACTTTCTAAGGACTAGGAACGGCCACATCCTCACCTCTCCAACCACACAAAACTTCCGTCCTCCCCTATAAAATCATTTCTCAGCCGCCAACCCTGTTTTCTCTTCTGAACCTAAACGCAAGAAAAGAAAAATCCAAAAGAAAGCAAATAAAAATCCATAAATCCACATACATATATTTATAAAATCGGTATTCAATCCTCGTCTTTCTGGTATGAAGCTTTCTGGGTTCGAACTACTTTTGGGGTTCGCTGTTTTCATTTACGCGCAGCCTAGGGTTGGTTGATTTGGTGAAATGGTGCATTAGATCGCGGAAGCAAGTTGATATTTGGATTCAAGGGTTCGAAAGGAGTTTGTGTGTACGATTTTGAGGACTTCGATGCTGATTTTGGTTGGTGCGTGTGCCATCGATGGGCGAGACAACCGGAAGAGCGAGACAAGAAGGGGCGTCGAGGTTGAAGCTTTGGGTATGGGTGGAATCGAATGGTGATGCTGGAAATTGTGGATATTTTAGGTTGATTTTAAACGAAGTGATTTAAGGAGGAAAGGGGGCTCAAAATACACGACTATGGTTATGATTAGGAGTAGACTTCGGAAATTACAGGGAGAGGAAGAAGAGGGTAGGAGGTCATGGGCTTCAAAGGTGTGGTGGGCCGCTAGAACAAAGGAAGTAAGGCCCAAAGTAATTTAGTTTAGTTTAATTTAATTTAAATTAGTACCTTAACTTGTTAAACCCATAAGTTCTTCATACAATATCAGAATCCTGAACGGTCAGATCCGTAGGGATCGTATGGACGGACACTACACGATGACACTGACTGGAAGTCCATCGGAGCTCGTTACAATTTATTGAAAAATAATTTGTCCATCTGAATCAAGTGATGGTTATTGTTATTAACGATGATCGTCCAATGTGAGTAAATCTCACTAACTCTGAACAGTTTATAAATTCATGTTGTATATTTAGAACTGTTAAATATTGGCTGATTGACTGTGTGTTGACTGTTTGATTGAACTGCTAGTCAGTTAGTTGAATTTCTATATTGATTATGTTTAACAGAATATATCATATGGAACTAGAAGTGATGTTGATTTTATTGTGTAACATCTGTGGATGCAGGGAAACAGGTTGGAGGGATCCGACTGGATTCCTCAACAGTTATTTTATTGTTTTTCATATATTGTGATATATGATGTGATATATAATCTGTTGTTGATTATGTGTGTTTGGACGATATTTATCGTTGTTATATGGTATGTTAAATACCATAAGAAATACCGGATGTGGGAAAGGAGATTTTCAAAGTGATATTGAAAACAGAATATTTATAAATTGAATATTTATAAATAGGAGATTTCTAGAAAAGGGAATAATTATAAAATCAAAAGATTTTATAAAGGAGAAAGTATTTATAAAATCAACAAAGAATTTATAAAGGAGATATTTATTTGTTAAGTTAAATAGGAGGTGTTAAATGAGATATGTATTTATAATTAGGACATGTTAAGTGAATTGTTTACTTGGTAAATAAATAAGATATTATAAAGGGATTATTTACTTAAGGAATAAATAGAAATGAAAAGGAAAACGTTATATAAAGAAAACCGTTATAAAAAGGGAAAACGTTATAAAAAGGAAATCATTTTTAAAGTGAAGAACCGTTACTAAAAGTAAATCTTTAAAAATGAATAAACGTTGTTAAAAAGGAAATCTTTATAAAGCGAAAAAGTCAGTAAATCGAATGTGGTATTCGAAAGGAGTTAAATCGAATATGGTATTCGAAAGGAGTTAAATCGAATATAGTTATTTGAAGGGAGTTAATCGAATATGGTATTCGAAAGTTAGTCAATTGAATATGGTATTCGAAAGTTAGTCAATCGAATATGTTATTCGAAAGGGGTTAGTCGAGTCGAGTTGGTTAGATAGAGTTAACCAGTTAGAGTTAAATCGAACTAGAGTTAAATAAATAAGAGTTATTAGAATAGAGTTAAACACAAAGGAGTTATCGATTATAGTTTAATTGAAAGGAGTTATCGAATTAGTTATTCGAAAGGAGTTATCGATTATAGTTTAATCGAAAGGAGTTATCGATTATAGTTTAATCGAAAGGAGTTATCGAATTAGTTATTCGAAAGGAATTATCGATTATAGTTTAATCGAAAGGAGTTATAGATTATAGTTTAATCGAAAGGAGTTATCGATTATAGTTTAATCGAAAGGAGTTATCGATTATAGTTTAATCGAAAGGAGTTATCGAATTAGTTATTCGAAAGGAATTATCGATTATAGTTTAATCGAAAGGAGTTATCGATTATAGTTTAATCAAAAGGAGTTATCGATTATAGTTTAATCGAAAGGAGTTATCGAATTAGTTATTCGAAAGGAGTTATCGATTATAGTTTAATCGAGTTATCGATTATAGTTTAATCGAAAGGAGTTATCGATTATAGTTTAATCGAAAGGAGTTATCGATTATAGTTTAATCGAAAGGAGTTATCGAATTAGTTATTCGAAAGGAGTTATGTAAGGAGTTAAGTAAAAAGAGTTAATCGATTAGGGTTAAATAAATAAAGTTAACCGAATTTAGTTTATTCGAAGAAGGTTTTCGAATCTAGTTATTCGTAAGAGAGATTATCAAATATAGTTATTCGAAGGGAGGAGTTATCGAATAGAGATGTATTCGAACGAGAGTTACGTAAGGAAGTGTTAAAGAGTTAAAAGATGAACTTACCCTATTTCGAGATTTGAAATGTTGTTCAGTTAAGGTCTGAGAGGTAGCTATACCCCAACTTGATTGACTTCGTTTTTAATTTAGAAATGGTTAAGGTTCGGGAGTGAAAGTGGTTAAGTGAATTTAGTAAATAAGTATAGTGGTTCGAGTGTCATCGCGATGTTGATTTAAACATCTGTTTAAATCCAAGTAAAGGAGTTTTGGAAATGTTTTCCAAATAAGAACCAGAAATGTTTTCTGATATAGAAAAGAAGAAATGGGAATGTTTTCCAATGGTAATAACATATATTTTCTAAATTTAGAAAATAAGAAATGTTGAATATAGGGAAACAGGAGATGAAAAATGAACTAAGGAGATAAATGTTAAATGATGTATGATCGATATAAATTTCCATCTGAAAATAATTTCATTGTTTGCACACCTATTTTTCTTTGATGGTTAAATCACAGACTATCGAAGTTTTGACCATTTTTACGTTGTTAATATGGAGAGACCGGTTGGATTATTATCCAAAGAACCACTCTGTATTGGCATAAGCGTTGCGAATCATATATGCCAAAGATAATTGAAGACGGAGTAAAGTGCATGGGCTATTGTATAAGTCTTAGATAATAGTGCCTAAGATGGATGTACTGAATAGTGCTTTCGGTTCATCCTGTTCCTGGATGACTTGTACGAATGAATGTCTGACAGAGTATTTCCAGAAAGGTCACGTACATTGATTTCTTCAACCGTACCAAGAGTGGAAGCAGAGAAGGAAACTTCTTTAGCTAACACATAATGTACTGTTGTAGACGTCAATTAGTGATTCTCGATGGATCTGACAATGTAACATTCGAAGTGAATCTGATGTGATGATGAAGCGTAACCTCAAGCCTCATCAACCGGTAAATGACAGAAATCGGGCAGGCAACATGGCTAAGTCGGTCGCTCCGAAGTAGGGTGTATAATCACCTGATCTAGAGTTTCATTTATTTCTAAAAATCTATTGTTGATGTTGTCCCATTCGGGAAATGGTTGCTGATCCCAACCGTTGGTGATATACATTCGATACACTCAAGCGAAATGAGTGGTCGGTCATGTGTGGCCAGGTTGCAAGATGTTCTTGTTGAACCCAGTGTATTCCTTTCTAGAGGTACACTAGCGAAAGGTGGTTCCATACCTTGTCATAGTTGGAAATCCATTACCCAATACGTGCTTGCAGTTTTGATTGTATTCTATATATGCAGAACGTGAGATGAAAGCATTTCTGCTAGATAATTATTATATTGTGGTTGATAGACATTATTATAATATCAAAAGGTTTTTGATATAAAGATAATTTGGATTCTCATAAGGGAAAAACCCGTTCCGTTATACGGCATGGTCTTATGAGATATCGTTTACTTGTTCAAACTGTTTTACTCATACCAGTCCCATGACTGACCCAGAGTTTATTTTGTTGTTTTCCCTAAACTCTTGGGTGCCTAAATTTGTACGGGCAGTCAGGTAGTCGAGATTTACAGATATACTGGAAGAGCTTGGAGCAGGAGGCTTCAGGATTATATAGCTATAGTTATTTCCGCTGTGTTGTAAGTGCTGTACTTTGATAATGATATGTATATTCAAGTACAGATTTGTATTTCAAAGTTATGTTATGAAATATATGTTATTCGTCTCGCTGTGTGGTTCGTGTTACTCTGATGTTGTGTTCTTCTTCTTCTTCTATTCTAAGTTTCTATCTTATCTGTCCTCACCCTCAAATTTTCTTTCATTTATGACCGGTATTTTCGATCCTTGGATGTTCGATATGTGTTGTATATCGGATAACCAAGATCGCCAAAAACCCGGGTCATTTCATTTGGTATCAGAGCTTAAGTTAAGTGAATTACCTTGGCTCTGTGGCGTGACTAGGTAGAGATAGGGTTAGTAATACCCTATATTGAGTTTGAGTGTATATATACGAGTGAACGTATTTGTTATTGATATAAAAATAATTTTATATTGTGGAGATTTATTGGTTGAGTTGTTTATGGGTTCTGGTCGATCAGTTTGATCCACTGTATCGGTAGGAGTTTATAAACACTCGAATACGATGGGTCGACACGATATGTTTTGAAAAGAGGGTAAATTAAAATAAGTTTACCCAAGGTATATTTCGATATAAAGAAGTATATATATTAGATAAATTGGTTGTGATTATAATCGAGTAAGATTATAAGTAAAATGGTTATGTAAATAACCAATCAGAATTCATATAAGTGAAATACATGAAATCAGATAAGTTAAATCTGAAATTTAAACCAGAAATTGAATTGAAACTCTGGAAAATTGGATAAGTGTTTGTAAATGGATTTGGATTAAAAATAAGGAAAATTTAAGATCCTGGGAGATTTTAATTATTTTTACAAGCAGTGTGAATTATATCTTGAAATGAATTTCAAAGTGGAAATGTTTAGAAATGGTTTTATAGTATTGAACTCACTTCGATCGCTGGAACATAGATTCTGATGATGACAGCTGCATCATCAGTATTCATTTTCGAGTTGTAAGTGACGAATTACTACCAGAGATACTGTTTTGAATTTGTTTTGGGAAAGACAAGTTGTGTAGAATTTGAATAATAGAATTTGATATATAGAATTTGAATAGAATTTGATATATAGAATTTGAATAATAAAATTTGATATATAGATTTGAATAATAGAAGTGATATAAAATTTGAATAGAAATTGAATAGAATTAACTAAGTCGAAGAGGAATTAGTTAATCGAGTTTTTAATTTGAAGTTGAACTTTGAAAGGTGAATTGGATTTGTAAATGGATATTCGAAATCGAATATAGAACTTAAATTTGAAATTTGGATTCAAATTAGTTAATAAGCAAGTTAAAATATATTTGAACATGTCATGTTCAAATATAAAAGTGAAATAGACTAAAGAGTTAATTAACGAATTGAGTTAAAACGATCAGGTATAGTTAAAATAGATTGGGCAGGTATAAATATACATGAGATAGGTATGGATAAGGTATGAAGGTATATAAATAGAATGCTCGACGAAAAGGGATGTATTTAATTCATATATGAGATTTTATGCGCCGTATCGGCTAGTCGCTTGGCTTTTTTTTCTTTTTCTTTTGGATTGGTGAGGGCCATGGGAGGCTATTTGAAATATCCCGATGCTCCTGGTACAAAGGAGGTTATGGAGAATTTTTCCGGGAATTTAAGGAGTTTGAATATTTTAAGATAATTTGATAGTTAGAAATCAACGTATTGATATATATATAGAAGTCGATAAGGAAACGAACTTAGAAATAGAATAGTAAAATCAAAAAGGAAGACTAAGAATAAAATCTAGTAAGAATAGAAAGAGGAAGCGTATACATGTTTAAAAGTGAATAAGTAGTTGTATGGTATTGATTATTCGAGTAAGTAGTCATATCTGTTTTGACGTTATAAATGTTATTCAGTCAAGGTCTGAGAGGTAGTTATACCCCAACTTGATTGATTTCATTATTAACAAATAAATAGTAAGATTTCAGGCTCGAAGATCAATGTTGAATAAGAGTTAGTTAAATATAGTATTTGGGTTGTCGTAACGATGTTTTACACAACATCCGTTTTAACCCAAATAAGTGTAAGCTTGGAAATATAATAAAGAATATTTCCTAAGTATAGAAATAAACGAGATCGGAAAAGAGATAAGTAATTGGAATATTTTCCAATTATAAATAGCATATATTTTCTAAAGTTTAGAAAATAAAGGAAGGCGATATTCGGAAATGTTTTCCAAATAACATAAAAGGCCAATATGGTTATTGAAAATATTTGGTTAACAAATATTGATAAAGAAATAGAGAAGTGATTTACCTAATGGAATATTAATTAAGGGCTCAGTGACATGTTCAAAAGGAAAATTTGATTTTTGAAAAGAGTAAACTGTTTAAAAACTCCCAGGGAAAGACTGTTTGAATTAAAAACAAATTTAACAGAAATTTGTGAAAGCAAAATTGAATTAAAGTAAAGCCAGTAAAGTGGTAACTGAGTTTGAATTAGAATGATATCAAGACAAATTGGATTGTGAGATTCAAATTTGAAGTGTAATGTGATAATCAAGTTTTGAGTTGGGAATCGAGAAGAAACTCGAGTTGAAATGATATTTGGCTCGGATATAAGCGAATGGTTGTGCCGTGGATAAAAGCAGATTGGGATTTGATTGGGATGATCCCTGTATCTGCTGAATTGATAACAGGTGGAAATGATATAATGATATGCCGACAAAAGGTACAAGTTTATATTTATATTGGATATAAGAATTATGATGAGCCGAATTAGCAAGCCGCTTGGCTGTTTGATTTTCTTTTGGGTTGGAGATGGCCCAGAGAGGCAAGTTGGAGTTTGAGCTATTAACTGGTACAAAGGAGGTGCTGGCGAAATTTTTTCGAAAAGTTAAGGAGTTAGAAAATTTTCAGGATTTTTGAAAATTTTCGTTGATAAGGATTAATTAATATTTTAATTAAAATTAAATTGGTTCAGTTGAAACTGAAGTTAAGAAGTGAACGAATATGTTCTGACCAGTCGATAGGGTCGTTCTCTACCTTAGCAATTTTGAGGACGAAATTATTTTAAGTGGGAAAGATTGTAATGACCCGCATTTGCAGAGGTATTATAATTAATTTATTTAATTATATAAATAGTGATATAGTGAATTAAATGGTCGTGGAATTAAATAATGATGAATATTTAATTAAAATAGTAAATTAAATAATATATTTAATTCTGAAATAATCAGAATTGGCTGAAATGACGATATGGTGTGAACCGGATCATCTGTGATATTTAATTCAGCTTGGAATTGAATTTGAATAACGAATATATTATTTGAACGGCAGTTTGAACGTATAATTATATTATAATTATAACCGAGCTCGAAATGGCGCTGCAGTTCGCGATTTGGCGATTCGAACTTCAACTGAATGTACAGGATTCGTTTTAAGCCGAATTTCTGTGAAACAAGAAACGTGTGGAGCTGGTGGAGTATATCTTTCTAGTGGAAGAGAAAAATCGAGATTTCGTCGTGTAGATTTTGATGTATGTCCAAATCAAATTTTAGAAAAATCTTTGTGGAATTCCTTTATAATTTATAAAGGAATTATTTATATTTTAAAAAGGAATTTCAATATAAATCGAATATCGGGTTGACCCAGAAGTGAATATCGAGTTAGAAACCAATATAGGAATATTCTGAAGCTGTATGGTATTCCTCTGTGAATATAGACGATAATATTTTTTTTTAATATTAAAATTAATTTATATTTAAATATATTTATATATTTAAATGGGTCATTCAACGGTTTAAAAATAGTCGGTTTTGCAAACGAAGTCGTAATTCGATGAAACTAATTTTGTTGGATCCGCAATGTCAAATAGTTGTTAGATTTCCAGTTTCGTGATTTTTAGAGTCACTGTGTGGTCGTACGGATTTTTAGAGTGAGAAACAGTCAGTATTTCGATGGTTAAAAATACGTTGTGTGAGCATACAGAGTCGGAATTCGACGAAACAAGTTTTGTTGGGATCGTAATGTCAAACTCTAGCAGTATGTCCAGTTTGCTGATTTTTGAATATCGTGTGTGTTCATAGGAATTTTTAGAGTGCAGAAAACCGAATAAAACGATAAAATAAAATATCTCCAACACTTTCTAAGGACTAGGAACGGCCACATCCTCACATCTCCAACCACACAAAACTTCCGTCCTCCCCTATAAAATCATTTCTCAGCCGCCAACCCTGTTTTCTCTTCTGAAACCCAAACGCAAGAAAAGAAAAATCCAAAAGAAAGCAAATAAAAATCCATAAATCCACATACATACATTTAAAAAATCGGTATTCAATCCTCTTCTTTCTGGTATGAAGCTTTCTGGGTTTGAACACTTTTGTGGTTCGCTGTTTTCATTTACGCGCAGCCTAGGGTTGGTTGATTTGGTGAAATGGTGCATTAGATCGCGGAAGCAAGTTGATATATGGATTCAAGGGTTCGAAAGGAGTTTGTGTGCACGATTTTGAGGACTTCGATGCTGATTTTGGTTGGTGCATGTGCCATCGACGGGCGAGACAACCGGAAGAGCGAGACAGGAAGGGGTGTCAAGGTTGAAGCTTTGGGTATGGGTGGAATCGAAGGTGATGCTGGAAATTGTCGATATTTTAGGTTGATTTTAAACGAAGTGATTTAAGGAGGAAAGGGGGCTCAAAATAAACGGCTATGGTTATGATTAGGAGTAGACTTCGGTAATTACAGGGAGAGGAAGAAGAGGGTAGGAGGTCGTGGGCTTCAAAGGTGTGGTGGGCCGCTAGAACAAAGGAAGTAAGGCCCAATGTAATTTAGTTTAGTTTAGTTTAATTTAAATTAGTACCTTAACTTGTTAAACCCATAAGTTCTTCATACATTATCAGAATCCTGAACGGTCAGATCCGTTGGGATCATATGGACGGACACTACACGATGACACTGACCGGAAGTCCATCGGAGCTCGTTACAATTTATAGCAAAATAAATTGTCTGTCTAAATCAAGCGATGGTTATCGTTATTAACGATGATCATCCAATGTGAGTAATTCATGTTGTATTTTTAGAACTGTTAAATATTGGTTGATTGACTGTGTGTTGACTGTTTGTTTGAATTGCTAGTCAGTTAGTTGAATTTTTATATTGATTCTGTTTAATAGAATATATCATATGGAACTGAAAATGATGTTGATTTTATTGTGTAACATCTGTGGATGCAGGGAAACAGGTTGGAAGGATCCGACTGGATTCCTCAACAATTATTTTATTGTTTTTCATATATTGTGATATATGATGTGATATATAATCTATTGTTGATTATGTGTGTTTGGACGATATTTATCGTTGTTATATGGTATGTTAAATACCATAAGAAATACTGGATGTGGGAAAGGAGATTTTCAAAGTGATATTGAAAACAGAATATTTGTAAATTGAATATTTATAAATAGGAGATTTCTAGAAAAGGGAATAATCATAAAATCAAAAGATTTTATAAAAGAGAAAATATTTATAAAATCAACAAAGATTTTATAAAGTAGATATTTATTTGTTAAGTTAAATAGGAGGTGTTAAATGAGATATGTATTTATAATTAGGACATGTTAAGTGAATTATTTACTTGGTAAATAAGTAAGATATTATAAAGGGATTATTTACTTAGTGAATAAATAGAAATGAAAAGGAAAACGTTATATAAAGAAAACCGTTATAAAAATGGAAAACGTTGTAAAAAGGAAATCAGTTTTAAAGTGAAGAACCGTTACTAAAAGTAAGTCTTTAAAAATGAATAAACGTTGTTAAAAAGGAAATCTTTATAAAGCGAAAAAGTCAGTAAATCGAATGTGGTATTCGAAAGGAGTTAAATCGAATATGGTATTCGAAAGGAGTTAAATCGAATATAGTTATTCGAAGGGAGTTAGTCGAGTATGGTATTCGAAAGTTAGTCAATCGAATATGGTATTCGAAAGTTAGTCAATCGAATATGTTATTCGAAAGGGGTTAGTCGAGTCGAGTTGTTTAGATAGAGTTAACCAGTTAGAGTTAAATCGAACAAGAGTTAAATAAATAAGGGTTATTCGAATTAGTTATTCGAATAGAGTTAAACACAAAGGAGTTATCGATTATAGTTTAATCGAAAGGAGTTATCGAATTAGTTATTCGAAAGGAGTTATCGATTATAGTTTAATCGAAAGGAGTTATCGATTATAGTTTAATCCAAATGAGTTATCGAATTTGTTATTCAAAAGGAGTTATCGATTATAGTTTAATCGAAAGGAGTGATCGATTATAGTTTAATCGAAAGGAGTTATCGATTATAGTTTAATCGAAAGGAGTTATCGAATTAGTTATTCGAAAGGAGTTATCGATTATAGTTTAATCGAAAGGAGTTATCGATTATAGTTTAATCGAAAGGAGTTATCGATTATAGTTTAATCGAAAGGAGTTATCGATTATAGTTTAATCGAAAGGAGTTATCGAATTAGTTATTCGAAAGGAGTTATCGATTATAGTTTAATCGAAAGGACTTATCGATTATAGTTTAATCGAAAGGAGTTATCGATTATAGTTTACTCGAAAGGAGTTATCGAATTAGTTATTCGAAAGGAGTTAAGTAAAAAGAGTTAATCGATTAGGGTTAAATAAATAAAGTTAACCGAATTTAGTTTATTCGAAGAAGGTTTTCGAGTCTAGTTATTCGTAAGAGAGATTATCAAATATAGTTATTCGAAGGGAGGAGTTATCGAATAGAGATGTATTTGAACGAGAGTTACGTAAGGAAGTGTTAAAGAGTTAGTAGATGAACTTACCCTATTTCGAGATTTGAAATGTTGTTCAGTTAAGGTCTGAGTGGTAGCTATACGCCAACTTGATTGACTTCGTTTTTAATTTAGAAATGCTTAAGGTTCGAGAGTGAAAGTGTTTAATTGAATTTAGTAAATAAGTATAGTGGTTCGAGTGTCGTCGCGATGTTGATTTAAACATCTGTTTATATCCAAGTAAAGGAATTTTGGAAATGTTTTCCAAATAAGAACCAGAAATGTTTTCTGATATAGAAAACAAGAAATGGGAATGTTTTCCAATGGTAATAACATATATTTTCTAAATTTAGAAAATAAGAAATGTTGAATATAGGGAAACAGGAGATGAAAAATGAACTAAGGAGATAAATGTTAAATGATGTTTGATCGATATAAATTTCCATCTGAAAATAATATCGTTGTTTGCACACCTGTTTTCCTTTGATGGTTAAATAGCAGACTATCGAAGTTTTGACCATTTTAACGTTGTTAATATGGAGAGACCGGTTGGATTATTATCCAAAGAACCACTCTGTATTGGCATAAGCGTTGCAAATCATATATGCCAAAGATAATTGAAGACGGAGTTAAGTGCAAGGGCTATTGTATAAGTCTTAGATAATAGTGCCTAAGATGGATGTACTGAATAGTGCTTTCGGTTCATCCTGTTCCTGGATGACTTGTACGGATGAATGTCTGACAGAGTATTTCCAGAAAGGTCACGTACATTGATTTCTTCAACCGTACCAAGAGTGGAAGCAGAGAAGGAAACTTCTTTAGCTAACACGTAGACGTCAATTAGTGATTCTTGATGGATCTGACAATGTAACATTCGAAGTGAATCTGATATGATGATGAAGCGTAACCTCAAGCCTCATCAACCGGTAAATGACAGAAATCGGGCAGGCAGCATGGCTAAGTTGGTCGGTCCGAAGTAGGGTGTATAATCACCTGATCTAGAGTTTCATTTATTTCTAAAAATCTATTGTTGATGCTGTCCCATTCGGGAAACGGTTGCTGATCCCAACCGTTGGTGATATACATTCGATACACTCAAGTGAAATGAGTGGTCGGTCATGTGTGGCCGGGTTGCAAGATGTTCTTGTTGAACCCAGTGTATTCCTTTCTAGAGGTACACTATCGAAAGGTGGTTCCATACCTTGTCATAGTTGGAAATCCATTACCCAATACGTGCTTGCGGTTTAGATTGTATTCTATATATGCAGAACGTGAGATGAAAGCGTTTCTGCTAGATGATTATTATATTGTGGTTGATAGACATTATTATAATATCAAAAGGTTTTTGATATAAAGATAATTTGGATTCTCATAAGGGAAAAACCCGTTCCGTTATACGGCGTGGTCTTATGAGATATCGTTTACTTGTTCAAACTGTTTTAAACTGTTTTACTCATACCAGTCCCATGACTGACCTGGAGTTTATTTTGTTGTTTTCCCTAAACTCTTGGGTGCCTAAATTTGTACGAGCAGTCAAGTAGTCGGGATTTACAGATATACTGGAAGAGCTTGGAGCAGGAGGCTTCAGGATTATATAGCTATAGTTATTTCCGCTGTGTTGTAAGTGCTGTACTTTGATAATGATATGTATATTCAAGTAAAGATTTGTATTTCAAAGTTATGTTATGAAATATATGTTATTCGTCCCGCTGTGAGGTACGTGTTACTCTGATGTTGTGTTCTTCTTCTTCTTCTATTCTAAGTTTCTATCTTATCTATCCTCACCCTCTAATTTTCTTTCATTTATGACCGGTATTTTCGATTCTTGGATGTTCGATATGTGTTGTATATCGGATAACCAAGATCGCCAAAAACCCGGGTCATTACACTCGCTCAGCTGTATATATTTGCTTTCTTATAATTTAGAGTTAGCCGAGTCGATTAGAAAAATCACCAACTAGTTTTAACTTTCTTTTATTTGGCGATTTTTGAAAAATTTGCAGTCGTGGCTTTTCAGTACATTCTCGCTCAACTGCATGTGTATTTACTTTCTTATAATTTAGTGTTAGGGATTGCGGAATGGATCGTTAAGGAAAAACTAACACTAGATGGGGATGGGGATGAATAGTGTTTTTGAGAATTTAAACAAAATCTAAAACTTATCTCATCTACTATATGAATCAAACACCACAGAAACAATCACATGCACAGAATAAAACACAAACACAAAGATAAACAGAAATAAAATGTATAAGAGGAAAGAACACACCAGATTTTATACTAGTTTGGAATTGCTCCTACGTCCAGTCCCACACAACGCTACATTGCGCAGAGTTTTATTACTATATCAATATCTAATTACAACCTCCTTGATTTCACGGCTACAAGGTATACCACCGATTCCACACCCTTGATCAAGTATACTCTTCTTGATTTCACGGCTACAAGGGATACCACCAATTCCACTCTCCTTGATTTCACGGCTACAAGGGATACCACCGATTACATACACTACTCAAACGATTACAACTGCCCTATAACTCTTTAATAACACTTTGATTCAGAGAGTAATGAGAGAGAGTGAGAAGAGAAGAAGTTTTATGAAAATAGAATTGAATTCGACATAGTATAAGTGTAGAAATCAACAAAATGAGAAGATATAATGGTGTAAAGAAAGGAGATGAGGACAAAGAAGGAGAATTATGAAAAAAATTCGAAATCAGCCCCTATTTATAACATTTGAAAGGTTGCAACGTTTCAGGAGCGTCATAAATAGTGAAAAGACACTTCCTTTCAATTATGAAAAAATGACAGTTATATGTCGACATGTATATAAATGCATGTCGACATATCTCAGTGAAAAATTGAAATTTGAGCATTTTTCAAGTGTTTTGATATATTTATATATATATATATATATATATATATATAATTCTAGAGATTCTTGAATAAAAACAGAGTGTTATAAATGAATATTATAAAGTAGAAAATCATATGAAAACATAAATATAAGCTATTTATAAAATTATAGAGTTAAAACTATATAAATATAAAGTATATAATATATAAAATTTATAAATTATAAAACTTGAGTTTAAAATCAAGAATAAAGTAAGGAAAGTAAACTAGAGAAGATAGAGATTAATGATTGTATTTGAAATCAGAAATTGAAAAACATAATTTGAATTTGAATTTGAACCTGGAGTGCTATTCAGAGTCTTACATAATCTAGACTCTATTACTATATTTATCTTGAAATCTTGAAATCTTGAATACTCATGAGTCTTGAATCATCTCTGAATTCTGAATCTCTAATATATTTAAACTGTACAATCTTCAGTATAATTCCTGTATATAAGTCCTGCATGTGTGTGTGTGTGTGTGTGTGTGTGTATATATATTCTTGATTAAAGTGTTAGTATATATTTTATAATCAATTATTGAAATAAGGTTGTTGTCATCAAAACTCCATTCTCCAACTATCTTCCCTTTTTTGATGATGATAACCTTAGTTTATAAAATATCATACGTGTACATACCTGTTGATGATGATCCTTCTTATACTCCCCCTGTCTATATGGATCCTATAAACTAATTCTATATTTTATAATTTCTCCCCCTTTGGCATTATCAAAAAGAAATTCTAAAACTACTCCCCCTAAATCCTATAATTATCTAAATAGTTCTTATACGAAAGTAAATATAACTCCCCTTAAATTTATGCCTATATTATATCCTTATATCTACCTCTTAATCTGTGGTTCTAAGCCTAAAAGATCATAGCTCCCCATAAAATTATAACTATACTAAATAGAAGGATAATGAACTAAGTAATTTAATCAATATTAAATCAAACAATCAATCCAAACAAGCAATTCAAGAAAACAATTCAAACAATCAATCTAAACAACCAAATCAACCAAAACAATATATGTTAATTTAAAAACATTTCTTGAACTAATCCTAGAAACTAAAAAACTCCCCAGTAATCTCATACAAGACTAAACTTAGCCTAAACTCTAATTCCGTTAAAAGTATAATAAGACTTTAATCTAGACTAAGAAATAACTCTGATAAGATATCCTTAAAATTATGATATATGTTAAGTAAAGCAATTTAATCCAAACAATCAATCCATGTTGTCACAAAATATTAATTCAGACATAAAGCCGAACATTTCTTGTAACTTTTATTTATCCTAAAACTTATAAAACTCCTATCAACCAATAATGCATAAGTATATTTTTAACATACCACTAATGAAATTTAACCTTGTCAAACAAGTCAATAAAGTTATTTGTGCCAAACAAATTAGACAAGTCAATTAAGTCAAACAATTCAAACAAGTCAATCAAATCAATCAAGTTAATCTAGTCGAAGTAAATATGTTATGTATTAATAATCCTATATATTTCTAAGATAATAATTCCCTATATAGTATACTTGTTATGTGTGGAGTTAAAAGTTAACATGTAACGCAGTGTGTGTAGTATGTTGGTTAAAATGCAGTATGAACTATGTGTCATATGTAAAGCAATAAGAGATGATATATTGAATGATATGTAACTTGTGATGTGAATGATTTTATTTTGACATGCATTGTAATATAATGATAGTATGCAAAATATTCTGGTGATGATATCTATTTTGGTAAAACATATTCAAAGTACTATCTAATGTATATATTATAAATTATTTGAATCGAACAAAGATAATGTTAATTTCTAGACATAGGTTAATTATATTAATGAAAATGATTGAAGAATAATAAAGATAAGAGTTTAATTAAAAAAATATTCATGATAAGTAGTAAAATATCTAGAAAAATTATGGAGTTAAATAATATTAGTAGAGTAAAAATAGTAAAAATTAAAGATCTTTTTTTAAAGAGAATATAAAAATTGTATCATTAAAGTAAATATATATTCATAAGTATATCTAAATTTAAAAAGAACTTAAAATTTAATTTATTATTAATCTTTTAATACAAATCAATTTTAAATTTAAACTTTAGAAATCAAAATATATTAATTTTACAAAGAATCGTTTATATGTTAAAATTATAAAAGAAATCTATACTTATAATAAAATTATTCTTGATAAAATCTGATAATAGAAAGTAAGCTATAAATCTACAACTTCTTATACTTTAACTATGTTTTTAAGACATAAAAATTATGTGTATATATATATATTTATACTAAAATATTAAGTTAAATATACAAGTTTTATAAATCTTAATAAGAAATCAAAATTAGTATTAAGTTAAAGATAGTATTTGTGATAATGTAATCCAAAGTCGTTATTAAATTATATGAGAAAAATATAAGTTAAACTATGTATGTTTAAATTACAAATAAAAGATATATAAATTTATATTTTATAACAATATAAAATGTTTAAAAAAATTTAAATATTTCAACCATATTATCATATCTATGTACTATATATATACTTTCAATAAATAATTTTTGAAATGCATAAGTAGAAGATCAAATTCAATAACTAAAGTTTGAACTGACATTTTCATGTCGAAAAGATATATTTTCAATTTTCTAAATCCTAAATCAAATAGTAAGGAAATTTAAATTTAGTATAAGAAAATATTTCAATTAGACTGGTATATTGATAAGTATACTATGGTGTATCGCCATATGAGCCAGATTATCTAAAATTATAACAGAAATGAATTTCTATACCTAACTATGTTCGTAGATGTATATTCTTAAATGTAATGATAATTATGAAAATATTATAAGGCGTACCTCTTTTTACAATTCTCCATTTTGTTGTACTTCCATTGTTATGAACCACATTCACATCTTTCAGAATTTGATAATGAAATCTGCTTTATTGCAACGGTCTCATTTTTCTGATCAAGGTAGTATATTCATTTGTTGAATTTGAACACCGTATGAGAAAGATATTGAAGATTAAGTAGTTCAACCAACTTGGCGCCAAAATTTTGAATTTGAATGAAAAGACACTTCAACCATTATAAATAGGTTCAAAAGTAATGTCTCTTCACAGTCTCTTCTTCTTCTTCTCCGTTTTCACTTTCAATCAAACTTTCAAGAGGCATAAATTCTTCGTTTCTTAACGGAATTGGATGAAATCAGTGGAAAATCGAAGAGGAATTCAAGTATTACGATCTAGTAACAATTTAGTGATCAATTTGGATGGTATTGGTGTAACGAACTGGGATTTTCGACTCCGAAAATCAACATCAAACTACCATGTTGACCATTCAGACATCGAACATTCCAGATCATTAATAGAAAGAAGTTAGGGGGTGAGAATAGATAAGATAGAAATATTAGAATAGAAGAAGAAGAAGAAACACCACACAGAGTCTCACATCGCAGCGGAACAAAATATAATACAGAAATAATCTTTATTGAAAGCTTTAAAATACTTACAGTATCAGAGTACATCATACCATGGGACAGTTATAATAGCATGTTCCCATATACAACACACAGCGGAATAGTGGTAATATCATACGTCTGGACTCTTCCAGCTCGTCTCTTCACAGTAGTCGATAACCTGAACCTATACAACCCGGCCTAACCCGAGCATTTACAAAACACCGGGTCAGTCTGGTGAACCAGAGTGAGAAAAACTCGCAAAGTATTTGGGTGAGCCATCCAATCATGATTTTAAAGTTAAAAATCTTTTCAAAAGAAAAGGATAATCGTAAGACCAAATCCACACATAAATACGGACGGTTTTTACCTTACGATAACCCAAAATAGTTTTGAAATCAATATCTTGTCTGATATTATAATAATGTCTAAATATAAGTAAATAACAATCTAGTGGAACGCTTGCATCTCACGCTCCACATATATAGTATACAATCAAAACCCGCAGGCGCTTATTGGAGATTGGATTCCGACCTTGACAAGGTATGGGTCCACCTTCCGATAGTGTATCTCTAGAGGCAAATACACTGGGTTCAACAAGAACTTCTTGCAACCCGGCCCTCACATGACCGACCCCTCATTTCGCTTGAGAGTATCGAATGTATATCACCGACGGTTGGGATCAGCAACCGTCTGCCCGAAAAGGGACAGCATCGAAACATAGATTTAAGAAGCAAATAGGATTTTCTCTAGATAGGTGATCATACACCCTAATGGGAGCGACCCACATAGCCATGCTGCCTGCCCGATTTTTGTCATTTCCCGGTTGATGAGGCTTGAGGTCAGAATACTTCTGAACATATGGTCATCACGCACTTTGAATGCCACATCGTCAGATCCGCCAGATATCACTAATTGACGACCCCAAAAATACTCTAGCAGTAAGCTAAGAGAACGGCGATTCCCCGCCAACAACTATAGCACGTTTGAAGAAATCAACGTACGTGATCCTTTGGAAATACTCTGTCAGACACTCGTCCATACAGGTCGTCCAGGAACAGGATGAACCAAAGTCACTCTCCTACTGCATCCAATATAGGAATCACCCCTTGGATAAGTAGCGAGAAGTCCTTGCAACCCGTAGATTCCAACCACGACAGAATCACAACTTATCTCTACTTGCCAGGCAGAGAACATTAGTGGTCCTTCCGTTTATGAAAATCCACGGTCTTCAATGCTCCATCTCGATCATCTTCTGAGATCTTCACGTATTTGTTGGTCGGAATGGTTTTCGAATAAATTCGATCCCGGTCTTTCCGTACCAACAATCGTATTGGACAGATTTGATAGTTGGTGTTTTAACTATCAAAATATACAGTGTTTCAAACATGACACTCCAATGAGTTCACTGATTCAGTATTCAGCATCACTTGGCCTTTAACAACTGATTTACTTTTGTTAAATTAAAAACTTCTAATTCTTTAAATATTCAAAAATACGATATTTGAATAACTCTAATTCGGTTTAACTCTAGTCGATTAACTCTAATTGATTAACTCTAACTGGTTTATTCTAACTGACTAACTCGACTTATTTAACCCTATCGATTAACTAATATTCGACTTAACTCCATTCGCTTGACTCTAGGTCGCAGCGATCACAATGGTTACGCCTGATTCCCTCAGGAAACATCCGACCGCCGTAGGCTATCTGCAGCCCTGCGAATTACGCTAGCAGTCGTACGAAATGGCAACTCATCTTGAATACTATGTTTGACTAACTCCAGCTTGGATAACTATATTTTTATATACTAGGTAAAATAACTTGTAACTATATTCAATTTCCCACTTAATTCTTCCTTCCAGCATATTTGTTACACCATTCTTTATTATTTAAATCTGGGAATCCATTTGTTTTAATAAGGAAATTTATAGCACATATGTTATAACAATAGCGTTATAATCACTATTTAGATTTACAAAACAACAGCGCTATAATCGCTGTTTACAAAACACTTATCAAAGTTTAACCATTCATCTCATTTCTTATGCTCATAATTGTAGATCTGATTAACATCAGAACAAATCGAAGTCTTAAATAAATAAAATATTTATTTACTTTTCTTTTATAAACCTTTATTCAAAATAATATATTAAAAATCCAACTCCAGTTATAAAGTAAATTTTATAACTTCATCTTTATCGATTCACCTGACGGTGAATCAATATTTATAACACGATTGATTTTATAGGCCATACGCTGCCAAATACCCAACCAATATCACCCATTGGTTTAAACCGAACAGATGTTGAATATTCAGTCGATAATCAACCATCAAATCAATCCCACAAACAGATCAGTTCATATATGAGCATATGAGAATAAATAATACATTTGAGGGATCCGGTTGGGTCCCTCCAACCTGTTCGTCCCTGTATTCAAATGGTTTTCTCAAATCAGACTGTTCAGTTTTGTTTAACTGATAAACTAAAATAACAACCATTTAACATTAACCACAAGCAATTCAAACAATGCAACCATTTTAAACACGTTTATAAATAAACGTGACCAACCAAGGTGAGTTACCTTTATTGGAACTAATCGTTAAAAATAACGATTTAGTATTTTCACTGAAATTAAACACGGTTTAATTTCATCAGTTTTAATCAACAACAAGTGTATAACTAGCAAACAGGCAACCATCAGCAAGCAGAGCACACAAAATAAAGAACCCAATTTATATAAAATATAAATGGAAAAAAACTGAGTGTGTTTAACTCACCTTGATTACGTTTATTCCTAGAGTGGTTCTGTTACAGTTAAATCAAACGGTCGTTTAATTTAATTGTAAATTCCTGCTATTTCCATCTCTTTCCAAATCTGTTCCCTGGCATAGTGCTCCGCAACGAGTCTAACGCATCTTATTTGTTTCATTCTGATAATGAAATCAGAAATAATAAATATTTTAAGTAACACAATATTATTTTAGTTTAATTAATTCTTAATTAGAACTTAAAACACTAGTTATGTTGCTTAGGCATACTTAAGGTTGCACTTAGCCATTCTTAAGGTAAACTACCTGACGAAATGATAATATAAACTATACATAAACAAATGTACCACGTTTAGGAGTTCTATGATCTTTTCAGTGTTCGTTTTTATGAAGTGTAGCATCATATGATTCTTTAATACCCAACTGAAGATTTGACTTTATCAAAACTGTGTACTGCCAATTTAGTTACGGTATAATAAGACTGCATTTATCCTTTTAGTAAACTCATGTCTGTAATACACTAACTAATTATTGTATATTATTAACTAAATTAGGACTTCAACTGATTATTAGTCACGTAACACTTAACTAGGCACTTTAACAATAAATTGGGTATATAATGTATATGAACTTACTGTTCATTTCTTTCTTACCCCAGTTCGCAAACAAGATTTCCCCCTCCCGCGCCATGTATGCTCATCAACGCCACAGCCATCCGTCCCCTTCATTTACAACAGTACCCCCACGCTTAACGTCATCTGCACGCTCACCTCCCCTAGTTGCTTTTCCTCCATTCAAAACGCTGCATGCGTTCAAGCCTTACACTACCCCTTTACGTCTTCTATCCCTTCTCCCTACTGTTCATTGTCCTTTCCCAAAGAATTAAAGCCGCTCCACTACTCCACTTTGCTCCAACAAACACAGCCCCTCACGTTTTTCATGTGACAGTCTTCCCACTTGCCCGTCCTCCATCACATCCCAAAGCTTCCCATCCAACGCTTTAACCCGGATCCGAACTAAAGCCAGAACCCCACATTAAACAGTCCATTCCCGACGTCGTTACCCACTCGATGCTCCCTTGCTTCCACTTCACAGTTTTCATTCTTTTCGTTTTTTTTTTGTTTTCTTTTTGTTTTTTTTTCTTTCTCGCGGGATATCCTAGTTGCTGAAATGGACGGATGTAGTTTGGTATATATATGGTGAAGAGTGCCTTGGCACACACGGTTTTGATGGTTTGAGGCGCACGTAATCGAAACAGCTTGATATGCAAGGAAATGAATCCTTGGCCATCACGGAAATGCTTTAGAGAGTACGGTGTCTTTGAATAGGTAGTAGGATGGCTTTGTTATTTCTTTTCACATATAAAGTTATAGGTCTGCACAAAAGATATGGTAGGAGGCATGTGTTTTCTTGTCACATAAATAGGCAGCTGTGTTCTTCGTGTTCAACTGTTCAAGTCAATAGGGTAGCATGCAATAGTTTTTATCATTGAAAGATTGAAATGAAAGAAAGATTGAAATGAAAGGGTAGGGTACACAAATGTAAACAGGCTACGCACTCTAGGCTAGAACCAAGGTAGGGAGGTTCTCAGCTAAATGTAGGGTGTACGCAATTGTTATCACTTGCAAGATTAAAAGGAAAATTATCATTGTTTACGTTGAGCTCTCTACATTTGTACCGATACAACGAACTTCCTTCTACTGATAAAAAGGTTTTTCCTGATGTAAAAAGATATTCAGGATCCAATGGGACAAGTTTCATTGAAATCCGAGGTCGTATGGAAAAATTTCCTTTATGAAACCAGAAATGAACACGCGTTTAATTTTTCCACGGTCACCAGATAAATCAAACCAACTTGAAACCTGTAAATCTTACAATAATTTGTTGATACGAACCCAACGGCACCAGTTGCGTCGCATTCTGAGACCGTTTGCCCGATAGGCTGTTTTTTACCCCGAACCGCCCTACCCTTTTTAACGCCAAATTTTCCGGTCTTTAAAAATAACCAACTATATACCTATCCTGACTCTAATCGACGATACGAACTCAATGGAACTGGTTTCGTGGCCTAATTCGATCGTCTGCTCAAGTTACACTCAAATACCCCTTTATTTATTTAAATACGCGCTATAGAAATTGAACGGGCGTTTACGGCTACCGTGGTCACATACGATATCGGTTTTCCACGCAATTCACCACCGTACAATAATTTAGTGATACGGTTCTAATGAAACTGATTTCGTCGAAATCTGAGTCCGTTTGCAAAACGGCCATTTTAAAGGCCTATAATTTAATAACGATTTTCCATAGCGACTATTTCAAAATTTGATTTGGCCATAAATATCAAACTATAACACGAAATCTAGATTTTTCTCTTTCATATGAAAGCTATCACCAATACGGCTCCAACGTGTCTTGTTTCACAGAAATCCAACTTATATCGAATCCTGTATTCTCAGTTGAAGTTCAAAACTTCATTTCACGAACTGCACGCCATTTTCAAGCTCGATTTATATTATATATATAAATTATAACGTTCAACTTCGTTTTAATAACGAATTAAATATTAAATTTCATTATATTCCCAATATGATATTTAAAATAAATAAATTAAATTAAATATTTGACGGCCAAAAATGCGGGTCGTTACATTCTTCCCCCCTTAAAATAATTTCGTCCTCGAAATTGCTAAGGTAAGAAAGAACGTTATAAACCCATTCATTTCAAATTTATTTTCAACCCAAAACCGATTTAATACCGTATATGAATATTTTCAAAATTATCGAATATTTTCTAACACTTTAAATTTCCGAAAAATTTCGCCATCACCTCCTCTGTACGGCTCAATCGGTACAACTCCAACTCTCCTTTCTAGGCCTTCTCCAATCCAAAAGAAAAACGAAATAGCCAAGCGACTTGCCAAATAGGCTCATAAATCACCAAACCCATAAAAATAAACATATACCTTTTTGTCGGGCATATCATTATATCCTTTCCATCTACTACCCTGTCAGCATATACAAATGCATCCCCAACAAAGTTCCAATTTTATCCTCAAAGCCAAATCCTTCACGCGTCCAAGCCAAATCCCATTCTTAACTCAATTTTCATCCATCATCAATTCCAACTCTTAACTTACCAGTCCAATACCATTTCAGATTCCTGTCTCCCAATTCAAAATCTGATTCTACTCGATATATTATATCCCGATCCAATTTCCAGTTGATTGGTTTCAATTCAATTCATATTTTCTTTCACAAATTTCTATTTAATCTTACTTTTGTTCAACAATTTCCGTGGGAGTTTTTAAACAGTTTAGCTCTTTCAAGAAAATCAAATATTCCTTTTACAGGATTCAAAACAACTTGTTTTTCTCAAAGCAATTCAAAACAAGGTTTTTTTTTGTAGCATTTCGTCACTTAGAACTCGAAAATGAACACCGATAATGGCGCGCACATCATCGGAATCTATTTTCCAGTTGTCGAAGTGAGTTCAATACTATATCACTTTCAAAACCATTTCTAAACACTTCCATTTTGAAATCAGTTCAAAATATCCTTTGTAAGGCTTGTAAAACAATTTAAAAACCTCCCGGGATTTTAAAATTCTCATATATTAAGTCCAATTCCATTTTCAACCACTTGTCCAAATTTCCAAGTTTTAATTCCAATTCTGATTTAAATTCGGATTTAACTCCTCTGATTTTCATATATTTCACTTATATGAATTCTGATTGGTTATATATATAACCATTTCACATTTTAAAATTTTATTGGATTATAATCACAACCAACACATCCAATATATTATAACTCCAATCAAAATATACTTTAGATAAAATTATTTCATTTACCCTCTTTTCAAAACATATCGTGACGACCCATCGTATTCGAGTGTTTATAAACCCCTATTGATACAGTGGATCAAACTGATCGATCAGAACTCATAAACAACTCAACCGATAAATCTCCACAATATAAAACAAATTTTATATCAAATCTACAAATACGTTCACTCGTATATATACACTCAAACTCAATCTAGGGTATTGCTAACCCCATCTCTACTGAGTCACGCCACAGAGCCAAGGTAATCACTTAACCTTCAGCTCTGATACCACTGTAACGAACTGGGATTTTCGACTCCGAAAATCAACATCAAACTACCATGTTGATCATTCAGACATCGAACATTCCAGATCATTAATAGAAAGAAGTTAGGGGGTGAGAATAGATAAGATAGAAATATTAGAATAGAAGAAGAAGAAGAAACACCGCACAGAGTCTCACATCGCAGCGGAACAAAATATAATACAGAAATAATCTTTATTGAAAGCTTTAAAATACTTACAGTATCAGAGTACATCATACCATGGGACAGTTATAATAGCCTGTTCCCATATACAACACACAGCGGAATAGTGGTAATATCATAAGTCTGGACTCTTCCAGCTCGTCTCTTCACAGTAGTCGATAACCTGAACCTGTACAACCCGGCCTAACCCGAGCATTTACAAAACACCGGGTCAGTCTGGTGAACCAGAGTGAGAAAAACTCGCAAAGTATTTGGGTGAGCCATCCAATCATGATTTTAAAGTTAAAAATCTTTTCAAAAGAAAAGGATAATCGTAAGACCAAATCCACACATAAATACGGACGGTTTTTACCTTACGATAACCCAAAATAGTTTTGAAATCAATATCTTGTCTGATATTATAATAATGTCTAAATATAAGTAAATAACAATCTAGTGGAACGCTTGCATCTCACGCTCCACATATATAGTATACAATCAAAACCCGCAGGCGCTTATTGGAGATTGGATTCCGACCTTGACAAGGTATGGGTCCACCTTCCGATAGTGTATCTCTAGAGGCAAATACACTGGGTTCAACAAGAACTTCTTGCAACCCGGCCCTCACATGACCGACCCCTCATTTCGCTTGAGAGTATCGAATGTATATCACCGACGGTTGGGATCAGCAACCGTCTGCCCGAAAAGGGACAGCATCGAAACATAGATTTAAGAAGCAAATAGGATTTTCTCTAGATAGGTGATCATACACCCTAATGGGAGCGACCCACATAGCCATGCTGCCTGCCCGATTTTTGTCATTTCCCGGTTGATGAGGCTTGAGGTCAGAATACTTCTGAACATATGGTCATCACGCACTTTGAATGCCACATCGTCAGATCCGCCAGATATCACTAATTGACGACCCCAAAAATACTCTAGCAGTAAGCTAAGAGAACGGCGATTCCCCGCCAACAACTATAGCACATTTGAAGAAATCAACGTACGTGATCCTTTGGAAATACTCTGTCAGACACTCGTCCATACAGGTCATCCAGGAACAGAATGAACCGAAGGCACTCTCCTACTGCATCCAATATAGGAATCACCCCATGGATCAGTAGCGAGAAGTCCTTACAACCCGTAGATTCCAACCACGACAGAATCACAACTTATCTCTACTTGCCAGGCAGAGAACATTAGTGGTCCTTCCGTTTATGAAAATCCACGGTCTTCAATGCTCCATCTCGATCATCTTCTAAGATCTTCACGTATTTGTTGGTCGGAATGGTTTTCGAATAAATTCGATCCCGGTCTTTCCGTACCAACAATCGTATTGGACAGATTTGATAGTCGGTGTTTTAACTATCAAAATATACAGTGTTTCAAACATGACACTCCAATGAGTTCACTGATTCAGTATTCATCATCACTTGGCCTTTAACAACTGATTTACTTTTGTTAAATTAAAAACTTCTAATTCTTTAAATATTCAAAAATACGATATTTGAATAACTCTAATTCGGTTTAACTCTAGTCGATTAACTCTAACTGGTTTATTCTAACTGACTAACTCGACTTATTTAACCCTATCGATTAACTAATATTTGACTTAACTCCATTCGCTTGACTCTAGGTCGCAGCGATCACAATGGTTACGCCTGATTCCCTCAGGAAACATCCGACCGCCGTAGGCTATCTGCAGCCCTGCGAATTACGCTAGCAGTCGTACGAAATGGCAACTCATCTTGAATACTATGTTTGACTAACTCCAGCTTGGATAACTATATTTTTATATACTAGGTAAAATAACTTGTAACTATATTCAATTTCCCACTTAATTCTTCCTTCCAGCATATTTGTTACATCATCCTTTATTATTTAAATCGGGGAATCCATTTGTTTTAATAAGGAAATTTATAGCACATATGTTATAACAATAGCGTTATAATCACTATTTAGATTTACAAAACAACAGCGCTATAATCGCCGTTTACAAAACACTTATCAAAGTTTAACCATTCATCTCATTTCTTATGCTCATAATTGTAGATCTGATTAACATCAGAACAAATCGAAGTCTTAAATAAATAAAATATTTATTTATTTACTTTTCTTTTATAAACGTTTATTCAAAATCCAACTCCAGTTATAAAGTAAATTTTATAACTTCATCTTTATCGATTCACCTGACGGTGAATCAATATTTATAACACGATTGATTTTATAAGCCAACGCTGCCAAATACCCAACCAATATCACCCATTGGTTTAAACCGAACAGATGTTAAATATTCAGTCGATAATCAACCATCAAATCAATCCCACAAACAGATCAGTTCATATATGAGCATATGAGAATAAATAATACATTTGAGGGATCCGGTTGGGTCCCTCCAACCTGTTCGTCCCTGTATTCAAATGGTTTTCTCAAATCAGACTGTTCAGTTTTGTTTAACTGATAAACTAAAATAACAACCATTTAACATTAACCACAAGCAATTCAAACAATGCAAACATTTTAAACACGTTGATAAATAAAGGCGACCAACCAAGGTGAGTTACCTTTATTGGAACCAATCGTTAAAAATAACGATTTGGTATTTTCACTGAAATTAAACACGGTTTAATTTCATCAGTTTTAATCAACAACAAGTGTATAACTAGCAAACAGGCAACCATCAGCAAGCAGAGCACACAAAATAAAGAAACCAATTTATATAAAATATAAATGGAAAAAAACCGAGTGAGTTTAACTCACCTTGATTACGTTTATTCCTAGAGTGGTTCTGTTACAGTTAAATCAAACGGTCGTTTAATTTAACTGTAAATTCCTGCTATTTCCATTTCTTTCCAAATCTGTTCCCTGGCATAGTGCTCCGCAACGAGTCCAACGCATCCTATTTGTTTCATTCTGATAATGAAATCAGAAATAATAAATATTTTAAGTAACACAATATTATTTTAGTTTAATTAATTCTTAATTAGAACTTAAAACACTAGTTATGTTGCTTAGGCATACTTAAGGTTGCACTTAGCCATTCTTAAGGTAAACTACCTGACGAAATGATAATATAAACTATACATAAACAAATGTACCATGTTTAGGAGTTCTATGATCTTTTCAGTGTTCGTTTTTATGAAGTGTAGCATCATATGATTCTTTAATACCCAACTGAAGATTTGACTTTATCAAAACTGTGTACTGCCAATTTAGTTACGGTATAATAAGACTGCATTTATCCTTTTAGTAAACTCATGTCTGTAATACACTAACTTATTATTATATATTATTAACTAAATTAGGACTTAAACTGATTATTAGTCACGTAACACTTAACTAGGCACTTTAACCATAAATTGGGTATATAATGTATATGAACTTACTGTTCATTTCTTTCTTACCCCAGTTCGCAAACAAGATTTCCCCCTCCCGCGCCATGTATGCTCATCAACGCCACAGCCATCCGTCCCCTTCATTTACAACAGTACCCCCACGCTTAACGTCATCTGCATGCTCACCTCCCCTAGTTGCTTTTCCTCCATTCAAAACGCTGCATGCGTTCAAGCCTTACACTACCCCTTTACGTCTTCTATCCCTTCTCCCTACTGTTCATTGTCCTTTCCCAAAGAATTAAAGCCGCTCCACTACTCCACTTTGCTCCAACAAACACAGCCCCTCACGTTTTTCATGTGACAGTCTTCCCACTTGCCCGTCCTCCATCACGTCCCAAAGCTTCCCATCCAACGCTTTAACCCGGATCCGAACTAAAGCCAGAACCCCACATTAAACAGTCCATTCCCGACGTCGTTACCCACTCGATGCTCCCTCGCTTCCACTTCACAGTTTTCATTCTTTTCGTTTTTTTTTTGTTTTTTTTTCTTTCTCGCGGGATGTCCTGGTTGCTGAAATGGACGGATGTAGTTTGGTATATATATGGTGAAGAGTGCCTTGGCACACACGATTTTGATGGTTTGAGGCGCACGTAATCGAAACAGCTTGATATGCAAGGAAATGAATCCTTGGCCATCAAGGAAATGCTTTAGAGAGTACGGTGTCTTTGAATAGGTAGTAGGATGGCTTTGTTATTTCTTTTCACATATAAAGTTATAGGTCTGCACAAAAGATATGGTAGGAGGCATGTGTTTTCTTGTCACATAAATAGGCAGCTGTGTTCATCGTGTTCAACTGTTCAAGTCAATAGGGTAGCATGCAATAGTTTTTATCATTGAAAGATTGAAATGAAAGAAAGATTGAAATGAAAGGGTAGGGTACACAAATGTAAACAGGCTACGCACTCTAGGCTAGAACCAAGGTAGGGAGGTTCTCAGCTAAATGTAGGGTGTACGCAATTGTTATCACTTGCAAGATTAAAAGGAAAACTATCATTGTTTACGTTGAGCTCTCTACATTTGTACCGATACAACGAACTTCCGTCTACTGATACAAAGGTTTTTCCTGATGTAAAAAGATATTCCGGATCCAATGGGACAAGTTTCGTCGAAATCCGAGGTCGTATGGAAAAATTTGCTTTATGAAACCAGAAATGAACACGCGTTTAATTTTTCCACGGTCACCAGATAAATCAAACCAACTTGAAACCTGTAAATCTTACAATAATTTGTTGATAAGAACCCAACGGCACCAGTTGCGTCGCATTCTGAGACCATTTGCCCGATAGGCTGTTTTTTACCCCGAACCGCCCTACCCTTTTTAACGCCAAATTTTCCGGTCTTTAAAAATAACCAACTATATACCTATCCTGACTCTAATCGATGATACGAACTCAATGGAACTGGTTTCGTGGCCTAATTCGATCATCTGCTCAAGTTACACTCAAATACCCCTTTATTTATTTTAATACGCGCTATAGAAATTGAACGGGCGTTTACGGCTACCGTGGTCACATACGATATCGGTTTTCCACGCAATTCACCACCGTACAATAATTTAGCGATACGGTTCTAATGAAACTGATTTCGTCGAAATCTGAGTCCGTTTGCAAATAGGCCATTTTAAAGGCCTATAATTTAATAACGATTTTCCATAGCGACTATTTCAAAATTTGATTTGGCCATAAATATCAAACTATAACACGAAATCTTGATTTTTCTCTTTCATATGAAAGCTATCGCCAATACGGCTCCAACGTGTCTTGTTTCACAGAAATCCGACTTATATCGAATCCTGTATTCTCAGTTGAAGTTCAAAACTTCATTTCACGAACTGCACGCCATTTTCAAGCTCGATTTATATTATATATAAATTATAACGTTCAACTTCGTTTTTAATAACGAATTAAATATTAAATTTCATTATATTCCCAATATGATATTTAAAATAAATAAATTAAATTAAATATTTGACAGCCAAAAATGCGGGTCGTTACAATTGGGGTGCAGCAAGTCGAAACAGTAAGAGAGATGCATGAAATCCCGTAACAGTTTTTCAATTTTGCATTGCCAACTTCAAATAGTCATATCTCACTCAATTTTGATCAGAATTTGACGATCTGCTCATCAAAACGACCGCAAGAACGAGAACTACAATCTGGAAAAGGATTTTGGACAATATAATCTAACCTATGGATGCAATTTGAAGATAACCATCAACAGTTTTGGTTTCCTTCTTTCTTTATTCACCAAAACTTCATTTGATCATTACTTGGTCAATTATTGATGGATTCTCATGAAACCAACGGCATTACAAAGAATATGAAGGGAAGTACAATATGAAGATAAATTGTAGATGAAAATCCAAGGTTATAAATTGATCTTGTACCTATTTCTTTGCTGATTTACATTATATATATCCATTTCTTCTTGATGTCTTTTCACCAACCGTCATTACGCTTCTCCTCGTTTTGATTTCTACCATGTGTTCATAAGAATTTTGAATTCTCAACAGCCATGTAACATACCATTTCGAAGTTTGAATTTTCAACAGCCACCATTTCAGAATTTGAGTTTCCAACTGCCACTTCACCTATCTTTTCAGAGTTTGAATATCCAATAGCCATATAATACATCTCCTGTAAAACAACACAACTTCTCAAATAATCAAATAAATTTCCAAATAATCAAATGACTTTTCTAAATAACTAATCTATAATTTTAAACAACAATATCATGATGGTTTTGTAACATATCCATATATCAAAGATTTCAAAATATATATAAAAAAAATCAAATTTCAAATTTCAAAAATCAAATCATAGTAAGTTGGTTTTTCAATAATATTGAATGCAGACTCATCTAATACTGAAGTAATACATAAATTTGAATTAATGTTCAAAATTTTCCATTTGATATTTAAAAAAAAATCAGATTATGAACTTTTTGAAAGACTAAGCCCCGATACCAATTATTAGGGATTGCGAAATGGATCATTAAGGCAAAACTAACACTGGGGGGTGTATAGTGTTTTTGAGAATTTAAACAAAATATAAAACTTATATGATCTACTATATGAATCAAACATCACAGAAACAATCACAGACACAAAATCAAACACAAACACAAAGATAAACAGAAATAAAATGCAGGAAAGGAAAGAACACAACGGAGTTTATACTGGTTCTGAATTGCTCCTACGTCCAGTCCCATGCAACGCTGGATTGTGCAAAGTTTTATTACTATATCAATATCCAATTACAATGTAACAACCCGGAAAATGCGAGCCAGTTTAAAATTTTTATTTTGGCAATTTCAATGAATTTTGAATATTTAAAATGGATTATTTTAAATAATAACGATGAGAAATTTATTTTGAATAGAATTAGAACGTATATATTTATATACATCGTCGTTAGAATTTAAATATTTATTTTAAATTATAAAAGGAATTGAAAATGGCGCGGTAGTTCGATAATTCGATTTCAAACTTCAAATGAATGTACATGATTCAAAATAAACCAGAATTTAGCGAAACCAAAGATAATAGATTCTAATTGAGAATATCTTCCCAACGAATCCGAAAAATCGAAATTTCATAGCGGGTATCAAAAGATATGTCCAGTTGAAAATTCAGAATAGTCGCTATGGAATTCTGGCCCTTAAAAATGGAAATTTTGCAAACGACCTCGGATTTTGACGAAACCACTTTTGTTGGATCCGTGAGGTCAAGTTATTGCTAGATTCCAATTTTCGTAATTTTTCGAAGCAATATGTGAGCGTGGCAAAGGAAAACACGTTTGACCAGTTTCAGTTGATTTTAATCGACTGGAAAATGGCCATTTTTCAAACGATCTCAGAATTCGATGAAACTAGTTTTGTCATGACCGTATCGTGAATACGAAGCTAGAAAATATTTTTTGGGAATTTTTCTAGTTCGTATGTGGCCCCGGTAAATTGAAATGTGCATTCAAATTCAATATATAGAGTTATATTTTGATTTTGACAAAAATTGATCGAAACGATTGAATCAGCTTACGATACATATCCCATTGTGTTCGGAATGGGGGTGGTTAGCTATGGACGACAGGCGGTGGGTTCGATTTCGAGTTCGAAAATAAAAGTTACTTTTTGAAATTAAAATAAAATTAAATATATATATTTACACCTCTCCCTCTCTCCTTTATTCTTAGTCAACAGCCATTAGAAAATAAAAAAATAAAAACCCGCTCCCAGATCTTGCCCCCCGCCCCCCCCCGATGGACGTCACGCTCACCTCGCCGCTTCCCCCCCTCCATCGATCGCCCTCCCTCCTCCAGTACGGCGCGGGCCCCCTTCGCCAGTCCTCCACGCTCGAGATCCCCCTTGAGACCGTGGCGAGACCACCTGCCACCTCGAGACCACCTGTGCTGGCTCCCCTTGGCCACCAAGACCCCCTCTAGTCGGCGCCAATCCTACCAGCGAACTCCCCTCTTCTACTCCAATCAATGTAAGTTAATGAAGCCTAGGTTTTTAAGTTTATAAAGTTTAGATTTTTTTAGGTTATAAAATTAGATTTATAAGTTTAGAAAATTTAGAATTTTTAACATAGAAGTTTAGGTTTTTTATATAAAGAAAAGTTTAGATTTTTATCATTTTGTTTATGAAAAGATCGCATCTTAGTTTATGTAAGGATCGCATCTTTGTTTAAGAAAGAATTGCATTTTTGTTTATGAAAAGATCGCATCTTAGTTTATGTAAGGATCGCATCTTTGTTTAAGAAAGGATTGCATTTTTGTTTATGAAAAGATCACATTTTTAATTATAATAAAAATATGATTTTTATATAATGTAGGTAATAAAAATATGATTTTTGTATAATGTAGATAATAAAAATATGATTTTTATATAAAGTAGATAATAAAAATGTGATTTTTATATATGTAGGGGAAGCGGACAATGAAAGTGATAAAAGGCGAGCGATGTAGATTTCCTGCATATGAAGAGTCGTGGCGTTTGGTTTAGCTAGTCGGTGAGAACTCCTCACCTTTAATTTATTTCTAGTTTGAAATATATGCTAGGATGCAGACGGTGTTTAGTAGCACCCGACACCCGTCGTCCACAGACCATGGACGGCTTGTATGCTTGTTTGTTTGATTTTGATGTGTAGTTGATTGTGTGATGTGATGTGAAAGGAAATAATATAGTTATATAGTTAAAAATATTTTATAGTTGAAAATAGATATTTTAACGTGTATTTAAAATAAATATTTATAAACAAATCGGAGATTTGTTTATATACACTGATTTGATTGATATTGATTGGGTCGATAAATTTTACACATCGCCCAACTGCACAAATAAAATCTGTGTTTGATTGTTTGAAACCCCACACGGGTATTGGGATGATATATGACATACACTAATCCCAATAATTAGTTGTATGTCGATCGATTGATTGACAGGCTGTTATAAGCGTTAAATATTTATATTTGATGCTTATACAGTGTAGAACGCACTCTGGATGATGGTTGATTATTTATCGTTGTTATTTTGTACATGTGTTGTAGAAAATCCATATAACTAACATTATATGGTAATTGATTGGGCCTCATTCCAATTTGAATAGAAATATTTGAAATTGAAATATTTGAAATAGAAATATTTAAATAGAAATATTTAATTAGAAATATTTGAAATAGAAATATATGAAGCCGTGTTGATTAGATTGACGCCATTTTGACGCGAACGATATTTATATCGATTTTATTCATTTTTCAATGAATATCGAAAGTGATTTCAAAATCTGATAAATTGAATAGAAATGAATTCGAATTGAAATTGAATAGAACTGGATTTAAATTGAATAGAAATGAATTCGAATTGAAATTGAATAGAACTGGATTTAAATTGAATAGAAATGAATTCGAATTGAAATTGAATAGAACTGGATTTAAATTGAATAGAAATGAATTCGAATTGAAAATGAATTGAAAATGAATTGAAAATGAACTGAAATTGAATTAAAATTCGATTTGAATTGAAATCAATTTGAAATGAATTTAAAACGAATTTATATTGGAAAATTCAATTTTGATTTGAATTTGAGATGGAAGTTGAAATCGTTTTGAAAACGAATTTAAAACGGTTTTTATTAAAATACGTTTTGAAAGGAAATCGACGAAATATATATAATATATATATATATAGAATGGCCTGAATAGAACGTGCCGCGCCGCGGCCGTTCGTGAATTTCGACCATTGACTTCGAATGGATATTGCAGGAGATCCGACCGTCGGATTCTCCTGAAACCGGAACCGTTGGGTTCGTATCGAAAAGAGCTTTCTAACGAATATTAGAAATATGAAATCTAACGGTTGGATTTGGAATTATGTCCAAATCAAATTTGGAAAAGGTCGTTGTAAGTGCAGTTCGATGGCCGTTGATGGAAATCGACTGTACGGGCCTGGATAAAATTATTAAAAATAGAAATAATTTGTGCAAAATCATAAGAAATGATTTGTGAAGAATTGGGATGAAAAACTCCCTATTTGAAAAGATAAGAATAGATTTCTATCAAAATGAACTAGTTTTGAACTAGAATAAGAATTTATTTATTTTTAAAATAAATAAATTGGATTTGAAATGGTTTTGAAAATAACCAGAATTTCCAATAATTGCATTGGAATGGATTTGAAACGAAATTGTCTTCGGAATATTTCGATGTTGGATTTCATGATTATACAGATGTTATTAGGGAAATTTGAAATATATATATGTGTATATATATATATATCGTTATCTCCAATACGATATTTGTTGGTCGTAGAATTTGATATTGAATATAAGCCGATATATTTTCTATTCAGAGCCGTGTATTTAATATCAAATGTGATTTGGGTTTGTCGTGAATGGTGTCTTCATTAACACTGTTCTTAAGCCCAGTTGAGAAAAAGATTAAATCTTTTTATTTAGATTTAATGAAGTGCACCAATTAAATAATATTTAATTGGAATTGAATTGGTATTGATTTTTGGGTTTATCGTGAATAGTGTTTTAAATAACACTTGTTCTTTAACCTGATAATTAATGGAATGTGATTTTGGGTTTATCGTGAACCGTGTTTTAAATGACACTGATTCTTTAACCCAGTTAAGGATTAAAACTAAGTGGTGTTTTAATGAATCTTTAATTAGATTGAAAAGATCGAGAATGGAGTATCACCAGTTTTACTCCAGGCGATAGTTAAATCTTTAATTAGTTTTGAACGTGAAATGGTAATTGAATTTACCGATAATACCGTGGTGTTAGATATGAAGTATGACCAGTTTTACTTCATGTGATGAATAGGTTGGGATTGGGAAATAAAATAAATGATTACTTCGGTGTGGTTCGCTAATCCCGACTAGTTTGAATTGATATTCAAAGAAGATTGAAGAATAAATTTAAAGAATTTATCTTTGATAAAATTAATGGGAACTTTTCCCAAAGTATAAGAATATTTGAACAAAAGAATATTCTGAATTGGAATGAGGCGTATGTTGTGTTTGTGTAACACCTGTTTATTATATACGCGAGTTATTCAGAAAGACCGGGTTTATCCCATTCTGAATAACCGATTCGACGTGGTGTCGAAGATGAAGACAGTGGTCGAAGACCGGAAATCTTCACATCGTTCGGGTGATTGCTGATGGTCTCGATTGGGCTGTACACCCAAGAGGAGAGAAACGGTTGGTGATCGTCCAGACGTACTTGGAGATCGATGGATATGCGAGGAAAGTGCCTCCGGTTTCGTTCAGACCCAGAACGAACTTGTAAATGGACTGTGTGTCTGACATTGGATTTTATTCTGTGTGGTTGATTTCTATTAAATATATATCTGTTTGGCGGCGGAGAATTTATTCTCTTGCTTAACGCCCTTCTCTGAGACGCACGAGCTCAGAGGTTATATATTGATGGATATCAAACGCATGGAGTGAATTGCCTGTGTGGCATGCCTAAGTGGCAATATGATCAAGGCTTATGTTGAAAAGCAAAGTCTTGTGGGTGATGATCAAAGCACAGCCTGTGTGGCACAGCTTTGTGTAACGTGAATTCGCGAGCCTCACACCTCGGTAGTGAACCAAAAACGGGAGAGGACCTCAGGGAGGACATGCGTTTCCTTCTAGCTAGAAGTGGCATCAGTGGTTTTACACGCCCTGATGAGTTTGACTTATGTGGTTGTTGCTGTTGCGAGCCGCCTCGGTTAGATCGGATGATCCGGGTCCGATGGAGTCATTCGTTGGCTCATTTACGCCCCATAGGGAGGGGAAACGCAGTGTTCAGGATTTTAATCCACATCGGTGGACCGGCCCTGACGATCTAAAGGCTTGACTGAGTATTTGCCTGAGACATGGGCTAGATTGTCTCGAATCGGTAGAGGACGATCCCTAGCTTCAGTTCGCAGATGGAAATCCAATTTCCAAATACGTGACTTTGCGGTTTTTATTGTAAAATTAGTATGGAGACATGATATATGGTACCCATGCCGTCTATGATTGATATTTATTATTTGAAATTGTCTTGACACTATGCACTTATAGTAATATTAAAACATGAAATTTCACGTACCAAGCATTCTTTGGCTATTATAAGGTAAAACCCTATCCTCCGGCTTGCGTTGCATTGTGTGATAGGACTTGGGTCTTATAATAGCTTCATTATTTCTTTATTTAGCATTGCGCTGTTTGTTTTATGCACTGGTATTCTTGGGAGGAAACCCGTTCCGTGTTATACGTCGTGGTCCCTTGATTTACCGAACTTTTAAATAAAGAATAATAACTGTTTTAGTTCTCACTCCAGTCCCATGACTGACCTGGAGTTTAATGTTCTAACCTAAACTCTGGGTGCCCTTATTTTGACACGGGTAGCTAGTAGATTTGGTTTTGCAGATTTATATTCACAGGATCCTGATTTACAGCTGGAACGATACTCTGAAAGCTTTGTATCCGCGTATTACTTCTAGTAGTGTATTGTATTATTTTCCGCTGCTATGTAATGTATTATAATCTCTGATAATTTTATAATGTATATTATTTGTTAATACTCTGTATATTCTTGTAATCTGATGCAATTGTTGTAATTAACAATGAAATGTTCTTCTGTCAGCGTTCTAATTTGTCGTGTTCTCAAAACAATCAGGCGTTTCGTACGGTCTTGGTCGGTTTAGCGACTGATTCGGATCGAGCGAAATTCCCGGTTGTTACGTCGTGGTATCAGAGCTTTGGTTTTCAAAGCTCAGAGAACAAGACACGTTAGAACCAAACGAAAGAATTCATCAGAGATTGGATTAGTAATATCCAATGGGAATGACTCGTTAGAGATGGGATCAGTAGTATCCTAGAACGAGTTCGAAGAGTATATTTTTAAATTGAAAACAAGTTTTGTTTTGAAAATTTAAATCAATTATACGTATTTGATTATTTATTTATATTGATTTGGACAATCAAATATATAGAGATTTTAGTATACGTCTGATCCACGTGTATTGAAGCCTCGAATATATTCGATAGATATAGAATCACACTCTAGTCGCTTGGACATTATTCTAATGATTGACGCGTCATCATTAGAATTTATTTTCGTGTTTCGAAAGTGAGATTTCTATATATTTCCAATTGACTGGTGTGAGAACCCAAATTAGATAGGGCTTATTGTTGAGATTTGGCATCAAAAATGTGATTTTTGACTATATATCAAAATTATGAATTTGAAAAGCTAATCAACTAATTGATTGATGGTTGTGTTGTTGATTATTGGTTGATTAATTAAAATTTGTACCCTATAACCAAATTGAACCAAATAGTGAGTTGTATTGAAAATTGGTCGCATTTGCTTGCATATACATGTACTTACATTGAACAGGTCATAGCAAGGAGGCTAGAGAAGAGGAATAAAATTGTTTGCCCGACAAATAGGTACATGTTTATTGTATTTCTTGAGTTTTGGGTGATTTTATGAGCCGATTGGCTAGCCGCTTGGCTTTTTCTTTTTGATTGAAGAAGGCCATGGGAGGCTATATGAAATATCCCGAACTCCCCGGTGCAGGGGAGGTTATGGCGAAATTTTTCGAAAATTTAGGGTATTAGCCAAATTTTTGAAAAATTTGAAAAGTTCTTAGAAACTGAAAAGCTGAAGAACTTAAGCCATAATAAAAATAATGAAAGTTGAGTTGATTTGTAAAACAACTTTCGGCTTCGTTCCTTTTCGGGGACAAAAATTTTTAAGTGGGGGAGATTGTAACAACCCGGAAAATGCGAGCCAGTTTAAAATTTTTATTTTGGCAATTTCGATGAATTTTGAATATTTAAAATGGATTATTTTAAATAATAACAATGAGAAATTTATTTTGAATTGAATTAGAACGTATATATTTATATACGTCGTCGTTTGAATTTAAATATTTATTTTAAATTATAAAAGGAATTGAAAATGTCGCAGTAGTTCGATAATTCGATTTCGAACTTCAAATGAATGTACATGATTTAAAACAAACCGGAATTTAGTGAAACCAAAGATAATAGAATCTAATTGAGAATCTCTTTCCAACGAATTCGAAAAATCGAAATTTCATACCGGGTATCAAAAGATATGTCCAGTTGAAAATTCAGAATAGTCGCTGTGGAATTCTGGCCCTTAAAAATGGAAATTTTGCAAACGACCTCGGATTTCGACGAAACCACTTTTGTTGGATCCGTGAGGTCAAGTTATTGCTAGATTCCAATTTTCGTAATTTTCTTAATCAATATGTGAGCGTGGCAAAGGAAAACGCGTTTGACCAGTTTTAGTTGATTTTAATCGACTGGAAAATGGCCATTTTTCAAACGATCTCAGAATTCGATGAAACTAGTTTTGTCAGGACCGTATCATGAATACGAAGCTAGAAAATATTTTTCGGGAATTTCTCTAGTTCGTATGTGGCCCTGGTAAATTGAAATGTGCATTCAAATTCAATATATAGAGTTATATTTTGATTTTGACAAAAACTGAGCGAAACGATCGAATCAGCTTACGATACATATCCCATTGTGTTCGGAATGGGGGTAATTAACTATGGACGACAGGCGGTGGGTTCCATTTTGAGTTCGAAAATAAAAGTTACTTTTTGAAATTAAAATAAAATTAAATATATATATTTACACCTCTCCCTCTCTCCTTTATTCTTGGTCAACAGCCATTAGAAAATAAAAAAAATAAAAACCCGATCCCAGATCTCGCCCCCCCGATGGACGTCGCGCTCACCTCGCCGCTTCCCCCCTCCATCGATCGCCCTCCCTCCTCCATTACGGCGCGGGCCCCCTTCGCCAGTCCTCCACGCTCGAGATCCCCCTTGAGACCACCTGTGCTGGCTCCCCTCGGCCAACAAGACCCCCTCCAGTCGGCGCCAATCCTACCAGCGAACTCCCCTCCTCTACTCCAATCAATGTAAGTTAATGAAGCCTAGGTTTTTAAGCTTATAAAGTTTAGACTTTTTTTTAGGTTATAAAATTAGATTTATAAGTTTAGAAAATTTAGAATTTTTAACATAGAAGTCTAGTTTTTTTATATAAAAAAAAGTTTAGATTTTTATCATTTTGTTTATGAAAAGATCGCCTCTTAGTTTATGTAGGGATCGCATCTTTGTTTAAGAAAGGATTGCATTTTTGTTTATGAAAAGATCGCATCTTAGTTTATGTAAGGATCACATCTTTGTTTAAGAAAGGATTGCATTTTTGTTTATGAAAAGATCGCATTTTTAATTATAATAAAAATATGATTTTTATATAATGTAGATAATAAAAATATGATTTTTATATAATGTAGATAATAAAAATATGATTTTTATATAATGTAGATAACAAAAATATGATTTTTATATAAAGTAGATAATAAAAATGTGATTTTTATATATGTAGGGGAAGCGGACAACGAAAGTGATAAAAGGCGAGCGATGTAGATTTCCTGCATATGAAGAGTCGTGGCGTTTGGTTTAGCTAGTCGGTGAGAACTCCTCACCTTTAATTTATTTCTAGTTTGAAATATATGCTAGGATGCAGACGGTGTTTAGTAGCACCCGACACTCGTCGTCCACAGACCATGGACGGCTTGTATGCTTGTTTGTTTGATTTTGATGTGTAGTTGATTGTGTGATGTGATGTGAAAGGAAATAAAATAGTTATATAGTTAAAAATATTTTATAGTTGAAAATAAAATTTTTAACGTGTATTTAAAATAAATATTTATAATCAAATCGGAGATTTGTTTATATACACTGATTTGATTGATATTGATTGGGTCGATAAATTTTACACATCACCCAACTGCACAAATAAAATATGTGTTTGATTGTTTGAAACCCCACACGGGTATTGGGATGATATATGACATACACTAATCCCAATAATTAGTTGTATGTCGATCGATTGATTGACAGGCTGTTATAAGCGTTAAATATTTTTATTTGATGCTTATACAGTGTAGAACGCACTCTGGATGATGGTTGATTATTTATCGTTGTTATTTTGTACATGTGTTGTAGAAAATCCATATAACTAACATTATATGGTAATTGATTGGGCCTCATTCCAGTTTGAATAGAAATATTTGAAATTGAAATATTTGAAATAGAAATGTTTAAATAGAAATATTTAAATAGAAATATTTGAAATAGAAATATTTGAAATAGAAATATATGAAGCCGTGTTGATTAGATTGACGCCATTTTGACGCGAACGATATTTATATCGATTTTATTCATTTTTCAATGAATATCGAAAGTGATTTCAAAATCTGATAAATTGAATTGAAATGAATTCGAATTGAAATTGAATAGAATTGGATTTAAATTGAACAGAAATGAATTCGAATTGAAATTGAATTGAAAACGAACTGAAATTGAATTAAAATTCGATTTGAATTGAAATCAATTTAAAATGAATTTAAAACGAATTTATATTGGAAAATTCAATTTTGATTTGAATTTGAGATGGAAGTTGAAATCGTTTTGAAAACGAATTTAAAACGGTTTTTTTAAAATACGTTTTGAAAGGAAATCGACGAAATATATATAATATATATATTATATATATATATATAGAATGGCCTGAATAGAACGCGTCGCGCCGCGGCCGTTCGTGAATTTCGACCATTGACTTCGAATGGATATTGCAGGAGATCCGACCGTCGGATTCTCCTGAAAACGAAACCGTTGGGTTCGTATCGAAAAGAGCTTTCTAACGAATATTAGAAATTAGAAATCTAACGGTTGGATTTGGAATTATGTCCAAATCAAATTTGGAAAAGGTCGCTGTAAGTGCAGTTCGATGGTCATTGATGGAAATCGACTGTACGGGCCTGGATAAAATTATTAAAAATAGAAATTATTTTTGTAAAATCATAAGAAATGATTTGTGAAGAATTGGGATGAGAAACTCCCTATTTGAAAAGACAAGAATAGATTTCTATCAAAATGAACTAGTTTTGAACTAGAATAAGAATTTATTTATTTTTAAAATAAATAAACTGGATTTGAAATTGTTTTGAAAATAACCAGAATTTCCAATAATTGCATTGGAATGGATTTGAATCGAAATTGTCTTCGGAATATTTCGATGTTGGATTTCGTGATTATACAGATGTTGTTAGGGAAATTTGAAAGATATATATATATATATATCGTTATTTCCAATATGATATTTGTTGGTCGTAGAATTTGATATTGAATATAAGCCGATATATTTTCTATTCAGAGCCTTGTATTTAATATCAAATGTGATTTGGGTTTTTCGTGAATGGTGTCTTCAATAACACTGTTCTTAAGCCCAGTTGAGAAAAAGAATAAATCTTTTTATTTAGATTTAATGAAGTGTACCAATTAAATAATATTTAATTGGAATTGAATTGGTATTGATTTTTGGGTTTATCGTGAACAGTGTTTTAAATAACACTTGTTCTTTAACCAGATAATTAATGGAATGTGATTTTGGGTTTATCGTGAACCGTGTTTTAAATGACACTAATTTTTTAACCCAGTTAAGGATTAAAACTAAGTGGTGTTTTAATGAATCTTTAATTAGATTGAAAAGATCGAGAATGGAGTATCACCAGTTTTACTCCAGGCGATAGTTAAATCTTTAATTAGATTTGAACATGAAATGGTAATTGAATTTACCGATAACACCGTGGTGTTAGATATGAAGTATGACCAGTTTTACTTCATGGGATGAATAGGTTGGGATTGGGAAATAAAATAAATGATTACTTCGGTGTGGTTCGCTAATCCCGACTAGTTTGAATTGATATTCAAAGAAGATTAAAGAATAAATTTAAAGAATTTATCTTTGATAAAAATAATGGGAACTTTTCCCAAAGTATAAGAATATTTGAACAAAAGAATATTCTGAATTGGAATGAGGTGTATGTTGTGTTTTTGTAACACCTGTTTATTATATACGCGAGTTATTCAGAAAGACCGGGTTTATCCCATTCGGAATAACCGATTCGACGTGGTGTCGAAGATGAAGACGGTGGTCGAAGACCGGAAATCTTCACATCGTTTGGGTGATTGCTGATGGTCTCTATTGGGCTGTACACCCAAGAGGAGAGAAACAGTTGGTGATCATCCAGACGTACTTGGAGATCGATGGATATGCGAGGAAAGTGCCTCTGGTTTCGTTCAGACCCCGAACGAACTTGTAAATGGACTGTGTCTGACATTGGATTTTATTCTGTGTGGTTGATTTCTATTAAATATATATCTGTTTGGCGGCGGAGAATTTATTCTCTTGCTTAACGCCCTTCTCTGAGACGCACGAGCTCAGAGGTTATACATTGATGGATATCAAACGCATGGAGTGAATTGCCTGTGTGGCATGCCTAAGTGGCAATATGATCAAGGCTTCTGTTGAAAAGCAAAGTCTTGTGGGTGATGATCAAAGCACAGCCTGTGTGGCATAGCTTTGTGTAACGTGAATTCGCGAGCCTGACACCCCAGTGGTGAACCAAAAACGGGAGAGGACCTCAGGGAGGACATGCGTTTCCTTCTAGCTAGAAGTGGCGTCAGTGGTTTTACACGCCCTGTCGAGTTTGACTTATGTAGTTGTTGCTGTTGCGAGGCGCCTCGGTTAGATCGGACGATCCGGGTCCGATGGAGTCATTCGTTGGCTCATTTACGCCCCATAGGGCGGGGAAACGCAATGTTCAGGATTTTAATCCACATCGGTGGACTGGCCCTGACGATCCATAGGCTTGACTGAGTACTTGCCTGAGACATGGGCTAGATTGTCTCGAATCGATAGAGGACGATCCCTAGCCTCAGTTCGCAGATGGAAATCCAATTTCCAAATACGTGACTTTGCGGTTTTAATTGTAAAACTAGTATGGCGACATGATATATGGTACCCATGCCGTCTATGATTGATATTTATGATTTGAAATTGTTTTGACACTATGCACTTATAGTAATAACAAAACATGAAATTTCACGTATCAAGCATTCTTTGGCTATTATAAGGTAAAAACCTATCCCCCGGCTTGCGTTGCATTGTGTGATAGGACCTAGGTCTTATAATAGCTTCGTTATTTCTTTATTTAGCATTGCGCTGTTTGTTTTATGCACTGGTATTCTTGGGAGGAAACCCGTTCCGTGTTATACGGCGTGGTCCCTTGATTTATCGAACTTTAAAATAAAGAATAATAACTGTTTTAGTTCTCACACCAGTCCCATGACTGACCTGGAGTTTATTGTTTTAACCTAAACTCTGGGTGCCCTTATTTTGACACGGGCAGCTAGTAGTTTTGGTTTTGCAGATTTATATTCACAGGATCCTGATTTACAGCTGGAACGATACTCGGAAAGCTTTGTATCCGCGTATTACTTCTAGTTGTGTATTGTATTATTTTCTGCTGCTATGTAATGTATTGTATTCTCTGATAATTTTATAATGTATATTATTTGTTAATACTCTGTATATTCTTGTAATCTGATGCAATTGTTGTAATTAACAATGAAATGTTCTTCTGTCTGCGTTCTAATTTGTCGTGTTCTCAAAACAATCAGGCGTTTCGTACGGTCTTGGTCGGTTTAGCGACTGATTCGGATCGAGCGAAATTCCTGGTCGTTACATACAACCTCCTTGATTTCACGGCTACAAGGGATACCACCGATTTCATACACTTGATCAAGTATACTCTCCTTAATTTCATGGCTACAAGGTATACCACCGATTCCACACACTTGATCAAGTATACTCTCCTTGATTTCACAGCTACAAGGGATACCATCGATTCCACTCTCCTTGATTTCATGGCTACAAGGAATACCACCAATTACATACACTACCCAAACGATTACAACAGCCCTATAACTCTTCAATAGCACTTTGATTCAGAGAGTAATGAGTAGAGAGTGAGAAGAAAGAAGTTTTATGAAAATAGATTTGAATTCGGCAGAGTATAAGTGTAGAAATCGTAAAAATGAGAAGATATAATGGTGTAAAGAAAGGAGGAGAAGAAGAATTGTGAAAAAAATTCGAATTCAGCCCCTATTTATAACATTCGAAAGGTTGCAACATTTCTGGAACATCACAAATAGTGAAAAGACACTTCCTTTCAATTTTGAAAAAATGACAGTTATGTCGACATGTATATAAATGTATGTCGGCATATCTCAGTGCAAAATTGAAATTTGAGCATTTTTCAAGTGTTTTGATATATATATATATATATAATTTTGGAGATTGTTGAATTAAAACATGGACCGTCTTTGTTAGCGATTCATTAATATCATCACAGTATTACGTCAAAGTACAAGAATATATCAGAGTACAATAAATATCAGAGTATACTGAAAATACATACACATTGGAAATATAAAACCCTCAGCGAAAGATTAAGAAATTATCCAAAGTATAACTCCATCCATGATTCATTATTCTGCTCTAAAAATGAATCCAAAGCTAAATCTGTAAAATCAAAACTATCAGGATGCCCGTATGGAAGAATATGGGTACCCAGAGTTTAGGTGGGAAATAATAAACTCTGAGTCAGCCATAGGACTGGTGTGAGAACTAAAAACAGTTATTTTCATTTTAAAGTAACGTAAATCACAATACCACGCCGTATAACACGGAATGTTTTTTCATATGAATACCAATGCATTAAAAAACTCGTAATGATTTTTAGAATATGAAGCTAACATAAGATATCGCGCCACACACAATGCAAACGCACACTTGGGCGAGGTTTCCCTTATAATAACCAAAATACGCTTGATACGTGAAAATTCTCTTATATTATTGTTAGTCCATAGGGTGACAATCACTTTCGCAAATAACTATATCAGTCTTAGCCAACATAGGTACTATAATATTATACTGATCTTCTATGCGTTTCATGCAGGATCTACAATAGAAAGTTGTACGGGCACATAACGGATGATCCGGGTACAGAATTGTAAATCGACCCAAACCGTTCTCAAAGTGGATTTTTCAACAAATGACCAAGGCTGAGGAACTTCCTTACCGAATGGGCACGCCTCCAGGGGAATCCCGAGAAGTAAACCGTTCTCTGCCAACACAGGGTCGTAGGTGCTATTCAAAGCTATGTCGCACAAGTATACCATTTCCCAGTCATTCCGAGCTTTTCTACGGGTGCCTGAATTTCTAACAAAACCACAACGGTAGAATGTCTGGGCTCTGTAACGGCTCGTAAATCCATTCTAGCTGAGCTGACTAATGCATCACACGTCCAACTCAAATAATACAGAAATATGAGTCATTAGGGTTAAAGAAAATAGAAAAGATAGAAGAAGAATAGAAATAACAATACAGAATCTCACAGCGGAACAAACAAAATATAATATGTAACATAATCTTTGAAATACAAAAGTTTGTATCATATATACATACCATCATCAGAGCATAATACAATGTTTGATACAGTGGAAATAACTCTAAAATAACTAGCTATGAAGCCTCCTGCTTCTGGCTCCTCCAAGAGTATCTGTAAAAGCCTGAAACACTTGACTACTCGTACAAATTTGGACACTCAAGAGTTTAGGAAAAACAAACAAAATAAACTCTGGGTCAGTCATGGGACTGGTGTGAGTAAACTCCAACCATATTGTCTAACTTTGATAATCCTTTTGAAAACGAAGGATAATAGTAAGACCAGCCCACACATAAACATGGACGGTTTTTACCTTACTATAACCCAAAACATTTATGATATCAAAATCCGATGATATTATAATAGTGTCTAATAAAATAAATAACCAAATAGTAGAACGCTTGCATCTCACGCTCTACATATACAGTATAAAATCAAAAACCGCAGGGCGTTTATTGGAGATTGAATTCCAATTATGACAGGGTATGGGACCACCTCCCGATCAGTGTACTCTAGAGGGGATACACTGGGATTTAGCAAGAACGTCTTGCAACCCGGCCACACATGACCGCCCACTCATTTAGCTTGAGTGTAGCGAATATATTGTCACCTACGGTTGTCGGCCGTCCAACCGTAATCCGTAAAATACAAAATCGAAAGAAGAATAAATAATGAATTTTCTCTAGATCGGTGAAAAATATACCCTGCTTGGGTATGACCCACCCAGCCATGCTGCCTTCCCGATTTTTGTCATTGTCTGGTTGTGAGGGTTGAGGCTACGTTTATCTTTTTAAAACATCTGGCCACCATTCACTTTGAATGCCACATCGTCAAACCTATCAAATCACTAGTTGATCTTCCAAAAACGTTACGGGTATAAAAAGCTAAGAGAAACGAATTTCTCCGCCACCATACATAACAACTTGAAAAGATCGTCTTATGTGATCCATTAGGAATACTCTGTCAGACATTTATCCATACAAGTTGTCTTGGGCCTAGACAAACATAACAACCCTTGCATTTTACTCCGTCTTCCATTATCTTCAGCAAAATCTAATTCGCAACGCCTATGCCTATACGGAGTGGTTTTCTGATATTAAATACAACTGGTCTCTCCGTATTGACAACAATGGTCAAAAATCTTTGATAGTCGGTGATTTAACTATCAAAGGAAAACAATATATCCATCCTAATTTCTAACATCAAACAAATCACTGGCCCTTAATATTTCACATTCATTTCCTATCGGGTGTTCTATATTGATTTCTAGTTACCAAATTTCTTAAAAATATTGTAACTCCTTAAGTTTTCGGAAAATTTCGCCTGCACCTACTTTGTACCGGTCAATAGTTCAAACCCCAACTCGCCTCTCTAGGCCCTTTCCATTCAAAAAGAAAAGCGGCTTGCCCAATAGGCTCACAAAAGCTCATATGGAAATTTAAACATGTACCTTTTTGTCAGGCACTTAAATTAAAATCTTCATACTCTTCATATCTCTTCATTTGCTTTATCCCATACCTGTCTAATATACGCACCTGCATTCCCATTTATTTCAAATCCATACACTATTTGATTTCACCACATTCAGTCCCACCCACTAATTCTTTACTAATTTGTTCTAATCAATTAACTTCATTAAATAACAAAAATTTGATTTTTGTCCAAAAATTACTTCGTCTATTCCATTTGAGTTCATATTCAATTTATAACTCAAATCTCAATTTTTCTAATGGAAATTCGGATTTTTATTCATTCAAAATCCTTTTATTAAATTAAACAAACCATTATGGTTTTAAAACAATTATGGCGCTGTTTTTGCAAAAAAATTGATTTTGACATAACTCTAAATCTATACGACAAAATCCAGATTTTTCTCTTCCATTAGCAAACTGTTATTTAATACGTCTGGGCGTTTCATGTTTCATCGAATTCTGACTTATATTGAGTTTTATATACTTAATTGAAGTTCGAATCGTCAAATTACGAACTACGGCACTGCGGCGAGTTCGTTTTTAATTTAAGTTAAATATAAACGTTCAGCCTCGTTATTAAATAAAGTTTCAACTCTACTTCTTCGACAAATTTATATAAATTAAATTGTTCTTCCAAATCTAACTATAATGCCGAATATTCAAAATCGTTGATTATTTCACATAAACTCACAAATTAGTGGAAATTTATATCTACAACTCAATTACAATATTAAAATTTCCATTTCCTATATTATTTAATTATCAAAGTTCGATATAATCTAATACCAATAATATTTTTCTTTTATGAAAATAATCAATTAATTCAATATTGTTTTTTCATTACAAACTGATATCATCCCTTGATAATAGTGAAGTCGTTCAAGTTTGGGTATTTTATTTACCTCTCAGACCTTGACCGACAACGTTTTGTCTTGAGATAGATAAAAGCGTGTAATACAAAAACACGATTTAAATCTCGCCTTCTATTCCATTAAAAATATGGTTTTATAAGCTATACTTACTTTGGAAAAAACTATTTCCAAATTATCTGATGAAAATTATTTCATCACTTTTATAAACCTTGTTTATAAATTAACTTCCTTATTTTATATATTAAAACAAACTTCTCATTTAATGATCCCATTTGAAACTCGAATCTCATTTTATTATATTATTATAACTTATATTCAATCTAACTTCATATAAAATTTCAGTTGTAGTTTCTATTTAAAATAAATCCAATATCCTGTCTGGAATTAAATATTTTATGTATTCGATATAGATGAATTCTATTTATAAATTCTTAGGATTTATTCCAACAATAATTATTTTTCTTCATTCATAAATATCGTTTATAATTCCATTTCTTGTTTTAAATATTAAAAAAAGTTTCCGATTTCAAACTCCATTTGAAACCCAATTGCGACTTCGGAAAATAAGTTTCCTTTTTTGCATTGAGACCTGAATTTAAAATTTAATATTACCAAATGATAATTTTCCTATAAACATCGTTTATACATTCTATTACTTGTTTTTACTACTGAAAAAAGATAATATTTTCTAACTCATTTGAAATTTAATTTCTATTTTTGGAAAATAAACTTTCCCTTTTTAAATCTAAAAATTCCGTTTTATGATATTTTTAAATATCGATATCTAGGGCCAGTGATATTCTAATATCCAAACACACAAATCATCCGTTCAATTCACACATCACACACATATATGAATATGTAAACAACAGTAAATAAATTTGAGAATGACAGGCAACATAAATAATATTAATCCAAATTCAAGGTTGATATCGCGGTATGAAAGGTCATCCACTCATATATCGTGGGGCGACAGGGTCATCCGCTAATGATACTGCAGGCATCCGCTAATGGTACTGCGGGAAATATCAAATATACATATATAATAGCCACAACCACCAAGCATAAATAACTAATATAAATAATAATCAGGGCTGATAAACAATTTATAAATGCAACCAAGTAACCAACAAATCATTTTAATGATAAAAATAAAATTTTAAGTGATATTTACTCACCTGATTTTATTTGCGCTGAATACACAGTTAATTTACATTTCATCGCAGCTACAAATCCACTCCAATTGTCTCGAATACATTTTATTTATACATACGATAATTTATTTATTTCTATTCACGATTAAACGTCAATTTATTTTTAAATTAACTACTAACATAATTAAAATAATTATCCTATGAATTATTAACTTTTGTAAATGTTTTTACCTTAGTGCCTATTTTTCGGTGCCAACCAGTATGAACTCCTTCATCACCATCGACCATCTCATGCATCATCAACCTGGCTAGCCTGCTTCTTCCACGTACAGTTTCGATTTTCCAGTCTTCCCCATGTCTAACTGATGAGCGAACCACCCATACACTGCTGAGAGTTCACCCACTTCCTAACTGCATTATTATACACCACTGCATGCCTTAAAACCGAACTGAACACTTTGATTATCTGCACTGATCATCCCCAAATTCATCAATGCACCACTATAGATCCACCTAAAATAACACAGATCCAAACTCCTCTGCCATTCTAAAATTAAAAATATGAACTTCCCAAATTACCTGTTGTGTATCCTAGCCTTCCACTGTGAATCGAACTGCAACAACAAGCATTACTTGAAAATCGCGATAGCAGGCCTAATGCCCCCTTTCTGCCATCTCCAAACAAACCTGACAACCCATCTTCCTCCTATACACGTGCAGCTCTACTTGAGTCGAGCTTCAAATCACCAGTTTCCATTGCAACTTTTATTTATGTGCTACAGGGTGCAAGCAATTGAAATCGAGTTCCTCCAAAATCGAGCGTTCCTGCTCCAACTCACGCGAGCACCAGTACGAATCGCGAACTGCCTCGTGATGAACCCTTCTGGTGTGTGATCCTATTCGAGCTCATCGTGACAAACATGATTTTTGATTTAATTCTTTTTTTCATTTCGGAGGATTGATGCTCATTTATTGGAGCATAATGAATGAAGAGGAAATGGAAAATGGGTTGGCTGTTTCGTGATTGAGAATGGGAGTAACGAAGGCACAACTTTGATTTATATAAGCGAAGGAGGAGACAGAGAGTACACCATAATTAAATTGGTGTTTCCTTGATACTGGAGTGGGGAGACATAAATTTTTGCTCGAGAAATCTTATGTCAGCGTAGGAAACAAATAAATATCAGCTTTGTATATTTGATTACATTAGTTAGGGATTTATTATGATTTTATTTCATATAACATACCAAAATACTTCGTGGTCTATAACATGCCATCCTGAACGGCAACGACCAATGTTACAAGATTATAACACTGACCTTGACTCAATGGAACCAATTTTAGAATTTAATTCGACTATATAGAGGGGATAACAATTTAAATTAACGATTTAAATTAAATTCGATTTAAAATATAAATTGATTTTAAACAATAAAACTCATTGATAGTAAATTTTTATTATCGTTCAAATTCAATATAGAATTTATACTACTCGACTAAATTGCTCCAATCAAATTTTAAATTCTGAATTCAATTATTATTGTTACCGTATTATGATAATCTGATATTAAATAATATATCGGTTATTAAATCGATAAATTCAATTTAAAAATTCATTTATAATTCAAATTAATTATTTAAAACTAATTTAAATATTCATTATAAAGCAGCTAAAAACCGGGACGTTACATTCCTTTCCACTTAAAAGAATTTCGTCCCCGAAATTACTAAGGTAGAAGTAATGCTATAGACCCCTTAACTTTTCAAAAGCCCACTTTGTCATAACTCTACATTTCAAATTCTATAACTCAAGTCCCATACAATTTTATTTTTTCATGGGAATATTCAATTTCAGTTCATTTAATTGGTTTCAAATCAATTTATGTAGCATCCCTTTTGCTAATTTAATTTATTTAACTTATATAAGTTAAATTTTAAATTCCAGAACTCAAATACCCGGTGTTTTTTTTTCAAATTCCTTTGAAATCATATATATATATATACATATATTTATAACCACCTCAAATTCAATATATTTGAATTTTCCAAAACAACTTGTTTTCTTCCAACCAATTTCCATTAGAAACCTTTCTAAGGTAACCATTCATCACTTAGAAACTTGAAAATGGACACTGATGATGCTATAGTCATCATCAGAATTATTTTCCAGTCACTGAAGCGAATTCATTGCTTTATCGCTTTCAAAATCCATTACAAATGATTTTTATTCAAAAATCCTTCCAAAGTAATGCTATATTATTTTAATATACTTTGAAATATTTTCCAATTTTCCCAAATTTAAATTCCAAAATTATGGTTTGAATTCAAATTTAATTCATCTCATTTGTATATATTATTCATATACAAATTCTATTTGATTATATATAACCATTTCAAATTTTATAACTTCAATTAGTAGCAACCAACTCATCCATATATAAATAATTTTAGAAAATTATTCCTTTCATATCAAAATATAATTTTGGGTAAAATTATTTCACTTACCCAATTTAAAACAATATTATGTCAATTCCTCTATTCAAGTGTTTAGAAACTCCAATCGATATTGTGGCGTCCCATGATTCGACCAGAATTCATAAACCACTCAACAAACAAGCCAACACAATATAAAACAATTTTATATCAACTTACAAATACGCTCGCTCATATATATACACTCAACTCATTCTAGGGTACTACTGACCCTATCTCTAATGAGTAAAGCCCACCAAAGCCTAGGTGTTCGCTCAACCTAAGCTCTAATACCAACTGTAACGGCCCACAAATCCATACTATCTTAGCTGACTAATGCAACACACGTCCAACTCAAATAATACAGAAATACGAGTAATTAGGGTTAAAGAAAATAGAAAAGATAGAAGAAGAATAGAAATAACAATATAGAATCTCACAGCGGAACGAATAAAATATAATATATAACATAATCTTTGAAATACAAAAGTTTGTATCATATATACATACCATCATCAAAGCACAATACAATATTTGATACAACGGAAATAACATTAAAATAACTAGCTGTGAAGCCTCCTGCTTCAAGCTCCTCCAAGTGTATCTATAAAATCCTGAAACACTTGACTGTCCGTACAAATTTGGGAACCCAAGAGTTTAAGGAAAACAAACAAAATAAGCTCTGGGCCAGTCATGGGACTAGTGTGAGTAAACTCCAACCATATTGTTTAACTTTGAAAATCCTTTTGAAAACAAAGGATAATAGTAAAAGCAGCCCACACATAAACATGGACGGTTTTTACCTTACTATAACTCAAAACATTTTTGATATCAAAATCCGATGATATTATAATAGTGTCTAATCAAATAAATAACCAAATAGTAGAACGCTTGCATCTCATGCTCTACATATATAGTATAAAATCAAAAACCACAGAGCGCTTATTGGAGATTGGATTCCATCTATGAAAAGGTATGGGACCACCTCCCAATCAGTGTACTCTAGAGGGGATACACTGGGGTTCAGCAAGAACATTTTGCAACCCGACCACACATGACCGCCCATTCATTTAGCTTGATTGTAGCGAATATATTGTCACCCACGGTTGTCGACCGTCCAATCGTAATCCGTAAGATACAGAATCCAAAGAAGAATAAATAATGAATTTTCTCTAGATCGGTGACAAATATACCCTGCTTGGGTATGACCCACCTAGCCATGCTGCCTGCCCAATTTTTTTCATTTCCTGGTTGTGAGGCTTGAGGCTACATTTATCTTTTTAGATCATCTGGCCACTATTCACTTTGAATGCCACATCGTCAAACCTGTCAAATCACTAGTTGATCTTCCAAAAATGTTACGGATATAAAAAGCTAAGAGAAACGAATTTCTTCGCCACCAGACATAACACCTTGAAAAGATCGTCTTATGTGATCCGTTAGGTATACTCTGTCGGATATTCGTCCATACAAGTTGTCCTGGGTCTGGACAAACATAACAGCCCTTGCATTTTACTCTGTCTTCCATTATCTTCAGCAAAATCTAATTCGCAATGCCTATACCTATACGGAGTGGTTTTCAGATATTAAATCAAACCGGTCTCTCCGTATTGACAACGATGGTCAAAAATTATTGATTATCGATGATTTATACCTACGATAATTTATTTATTTCTATTCACGATTAAACATCTATTTATTTTTAAATTAACTACTAACATAATTAAAATAATTATCCTATGAATTATTAACTTTTGTAAATGTTTTTTTACCTTACTACCTATTTTCCAGTGCCAATCAGTATGAACTCCTTCAACACCATCGACCATCTCATGCATCATCAACCTGGCTAGCCTGCTTCTTCCATGTACAGTTTCAATTTTTCAGTTTTCCCCATGTCTAACTGACCAGCGAACCACCCATACACTACCACGAGTTTACCCGCTTCCTAGCTGCATTATTATACACCACTACATGCCTTAAACCGGAACTGAACACTCTGATTGTCTGCACTGATCATCCCAAATTCATCAATGCACCACTACAGATCCACCCAAAATAACATAGATCCAAACTCCTCCGCCATTCTAAAATTAAAAATCTGAACTTCCCAAATTACCTGCTGTGTATCCCAGCCATCCACTGTGAATCGAACTGGAACAACAAGCATCACTTGAAAATCGCGATAGCAGGCCTAACACCCCCTTTCTGCCATCTCCAAACAAACCTGACAACCCATCTTCCTCCTTTACAAGAGCAGCTCCACTTGAGTCGAGCTTCAAATCACCAGTTTCCATCGCGACCTTTATTTCTGTGCTATGGGGTGTGATCAACTGAAAACTAATTCCTCCAAAATCGAGCGTTCCTGCTCCAACTCACGCAAGCACCAGTACGAATCGCGAACTGCCTCGCGATGAACCCTGCTGGTGTGTGATCCTATTCGAGCTCATCGCGACGAACATGATTTTTGATTTAATTCTTTTTTTTCATTTCGGAGGATCGATGCTCATTTACTGGAGAATAATGAACGAAGAGGAAATTGGAAATGGGCTGGCTATTTTGTGGATTGAGAATGGGAGTAACGAAGGCTCAGCTTCGATTTATATAAGCGAAGGAGGAGACAGAGAGTACACCACCATTAATTTGGTGTTTCGTTATACTGAAGCGGGGAGACATAAATTTTTGCTCGAGAAATCTTATGTTAGCGTAGGAAACAAATAAATGTCGGCTTTGTATATTTGATTATATTAGTTAGGGATTTATTATGATTTTATTTCATATAATATACCAAAATACTTCGTGGTCTATAACATGCCATCCTGATCTGCAACGACCAACGTTACAAGATTATAACACTGATCTGGACTCAACGGAACCAGTTTTGGAATTTAATTCGACTATATAGAGGAGATAAAAAATTAAATTAACGATTTAAATTAAATTCAATTCAAAATATAAATTGATTTTAAATAATTAAATTCATCGATAATAAATTTTTATTATCGTTCAAATTCAATATAGAATTTATATTGATCAACTAAATTGCTCCAATCAAATTTTAAATTCTGAATTCAATTATTATTGTTTCTGTATTATGATAATCTGATATTGAATCGTATATCGATTATTAAATCGATAAATTCAATTTAAAAATTCATTTATAATTCAAATTAATTATTTAAAACTAGTTTAGATATTCATTATAAAGCAGCTAAAACCGGGACGTTACAGGCTCCATACCATAGCATTACCTCATCAAAGGCACATAACAAACACCTGGGCTCTATACCATAGTGTTGCTTCAAATATCTAGAAGAAAATGGTCATCCCCTAAGGAGAGAGACCCCATATCCTTGCTGCATCTTTTCCTGTTTCAGTTATTTCCTAGACATGAGGTTTTTGAAGTCTCGTTACACAAAGAAACGCTACAATAAGCCATGCTTTGATCATGAATAGCTCATCACTTAACGTGCCACGTTACCAATTCACAACATATAATCAGTGTCTATTAATATATAACCCTCTGAGTACATCAGTCTCAAAGGAGGAGGTTAAGCTTAGAGAATAAATTCTCCGTCACCAACTAATATAACATCAATACAAACCGATTGGTTACGTCATAAATTACAATGTCAAACACACATTTCACTTAAAAGTTCGTTTTGTGTCTAAACGAAACCGAAGGCACCTTATTCCTCGTTCAATAACGGGGAGAGGCCCTTGCAAATCTGGAATTTCCTCAAATACGTCTGGACTACTGTCACTTAACTGATATGAAATCCATCTTCTAATCGATGCTACCCATTTGAGACATTCAGTAAGCATTCCTTTCGATGTGAAGGATTCCGGTCTTCACCATCGTTTTCAATAGCATTCGATTTGCTCCAACACGTCGTTCTATTATTCAAAATTGTTTACAGATCCAAACACCATTTCCGGTCTTTCCGAACAATAAGCGCAGGTTTAAAACGTATGGAGAACGTGCAGGGATATCATACGTTTCACTATATTATGGATTATTCTTTGATTTCAATTAATCCTTAACACAAATTCTATTACCTAAATCAAAATAAAATCCCTATCCACTTAATAGAACATAGAGGAAAATACTATTCTCACTCTATCAGTCTAGGGCAATTTCTACCTATGATAGAATGTGACTAGCTCCTTTCCCTTAATCCATATCTACGTTCATTTTGGTAAATTCTAATTACCTTCATTAATCCCTTTTTCCTTTCATTCATTCAAATCTTTATTTAAAGATTTATTTTAAAACTCTGACTAAGTTTTAAATCTTCAAAATCATTCCTTTCTTTAAATGGGTCAAGAACAATGTTATTCAAGACATTGGTCACAATAAACCCAAAATCATACTTCAATTTGTAATGGAATCTTCACGAAAATCATATCATCTCACCATCGATATAAATTCTCATATCCAACCAATACTATAAACGGAATAATGGCAAAGGCTTTTAAATTCCTTAAATAGTATTTATCTTCATTTATTGATGATTATCTCGATTATCACCAAATCGATTCCCATTAAATTCCAAATTTAATTTATTGATCATTAAAAATTGATTACTCAAGTTGTAGATGAAAACATTTAAGTTTAAAACCTTTAAATAACCCTTTTTAGAAAATGTCGTAGTAGCATCACAAAAAGTGCTACGAATAAATTTATATTAGATACTTTAGTCAAAACGACATTTATATTATCCAAAAATCCATTTTATCAATTCATATCACTTTCAAACCATTTATTATGATTTATCCCTATTTTTAATAATTTAAAAATAGTCCATTTCATAAAAATCCAATTTCTGGTCGCCAACTGCAAATTCTGGAGTTTCCTAGAAATTTGATTTTGACTTATTTCAAAATTTAACCCTTGGATTTTAGTACTTCCTTTTGTATTTGAAAACTCTTTTCATTTCTAACTCAACATTGTTTTGGGGAAAATCTGATGGTCGGATCACCTATTACATAAATTTAAAGTTAATGGTCGAAATTCGCGAACTACCGCTGCACGGCTAGTCTTATTCAAACCAAACTTCGATTTATAATTAAAATTAAATCAAATTACCTCCAATATAGTTTATTAATTATACAAAACATATATAGTTACTTTTGGGAACTATATTTCATTGATTTCACTTTAAAATCACATATTCCGTTATTTAATCATTATAATATTATTTAAATCATTAAAATAATATTATTTTTCAAAACTTATTATTCGATGTCCAAATTTTTCTAAAGTTCATTATAAAAATAAATAAGATAGTTTGGATAATAAAACCTAATTAAAACATTTTCTGGATACCCAAACCAAACTTCACTTTCTAAAATTACTATTCATTTTCAATTCAAATTTGAAAACATGCCTTTATTACTTGAAAATTTATTCAAGTAATTTTTTTTCATTTACTAAAACTATTCGTAATTACTTAAACTATCTTTCCAAATCATTTCAGATTTAAAATTCAAACTTTTATTTTTCACTTAATATTTTATTAATAAAGTATTCAATTAAATTCCAAATTAGAATTAAAATTCAATTAATCCTCATATCTTCCACATATGTGTGTACACTGTATCCATAATCACTATTAACGTTTCAAATATGATTTCTCATAATTAGATCATCCGTTCACACATACACATATGCATATGCATATATATATATATACACACACACACACTATGTATGTATATACACATATCATGACATAAATTATATGGTATAAGCATTAAACAATTAACCCTTATAATTTGTCAATCAACAGATTAACCACAATTTATTCGATCATCAATCAGTACTAAACATTTAATGACATTGTACAACATCCAATAACAACACAGGGTGTCATTTACACAAGGGTTCATACCATATTCACACAAAGGTGACATTTTTAACTCTTTTTACTAAGTGTCCATGCTTTAAACACACAAAAGTGACATTTTAACCATTTACACTAAGGGTTAACCTTTTTCACTAAGTATTCATGCTTTTTCATGCTTAGTTACAACACAAACCAACTCAAGTCAAACCATTCATCATCATATCCAACTCAAACATACATATAAACAAATATTCACTATTTTAACACATGAAGGAGTAATTTGTCCTCACTGACCACATCATTAGCAAACTATCCACATCGTAAACACTTATGAACATCTTTAGCAAACATAAGTGACTAATTTAAGCTATTAATTTAAAGGTGAGCAATGAGTTCTCACCATAGTTATCCACTACACCAATCTTTTGTGTAGGACCTTCTAACTTCACCATGACCATGCTAATACTCAAGCAACCACTTCTACATTTGAATTTCCTTCTGAACTAAGCCAAGAACTAGCATACATATTTAAATATAATTTTAACTTGCTAAAAGAGAGGAAAGGTGGGATTTATAGGTTTTTTTTAGAGGAAAGGTTAGATTTTAGGTCCTTGGAAGGCTCGGCTACATAGGTGGGGTCCACAGCCGAGGCTATGGAGGGTCAAGGGTGAGGCGTAAGGGTGTAGGAGGGGGTTATGGTTGTGGTAGGAAGATTGTATAAGCTTGGGTAGTGGAATAATGGAGCAAAGTAGAAAGTTTTAGGCTTCTAGGAGGAGAAGAGGGGATTTTGGCCAAGGGGACCTACGACATGGTGGTAGGGAGGTGGCACAAGGGGTGTGGGAGCTAGGGTGGTAGGAGGATAAAGGTAGAGTTGGTGGTGGTGACCATCAAGGTTGAGGTGGAAAGGAAGAAGGGAAAAGGGGAATGAAAGCGTAAAAAAAGTAGAAAACTAAATGAAAAAAAAAACAAATGAAACTCTCTCTCTTGCATGTGCCTAGATACCATCATTACTACAAAATAGGTCAGTTGCATCGGTTGTTTACCCCCTTGTTGCATTGGTTCAGCAACCAACGCATATGCAGCCGATGCAACAGGAAAAAAAATTGCATCGGTTTCAGAACCGATGCAACAACTCTACTTTTGCATTGGTTATCAATAATAACCGTTGCGAAAGAAAAGTTTTCAGCCTAAAACTATTGTCTTTGTTGCACTGGTTACTTGTAATAACCGATGCAAAAATTGTATTTTTGCACCTCTTGTTAATACCAACCGATGCTAAAATTGTATTTTTGCACTTCTTGTTAATACCAACCGATGCAATATAGGAGACATTGCTTTCAATCCATCCTTATTTTGCATCGACTGTTTCTGATCGTCGATGCAAAATATCATTCTATTGCTTCAAATGTCGATAACCAATGCAAAAAAACTCTTCTCATAACAAACAGTTATTATATGCAATATTATAATCATTTGTTATAAAATCAATTAATTACAATAATGACCATAAAACATACAAAGAAGTGATTCATAGATTCATAATCAAAAGTCAATTTTGAACGCATTAACTACCATGATGTAAAGTTAGAAAATTTAATGTTCAATCCATAAAACCAAGCCAACCCAACACCGCAGGACAGAAGAAAGGAATATCCAACTAGTATTCCAAGTGCAGGAAAAGACGAAGCAGAAAGGGTATTCATACTCATGTTAATCATGCCAGTAAGAAGATTTTCCTGTTTAAGAATATAAATTCAACAATTAATCTATGAAACTTAAATATATGTGCATACGTGAAAACGGTCTAGCCTTACCGGAAGAAAGAAGCATAGTAGGTTCTAATTAAATGCTTCTTCAAGAACCAAAGGTTTGTATCCACCAACGAATTCTCAAAGCGTAATAATCCATAATACCTGCAAAGTAAAATAAGATGAAAACACTTTATAAGTTTCAAAACATAGATCAACTGACTTCTTCTTTTTTTCGACGTAAAATGAATATAAATTACAAACAAATAAAAACATTAACCAATTTGAAGTAAATAGTCAGAAATCCATGTGAAACAATAAAGACCAACGTAAGATAAACATAACAAAGTAGACATAAGTTACAAACAAAAACATCCAATTGGAACTAACAAAGTGAAAACATATCATGATTTTTCGTTGATTTATAGATGCACAATCACCCAATGCATGAACACAATCGGTCCCAATCACTCAAGCCATTGATCAGTTGCTAATACACGCCTATTAGTCTGATCACAAGAATGACATCAGTCCTTTAATTGACAATTAATATCTCACGAACGGTTACAAAATAAAATCAATGACTAGATTACCTGACCAACATCCTTCATAAACTCACGAATTAGGGCGTGTTCCAATGACAATAGACCATACAACCATTCCATAATTTAAAGTTGTTTCTCCTGTATCTTGGTTTGTCATGGTGATTTCCTTATCAGACACCCTAACGACTTTGAAATTCATTTTCACATCAATATTGTCTCTTTGGAATTTCACTTTAGCAAGTTGAGATATCCTCTTGTAAAACCTATCCAGGTTAATGAACAAAAATATCAATTAAGGATGCCTTCTAATTTTGACTTAAACGTATTCCAGTAATGCCACTTCTCACATGGTTAAAATATTTCATGTTGCTTCAATTAATGAGATTGTCACTAGATTTCGAATGTCAGGATAAAGCTTTTCCAAATCTTCATTTACAAAATCATGAAGTGATGCAGTAGATTCTATGGCAGTTGGACCTCCACCTATAACAATGAAGTGCAGATTCCTTCTTTCTTTGTCAGTTGTATCCGAAAGAGCTGACCTCTCGAAACAATTCATCACTCTTCCAAATTTTCTGTGCATCATCAATTTCATGCACATTATTGATAGTAAGTGATTAATTATATGAGACAAGAGAAACATACAATGCTAAATATACCACATAATATTTTACAGAAAGTAAAAAAACCAGTACCATTAGAAAATGGCAGTTTTCGGTTATACATGAAGTGCTGAATGTATTTACAGTAGCTCCAACAGCAACAACCAGATAATTGTAGTCCACCGCCAACTCACCTTTACCTTCTATATTTGTCCCCAAGTTGGAACGACAATAAACTTTCTTATTTTTTGGAACGATCTTATAGAACTCAGCTTCCCAAAATCTTATATCTCCTTTTTTATGGAAAATAAAAGAGCAAAAAGGTGTTACACAACATCAAATCAAGATAGGGTATTGCCTTTGATTTATTTTTCACACCTGAAGCCTTGAATTTAGTCACGTACGTGGATAGGTAATATTTGCTCATTCGTGGCCATGATGCAAAGGAACTTATTGTTTGGTCCTAAGTGATGACTCCTCTTTTGCAAATGGTGACCTTATGTTGTTGGAAATTGAATCCCTTTTTCAATTTACACGTCTCCTGTGTCTTGAAAGCAGCAATAGCACATGCTCTTATTCCTTGATCATTTTTGTCCTGTTAGGCTATTGTTTCATTGTATTACAAAAAAATTAAGCAACCTATTTGTCATATTAAAGCAGCCATATTTGAACATTTTTTGACATCACTTGAATTTGAAGCGTAAGTTTCAATGTTAGGTTCTGTCAAGAACCATTTGCATGAGTGGTAAGACTATCAAAAGCACTGTAAATTATATTGAACATGTTTGCTGAACTACCATGATTATGTCAAGAACTATGTTATCATTGAAATAAAACATATATTACTATGTTAATTAATATCTATACTAAAAACAATTGGACGTGGTTGGATTTTAAAATGAATTTGCCACTTTAAAATTATAGTAAACAAGGTATTATTGTATAGTTTACTAAAATCAATATTTGCAGTAACTCACCTAATAAGAAGGCACTATATTTAACAGAGCAAAAATACATCTATATATACTAAAATAACTTAATAACAGTTTAGCTAATTGGTCTATCTAATGAAGCTGGTAACTGGTTAAATATATCAATGAGCTGATCATAATCCACATATGGATTTGGGTAGTTGAACAGATTTAAGCCTGTACTTTTTAAAAAACGCACAAATCATAACAAGCATTTCCACGAAACTAAATCCATATGATAGTGAGATCATTTGACATCATTTGTAAAATAGCAAAAGGAACAAATTATAATCCAAATGTTAATAAACATACACCTAAAACTTTGCCCAATATCAACTAGAATGCCTTACAATCCTCGGCAGCAAAACAGTCCTTGCTCTTTGTATATCCCTACTGCATAGATCTGCTTGCCTCCCCAAAACTTCAACTCCATTCATAAACTATCCTAATTTCTTCTTTATCTCCTCAATTCCAAGCTTCACTGCGTCCTCATCACTAACTGCAAAATCAACTTTATGCAGCAGTGCACTGATCTGTATCTCCAGTCTATTAACAAGAACTCTAATACAATCAAGGTCAGTAACAACAACATAGGTACCAATCTGCATAGTACTAATCAAACTCCTTTGCTCTTTCAATACTTTGAATAGTTCTTCCATAAAGAATCAACCCATTTGCCTATAGAACCTAAAGGAATCGCTGCAACAGCTGCTAGTACAGCTGCAATAGGTGGAGCAGCAATCACTGCAACGGTCAATAAACAAATAAGCACCGCAGCAAACGCACTTACAAATATCACACTAGTCACCCTTCTATATGCCTTAACAGACTTATACTTCTTGTTAACCTTCTTCCTTTTCAGGTTTTAGCTTGTCCAGCATGGCGACTTGTGAACTGACTGAAACACTTGAAAGAATTCTTCTGTGAAGGGATCACCTGCATTTCTGAATTGTTGCAGTTCATCGAATGTGGCTTTATACTTCTTCTTTTTGCCGTTTTTCATCACAAGTTTCCTCTTTTGAATCTTGTTCTTTGAATTGTCTAAGGGTGACGTGAATGATAAACCGTGAATCGCGAACTTTCTTCAGGCATGTTTCCAATGCAGTGCATAAATCAAGTGTTTGAAGGCTGTTTTCGAAATACTCTTGTACTATCTCGAAAAGCTCAGGGATTTTCCAAATGTCTTTCTTGTATTCCAGTATCATCTTGACTACTTGATTGTTGTCCAAAAGACAACCCGTGTCTTGTCTAAGCACATCGAAAGAGATCGAACTATCACCTGAGCTTGCGAGAATTGAAATTGCACCTAAAATGCGCTGTTGAAGAGCTGAATCGAAATTCTGGAAATTAGGGTCTTGTAAGCAGTCTGATTCATATGATTTTAAATCTATTTGACCGGTGCTACTGTTCACGCCAGCACCATGGCTGGACGTGCTTTCTAATGGAGGGATTGGATTTTTGCTGAAAGGACTGCCCATTGTTGTATGATATCTAAGAGTAACTTAACGGATAAGGAAAATTATGTTATGCACAATGTAGGCAGAGAAGAATGGATCTTAGAATTGATAGAAGAAACAGTGAATTAGTTGGGAGGTTCAAGTCAAATGCAGAAAAATTAACTCTTTTTCCCTCTCAACTCGTATTAATTTTCTCCTTGTTGCTTGACGAAGGAGAACGCCGATTTAAGCCTGTACTTGGTTAAGTATAAGATCAGGGTTCACGACAGTAACTTTGACGCAACTCCAATCAACTCCAATACGACATTGGTCAATATAAATGGTCATGAGTGATTTTGCCGTTCTAAAACCACATATTCCATCACCTCCAATCAATTTGTCCCTCAAATTTAACCTTTCTAACCTTTACAAAATATAGCATACCATGTAATTCAAAATGAACAACTACCTAACAATAATCCCTCGAGTTACTCCGTGCTCATGTTATCCAAATTGAAGATCCATCCAAGCCTAACAAAACCAATGGCACTACCCATCGAAATAACTTGTACCCCAACTCTGAACACGACTCTTTTGAATAGAAAAAGCTTATAACAGAAAATCCGCACAACATGAAAATACATTCACAGGAAATATGCATGACCAAACCACTTTGAATTGGCTAGATAATATATATACCACAAATCCTGGTTATTTCATCTACTATTACTCTCCCCTTTGACCAATTACCATACCACCATTTAGTTCAAGCCATATCAATTTGACCTAAATTAAAAATATTTACAATCAGAACTAAACTTATCCAACCCGAGCAGACACCCGAAATTGGTTGGACACAAACAAAACTGAAAGTTAAAAAAAGTGCAAAATTATTACATATTATCCTTTGCATAACTAATATATTTAATTATTTAGGTATCACTCATATCAACACGATCTTGTTACGATGTTTTTTCTCTCCAGATTTAATGTTTACATAACTGATAAATTAGTATATGATGACTCGATAGTTATTATAACTGTTTTACAAATATATATTTGTCTACAATTACCTGTAGTCCTTCGCGTTCGTCATCGCAGTAAAGGATTAGTTTCTTTGTCTTTCAAAACATGTCACTATTGAAGAAGTTCCACCTTCTACAAGGGATTGGTCATGTTTATAGGTTTATAGATCATCTAACTTTGAGTGATTAGTCATGTTTATTGGTCATGTCTAACCGTGGACAATTCATAGCATTCTCGTGAGATAAATTCTGGTTAAAGTAAGTTTCAACTATTTTTTATTTTATGAATGAATTAAAAATTTGGATTTGATCGGTCTATATTTGCTTACTATGCCTCAAGAATCGGCTTCGTTGCTGCTGCTGCTGCTACTTCTTATCGTAGCAACTTCTCTGCTGTGCCTACTTGTTATGGCAGCTTCTCAGCTGTTAAGTCTGAAAACATTAAAGGCCAAATGCATGCCATGACCAAGATGCAAATTAGTGCTACTACAAGAATAATGTAGATACTAGAGACCTGCACATAGTAAAAAAAATCCCGTGTTCATTTCGGTTCCAAAGAAATAATAATGTAAGGAATATATTTGATTATTGTTATTTCAGATTTTGTAATTTAAAAATATACGATTTATCTATGATATATTTTGTGATACTGCAAAAAGAATATGTAGTCCAACGCCCTACAATATAACAAAGGTAGAGTGTTACATATATATAAGTTTAATAAGCTTCTCTGTCAACTAGGCGATGTTAAACAAACTTTATATACCTTTTACTTCAGTGTCTATTCATATTCTGGAGATTTCCACAAATTTCTACAAGGATCTATAATACACTTCAGTTCCTATTCATATTTCCTAACTTAGACAGTGACTGTTCGTTCTAGCTTAAGAAGTGACCCATTTCACCATCGGATACAGCATGACATATCAAAATCAAGGTTCATTTTCATACAAGTTTGGATAATACACTATGATAGAACTATTTTACTCTCATTTTCACTATAAACAATATTGCTAGATCATCAAAGTTTTATCTTAAGCCAGAGTCAGAATTTGTTTGTGTGCATGCATATGCATGTGCACATTAGATCTGTTATTTTAAACGTTCAAAATTATCAGTTACATTTTTTATGTGGCAAGCACAAATTTGGAGACATAACAAACCGTATTATACTCTAATGCTTGTATATGGAAAAGTGTAATATCAATAAGAGCTAAACAAAGTTTGTTTACAAACAGTTTTTCTCTTAAAAAAATGCATTTACAGGGAACCAAACTTATAAATGTATAAGGGAAAAAATTGGTGAAAGCACTTTTGCCACCATTAATTGTTCAGCATAATGAGATCAAATCCTTTCAACTCCCTCATGTGTCATTTTTGATCACAGCCATACACCATCATACTTGTTGGTACTTACTACATTAAATATACGATGGATGGTTTATTGATTAATAACTAAAATTAAGTGGATACCAAAAAACATGCGTGCTTTACTAAACATTTTTGTTTATAAACACCATAAAGGTTGTTTCTGCCACTAAACGTCTAAAGCAAAACTTGTGTTACTTAATCTCATTTCCTCTTTTGGTTATTAAACGCAGACAAGATAAGATAGAAAACATATCTTTCTTAATTACTATTTGCAAACCAGAAGGATAATTAACAAGTTATCCTTGACTTGGCTAAGACAAAATTTCTATTTTTAATAGGTGTTGTCTCTTCGTTGCCTGAATCTACTTTTAATAGCTTTTGAGGTCTTCCTCGTTTTCTGTTTGGAGTTATCTGTTCAATGTTTTTGCTATCACTCCCAACTCCAGTTAATTTCTTTCTTTTTCTCTTACTTTTCCCATAACTCAACTAATTAAACTATATTAGCTCCAATATTTAAACAAGATGTAACTTTAAATAACTGGATAATCAATCAATAGGTCTGCATATTTCATATTAATTTCTATGGCAGAAAACTATAGGTCACTCTAGTGGGATGGGATGTTTTAATATAATGATATCAGATCTAAATGATTCAGAATAGAAATTAAATTTCGTTTATTCGACATGGTTCTATATTTGTAAAAAAGAATCAAACTTGTGGCTAAATACAATAAGATAATCGATTTTGGCTTAACTCAAAAAAAAAAAAAATCACTTTCGATTTCTGTTTAACATTAAAAAGAAGAAGATTCGGTACCTTGATAAGAGAAGGCGTGATCGAATCCAGGCTATGAAATCTACTGCGAAGCAACGATGAAATCCGATTTCTAGGGTTTTTACGTTTTTTTTCATTGTTTTTTTGTTTTGTTTCGTACGTGGATGGAAACAGAGAAGGAAAAGAAAGTAATCGAGGCAGGATAAATTCGCAGTGGCGGGAAATAATGTGCCGAAGTGAAAATAGAAAACATTACACCACCGACGCCACAAAATTTCATCCGTAGGAAATTCAATTAAATATAGTTGGATCGGTTATATTTACAACCACTGCAACAACAATTTTTTGCATATGCACAATTTCTTCGGTTGTTGTAAAATACCGATGCAAAATGTAATTTTGTATTATCTATTGCTTTCCCCATACTAATTGCACCAGGTTTTTAGATGAAACCGATGCAAATATCATTATTTGCATCTGTTGTTGTCACAACTGATGCAAATCAGGCGAAGCAACAAGCATATTTTGTACTAGTGCATGGAAAAGAGAGTAATGGAAGAAAATGTAATGACCCTCATTCAATGTATCGAAGGATCGTAAAATATTCTCTAAGGGTCAGATCATTCCCATTTTTTGATATGTTGTTCATGGGGATGTGGTACATGTCCATGATTTTTACCAATTTTACTTGTAACCATTTTGCCACTGTTATTTTTGTTTAGGGAATAACTTTTGAATGGTATCGAATCAGGAGATGGGATTGATCTCATTGGATCAAGAATGGTGTTTCTAATTCTATAGAGTGATCACATTAATAATTTGGTCGAGCGGTTTGGGAGGAATCAATGTTTTAGTATTTCTAGTTTTCTGTACAGGCTATTTAGTTATTAATGGCTAGGGGCTGTTGGCTATAAATTGAAGGGTAGGGGTAAAGAGAATTGGTTAGTCTCTTCACTTTCTCTTGGATGCCTGTAATTCTCTGGCCCAATCAAATACACATCCAATTCATTTCAGTTCATAGATTTGTGAACTAGGATTGAAGATCAACATCGAGGAAAGGTAAATCGCATCAGCTGGATTGATTCGGAGGCCATTCTTCGTTGTCCGAGATTAGAGATTGTTGATTTGTGTCTATTTTGTGGGTTTGGTGAGTGCTAATCATCTCTCATACGGATTCAATCGAGTATATGGGTTTGTTTCATCTTAATTTCATCCATATAAGTTATATTCACTAGATCTAATCAATGTAAATATATTTTCATTTCAAATCACACCATAGGATTTAATCTAGTTGATTATAACAAAAATTTACATGTTGATATTGAAATCATATGTCCATTATAGATTATATGCAAGTTTAGATCCAATTATTGATTCATTTATTGTTTTGTCATGATTTGGTGAATTTTGTACGATTGTATAATGATTTTTTATTGTGCTAATGTTTGTTCGATTATTGATTGTTGTGCAATTGATCGTTTGGTTGAAATTGGTCAATTTGGATGAGTTGTATGCATAGATGTTCATCGTTAAAACTTAGATTTGCTGGTCGGGGAAAATTAGAGGTTTGGCTGGTCGGAATCGGATGAAACTTGGCGGAGGAGCTCTGAAGGAGTAGTTGAGGAAGCGTGGATAGTTTGGGCTCTAAACTCCAACGTTTCAATGGGGCGCCTATGACCCAAGTTCGTGGGTTGTGTAGATAGATGGATCCGGTCAGTGATAAAGGGTTGAGCTACGTGGATGGTTCAAATGTATGGATGGGTCGGGTCAGATGATGGACCGTGTATGGAGCTTGTGGTGAGACAGATCAGTTTGAATGGATGGATCGGTCGACTTGTGATGGACTTGGATTGGGTCGAGGACTTGGATCGGCCAAAAATATAAGGGAAGTGTGGGTGCAAGCCACATAAAGGGTTGGGGTACGATGCATTGGATGGATCGAGTGTGATCCAATGGATGGATCGAGTGCGATCCATGGATGGAACGAGTGATATTCATGACGTTTTGTAGCCGATGGACCTAACTTGATGAAGATGTGACTCAAAAAGAGTTGTGGCTTTGATATGAATTCATATGGAATGTTCGAAGCAGCGTCGAGTGATCGTTAATCATTGGATGATGCAGCGATGTTATGAAGATAACTCGAAAGGTGGTTTGAGCTTATAGATAATGGTTTGCTGGAGAAGGCACTTGAACTTATGAATATAGTCGTCAAGGTGGATGACTAGAGTTGAAGAGCCAAGGGATCGTCATTAGTCGGAGGTTCTAGCGGACTCAAACCAGGGGTATAATGGGGGCATCCAAAAGACTAGGTGATTAGTTGAGTACCCTGATCAGTCACGATGGACCTAGGTACGAGTCACAATGGCATATGGAGTTTTTCTAGAACTAGATTTACCATTAGCCCTTAACGGATGGTAGGATGGGCTAGTTGTACGATTAACGATGGATTCAAGGCAAGGCAAACAGTAATAGCCGGAGTCATGAATGTTATCTGATGTTGGTTTCGGCCTTCGGGGTTTGTGCTCGAGGAGCATTAAACTTGATTAGGATGGTCCATGCTTGATAATTGGTTGCTATGATGTTGCTATTTGTTTCTTCTCTAATTCTATGGAAATGCTATCACTGTAGGTTGTGGAAGAGAGGTGGGATTGGGAATCCTATTTTGTTGATGTATTGGCAGATCAAATGATTGAACTGCCTATTATGCATATACTTTATTGTTGATGTTGATCGTTGTTTTATCGCTCATTAAGACTGTTGTATGACTCAAGGTTTTATGTTTCCCTCTTATTACCTTGGGTTGTTCATCCATGTTGTGGATGAGCAGACTAAGTGGTAGGTAGTAGATTTTGATGAAGACGATACTGCTAAGCGACAGCGAGCAGGAGGCTGACGTATTACTATCTACTATACATATTTGTTGTTTCCGCAGATATATGTTACTCTAAGTGAAATTTTAGTGAGGCTCTTTGTACAGTTTCTAATGAAATACAATTGTTTGTATGGGATCTTTTCGTGATGAAATGAAAAGTTGAAATTCTATTCAATTATGCTTCACTATATTCCCTATTGTATATGTTATATTATATTTTATCCATGCACTGTGAATTATATGATAGGTTCAGCTGGTGTTATTTTATATGCATTAGTGGTCATCCATAGCTGCCTAGCACGTCTTCCAGCAGACTATTTCCTTTGTTAAGTGCGGGAGTAATGGGCAGTCATCACATTTGGTATCAGAGCTTTGGTTAATCGATTTTATCTAAAGTTTGTGGGCATAATAACGTGTGAGAGACATACTTTTACTTTTCGAATGAATGATTACTATGTTATAGTTTATTGTATAGTAGCCTTGAACTCTATTACAGTTTTTCTAATATGTGGACTAATCATTCTATTTTCAGATTTAGAATGAGTCGTCCTTCTTCGAGACAAACTGCTATAGAGGAGCTTGTTCCTGGAGGGGGAGATGGTAGTTTACCTGATTACCCGCTATGTTCGTGGTTATGGTAGCAACAATCATGAGGAGGGTACCCGCTCTAGAAGCTGCGGGTAGATGGTGGAGTTCGGGTGTAGGTGCCTAGGGTGGTTGACTTCGCTAAGCTGTGCAAGGACTTCACCACTCTTGATGGGAAGTAGTTTTTGGGGACGGAGCCAATGGTAGAGAATAAAGGGTGGCTTGATACTTGTGTTCGGATATTCAAAGATTTGGGTATTGACGTTGCAAAGGAAGCTACACGGCAGAGCTATTGATTGGTGGAACTCTGTCGCTTTTAAGACTCCTTAGGATGAGGTGACTTGTGATGAATTCCAAATCAAGTTTGAGATGAAGTTAATTTCTATCGTACAGAAGTCAGTTATGCTCAAAAAGTTTGTTGAGCTAAAGCAGAGTGGTCAACCAGTGTTGCAGTACGTTTCTGAGTTTGAAGCTTTATCCAAGTATGCTCGTTCGTATATTGAGACTCCTTATCAAAAGAACGAGAAATTCATCATGGGCTTGGATACATATCTTGGGAAGTAATTGGTTGATCATTTGGATAACCCTTATGAGAAGATTTTTGAGAAAGCTTTGAGGCATGAAAGTTTGTTTCCTAAGGAAGAAGTTGTTGCAATCAAAGAGGACTAGAAACCACACCAGGGTGGCAATAAGAAAAAGTGGAATGGAAAGAGGAAGCAACAACAGTAGCAAGGGAAAGATGGCCAGAAGAAGCAGAAAGGCGGGGTGGCATGCTACAACTGTCAATAGAAGGACCATTATTCCAAGGATTGTAATAATCTGAAAGACGAGATAAAGTGCCATAATTGTGGTAAGCCGGGCATATCAAGAAGGATTGTCCAAAATCGTCAAAAGGTAAGTAGACAGTGAAGGCGTATGCTTTGGAGCCAGTGCCAACTTCTTCGAGAGATCCTACGATGGAGGAGAAAGAGAAGAGTGTTGTTGTTCAAGGTACGCTTTCTACTGGCTCAAGAAGTATGCACCTAAAGTGTATTGCGAGAAGCTCGAGGTGATAGTCAGAAACATGGAAGGGGAAATGGTTGTGATTTGATGTAAGCTAGAAGATGAGGTCTTCGTAAGCTTTTTGTATTCACTTGTGATTCCACGGGAAGGCTTGTCATCTGTGTTGATCACTAGTGAGTTTGATGATGTCTTTGACAAGATCAAAGATTTGCTGCCGCATTGCGAGATTGAGTTCAGGATCGATTTGGTTGATTGAGCCAGACCCATCGTTATGCCCCTTAGGCGGATGGTGCCTAGAGACCAGCGAGAGTTAGAGGTGCAATTAAGGGACCTTTTGGGAAAAGGATTCATTTGACTGAGTGTGTCCATATGGGGTGCATCAGTTGTGTTTGCAACCAAGGCTGACAATTCTTTGAGATTATGTGTGGATTATCGTGAGCTGAACAACGAGACCAAGAAGAAAAAGTATCCCTTGTCGAGAATATATGGATTTGGCGATGGGATTTCACCAGTTGATAGTGGCAAAGGATAGTGTGTCGAAGACCGCTTTTAGGGCACCATACGGTTTCTTTGAACGGCTAGTGATGCCATTTGGATTGACCAATGCACCAGCATATTTAGTGGATCTTATGAATAAGGTATTCAGAGATCAGTTGAACAAGTTCATGCTTGTGTTCAGAGATGATGTCCTGGTTTACTCCCGGAATGAGAAAGAGCAAAAGACGCACTTGCAAATTGTTTTGGAAATCTTGCGAAGACATCAGTTGAGAGCTAAGTTTTTGAAGTGTCACTTCTAGAAGAATGAAGTGAGGTTCTTAGGCTATGTCATTTCTGTTGTATATAACAATTCTATGTTTTTTGTTTGATGATAACAAACAAATATACATTATTATAAATGTGTTTGCTATTGTACTATTCTACTACATCACATATAGATCTAAATATTTATATTTAAAAAGAATACTACCGTACAAGAGTTTAATTATTCAAACAGTATTTTACATAAATATAATATGTTATTTTTACATTTGAATAGTACAAATTTCATAACTCCACTATTTGTACATCTCAGTAATACAATGCATTTCAATGTCAATTTCATTTGTTACATTACTCTTCACTACAACACACAGTCACACAGTTGTACAAACACATATACATTCTGGTTCACGCAGCTCAGTCATATACAGATACTCACTCATACACTATCATTCAATTGTATTCTGTCTTCAGCCTGCTTTTCAATTAGTCAGTCCAGTCTTCTCCTTACCAGTCACAAGAGCCACACACGGTAAAATGGAACAAAATAATATTGAATTCTAGCAGATAAATTTATTTTAAAATTTATTCGCTTCACAATATTGGTGTGTTTTTCATCATATTTCATGACCTGATCTGATATGTGTGTGCATATATATATCTATCTGTGTCTAGGTAGCTTGTATTATTCACAGTGATTCACTGTAAATACCACAAGTTAGACATCGTCTGTAGTGCTTATATATATATATATATATTCTACATCCACGCTATACATGTATATACATACATGTGTATGTATGTACACATATTTCTGTGCGGGGGCAATACGGTCAAACATCGTGAATGGACATAAACCAAGAATTTCATCTTAAGTGAAATGGCCACAAAAGTACAAAATGTGTGCACAACAAAAAAAGAAAATAGTTCAAGTGGGCAGGTTTATGCTCATGCAAGATAGAGAGTCAAGAAGTACACCACAAACCATGTAGCATTCCAATTTCAAGCACATGTACTATTTTCAGATACACACAACATTGAGGAACAACATGGTATATTGTGCAACATGTTTAAAGAGGAGGATACAACAAAGAGGGTAAATCAGACTCAATAACTTGTGCAACAGGGGAAACCTACAACACAAATAGGCAGTGACATATATTCATACACACAACTAAAAATAGATGAATGAAGAATAAAAGTCGATGTCTCAACAGTGCACATAATTGCCAAATAAGGTTATGGACGCTGACATGATAAAAAAACAAAGTGATCTTGCAGTTTCAAACATGTCAAGTCAATCACAAGACAACATGAACAAATCCCTGTACTAGTATATATAGACATGCACAATTGAGCATGCATAAATCAGATTTCACAAATAGGCCAAGTTCACATCTTCTCAGCAAGGTGCTCGAAATAAGCATGCAAAATGTAAATAGTGGTAGGAACACACACACACACACACACACACACACACACACACACATATATATATATATATACATGATGGTATATATACATGCATGGATTTCTTTCATCATGGATAGGTGCTAGGCAGAGTACACAAATGCAAATGCCAGTGTAACAACTCAGGTGAAAATACCAAGTTTATAAGTGCACATGCAAATGGCAACTGGTTTCAAGCTGCAACAAAGAGAATAAACAAAGATGCACATGACAATTGCATGGATGGTACTGTACAAAGCAGCATGGCAAGACACAAGTGATATGAGGAAGTCAAACCAGTTAAAAAGAAAATGTCTTAGGCTCAGTGGCAATCATGGGTCTGTGTGTAAAAACATGCTTGTATATACACAAGGCAGAACAATTTACACTCTTGGAGAATCACTCAAGTTTGAGTGACTCAACAAATTCAAACATACCAAATATATATAAGTATACATGTATACATATATGTTATATATGAATGTATGTATGTATGATTGTGTGTGTGTATATATATATATATATATGTTATTGAATAAGGAAAGAGATTTGCAGTAAAAACAATTGGGATGTTTATAAACCGAGAAAATTATATCTCTTGCTCTATTCATGGTTGTAAAAGTTTGAATCAAGGACAAAAATCCCAAACTCATAAATATAATAAATTCACTGACAGAAAATTCATGCGCGTGGTTTATGGAAATATTTCTAACGATCATATTTTCTAAAGGGCCGAGAATTAATCTGAGAAAACATATATGGTATGATGATTACAATGCCATGTAAATTAAAGCTTCAACATGGAAAGATTTTTGAATTGCAGAAAACAAGTAAAGGGAAAGAAAGTGATTGAATGAATTCAAGCATGATTTTTGGCAACAACAGAATCATCAATCAAGGCCAAGCATTCGGCATTAAAGAAGAAAAAACGGGACCAAAGTCACAAACAACAAAAGGCAACAAAAGAGGAAGTCATGTTCTAGTTCACGTGTTCAAAGAACTTATTTCCAAAAATCACAGTGTTTATTCAACGCATGAAATCAATTCATTCTTTCCAAAATTCTATCACAATCATGGCAAGTTTTCATGGAAAACAATTTTAATTATTTCCAGTAAATCACTTAGGTGTCTAACGACAATAAATATATTCCATCCTTAAAATTCCATCTCAAAGCCGAACAAATCAATTGGAAAATCGAGGCAACAATCACGCAAGATCAAGCAATCAGGCCAAGGCAATTTTATGAAATCAGAGAGTGAATTAAGGTTTTCGAAACCCTATATAACACCTATTTCATCATAGGCATCTTATCGAAAAAAACCAAGCAACATTTCGAGAGCAACAAATTCGAAGAATCAAATCAAAATACTCACAATTGTTTCAATCAAGCCAAAATCGCTCGAACACAAGCATCAGCGAATCGAAGTCCATCAAAGAATCAAACTTCATCAAACAATCAAATTGCGATTTGGAGCTAACGAGAAAAACCCTATTTTATTAGTTTTGCCAACATTTTTTTATAAGCAAGGACTTTGCAAAAAAAATGAAAAAGGGCCCGACTTGTTTTTTTTATCTTTAAGAGGGGTTTTTATTTTTCTTCTTTATTTTGTATTGATTTATTATCCTTTTATAATCTTCCAACTATTTTCTAGATTTTCTATAAAACTAGGAGTTTACTAGTTTGTTTGTAAGACTAGGGTTTACTGGCTATGGGTTTTATAGTTATGGTTTACGGATTTGTAATTCGGGGAAAATCTGATCTTAGAGATAAAGATCAGGCTAGGGTTTTGAGCATAGGATTAGAATAGGAGCAAAGTGTGCAGGTTTTTGTAAGTAGGATATGTTTTTATGCCTAGCAAATATCTTCGGAATGCAGCAGTAGGCAGGGTTTGCCGAAGCTGGGTAAAATCTATGTTATTTTATTTTTGCATTTATTATCTCTGCTAAAATCTATGCTGGAATATTTTTAATATCTTGTAAAATCCAATTAACCCTATTCACCCCTTCTAGGGTTAACCTAGATCCAACAAGTGGTATCAGAGCTTGGTATTTTCTTTAACTCAAGAGTCATAGTGTTTCCTAGTTGTCAGTATAGCGAGAGTCAGCCCAGTGATATTCCAATAATTTTTAATGGGACATATTTATAAAGTTGGAAATCGAAAATCGAATTCTATTTAACATCTGTTAATTTTGGATATTGGAATATTATTGAAAATATGGGAGATATGCTAGATAAGAGGAATAAGGTTTTCAATGTTACTGTTATGCATATTATTTATTCCCATCTTAGTAAGGATCAATTATAATTTATCTCGCATTGTTTAACTACGCAGGATATCTTGAGAACTCTCGACTCGTTGTACGTAAAAGATAACAACTATTCAGAACCCCATAATGTCAAATCAAGCTCAAATTTGTGTTTAACAAAAATTCTTGATGGACACTCAGATAGATCAAACATTGGAGAATCAACAGACGACGAGATAGGAAATTTCTCATATCAAGATTTAGTGTATATGTGTGTTGATTTAACTAAATCCGTTGATAAACTCCAACGGACAAATAAAACTCTGAAATCTAAAATTTTTGAGTTGACTATCAAAAATAATAGTTTGGAATTAAAGCTTGAAAACGTCAAGAAATCTGAAAATTCTGATTGCAAAAATTATTTGAAGTTAGGAAACAATCTTGTTCATCTCATTAAAAATATTCAAAAGCTTCGGAATGAAATTCTGATCTTAAAAGAGAACCAGATTGAGTTATTAAATTCGAATAATTTTCTGCAAAAGGAACTGGATATTTTTAAGACAATTGAAAATTGCAAACTTGGAAATTTTGAAACGGAAAATTTGATGAAAACTGAATCTATTTTGAAAGAGCTTGAAAGTGTAATTGAGAAATTCAAGAATTTTGAAAAATGTGAGTTTGAAAAGCAAAAACATTTTGAATTTGAAACCTTGTAGTCCCAAGACAAAATTAAATTACTTGAACATGAAAATTCGGTTTTGAAACAATATGATGCTGAAAGGAAGATCACTAATAATCATTGTTATGATTTAATAAAGGAAAATGGTGATATCAAATCCAAAACTCAATGACTAGAATCAACTTTGGATAAATTTTCTTATGGGGAAAATCGTTGCATATGCTGTTGCAGAACCAAGTTTCTGTTGAAAATAAATATGGTCTTGACTTTGGGAAAATAAATGTTTTTGAAAACTTGAATTCAAATGATTTTAAAAATCCTTCAAACTTCTTTGAAAAGAATCGATTTGAAAATTTGAACTTTGATAATTTCAGAAGATTTGTAAATCATAAGCGAGATGTGAACTTGATTTGTAACAAACCATTTAAACATTTTTGGATACCAAAAGCAAATGAAATGAATTTAGTTTAATTCAAACAGATCTGAGTTCCTAAAGGTACAAAGATAAATTCAAATGGTTTGTGATATAAACAAGTTTGGGTATCTAAAGTCATGAATACATTTCAAAGTGGTTTTACAAATTTTGTTTGGCCACTCGATCGCTTAAACTATTAGGTACCGGAGGAGGCTGAGGAACTGCTTTAGAAAAGAGAAATTAAATTCAAGCTGTTCCACATCTTTGAGTTATTCATAGTTCCTTAGCAAAGTTCGTGGAGTTAGAGATTCATTGGTTCACATTGATTACAGGTATGATCAATAAACTCATCTCTGTTAATATTCTTTGTTTTTATTATTCTTTGTTTATTCCTCCTTCTTCCCCTTCTATTAATTTTCTTTTGATTTTCTGATTTGATTTGACGCTGCAATAATATTTTTGTCTTGGAGCTTTCCTAAATTCAAATTGCAGAATACATGATTTGTTGGAAATCTGCTTCATTTGTATAAAACTCTCATATTCTAATGATTTCCAAATCTGGAATTCAAATTTGTTAATTTCTGCTATTTTTTTGAAGTTCGATTTTTTATGAATTCCTAACAGTGCTTAAGCATTCTTATCATATCTTGAACAATGTTAATTTGAATTCTAAATTTTTTTGAAGATCTAAACAATTAATGAAATTTTACACATCTCTGCTGTTTTGAGTTTCTTCTAATTCATGTTGGAAAGAAATAAAAAATTGTACTCATTACAGCACACTACTATTTTTCAGTTGTGATAATTTCATTGGTTTTTGGATTGGCTTGGATATTTCTAAATAAAAAAAATTGGCTTGATTGTTGTGAGTAGAAAATCATTTTGAATCAATCTTTGTGTTGCATCTTGCAACTCACTTTTAATTCATGATTATTTGACTTATATATTTGATTGTTTGAAATCATTTTAAATTTTGATATCTTGAATCTTACACACATCTTGAATTTGAAATTAATAAACTTGTGTGAACGATTCATTGTATCTTAAAATTACCACATCTCTTCAAATGTTTTCAAATGAACTAATTATTTAATCTTGGATCATGAATTGTCACCTTTGTGCTTGTTAGAATTAATTCTGGAAAATTCTCTTATGAGTCTTGCTCTGAAATTTGCTGGCTGTTGCTCTGATAAAAGGTTCAAATTTTTTTTTGATTGGCTTAACTATTCTGAATTGAAAAGCATTTGGCTTGAATCACTATGTGACATCTTGAAATTCATTTTAATTCATGATCATTTGTCTTAGATATTTGGTTGTTTGGAATCATTTGAAACCTTTGATATCTTGAATCTCACACACTTCTCGAATTTGAAATTAATAAATCTTGTGTGATCGATTCACTGTATCTTGAAGTTTTCACATCCCTTCAAATGATTTCAAATAGTCTATTTCTAAACATGGATCATGAATCATCTCTTAGGATTGATGCAAATCATCTGAATTTTTCTTTGATAATCTTCTTTTTGAAACTCGTTGCTTTGTTGCTCTGGTGAAAGAAATCGTTTTGAAAATCTTTTAATGACTGCTTGCTTTGGTAAATATTGATCACTGCTCTAATAAAACGGAATTGATTTGTAAACATTTTTTGGTGACAGACTGATTTGGTATCAAATGTTTACCCTACTCTTATAAAGTGGTCTGAATTGGATCATGATTTGTCAATTTTGACTTGTTGTAAATTTTTTGAAAACTTTCTTGTGAAACTTTTTCTGAAATATACTCTGCTGCTCTGATAAAAGAATCTGATTTTTTTTCATTCTTGCTTGGGCTTGGTAATTGGATATTGTTGTCTGAGATACCATTGATACCCATCATGGTGGTATCAAAATCTTCGTTAATGGAGATAACAAGTGGGATCAGCCTTAAATGCTTTGAAATTTTCTCTCATCTGTTTTGATTCTTTAAAGTGATTTTCATATTTTATGAATCTTTCAAATCCCTCATGTAGTTGATATTTCAATTTTAAAATCATTTATTGATTATATATTCAGAAGTTGAAATCAATAGCCAAAATTGAACTGTATTTAGAACTCATCAAATTTTTATCAAAATTTTGAAACTGTGATGAGTTGTGACTATAGTATATTTCACAACAATTGGAAACTCAATTTAAATTTTCATGATAATTGAATAGTTTTTAAAATATCTTTGAATTGGCACTTATTTCATGACCATCTTCTATTTCTATCATCATTCTGCCATCCATCATGATATTATATTAATGTGGAGAGTTTAATATTTTTAAAATCATCTTATGAATATATAGCTTCAAATTTGTGATGGAAATGTGACTGTATTACTTTTTAGAAATAGAGATAATTGAAAATTTTCAAAAAATCTCAGTATAGTTGAGTATATTTCATAATATGATTAATTTAGAAATTTATTTCAAAATCATTTCTGTACCTACCATATTTCGATCATCCACATCGGTTTTATATACTGAGGAGATTTTTTAAAAGGAAAATAATAAAAATATAATATACATAAGTGTTTCTCTTACCTCATTTAAAAATCCAAGCTCTGGTCATCGATGGTTAAGAGATCACTTATAATTTAATCTGCGACTGACCTCATTTAAAAATCCAAGATTTGGTTATGCGTGGTCAGTATGCTCTTAAATGAAAAGAAAAAGAAAATAAATTGATATAAATAAAAATATATTTGAAATTCTCCTTTGTGTGTAAAATCAGCCTATCAATCCATTTTCTTATTTGTGAAATGTGTTAATATTATATGATATATTATGATTTGTTGATTGATAGCTATTGGGATTTGAGATTATTTGATTACGTCACTTAAATTAAATTTATAATCGTAGTTCAAATCCATCACTGTTTTTGTACTCAATTTTAAAAATCTGTTTTGAAAATAATTGGAATCCATATTTTTAAAACTCTCTCCATCTTTATAAATTTCATCATAAATCCATCAATAAACAATGTGAAATTTGCCACTAGTTCTTAGAATATTATGATTTTTGTTTGACTGATTGAGATTTATGATGATCGTTCTTCCTCTTAAGCTGACAATATATTTCTAGTCAATTTTTCATCACTATTTTAATTTGTGTATCCTTTTGATCATAGCAAAAAGGGGAGAGTGGGTTAAGATTTTGATTGATGAGTGAATATTTTATAAGTATTTTAATACTGAAATTTCAATTTATTTATTCTTTTTACTCATGCACATATCTAGGGGGAGTTCTGTTGTAGTGGGAGCATACATATAGGCGGAGTTCAATATTCATTGTCAAACACATTTATTATATTCAAAATTTTATTATATGTTTGTCATCATCAAAAGGGGGAGATGTTGTATATAACAGTTCTATTATTTTTGTTTGATAAAACATACATATATATAATATAAATGTGTATGCTATTGTACTATTCTACTACATCACAGACATAATTAAATACTTATATTTAAATAGAATACTACTGTACAAGAGTTTAAATATTTATATAATATTTTATTTAAATATAATATGTTATTTCTACATTTGAATAGTACAAATTTCATAAATCTACTATTTGTACATCTAAGTAATACAATACACTTAAATGCCACTCATTTGTTACATTACTCCTCACTACAACACTCAGCCATTCAGTTGTACAAACACATTTACATTCTAGTTCACTCAGTTCACTCATATACATACCACTCATATACATATACTCACTTGTAATATGTCTTCAACCCGCTTTTCAATCAGTCTATGCAGTCTTCTCCTTTTACAAGAAACACACAGTGTAAAATGAAAAAAAAATTACTGAATTCTATCAGATATAATTTTATTTTAAAATTTATTTACCTTAGAATTTTGGTGTGTTTCTCATCATATTTCATGACTTGATCTGATATTTATATATATCCATCTATGTCTAGACAACTTGTGATATTCACATTGATTACCACAAGGTAGACATTGTATGTAGTGCTCTCTCACACATGTATATATATTATGCACGTGCACTATACATGTATACACATATTTCTCTGCATGGGCAATACAGTCAAACATCATGAATGGAAAAGAACTAAGAATTTCATCTCAAGTTAAATGGTCACAAAAGTACAAAACTGTATGCAAAACAAAACAAAGAAAATAGTTCAAGTGGGCAGGTTCATGTTCATGTAAGATAGAGAGTCAAGAAGTACACAACAAACCATGTAGCATGCCAATTTCAAGCACATGTACTAGTTTCAAATACACACAACATTGAGGAGCAACATGACATATTATGCAACAACTTCAAGAGAAGGACACAACAAAGAGGCCAGACCAGACACAACAACTTGTGCAACAGGGGACAACTACAACACAAATAGCCTGTGACATATATTCATACACTCAGCTAAAAACAGGTGAATCAAGAATAAAAGCCGATGTCTAAGCAGTGCACATAATTGCTAAGACATGCCATGGACAATGACATGATAGAAAGAAGAGTGATCATGCAGTTTTAGACATGTCAAGTGAAGCACAAGACAACATGGACAAATTCTAGTACCAGTATATATATAGACATGCACAATTAAGCAAACATAAGTCAAATTTCACAAATAGGCCAAGTTCATGTCATCTCAGCAAGTTTCTCCAAACAAGCATGCAAAATGTACATAGTGGCAGAAACACACACACACACACACACACAGATATATATATATATATATACACATGATGGTATATATATGTGCATGAATTTCTTTCAGCATATACAGGTGCTAGGCAGAATACACATATGCGAATGCCAGTGAAACAACTCAGGTGAAAATTCAAAGTTTACAAGTGCACACGCAAATGGAAACTGGTTTCAAGCTACAATAAACAGAATAAACAAAGATGCACATGACAACTGCATGGATGGTATTGTACAAAGAAGCATGGCAAGACACAAGTGATGTAAGGTAGTCAAACTAGTCAAAAAGAAAATGTCTTAAGCTCAATAGAAAACATGGGACTATGTGTACAAACATGCTTGTATACACAAGGAAGAAAAATTTCCACTCTTGGCGAATCACTCAAGTTCAAATGACTCAACAAATTTAAAGTACCAAACATATATAAGTATTCATACATACATATATGTTTTAGATATGTATGTGTGTATATATATTATTGAATAAGGCAAGAGATTTACAGTAAAAACAAACGGGATGTTTATAAACTTAGAAAACTATATCTCTTTCTTTATTCATGGTTGCAACAGCTTGAATCTAGGCCAAAAATCCCAAGCTCATAAATAGAATAAATTCACAAATAGATAATTCATGCATATGGTTTGTGGAAATATTTCAAATGACCAGAGTTTTTTAAAGGGTCGAGAATTAATACGAGAAAACATATATGGTATGATGATTACAATGCCGTGTAAATTAAAGCTTCAACATGGGAAGATTTTTGAATTGCAGAATACAAGTCAAGGGCCAGAACATGATTGAATGAATTCAAGCACAATTTTTGGCAACGAGAGAATCATCAATTAAGGCCAAACATTCGACATCAAAGAATAAAAAGAGGGATCAAAATCACGAATAACAAAAGGCAAAAAAGAGGAAAATGATGTTCTAGTTCACATGGTCATGAATTTATTTCCTCAAATCACAGAGTGTATTCAAGGCATGAAATCAATTCATTCTTTCCATAATTCAATCACAGTGACGACAAGTACTCATGGAAAACAATTTTAATTGTTTGCATTAAATCACTTAGGTGTTTCATGACAACAAATATATTCTAGTCTTAAAATTCCATCTCAAAGCCAAATAAATCAACTGAAAAATCAAGGCAACAGTCACGCAAGATCAAACAATTAAACCAAGGCAATTTTATGAAATCAGAGAGTGAATTAAGGTTTTCTAAAACCTTATATAACACCTATTTTATCATAGGCATCTTATTGAAAAAACCAAGCAACATTTCGGGATCAACAAATTCGAAGAATCAAATCAAAATACTCACAGTTGTTTCGATCAAGCCAAAATCGCTTGAACTGTAACGACCCAGAAAATCTGAACCAATTAAAATTTTTTAAATTGGCCAAAATAATGGATTTTAAATATTTAAAATAAATATTTTAAATAATAGCAATGGAAAGTGGGTTTGAATCGACGATTGAAAATGAATATAATTAATTATAATTATAAACAAGGCCTGAAAAGGCGCTGTAGTTTCAAAAATTGAATTTAAACTTTGTCGGACTGTACCGGGTGCAAAACAATCCGGATTTTAGTGAAACCAAAAATATTTAAATCTGTTAGTGGATACCTTTCTAACGAATCTAAAAAATCGAATTTTCATAGCGGAAAGCAAAAGTTATGGCCGAATGAATTTTCAGAAAGGTCGCTATTGAATTTATATAGCCCATGAAATTGGCCATTTTGCATACGACCTCGGAATTCGACGAAACCACTTTTGTTGGATCCGGGAAGTGAAGTTATTGCTAGGTTTCAAATTTCATAATTTTTGAAGCTGATATGTGAGCGTGGCAAAGGAAAATGTGTTTTGGTCAATTATAGTTAAATTGGATCGACCAAAAATGGGCCTTTTTGCAAACGGTCTCAGAATTCGACGAAACTAGTTTTGTTGGGACCGTATCGTCAAAACATAGCTAGATTTATTTTTCTGGAATTTTTAGAATTAATTTGTGGCCCTGGCAAATTGAAATGTTCGTTCAAATTGAATATTGAATGTTATATATTTTAATTTGAAGGAAAACTGACTGAAACAGTCGAATGGGCCTACGAAACATATCCCATTGTGTTCGGAATGGGGGTAAAATGCTAGGGATGACAGTCGTTGTGTTTGAATTGGTGTTCGTCTGTGTAAGGGGTATTTTAGAGATATTAAAATATATAAAAAAAATCTATTGGGCCAACTCAGCATTCTCTCTCTCCCCGCTGAACCGATTAACGGCGGAACCCCTTCCCACCTTCTCTCCTCAAATTCGACGCCTCCGTTCATCGTTGACCAGCGCCACCAACCAAAATCGAACCGCCTCCCTCCCCTCTTCAAATCAAGACCGACCTCGTCCTTCATCATTGCTCCATCGTCGAGCACGAGCTCAACGAAGTCCGCCCGCCTCGTGGCGATTATCTCCTCCGCTGTGGCACCGGACTGGACCCCACCGCCACCCCTGGACGCGGATTTCGAGGCTCGACAGCATAGCGCTAGTGGATCGGCCTCATACTACATCGTTCGATCGCAAAATGAAACCCTAGTTTTGAACAACGTTAGAAGAGGTACGGCTTTGGTTTTGATAAACTGATTTCAACAGTTTTAAAGTGTTGCAAACTTCGAAAAATCGTATCTTTTTCGTTCGTTAACGAAATTCGATGAAACAGGAAACATCGTGACCGTGTGGACGTCTTCTAAACTTTAGAAGAGACCGCGTATTTTTCTGAGCCTTCTGCTATTTTTGGTGGAGTGGAACCCAATGTGAGATTTCTAATTTATAAACAATATGGAAAACGACGATGTATAAATTATATAGTCGATGTATGAGTTATATAAGCGTTGTACACCTCTTGTATAAGCGTTGTATAAGTTGTATGTTCGATGTATAAGTTATATATGCGTTGTAAAAATTATATAGGTGTTGAAATAGAAGTGAATTGCTATATATAAATATATATATATAAATATATATATATATATATATATATATATATATATATATATACGCCCCTCGTCCACAAACCATGGACGATATTTATTGGTTGTGATTGGTGTGAAAATTGATTGATAGCGACTGGTTGTTTGGGATTGTTTGTGGTTGATATTGATTGATTGTGGTTGAAAAATACCCATTTGTGGTTGAGAAATATTTGGTTGAAACCACATAGGATTAGTTTGTGGAAATGAAATAAATATATACATGCCGCTTGCGTGCGAACTAGATGCATGATCCCCATTGTCAAAAACCGCGAGGTTTCAAGGTAGAGCGAGGAGCCGTACTAGGGACGGTCCCGGTTTTAACTACCCTGCCATTATGCTGCCGAAATTTTGAATAATATTCATGTGTTTGAATTATTTTCATTTTCTGAAACTATATTTATTCGTTGAATAGAAAACCTTCATGTGTTGAATCGATATTCATTCGTTGATTAGAAATTCATATGTTGAATGGTATTCGTGTTTTAAATATAAAAATCACAATTTTTATCTATATATAGAAACTATAGAAAACCTTCATGTGTTGAATCGATATTCATTCGTTGATTAGAAATTCATGTGTTGAATGGTATTCATATTTTGAAATAAATTGTTTCATAATAAAAATCACCTTTTATCAACTATATGGACTATGTAAAATAATCTCGTTTTAAAAGAAATTGTTTTATAATAAAAATCCTATTTTTATCCCCTATATAAACTATATAAAATAATAGTGTTTTGAAATAATTTGTTTTACAATAAAAATCACATTTTTATTAGATACATGAATTGTTGAAATGTGAAGTGTTAAAAATAGCAACTCGTTCAAATAAATATGCATGAGTTGAAATATTCATTAATTGGCTAATGATATGATTTTTTGCCTATGCATGCAACATTAGAATGAATGGTGTTTTAAAACCAAATGGAATCAAATATGAAGTTGAATGGAAAATGATAAGTGTTAAGAACTGTATATATGTACATGCATATTTATTGAACAGGTTATAGCAAAGGGGCTAGAGAAGAGGAATAAAATTTTGTGCCCGACAAATAGGTACACATTTACTGTTTTGTTTGGGTGATGATTTTATGAGCCTGTTGGCTAGCCGCTTGGCTTTTTCTTTTTCTTTTCGACATGAGACGCCCGTGTGGCTATTTGGGAATTTTCCCAGCCCCTACCGTACAAAGGAGGTTATGGCGAATTTTTCCGAAATTTAAAGGCGTTAGTGAAATATTTGAAGTGAAAACGATATAGGAATTTTTGAATGAACTATATTTATATAAATATATAAATATAAATAAAATTAAAACGAAGCGTGGCCGTGCAGTTCGCATTTTGAAACCGTGATTTCAAACGAATATACCGGGAGATCCGACTATCGGATTTTCCTGAAATCGCAACCGTTGGGTTCGCTTTGGAAAAATCTTTCCAACGACACCAACTTTGTAAAAATCCAATGGTTGGATTGTCTGGAATGTTTAATTCAAATCTGAAGAAAAAAAGCGCTAGAAATGATTATATTTGTATATATATAAATATAATTATATTTAATCGAACAACGACGCTGCAGTTCGTATTTTGAAATCGAAACTTCAAACGATTGTACCGGGAGATCCGACCGTCGGATTTTCCCGAAACTGGAACCGTTGGATTCGTTTTGAAAAGACCTTTCTAATGATGTAAATTTTGTGAAGATCCAACGGTTAGATCTTCAGATATGTGTAAATCAAATCTGAAGAAAAACAGCGCCACGGCCGCGTTATGGCCCGAAGCGTCGTTTTGAATAAATTGGCTATTTTAAAATAAATAAAAATAGCGATAAATCGTTATAAAATATCATAAACGATATGGAATGGAAATAAACTGAATTTGCTCGACTTATGTGGTATTTGATGGTTGAATGTGTTTGGTGTGAAAATTACATTAAAGAACAAAATTGGTGTTGTCGAATGATTTAACCATTGAAATAAATTGATTTGAAATTCTAAATATACGTAAATTATTTGAAAAGGCCGAGTTAATTCTCATTTCGAATAATTGACCGACGATTGAAATTCGAAGATGAAGACGGTGGTCGAAGACCGGAGATCTTCACCTCGTTTGGATGGTAACCGAGGTCTTGATTGGGAGGCATCCCGAAATATGGATAATGAGTGGTGATCGTCCAGACGTACGTGGTGATCGATGGGTTTGCGAGGTATTTAGTGCCTCCGGTTTCGTTCAGACCCAGAACGGACTTGTAAATGGACTGTGTGTCTGACATGGGATTTTATTCTGTGTTGATTGATCTCTATTAAATATACATCTGTTTGGCGGCGAAGAATTTATTCTTTTGCTTAACGCCCTTCTCTGAGACGCACGAGCTCAGAGGTTATATATCGACGGACATCAGTCGCATGGCATGAATTGCTAGTGTGGCATGCCTAAGTGGCAAATGATCAGGACTTCTGTTGAAAAGCAAAGTCTTGTGGTGATATTCAAAGCACCGCCAGTGTGGCGTAGCTTTGTGTATAACGTGAAATCGCGAGCCTCACACCCCGGTATGAACCAGAAACGGGTGAAGGACCTCAGGGAGGGCATGCGTTTCTTTCTGGCTAGGGTGGTGTCAGTGACCTCCCAGCCCTGACATTTATATACTTTTCACCTGTGTGGTTGTTGCTGTTGCGAGGCGCCTCGGTTTGATCGGACGATCCGGGTCCGATGGAGTCATTCGTTGGCTCATTTACGCCCCAAAGGGCGGAGAAACGTATTGTTCAGGCGCTATAATCCACTCTGTGTGGACCGGCCCTGTCGCTCCAAGGGGCAGTTGCGGCTGTTCCGGAGGCATGGGCTAGATTGTCTCGAAGTCGGTAAGGACTATCTTTTGCCTTGGTTCATGACGGAAATCCAATTTCCAAATACGACATCGTGCGGTTTCGATTGTATATATATTTGGCGACATAGTGGCATGGGACGCTCATGTCGTCTATGATTGATAGTTATGATTTGAAATTGTTTTTGAAACATATAAACACTAGTAGAAATATCAAATGCTTTTGTTTTATTCGTATCAACCATATTTTGGCCGTTATAAGGTAAAAAATCTATCCTCCGGTTTGCGTTGCATTGTGTGATGGGAACTGAGTCTTATAATGGCTTCATTTTTATAAAATGCATTGCGTTGTTTAAAAGAAAGATTTGATTTAAAGCACTGGCAATCCGATGGAGAAAACCCGTTCCACGAAAGTGGCGTGGTCCTGTGATTAGCCATATTATATATGTGTTGAGTAGATTTCTCATACCAGTCCCATGACTGACTCGTAGTTTGTTTCACTTTCAAACTCGGGTGCCCCTTTTTCTACACGGGCAGCCTTGTACTCAGGTTTAGATGGTTCTTTCTGGATAGCTGGAGCTGAAGATGGATTCTATCATTTATTTATTTTATGTTGTTCAGCTCCTATTGTACATATTATGTTTGTTTTCCGCTGTTGACATTTATGTATAGCTGAACTGTATTTTTACTAAGTATGATCATGTATACTGTGTAACTCTGATGATTACTTTTATCCAGTATATTCTATTGTTCATTATCTGGTGTATTTGTTTAATTTTGTTCTGCTATTATCTGTTTCTGTGTTATATTCCACGGATTACCCTTGCCACCGTCAGTACGGGGTTTGGAGTCGTCTCATTTGGTATCGGAGCTTTGGTTAAGCTTAGTTCTGGAATATAACATTTGAACGAACTCGTCAGAAATAGAACCAGTTGTGTTCTAGGACGGGCAACTCAATACAGATAGGATCAGAAATATCCTAGTATGAGTAAAGCAGAATGAAATAACACCTCGATAGACACATTTACATTGAAGTATATGTTTCTATATTTTAAATTATCTTTTCTGTGACCTGACACTTGATCTGCTGTTTGCAGAAGTACTAGAAAATGAGTGTCAGAAACAGAAGGAATACATAACCGGATATTGAGGCCCTATTAATCAAATATCGAAATATGGGTGGAATACCGTTCTCTGGTGAAGAATCTATTATGAAGACACAGGCTTGGATTCGTTCGGCTGAAAAGATCTTTGATGGTTCAAAGCTGAGGGATGACCAGAAAAGATTACTGGCCTCCTGGGCACTCAAAGACGAAGCTTTGTTCTGGTGGGATTCGGTTATAGAGAATGATCCAGAAGGTGATATCACCTGGGACAGATTCAAAATGACTTTCCAAGAAAGATTTACTCCTCCAGAAGCGACTGAGTGATTATGCGACGAATTTTCTTATCTGATACAAGGTGATATGACCATCCCAGAATTTCATAAGAAATTCAACGAACTTTCTCACTTTGCTCCTCATCTGATTAAAGACCTAAAGAGGAAGAATCTTATATTCATTCACGGGCTTCAAAGAAAATATCAGAACAGTGTAATGAGGAACGTGAAGCTCCCCTTTTCTGAAATGATTTATATGGCTTATCAGTATGAAGATCTCCATAAGAAAGGAATGTTATGCGATGAAGAAGAAGTCAGTTCTAGTGACAAAGCAAAGTCGGAAACTGATATTCCTGAAGCTAGTACAACGTCTGAGGTCGGTAAGGAGCCCAAAGTAAATCGAAAAAGGGCCAGATCAGAGAAAGAACTAGTAACGACCGCCGTATGCAATAACTGCCATAAGCAAGGGCATTTGCAAGGAAAATGCAGATCTTTAAAGAAACTAAAGAAGAGTGAACCGAAGTCAAAGAACAAGTTTCAAGAGACCAGAGAATGCAGCATTTGCCATCGGTTTGGCCATATAAAGCAGGATTGCCGGCTGTTAAGGGCAACCAAGGAGGCTCAGGTAAATGAAGTAGCAGAAACCTCAGCACCCTCAGATAGACAGGGAAGGTATGATGTTTTAGAAGGCACGCTTAATGTCAAAAATATTCCAGTTAAAGTACTATTTGACACAGGCGCGTCACGAAGCTTTATTTCAAAGAATGCAGCTAAGAAGTTAGATTTGAAAATGAGGAAGCTCAAAGAACCAATGACTGTCCAAAATCCGGTTGGGGGTTCCATCGATCTCAGCTGGGTTTGTGCAGTACCTGTCTCTTTCTCCTACTATAAATTCCCTACTATCTCCATCGTCATGAATTTTAAGGAGTTTGATCTTATATTGGGGTTAGATTGGCTAACCAAATACGAAGCTGAGGTTAGATGCGCCGAGAGAGTGGTTAAAGCAAAGGCCCAATCGGGGAATTATATAACCATACCATGTGAAGGCCCAACTTCAAATAGAAAAGATTTCTGGTCAGCTCTCGATGTTTCTCCAGCTCAAATAGAAAATATCCCAAAAGTCGCAGAGAATATTCCTGTAACACCCCACGCCCGCTAAGGTCACTCATACCAGGGGAATGCCTTAGTTTCGGTGAAGTATTTTAAGTGAATATAGAACAGTAAAATTACAGCAAGACAGATATAAATAATACTTGAAAATTTAAATCATCATTTCATTGCAACGGAAAATAATACATGTTTGGTTACATCACAAAACCATAAACCAGAGTCAAGTACATAATATCCATCTTGATAAAATAGAAGTACATAATCCCACTACATAACTAATAGCCATAAAAGGAAAGATAAGCTCGGCTTCACTTCAGAGGTCCAAGCTCCATAGGATAGATACAGCAATCAGATCAAAGCCCACTAGCACCAGGCCCACTCTAATAACCTGGGTTTGGGGGAAAAAGATAAAAACAACGGGGTCAGACATAAGTCTGAGTGAGTCCTATAACCCTAACAATACAATCATTAAAATAACCAGAGAAGACATAAGTTGATATACGATAACGACTGGGGATGAATGGCTACACTAAGCAGCTTGGTAAACTTAGGATAAACTAAGATCACCGTAAAGACGCATTTATCCACCCAAGGATAATTACTAGATTACACCGCCCCAGACTTATCCACCCAAAAGTAATTCCTACACTGCACCACACCAGTTTTACCTACCTAAGATTAATTCCTACTTAAAGGTTGATCCCACTAAATGTATTTAGTAATTTTTACCCAGTAGTTTCTAGTACCCCTACATAGGTGCCGTCTGCCCCTATCATTACTAGGTGTACCCACTACTCCCAAGCGATCGGCTCCCTAACGTAGATACCCGTGCTGGTCCCACAATGGGGTGTATCATTTCCCCAAGTGGCAACCTGATAATATCAACGGTGCACGGCTTTATACCTACACGATGCAACAACGATTTACTAACCAGCCCGGGTCCACACACGCATATGAAACCCGTTGGTCCTACGTTGCCACCGCTAACCCGTTTTTGGCCTCTTATAGTCAAGCCCAATATGCGTGTCCCGTCACTCGACTTGGGTCGAGCCCACAAAGATACGTTTGGGATATTGGTTGAGATGGGCCCCCACAAGCTACCACCTAAGCTTGTTAATTTTATCTAGTGTATCCCACTTAACCCCTTTAACCATGTCTACTTACATGTTATAAATACTTTGGTTAAGTCATTAATCATATTTTAATTACCTTTCAAGGCACCCACTAGATTTCCACATGACACCCAAGTCCTTTACTTAATTCCCACATGCCACCCGAGGCACTTACTTAACCCCTTAATCATGTTTAATTACATGTTCCACTTTGGTTAAGTATTCTAATCGTGTTTTCTATTGCCACCCAAGGCAACCCACTAGTTTTCTCATGCCACCCAAGGCACCCACTTAACCCTCAAGCCCCACTACATGCTTATATGGTTAAGTGTTTCTTAATTAATTAAGACCGTGATCCTCATAAAGACATCTCACATTAGACTATCTTTTATGACCGCTGGTTAAGCCGGTTGGGTCCGGGCAGCCTTATGTCATAACCGAGTCTAACCTCGTGTCTTTACATTAATCACGTATTTAGTTTGTGCCTAAGACCTCTCACATTGGGCTAACATTTGTAGCAACTGGTTAAGCCGGTTGGGTCCGGGCAGTTTTACGCTACAACTGAGTCCAACCTCGTGTCTTAGTCGATTAATTACACCTAATTAATCACCCTTATAATTTATATTAATTATCCCTAATTAATATCAAGTTTTTCATAACATGGGTAGACCTAACTCAATAGGTAAATTCCCATGGGGTAGACCTAACTCAATAGGTAAATTCCCACTTATGTTAATTTATTTATTTTTATGGTATGCTTAATCATACCCAATCATACTTTAATTAACATATTTATTAACCCCATCGTTCCCCACGCAAATCGTTCTCATTTCACGACATAAATAAAGGGAAGATCCATCGCAAATATCATGGGTTTAACCAAATCTTAGTATATAACTTTGTCATGGGTTAAGAGGATGTCAACTTGCATATATGAGCATATATTAACCCAACTACATTTAACCCAAACTTGCATATTATCGCACATGACTTGCATAACATATCGCATATGAACTGGCATATTATTATACACATATCTTGCATAACATGTTGAACTTGCATATAAGCATTCACATAACTTACATAAGCACACATAACTTGCATAACATGTTGAACTTGCATATAAGCATTCACATACTTGCATATTAACAAACATGCAACTTGCATAGCATATCTTGCATATTAACATACATGTAACTTGCATATTAACAAACATGTAACTTGCATAGCATATCTTGCATATTAACATACATGTAACTTGCATAGCATATATTATCATACATGTAACTTGCATATGAACTTGTTAAACATGCATAAACCCACTTGTTAAATATGCATAAAACAACTTATTAATCATGCATATTATCACATACTTAGCATGCATAGAATCACATACTAAACTTGCATAATATCATATACTTAGCATGCATAGAATCACATACTCATTATGCATAATATCACCTACTTAGCATGCATAGAATCACATACTCATTATGCATAATATCACCTACTTAGCATGCATAGAATCACATACTCATCATGCATAAACCACATACTTAACTTGCATAAAATCAATTACTTATTATGCATAAACCCACATATCCAACTTGCATAAACTCTCATATAAACTTACATATTCAACATGCATAAACTCACATATTCAACTTGCATAAACTTACATATTCAACATAGGATTAATATTATACATAGATTAGCATATCATTACAAATGATTCAAACTCACAAATCCGCATTCAAGACCATAAGTCTCATTACACCTAATCTACTTATCTTAACAATTGATCATCAAAGTGATAGAAACTCACCACTAGCAATTTTGCACTCCAAATGAAGAAGATTAAGATGCTTAGAATGGATTAGAAGTTGATTAGAGAGGTTGATTAGCTTGCTTTCCTCTTCATTGATTTGTGGAGGCCATGACCAAGTTTCATTTTGCCATAGTTTAGTTACTAGGTTTAATTATGAATGAATTAGGGTAGGGTTGTGGTCTTATTTATAGGATTAGGTTGCATTTTAGACCCTTAGATTAACCCTAGATTAGATTAGGACCCTTAGATCTCGGAACTCTCCAGAAATCAGCCCTAAGATCAAGCCCAAACCCCAAACTGGTGCACCCAACCACAGAACTCTCTAGAAACTGTGCAGGTTTCTTGGCTCGGCACGGGCGCACTTCCCAAGTGCGCCAGTCTATTTTTGTACTGGCGCACTTCACAAGTGCGCCAGTGCATTTTTGTTCTGGCGCACTTCACAAGTGCGCCAGTGCATTTCTGGCCTGTTCCGGGTTCTTCTGCCTAACTTCGTTCGTCCATATCTCTTTCATACGGACTCCGATTCTCGAAAACTCGGACTCTATTTCGCGTATTTTTCCGAGACGAACGCAATGACGCAACCCGTTACCCTTGATTCCCACATCTGGGATTAGTTATTCTGTAATTAGTGAATTTTAGCATTAACCGAAATTCGGGGTGTTACATTCTCCCCTCCTTAAAGGATTTCGTCCCCGAAATCTCTAAGCTAAGGAGAATGCATATCCTACCATCCAAACAACCATCTACTCAATCCATCAAACACGGGCATCCATTGTCCTTAAACAATTTCTAATGATGTATGAGCATATGCGAAAAGTGTGTGTATATGTTCCCTATCTAATGTACGAACATATGCAAACCATGATAGTGCCATGCATCCAATATGTATGCGAGATAACCCTATCGACACATACCGTATCTATATGAGTGCACAATCATTCACCAAAATGCATCATCCATATGATAACACAATCATTATACATCCATCAATATAGCTAACTACACACAATTTTATGCAATATGCAATATGATGTGATTGAGCCGATCTAGTGCCTAGAGTGTGTATATATGCATCCACGAGCAACCACTAGCAAACACTTGCATCCACTTGCATCCATCAACCATAACATGTCTCAAACACATGTTTCAACCATAGGTTTTCCCTATCTAAAGGTCAAACAGGACTAACGAGAGGACCTACTAAAGATAAGATAAGTACTAGGCAAGCGATAAAGGAGAAGTTAAAAGACATACTCTCCAAAAGATATGGATACAAAGAACGCATCTTCGCTTCCGTCTCCCAAGTAGCATTTCTTTCGTCATCTCCCCATTGCACTCTAGCTAGCTGAACTTCTTTGTTCCTCAACTTCCTAGTCTCTGACCCAATGATGCGAGTAGGAGCTCGTCGAATAGTCTCATCGCGCTCTAAGCAAACTCGGCTCTACCACCTCAGCGGTCTTATGTAAGCACTTCCTCAAATGGGACACATGAAATACATACGGTACACCACTAAGTCTGTCAGGCAACTCCACTCTATATGCCATCCGTCCAATTCTTTCCTTAATGGGAAATGGCCCTACAAACCTTGGTACTCACTTCCTAACAGATCCAAAGTGAACCACATTCCGTAACGGAGATACCTTGATAAAAAGCATGTCCTAATATCAAACTCAAGCTCTGTTCTCCTCTTATCCGCATAAGATTCCGCCGCTTTCATCCTTCTTCAAACCAAACCAATCTTCTCTGAAGTCTCTCTAACCATATCTGGCCCAAGTAAGATCTTATCCGTAGATTCCCACCAACATGTAGGAGATCGACAAGGCCTTCCATAAAGAGCTTTGAAAGGAGCCATACCAATACTGGACTGAAAGCTGCTATTATATGCGAACTCCACCAACGGAAGATGCTCTTCCCATGTACCTCCAAAATCCAAAATACATAACCTCAAAAGATGTTCTAGATACGGTTCACCCTCTTGGTCTGACCGTCCGTCTGAGGATGAGATGCGGTGCTCAAACACAACTGAGTCCCTACCGCCTCTTGCAAACTTCTCCAAAACTCACTAGTGAAGATAGGATCTCGATCGCTCACTATACTGGAAGGTACACTATGCAATCTAATAATCTCTCGAAGGTAAACTGAAGCTAGACATGTAATAGTCCTCTTGCTCTTCACGGGCATGAAATGGGCACACTTAGTAAGTTTATCTACCATAAGCCCAATCCCCGTATTACCCTTCCTTGATTTTGGTAATCCAACGAGACACTATCCCACTTCCCATTACGGAACTTCCAACGGGTGAAGCAACCCTCCGGGTTTCTTCTGTTCCGCTTTCACTTGTTAGCACACCAAGCATCTAGCGACATACTTGGCCGCGTCTTCCTTCATATTGGCCCAAAAGAAAACTTGCTTCATGTCTTGGTACATCTTGTCCCTACTGGGTTGAATGGTCATCTTCGATCGATGTGCATCATCAAGTATAGCCTTCCTCAAATCCTCGTCTTGCGGTACACAAAGTCCACCGTCTCTACGCAACCACCCCTTACCATCTAGGGTGTACCTACTCAAATGGCTGGACGACTCCCCTCCTTATGAGCTTCTCTACTAACTCAACCAATTGTGGGTCGTCCCGCTGTGCTCTGCCAATACGCCCCAAAAGAGTAGGCCTAACCTCCAAGGAGGCTAGCAAACCGGATACAGAATCAACGGAAGGTCTAAGTCAAACATAGAAATAAATTCTAAACTCTATAGTTCAACGGACAACCTTTTTCTTCTTAAGACGTCTGCTACCATGTTTCCCTTGTTAGGGGTATACGCTATCTCAAACTCATAAGATGCTAAGAATCCTATCCAAAATCGTCACAACTGTCCATCTCTCACGCAGACCACCCTAGTCGAATTCGACATCCCCCAAATGCAAGCCCCAAAGGCCGAAACCAATATCAGACAAACACCCAAGGGACATCTCCTTCGAGTTCAGGCAACCTACGTGAGATGATACTAAAAATAATAATAATAATGGCTAAACAATTAAGCCTTTGACCAACTTTGGATGTCCTCGCCAGTCTCGCTCCAAAACCACCGTTTATCCTATAACTGGCTTTGCTCACCCTATTGAGCACATACGAAAACTTATTACGCTCCTTGAAAAGACCAAGATGTCATTTACAAAGGCCATCACAAACTTATTTAGGTACTCCCTGAACACCCTTCTCTTCCAATCAACAAAGTATGCAGGGGCGTTCGTCAAACCAAATAGCATCACCAGCCACTCATAAAACCATCCGGAGTCCTAAAGACAATCTTCTCTATACTATCGTCAGCCACTCTCAACTGACGAAACCATGTGGCTTAGTCCAACTGCGAAAATACTGAGGCGCCAACCAACTGATCAAAGAGATCATCAATCTTTGGCAATGGGTGTCTATTCTTCTTTGTGAGTTTATTTAGTTCTCTTTAGCCTACACAAAGTCTGAGGGACCCATCCGCCTTCATGGCAAAAACTACTGGAGCGCCCCACTCCGATATACTTCTTCTTATGAACCCCTTCTCAAGCAATCGCCTACTTACTTATGGAGTTCCCTCCTCTCACGAGGAGCCTTGTGGCACACTGGCCAAGTCACTGGTTTGGCATTGTTTACCAGATATATTCGGAAGTCAATCTCCCGCTCCGGAGGTAAGCCCTTCACCTTCTCAAACACATCTGAGTGTTCCCGGACCACTTCTAACAGATCGCAAACTCTCGACCGACGTGTCAAGCGATTCTAGATAACTTAGCATAACAGATTCTATGGGATTACAAGAGATCTGGAGAGTGTTACCCAAGCGGGTCATAAGCCTAACAACTCTCCCTTCAAAATCAAGAACGGCCCCCTACTGGATAACCAGTCCATGCCCCAAAACTAACCCATAGTCCGTGAAGCCCAACAAGCATCACATCCAAACTCAACGCTAAGTATAGAAACTTTCAAACCCAAACACATCATGGAGCCCCAATTGGGTTTGAAACAACTAAGGGATCATCTACCAAACTGGTGTCTAAGTGCAGTGACTCAACTAACAATGATGAGATAAACGAACTCGATGCGTCAGAATCAAATAAAGTTCGAATCAGATAATATAGAAATCCCAAATTCCAACCTAGACGGTCCTATCCCCATCTGGTACACTAGCCGTGAGGGAATACAACCACCCTCCAGGAGATTCCGAACCTTGCCTTTGCCCCTTTGGATAATCCTAATAAAATGTCCTATTCCTCCCAAAAGGATAACGACTAGCCTTCTTCTTCTTCCCATTCTCCACTCGTAACCTCCCACCAATGAGGTTTCGTCCTTCATTAATCAAACAACTATTAGAGCCTTCCTCCCATCGTCCATCCAATAAGTACTTACAAGTCCTCCTCCTTCTTGAACCAACTTCTAATCTGATTTACGTCTAAGTCCCTTGAAGCGGTTTTCCATTCTTATCTATCTTAGAAAGATCATCTACACACGGAGGGGAAACTCAAACCGAGAGAGAAAGAGATTCAAACGGAGAATTCGAAAGATAAAGATATGGCTATCGGGGATTACGCTTTTCTCTCAAAAACTTTTCTCTTAAAAGACATGTTTTTAAAAATACTCCTTCAAAAATTTTCTTAGAAAAATAGTTTTTCTAAAAATTTTATCTGTTCTGGTAACCTTAAGCTCTGATACCACGTGTAACACCCCACGCCCGCTAAGGTCACTCATACCAGGGGAATGCCTTAGTTTCGGTGAAGTATTTTAAGTGAATATAGAACAGTAAAATTACAGCAAGACAGATATAAATAATACTTGAAAATTTAAATCATCATTTCATTGCAACGGAAAATAATACATGTTTGGTTACATCACAAAACCATAAACCAGAGTCAAGTACATAATATCCATCTTGATAAAATAGAAGTACATAATCCCACTACATAACTAATAGCCATAAAAGGAAAGATAAGCTCGGCTTCACTTCAGAGGTCCAAGCTCCATAGGATAGATACAGCAATCAGATCAAAGCCCACTAGCACCAGGCCCACTCTAATAACCTGGGTTTGGGGGAAAAAGATAAAAACAACGGGGTCAGACATAAGTCTGAGTGAGTCCTATAACCATAACAATACAATCATTAAAATAACCAGAGAAGACATAAGTTGATATACAGTAACGACTGGGGATGAATGGCTACACTAAGCAGCTTGGTAAACTTAGGATAAACTAAGATCACCGTAAAGACGCATTTATCCACCCAAGGATAATTACTAGATTACACCGCCCCAGACTTATCCACCCAAAAGTAATTCCTACACTGCACCACACCAGTTTTACCTACCTAAGATTAATTCCTACTTAAAGGTTGATCCCACTAAATGTATTTAGTAATTTTTACCCAGTAGTTTCTAGTACCCCTACATAGGTGCCGTCTGCCCCTATCATTACTAGGTGTACCCACTACTCCCAAGCGATCGGCTCCCTAACGTAGATACCCGTGCTGGTCCCACAATGGGGTGTATCATTTCCCCAAGTGGCAACCTGATAATATCAACGGTGCACGGCTTTATACCTACACGATGCAACAACGATTTACTAACCAGCCCGGGTCCACACACGCATATGAAACCCGTTGGTCCTACGTTGCCACCGCTAACCCGTTTTTGGCCTCTTATAGTCAAGCCCAATATGCGTGTCCCGTCACTCGACTTGGGTCGAGCCCACAAAGATACGTTTGGGATATTGGTTGAGATGGGCCCCCACAAGCTACCACCTAAGCTTGTTAATTTTATCTAGTGTATCCCACTTAACCCCTTTAACCATGTCTACTTACATGTTATAAATACTTTGGTTAAGTCATTAATCATATTTTAATTACCTTTCAAGGCACCCACTAGATTTCCACATGACACCCAAGTCCTTTACTTAATTCCCACATGCCACCCGAGGCACTTACTTAACCCCTTAATCATGTTTAATTACATGTTCCACTTTGGTTAAGTATTCTAATCGTGTTTTCTATTGCCACCCAAGGCAACCCACTAGTTTTCTCATGCCACCCAAGGCACCCACTTAACCCTCAAGCCCCACTACATGCTTATATGGTTAAGTGTTTCTTAATTAATTAAGACCGTGATCCTCATAAAGACCTCTCACATTAGACTATCTTTTATGACCGCTGGTTAAGCCGGTTGGGTCCGGGCAGCCTTATGTCATAACCGAGTCTAACCTCGTGTCTTTACATTAATCACGTATTTAGTTTGTGCCTAAGACCTCTCACATTGGGCTAACATTTGTAGCAACTGGTTAAGCCGGTTGGGTCCGGGCAGTTTTACGCTACAACTGAGTCCAACCTCGTGTCTTAGTCGATTAATTACACCTAATTAATCACCCTCATAATTTATATTAATTATCCCAAATTAATATCAAGTTTTTCATAACATGGGTAGACCTAACTCAATAGGTAAATTCCCATGGGGTAGACCTAACTCAATAGGTAAATTCCCACTTATGTTAATTTATTTATTTTTATGGTATGCTTAATCATACCCAATCATACTTTAATTAACATATTTATTAACCCCATCGTTCCCCACGCAAATCGTTCTCATTTCACGACATAAATAAAGGGAAGATCCATCGCAAATATCATGGGTTTAACCAAATCTTAGTATATAACTTTGTCATGGGTTAAGAGGATGTCAACTTGCATATATGAGCATATATTAACCCAACTACATTTAACCCAAACTTGCATATTATCGCACATGACTTGCATAACATATCGCATATGAATTGGCATATTATTATACACATATCTTGCATAACATGTTGAACTTGCATATAAGCATTCACATAACTTACATAAGCACACATAACTTGCATAACATGTTGAACTTGCATATAAGCATTCACATACTTGCATATTAACAAACATGCAACTTGCATAGCATATCTTGCATATTAACATACATGTAACTTGCATATTAACAAACATGTAACTTGCATAGCATATCTTGCATATTAACATACATGTAACTTGCATAGCATATATTATCATACATGTAACTTGCATATGAACTTGTTAAACATGCATAAACCCACTTGTTAAATATGCATAAAACAACTTATTAATCATGCATATTATCACATACTTAGCATGCATAGAATCACATACTAAACTTGCATAATATCATATACTTAGCATGCATAGAATCACATACTCATTATGCATAATATCACCTACTTAGCATGCATAGAATCACATACTCATTATGCATAATATCACCTACTTAGCATGCATAGAATCACATACTCATCATGCATAAACCACATACTTAACTTGCATAAAATCAATTACTTATTATGCATAAACCCACATATCCAACTTGCATAAACTCTCATATAAACTTACATATTCAACATGCATAAACTCACATATTCAACTTGCATAAACTTACATATTCAACATAGGATTAATATTATACATAGATTAGCATATCATTACAAATGATTCAAACTCACAAATCCGCATTCAAGACCATAAGTCTCATTACACCTAATCTACTTATCTTAACAATTGATCATCAAAGTGATAGAAACTCACCACTAGCAATTTTGCACTCCAAATGAAGAAGATTAAGATGCTTAGAATGGATTAGAAGTTGATTAGAGAGGTTGATTAGCTTGCTTTCCTCTTCATTGATTTGTGGAGGCCATGACCAAGTTTCATTTTGCCATAGTTTAGTTACTAGGTTTAATTATGAATGAATTAGGGTAGGGTTGTGGTCTTATTTATAGGATTAGGTTGCATTTTAGACCCTTAGATTAACCCTAGATTAGATTAGGACCCTTAGATCTCGGAACTCTCCAGAAATCAGCCCTAAGACCAAGCCCAAACCCCAAACTGGTGCACCCAACCACAGAACTCTCTAGAAACTGTGCAGGTTTCTTGGCTCGGCACGGGCGCACTTCCCAAGTGCGCCAGTCTATTTTTGTACTGGCGCACTTCACAAGTGCGCCAGTGCATTTTTGTTCTGGCGCACTTCACAAGTGCGCCAGTGCATTTCTGGCCTGTTCCGGGTTCTTCTGCCTAACTTCGTTCGTCCATATCTCTTTCATACGGACTCCGATTCTCGAAAACTCGGACTCTATTTCGCGTATTTTTCCGAGACGAACGCAATGACGCAACCCGTTACCCTTGATTCCCACATCTGGGATTAGTTATTCTGTAATTAGTGAATTTTAGCATTAACCGAAATTCGGGGTGTTACATTCTCCCCTCCTTAAAGGATTTCGTCCCCGAAATCTCTAAGCTAAGGAGAATGCATATCCTACCATCCAAACAACCATCTACTCAATCCATCAAACACGGGCATCCATTGTCCTTAAACAATTTCTAATGATGTATGAGCATATGCGAAAAGTGTGTGTATATGTTCCCTATCTAATGTACGAACATATGCAAACCATGATAGTGCCATGCATCCAATATGTATGCGAGATAACCCTATCGACACATACCGTATCTATATGAGTGCACAATCATTCACCAAAATGCATCATCCATATGATAACACAATCATTATACATCCATCAATATAGCTAACTACACACAATTTTATGCAATATGCAATATGATGTGATTGAGCCGATCTAGTGCCTAGAGTGTGTATATATGCATCCACGAGCAACCACTAGCAAACACTTGCATCCACTTGCATCCATCAACCATAACATGTCTCAAACACATGTTTCAACCATAGGTTTTCCCTATCTAAAGGTCAAACAGGACTAACGAGAGGACCTACTAAAGATAAGATAAGTACTAGGCAAGCGATAAAGGAGAAGTTAAAAGACATACTCTCCAAAAGATATGGATACAAAGAACGCATCTTCGCTTCCGTCTCCCAAGTAGCATTTCTTTCGTCATCTCCCCATTGCACTCTAGCTAGCTGAACTTCTTTGTTCCTCAACTTCCTAGTCTCTGACCCAATGATGCGAGTAGGAGCTCGTCGAATAGTCTCATCGCGCTCTAAGCAAACTCGGCTCTACCACCTCAGCGGTCTTATGTAAGCACTTCCTCAAATGGGACACATGAAATACATACGGTACACCACTAAGTCTGTCAGGCAACTCCACTCTATATGCCATCCGTCCAATTCTTTCCTTAATGGGAAATGGCCCTACAAACCTTGGTACTCACTTCCTAACAGATCCAAAGTGAACCACATTCCGTAACGGAGATACCTTGATAAAAAGCATGTCCTAATATCAAACTCAAGCTCTGTTCTCCTCTTATCCGCATAAGATTCCGCCGCTTTCATCCTTCTTCAAACCAAACCAATCTTCTCTGAAGTCTCTCTAACCATATCTGGCCCAAGTAAGATCTTATCCGTAGATTCCCACCAACATGTAGGAGAACGACAAGGCCTTCCATAAAGAGCTTTGAAAGGAGCCATACCAATACTGGACTGAAAGCTGCTATTATATGCGAACTCCACCAACGGAAGATGCTCTTCCCATGTACCTCCAAAATCCAAAATACATAACCTCAAAAGATGTTCTAGATACGGTTCACCCTCTTGGTCTGACCGTCCGTCTGAGGATGAGATGCAGTGCTCAAACACAACTGAGTCCCTACCGCCTCTTGCAAACTTCTCCAAAACTCACTAGTGAAGATAGGATCTCGATCGCTCACTATACTGGAAGGTACACTATGCAATCTAATAATCTCTCGAAGGTAAACTGAAGCTAGACATGTAATAGTCCTCTTGCTCTTCACGGGCATGAAATGGGCACACTTAGTAAGTCTATCTACCATAAGCCCAATCCCCGTATTACCCTTCCTTGATTTTGGTAATCCAACGAGACACTATCCCACTTCCCATTACGGAACTTCCAACGGGTGAAGCAACCCTCCGGGTTTCTTCTGTTCCGCTTTCACTTGTTAGCACACCAAGCATCTAGCGACATACTTGGCCGCGTCTTCCTTCATATTGGCCCAAAAGAAAACTTGCTTCATGTCTTGGTACATCTTGTCCCTACTGGGTTGAATGGTCATCTTCGATCGATGTGCATCATCAAGTATAGCCTTCCTCAAATCCTCGTCTTGCGGTACACAAAGTCCACCGTCTCTACGCAACCACCCCTTACCATCTAGGGTGTACCTACTCAAATGGCTGGACGACTCCCCTCCTTATGAGCTTCTCTACTAACTCAACCAATTGTGGGTCGTCCCGCTGTGCTCTGCCAATACGCCCCAAAAGAGTAGGCCTAACCTCCAAGGAGGCTAGCAAACCGGATACAGAATCAACGGAAGGTCTAAGTCAAACATAGAAATAAATTCTAAACTCTATAGTTCAACGGACAACCTTTTTCTTCTTAAGACGTCTGCTACCATGTTTCCCTTGTTAGGGGTATACGCTATCTCAAACTCATAAGATGCTAAGAATCCTATCCAAAATCGTCACAACTGTCCATCTCTCACGCAGACCACCCTAGTCGAATTCGACATCCCCCAAATGCAAGCCCCAAAGGCCGAAACCAATATCAGACAAACACCCAAGGGACATCTCCTTCGAGTTCAGGCAACCTACGTGAGATGATACTAAAAATAATAATAATAATGGCTAAACAATTAAGCCTTTGACCAACTTTGGATGTCCTCGCCAGTCTCGCTCCAAAACCACCGTTTATCCTATAACTGGCTTTGCTCACCCTATTGAGCACATACGAAAACTTATTACGCTCCTTGAAAAGACCAAGATGTCATTTACAAAGGCCATCACAAACTTATTTAGGTACTCCCTGAACACCCTTCTCTTCCAATCAACAAAGTATGCAGGGGCGTTCGTCAAACCAAATAGCATCACCAGCCACTCATAAAACCATCCGGAGTCCTAAAGACAATCTTCTCTATACTATCGTCAGCCACTCTCAACTGACGAAACCATGTGGCTTAGTCCAACTGCGAAAATACTGAGGCGCCAACCAACTGATCAAAGAGATCATCAATCTTTGGCAATGGGTGTCTATTCTTCTTTGTGAGTTTATTTAGTTCTCTTTAGCCTACACAAAGTCTGAGGGACCCATCCGCCTTCATGGCAAAAACTACTGGAGCGCCCCACTCCGATATACTTCTTCTTATGAACCCCTTCTCAAGCAATCGCCTACTTACTTATGGAGTTCCCTCCTCTCACGAGGAGCCTTGTGGCACACTGGCCAAGTCACTGGTTTGGCATTGTTTACCAGATATATTCGGAAGTCAATCTCCCGCTCCGGAGGTAAGCCCTTCACCTTCTCAAACACATCTGAGTGTTCCCGGACCACTTCTAACAGATCGCAAACTCTCGACCGACGTGTCAAGCGATTCTAGATAACTTAGCATAACAGATTCTATGGGATTACAAGAGATCTGGAGAGTGTTACCCAAGCGGGTCATAAGCCTAACAACTCTCCCTTCAAAATCAAGAACGGCCCCCTACTGGATAACCAGTCCATGCCCCAAAACTAACCCATAGTCCGTGAAGCCCAACAAGCATCACATCCAAACTCAACGCTAAGTATAGAAACTTTCAAACCCAAACACATCATGGAGCCCCAATTGGGTTTGAAACAACTAAGGGATCATCTACCAAACTGGTGTCTAAGTGCAGTGACTCAACTAACAATGATGAGATAAACGAACTCGATGCGTCAGAATCAAATAAAGTTCGAATCAGATAATATAGAAATCCCAAATTCCAACCTAGACGGTCCTATCCCCATCTGGTACACTAGCCGTGAGGGAATACAACCACCCTCCAGGAGATTCCGAACCTTGCCTTTGCCCCTTTGGATAATCCTAATAAAATGTCCTATTCCTCCCAAAAGGATAACGACTAGCCTTCTTCTTCTTCCCATTCTCCACTCGTAACCTCCCACCAATGAGGTTTCGTCCTTCATTAACCAAACAACTATTAGAGCCTTCCTCCCATCGTCCATCCAATAAGTACTTACAAGTCCTCCTCCTTCTTGAACCAACTTCTAATCTGATTTACGTCTAAGTCCCTTGAAGCGGTTTTCCATTCTTATCTATCTTATAAAGATCATCTACACACGGAGGGGAAACTCAAACCGAGAGAGAAAGAGATTCAAACGGAGAATTCGAAAGATAAAGATATGGCTATCGGGGATTACGCTTTTCTCTCAAAAACTTTTCTCTTAAAAGACATGTTTTTGAAAATACTCCTTCAAAAATTTTCTTAGAAAAATAGTTTTTCTAAAAATTTTATCTGTTCTGGTAACCTTAAGCTCTGATACCACGTGTAACACCCCACGCCCGCTAAGGTCACTCATACCAGGGGAATGCCTTAGTTTCGGTGAAGTATTTTAAGTGAATATAGAACAGTAAAATTACAGCAAGACAGATATAAATAATACTTGAAAATTTAAATCATCATTTCATTGCAACGGAAAATAATACATGTTTGGTTACATCACAAAACCATAAACCAGAGTCAAGTACATAATATCCATCTTGATAAAATAGAAGTACATAATCCCACTACATAACTAATAGCCATAAAAGGAAAGATAAGCTCGGCTTCACTTCAGAGGTCCAAGCTCCATAGGATAGATACAGCAATCAGATCAAAGCCCACTAGCACCAGGCCCACTCTAATAACCTGGGTTTGGGGGAAAAAGATAAAAACAACGGGGTCAGACATAAGTCTGAGTGAGTCCTATAACCCTAACAATACAATCATTAAAATAACCAGAGAAGACATAAGTTGATATACGGTAACGACTGGGGATGAATGGCTACACTAAGCAGCTTGGTAAACTTAGGATAAACTAAGATCACCGTAAAGACGCATTTGTCCACCCAAGGATAATTACTAGATTACACCGCCCCAGACTTATCCACCCAAAAGTAATTCCTACACTGCACCACACCAGTTTTACCTACCTAAGATTAATTCCTACTTAAAGGTTGATCCCACTAAATGTATTTAGTAATTTTTACCCAGTAGTTTCTAGTACCCCTACATAGGTGCCGTCTGCCCCTATCATTACTAGGTGTACCCACTACTCCCAAGCGATCGGCTCCCTAACGTAGATACCCGTGCTGGTCCCACAATGGGGTGTATCATTTCCCCAAGTGGCAACCTGATAATATCAACGGTGCACGGCTTTATACCTACACGATGCAACAACGATTTACTAACCAGCCCGGGTCCACACACGCATATGAAACCCGTTGGTCCTACGTTGCCACCGCTAACCCGTTTTTGGCCTCTTATAGTCAAGCCCAATATGCGTGTCCCGTCACTCGACTTGGGTCGAGCCCACAAAGATACGTTTGGGATATTGGTTGAGATGGGCCCCCACAAGCTACCACCTAAGCTTGTTAATTTTATCTAGTGTATCCCACTTAACCCCTTTAACCATGTCTACTTACATGTTATAAATACTTTGGTTAAGTCATTAATCATATTTTAATTACCTTTCAAGGCACCCACTAGATTTCCACATGACACCCAAGTCCTTTACTTAATTCCCACATGCCACCCGAGGCACTTACTTAACCCCTTAATCATGTTTAATTACATGTTCCACTTTGGTTAAGTATTCTAATCGTGTTTTCTATTGCCACCCAAGGCAACCCACTAGTTTTCTCATGCCACCCAAGGCACCCACTTAACCCTCAAGCCCCACTACATGCTTATATGGTTAAGTGTTTCTTAATTAATTAAGACCGTGATCCTCATAAAGACCTCTCACATTAGACTATCTTTTATGACCGCTGGTTAAGCCGGTTGGGTCCGGGCAGCCTTATGTCATAACCGAGTCTAACCTCGTGTCTTTACATTAATCACGTATTTAGTTTGTGCCTAAGACCTCTCACATTGGGCTAACATTTGTAGCAACTGGTTAAGCCGGTTGGGTCCGGGCAGTTTTACGCTACAACTGAGTCCAACCTCGTGTCTTAGTCGATTAATTACACCTAATTAATCACCCTCATAATTTATATTAATTATCCCTAATTAATATCAAGTTTTTCATAACATGGGTAGACCTAACTCAATAGGTAAATTCCCATGGGGTAGACCTAACTCAATAGGTAAATTCCCACTTATGTTAATTTATTTATTTTTATGGTATGCTTAATCATACCCAATCATACTTTAATTAACATATTTATTAACCCCATCGTTCCCCACGCAAATCGTTCTCATTTCACGACATAAATAAAGGGAAGATCCATCGCAAATATCATGGGTTTAACCAAATCTTAGTATATAACTTTGTCATGGGTTAAGAGGATGTCAACTTGCATATATGAGCATATATTAACCCAACTACATTTAACCCAAACTTGCATATTATCGCACATGACTTGCATAACATATCGCATATGAACTGGCATATTATTATACACATATCTTGCATAACATGTTGAACTTGCATATAAGCATTCACATAACTTACATAAGCACACATAACTTGCATAACATGTTGAACTTGCATATAAGCATTCACATACTTGCATATTAACAAACATGCAACTTGCATAGCATATCTTGCATATTAACATACATGTAACTTGCATATTAACAAACATGTAACTTGCATAGCATATCTTGCATATTAACATACATGTAACTTGCATAGCATATATTATCATACATGTAACTTGCATATGAACTTGTTAAACATGCATAAACCCACTTGTTAAATATGCATAAAACAACTTATTAATCATGCATATTATCACATACTTAGCATGCATAGAATCACATACTAAACTTGCATAATATCATATACTTAGAATGCATAGAATCACATACTCATTATGCATAATATCACCTACTTAGCATGCATAGAATCACATACTCATTATGCATAATATCACCTACTTAGCATGCATAGAATCACATACTCATCATGCATAAACCACATACTTAACTTGCATAAAATCAATTACTTATTATGCATAAACCCACATATCCAACTTGCATAAACTCTCATATAAACTTACATATTCAACATGCATAAACTCACATATTCAACTTGCATAAACTTACATATTCAACATAGGATTAATATTATACATAGATTAGCATATCATTACAAATGATTCAAACTCACAAATCCGCATTCAAGACCATAAGTCTCATTACACCTAATCTACTTATCTTAACAATTGATCATCAAAGTGATAGAAACTCACCACTAGCAATTTTGCACTCCAAATGAAGAAGATTAAGATGCTTAGAATGGATTAGAAGTTGATTAGAGAGGTTGATTAGCTTGCTTTCCTCTTCATTGATTTGTGGAGGCCATGACCAAGTTTCATTTTGCCATAGTTTAGTTACTAGGTTTAATTATGAATGAATTAGGGTAGGGTTGTGGTCTTATTTATAGGATTAGGTTGCATTTTAGACCCTTAGATTAACCCTAGATTAGATTAGGACCCTTAGATCTCGGAACTCTCCAGAAATCAGCCCTAAGACCAAGCCCAAACCCCAAACTGGTGCACCCAACCACAGAACTCTCTAGAAACTGTGCAGGTTTCTTGGCTCGGCACGGGCGCACTTCCCAAGTGCGCCAGTCTATTTTTGTACTGGCGCACTTCACAAGTGCGCCAGTGCATTTTTGTTCTGGCGCACTTCACAAGTGCGCCAGTGCATTTCTGGCCTGTTCCGGGTTCTTCTGCCTAACTTCGTTCGTCCATATCTCTTTCATACGGACTCCGATTCTCGAAAACTCAGACTCTATTTCGCGTATTTTTCCGAGACGAACGCAATGACGCAACCCGTTACCCTTGATTCCCACATCTGGGATTAGTTATTCTGTAATTAGTGAATTTTAGCATTAACCGAAATTCGGGGTGTTACAATTCCTGACCTCATCAAAGACATTCATGTCGTTAAGAACCATGCGGATGTGTTCGAAGAAGTTGTTCGCTTACCTCCGCAGAGAGAAATAGATTTCAAAATTGCTTTAATTCCGAATGCAAGGCCGGTAGTTCACGCTATTCGAAGAATGTCCTTGAAAGAGAAAGAAGAACTTGACAATCAAACACGACAGCTAGTATGGAAGGGTCTAATCAGGCCCAGTTTCTCTGATTGGGGAGCAGAAGTGGTGTTTGTCCCAAAATCTGACGGTACTCTACGTCTATGTGTGGATTATCGTGATCTGAACAAACAGACGATAAAGAACAAATATCCATTGCCGCGGATTGATGATTTGTTGGATAGATTAAATGGAGCACAGGTATTCTCAAGGATGGACCTAGCTACAAGTTTCCATCAACTTCGAATTGCCGAAGAATGTGTACCTATGACAGCATTCAGAGGTCCCGACTTATTCTACGAGTGGTTAGTAATGCCGTTCGGCTTATGTAACGCTCCAGCTTACTTCGTCGATCTGATGAATAGAGTGTTCAGAGGAGTTTTGAATAAATTTGTTCTGGTTTTTATTGATGATATTCTAATCTTCTCTAAATCAAAGGCCGAACATGAAAAGCATTTGGAACAGGTTCTAGAAATCCTCAGAAGGAATGTATTGAAAGCAAAGTTTTCCAAATGTATATTCTGGCAAGATGAAGTAAAATTTCTAGGCCACGTCGTATCGAAAGAAGGAATCGCTGTGGATCCAAGTAAAATCACAGCTATTCAGAATTGGAAACAGCCCAGTACTCCCACTGAAGTCCGCAGTTTTCTCGGATTGGCTAGCTATTACCGGAAGTTTGTTAAAAACTTTTCGAAGATATCTGGTCATTTAACGAAGCTTACAAAGAAGCATTCAAAGTTCAAATGGACTCCAGAAAGTGAGGAGGCTTTTGAAGAGCTAAAGTTGAGATTAACAACTGCTCCAGTGTTAACCATCATCGATGGCAACCAGGACTTAAAAGTCTGGACTGATGCTTCTAGAGAAGGCCTTGGCGCAGTGTTAATGCAAAGGGGTCAAGTGATTGCTTATGCTAGCCGTCAGCTGAAGCCACACGAGAAGAACTACGTAACTCATGATCTTGAGTTATTGGCTATAGTATTCGCATTGAAAATATGGAGACACTATCTGTTGGGTGAGAGATTTGAACTGTTTATAGATTATCAGTCGTTAAAGTATCTGTTCACTCAGAAAGACCTGAATCTGAGGCAGCAACGTTGGCTGGAGTTTCTTGCAGCATATGACTTTGAAATTCTATACACTCCAGGGAAAGCCAATGTCGTGGCCGATGCGTTAAGCCGAAAGAATGAAATGATCGCCAATTCATCATTGCGACTTCGTTGATTGACAAGATATCGGCTCTCCAAGAAGACGACCAATTTATTAAAGGAACGAGTCAGCGAATTCGTGAAGGCAATACTTCGGATTTCCAGCTAGACAGCGAAGGGATTTTGAGGTTAGAAGGACGAATTTGTGTTCCAGAAATTCCTGAACTCAGAAGAGATGTGCTTGACGAATGCCACAAATCTAAGCTCAGTATCCATCCGGGTGTGAGAAAAATGTACAACGATATCAAGCGCACATTCTGGTGGAAGTCGTTAAAAAGAGACATCTCGATATATGTTAGTCGATGCCCTACTTGCCAGCTAGTCAAAAGCGATCAACAAAAACTGGCTGGATTGTTGCAACCGCTAGAAGTTCCGGGCTGGGAGTGGGAACATATTTCTATGGATTTCATTGATGGTCTGCCCAGAACCAGAAAAGGAAATGACAGTATTTGGGTGATCGTAGATCGCTTCACGAAGACTGCCCATTTTATACCTGTCAGATCAAACGGAACTGCTCAGAGTCTGGCGCAGATATACTTCAGGGAAATAGTTAGACTACATGGAGTGCCGCTCAGTATTGTCAGTGATAGAGATACAATATTCACTAGCAAATTCTGGGAAGCATTTCAATTCGAGCTAGGAACGAAGTTGAACTTAAGCACCGCTTATCATCCTCAGACAGACGGTCAAACTGAGAGGGTAAATCGTATTTTAGAAGATCTATTGCGGGCTTGTGTTATAGATTTCGGTGGACCATGGGAAGACCATATGCATTTGGCTGAATTCTCGTATAACAACAGCTATCAGGCGAGTCTGACAATGTCGTCATTCGAAGCTTTGTATGGTAGACCGTGCCGATCCCCTGCTTGTTGGGTCGAACCAGGTAATAGACTGGTGTTGGGTCCTGATATGATCCGAGAAGCTGCCGACAAAGTCGATTTTATTAAGAAGCGATTACTCGCCGCTCAAAGCCGACAAAAGAGCTATGCCGATAGAAGAAGAAGAGATATATCCTTTGCTGTTGGCGACTATGTATATTTGAAAGTATCGCCGATGAGAAGAGTAATCCGGTTCGGTAAAACTGGAAATTGGCACCCAAATTCATTGGTCCGTTTCCTATTCTGGAACGGATCGGAACTCTCGCTTATAGGGTCAAATTGCCTGACTGGTTGCCGGGAGTTCATGATGTATTTCATATATCTCAACTTCGAAAGCACGTTCATGATCCAGACTTGATCGTGGAAGAAGCAGCTCAGCAGGATATTGAAATTACCCCAGAATTAGCTGTGAGAAGAGAGCCGCTAAAGATCATCGGCAAAGAAACCAAAGAGCTGAGGAACAAGAAGGTTAACTTAGTCAAGGTGCAATGGAGCGGAGATCCGCGAGATTGTACTTGGGAAACTGAGGAGAGCATTCAGAAAGCTTATCCTAGATGCCGAGTGGATATCTCTGATTGACTCCGGTGCAAGGTATATTTACCATACTTTGCATTACCATTTAATTCTCTACTCTGTTGTTATTTTCCTTTCATGGATGTGCACTTTTAACTCTATAGTCTGAATGATTTTAAAAGGAGAATTGGAATTAATTTAAATGGTTTTGAAAAGTTAAAAACAAATTGCCTGTTGGTTGTGTTGTGTGATTGTAGATTAGATTGATTAAAATTATTGAAACGATAGTTAATTTAATCAACAATAAAATGGATGGTAGGATTTATTCGATTAAATCACACATTGAACTGATTAAAAATAGATGGAAATATATATACTTGTACATTATATATGTTTGAACAGGTAAATGGATTAGCTGTTGAGTAAAGATTTTATTTGCGTGCCCGACAAATAGGTAAACCTTAATGAGTTGGATGCGAAATATTATTATATCAACTCCTGTGAATGCCATTGGATGCGGAGTGCTGGTTTTTCTGTGTGAAATAATAAATGTCACCATAGGATAGTAACAATTAATTTTGAACTACATTACATGGCATACTCCTGAAGATAGGCATACTTCATCATATACCACATAAGCATTTGGAGCTTGTGTGACGAGGTGGAAGATTTACCATACGAGAGAGAGGCTTGTATGGCGATGACTATATTTTACAGGTTGAAATGATGACTGATATGGACTATTTAAATAGTAAAGATAAAATTGCCAGATTAATAAAAATCCCACAGGGGTCTGGAGTTGACAATAATCACGTCTCTCTAGTTATTAGATACGGCACATGGACTATTTATTTCCCACATGGGGCAGGGTGACGAGAATTTATTCTCTGGAGTTATTATCAATACATGCTCCCCTCTAAACACCAGAATATATCACTATAAATATGTGTATGCTTATTAGGATTTATTGGGTACCTAATACGGCCCAATAAATTTCCAAACCTCTCTCCGTACAAAGTAGGTTATGGCGAAATTTTTCGAAAATTCTGGGTGTTAGCCAAATTTTTGAAGAATTTGAAATTTCTCTGAAACTGAAAAGTTGGAGAATTGAAGCCAGATCGAACGTAGAGTTGATAAATCAAAACACTTTCGACTTTGTTCCTTTTTGGGGACGAAAAGTTTTAAGTGGGGGAGATTGTAACGACCCAGAAAATCTGAACCAATTTAAAAATTTTAAATTGGCCAAAATAATGGATTTTAAATATTTAAAATAAATATTTTAAATAATAGCAATGGAAAGTGGGTTTGAATCGATGATTGAAAATGAATATAATTAATTATAATTATAAACAAGGCCTGAAAAGGAGCTGTAGTTTCAAAAATTGAATTTAAACTTTGTCGGACTGTACCGGGTGCAAAACAATCCGGATTTTAGTGAAACCAAAAATATTTAAATCTGTTAGTGGATACCTTTCTAACGAATCTGAAAAATCGAATTTTCATAGCGGAAAGCAAAAGTTATGGCTGAATGAATTTTCAGAAAGGTCGCTATGGAATTTATATAGCCCATGAAATTGGCCATTTTGCATACGACCTCGGAATTCGACGAAACCACTTTTTTTGGATCCGGGAAGTGAAGTTATTGCTAGGTTTCAAATTTCATAATTTTTGAAGCTGATATGTGAGCGTGGCAAAGGAAAATGTGTTTTGGTCAATTATAGTTAAATTGGATCGACCAAAAATGGGCCTTTTTGCAAACGGTCTTAGAATTCGACGAAACTAGTTTTGTTGGGACCGTATCGTCAAAACATAGCTAGATTTATTTTTCTGGAATTTTTAGAATTAATTTGTGGCCCTGGCAAATTGAAATGTTTGTTCAAATCGAATATTGAATGTTATATATTTTAATTTGAAGGAAAACTGACTGAAACAGTCGAATGGGTCTACGAAACATATCCCATTGTGTTCGGAATGGGGGTAAAACGCTAGGGACGACAGTCGTTGGGTTTGAATTGGTGTTCGTCTATGTAAGGGGTATTTTAGAGATTTTAAAATATATAAAAAAATCTATTGGGCCAACTCAGCATTCTCTCTCTCCCCGCTGAACCGATTAACGGCGGAACCCCTTCCCACCTTCTCTCCTCAAATTCGACGCCTCCATTCATCGTTGACCAGCGCCACCACCCAAAATCGAACCGCCTCCCTCCCCTCTTCAAATCAAGACCGACCTCGTCCTTCATCGTTGCTCCATCGTCGAGCACGAGCTCCACGAAGTCCGCCCGCCTCGTGGCGATTATCTCCTCCGCTGTGGCACCGGACTGGACCCCACCACCACCCCTGGACGCGGATTTCGAGGCTCGACAGCGAGCGCTAGTGGATCGGCCTCATACTACATCGTTCGATCGCAAAATGAAACCCTAGTTTTGAACAACGTTAGAAGAGGTACGGCTTTGGTTTTGATAAACTGATTTCAACAGTTTTAAAGTGTTGCAAACTTCGAAAAATCGTATCTTTTTTGTTCGTTAACGAAATTCGATGAAACAGGAAACATCGTGACCGTGTGGACGTCTTCTAAACTTTAGAAGAGACCGCGTATTTTTCTGAGCCTTCTGCTATTTTTGGTGGAGTGGAACCCAATGTGAGATTTCTAATTTATAAACAATATGGAAAACGACGATGTATAAATTATATAGTCGATGTATGAGTTATATAAGCGTTGTACACCTCTTGTATAAGCGTTGTATAAGTTGTATGTTCGATGTATAAGTTATATATGCGTTGTAAAAATTATATAGGTGTTGAAATAGAAGTGAATTGCTATATATATATATATATATATATATATATATATATATATACGCCCCTCGTCCACAAACCATGGACGATATTTATTGGTTGTGATTGGTGTGAAAATTGATTGATAGCAACAGGTTGTTTGGGATTGTTTGTGGTTGATATTGATTGATTGTGGTTGAAAAATACCCATTTGTGGTTGAGAAATATTTGGTTGAAACCACATAGGATTAGTTTGTGGAAATGAAATAAATATATACATGCCGCTTGCGTGCGAACTAGATGCATGATCCCCATTGTCAAAAAACGCGAGGTTTTAAGGTAGAGCGAGGAGCCGTACTAGGGACGGTCCCGGTTTTAACTACCCTGCCATTATGCTGCCGAAATTTTGAATAATATTCATGTGTTTGAATTATTTTCATTTGCTGAAACTATATTTATTCGTTGAATAGAAAACCTTCATGTGTTGAATCGATATTCATTCGTTGATTAGAAATTCATATGTTGAATGGTATTCGTGTTTTAAATATAAAAATCACAATTTTTTTCTATATATAGAAACTATAGAAAACCTTCATGTGTTGAATCGATATTCATTCGTTGATTAGAAATTCATGTGTTGAATGGTATTCATATTTTGAAATAAATTGTTTCATAATAAAAATCACCTTTTATCAACTATATGGACTATGTAAAATAATCTCGTTTTAAAAGAAATTGTTTTATAATAAAAATCCTATTTTTATCCCCTATATAAACTATATAAAATAATAGTGTTTTGAAATAATTTGTTTTACAATAAAAATCACATTTTTATTAGATACATGAATTGTTGAAATGTGAAGTGTTAAAAATAGCAACTCGTTCAAATAAATATGCATGAGTTGAAATATTCATTAATTGGCTAATGATATGATTTTTGCCTATGCATGCAACATTAGAATGAATGGTTTTTTTAAACCAAATGGAGTCAAATATGAAGTTGAACGGAAAATGATAAGTGATAAGAACTGTATATATGTACATGCATATTTATTGAACAGGTTATAGCAAAGGAGCTAGAGAAGAGGAATAAAATTTTGTGCCCGACAAATAGGTACACATTTACTGTTTTGTTTGGGTGATGATTATATGAGCCTGTTGGCTAGCCGCTTGGCTTTTTCTTTTTCTTTTCGACATGAGACGCCCGTGTGGCTATTGGGGAATTTTCCCAGCCCCTCCCGTACAAAGGAGGTTATGGCGAATTTTTCCGAAATTTAAAGGCGTTAGTGAAATATTTGAAGTGAAAATGATATAGGAATTTTTGAATGAACTATATTTATATAAATATATAAATATAAATAAAATTAAAATGAAGCGTGGCCGTGCAGTTCGCATTTTGAAACCGTGATTTCAAACGAATATACCGGGAGATCCGACCATCGGATTTTCCTGAAATCGCAACCGTTGGGTTCGCTTTGGAAAAATCTTTCCAACGACACCAACTTTGTAAAAATCCAACGGTTGGATTGTCTGGAATGTTTAATTCAAATCTGAAGAAAAACAGCGCCAGAAACGATTATATTTATATATATATAAATATAATTATATTTAATCGAACAACGACGCTGCAGTTCGTATTTTGAAATCGAAACTTCAAACGACTGTACCGGGAGATCCAACCGTCGGATTTTCCCGAAACTAGAACTGTTGGATTCGTTTTGAAAAGACCTTTCTAATGATGTAAATTTTGTGAAGATCCAACGGTTAGATCTTCAGATATGTGTAAATCAAATCTGAAGAAAAACAGCGCCACGGCCGCGTTATGGCCCGAAGCGCCGTTTTGAATAAATTGACTATTTTAAAATAAATAAAAATAGCGATAAATCGTTATAAAATATCATAAACGATATGGAATGGAAATAAACTGAATTTGCTCGATTTATGTGGTATTTGATGGTTGAATTTGTTTGGTGTGAAAATTACATTAAAGAACAAAATTGGTGTTGTCGAATGATTTAACCATTGAAATAAATTGATTTGAAATTCTAAATATACGTAAATTATTTGAAAAGGCCGAGTTAATTCTCATTTCGAATAATTGACCGACGATTGAAATTCGAAGATGAAGACGGTGGTCGAAGACCGGAGATCTTCACCTCGTTTGGATGGTAACCGTGGTCCTGATTGGGAGGCATCCCGAAATATGGATAATGAGTGGTGAACGTCCAGACGTACGTGGTGATCGATGGGTTTGCGAGGTATTTAGTGCCTCCGGTTTCGTTCAGACCCAGAACGGACTTGTAAATGGACTGTGTCTGACATGGGATTTTATTCTGTGTTGATTGATCTCTATTAAATATACATCTGTTTGGCGGCGAAGAATTTATTCTTTTGCTTAACGCCCTTCTCTGAGACGCACGAGCTCAGAGGTTATATATCGACGGACATCAGTTGCATGGCATGAATTGCTAGTGTGGCATGCCTAAGTGGCAAATGATCAGGACTTCTGTTGAAAAGCAAAGTCTTGTGGTGATGATCAAAGCACCGCCGGTGTGGCGTAGCTTTGTGTATAACGTGAAATCGCGAGCCTCACACCCCGGTATGAACCAGAAACGGGAGAAGGACCTCAGGGAGGGCATGCGTTTCTTTCTGGCTAGGGTGGTGTCAGTGACCTCCCAGCCCTGACATTTATATACTTTTCACCTGTGTGGTTGTTGCTGTTGCGAGGCGCCTCGGTTTGATCGGACGATCCGGGTCCGATGGAGTCATTCGTTGGCTCATTTGTGCCCCAAAGGGCGGAGAAACGTATTGTTCAGGCACTATAATCCACTCCGTGTGGACCGGCCCTGTCGCTCCAAGGGGCAGTTGCGGCTGTTCCGGAGGCATGGGCTAGATTGTCTCGAAGTCGGTAAGGACTATCTTTTGCCTTGGTTCATGACGGAAATCCAATTTCCAAATACGACATCGTGCGGTTTCTATTGTATATATATTTGGCGACATAGTGGCATGGGACGCTCATGTCGTCTATGATTGATAGTTATGATTTGAAATTGTTTTTGAAACATATAAACACTAGTAGTAATATCAAATGCTTTTGTTTTATCCGTATCAACCATATTTTGGCCGTTATAAGGTAAAAACTCTATCCTCCGGTTTGCGTTGCATTGTGTGATGGGAACTGAGTCTTATAATGGCTTCATTTTTATAAAATGCATTGCGTTGTTTAAAAGAAAGATTTGTTTTAAAGCACTGGCAATCCGATGGAGAAAACTCGTTCCACAAAAGTGGCGTTGTCCTGTGATTAGCCATATTATATATGTGTTGAGTAGATTTCTCATACCAGTCCCATGACTGACTCGTAGTTTGTTTCACTTTCAAACTCGGGTGCCCCTTTTTCTACACGGGCAGCCTTGTACTCAGGTTTAGATGGTTCTTTCTGGATAGCTGGAGCTGAAGATGGATTCTATCATTTATTTATTTTATGTTGTTCAGCTCCTATTGTACATATTATGTTTGTTTTCCGCTGTTGACATTTATGTATAGCTGAACTGTATTTTTACTAAGTATGATCCTGTATACTGTGTAACTCTGATGATTACTTTTATCCAGTATATTCTATTGTTCATTATCTGGTGTATTTATTTAATTTTGTTCTGCTATTATCTATTTCTGTGTTATATTCCACGGATTACCCTTGCCACCGTCAGTACGGGGTTTGGGGTCGTCTCATGAACACAAGCATCAGCGAATCGAAGTCCATCAATGAATCAAACTTCAGCAAACAATCAAATCGCAATTTGGAGCTAACGAGAAAAACCCTAATTTATTAGTTCTGCCGACATTTTTTATAAGCAAGGTCTTTTCAAAGAAATGAACAAGGGACCGGCTTGTTTTAATCTTAAAGATTTTTATTTTATTTTTCTTCTTTATTTTCTATTGATTTATTATCCATTTGTAATCGTCCATCTGTTTCCAAGTTTATCTATAAAACTTGGAGTTAACTAATTTGTCTGTAAAACTAGGGTTTACTAGCTATAGGTTTTATAGTTAGGGTTTACGGGTTACGATTCGGGGAAAATCTAATCTTGGGGATAAAGATAAGTCTAGGGTTTAGAGCGTAGGATTAGAACAGGAGCAAGGTTTGCGAGTTTACAGGCTTTTATAAGTGGGATCTATTTTAATACCTAGTAAAAATATTGGGAATGCAGCACTAGGCATGGTTTGCCAAAGCTTGGTAAAATATGTGTTATTTTATTTCTGCATTTATTATCTCTTCTGAATTATATGTTGTAATATTTTTATTATCTTGTAAAAATCCAAGAAATCCGATTCACCTCCCTCCAGGGTTAATCTAGATCCAACAGTTTTTGGAAACAGAATAGCGGTGGATCCCGCTAAGGTGACAACAATCTAGGATTGGGATAGACATAAGAATGCGACGGCTGTTAGGAGTTTCCTTGGGATGGTGGGATATTATCGTCGGTTTATCAAGGATTTCTCTAAGACAGCTGCACCATTAATTGGATTAACGAAGAAGAATTAAGTGTTCAGACGGGATGCGAAGTGTTAGCAAGCTTTTGAGATCATGAGAGAGAGACCGACGAGTGCTCCTGTTTTGACCATTCCAAGTGGGAATGAGGAAATGGTGGTATATACTGATGCATGTGGTAGTGGACTTGGAGCAGCATAGATGCAGAAGGATAGAGTTGTGGCTTATGCAAGTCGACAACTGAAGCCATACGAAAGGAATTATCCGACTCATGATTTGGAGTTGGCAGCGATCGTGTTTGCTTTAAAGATGTGGAGACATTGCCTATTGGTAGTTCGATTTGAACTGTTTACAGATCACAAGTCGTTAAAGTATCTTTTCTCCAAAAAGGATTTGAACTTCAGCAACAGCGGTGGTTAGAGTTTTTGGCATCTTATGACTTTGGTATTACCTATACTCCTGGTAAAGGTAACGCAGTGGCGGATGTGTTAAGTCAAAGACATTCTGGTTTGGGAACGATGTTTTCGGAATGGAAGTACCTTTAGTTCTTGGCAGATTTTGATTTTAGGCCTAGGTGTGAATTAAAGAATGAATTGTTGGCAAGCTTATCGATAAGACCTACTCCAATCGAAAGGATTGGCGAAAACCAAAAGTGTGACGAAAAACTTGTCGAGATCATCTAAAGGTTGGAAGCGAGAGTGGAACCAAAAAAGGATAAGGAGTTTGAGGTCGATCGAGAGGGATGGCTTCAGAAAAAGGACGAATAGTTGTTCCTGATATTAATGGATTGAGAGATGAGGTTCTGATAGAATATCATCACTATAAGTTAACGATTCATCCTGGCGGTAATAAGATATATCGGGACATGAAGCGACCTTATTATTGAGAAAGCATGAAGAGGGATGTTAGAAAATTTATTTCCAAATGTATGAACTGTCAGTTAGTGAAAGAAGAATAGAAGAAGCTGGGCGGATTGCTTCAGCCATTAGAAGTTCCTACGTGGAGATGCGAGCAAGTATCAATGGACTACCTAGGACCAGGTCATAAAATGAAGGGATTTGGGTCGTACTGGATCGCTTGAAAAAAAGTGCAAGGTTTACTCTTGTCAGATCGACTAGGATAGCATCGAAGTTGGCTAAGTTATACACTAAATGGATAGTTCAATTCCAAGGTATCCCAAAGAGTATAGTAAGTGATTGAGACCCATTGTTCACTAGTGGATTTTGGAAGAGTTTGCAAGAGACTTTGGGAATCGAATTATGTTTGAGTACGACTTATCATCCAAAGACTGATTGTGACGGCCCGCCCCGCACTAGTCTACATTTCCTCCGAAAGTGCGTTGTACACATACCCGACTAGCATGCAACGGTCGCCAAAGAAAGGAAAGAAGAGAATGAACTAACAAGGAACATGTGGAATGTCTCACAGCGCATGAAACAAAATATAATAACAACATACTTGACATAAAACGTGTGAGACAGTGTATAAGCTGAAACAAACTATCATAGCAGCGGAAAATCCAAAGTACAGCTTATGATCCAAAGCCAACATTATTACAACTTATAAAAACTGTCTCAAAAAGCTAAACAAGAAAGGTACACTATTAATGCCCAAAGTAGTGACCAGCAACGACACAGGGAGAATATATATGTATATATCATGCGTGGAAGCCTCCTGCTCGCCTCCGAATCAGCTACTCGCGCATCACCAGCTAACCTGTCTCTAGTCTGCTCGTTGGAGCACCCAGAGTAATAAGAGGAGACATAAAACTCTGGGTCAGACAAAAAGTCTGGTATGATAGATAAGCAGCTAAATAGAACAATAACAAGTATACTGAACCTGGACCTGCAACCAAAGAGTTAGCACCACATACTATAAAACACTCTAGGGTGCCATAACAAATGGGGTAAGGAATACGGGGGTGGGGTGTGCATGTCATAGTGATGGCAAACAAGTCAAACATAGCAACCATCCTCACATTTCTCACTCAGTGCGTAAATTATACGATATCCATCACTTCGATCACCCAATACTTTGCTATGATCACTCTGCCCCATGAAGTCACAACGACTTCACTGCACTGATCCATAGCCACTAATCCTTCTCTATGTCCACTTTGCCCCATGGAGTCGTACACACCCCACTGCACTGGCTCATAGCCTTACTAATCATTTACTATGTCCACTCTACCCCATGGAGTCACAGTGGCTCCACTGCACTGGCTCATAGTCTTACTACGATCACTTTGCCCCTCGAGTCATGGTGACTCTACTACACTGATACGTAGCCCCGTTACGATCACTTTGCCCCTCGAGTCATGGTGACTCTACTGCAATGATACGTAGCCCATCATTCCTTTTCAGTGGTGAACCGAAGTTATGAACGTCGACAACTCCTTAGCACACGTCCCGCAGCAAATCCCAATCATGAAGTGAAATCATTGGTTCCCAACTGGATCCTGAGCTCTAACTTCCATTTGGACTATCTTTGCATCTCGGGTTTTTGGTCATCACTGGATCGGTTCGGATCCTCAACTCTTCTTCTTTGTCGGTTCGGATCGGTCTCTTCCAAGTGCTCCGGGTCGGATTGTGGCCTCCAAGTCCCTTTGTAGTACATCGGTTCGGTTCGGGTGTTCTCTGGTGGGTCGGGTCGGGTAGATGCATCTTGTTTCGGTTCGGTGTACCCTTGCACCATCGGTTCGGTTCGGGTTCCTGGTCTCCGATCCGATCCACTTCCCCTTCCTCTTCCGTTCCGACCCCCTTCTCTCCCCTTCAGTCAATCTGATTCCCCCTTCTTTAGCTCGATCTGATCCCAGTTCAACCACTATGGCCTTCCTTTTTGCCATTCTTTCCCTTGTGCCAAGCCTCGGTTCGATTCGGTGATCCCTTGCCCAGTCCACTATCCGGTCCGAGCCCATTCCCCCGATCTGATCCGAAAGCCTGCACCATTTTCCTGCAACTTTTCCAGCGAGTGTTTTACGTCATTCGACGGCGTTTTCGACCATTCTAACTATTCTAATCAATCACAAAGCATACCATACAGTCATAGCAACAAGTAGAAGTGACCTCAAATACCAAAACATAAATATGATAGGTTAAAATGGATCAAACATAGCCAAAACCCCATATTTTCCCTTAAACATGTTCAAGCATAATTAACGATAGGATTAGCAAAACTTAACCAAATTAACCCAAATTCATACTAGAGGTCTAAAATTTCATTTAAGAATTTATAAGTATTTTTCCAGATTTTTATCATGTTTAAATTCGCTAATTAACACTAATTACCCTTAATTAACCATAATTAGTGAGGAACTATGCAAATCACTCACCTTAGCCACAAATAAAACCTTAGATCTGAAATAAATCTCTGATATGGCGCGAATACCAATGCTAAATAGCAGCTCTAATCTTGATTTGGTGAAGATCTCCCTTGATTAGAAAGTGATTTGGAGGTGATTTAGAGGTTGGAGGCCATTTTTAGGGTTTATAAGAGGTAAGTGGAGGCTAGAAAACTGAAATGGAATTAAACCCTAACTCTTTTCAACCTCCCTATAACCCTAATCCCGAAATGGGTTATGGGCCCATTCACTAATCATCCTATTTGGCCCAGTTAAGCAGTTTTTCACCTTCCAAACCTTATTTCAGCCATTTCTCCCAAACGGTAAGTCCGTTTTCCACATGTTATCACTCTACAGAAAGGTAAACCATCATCCGGAGCCAATGGAAGTGGTTTCAGGTCAAATTTCCTTTCCAATCAAAAGTTATCGCCAAAACAGTACCATCTAGGGGCAAAATGGTCATTTAAAAATCGACAAAAATCATGAACATGGTAAATGACCCCAATGGTCGTTTCCCAAAGCCACATGACCATACGACTTCATATAAGAAAGAAAGAAATATTCAACGATCCTTCGATGCGTAGAATGCGGGTTGTTACATTCTCCCCTCCTTAAGAAATTTCGCCCCCGAAATTCCCTAACCAAAACACACAAAGGGTCCCGCATGCCTATCATCCATCAAACAACAACCAAACATGCAAAACAAGCAAAACAAGTCTATCCTAGCATGTGGAATAACTAAATTGCAAAGTAAATCTTACCAGGTGAAGAGTTCTGGATACGTCTTCCTAATGCTCTCCTCTGTCTTCCAAGTACAGTCATTCTCGTTCTCTCCCCACTGAACCTTGACTAGCTTCACCGCCTTCCTTCGAAGTTGCTTCGTATCGTGCTCGACAATACGAATCGGCTTGCGGTTCCCAACCGTCTCGGATTCCACTTCGAGGTCCTCCAACTGATCAGGTGAAATAGTCATATCTGGGTCGTGCACGAACTTCCTTAGCTGGGAAACATGAAATACGTTGTGAACTCCCGTCATCTTCTCTGGTAAGTCAACTCTATACGCCAAATTCTCAACTTGTTCGAGAACTGGGAATGGGCCAACAAATCTTGGTGCCAACTTGCCTCTCCTGCCAAATCGTATCACGCTCTTCAACGGAGAAATCTTGACAAACACCAAGTCACCAACGGAGAATTTTAAGTCTCTTCTCCTCTTATCAGCATAACTCTTCTACCTATCCTTGGCAGCCTTCATTCGTTGTTGAATGATCTTAATCTTATCTGAAGTTTCTCTTACTACATCTGGTCCAAGCACAAACTTCTCACCGGTCTCTATCCAACATAATGGTGAGTTGCATGGTTTTCCGTACAAAGCTTCATATGGAGCCATACCGATACTGGATTGGTAGCTATTATTATATGCAAACTCTACTAGATGCAAATGGTCATCCCATGATCCACCAAAATCCAATATACAAGCCCTCAAGAGATCTTCCAATATACGATTCACCCTCTCTGTCTGACCGTCGGTTTGAGGATGATACGCGGTATTGAGATATAATTCCAACCCTAGAGCCTCTTGTAAGCTCTTCCAAAACCCACTAGTAAACAATGAGTCTCGGTCACTCATAATGCTTTTAGGTACTCCATGAAATCTCACTACCCACTTCGTATACAGTTCTGCTAACTTAGCTGCCGTTCTGGTCGATTTGACTGGTATAAATCTTGCACTCTTGGTCAATCGATCCACAATTACCCAAATGCTATCATGTCCCGATCTAGTTCTTGGTAAATAATCTATGAAATCCATCGAGACTTGTTCCCATTTCCATTCAGGAATTTCTAATGGTTGCAACAAACCACTAGGCTTCTTTTGCTCGGCTTTAACAAGCTGGCAATTCATGCACTTGGATATAAACTTCCCAACGTCTCTTTTCATCCCTTCCCAGTAGTAAGTCTGCTTCATGTCTCGATACATCTTATCACCACCAGGGTGTATAGTCAGTTTTGAGTGATGACATTCCCTAAGCACTTCATCTCTCAAACCATTCACGTTGGGTACAACTAGTCTTCCATTCTTTCGAAGCCATTTTTCTCGATCAAGCCCATACAAATTCATCTCCTCACCATCGATATTCATATCTAACTTGGAGATGATTTCCAATAGATTAGGATCGTCCCTCTGACTGGAACCAATCTGCTCAATCAAAGTGGGTCTGATCGTCAAACTAGCTAATATCTCTGGATCCAATTCGCACATTGGTCTGAAATCATACCCTGCGATATACTCCAGTTGCTTCCATTCAAGAAACATAGCCCCTAAACTGGCATGTCTCCTACTCAAGGCATCGGCTACCGCATTACCTTTCCCAGGTGTATATGCGATATCAAAATCATACGAAGCCAAGAATTCTAACCATCTCTGTTGACGGAGATTCAAATCCTTCTGAGAGAAGACATACTTTAACGATTTATGATCAGTAAGCAACTTAAATCTGTCTCCCAAGAGATAGTGCCTCCACATCTTCAACGCGAACACGATCGCTGCTAGTTCCAAATCATGGGTAGGATACCTTTTCTCATGCGGCTTTAGTTGCCGACTAGCATAAGCTACAACCCTACCTCCTTGCATCAATACAGTGCCTAGTCTAGTACCACAAGCATCCGTGTATACCATCATCTCTTCATTCCCTTTAGGAATGACTAACATTGGCGCACACGTCAATTTGCCCTTTAGACTCTTGAATGCATTCTCGCACCTTTCGTCCCAGACAAAAGCTTGATTCTTCTTGGTCAACTGGGTCAACGGTGCTGCTATCTTGGAGAAGACTTGGATAAACTTACGATAATATCAAGCTAACCCCAAGAAACTTCTTATGTCCGTTGCATTCTTGGGCGTAGACCAATTTTGTGCCATAGCCACCTTCGCCGGATCCATGGCAATACCATTCTCTGAAACAACATGGCCCAAGAATCTCACTTCCCTCCTCCAGAAGTGACACATAGAAAACTTCGCTTTCAATTGGTGTTTTCTCAACACCTCCATCACTATCCTCAAATGTTCCTTGTGTTCTTCCTCTGTCCTCGAGTAGACCAAAATATCATCCACGAACACAAGGACAAACTTATTCAACTGATCTTTGAATACCCTATTCATAAGATCCACAAAATATGTTGGGCCATTGGTCAACCCGAATGGCATGACCAACCACTCATAAAATCCAGACGGCGTCCGAAATGTCATTTTAGCTATACTCTCAGCTTCCACTCTAAGCTGATGAAAACCTGTCGCGAGATCCAACTGAGAAAATACTCTCGCGCCACTCAACTGATCAAACAAATCATCTATCCGCGGTAGAGGATACTTATTCTTCCTCGTCACTTTATTCAACTCCCGGTAGTCTACACACAAACGAAGGGAACCATCCGCCTTGGTAGCAAACACAACCGGTGCTCCCCATTCAGAAACACTCCTTCTGATAAATCCCTTCTTCAAAAGATCGCTGACTTGCACCGTGAGCTCTCGCTGCTCCATTGGTGCCATACGACGAAGTGGCATCACTATAGGTCTGGCATCTTTCACTAAATCAATACGGAACTCAATCTCTCGGTGTGGTGGAAGCCCGGTCACTTCCTCGAAGACGTCTGGATACTGGCCAACCACGGGCAAACCTGACAACTCACTATGCGGAATGTCGAGGGAATTCAGAAAACTAGCCATTACCCCATCACCGGGTAGACCACCAAACACTACCCTCCGCCCATCATCCGCTCTAGCTGTCACCAAAAATCCCTCATAGTCTACCACCACCCCGTATCTTTGGAGCCAATCGACTCCCAAAATAATGCCAAACCCAGTAAAGCCCAAAACAAAGCAATCACAAACAAACATGCATCCATGACTCGATAAGACCACATTACGACAAACCATGCTAAGGTTAGTCGAACCACCAATTGGGTTCGTCACTACTAAAGGTCTATCGACAATCTCGGGCTCCAATCCCAGCCTATCTACCAGGTCACTAGATATGAAAGAACTGGAAGCCCCGGTATCAAACAAAACTCTAACAGGAACATCATAAACGGAAAGCATACCTTGAATAACGACTTTCTTTCCCTTCTCCGCCGCAGTTGGGGCATTCGACGAGGAAGGAATAGAATTAAGGGCATATGCTTTCACCATATGTTTTTTTAGGGAGTTGCGGACACTTGTCCTTGTGATGTCCCACTTGGCCACAGTTGAAGCACATCCTATCCGCTGGCTTGGCCCGACAATTACTAGCATAATGGCCCTTCTTACCACAGCTGAAGCACTCAACATCTTGCTTATTCTTTTTCTTCTGGCCATCCTTAGTCTGATTCTGCTTTCTCTTATTCTGAGAACCATTCTTACCTCCACCGCTTGCTTGCGGTTTCGGTTCTTCTGCAGATGTAGTCTCAGTCTTCGGTTTAGGGTAAAGACTCTCTGACCTTAATGCTTTCCCCACAATCGATTCAAACGTCTCATCAATGTGGTTAATAAGCCTTTCCCCCAAGTATTGATCCAAGCCGGTTATGAACTTCTCATTCTTCTTCTCGGCAGTATCAATAAGGGATAACCAGTACTTCGACAAAGTGTCAAATTCAGCAATATACTCCGAGATAGCTCTGCCATTCTGCTTGAGCACCAAGAATTTCTTAAACAACACTGACTTCTGAGCAGCTGGAATGAACTTCTCGCTAAAGCGAACTTTAAACTGCTCCCAAGTAATCTGATCCTCGGGAGTAGCTGCCTTTATAGCATTCCACCAATTCATTGCCCGTCCTTGCAGCTGATGGGATGCTAGCCTTCTCTTCATCGCATCCTCGATACCTAAATCTTCGAAGATACGCTCGCAGCTATCCAACCAATCCTGAACATCTGTGGCCGACTCCGTTCCGTGGAACGGCTTCCCACCAAGACTAGTATAATCCTTATTAAGCTTGGCGAAATCGGCCCTAGGTGCCTGCACTATTGGACCACCACCATTACCACCATGGGAGCTGCCCTCTGCACATCCATAAGCATCTCCCTCATGAGGTCAGTACACATCGTCCTCATGTCAGCAGCATTCCCATTATTGGATCCCCTACCGGCACCTCTTGCGTATCGGCTCATCGTTCAATCTGTAAAGAGAAAACGATTAACCATCTCCATAGTGGTGCTAGTGTAGTGCGACTTCATCCTTAGCTATACTAATAGTATATATATATAGCTTTTGAAAACCAAAATAATCACAAATACGCGCTCTCACATACGTATACTATCTCTCCCTGATAACTTCCCTAGGTTAACTACGCAACCTAGAGCTCTGATACCAAATGTGACGGCCCGCCCCGCACTAGTCTACATTTCCTCCGAAAGTGCGCTGTACACATATCCGACTAGCACAGAACGGTCGCCAAAGAAAGGAAAGAAGAGAATGAACTAACAAGGAACCTGTAGAATGTCTCACAGCGCCTGGAACAAAATATAATAATAACATACTTGACATAAAATAGGTGAGACAGTGTATAAGCTGAAACAAACTATCATAGCAGCGGAAAATCCAAAGTACAGCTTATGATCCAAAGTCAACATTATTACAACTTTTAAAAACTGTCTCAAAAAGCTAAACAAGAAAGGTACACTACTAATGCCCAAAGTAGTGACCAGCAACGACACAGGGAGAATATCTATGTATATATCATGCGTGGAAGCCTCCTACTCGCCTCCGAATCAGCTACTCGCGCATCACCGGCTAACCTATCTCTAGTCTGCTCGTGAGAGCACCTAGAGTAATAAGAGGAGACATAAAACTCTGGGTCAGACAAAAAGTCTGGTATGAGCGATAAGCAGCTAAACAGAACAATAACAGGTATACTGAACCATACCTGAACCTGGACCTGCAACCAAAGAGTTAGCACTACATACTGTACAACACTCTAGGGTGCCATAACAAATGGGGTAAGGAATACGGGGGTGGGGTATGCATGTCATAGTGATGGCAAACAATTCAAACATAGCAACCATCCTCACATCTCTCACTCAGTGCGTAAAGTATACGATATCCATCACTTCGATCACCCAATACTTTGCTATGATCACTCTGCCCCATGAAGTCACAACGGCTTCACTGCACTGATCCATAGCCACTAATCCTTCGCTATGTCCACTTTGACCCATGGAGTCGTACACACCCCACTGCACTGGCTCATAGCCTTACGAATCCTTTACTATGTCCACTCTGCCCCATGGAGTCACAATGGCTCCACTACACTGGCTCATAGTTTTACTACGATCACTTTGCCCCTCGAGTCATGGTGACTCTACTGCACTGATACGTAGTCCCGCTACGATCACTTTGCCCCTCGAGTCATGGTGACTCTACTGCACTGATACGTAGCCCATCATTCCTTTTCAGTGGTGAACCGAAGTTATGAACGTCGACAACTCCTTAGCACACGTCCCGCAGCAAAGCCCAATCATGAAGTGAACTCATTGGTTCCCAACTGGATCCTAAGCTCTAACTTCCATTTGGACTATCTTTGCAATCCGGGTTTTTGGTCATCACTGGATCGGTTCGGATCCTCAACTCTTCTTCTCTGTCGGTTCAGATCGGTCTCTTCCAAGTGCTCCGGGTCGGATCGTGGCCTCCAAGTCCCTTTGTAGTACATCGGTTCGGTTCGGGTGTTCTCTGGTGGGTCGGGTCAGGTAGATGCATCTTGGTTCGGTTCGGTGTACCCTTGCTCCATCGGTTCGGTTCGGGTTCCTGGTCTCCGATCCGATCCACTTCCCCTTCCTCTTCCGTTCTGGTCCCCTCCTCTCCCCTTCAGTCGATCCGATTCACCCTTCTTTAGCTCGATCCGATCCCAATTCAACCATTGTGGCCTTCCTTTTTGCCATTCTTTCCCTTGTGCCAAGCCTCGGTTCGGTTCGGTGATCCCTTGCCCAGTCCACTATCCGGTCTGAGTCCATTCCCCCGATCCGATCCGAAAGCCTGCACCATTTTCCTGCAACTTTTCCAACGAGTGTTTTACGCCATTCGACGGCGTTTTCGACCATTCTAACTATTCTAATCAATCACAAAGCATACCATACAGTCATAGCAACAAGTAGAAGTGACCTCAAACACCAAAACATAAATATGATAGGTTAAAATGGATCAAACATAGCCAAAACCCCATATTTTCCCTTAAACATGTTCAAGCATAATTAACGATAGGATTAGCAAAACTTAACCAAATTAACCCAAATTCATACCAGAGGTCAAAAACATCATTTAAGAATTTATAAGTATTTTTCCATATTTTTATCATGTTTAAATTCGCTAATTAACACTAATTACCCTTAATTAACCATAATTAGTGAGGAACTATGCAAATCACTCACCTTAACCACAAATAAAACCTTAGATCTGAAATAAATCTCTGATATGGCGCGAATACCAATACTAAATAGCAGCTCTAATCTTGATTTGGTGAAGATCTCCCTTGATTTGATGTTGCTAAACTTAATCCTCGATTAGAAAGTGATTTGGAGGTGATTTAGAGGTTAGAGGCCATTTTTAGGGTTTATAAGAGGTAAGTGGAGGCTAGAAAACTGAAATGGATTGAAACCCTAACTCTTTTCAGCCTCCCTATAACCCTAATCCCGAAATGGGTTATTGGCCCATTCACTAATCATCCTATTTGGCCCGGTTAAGCAGTTTTTCACCTTCCAAACCTTATTTTTGCCATTTCTCCCAAACGGTAAGTCCGTTTTCCACATGTGACCACTCTACGAAAAGGTAAACCATCATCCAGAGCCAATGGAAGTGGTTTCAGGTCGAAATTCCTTTCCAATCAAAAGTTATGGCCAAAACAGTACCAGCTAGGGGCAAAATGGTCATTTAAAAATCGACAAAAATCATGAACATGGGAAATGACCCCAATGGTCGTTTCCCAAAGCCACATGACCATTCGACTTCATATAAGAAAGAAATAAATATTCTACGATCCTTCGATGCGTAGAATGCGGGTTGTTACACTGATGGTCAAACCGAGCGAGTTAATCTAGTATTGGAAGATCTCCTTAGAGCTTGTGTATTGGATTTTGGGGGATCGTGGGAAGACCATCTACATTTGGTTGAGTTTTCATATAACAACAGTTACCAGTCGAGCATCGGGATGGCACCGTAAAAGGCGTTGTATTGCAGACAGTGTAATTCTCCAGCATGTTGGTTAGAGAATAAGGATAAGTTGATGCTTGGGCCTGAGATGATAAGATAAACATTGGATTGTACCGAGATCATTCAGCAACGAATGAAGGCAACCTAAGATCAACAGAGAAGTGTCGATAAGCGTCTAAAGCATTTGGAGTTCGACGTTGTTGATATGGTTTTCATTAAGATTTCACCCTTAAAATATGTTGTTCAATTCGAAAATAAAGGAAAGTTGGCCTCAAGATTCGTTGCTCCATTTCCAATAATCAAGAAAATTGGAAAGATCTCGTATAGATTGGATTCACCTGAGAAGATGTCGAGTGTGCACAATGTTTTTCATGTATCCTTTCTACCAAAGCGTGTGCATGATTCAAATATGGTATTATCTCTGGATCAGTATGAAGATTTAGAAGTAAAACCCATTGTTTCAAGGCCTCGTAAGCCACTTCACGTTGTGGGGAATGACACGAAACAACTTTGGAGGAAGGTGGTTAAGTTAGTCAGGGTACAATGGGGCGAGCATGATAACGAATGTACGTGGGAAACGGAAAAGAGTATGAAGACGACCCATCCAGAATTCTTCGTTGGTATTACCCATTGATATCGTATCACACTCATACCATGGTAAATTGTACTATTATTAGAATTCTGCATGCTAGGTTAAGGCTATGGATGCATGGCTTGTTGGATACTAGATTGGATGGTAGATTGACTGCTCGTGGAAGATAGGCACGCAAAATAGTTTTAGTTTCTCGTGCTTGCTTGGAATTTCGGGGGAAAAAATTCCTAAGGGGGCAGAATGCAACGACCCACATATTACGTATCGAAGGATCATAAATTATTCTCCAAGGGTTAGATCATTCTCATCTTTTGATATGTTGTTCATGGCGATGTGGGACATGTCCATGATTTTTACCAATTTTATTTGTGACCATTTTGACGCTGTTATTATTGTTTAGGGCATAACTTTTGAATGGATTGAATCAGGAGCTGGGATCGATTTTATTTTATCGGGAATGGTGTTTCCAATTCTGTAGAGTGGTCACATTAAGAATATGGTCGAGCTGTTTGGGAAGAATCGTTGTTTAGTGTTGCTTGTTTTATGGACAGGCTAATTAGTCATCAGTGGGTTGATTAGTGAGGTCCGTTATGGCTAGGTGTTGTTGGCTATAAATAGGAGGGCAGGTGTAAAGAGAATTGGTTAGCCTCTTCACTTCCTCATTTGGTTGGGTGCCTGTGATTCTCCGGCCTAATCAAATACACCTCCACTTCATTTCAATTCATAGATTTGTGAAGTATGATTGAAGATCAACATCGAGGAAAGGTAGATCACATTAATTAGATTGATTCAAAAGTTGTTCTTCGGTATCTGGGACTAGAGATTGTTGATTTGCGTCTATTTTGTGGGTTTGGTGAGTGAAAATCATTTCTCACATGGATTCAATCGAGTATATGGGTTTGCTTCATCTTAATTTCTTCTGTACAAGTTAAATTCACCTACATCTAATCAATGTAAATATATTTTGAATTCGAATCACACCGTAGGATCTAATCTAGTTGATTATAACGAAAATTTACATGTTAATATTGAAATCATATGTCCATTATAGATTATATGCAAGTTTAGATCCAATCATTGATTCATTTATTGTTTAAACATGATTTGGTGAGTTTGGTTTGATTGTATAATGATTATTTGTTGTGCTAATGTTTGTTTGATGATTGCTTGTTGTTCTATTGATCTTTTGGTTGAAGTTGGTCAATTTAGATGAGTTGTATGCATAAATTTTCATCGTTAAAGCTTAGATTAGTTGGTCGGAGCAAATCAGAGGTTCGGATGGTCAAAATCAGACGAAACTTGGTTGCGGAGTGATTGAGGAGGAGTCAAGGAAACCTAGAAAGATTGGGCCTCAAACTTCAACGTTTCAATGGGTCTCCTGCGACCCAGGGTCATAGGTCGTGTGGATAGATGGATTGGGTCGATGATGAAGGGCTGAGTTGCATGGATGGTTCAAATGTATGGATCGAGTTGGATAATGAACCCTATGTGGAGTTTGTGGTGAGACGAGTCGGTTTGAATGGATGGATCGATCGGCTTGTGATCGACTTAGATCAAGTCGAGGACTTAGATCGACCAAAAATACAAGCAAATGAGGTGCATGCCATGAGAAGGATCAGGGTGCGATCCATTGGATGGATCGAGTGCGATCCAATGGATATATCGGGTGCGATCTATGGATGGAAGGAGTGCGATCCATTCGATGGGTCATGAATGACCCATCACAAAGTGGTCAGAATGAGCTGATTTCTGGAGGGATCGTTGGTCATGATTTTAAGAGGCTATTCGTGAAGTTTTGTAGCTGACGGACCTAACGTGATGAAGATGTGACTCAACAAGAGTTGTGGCGTCGATGTGAATTCAGATGGAATGTTTGAAGCAGGGTTGAGTGATCATTAATCATTGGATGGTGCTATGATGTTATGAAGATGACTCAAAAGGTGGTTTGAGCTCATAGATAATAATGATTTTCTCGAGAAGACGCTTAAGCTTACAAATATAGTCATCAAGGTGGATGACTAGAGTTGAAGAGCTAAGGGATCGTCGTTAGTCGGAGGTTCTAGCAGACTCAAAGAAGTGGTGTAATGAGGGAACCTAAAAGACTAGGTGATTAATCGAGTACCCTAGGCAATCACGATGGGCCTAGACACGAGTCACGATGACATATGGAGTTTTGCTAGAATCAGGGTTACAATTAGCCCTTGACGGATGGAAAGATGGGCAAGTCATATGATTAACGATGCATTCAAGCCAAGTCAGACGGTGATAGCCAGAGTCGTGGATTTTATTGTTTGTTTGTATTGTGTTGTGCAGATTATTCGACATTGAGGGAGATATTTCTTGGATGCTTATCTGATGTTGGTTTTGGCCTTCGAGGTTTGTGCTCGAGGAGCATTAAACTAGATTAGGATGGTCCATGTTTGGTAATTGATTGTTGTGATGTTACTGTTTGTTTCTTCTTTAATTCTCTGGAAAGGCTATCACTATAGGTTGTGGAAGAGAGTTGGGATTGGGAATCTTATTCTGTTGATGTATTGGCAGATCAGATGATTGAACTGCCTATTAGGCATATACTTTATTATTGATGTTGATAGTTGTTTTATCTCTCATTAAGATTGTTTTATGACTCTAGTTTTTATGTTTCCCTCTTATTACCTTGGGTTATTTTACCTTGATGATCGTCCATTTCTGCCTGACACGTCTTTCAGTGCACTATTTCCTTTGTTAATTGCGAGAGTTATGGGCGGTCGTCACAGAAAACGACAAGTGTGAAGGGAAGGACATGAGTTGTCTAAGGGTGAAGGGTTTAGGTAGCTAAATGGTTAAGGCTTTTTATTTAAATCTTTAATCCACTTAAGTCTTATATAAGGAAGGTTTTATCTCATCTTGAATTATTTAAACTCTATGAAATCATTAGTACATTTTAATAGGTTATTAAAGTTGTCATTAACCATTTAATATAAAATTAAAATTATTCCAAAAAGCCTGTTATGAATATAAAACTCTAAATGATTTAAATCTCCGATTGAAAAACCAGTGGAATGAACTAATATATTTATAAATAAAATTTAACTAGAAAATTTAAAACGAATTCATTATCATCTATATTTATTTTAAACCTTTTTAAGTCTATTTTATCAATCTTTTATTATCCAAAACTTCTTAATTAAAATAGAATTTCAATAAAACGATTCCTATGCATTTTCAACTGGTGTGATCAAACCGTAAGTCCTACGAAATTTGAAAAACCCTACTATATTTCACTAATACAGATCCATTAAAACTGATCTCATCGAATTTTGAGACTGTCTCAAAAGTGGTCTATTTTTAGATTATTAAATAATATTAAATTATTGAATTTCAATATATTTACTTTTTAAAGTAATTTTAGAAGTTCACTAACCTTATTTTATCTTTAGTAAAATATAAAACAAAGTTAAAATTCAATTTCAATAGTTTTTCAAGTCTAGATTCAATATTTTACCATTTAAAATCTACTAAAAATTAATTAAAAATTCATATCTTAAATTGACTAAAAATGTGGGTTGTTACAAAAATTCTCAAATGATCGAAATCGAAACCTCGAACCTTGCTTTATATGTCAATGACATTATCATATTCTACATTAGATAGCTCGTTATTTTACATGTTCATGTCTATATCATGTAATATAATAATTATATTTTAATTCATAATTATCAAATTTATTTTGTTGACCAACATGAGGTATTCCATTTTGACTTGGATGGTATACAAGATCTTTGTTGCTCAAAAAGTGACTTTGTTAACAAATAGTTTCTTCTTCAAACAGTAGATGATAAAATCCAAGCATCAATGTCGTTGTTTACTCCCATTTTGGTGGAAGAGCTTATTCTATTAAGAACACATCGTAGTTTAAGAATTCGACAATGTAACAATGAGAGGCTAGGGACCAATGTATTTATTTCGGGATTAATAAGTATATTAATATTATTCTTTTACAGAGTATTCATTGTAAAGGTTGCATCTAGTGGAAAAGTAATTTTATAGGAAAAGTAACCTAATGATACTAGAAGCACGAATTTATTTGGCAAATATAATGAAGAAATAATATCCTGGTTGTAGATGTGTGAAAGCACATATATAACCAATTCTAATTCTATGATTTTTATTTTTATTTTCTCTGGTGGAGAACAAAGAATACGTAGTGATCTACTTTGATGCTAATTATTTCATCATGTAGCTTTTATCCAGTTAATTTTCATAGAGTTGGAGTTACCGATTTTAAAGGAGATCTCGAAAACCGGGACAGCAGCCCTTACCGCCAGTCTTGTATACTGGAGGTCAGTAGTTCGATCCTACGTGAGGGCGGAGAAGTCAATATTGTTGCTTCAATAGTCATGTGAATTGGCAACGAGCATCGCAGGGCGAACGTAAGAGGCGACTGATCCGCTTCTTTAGGTCTAGAGGTTTTTAGCCTTTTAGGTAAAGGAAGAATATCTTTTTACATAAAACCCCACCAGTTACTTTCGTTATTTCTATTACGCTTATTTTGACCCAAAAAAATTAGACCAAAATATATGACAAGGTACCACTTTTTTATAAACATGGTAAGTTCGCGTCCATGTCGGAAGTGATCGAAGCAAAGGACCAAACTGCCTAGTCCAAACGAACTTGTTTTTTTGCCCGGTTCGTTACTCTTTTTCCTTTCTTCCCTTTTCGCGTGTTAAACAAATGCATTTTCCTTTGGCAAACTTACCACATTTACGGGTGTAAACAGGTCAGACCGGACGTAGGTGTGTCCTAATCCTGTCCTATAAGAGTTTCAAAGGGATGCAGTCTGAATAAGTATTTAGTTCGAATATTGTTCGTACGAGTCGGAGAACGGACAGACAATGTTCGAATAATAGAAAACATCGAACATTCTGGATTGGACTGGACGGTGGTGTGTTCTAGTCTTGCCCTATAAGAGAGAATCGTACAGACATGAACCATACACCTTATAGCCTTGGACCGAGCCAAACAACGGAATGTCCTGTCTGTTATACATCCCAAGACAGTTTCCCAAACCCTTTCATTTTTCCCATTTCATTTGCTTATTTCGATTCAAAAAAGAATGTATCCTAAATCACCAAGTTTTCATTTGGTTTGAAAGTTCCTTGCAAGCATTTTCTCATTAAGATTATTGTATGACTCAAGTTTTTATGTTTCCCTCTTATTACCTTGGGTTATTTTACCTTGATGATCGTCCATTTCTGCCTGATACACCTTTCAGTGCACTATTTCCTTTGTTAAGTGCGAGAGTTATGGGCGGTCGTCACAGAAAATGACAAGTGTGAAGGGAAGGACATGAGTTGTCTAAGGGTGAAGGGTTTAGGTAGCTAAATGGTTAAGGCTTTTTATTTAAATCTTTAATCCATTTAAGGCTTATATAAGGACGGTTTTATCTCATCTTGAATTATTTAAACTCTATGAAATCATTAGTACATTTTAATAGGTTATTAAAGTTGTCATTAACCATTTAATATAAAATTAAAATTATTCCAAAAAGCCTGTTATGAATATAAACCTCTAAATGATTTAAATCTCCGATTGAAAACTAATGGAATGAACTAATATATTTATAAATAAAATTTAACTAGAAAATTTAAAACGAATTCATTATCATCTATATTTATTTTAAACCTTTTAAAGTCTATTTTATCAATCTTTTATTATCCAAAACTTCTTAATTAAAATCGAATTTCAATAAAACGATTCCTATGCATTTTCAACTAGTATGATCAAACCGTAAGTCCTACGAAATTTGAAACCCTACTATATTTCACTAATACAGATCCATTAAAACTGATCTCATCGAATTTTGAGACTGTCTTAAAAGTGGTCTATTTTTAGATTATTAAATAATATTAAATTATTGAATTTCAATATATTTACTTTTTAAAGTAATTTTAGAAGTTCACTAACCTTATTTTATCTTTAGTAAAATATAAAACAAAGTTAAAATTCAATTTCAATAGTTTTTCACGTCTAGATTCAATATTTTACGATTTAAATCTATTAAAAATTAATTAAAAATTCATATCTTAAATTGACTAAAAATATGAGTTGTTACAAAAATTCTCAAATGATCGAAATCGAAACCTCGAACCTTGCTTGATATGTCAATGACATTATCATATTCTACATTAGATAGCTCGTTATTTTACATGTTCATGTCTATATCATGTAATATAATAATTATATTTTAATTCATAATTATCAAATTTATTTTGTTGACCAACATGAGGTATTCCATTTTGACTTGGATGGTATACAAGATCTTTGTTGCTCAAAAAGTGACTTTGTTAACAAATAGTTTCTTCTTCAAACAGTAGATGATAAAATCCAAGCATCAATGTCGTTGTTTACTCCCATTTTGGTGGAAGAGCTTATTCTATTAAGAACACATCGTAGTTTAAGAATTCGACAATGTAACAATGAGAGGCTAGGGACCAATGTATTTCTTTTGGGGTTAATAAGCATATTATTGTTATTATTCAGAGTATTCATTGTAAAGGTTGCATCTAGTGGAAAAGTAATTTTATAGGAAAAGTAACCTAATGATACTAGAAGCACAAATTTATTTGGAAAATATAATGAAGAAATAATATCCAGGTTGTAGATGTGTGAAAGCACATATATAACCAATTCTAATTCTATGATTTTTATTTTTATTTTCTCTGGTGGAGAACAAAGAATACGTAGTGATCTACTTTGATGCTAATTATTTCATCATGTAGCTTTTATCCAGTTAATTTTCATAGAGTTGGAGTTACTGATTTTAAAGGAAATCTCGAAAACCGGGACAGTAGCCCTTACCGCCAATCTTATATACTGGAGGTCAGTAGTTCGATCCTACGTGAGGGCGGAGAAATCAATATTGTTGCTTCAGTAGTCATGTGAACTGGCAACGAACATCGCAGGGCGAATGTAAGAGGCGACTGATCCGCTTCTTTGGGTCTAGAGTTTTTTAGCCTTTTAGGTAAAGGAAGAATATCTTTTTACATAAAACCCCACCAGTTACTTCCGTTATTTCTATTACGCTTATTTTGACCCAAAAAAATTAGACCAAAATATATGACAAGGTACCACTTTTTTTATAAACATGGTAAGTTCGCGTCCATGTCGGAAGTCATCGAAGCAAAGAACCAAACTGCCTAGTCCGAACGAACTTGTTTTTTTGCCCGGTTCGTTAATCTTTTTCCTTTCTTCCCTTTTCGCGTGTTAAACAAATGCATTTTCCTTTGGCAAACTTACCACATTTAGGGGTGTAAACAGGTCAGACCGGACGAAGGTGTGTCCTAATCCTGTCCTATAAGAGTTACAAAGGGATGCAGTCTGAAGAAGTATTAAGTTCGAACATTGTTCGTACGAGTCGTAGAACGGATAGACAATGTTCGAATAATAGAAAACATCGAACATTCTGGATCGGACTGGACGGTGGTGTGTTCTAGTCTTGCCCTATAAGAGAGAATCGTACAGACACAAACCAGACACCTTATAGCCTTGGACCGAGCCAAACAACGGAATGTCCTATCTGTTATACATCCCAAAACCACTTTCCCAAACTCTTTCATTTTCCCATTTCATTTGCTTATTTCGATTCAAAAAAGAATGTATCCTAAATCACCAAGTTTTCATTTGGTTTGAAAGTTCCTTGCAAGCATTTGGTTGTAGAACATTTCAACATGTTTTGCAGATGTCGTGAGGACATTTCAACATGTTTTGAGTTGTGTCTAGTTTCATCTCACCATAAAAATTAAAAGTAATTTAACAATCATTTACATATAACTAGTATAATCGTACAACGATGAGAAAACCAACCATTTAATCGCATAATTGAAAAGAAAAATATTTGATGTAATTTTGAATTAATCAATAATAACTTGATTAATTTAAAATTTATTCCATTTTTTAGTTAATCTATTTAAATCCATTAAAAGATATTGCAATAAAAATTGGATACTAGTATAACCGCATAACGGTGGAAAAAACGATTTAAGGTGTTTAATATAAAATATAAAATTATTTTTAAAATTTAATTTTAATTCATATTCTAGTGAGAAAATTATACCGTAATATAAGAGAAAATGAAAGTAATTGAAAATGTGCAAATCAATTACACTAATTGTACATGTAAACCAACTTAAGGTTATGAAAATATTATTGATGTATTAATTTGAATCGATCACAAACACATACATGCATTTCTATTACGTATCAACAAGTATTAATGTACTTTTCATGTTTATCTATTTTGTAGCTCAAAACTATCAACGAATTGAAGAAATAAGAAAAATAAAACAAATATACCTCAAAATATATCATAATATCTGTAAATATTTAATAAAAATGAAAAAATTGCAAGAGTGGTTCGCGTTCGCATCGGAAGTGACCGATGCAAAGGACCAAATGAACTTGGATTTTTCCCAATTCATTCCCCTTTTCCTTTTCTTCCCCTTTTCCTTTTCTTTCGTGTTATACGAAAGCATTTCCCTTTCACAAACTTACCACTTTCCCAACCCCTTTCATACATTCATTTCATTTACTCATTTTGATTCAAAAAAGAACGTATCCAAAATTACCAATTTTCTATTTGGTTCGAAAGTTCCTTGCAAGCACTTGGTTGTCGACCATATTCAATATTTCAAATAAATATGTTTTGTGGATGTTGTGAGGACATTTCAACACGTTCTAAGTTGATGTCTAATTTCATCACGCCATAAAAGTTAAAAATAATTTAACAATCATTTACATCTAACCAGTAAAACCGTACAATGATGAGAAAACCAACTGTTTAATCATATTAAAAGAAAAATATTTGAAGTAATTAAGAATTAATGAATAATAACTTGATTGATTTAAAATTTATTGCATTTTTATTTAATCTATTTAAATCCATTAAAAGATATTGCAATAGAAATCGGATACTAATATAATCGCACAACGGTGTAAAAACTGACCGTTAAGGTGTTTAATATTAAATCTAAAATTATTTGTTAAAAATTATTTTTAAGTTAGATTCTAGTAAGAAAATTTGTACCATAGTTTAAAAGAAAATGAAAGTAATCGTAAAGGTGTAAATCCAATTACACTTATTGTACATGTAAACCGACTTAAGGTTAAGAATATGTTATTAACATATTAATTTCAATTAGTCACAAACACATACGTGCATTTCTATTAGATATCAAGTAGGATTAATGTACTTTTCATGGTTATCTATTTCGGAGCTCTAAACCATTAATGAATTAAATAAATAAGAAAACTGAAACAAATAAAAACTCAAAATATATCATAATATTGGAAAATATTTTATTAGATTTGATGAATTTGAATAGAGACCTTTCAAATTGAGTCAACAGCCCTTATATCTCAGTGGTAGAGCGCCACTGTAAACTGGAGGTCCATAGTTCGATCTTGCGTGAGGGCACATATATCAATATTGCCTCATCAGTAGTCATGTGAATTACCAATGAGCATCGCAGGGCAAACGCAAGAGGTGTCTGATCCTCTTCTGTGGGTTTAGGGTTATTTAGCCATTTGGGTAAAGGAAGAAGGTCTTTTTACATAAAACCTTACTAGTTAGTTTCGTTATTTCTATTACGCTGATTTTGACCCAAAAAAATTGGACCAAATATATATTCCAAGTATCACTTTTTCTTTAACATTGACAGTTGGTGTCTGCGTCAGGAGTGTCCGATGCAAAGGACCAAACTGTCCAGTCCAAACAAACTAATTTTTTGCCCAGTTCTTTCCCTTTTTTCTTTTTCTTCCCCTTTCGCATGTTTAACGAACGCATTTCCATTTTGCTAATTTACCACTTTTATGGGTGTAAACAAGTTGGGTCGGACTGGACGAAGGTGTGTTATAATCTTGTCCTATAAGAGTTTCGGACGAACACAGACCAGACAAGTATTAAGTTCAGACACTGTTCGTATGAATCGGAGTATGGACAGGCAATGTTCGCAAAATTGAAAAACATCGAACATTCCTGATCGGACCGGACAATGGTGTGTTCTAGTCCTACCCTATAAGAGAATTGTATGGACACGGACCGGACACCTTATAGCCTCGGACCGAGCCAGACAACTGACTGTCCTTTCCGTTATATAATCCTAACCACTTTTCCAACCCCTTTCATGTAGATTTCTTCATTTTCTCATTTCAATTCAAAAAAGAACGCATCCTAAGTCACCAAGTTTTCATTTGGTTTAAAAGTTCCTTGCAACTCCTTGGTTATAGACCAGATTCAATATTTCAAATAAATTTCTTCTGCGGATGTCATAAGACATTTTAACATGTTCTAAGTTGATGTCTAGTTTCATCTCATCATAAAAGTTAAAAGTAATTTAATAATCACTTACATTTAACTAGTATAATCGTACGACGTTGAGAAAGCCAACTAATTAATCATATAATTTAAGAGAAAAATATTTGTTGTAATTTTGAATTAATCAATAATAACTTGATTGATTTAAATTTTATTTCATTTTTTAGTTAATCTATTTAAATTCATTAAAAGATTTTGCAATATAAATGAGATAATGGTAAAACCGCACAAAAGGGGAAAAACTGACCATTAAGGTGTTTAATATAAAATATAAAATTATTTTTAAAGCATATTCTAGTGAAAAAATTATACCATAGTTTAAGGGAAAATGAAAGTAATTGAAAATGTGCAAATCCAATTACACAAATTGCACATGTAAACCAACTTAAGGTTAAGAAAATGTTATCATCGTATTAATTTGAATAAGTCACAAGCACATACCTGCATTTATATTACATATCAAGAAGGATTAATGTATTTTTCATCTTCATCTATTTTGTAGCTCTAAACTATGAACAATATAAAGAAATAAGAAAAATGAAACAAGTATTAGCTCAAAATATATCATAATATTGGTAAATATTTAATAAAAATGAAAAAAATTACAAGAGCAGTTCGCGTCCACGTCGGAAGTGTCAGACGCAAAGAACCAAACAAACTTGGAGTTTGGGTCAGCATTTCCCTTCACGAACTTACCACTTTCCCAACCCCTTTCATCTATCCCTTTCATTTGGTCATTTCGATTCAAAAAAGAACGCATCCTAAATCACCAAGTTTCATTTGGTTCGAATGTTCCTTACAAGCACTTGGTTGTCGACTAGAATCAATATTTCAAATAAATATCTTTTGCGGATGTCATGAGGACATTTCAGCATGTTCTGAGTTGATGTCTCCTAGCATCGCGCTATAATAGTTAACAATAATTTTACAATCATTTACATCTAACTAGTGGAACTGTACTACGATGAGAAAACCAACTTTTTAATGACATAATTTAAAAGAAAAACTTTTGTTGTTATTTTAAATTAATCAATATAACTCGATTGATTTAAAATTTATTGCATTTTTTAATTAATCTATTTATATCCATTAAAAGATATTGCAATATAAATTGGATACTAGTATAACCGCACAACGGTGGAAAAACCGACCGTTAAGGTATTTAATATTAAATATACAATTATTTGTTAAAATTTATTTTTAAGTCATATTCCAGTGAGAAAATTTGTACCATAGTTTAAAAGAAAATGAAAGTAACTGAAAATGTGTAAATCCAATTACACTAATTGTGCATGTAGACCAACTTAAGGTTAAGAATATGTTATCAATGTATTAATTTGAATTAATTACAAAAATATACATGCATTTCTATTACATATCAAGTAAGATAAATGTACTTTTCATGTCTATCGATTTTACAGCTCTAAACCATTAATGAATTAAAGAAATAAGAAAAACGAAACAAATATAAGCTCAAAATATATCATAATATCGCAAAATATCTAATTAGATTTAACGAATTTGAATATAGACCTTTCAAATTGAGTCAGTAGCCCTTATAGCTTAGTTGTAGAGCGCCAGTCTTGTAAACTGGAGGTCTGTAGTTCAATCCTGTGTAAGGGCAGAGAAATCTATTTTGTCGCTTGAGTAGTCATGTGAATTGCAAACGAGCATCGCAAGGCGAATGTAAGTGGCGATCGATCCTCTTTTGTAGGTTTAGGGTTTTTTAGCCTTTTAGGTAAAAGGAACTAGGTCTTTCTATATAAAACTCCACCATTTACTTCTGTTTTTTCTATTACTCTTATTTTGACAAAAAAAATTAGACCAAAATATATGCCAAGGTACCACTTTTTGGAACATGGTCAGTTCATGTCTGTGTCGGAAGTATCCGACGCTGCATCAGAAGCGTTAAAAGCAAAGGATCGAACTATCCAATCCAAACGAACTTGGGTTTTTGCCTGGTTCATTCCACTTTTCCTTTTTCTTCCCCTTTTGGGTGTTAAACGAACGCATTTCCCTTTCGCGAACTTACCACATTTAGGTGTGTACACAGGTCGGACCGGACGAAGGTGTGTCCTAATCCTGTCCTGTAAGAGTTTCACACTGACATGGTCCGAACAAGTATTAAGTTCGGACATTGTTCGTACGAGTCGGTGAACGGACGGACAATGTTCGGACAATAGAAAACATCAAACATTCCGGATCAGACTAAACGGTGGTATAGTCTAGTCCTGTCCTATAAGAGAATCGTACGGACACGGACCGAACACCTTATAGCCTTGGATCGAGCCGGACAACGGACTATCCTATCCGTTATTTATCCCTAACTACTTTCCTAACCCCTTTCATGTGCCCCTTGAAAGTTATTTCAGGTGTAATTCACATTAAATTAATGAAATTGCAACCAAAATAAACAGGATATATTCAATATATTGTACATCGAGAATTATACGTGACCTCATCTTTGGGAATTGATGGCATCGAATGGAATCTGGATGCATCGATTCCAGCGCTTGAATGAGGCGCCTCTACTTAGTCCACGAGCGATTGCCCTTCAATTGCCAAACAATTTGGGAAGAAGATATTGGTACTAGCAAACTTGAATGCTAGCCTCCATTTTTATTTCTCCCCTTTTGGTATTCTTTCTATCGTGTGGAGTTTTAAGAATAAGGGGCTAACCCTCATTATAAAACCAAAACAACTAATAGGTCGGTTAAACATATTATACCATTTCAAAATCATGACAAATCAACACATTTGATTTAAATATATTTATTATTTGAAATGGTCATCCTCTTTCAAACGTTCTGCTGTTTGACCTGATAGGTTGTTGTAACATTGGTAACAATTTTAAATCATATTTAAAATCATAAACAATGACTAGCATCTGGTAATATGTCAGTGTTACCAGAGTTACAATAATACCAGTGATTCGATACAACCTTTTATGTGACTAGTGTCTCAATGTAATATAATCCTTTTAACCAATATATCTAGGATTAAACTCGAGGCATGGAACCTATCACCCTCTTTATAATTTAATCCGTTTATCTTGATCGATGAGTAGACTATATAAAAAAATATCAATATTTGAGCACGGCCATGCATTTCATAATCTCACTCAAACAAGGGTCCCATGGATATCATTACATACATTGTAGGGTTAAATTCAATCAAGATCATTCATAATTTTCATTCGATTCAAGATGTATCTGATAATCACCGTTATCGTCTACTCGGTTAAAAGTAACTTTTGATGATATCAAAACACAAATATCCTCGAATAAAATTATAATGATTTCAGTTCTGAGGACAATTACATCACTGCCACTATGAGAATAACTTATGATACTGTTAATTATATTCCATGTAGTTTTTCTCACGTTGGGTCAGCCCGGTACGTTATTCTCCCATACGTATTTATGTCTTGACATTAATATCACATATATTAATGATCAATGAGATATGATCATTAATCAATCAACATATTAGTCTTAATGTTTCATTGTTGTCCTTTGTATACAACAAAACTTGACTAGGGACATCTAAGAATTATAATACTTAATATATTATATAATCTCATGTTCAAGTCTTACTCAAACTATATAATTCCGTATTATTATTTAAAGGACTTCTATTATGTTAATATTTATATTACGCAATAAATATAACATAACAGAATATTTTATTCCAAATAAAACAATAACATCAGCAATGTTACTAATCACATTAAATAGATTGCCTCTAAGGCATAAACTCTAACAATTTCCTACTTGCACTAGAGTCAATCATTCATGTATTGTATACTCATGAAACTAATGTGATCATTGAACTTTTTCTGCGATAGAGTTTAATTCAGTGGGTCTACAACATTACAACCTTTTGCAACTTTGCAGATATGTTTATTTCCTCTGTGAACAATTTCACTTAAGAAATTATATTTCTTAAATATATATTTGGATCGATAAGGAGTTTAAGGTTCTAGGCCTGAGCAATAGCCTCATTGTTATCACAAAGTAAATCATTGGATCAATAATGAACTAAGTTCAATTATGAACTTCTTAGCCCAAACGTTTTCTTTCTTAGAATCAGTATCCATTTCTTATTACAACTAACGTTATACACAATAATTAATGTGTTATCAATATATAACATTAAAATTATTATGTCACTCCCACTTAGTTTCTTGTTTATACAAGATTCAATGGTATTTTGTGGTTCTCGAGATATTTTGGGTTCTACTTTATTCCTATCGGTATCTCAGAGACTGGCTCTCCTTTAAAAGGATAACAATTCGAGTAATAAACATTTTATTCTCAAATGATTTATAGACACAATATCCTTTTGCTTCTTTTGGATATTCCAAAAAATAATTATCAGATTTGAGTCCGATCTTATCAGAGGCAAGACGTTTAATAAATGCCTTATAACCCAAATCTTCATAATAGACACACTTTCCTAGTCCATATCTTATATGACCTCTTTATAACCGTTTTAATAGGATTACTGTTAAATATGAACCGTTTTAAGGGGATAATCCAAAAAATTATTGGAATATCTGTATGACTCATCATTGGTCGTACCATATCTTATAACGTGTGACTTCTCACACCATTCTAGGATGATGTTCTAGGTGGAGAGGGTTGTGAAACAATGTCACACTCATTAGATAGTCATTAAATTAAGTCACATTATTGACTTAATTATTCTCTTTGATCTGTTCGAAGAGTATTTATTTTCTATCAAATTTGGTTTTGAACTTCATGAAACGACCCAAACTCGCCCTTACGGGAAAGCCCAGATTGAGTTGAGAACACGACAATAAAACACAAACAGAAGAACATTTCATGGCTATTACTACAATTTACATCAGAGTACAAGAATATAACAGAGTATGAATAAATAATACACAACAGAAAATATCAAAGATTTAAATTACATTTAAATACATAGCAGCGGAAAAATAATACATAGCACAACTGAAAGAAATACACGGATACAGAGCTTTCCAAATATAGTTCCAGTTGTAAATCCAGGACCCCAAAAAGAAATATCTGCATAAACCAAAACTACTAGCTGCCCATGTGGAAAATAGGGGCACCCAAAGTTTAGGTTAAAACAATAAACTCTGAGTCAGTCATGTGACTGGCATGAGAACTAAAACAGTTATTGGCTTGATTTTAAAGTTAGATAAATCAAGGGACCACGTCGTATAACACGGAACGGGTTTAATCCTAAGAATACCAGTGCATTAAACAAACAACGCAATGCTAAACAGAAAAATGAAGCTATTATAAGACCTAGGTCCCATCACACAATGAACGTAGTCGAGGATAGATTTTTACCTTATAATAGCCAAAAATGCTTGGTACATGAAATTTCATATTTTATTATTACTATAAGTGAAGAAATCAACTTCAAATATAAATGTATCAATCGTAGGCAGCGTAGGCACCAAAAAATTACGTTGTTAAATATATATTTACAACTAAAATCGTGAAATCACGTATTGGAAAGTGGGTTTCCATTTATGAACCAAGGCAAGTGATCATCCTTACCGATTCGAGACTCTCAGGCCCGAGCCTCAGGATACAGCCGAAACTGCACCTACGGTTAGCCGTATGGCCGGTCACCATTCGATGATTAGTAATACCATAAACTATATGTTAGCCTTCCCTATGCGGCATAAAATCTGGTCAGTATATCGACCATAACATCCATCGATCCCTGTTGACCGATATATCCATCGACCCCGAAGTGATCGATATATCCGAGGTACCTCGCCTTTCATCAAATAATAATAAGCAACATCCACATGAGTAAACAGTCTGGGCTCCATTCCATGACGTTACTCCTAGCCAGAAACTAACCTATGTCCATTTCCATACGTTCCTCATCCGTTTTAGGTTCATACCGGGATGTGAAGCTCACGAATTAATGCTACACAAAGCTATGCTATTTAAAGCCGTGCTTTGATCATCAACCACAAGGTTATGCTTTTCAACAAAAGCCTCGATCACATGCATCTCAGCATGCCACACAGTCAATCCGTACCGTACCACTGATTTCTTCCAATATATAACCCCTAAGCTCATACGTTTCAGAGAAGGGTGTTAAGCAAGAGAATAAATTCTCTGCCACCAAATGGATATATATTTAGTAGAGATCAACGAATACAGTATAAAGTAATACAATGTCAGGCACACTATCCATTTGCAAGTCCGTTCTGGGTCTGAACGAAACCAGAGGCACCTTATTCCTCGTCCCATATGTCCAAAACAGGAAAGAGGCCCTCGCATATCCAATCGATCTCGAAGTACATCTAGATAAACACCACTTATTACCTCGTCTTGGGCGTACATCGCAATAAAGACATCAGTAATCATCCAAACGATGTGAAGATCTCCGGTCTTCAACCACCGTCTTCACCGTCGACTTATCGTCATATCGATTATTCAAAATGGGATAAACCCGGTCTTTCTGAATAACCCGCGTATCTTATAACCAAGTGCTATAAAAAAAACAACATACGCCTTATTCCAATCCAGAATATTCTTTTATTCAAATATTCTTTTCACGATTTAAACCAAATTAAGGTTTTCTAAGCTAGTCGGAATTAGCGCACCTTACCGAAGTAATCATTTATGTTATTTCCCAATCCCAACCTATTTATCCCATGGAGCAAAACTGGTATCACTCCATATCTAACACCACGGTGTTATCGGTAAAATTAATTACCATTTCACGTTCAAATCTATTTAAAGATTTAACTATCGCTTGGAGCAAAACTGGTGATACTCCATTCTCGATCATCTCCCAAATTTGATAATTTAAATTATCACACTCACATTTCAATCTAATTAAAGATTCGTTAAAACTCCACTTAGTTATAATCTTCCCAGAAATCAATATTAATGATTATTTAACTTTGGAAACACAAATATGCCGCATCGACAAGCTACACCATACCATTGATTTCTGCCGATATATAACCTCTAAGCTCGTACGTCTTAGAGAATGGTGTTAAGCAAGAGAATAAATTCTCCGCCACCAAACAATTATATATTTAACAGAGATAAAAAATACGGTTCAAAATACAATGTTAGACATGTAATCCTGTCTTTAACTGGGTTAAAGAACTAATATCATTTAAAACACAGTTTACGATAAACCCAAAATAACATTCCACTAATAATGGAATCTTCACGGAAATCAGATCAATATATATAATCGATATCAATTTCCATATCTGACTAATAATATAAATGGAATAGCTGAAAAGCCTTTTAAATTCCATATATAGTAACAATCTTCCTCCATAGAAGCTCACTTCGATTATTACTGTAATAACCCGGAAATCCGAGCCAATTTAAAAATTTTATTTTGGCAACTTTAGTGAATTTTGATTATTTAAAATGAATTATTTTAAATAATAACGACGAGAAATTTATTTTGAATAGAATTCAAACGTATATATTTATTCGAATCGTCGTTAGAATACAAATATTTATTTTTATATATAAAAGGAATTGAAAATGGCACGGTAGTTCAATAATTCGATTTCAAAACTCAAATGAATGTACCGGGTGCAAAATAAACCGGATTTTAGTGAAACCATAAATATTTGAATTTAATTGAGAATATCTTTTCAACGAATCCGAAAAATCAAAATTTCATAGCGGGAATCAAAAGATATGCCCAAATGAATTTTCAGAATAGTCGCTATGGAATTCTGGCCCTTAAAAACAGCCATTTTGGAAACGACCTCGGGTTTCGACGAAACCACTTTTGTTGGATCCGTGATGTCAAGTTATTGCTAGGTTTCAAATTTCATAATTTTTCGAATCAATATGTGAGCGTGGTAAAGGAAAACGTGTTTGACCAGTTTCAGTTGATTTTAATCGAATGGAAAATGGTCATTTTTCAAACGGTCTCAGAATTTGACGAAATTAGTTTTGTTAGGACCGTATCGTTAATACGAAGCTAGAAAATATTTTTCTGGAATTTTCGGAGTCCGTATGTGGATCCGGTAAATTAAAATGTGCGTTCAAATTAAATATATATTGATTTATATTTTAATTTGAAGAAAAAATGATCGTAACAGTCGAATCAGCTTGCGTGACATATCTCATTGTGTTCGGAATGGGGGTAATTAGCTAGGGGCGACAGTCGTTAAATCTCGTTTGGAGTTCAAAGGTAAAGTCAACTTTTTGTGGAGGATTAAATAAAATAAAAATAAAGAAATATAATAGCTTTACTTGTACCCCCCTGCTATTTTTCCTCGATCAGAACATTTCTCCCTTTCCCCCAAATCGATGATGGCCTCCATATGTCGCCCCCTCTGCCAAACCACCACCGCGCCCTAGTAGCTGTAACACCCCACCTCCTCCAGGGTCACTCACAAAGGAATGCACTAGGTTTGGAGGGGCATTATGGGTAAACTTGCACAGAAATATTACAAGACAGAACATATAAAACAGCGGAAGTAAAACAAATTTTCATTTCTTTACAAACAGTAAAGCCTTTTTACAACAGATTACATAGAAACCTGTCTTGCAATAGTAAAGAAGCAATAAACCTTTTCATAAATTATTCCCCAAGTAAAGTAGTAAAGCAGCCATAGCCCATGGAAGTTCAAGCCATACATGATGACCTTCAAGCAGAAGAGGTCTGAACTAACAACGGTATTTCCTCCTTGAAAACCTGGGGGGGGGGGACGGAAGACAAAGAGGCGAAAGAAAACGGGGTCAGTCATAAAGACTGGTAAGTCCTATCTACTTCCAGCATAAAAACAGGTAAAGGTAACATGACATGCCTAAACTGAAAATAAACATAAGGATGACGACAAGATAGATAAACTAAACCAAGATAACAGGGTGAACTACGGTATTAAGATAAACCGAGGTATCATGATAAACTACGGTGTCAAGGTAAATCAAAGTATCACATCGTCAGGTTTCTATCAAGTATAATATCCCAAGGTATCTATCATGTATATTTGCTCTGCACCTCCCGTACTAGTATCCCAACCCGTGTCATGAGTTAACTATAAAATGTCCCTTGACCAAAGTCATGAAATGGTCCATGTCAACCTAATATATCGCGTACATAGGTTTTCCTAACTCGTATGTTTCTTTCCATGTATAAGTTCAGTCCTTTGCCGTAGGCCGTACGGGCTTTCCCATGTAAATCTATACCACCTCAACGTAGTACCATTTTATCCTTGAAGTTGTTTTGGACTGCTACCCTTGATCTGGTTATGTTTTCTTACCATGAACTATCGCGTGTTCACCTAGGATTTATGCCACCTAGGACCGCTAGGGATTATGCTACCTAATGAACGTTTTCGTATCTCGGTTTGGGTTTTAGCCACCTAGGGATACTAGGGATTATGCTACCCGTCAACCGCGCCCTTTTTCCCACGTAAGCACCGTGAATCGTTTTTCCATGTCTAACTGCACATGTATCTCAATGTGCCATCCGAGTCCCGTGCCAGGGCAAATCAAGAAATACGAGACTTGGTCGGGAGCTTTAAGTCGTCTGCCGAATGCAGATATCAAGGTCTGTTTTTGTATCCGTGGCTATGGTCCCACGTGACCCCTCCCTCAACTACTGAAAGGCAATCCAAGAAAAATCATGCACGAGAACTATACTCCGGCCCCCTATGCCCCACTTACCTATTGGTCAACCTCACCCATAACTCGATAGCAAGTATATGGTCTGTTGGGAGTTCTCTGCCTTTCCGTATACGTACACGATTGACTAAAGATGGTAGGTAGTCGACGACGCGCTATCCACGGCAAAAATCAAGTATCGTCGACTCCACGCTAATCCATCCCCGTCTTTAGGTTGCTCGCACAGCAACCAAGGCATACTCTTGGTTCTTCAACCGCAGACCTTAACCTCTGTGAGCCCAGGCGGATCATCTGCAACCTCACAGAGGGATACCAAGAGTACCCTCACGTCCCCCGAAGCTACTGCTTCGTTACCCAGTTCGTTGGAGCCTTTATCTAAGTCCGATAATTTGCTCCTCCTCGTGTGTTTAAGCGATGACCTACCGTATCGGGTTACTCATCTATCTGTGAACTGGTCCAAATCCCTTGACTAAGAATTATTACTTAGTTATCCTAAACTAAGGTTTATCACTTAGTTCCCTTTCCCGTTATCCTTGTTAACTACGATTTTCCACCTAGTCCCCTGAACTACGGTTTTGTCTAAGGGGTTAAGTGTTGTCATTCCAGTTCATGACTTAACCCGCCTACGAATCATGTCAAGATTGGCTAAGTATTTAAGCTCAAGACTTAGCCCTACAAGTTGGTTAAGTATACCCAGAAGCTCATGCCTTAACCCTATTCAATTATCAAGTCAGATTGGTTAAGTATTAGTTTGTCTTGACCCTATCAGATTACCGTGTTAGATTGATTAAGTATAGATTATCTTAACCCCATCAGATTATCAAGTCGGATTGGTTAAGTATGGGTTAGCTTAACCCCATCCACTAATCGTATTACCATGGTTAAGTATATTTAAACGGTCTTGTGACTTAACCCTACCAAGTTCTCATATTAGATTGGTTAAGTATAGGTTACTTAACCTCATCAAATCATCATGTATAATTGGTTAAGTATAAGTTACTTAACCTCATTAAATTATCATGTTAAATTGGTTAAGTATTGGTTACTTAACCTCATTGAATTATCATGTTTAGATTGTTTAAGTGTTTAACTTAACCCCATCGAATTACCGTGTTTAGATTAGTTAAGTCTAGGTTAACTTAACTCCATCTAATTACCGTGTTTAGATTAGTTAAGTGTAGGTTACTTAACTCCATCTAATTACCAAGTCGGATTAGTTAAGTATGGATTAGCTTAACCCCATCCCCTAACTGTATTTTACGGTTAAGTGTCATTAAGAAATCAAGTCCGGTTTCACTTAACCTACCCATTCATGTCATATCGGTTAAGTGTCATTAGTCAGATTTTCTTAACCTTATCATGTGGCATTAATTGAATTAATGCACTATCAACCTCTCACATTAGACGTTGTTGTGGTTACTGGTTATGCCGGGCGGGTCCGGGCGGATTTATGCTACAAACTCAACCCAACCTCGAGTTGGCCACTTCCATGTTTTTCTACGTGTCATGTTCATGTCAAGTTTAGACCCCTTTTTAAGTCTATGTTTTCATGTAACCCTATGTCAAGTTTTCGTGTCCTATTCACGTTTATTATCATTACATGTTCCATGTAATTCCATGTCAAGTTCATAGCCCATTTTCAAGTTTGCCTAAACTACCCAAAACGTGTCCCCAACGCACATGAAAGCGAATCAACATATTTGGAATAATATGACAAAGATGGGTACAAGATGGCAAAGATGAATCACAAGTTAAACATGGTGAAAATTGAGGCAAAGGTGTTCACATAACTAGCATATTGCATATTGGCCTCAAAACATGCACGATGTCATAAAGGGATTGGCCACAAACATGCATGGTATCATAAGGGGTTTGGCCTCAAACATGCATAATATCATAAGGGCTTTGGCCTCACATAAACATGAAATCATAAGGGGTTTTGGGTTCTTTTACATGCATAAGCCCTAAGTCAAATTCATGCACATATTTCACAAGTCAAAATGGTTCCAAGTGTTCATGCCAACATCCCACAAATAAAGGTTCAATCTTGCATGGCAAACTAAGTCCAATGCAACATGAGTAACTTGATTTAGTCACTAAACATAGCCTACAGTCATAGGTTCAAGCAAAAGAGGCATGAAAAGGTTCATATAGGCTAGCATACTTATGTTCATCGCATTTTATTCCATGTCACATTAGAACTATCGTTTAGATCTACAAGTAGCTAGAATTTACATAGCGAGGCTTAGAGACTTAGGAGCATGAATCGTCATAGGATTTGCGTAGCAATGTTGATCTACTTCCATGATTTGATGTAGAAAGCTTGCACCTTTTGATTTGAATCCGATTTGAATGCATAAGCCCTTGGAGTTGGAGATGGAGGCCATGATCAAGATAGATTTTGGCAGCACTTAGTTGCTAGAATGATTTTTAGTGATTTAGGTTAGGTCATAGGGTGTTTTTATAGAGATTAGGAGTAGTTTAGGCCCTTAGATTAACCCTAGGATAGATCTGAACCCTCAAAATCCGTCATAGGCCAATAGACCAGACCCAAATGAGCAACCAGGTGCACCAGGTCGTCCAGACCCAACATGGGTTTTTGGGCCAGGTCGACACCCATGTCGACTGGGCAGTCGACCTGCCCCTGGGCGTGTCGACTCCCCAGTCGACACCCCAGTCGACCTAGGGCTTGGTCGGGAATTTTTCCCGCCCAGTCTGTTTGGCTCCAGATTTGAATTTCGAACTGTTTTTGAACTTGAATTTTTCTGAAAACTTTGACGGGCCATAACTGGGTCATTCGGATTCCGATTTTCGAAAACTCGGACTCTATTTCGCGTATTTTTCCGAGACGAACGCAATGGCACATCCCGTTACCCTTGATTCTGATTTTAACATTTAATTCTGCCTTGATTTACGTTATAACATGTTATTCAAAATACGGGTTGTTACATTCTCCCCACCTTAAAGGATTTCGTCCCCGAAATCTTCAAGTTAGGGAGAACATATCCTACCATCCATCATCCATCTACTCAAAACATCATCCAAGAGCAGTCATTTTCCTTAAAAGATTCTAAATGCTGTATGATCATATCCGAAAGGTGTGTGTGTATATGTACTTATCTAATGTAAATGATCAGGCCTGAGTGATCTTCTAAATGCAAAATATGTTTAGTGCCATGAATCCAACATGTATGCAAATAGTCCTAGTCATATAAACACTATATGTGTGCATAACCATTCATCCACATGCAACATCCACATGATAACATTTCATCTATAAACAAGTACAAATACTCGTGCATATGCAATATGAAATGTGACTGAATCGACCTAGTGTCTAATGTGTACTCAATTCATCCACGAGCAACCACTGGCAACCATATCAATCATAACATGTTTCAAATACATGTTTACATCCATAGGGTTCTATCTATGGTCCTCAAGATATGATCGAGAAGATAAACAAGATAAACTCCTTACGGGGTTTGCAACGGAAACAGGATCGAGAGGATATCCACCAAGCGATAGCATGCAAGCAAGCTCTACAGGAGAACCAGGGATCAACGATATACTCTTAAAAAAGAGATATGATGCGCGCGTTTAAGCCGCATTTCCTTGAGCTTAATTCCAGTGTGCCTTGACCACCTTTGACTTCATGATTTTCGTAGCTCCTTGATTCCCATTTCCAAGGTATGAGTTGGAACTCATTTCACTGTCGCTTCTCGTTTCACTTTCACTTATTCTTTCCCTAGTATGCTCGACTCAAACATATCTGCGTACTCATGCAAGATCTCCAAAATTCACTACTGAATTCTGGATCTCGTTTACTGATGCCAATCCATGTTACCACGTGCACTTACTAGGGTGATTCCTATAACCCATGCTTAAGCAAAATGAACCATCCGCCTTATTGGCGAATGTTACTCGATCGGATCAGAGATTTCCGATAATTGCATCAAGAGATTCTAGGTAACTAACCATGACAAAACCCAAAAGGTTATACGAGACTTCGAGGGTATTACCCAGGCAAATTGAGAGTTTAACTACCCTCCTTTCAAAACCGAGAATGGCATCCCTTACTGGATAACCACTTCATCCCTAGAATCCATCCATAGCTCAACAATAGAAGCATTGCTTCTAATCTCAACACTTGGCATCTACACTCTCAATTCCAAACAAGTCATGAATAAATGGACCGATCCTCCAACAGGATTTGAGACAAAAATGGGATCCTCTACCACGCTAGTACTAAGGTGCAGAGACTCAACTATCGAAGTAGACTTAAATGATGCGATGATCAAGACAAAGTCTAGACGGGATGATAGAAAAGAAAGGCCAAACCTTCAACAGAAACGGTACCATCCCTCTTAGGTACGCCAGAAATGAGAGCATACAATTGCCCTCTCGATGATCTTGTCCTCGTCCCATAACACTTAACTATGCGTCCCGTTTTACCATGCCAAAGATACTCTCTCGTCATGGGTTTTATTGTTCATCTTTTTCCCTCCTTTGTGGATTAAGCCATATCAACAAGTCGCTTATCTTTAAGCTCGTGTCCTCTATCCTTGCTCTTATTATCCTTCCTTATAGCACGGCAACAGGTCTCTCGAGGACTCCCTCCATCGTACGGAAAACTCTTACTTAGCTAGACAAGGAATAGTCGCAGTTAAAACTACTGTGACTACGGATGGAGGAAGGAAAGGAAAAGAGACTCGATCAAGGAAAAAAAGGATAGTGCTAATGGCTTTTGGGGAATAGCCTTTAAAAACTTTTCTTGAAAAATGCTTCTTTGTAAACGGTTTCTCAAATAGTTTTCAGAAGGTTTTAAAAACTTTTGCCCAGTCTGGTAACCTTCTGCTCTGATACCAAATGTAACACCCCACCTCCGCCAGGGTCACTCACAAAGGAATGCACTAGGTTTGGAGGGGCATTATTGGTAAACATGCACATAAATATTACAAGACAGAACATATAAAACAGCGGAAGTAAAACAAATTTTCATTTCTTTTACAAACAGTAAAGCCTTTTTACAACAGATTACATAGAAACCTGTCTTGCAATAGTAAAGAAGCAATAAACCTTTTCATAAATTATTCCCCAAGTAAAGAAGTAAAGCAGCCATAGCCCATGGAAGTTCAAGCCATACATGATGACCTTCCAGCAGAAGAGGTCCAAACTAACAACAGTATTTCCTCCCTGAAAACCTGGGGGGGGAACGGAAGACAAAGAGGCAAAAGAAAACGGGGTCAGTCATAAAGACTGGTAAGTCCTATCTACTTCCAGCATAAAAACAGGTAAAGGTAACATGACATGCATAAACTGAAAATAAACATAAGGACGACGATAAGATAGATAAACTAAACCAAGATAACAGGGTGAACTACGGTATCAAGATAAACCAAGGTATCATGATAAACTACGGTGTCAAGGTAAATCAAAGTATCACATCGTCAGGTTTCTATCAAGTATAATATCCCAAGGTATCTATCATGTATATTTGCTCTGCACCTCCCGTACTAGTATCCCAACCCGTGTCATGAGTTAACTATAAAATGTCCCTTGACCAAAGTAATGAAATGGTCCAAGTCAACCTAATATATCGCGTACATAGGTTTCCCTAACTCGTATGTTTCTTTCCATGTATAAGTTCAGTCCTTTGCCGTAAGCCGTACGGGCTTTCCCATGTAAATCTATACAACCTCAACGTTGTACCATTTTATCCTTGAAGTTGTTTTGGACTGCTACCATTGATCTGGTTATGTTTTCTTACCATGAACTATCGCGTGTTCACCTAGGATTTATGCCACCTAGGACCGCTAGGGATTATGCTACCTAATGAACGTTTTCGTATCTCGGTTTGGGTTTTAGCCACCTAGGGCTACTAGGGATTATGCTACCCGTCAACCGCGCCCTTTTTCCCACGTAAGCACTGTGAATCGTTTTTCCATGTCTAACTGCACATGTATCTCAATGTGCCATCCGAGTCCCGTGCTAGGGCAAATCAAGAAATACGAGACTTGGTCGGGAGCTTTAAGTCGTCTGCCGAATGCAGATATCAAGGTCTGTTTTTGTATCCGTGGCTATGGTCCCACGTGACCCCTCCCTCAACTACTGAAAGGCAATCCAAGAAAAATCATGCACGAGAACTATACTCCGGCCCCTTATGCCCCACTTACCTATTGGCCAACCTCACCCATAACTCGATAGCAAGTATATGGTCTGTTGGGAGTTCTCTGCCTTTCCGTATACGTACATGATTGACTAAAGATCGTTGGTAGTCGACGATGCGCTATCCAGGGCAAAAATCAAGTATCGTCGACTCCACGCTAATCCATCCCCGTCTTTAGGTTGCTCGCACAGCAACCAAGGCATACTCTTGGTTCTTCTACCGCAGACCTTAACCTCTGTGAGCCCAGGCGGATCATCTGCAAGCTCACAGAGGGATACCAAGAGTACCCTCACGTCCCCCGAAGCTACTGCTTCGTTACCCAGTTCGTTGGAGCCTTTATCTAAGTCAGATAATTTGCTCCTCCTCGTGTGTTTAAGCGATGACCTACCGTATCGGGTTACTCATCTATCTGTGAACTGGTCCAAATCCCTTGACTAAGAATTATTACTTAGTTATCCTAAACTAAGGTTTATCACTTAGTTCCCTTTCCCGTTATCCTTGTTAACTACGATTTTCCACCAAACTTAACCCGCCTACGAATCATGTCAAGATTGGCTAAGTATTTAAGCTCAAGACTTAGCCCTACAAGTTGGTTAAGTATACCAAGAAGCTCATGCCTTAACCCTATTCAATTATCAAGTCAGATTGGTTAAGTATTAGTTTGTCTTGACCCTATCAGATTACCGTGTTAGATTGGTTAAGTATAGATTGTCTTAACCCCATCAGATTATCAAGTCGGATTGGTTAAGTATGGGTTAGCTTAACCCCATCCACTAATCGTATTACCATGGTTAAGTATATTTAAACGGTCTTGTGACTTAACCCTACCAAGTTCTCATATTAGATTGGTTAAGTATAGGTTACTTAACCTCATCAAATCATCATGTATAATTGGTTAAGTATAAGTTACTTAACCTCATTAAATTATCATGTTAAATTGGTTAAGTATTGGTTACTTAACCTCATTGAATTATCATGTTTAGATTGTTTAAGTGTTTAACTTAACCCCATCGAATTACCGTGTTTAGATTAGTTAAGTCTAGGTTAACTTAACTCCATCTAATTACCGTGTTTAGATTAGTTAAGTGTAGGTTACTTAACTCCATCTAATTACCAAGTCAGATTAGTTAAGTATGGATTAGCTTAACCCCATCCCCTAATTGTATTTTACGGTTAAGTGTCATTAAGAAATCAAGTCCGGTTTCACTTAACCTACCCATTCATGTCATATCGGTTAAGTGTCATTAGTCAGATTTTCTTAACCTTATCATGTGGCATTAATTGAATTAATGCACTCTCAACCTCTCACATTAGACGTTGTTGTGGTTACTGGTTACGCCGGGCGGGTCCGGGTGGATTTATGCTACAAACTCGACCCAACCTCGAGTTGGCCACTTCCATGTTTTTCTACGTGTCATGTTCATGTCAAGTTTAGACCCCTTTTTAAGTCTATGTTTTCATGTAACCCCATGTCAAGTTTTCGTGCCCTATTCACATTTATTATCATTACATGTTCCATGTAATTCCATGTCAAGTTCATAGCCCATTTTCAAGTTTGCCTAAACTACCCAAAACGTGTCCCCAACGCACATGAAAGCGAATCAACATATTTGGAATAATATGACAAAGATGGGTACAAGATGAATCACAAGTTAAACATGGTGAAAATTGAGGCAAAGGTGTTCACATAACTAGCATATTGCATATTGGCCTCAAAACATGCACGATGTCATAAAGGGATTGGCCACAAACATGCATGGTATCATAAGGGGTTTGGCCTCAAACATGCATAATATCATAAGGGGTTTGGCCTCACATAAACATGAAATCACAAGGGATTTTGGGTTCTTTTACATGCATAAGCCCCAAGTCAAATTCATGCACATATTTCACAAGTCGAAATGGTTCCAAGTGTTCATGCCAACATCCCACAAATAAAGGTTCAATCTTGCATGGCAAACTAAGTCCAATGCAACATGAGTAACTTGATTTAGTCACTAAACATAGCCTACAGTCATAGGTTCAAGCAAAAGAGGCATGAAAAGGTTCATATAGGCTAGCATACTTATGTTCATCGCATTTTATTCCATGTCACATTAGAACTATCGTTTAGATCTACAAGTAGCTAGAATTTACATAGCGAGGCTTAGAGACTTAGGAGCATGAATCGTCATAGGATTTGCGTAGCAATGTTGATCTACTTCCACGATTTGATGTAGAAAGCTTGCACCTTTTGATTTGAATCCGATTTGAATGCATAAGCCCTTGGAGTTGGAGATGGAGGCCATGATCAAGATAGATTTTAGCAACACTTAGTTGCTAGAATGATTTTTAGTGATTTAGGTTAGGTCATAGGGTGTTTTTATAGAGATTAGGAGTAGTTTAGGCCCTTAGATTAACCCTAGGATAGATCTGAACCCTCAAAATCCGTCACAGGCCAATAGACCAGACCCAAATGAGCAACCAGGTGCACCAGGTCGTCCAGACCCAACATGGGTTTTTGGGCCAGGCCGACACCCGTGTCGACTGGGCAGTCGACCTGCCCCTGGGCATGTCGACTACCCAGTCGACACCCCAGTCGACCTAGGGCTTGGGCGGGAATTTTTCCCGCCCAGTCTGTTTGGCTCCAGATTTGAATTTCGAACTGTTTTTGAACTTGAATTTTTCTGAAAACTTTGACGGGCCATAACTGGGTCATTCGGATTCCGATTTTCGAAAACTCGGACTCTATTTCGCGTATTTTTCCGAGACGAACGCAATGGCACATCCCGTTCCCCTTGATTCGGATTTTAACATTCAATTCTGCCTTGATTTACGTTATAACATGTTATTCAAAATACGGGTTGTTACATTCTCCCCACCTTAAAGGATTTCGTCCCCGAAATCTTCAAGTTAGGGAGAACATATCCTACCATCCATCATCCATCTACTCAAAACATCATCCAAGAGCAGTCATTGTCCTTAAAAGATTCTAAATGCTGTATGATCATATGCGAAAGGTGTGTGTGTATATGTACTTATCTAATGTAAATGATCAGGCCTGAGTGATCTTCTAAATGCAAAATATGTTTAGTGCCATGATACCAACATGTATGCAAATAGTCCTAGTCATATAAACACTATATGTGTGCATAACCATTCATCCACATGCAACATCCACATGATAACATTTCATCTATAAACAAGTACAAATACTCGTGCATATGCAATATGAAATGTGACTGAATCGACCTAGTGTCTAATGTGTACTCAATTCATCCACGAGCAACCACTGGCAACCATATCAATCATAACATGTTTCAAATACATGTTTACATCCATAGGGTTCTATCTATGGTCCTCAAGATATGATCGAGAAGATAAACAAGATAAACTCCTTACGGGGTTTGCAACGGAAACAGGATCGAGAGGATATCCACCAAGCGATAGCATGCAAGCAAGCTCTACAGGAGAACCAAGGATCAACGATATACTCTTAAAAAAGAGATATGATGCGCGCGTTTAAGCCGCATTTCCTTGAGCTTAATTCCAGTGTGCCTTGACCACCTTTGACTTCATGATTTTCGTAGCTCCTTGATTCCAATTTCCAAGGTATGAGTTGGAACTCATTTCACTGTCGCTTCTCGTTTCACTTTCACTTATTCTTTCCCTAGTATGCTCGACTCAAACATATCTGCGTACTCATGAAAGATCTCCAAAATTCACTAGTGAATTCTGGATCTCGTTTACTGATGCCAATCCATGTTACCACATGCACTTACTAGGGTGATTCCTATAACCCATGCTTAAGCAGAATGAACCATCCGCCTTATTGGCGAATGTTACTCGATCGGATCAGAGATTTCCGATAATTGCATCAAGAGATTCTAGGTAACTAACCATGACAAAACCCAAAAGGTTATACGAGACTTCGAGGGTATTACCTAGGCAAATTGAGAGTTTAACTACCCTCCTTTCAAAACCGAGAATGGCATCCCTTACTGGATAACCACTTCATCCCTAGAATCCATCCATAGCTCAACAATAGAAGCATTGCTTCTAATCTCAACACTTGGCATTTACACTCTCAATTCCAAACAAGTCATGAATAAATGGACCGATCCTCCAACAGGATTTGAGACAAAAATGGGATCCTCTACCACGCTAGTACTAAGGTGCAGAGACTCAACTATCGAAGTAGACTTAAATGATGCGATGATCAAGACAAAGTCTAGACGGGATGATAGAAAAGAAAGGCCAAACCTTCAACAGAAATGGTACCATCCCTCTTAGGTACGCTAGAAATGAGAGCATACAATTGCCCTCTCGATGATCTTGTCCTCGTCCCATAACACTTAACTATGCGTCCCGTTTTACCATGCCAAAGATACTCTCTCGTCATGGGTTTTATTGTTCATCTTTTTCCCTCCTTTGTGGATTAAGCCATATCAACAAGTCGCTTATCTTTAAGCTCGTGTCCTCTATCCTTGCTCTTATTATCCTTCCTTATAGCACGGCAACAGGTCTCTCGAGGACTCCCTCCATCGTACGGAAAACTCTTACTTAGCTAGACAAGGAATAGTCGCAGTTAAAACTACTGTGACTACGGATGGAGGAAGGAAAGGAAAAGAGACTCGATCAAGGAAAAAAAGGATAGTGCTAATGGCTTTTGGGGAATAGCCTTTAAAAACTTTTCTTGAAAAATGCTTCTTTGTAAACGGTTTCTCAAATAGTTTTCAGAAGGTTTTAAAAACTTTTGCCCAGTATGGTAACCTTCTGCTCTGATACCAAATGTAACACCCCACCTCCGCCAGGGTCACTCACAAAGGAATGCACTAGGTTTGGAGGGGCATTATTGGTAAACATGCACATAAATATTACAAGACAGAACATATAAAACAGCGGAAGTAAAACAAATTTTCATTTCTTTTACAAACAGTAAAGCCTTTTTACAACAGATTACATAGAAACCTGTCTTGCAATAGTAAAGAAGCAATAAACCTTTTCATAAATTATTCCCCAAGTAAAGAAGTAAAGCAGCCATAGCCCATGGAAGTTCAAGCCATACATGATGACCTTCAAGCAGAAGAGGTCCGAACTAACAACAGTATTTCCTCCCTGAAAACCTAGGGGGGGGGAACGGAAGACAAAGAGGCGAAATAAAACGGGGTCAGTCATAAAGACTGGTAAGTCCTATCTACTTCCAGCATAAAAACAGGTAAAGGTAACATGACATGCATAAACTGAAAATAAACATAAGGATGACGACAAGATAGATAAACTAAACCAAGATAACAGGGTGAACTATGGTATCAAGATAAACCAAGGTATCATGATAAACTACGGTGTCAAGGTAAATCAAAGTATCACATCGTCAGGTTTCTATCAAGTATAATATCCCAAGGTATCTATCATGTATATTTGCTCTGCACCTCCCGTACTAGTATCCCAACCCGTGTCATGAGTTAACTATAAAATGTCCCTTGACCAAAGTCATGAAATGGTCCAAGTCAACCTAATATATCGCGTACATAGGTTTTCCTAACTCGTATGTTTCTTTCCATGTATAAGTTCAGTCCTTTGCCGTAGGTCGTACGGGCTTTCCCATGTAAATCTATACCACCTCAACGTAGTACCTTTTTATCCTTGAAGTTGTTTTGGACTGCTACCCTTGATCTGGTTATGTTTTCTTACCATGAACTATCGCGAGTTCACCTAGGATTTATGCCACCTAGGACCGCTAGGGATTATGCTACCTAATGAACGTTTTCGTGTCTCGGTTTGGGTTTTAGCCACCTAGGGCTACTAGGGATTATGCTACCCGTCAACCGCGCCCTTTTTCCCACGTAAGCACCGTGAATCGTTTTTCCATGTCTAACTGCACATGTATCTCAATGTGCCATCCGAGTCCCGTGCCAGGGCAAATCAAGAAATACGAGACTTGGTCGGGAGCTTTAAGTCGTCTGCCGAATGCAGATTTCAAGGTCTGTTTTTGTATCCGTGGCTATGGTCCCACGTGACCCCTCCCTCAACTACTGAAAGGCAATCCAAGAAAAATCATGCACGAGAACTATACTCCGGCCCCCTATGCCCCACTTACCTATTGGCCAACCTCACCCATAACTCGATAGCAAGTATATGGTCAGTTGGGAGTTCTCTGCCTTTCCGTATACGTACACGATTGACTAAAGATGGTAGGTAGTCGACGACGCGCTATCCACGGCAAAAATCAAGTATCGTCGACTCCACGCTAATCCATCCCCGTCTTTAGGTTGCTCGCACAACAACCAAGGCATACTCTTGGTTCTTCTACCGCAGACCTTAACCTCTGTGAGCCCAGGCGGATCATCTGCAACCTCACAGAGGGATACCAAGAGTACCCTCACGTCCCCCGAAGCTACTGCTTCGTTACCCAGTTCGTTGCAGCCTTTATCTAAGTCAGATAATTTGCTCCTCCTCGTGTGTTTAAGCGATGACCTACCGTATCGGGTTACTCATCTATCTGTGAACTGGTCCAAATCCCTTGACTAAGAATTATTACTTAGTTATCCTAAACTAAGGTTTATCACTTAGTTCCCTTTCCTGTTATCCTTGTTAACTACGATTTTCCACCTAGTCCCCTGAACTAGGGTTTTGTCTAAGGGGTTAAGTGTTGTCATTCCAGTTCAAGACTTAACCCGCCTACGAATCATGTCAAGATTGGCTAAGTATTTAAGCTCAAGACTTAGCCCTACAAGTTGGTTAAGTATACCAAGAAGCTCATGCCTTAACCCTATTCAATTATCAAGTCAGATTGGTTAAGTATTAGTTTGTCTTGACCCTATCATATTACCGTGTTAGATTGGTTAAGTATAGATTATCGTAACCCCATCAGATTATCAAGTCGGATTGGTTAAGTATGGGTTAGCTTAACCCCATCCACTAATCGTATTACCATGGTTAAGTATATTTAAACGGTCTTGTGACTTAACCCTACCAAGTTCTCATATTAGATTGGTTAAGTATAAGTTACTTAACCTCATCAAATCATCATGTATAATTGGTTAAGTATAAGTTACTTAACCTCATTAAATTATCATGTTAAATTGGTTAAGTATTGGTTACTTAACCTCATTGAATTATCATGTTTAGATTGTTTAAGTGTTTAACTTAACCCCATCGAATTACCGTGTTTAGATTAGTTAAGTCTAGGTTAACTTAACTCCATCTAATTACCGTGTTTAGATTAGTTAAGTGTAGGTTACTTAACTCCATCTAATTACCAAGTCGGATTAGTTAAGTATGGATTAGCTTAACCCCATCCCCTAACTGTATTTTACGGTTAAGTGTCATTAAGAAGTCAAGTCCGGTTTCACTTAACCTACCCATTCATGTCATATCGGTTAAGTGTCATTAGTCAGATTTTCTTAACCTTATCATGTGGCATTAATTGAATTAATGCACTCTCAACCTCTCACATTAGACGTTGTTGTGGTTACTAGTTACCCCGGGCGGGTCCGGGCGGATTTATGCTACAAACTCAACCCAACCTCGAGTTGGCCACTTCCATGTTTTTCTACGTGTCATGTTCATGTCAAGTTTAGACCCCTTTTTAAGTCTATGTTTTCATGTAACCCCATGTCAAGTTTTCGTGTCCTATTCACGTTTATTATCATTACATGTTCCATGTAATTCCATGTCAAGTTCATAGTCCATTTTCAAGTTTGCCTAAACTACCCAAAACATGTCCCCAACGCACATGAAAGCGAATCAACATATTCGGAATAATATGACAAAGATGGGTACAAGATGGAAAAGTTGAATCACAAGTTAAACATGGTGAAAATTGAGGCAAAGGTGTTCACATAACTAGCATATTGCATATTGGCCTCAAAACATGCACGATGTCATAAAGGGATTGGCCACAAACATGCATGGTATCATAAGGGGTTTGTCCTCAAACATGCATAATATCATAAGGGGTTTGGCCTCACATAAACATGAAATCATAAGGGGTTTTGGGTTCTTTTACATGCATAAGCCCCAAGTCAAATTCATGCACATATTTCACAAGTCGAAATGGTTCCAAGTGTTCATGCCAACATCCCACAAATAAAGGTTCAATCTTGCATGGCAAACTAAGTCCAATGCAACATGAGTAACTTGATTTAGTCACTAAACATAGCCTACAGTCATAGGTTCAAGCAAAAGAGGCATGAAAAGGTTCATATAGGCTAGCATACTTATGTTCATCGCATTTTATTCCATGTCACATTAGAACTATCGTTTAGATCAACAAGTAGCTAGAACTTACATAGCGAGGCTTAGAGACTTAGGAGCATGAATCGTCATAGGATTTGCGTAGCAATGTTGATCTACTTCCACGATTTGATGTAGAAAGCTTGCACCTTTTGATTTGAATCCGATTTGAATGCATAAGCCCTTGGGGTTGGAGATGGAGGCCATGATCAAGATAGATTTTGGCAGCACTTAGTTGCTAGAATGATTTTTAGTGATTTAGGTTAGGTCCTATGGTGTTTTGATAGAGATTAGGAGTAGTTTAGGCCCTTAGATTAACCCTAGGATAGATCTGAATCCTCAAAATCCGTCACAGGCCAATAGACCAGACCCAAATGAGCAACCAGGTGCACCAGGTCGTCCAGACCCAACATGGGTTTTTGGGCTAGGTCGACACCCGTGTCGACTGGGCAATCTACCTGCCCCTGGACGTGTCGACTCCCCAGTCGATACCCCAGTCGACCTGGTGCTTGGGCGGGAATTTTTCACGCCCAGTCTGTTTGGCTCCAGATTTCAATTTCGAACTGTTTTTGAACATGAATTTTTCTGAAAACTTTGACGGGACATAACTGGGTCATACGGACTCCGATTTTCGAAAACTCGGACTCTATTTCGCGTATTTTTCCAAGACGAACGCAATAGCACAGCTCGTTCCCCTTGATTCGGATTTTAACATTTAATTCTGCCTTGATTTATGTTATAACATGTTATTCAAAATACCGGTTGTTACAGTAGCCGTCGCCGCCTCCACCTCCGCCTCCCCCTTTCATTCGCCGCCATCACGAAGGCCAGTCCCTCTCGCGAGACCCGAAGTCGCCCATCAGCACCTCGCGAAGTCAACGCCGCTGCCACCAATTCCCGAGCTCGTGAGTGGTTCGAACGGAGCGCGCTTCCCAGCGATGGAAGAAGATGTTGAGGCTTTCATCGTGATGTAATTCGACCAGGGTCCGTCCCCTTGAGATCTCCTGCGCATGCAATGATGGGAGGCGAACTGTTTGGGGGTGAAGTACCTGTAGATGATGAACGAGAAGACAACTACAGTGAGCAATTTTTTTATATATGTATACTTAGTTTAAAATAATTAGCATTGTCTTTAAATTAAAATTAACATGGTTTAGAATTCGATTTTCTTTTACCTATAATGACATTAAATAATAATGTTATTTTTATTAGATATAACATTATATAAAAATGAATTTTTTTTATATATGAAATACATCATGATAAAAGTTTAGATTTATAATAGATAAAAGTTTAGATTTTAATAGATAAAAGATTGAATTTTTATAATGTTAAAGACGAGATTTCTTTTAGTTAATAGAAAGAATGAAAATATAATTTTTATATGATAGGAAGGATAAAAATATGATTTTTATATATATATGAACTAGCGATAAAAATTCGATCTTTATATATGAAGTAGAAATATAAAAATATAATTTTTATATAGAAAGAAGCGTTGTAAAAATAGATGAAGTTGAAATAAAAATACGATTTTTATTTATTGAATGAAGTGATAAAAATATAATTTTTATTATTAACAGCGTGAAAAGGACTGCATTGGAATATCAAGCAGATCCAGATAGTTCAGCTGTTCAAAAGCATAGCACGGCGGAATGGAACCCTCTGTGAGAACTTCTCACCTTTTAAATTTCGTTTTCTAGTTATAAATATATACTAGGATGCAGACGGTGTTTAGTAGCACCCGACACCCGTCGTCCACAGACCATGGACGACTTGTATGCTTGTTTGTTTGATTTTGATGTGTAGTTGATTGTGTGATGTGATGTGAAATGAAATAAAATATTTATATAGTTATATTTTATAGTTAAAAATAGAAATTTGAACGTGTAGTTAAAATGAAATAAATATAAACAAATCGGACGATTTGTTTATATACACACATTTGACTGATATTGATTGGGACGATAAATTTTACACATCGCCCAACTGCACAAATAAAATCTGTGTTCGATTGTTTGAAACCCCACACGGGTATTGGGATGATATATGACATACACTAATCCCAATGATTAGTTGTATGTCGATCGATTGATTGACAGAGTGTTATGAGCGTTAAATATTTATATTTGATGCTTATACAGTGTAGAACGCACTCTGGATGATGGTTGATTATTCATCGTTGTTATTTTGTACATATGTTGTAGAAAATACATATAATTAACATTATATGGTAATTGATTGGGCCTCATTCCAGTTTTGAAATAGAATATTTGAAATAGAATATTTGAATAGAAATATTTGAAAAAGAAATATTTGAAATAGAATATTTGAAAATAGAAATATATGAAGTCGTGTTGATTAGATTGACGCCATTTTGACGTGAACGATATTTATATCGATTTTATTCAAATTGAAATGAATACTAAAGTGAATTGAAATTCGAATTAAATTGAAATAGAATTTAAATCGTTTTGAAATGAATTCGAATTGAAATTGAATAGAATCGAATTCGAATTGAAAATTGAATAGAATTGAATTCGAATTAAACTGAATTGAATTGAAATTAGAATTAAATTGAAAAGAATTGAAATTCGAATTAGATTGAAATAGAATTGAAATCGTTTTGAATTGAATTTAAAACGTATTGAAATTGAACTGAAAATCGATTTGAATTGAAATCAATTTGAAATGAATTTAAAACGAATTTATAAGGAAAAAAATCAATTTTGATTTGAATTTGAAAAAGAAGTTGAAGTCGTTTTGAAAACGAATTTAAAACGATTTATAAAATACGTTTTAAAAATGAAATCGACGAAATATATATAATATATATATTATATATATAGAATGGCCTGAATAGAACGTGCCGCGCCGTGGCCGTTCGTGAATTTCGATCATTGACTTCGAATGGATATTGCGGGAGATACGACCGTCGGATTCTCCTAAAACCGGAACCGTTGGGTTCGCATCGAAAAGAGCTTTCTAACGAATATTAGAGATTTGAAATCTAACGGATGGATTTGGAATTATGTCGAAATCAAATTTGGAAAACGTCGCTGTAAGTGCAGTTCGATGGCCATAGATGGAAATCGACTGTACGGGCCTTGATAAAATTATTAAAAATAGTAATAATATGTGTAAAATCATAAGAAATGATTTGTGAAGAATTGGGATGAAAAACTCCATATTTGAAAAGATAAAAATAGATTTTTATCGAAATGAACTAGTTTTGAACTAGAATAGTAATTTATTTATTTTTAAAATAAATAAATTGGATATGAAATGGTTTTGAAAGTAACCAGAAGTTCCAATAATTGAATTGGAATTGATTTGAATCGAAATTGTCTTCGGAATATTTCGATGTTGGATTTCGTGATGATACAGATATTGTTATGGGAATTTGAAAGATATATTAATATCGTTATTTCCAATACGATATTTGTTGGTCGTAGAATTTGATATTGAATATAAGCCGGTATATCTTCTATTCAGAGCCTTATATTTAATATCAAATGTGATTTGGGTTTGTTGTGAATGGTGTCACCATTAACACTGTTCTTAAACCTAGTTGAGAAAAAGATTAAATCTTTTTTATTAGATTTAATGAAGTGTACCGATTAAACAATATTTAATTGGTATTGAATTGGTATTGATTTTTGGGTTTATCGTGAACAGTGTTTTAAATAACACTTGTTCTTTAACCCGATAATTAATGGAATGTGATTTTGGGTTGTCGTGAACGGTATCTTCAATAATACTGTTCTTAGACCCAAAGGAGTTAAGAAAATCAGAAATTAACTGGAGATTAGTTAAGTTGTATGGTTTCTGGGGTATTGATCTGATGTTGGTTTCGGCCTTCGGGGTCACTACTTAGGGAATTGCTCACTTGCTAATTTCCGGTTAGGGACTGATTGAAATGTGATGTGATTTTGGGTTTATCGTGAACCGTGTTTTAAATGACACCGATTCTTTAACCCCGTTAAAGATTAAAACTAAGTGGAGTTTTAATGAATCTTTAATTAAATTGAAAAGATCGAGAATGGAGTAGCACCAGTTTTGCTCCAGGCGATAGTTAAATCTTTAATTAGATTTGAACGTGTAATGGTAATTGAATTTACCGATAACACCGTGGTGTTAGATATGAAGTATTACCAGTTTTACTTCATGGGATGAATAGGTTGGGATTGGGAAATAAAATAAATGATCACTTCAATATGGATCGCTAATTCTGACTAGTTTGAATTTATATTCAAAAGTAGGCTAAAGAATAAATTTAAAGGATTTATCTTTGATAAAATTAATGGGAACCTTTCCCTAAGAATGTGAAATTTAGAAATTAACCGTCGGTTAGCTAAGCAGAATGGTTTTCTGGATATTGATCTGATGTTGGTTTCGGCCTTCGGGGTTAATATTTGGGGAATTATTCTCTTGTTAATTTACGGTTATTGACTGATGAATTGGAATGAGGCTTATGTTGTGTTTGTGTAACACTTGTTTATTATATACGCAAGTTATTCAGAAAGACCGGGTTTATCCCATTCTGAATAACTGATTCGACGTGGTGTCAAGGATGAAGACGGTGGTCGAAGACCGGAGTTCTTCACGTCGTTTGGGTGATTACTGATGATCTTGATTGGGCCGTACACCCAAGAGGAGGGAATCAGTTAGTGGTCGTCCAGACGTACTTGGAGATCGATGGATATGCGGGGTACTAGGTGCCTCCGGTTTCGTTCAGACCAAGAACGAACTTGTAAATGGACTGTGTGTCTGACATTGGATTTCATTCTGTGTGACTGATATCGGTTGCATAGAGTGGTTTGCCTGTGTGGCATGCTAAGATGCAAATGATCAACGCTTTTGTTGAAAAGCAAAGTCTTGTGGTTGATGATCAAAGCACGGCCTTTGTGGCATAGCTTTGTGTAGCGTAGATTCGCGAGCCTCACACCCCGGTGTGAACCAAAAACGGGAGACGGACCTCAGGGAGGACATGCGTTTTCTTCTAGCTAGGAGTGGCGTTAGTGCTTGAACTGGCTGACGAGTTTGACTCATGTGGTTGTTTGAATTGGAGGCGCCTCAGATATATCGGTCGATCCGGGACCGCTGGAGTAGTCATTCGTTGGCTTACTCACGCCCCAAAGGGCGGGGAAACGCAGTGTCCAGGAATTTTAATCCACATAGGTGGACCTGCCCTGACGATCTAAAGGCTTGACTGAGTACTTGCCTGAGGGGCGGGCTAGAGTGTCTCGAATTCGGTGAGGACGATCCCTAGCCTTAGTTCGCAGATGGAAATCAAATTTCCAAATACGTGACTTTGCAGTTTTAATTGTAAAACTAGTATGGCGACATGATATATGGTACCCATGCCGTCTATGATTGATATTTATGATTTGAAATTGTTTTGACACTATGCACTTATAGTAATAATAAAACATGAAATTTCACGTATCAAGCATTCTTTGGCTATTATAAGGTAAAACCCTATCCCCCGGCTTGCGTTGCATTGTGTGATAGGACCTGGGTCTTATAATAGATTCATTTTTCTTTACTTAGCATTGTGCCGTTGTTTTATGCACTGGTATTCTTGGGAGGAAACCCGTTCCGTGTTATACGGCGTGGTCCCTTGATTTACCGAACTTTCAAAATAAAGATTAATAACTGTTTTAGTTCTCACACCAGTCCCATGACTGACCTGGAGTTTATTGTTTTAACCTAAACTCTGGGTGCCCTTATTTTGACACGGGCAGCTAGTAGTTTTGGTTTTGCAGATTTATATTCACATGGTCCTGCTACAACTTGAACGATATCCGGAAAGCTTTGTATCCGTATATCTCCTTCAGTTGTGTGTTGTATTATTTTCCACTTCTATGTAATGTATTGTAATCTTTGATATTTTCTGTGTAATATTTATTCATTTATACTCTGTATATTCTTGTAATATGATGGAATTGTTGTAATATACAATGAAATGTTCTTCCGTCTGCGTCCTTTTGTGGCTTGTTCTCGAACTATCCGCGCTTTCCTCATCGGGGAAGTTACGGGTTTTTACATTTGGTATCAGAGCTTTGGTTTACAAAGCTCAGAGAACAAGACACGTTAGAACCAAACGAAAGAATTCATCAGAGATTGGATTAGTAGTATCCAATGGGAATGACTCGTTAGAGATGGGATCAATAGTATCCTAGAACGAGTTTGAAGAGTATATTTTTAAAAATGGAAACCAAATTTTGTTTTGAGAATTTAAATCAATTATACGTATTTGATTATTTATTTAATATTGATTTGGACTATCCAGTATATAAAGATTTTGTATATACGTCTGATCCACGGGTATTCGAAGTTTTAATATACTGGATAGATATAGAATCACACTCTAGTCGCTCGGACATGATTCTGATGATTGACGCGTCATCATTAGATTTTATTTTCGTGTTTCAAAGGTGGGATTTCTATATGATTCCAATTGACTGGTGTGAGAACCAAAATATAGTTAGAGTATATTGTTGTGACTTGACATCAAAAACATGATTTTCTGTATATATATCAAAATTATGGATTTGAAATGATAATTCACTAATTGATTGATGGTTGTGTTGATTGATTACTGTTTTGATTAATTAAAATTTGAACCCTTTAGCCAAATTGAACCAAGTAGTGAATTGTATTGGAAATTAGTCGCATTTGCATGCATATACATGTACTTACACTGAATAGGTCATAGGAAGGAGGCTAGAGCAGAAGAATAAAATTGTTTGCCCGAAAATAGGTACATGTTTACTAAAATTTACTGTTTTGTTTGGGTGATGATGATTTTATGAGCCGGTTGGCTTTTTCTTTTTCTTTTGGATTGAAGAAGGCCATGGGAGGCTATATGAAATATCCCCAAGTCCCCGGTGCAGGGGAGGTTATGGCGAAATTTTTCGAAAATTTAGGGTGTTAGCCAAATTTTTGAAAAATTTGAAAAGTTCTTAGAAATTGAAAATTTGAAGAACTTAAGCCGTAGTGAAAATAATGGAAGTTGAGTTGATTTGTGAAACAACTTTCGGCTTCGTTCCTTTTCGGGGACGAAAAGTTTTAATTGGGGGAGATTGTAATAACCCGGAAATCCGAGCCAATTTAAAATTTTTATTTTGGCAACTTTAGTGAATTTTGATTATTTAAAATGAATTATTTTAAATAATAATGACGAGAAATTTATTTTGAATAGAATTCGAACGTATATATTTATTCGAATCGTCGTTAGAATATAAATATTTATTTTTATATATAAAAGGAATTGAAAATGGCGCGGTAGTTCGATAATTTGATTTCAAAATTCAAATGAATATACCGGGTGCAAAATAAACCGGATTTTAGTGAAACCAAAAATATTTGAATTTAATTGAGAATATCTTTTCAACGAATCCGAAAAATCAAAATTTCATAGCGGGAATCAAAAGATATGCCCAAATGAATTTTCAGAATAGTCGCTATGGAATTTTGGCCCTTAAAAATAGCCATTTTGCAAACGATCTCGGGTTTCGACGAAACCACTTTTGTAACAACCCGGAAAATACGGGCCAATTTAAAATATTTAAATTGGTGATTTCAAAGGAATTTGAACAATTGAAATAGAATATTTCAATAAAATAGTGGATTAGAAATAGTGAGTCAGTTTGAAAATTTGAATTCAAACTTTGAGTGACTGTGCAGGGTGGAAAATATAACGGATTTTAGCGAAACCAAAAATATTTAAATATGTTTATCAATACCTTTCTAACGAATCTGAAATATCGAAGTTTCAAAACGGGAATCAAAAGTTATGGCTGAATGAATTTTCAGAAAGGTCGCTATATAGAATATATAGCCCTGGAAAATTGATATTTTGCAAACGACCTCGGAATTCGACGAAACCACTTTTGTTGGGTCCGGGATGTCAAATTATTGCTAGGTTTCAAAGTTCATAATTTTTTAGGCTAGTATGTGAGCGTGGCAAAAGAAAATGTGTTTGTTCAATTTATGTTAAATTGGATCGACCGGAAAATGGCCATTTTTCAAACGATCTCAGAATTCGACGAAACTAGTTTTGTTGGGACCGTAGCGTCAAAACATAGCTAGATTTATTTTTCTGGAATTTTTCGAATCAGTTTGTGGCCCTGGTAAATTGAAATGTACGTTCAAAGTTAAAAATTAAATGTTTTATACTTTAATTTGGAAAATAACTGACTGTAACAGTCGAATTGGCCAACGAAACATATCCCATTGTGTCTAGAATGGGGGTATTTAGCTAGGGACGACAGTCGTTGGACTTGAAAAGGAGTTCGTTGGAGAAAACACTATTTAAAAATATAATATATATATCGGCCAATCAAAATTTTTCTTTCATAAATTAAAAAAAATAAAAAAACCCCGTAACCCTCGAACCAACGGCGAAAACCCGATCCTCGCTTCTCCCTCAAACTGCCGCTGACTCCGCCACTTCCAGCCAACACCACCACCACCGTTCGCCTCGTCTCCCCCTCCTCTTTAAATCCGACCCACCCACGACCGCCACCATCGCCTCCTCCGCCTGAATCGAGCGCCCAAAGTCCAACCCTTCCCAGCGCCGCCGACAACGCCACCGACCACCGAGCTGCACCAAACCACCACCGACAGGACCGCCGCTCGAAGCTCTTCCACGTCCAACTCCCTGATCGTCATCTAGGTCAGCGGATTTCGCGATAAATGCAACACTAGTTTCGAACCAAATAGAAAGGTGAGTCCTTTTTGATGTTGCACTTTGAAAAATCATATCTTTTTGGTGTGTTGACGAAATTCGATGAAACAGGAAACATCGGGACCGCAAGGAAGCTCTCTACCACATAGAAGAAGCCGCGGATTTTTCTGAGTCATCTACGAATTTTAACACTCTGAAAACCAATGTGGGAAATCTAAATTAATTGAATTTGAATGGAAAATGTCGTGTATAAATTATATTAGCGAAATATAAATTACACACGTGTTGTATACCTCATGTACATGCGTGGTGTAAGCTATATAAGCGAAGTATGAATTATACATGCATAGAATAATTGATATATGTGTTGAAATGCAAGTGAAATATAGCAATAATATATATATATATATATATATATATATATATATATATATATATACTCCCCTCGTCCACAAACCATGGACGATATTTATTGTTGTGAATTGGTGTGAAATATTGGATGAAAAATACGAATGGTTGAATAATTGTTTGTGGTTGATATTGTTTGGTTGTGGTTGAAAAATACTCATTGGTGATTGAAATGAATTGGAAATATCTGTGGAAATAAAAATAAAACATGCCGCCTGCGTGCGAATTAGATGCATGAATCCCAATTGTCAAAAACCGCGAGGTTTTAAGGTAGAGCGAGGAGCCGTACTAGGGACGGTGCCGGTTTTAACTACCCTGCCGTTATGCTGCCGAAATTTTGAATAATCTCTATGTGTTAGAATAATTTTCATATATTGAAATTATTTTCATGCGTTGAAATTAAAGTCATATGTTGAAACTATATCCATGTGTGGAAATGTTCATGTGTTGAAAAGTGATGTGTGAAAATTAAATTCATTTGTGAATGAATGAAGTGTCTAAACAATAAAAATCACCTTTTTATAGTATATATGAAGTATGAAAAATATTCGCCTTATATATAAATAGTTTCAACAATAAAAATTCTATCTTTCTTATATGAACAACATAAATGAAATATCCATGTGTGGAAATGCTCATGTGTTGAGAAGTGTGTGTAGTGGAAAAGTTCATGTGTTGAATAAAAAGATCGAACAATAAAAATTACATTTTTATTGGAACTATGAAGTGTTGAAAACATCCATTGTCGAATAAATATTTTAAATGATAAAAATATCATTTTTATCATATATGTGATAGGCTAAAGATATGCGAGCGTTGAAGTAAATATTTGTGAAGAAATATTATTTTTAACATGCATAGGAACTAAATAAAATAGTCATGTGTTGAAATCTATTTTAGTTCGCCAAAATTATCATCTTTGAAATGTGAAGTGTTAAAAATAGCCACTTGTTCAAATAAAATATGCATGAGTTGAAATATACATTAATTAGCTAATGATATGATTTTAGTCTATGCATGCAACATTAGAATGAATGGTGTTTTTAAACCAAAGTAAATCAAATATGAAGTTGAATGGAAAATTATAAGTGATAAAAATTGCATATATATACATGCGTATTTATTGAACAGGTTATAGCAAAAGGGGCTAGAGAAGAGGAATAAAATTTTGTGCCCGACAAATAGGTACACATTTACTGTTTTGTTTGGGTGATGATTTTATGAGCCTGATGGCTAGCCGCTTGGCTTTTTCTTTTTCTTTTTGACATGAGACGCCCGTGTGGCTATTTGGGAATTTTCCCAGCCCCTCCCGTACAAAGGAGGTTATGGCGAAATTTTCCAAAATTTAAAGGCGTTAGTGAAATAATTGAAGTGAAAACGATATAGGAATTTTTGAATGAACTATATTTATATAAATATAAATAAAATTAAAACGAAACGTGGCCGTGCAGTTCGTGTTTTGAAACCGTGATTTCAAACGACTAGTGCGGGAAATCCGACCATTGGATTTTCCCGAAACCGCAACCGTTGGGTTCGCCTTGGAAATATCTTTCCAACGGCACCAAATTTGTGAAGATCCGACGGTTGGACTGTCTGGAATGTTTAATTCAAATCTGAAGAAAAACAGCGCCAGAAACGATTATATTTATATATATATATAAAAATATAATTAAATTAAATCAAATAACAACGCTCCAGTTCGTAAATTGAAATCGTAACTTCAAATGGCTAGTGTGGAAGATCCGACCGTCGGATTTTCCCAAAACTGAAACCGTTGGATTCGTTTTGAAATGACCTTCCTAATGATATAAAATTTGTGAAGATCCAACGGTTAGATTTTCAGATATGTGTAAAACAAAATTAGTGAAAAACATCGCCAGTGCATCAACACGACCTGAAACGTCGTTTAATTAAATATGGTCGTTTTAAAATAAATAAAAATGGCGATATATCGTTATAAAATACTATAGACGATATAGAGTGGAAATAAACCAATTTCGTTGTGTTTGCTTGATATGTGATGGTTGAATGTATTTAACATGAGGATTATAACTAAAGAACTGAAACGTGAATGTTGAATAGTCCAACCATGTGATAAATTGATTTGAAAATCTAAATATACGTGGGTTATTTGAAAAGGCCGAGTTCATCTCATTTCAAATAATCGATCGACGTTGAGAAGTCGAAGAGTCGAAGATGGTTGAAGACCGACGATCTTCACATCGGATGGATGGGCGCTACTGATGCTCGTGATTGGAGTAGCTACCATGAAGGAACTGAAGTAGTAGCCGTCCAAACATACTGTTGATTGTACGTATATGCGAGGAATTGGTGCCTCCGGTTTCGTTCAGACCCAGAACGGACTAGTAAATGGACCGTGTGTCTGACATTGGATTTTGTTCTGTGCTGATTGATCTCTGTTAAAAAAATATATCTATTTGGCGGCGGAAAATTTGTTCTCTTGCTTAACGCCCTTCTCTAAGACGTACGAGCTCAGCGGTTATATATTGATAGAAATCAGTCGCATGGAGTGGATTTCCTGTGTGGCACGCCTAAGTGGCACATGATCAAGGCTTCTGTTGCAAAGCAAAGTCTTGTGGTTGATGATCAAAGCAGGGTCTATGTGACGTAGCTTTGTGTATAACGTGAATTCGCGAGCCTCACACCTCGGTATGAGTCAAAACGGGAGAGTGACTGCAGGGAGAGCACGACGTTTCTTTCTAGCTAAGGTGGTGTTAGTGACCTACCAGCCCTGACATTATATATACTTTTCACCTGTGTGATTGTTGGAATGCGAGGCGCCTCGATATAGGTCTGTAAGGACCGGGAAACGTGTGTTCTGGAATAATTAATCCTCAAAAGTAAGAGAGGACCGACCCTGAAGATCCAAGGATCATAGTGGGGTCCAAAGACATTTGCTAGAGTGTCTCAAATCGGAGAGGAGCTTGCCCCTAGCCTCAACTCATGAAGGAATCCAATTTCCAATACGAAATATGCGGATGTGATTGTATTACTAGTATGGCGACATAGTAGATGGTAGCTATGCCGCCTAGGATTGATATTTATGACTGAATTTTCTTTTGAAACATATATGCACTAGTAATAATATCAAACACTTTTGTTTTATTCGTATTAAGCATTTTTCGCCATTATAAGGTAAAACTCTATCCTCCGGCTTGCGTTGCATTGTGTGATGGGACCTGAGTCTTATAATGGCTTCATTTTATAAAAGCATTGCGATGATTTAATCATTTACTTTATTTCATGCACTTGCACTCATTGGAGTAAACCCGTTCCGCGAAAGTGGCGTGGTCCTTTGATTTTCCTTATTATTGTTGTTAATAAGTTAAGTAGATTTCTCATACCAGTCCCATGACTGACTCGTAGTTTGTTTCACCTTGCAAACTCGGGTGCCCTCATTTTCACACGGGCAGCCTAGTTACAGGTTTCTGATGCACTTTTGGCTCATGGCGAGGCTTGACTACACCGTGCTGACTTGGATTTTCTCCGCCATTATTGTATCTATATTATGATTCCGCCATTGGCGATGTAGACTGATATTTATTTTGTGTACTCTTTATGTATGATTCCGCCTCAGGCGATGGTGACTGATTATGTATCATTATGCACTAAGTTGTATCCTGTATTGTGTTCTCTGATGTGATGATATCTATATGATTCCGCTGTCATATGTATGTAAATTATTCTATTTTCTGTTTATGCTATTATCTGTGATCTGCTAATGATGATTAATGTGTTATATTCCAATGATTATCCTTAACACTGTGTCACGGGGTTTTGGGATCGTCACAACTTGTTGGATCCGTGATGTCAAGTTATTGCTAGGTTTCAAATTTCATAATTTTTCGAATCAGTATGTGAGTGTGGTAAAGGAAAACATGTTTGACCAGTTTCAGTTGATTTTAATCGACTGGAAAATGGTCATTTTTCAAACGGTCTCATAATTCGACGAAATTAGTTTTGTTAGGACCGTATCGTTAATACGAAGCTAGAAAATATTTTTCTGGAATTTTCGGAGTCCGTATGTGGATCCGGTAAATTAAAATGTGCGTTCAAATTAAATATATATTGATTTATATTTTAATTTGAAGAAAAACTGATCGTAACGGTCGAATCAGCTTGCATGACATATCTCATTGTGTTCGGAATGGGGGTAATTAGCTAGGGGCGACAGTCGTTAAATCTCGTTTGGAGTTCAAAGGTAAAGTCAACTTTTTGTGGAGGATTAAATAAAATAAAAATAAAGAAATATAATAGCTTTACTTATACCCCCCTGCTATTTTTCCTCGATCAGAACATTTCTCCCTTTCCCCCAAATCGATGATGGCCTCCATACGTCGCCCCCTCTGCCAAACCACCACCGCGCCCTAGTAGCCGTCGCCGCCTCCATCTCCACCTCCCCCTTTCATTCGCCACCATCACGAAGACCAGTCCCTCTCGCGAGACCCGAAGTCGCCCATCAGCACCTCGCGAAGTCAACGCCGCTGCCACCAATTCCCGAGCTCATGAGGGGTTCGAACGGAGCGCGCTTCCCGGCGATGGAAGAAGATGTTGAGGCTTTCATCGTGATGTAATTCGACCAGAGTCCGTCCCCTTGAGATCTCCTGCGCAAGCAATGATGGGAGGCGAACTGTTTGGGGGTGAAGTACCTGTAGAAGATGAACGATAAGACTACTACAGTGAGCAATTATATATATATATATATATATATATATACTTAGTTTAAAATAATTAGCATTGTCTTAAAATTAAAATTAACATGGCTTAGAATTCGATTTTCTTTTACCTATAATGACATTAAATAATAATGTTATTTTTATTAGATATAACATTATATAAAAATGAATTTTTTTTATATATGAAATACATCATGATAAAGTTTAGATTTTTAATAGATACAAGTTTAGATTTTTAATAGATAAAAGATTGAATTTTTATAATGTTAAAGACGAGATTTCTTTTAGTTAATAGAAAGAATAAAAATATAATTTTTATATGATAGGAAGGATAAAAATATGATTTATATATATATATATATATGAACTAGCGATAAAAATTCGATCTTTATATATGAAGTAGAAATATAAAAATATAATTTTTATATAGAAAGAAGCGTTGTAAAAATAGATGAAGTTGAAATAAAAATACGATTTTTATTTATTGAATGAAGTGATAAAAATATAATTTTTATTATTAACAGCGTGAAAAGGACTGCATTGGAATATCAAGCAGATCTAGATAGTTCAGCTGTTCAAAAGCAAAGCACGGCGGAATGGAACCCTCTGTGAGAACTTCTCACCTTTTAAATTTCGTTTTCTAGTTATAAATATATACTAGGATGCAGACGGTGTTTAGTAGCACCCGACACCCGTCGTCCACAGACCATGGACGACTTGTATGCTTGTTTGTTTGATTTTGATGTGTAGTTGATTGTGTGATGTGATGTGAAATGAAATAAAATATTTATATAGTTATATTTTATAGTTAAAAATAGAAATTTGAACGTGTATTTAAAATGAAATAAATATAAACAAATCGGACGATTTGTTTATATACACACATTTGACTGATATTGATTGGGACAATAAATTTTACACATCGCCCAACTACACAAATAAAATCTGTGTTCGATTGTTTGAAACCCCACACGGGTATTGGGATGATATATGACATACACTAATCCCAATAATTAGTTGTATGTCGATCGATTGATTGACAGACTGTTATGAGCGTTAAATATTTATATTTGATGCTTATACAGTGTAGAACGCACTCTGGATGATGGTTGACTATTCATCGTTGTTATTTTGTACATGTGTTGTAGAAAATCCATATAATTAACATTATATGGTAATTGATTGGGCCTCATTCCAGTTTTGAAATAGAATATTTGAAATAGAATATTTGAATAGAAATATTTGAAAATAGAAATATTTGAAAAAGAAATATTTGAAATAGAATATTTGAAAATAGAAATATATGAAGCCGTGTTGATTAGATTGATGCCATTTTGACGTGAACGATATTTATATCGATTTTATTCAAATTGAAATGAATATTAAAGTGAATTGAAATTCGAATTAAATTGAAATAGAATTGAAATCGTTTTGAAATGAATTCGAATTGAAATTGAATAGAATCGATCTCGAATTGAAAATTGAATAGAATTGAATTCAAATTAAACTGAATTGAATTGAAATTCGAATTAAATTGAAAAGAATTGAAATTCGAATTAGATTGAAATAGAATTGAAATCGTTTTGAATTGAATTTAAAACGTATTGAAATTGACTGAAAATCGATTTGAATTGAAATCAATTTGAAATGAATTTAAAACGAATTCATAAGGAAAAAATCAATTTTGATTTGAATTTGAAAAAGAAGTTGAAATCGTTTTGAAAACGAATTTAAAACGATTTATAAAGTACGTTTTAAAAAGGAAATCGACGAAATATATATAATATATATATATATATATTATATATATAGAATGGCCTGAATAGAACGAGCCGCGCCGTGGCCGTTCGTGAATTTCGACCATTGACTTCGAATGGACATTGCGGGAGATCCGACCGTCGGATTCTCCTAAAACCGGAACCGTTGGGTTCGTATCAAAAAGAGCTTTCTAACGAATATTAGAGATTTGAAATCTAATGGTTGGATTTGGAATTATGTCGAAATCAAATTTGGAAAAGGTCGCTGTAAGTGCAGTTCGATGGCCGTAGATGGAAATCGACTGTACGGGCCTTGATAAAATTATTAAAAATAGTAATAATATGTGTAAAATCATAAGAAATGATTTGTGAAGAATTCGGATGAAAAACTCCATATTTGAAAAGATAAAAATAGATTTTTATCGAAATGAACTAGTTTTGAACTAGAATAGTAATTTATTTATTTTTAAAATAAATCAATTGGATATGAAATAGTTTTGAAAGTAACCAGAAGTTCCAATAATTGAATTGGACTGGATTTGAATCGAAATTGTCTTCGGAATATTTTGATGTTGGATTTCGTGATGATACAGATATTGTTATGGGAATTTGAAAGATATATTAATATCGTTATTTCCAATACGATATTTGTTGGTCGTAGAATTTGATATTGAATATAAGCCGGTATATCTTCTATTCAGAGCCTTGTATTTAATATCAAATGTGATTTGGGTTTGTCGTGAATGGTGTCACCATTAATACTGTTCTTAAACCCAGTTGAGAAAAAAGATTAAATCTTTTTTATTAGATTTAATGAAGTGTACCGATTAAACAATATTTAATTGGTATTGAATTGGTATTGATTTTTTGGTTTATCGTGAACAGTGTTTTAAATAACACTTGTTCTTTAACCCGATAATTAATGGAATGTGATTTTGGGTTGTCGTGAACGGTATCTTCAATAATACTGTTCTTAGACCCAAAGGAGTTAAGAAAATCAGAAATTAACTGGAGATTAGTTAAGTTGAATGGTTTCTGGGGTATTGATCTGATGTTGGTTTCGGCCTTCGGGGTCAATACTTAGGGAGTTGCTCACTTGCTAATTTACGGTTAGGGACTGATTGAAATGTGATGTGATTTTGGGTTTATCGTGAACCGTGTTTTAAATGACACTGATTCTTTAACCCCGTTAAAGATTAAAACTAAGTGGAGTTTTAATGAATCTTTAATTAAATTGAAAAGATCGAGAATGGAGTATCACCAGTTTTGCTCCAGGCGATAGTTAAATCTTTAATTAGGTTTGAACGTGTAATGGTAATTGAATTTACCGATAACACCGTGGTGTTAGATATGAAGTATTACCAGTTTACTTCATGGGATGAATAGGTTGGGATTGGGAAATAAAATAAATGATCACTTCGGTATGGATCGCTAATTCCGACTAGTTTGAATTGATATTCAAAAGTAGATTAAAGAATAAATTTAAAGGATTTATCTTTGATAAAATTAATGGGAACCTTTCCCTAAGAATGTGAAATTTAGAAACTAACCTTCGGTTAGCTAAGTAGAATGGTTTTCTGGATATTGATCTGATGTTGGTTTCGGCCTTCGGGGTTAATATTTGGGGAATTATTCTCTTGTTAATTTACGGTTAGTGACCGATGAATTGGAATGAGGCGTATGTTGTGTTTGTGTAACACTTGTTTAATATATACGCGAGTTATTCAGAAAGACCGGGTTTATCCCATTCTGAATAACTGATTCGACGTGGTGTCGAGGATGAAGACGGTGGTCGAAGACCGGAGGTCTTCACGTCGTTTGGGTGATTACTGATGATCTTGATTGGGCCGTACACCCAAGAGGAGGGAATCATTTAGTGGTCGTCCAGACGTACTTGGAGATCGATGGATATGCGGGGTACTAGGTGCCTCCGGTTTCGTTCAGACCCAGAACGAACTTGTAAATGGACTGTGTGTCTGACATTGGATTTCATTCTGTGTGACTGATATCGGTTGCATAGAGTGGTTTGCCTGTGTGGCATGCTAAGATGCAAATGATCAAGGCTTTTGTTGAAAAGCAAAGTCTTGTGGTTGATGATCAAAGCACGACCTTTGTGGCGTAGCTTTGTGTAGCGTAGATTCGCGAGCCTCGCACCCCGGTGTGAACCAAAAACGGGAGACGGACCTCAGGGTGGACATGCGTTTTCTTCTAGCTAGGAGTGGCGTCAGTGCTTGAACTGGCTGACGAGTTTGACTCATGTGGTTGTTGGAATTGGAGGCGCCTCAGATATATCGGTCGATCCGGGACCGATGGAGTAGTCATTCGTTGGCTTACTCACGCCCCAAAGGGCGGGGAAACGCAGTGTCCAGGAATTTTAATCCACATCGGTGGACCGGCCCTGACGATCTAAAGGCTTGACTGAGTACTTGCCTGAGGGGCGGGCTAGAGCGTCTCGAATTCGGTGAGGACGATCCCTAGCCTCAGTTCGCAGATGGAAATCCAATTTCCAAATACGTGACTTTGCGGTTTTAATTGTAAAACTAGTATGGCGACATGATATATGGTACCCATGCCGTCTATGATTGATATTTATGATTTGAAATTGTTTTGACACTATGCACTTATAGTAATAATAAAACATGAAATTTCACGTATCAAGCATTCTTTGGCTATTATAAGGTAAAACCCTATCCCCCGGCTTGCGTTGCATTGTGTGATAGAACCTGGGTCTTATAATAGCTTCATTTTTCTTTACTTAGCATTGCGCTGTTGTTTTATGCACTGGTATTCTTGAGAGGAAACCCGTTCCGTGTTATACGGCGTGGTCCCTTGATTTACTGAACTTTAAAATAAAGCTTAATAACTGTTTTAGTTCTCTTACCAGTCCTATGACTGACCTGGAGTTTATTGTTTTAACCTAAACTCTGGGTGCCCTTATTTTGACATGGGCAGCTAGTAGTTTTGGTTTTGCAGATTTATATTCACAGGGTCCTGCTACAGCTGGAACGATATCCGGAAAGCTTTGTATCTGTATATCTCCTTCAGTTGTGTGTTGTATTATTTTCCGCTGCTATGTAATGTATTGTAATCTCTGATATTTTCTGTGTAATATTTATTCATTTATACTCTGTATATTCTTGTAATCTGATGGAATTGTTGTAATATACAATGAAATGTTCTTCCGTCTGCGTCCTTTTGTGGCTTGTTCTCGAACTATCCGCGCTTTCCTCGTCGGGGAGGTTACGGGTTTTTACAATTACCAAATCGAATTCCATTCCAATTCATTATATTAAATTGGAAAACTTTACTTTGGAAAATTTCTGTTAAATCTTAATAAAAATATTTATAAATTCCAAATCACATTTGACTGTTAATCGGGTTAAAGAACGAATGTCGTTAAAAAATCACAGTTCACAATAAACCCAATTCACTTTCCATTTCAATCTAATTAAAGATTTATTCCTTTCACACGGGGTTTAAGAATTGTGTTACTGAAGACACCATTCACGACAAACCCAAAATCAAATTTCAATTCAATTCCAATTAAATATTAACTAATTGGTAAACTTCTCTAAATCTTAACTGAAAGATTATTCTTTTCTTAATTAGGTTTAAGAACAGTGTTAATAAAGACACCGCTCACGACAAACTCAAAATCCAATTTAATATTAAATACAAGGCTCTGAATAGAAATTATATCGGCTTATATTCAATATCAAATTCTGAAATCAACATATATCATATTGGGAATAATGATATATATATATCTTCCAAATTCCTCCATAATATCCGTATAATCACGGAATCCAATATCGAAGTATTCCGAAGATAATGTCGATTCAAATCCATTCCAATTCTTATATTGGAAATTTCTGGTTATATTAAAACCCTTTATATATCCAACTTATATATTTAAAAATTATTGGATTATCTTTCTAGTTAATAACTAGTTCGTTTTGATAAAAATATATTTTTATCTTTTAAAATATGGATTTTTTTCATCCCAATTCTATCCAAATCATTTATTATGATTTTGCACAAATTATTAATATTTTTAATAATTTTATCAAGGCCTGTGCATTCAATTTCCATAAACGGTCATCGAACTGCATTTACAGCGACCTTTTCCAAATTTGATTTGGATATAATTTCAAATCCAACCATTAGAATTCAAATCTATTATGTTCGTTGGAAAGCTCTTTTCTATACGAATCCAACGGTTCCTGTTTTAGGAGAATCCGATGGTCAGATCTCCCGTAATGTCAATTCGAAGTCAATGGTCAAAATTCGCGAATGGTCGCTGCGCGGCGCGTTCTATTCCGGCCATTAAATATATATTATATATATTATATACATTTCGTCGATTTTCATTTAAAACATATTTGACAAATTGTTTTAAATTCGTTTTAAAAACGATTTCAGCTTCATTTTCAATTTTAAACCAAAATTGAATATTCATATCATTAATATATAAATGATAATTATTTTCAAAACATTAGATTATGAAATCTTTTCCTTTTCGATATTCATTATAAAAATAAATAAAAGCAATATAAATATCGTTCAAGTCAAAACGGCGCATATCTAATCAACACGGCTTCATATATTTTAATAATTTCATGTCCATCCAAAACCAGACATCAAATTCACAATTTTTTATCCTTTACTGAATATTATTTAAAAATATTCATTACTTTAAAATATTCTTTATTCCTGAATTGGAATCAGACATAGTCAATTACCATATAATGTTATTTATATGGATTTCATACAACACATGTACATAATAATGATACACAATCAACCATCATCTAGAGTGCAATTTACAACTGTATAAATAATTAACGCTCACCACAGCCTGTCAACCTATCGATTGACATACAACTAAATATTGGGATCAGTGTATGTCTAATATCATCCCAATACCCATGTCGGGTTTTCAAACAACAAATACTAATTATTATTTGTGCAGTTGGGCGATGTGTAAAATTTATCGTCCCAATCATTATCAGTTAAATGGGTGTACATAAACAAACCGTTTGACTTGTAAACGAATATTTATTTTCTTTTTATGATAATTTTATGTCATTCATATATATGTTAAAAATTATATTTTAACGATAATATATTTTATTTAACAAATGAATATTTTATATAATTCGTTTATTCAACAAAAATAATATTTTTATTGTTCACACATTTTATTCAACACATGAATACAATACAGTCAATTCAATCCCAACAAACATCAATGGTTTGTACAACCAATGGTGTCGGGTGCTTCTAAGCACTGTTTGCATCCTAGTATATATTTAACTGTAATAATTAGAGTGAGAAAGAGTTCTCACCTTTGGTTTCCACTCCATCGGTCTTTAATTGAACGGTTTGGATTTGGATTTGCTTCCAGTCGGTTCCATCACAATCTGTTTCACGCGGTTTATATTAAAAATCACATTTTTAAACAATGTTATTTCTATTTAAAAATCGCATTTTTATCACAACGATATATAGATAAAAATCACATTTTTATTCGATGTTCTTATATTTTTAAAACTAAAAATAAAACAGTGCTAATTCATTTTAAAAAAAATAACATTTTTAAATCATCGCTATTTCATATATTTAAAAATCATATTTTTAAATCAAAGCTATATACATAGAAATCATATTTTTATTTTGTTATTTCCATTTTAAAAACAATGCTAATTTTATTTTTAAAACAATGCTAATTTTATTTTTAAAAACAATGCTAATTTTATTTTAAAAACAATGCTAATTTTATTTTTAAAATAATGCTAATTTTATATTTAAAACAATGCTAATTTTATTTTTAAAAACAATTCTAATTTTATTTTTAAAAACAATGCTAATTTTATTTTTAAAAACAATTTAAATAGCAAACCATATTAATTAAAGTTCAATTACATTAATCAAGGGTATTAACCCATTAACCTTCTTCTTCGTTGGTTCCAGGCCAACATTCAAGGGAAAGAGCTCCCACCATAAATCCACCTATGCGTCCTTCCTCTCGCCGCCAGAATCCGATCAGCCCTCGCCACACTGACGTTGATGAAGCGCCTCCCCACGAGCTGAGTTCTGGCGAACTCAAACAAGCCAATCCCCTAGAAAATGCATGCGAAGTTGCCGCTTCAAGCTACGATTTCCGTCTCCACACATCACCAGGAGTGATCAACGCCGTATGGGGTTAAAGATTAAGGAGAGATCTAGAAATTTCGCTCTGAATTCCTATTTTAATTCGACCTTGTTTGGATGATTTTAGGGATCTAATTTCCGTGTTTTATGGCCATCGTTCGCTTCTAACTAGCGGCTAAAAGAACGGGAGTGGTTAGGGTTTCGAAAATAACGTGTTATATATATATAATAATATATAAATTAATATTTTAATTCCTTTATTTCTAAAATATGAATTCTCTCGTCCGATCAGCAAATAAAACCCGACGACTATCGTGTAGGATCTAAATTAACCCTAGAGGGGGGGGGGGGGGGTGAATAGGGTTTATTGCAAATAAGTATATTTAAAAATAATTTCAGAAATAAAAAGATCACACACAGAAAATACCCAGCTTCGGCAAAAACTATGCCTACTGCTGCATTCAAGGTTTCTACTAGGAATTTTAAACAATCTCTTCGCTTACAGACTCTTGTAAACTTGCGACCTTCGCTCCCGACTGTTAAAACCCTACGCTCAAGACCTTGACACAACACGACCACTTATGTTGTGATTTTCAAACTACTCACACTAGAAGTTATTGACTTTAAGAAAAAAATATTTAAAACAAAACAAAAAATAAAAGGAAAATAAAAACCCTATGTTTTAACTTATTTAGGGTTTCCCCTTTTATCATAAAAAGGCGGCTCCCCTTTTATCACTTCACCGATTTATTCTTTTTAACCCTAGCCTCCTTTGTCCCTTCCTGGAAATGAATATGGCGGCTAGAGCGACTAGGGTTTTCTTCAATCTTCCCTAATTCTCTGCGCTTGAGTGATGGATATGCGATGCTTTGATGTGCGGCTTCGATTGTTGCTTTCAAATGCTTTGACTTGAATCCAAGTTTCTCACTTGTTCTCAGGTATGATTTTTATTTCGAGTTCTTCTTTGATTGTGCCTGAACTTGGATGATTAATTGCCGATGAGGATTGGTGTTTAAATAGGATTGAAATTCGATATATTAGCTCTGATTTCGTGTAAGACTTGGTCTGATCTTTGAGTAATTTTTGGATTTTTGAGATACATGGCTTCCCTTAATCTTTGGCACTAATCAAGTTTGAAATCTTCAATCTTTTTGAAAAACTTGCGTGAGATTTTTGAAATGGTCTTTGATTTATTTCGGCTTTGAGTTAGTTCCTTAATTTCTGGAATTTTAATCATGAAGATAACTTTATACCGATACTACACTCGGTCTACCTTTGAACAAATTTAATATCCTGATTTGTTTGGAACTTGATTAAGTTTGAAAATTTCAAACTTTGTGGAGTAACTTGCCCTGTGATTTCTGGTCTTTTGAATTGATCTGTTACTTCCTTCTCTGCCGTGTCCATCACAGATGATGTTGTACAGATGTTTTTCTTGATCATTTCTGAACATTTAATATTGCTTTTGATACTTGACCTTGCTAGACTTGAATCATTGATTGTATGCATCATAGTATTTGCTTTGTTTATGAGCTCGATCAATCTTGTTTACTACTTGTATACTGCCCCACTCCCTTGGGCCTTGCATGTCTGACTTATACATCTATGTTGCTCCCTACTTGGTACATATATATATATATTAACTTGATGCTGACCACTTTAATTTTTGCTGATTTGTTGCATATTCTTGATATGTTCTTTGCGGTTATACAGTTTTAACTTTGTATAACTTGTTTTAACTGATGTTATTCTTCTTAGCCATGTCTCGATGAACAGATACTCAACTTGTTCTGCCATATATTTGAACAAGATATTACTCTTGATACTCTTGTCGTTCAAGTGATTTTACTACTACACTTAATACTTTGCTTTGAATTCTTCTGTTTACTTGAACTGATAAGAACAGGAGCTTTACTTGACCTTTGATTGTTCTTACCATACACTTGCGCTGTTTTGTTAAAATCGAGTACTCCTTAGCTGCTTTCTTATATGACCTTTTATGTTAGAACCTTGCTACTATTTGAATAGGTACTCCACTTCATTTCCCTTGACTTTAAAAACTATACTTGACCCGAACTACTTGTATATTGAAATTTCTGTGTGGACTCCTCTGCCATTATGTATATATATAGCTGCCATGATAAATTACTTGAATTTGAAGTGATCTTGTATGTTTGTCCACCTTGTTGCTCACTGTCTTGATTTGCACTATACTTGACTTCTGGTCTGAACATATTGCTTGAAAAAAAAACTGTATTTGATTTGCTTGTTCACTGCATTGAGACTTGTTCACTTAAACATCCTTTGTGTACTGTTTCAACTGCACTTGAATGGTTCCCTGCTAATTGTTGACTTGCTTGAATTTGTTGTCGTGATTGTATTCTTGTTGGTTTGTTGTTGCTCGAGTACTGCTTTGAACCTTGTATTTGTAACCTGGTTGTGTGCTCCACTATCATGTCTGTGTCTTCCATTTTTAAAAAAAATTATCCAAATATGTTGCCTTGACTTTGTGCTGAGCTATCTCGACCACTTCGAGTTTTGATTTTTCATAGAATTATTTTTATATGTGCACTGAGTCGAGACGGTCTTTATGACTACTCCTCAGTCACGATACTGGTTTGGCGTGGCAGTGCACACGTGTATTCACGTGTGTATATGCAGCCATCCAGACGAGTTTTCCTATTCCTGCATATCAGACAAAGTCTAGAAAAATGATGAGAAACACACTGTAATTCTGAGGCAAATAAAATTTTAAAAATATTTATTTTATTTTTATTTTTGTTGCAGTCTACTGTGTGTTCTTTTTGTGACAGGTATGAAGTCAGGATTTGACTGAAGATTGTGAAGACAGAAGATGGACGATAGAAGACAGTAAAAAAAATCAATGTATGAAAGTGTTTGTATGTGCAGTTGTATAGAGTGAGTGACAGAGTTGTATGAATGAAATGTAATATGTCAAATAGTGGAGTAAAAAGATGTACTTTTGATATTGAAATAAAATATTTTTATAGAATACTGTGTGATTGTTCAAATTTCTGTATCAGTGTATTTACAAACACATTCAATAATAAAAATGTATTTGGTTGTTATCATCAAACAAAAATCATATAATTGTGTATACAACAATGTTATATACAACAATCTCCCCCTTTTGATGATGACAAACAAATAAAAGATTTTGAATGTGTGAATGTGTTTGATAACGTGAGGTATGTTACTCCCCCTATTTGTATGCTCCCCCTACAACTAAGCTTCCCTTATTGATGCATATAGATTTGAAAATTTTGAAATGAATTAGTCAATCCCAAATTTGGAAATATTCTAAAATGAATTAATCAATCCCAAAATTTGAAAATATTCTATAAATGTTTACTCATCCATCAAAATCTTGATCATTCTCCCCCTTTTGTTATCATCAAAAGAATAACAATAAATTAAAATAGTGATGAATAGAAATTAGAGATATAAATTCGGATCAAGAGGATAGTATATCGTAAATCTCATTGAATCAAACAAAAATCAAAATATTCTTTGTGTCAGAGACAAATTTCACTTTCAGAATGAATGTACTATGGATTTTACAGAATTAGGAGAGTCCAATATTTGAATACAAAATTTAAAGATTTCAAATATGCTTAAAATATGTTAAGCACTTTCTAACCACGCATAGCCCAAAGGTCTTTTAAATGGGGTTAGTAGTAACTTAACTTTATCCTCTCTGATGAGTTTCATCCATGCACAGCCCGAAGGTCTTTTAAGTGAGAATGAAAGCACATAGAGATTAAGGTATTTCACCCACGCATAACCGCGAGGACTTTTAAATGGGAGTGAGTACCAAGGATATTATTATTTATTTATTTATTTATTTCTAAATTTCAAGGATAATTAGAACTCCCCAAATTAAATAAAACCATGATGAGTGGCAGAAGTATGGTAGATATAGAAGATGGTCGTGAAATAAGCTTTAACTCAAAAAATATCATAAAATCTGTCCAATCATCATGAGATTTAAAATATTTCCTTATGATGAAAATATATTATAGTCAATACTCATCACAATTTCAAGATCTGTCATAATTTCAACGAATTCCAGAGTAGTTCAAATGATCAATCATTTGACTTTTGAATAACCATTTAAGAAATTTTATATTATTACTTTATATATATATATATTATGATTTTTTTTTTTTTTGTAAGGGGATAGTGATTAATCTATTTCTATAATTCCCAAATCTAATCGTAATCGTGAAAATCTATCTTCGGGAAGAGGTTTTGTAAAGATATCAGCAAGTTGACCTTCAGTTGTAATAAACTCAATACAAATATCTTCTCGTGAAATGTGATCTCTAATAAAATGATGTCTCACATCTATGTGTTTAGTGCGTGAATGATGAACAGGATTATTAGACAAGTCTATAGCACTTTTACTATCACATTTTAGTGGTACTTTTTTATAAATTATGCCAAAGTCTGAAAGAGTTTGCATCATCCATAATATTTGTGCACAACAACTTCCCAAAGCAATGTATTCAGCCTCAGTTGTGGATAAAGCAACACAATTTTGTTTTCGACTTGACCATGAAACTAACGAGTGTCCTAGCATAAAACAAGTTCCACTAGTGCTTTTTCTATCAACAAGAGATCCAGCATAATCAGCATCAGAATATCCAATTAGTTTAAAATTATTGCATGCGGGGTACCATAAACCAAATTTGTGTGTGTGCAAAAGATATCTTAAAATTCTTTTTGTGGCTTTTAAATGAGATTCTTTTGGGTTGGATTGAAAGCGAGCACATAAACAAACAGCAAACATAATATCAGGCCTAGATGCAGTGAGATAAAGGAGTGAACCAATTATTCCACGATATTTCTTCTGATCAACTGCAACTCCTTTCTCGTCTTTGTCAAGCTTGGTTGAAGGACTCATCGGTGTTCTGAGTGGTTTTGCATTTTCTAGTCCAAATTTTTTCAGCAATTCAGCAATGTATTTTGTTTGTGATATGAAAATCCCCTTGGAGCTTTGTTTAATTTGAAATCCAAGAAAATATTTTAATTCACCTACCAAGCTCATTTCGAATTTATCCTGCATGACTTTTTCAAATTTCTCACACAAACAATCGTTAGTAGCACCATATATAATATCATCAACATAAATTTGGACAATTAAAAAATCATCACCTTCATGTAATAGAAACAATGTAGTGTCAGCACTGCCCTTTTTAAATCCGTTTTCCAAAAGATATGCACTTAAACAATCGTACCAAGCTCTAGGAGCTTGTTTAAGACCATATAATGCATTTTCAAGTTTGAATACATGGTTTGGAAATTCATAATTTTCAAATCCGGGGGGTTGTTCCACAAAAACTTCTTCTTTTAATTCTCCATTTAAAAATGCACTTTTTACGTCCATTTGTTTTAGTTTGAAACCTTTATAACATGCGAAACTGAGCAAAATTCTAATGGCTTCTAACCTAGCTACTGGTGCAAATGTTTCATCAAAATCAATGCCTTCAATTTGATTATATCCTTTTGCAACCAACCTAGCTTTGTTTCTAATTACATTACCAGATTCATCAAGTTTATTTTTGAACACCCATTTAGTTCCCACTACTGGATAGTCATTCGGTCTAGGAACTAATTTCCAAACTTTATTCCGTTCAAATTGACTAAGTTCTTCTTGCATCGCTGAAATCCAACTTTCATCATTAAGTGCAATTTCAACATTTTTAGGTTCGATTTCTAAGATGAAACAACTGTGAATACAGAAAGTACAGATATCTTTATTAAATGATGAACGAGTTCGTATACCTGCCGTTGGATTTCCTATCACCAATTCTGGAGGATGGTTGGTTTTGAATTTCAACTTTTCGACTTCAAATGTTTGTTTTGTTTGGTCATTACTTCCAGTCTTCTCTTTGCTATTTTCTTTTTCACCCTCATGTGTAATTTCCTCATCGTTTTGCTCTTTTTCCATCGTATCCAGATCTGATTCATCAAATTTCACGTTTATGGTTTCAACAATGGTTTTTGATCGTTTGTTGAAAATTCGATAAGCCTTGCTTCTTGACGAGTAACCCATGAAAATTCCCTCGTCAGCCTTTGATTCAAACTTACCAAGATGATCACCTGTATTAAGAAGATAACAAGGGCATCCAAACACTCTAAAATATGAAATGTTAGGCTTTCTGTCAAACCACAATTCATAGGATGTTTTGTTAAGTATTGGTCTAATCATTACTCTGTTCATTACATGGCAGGATGTATTAACTGCCTCTGCCCAAAAAATCAAAGGCAAATTATATTCACTTAACATAGATCTAGCCAATTCCTGTAATGTACGATTTTTCCTTTCAACTACCCCATTTTGCTGTGGTGTTCGAGGAGCAGAAAATTCGTGTTTAAAACCATTTTCTTCACAAAAATTTTCAAAATCCAAATTTTCAAATTCACCACCATGATCACTTCTTAAAGTTTTTATTGAAACACCTTTTTCATTTTGAACGAGTTTTGCAAACTTTGAAAAGTAATCAAAAGTTTCGGATTTTTTGGCTAGAAAATAAACCCATGTAAATCTAGAGTAATCATCAACTAATACGTAACAATACCTTTTTCCATTTAAGCTAGCGATTTCATTTGGTCCAAATAAATCCATGTGAATCAATTCAAGTACCCTATTAGTGCTAACAACATTTTTGGGACGAAATGCTGAACGACTGAATTTTCCCATAGCACATGATTTACATACTTTATTATTTTTATATTTCTGATGTGGTAGACCTCTTACCAATTCTTTTGATTCAAGTTTTTCCAAGAGATTCATACTAGCATGACCCAATCTCCTATGCCATAAGAATACTTCTTCATCCGTAGCTACTAAACATCGTGAGAGAGTCAAATCATCAAATGAAATAGTATAAACATTTCCTTTTCTTTTTCCTGTGAACACAATATTGTTTGTGGATTTTTCAATAATTTTGCAGGATTCATTATCAAATATTACACTCATTCCTTTGTCACATAGTTGGCTTATGGAAATTAGATTATGATGCAAGTTTTCAACATATAAAACATCAGTTAAGGAGAAAGTACTATTACCTACTTTACCTTTACCGATAATTTTACATTTTCTGTTATCGCCCATTATCACACTTCCTCCTTTACATTTTTCAAGGCTAAGGAACTTTGATTTATCTCCTGTCATATGTTTGGAACATCCTGAATCCAAGTACCATTCTTGTTGTTCCTTAGCCCGCCAACATACCTACACACAAGAAGAAGAGAATGACCTAGAGTAACTCATAGGTCTAATAACATTAGTAACTGGCAAATTTTGATTTTGAACAACTGATCCTTTTGGAATCCAAATTTGTTTGTTTTTATTAAATCCAAATCTATTACAATTACTCGTCAACCCTTTTGGAACCCAAATTTGTATGAATTTTTTATTATTGTTCCTATTTTGACATTTTTCATAGCTATGTCCAATTTTTCCACACTTTGTACATTTAGGAAAAACACTTCCACCCTTCGCATTATCATTCATTTTAACGTATGTTTTCCCAAATCCTAATCCTTTTCTATTATTTGCATATAATTGGTTTCCAAGCAACATTCTAAATGACTTTTCCCCTCTTGAAAACTTACTCAATGTTATTTCCAGATTTTTTACTTTGGTTTTAAGTGCTTCATTTTCATTTACAAGAGAAGTACATCTGTTAATAAAGTTCTTTCTTTTTGTGTCATCACTTTCTCTTAAAGCCAAATATTCTTGTTTTAATTTTTCAAAATTTGCCTTAAATTTTGTTTGCTCTTGTTTTAATGACTTGCAGTTTTCACATTCAGGATTTGTCATCTTTCCAAGCTCATCTTCTAACCTATTGTTTTCGTGGACCAATTTTAACCTATCAGATTTTAATTTCTTGATTTTTAATTCAAGTGAATCAACGGTTTTGGTGAGATTATGACACATTAAAATTAAATCTTTATAAGAGTAATTTGGTACCTCAGTGGAATCATCTTCGCTACTGTCTGGATCTGACTGTGCCATAAGGCATAAATTGGCTTCCTCTTTATCACTGTCAGAGTCTTCTTCTTCTCCTTCTTCATCGTCCCATGTAGCTGCAAAGGCTTTCTTTTTCTTCTTCTTCTTTTTGTCTTTCTGAAGTAATGGGCAATTTGGTTTGATATGGCCAGGTTTGTTGCAGTTGTAACATATGACTTCATCATCTGAATTGTCGGAATTCTTGGATTTGTTGGATTTTGAACTCTTCTTTCGTGACTTGTATTTTTTGTTAGTCCACTTTTTAAGAACCATGGCCAACTCTTCGATAGGATTCTCAGTTTCATCGTTACTTTCAACAGTGTTGCTTAGAGCAATTGTCTTTTTCTTTGATTCTGAATCATCGCGTCCTTCTTTGGCTTTTAACTCCATTTCATAAGCAATCAGATTTCCAATCAATTCTTCTATTTTCAACTTATTTAGATCTTTTGATTCTTGAATGGCAGTTACTTTGGCTTCGAAATTCATTGGCAGTACTCTCAGTATCTTGCGTATTAATTCTACTTCAGTATAGTCTTTTCCAAGAGCCTTTGCATTATAAATCAGTGTGGAGAATCGACCATACATTTCTTTTATATCTTCGTCTTTTCGCATTGTGAAATTTTCATATTCGTTGCAGAGTAGTGCAAGACGAGATTCCTTGACCTGAGATGTTCCTTCATGTGTAACTTCCAAAGTATGCCAAATTTCCTGCGCAGTTGAACAGTGAGATATACGGTTAAATTCAGTTTTATCAAGAGCACAAATTAAAGCATTCATTGCTTTGGCATCAGTTGAGAATAATTTTTTATCATTAGCATCCCACTTATCTTTTGGTTTAGGAATTTCAATATCATTGATAGTCGTGACTGGAGGTTTATAGCCTGTTTCAACGATATCCCATACATCATAATCAACTGAGCTTAAGTAAATTTTCATCCTAGCTTTCCAATAAGCATAATCAGTTCCATTAAACATTGGTGGCCTAGCTATGGACTGACCCTCAGAAAAAGCGTTGTTAGACAAATTCATGACTCTAGAGTTAAAAATACCTGCTCTGATACCACTTGTAGGATCTAAATTAACCCTAGAGGGGGGGTGAATAGGGTTTATTGCAAATAAGTATATTTAAAAATAATTTCAGAAATAAAAAGATCACACACAGAAAATACCCAGCTTCGGCAAAAACTATGCCTACTGCTGCATTCAAGGTTTCTACTAGGAATTTTAAACAATCTCTTCGCTTACAGACTCTTGTAAACTTGCGACCTTCGCTCCCGACTGTTAAAACCCTACGCTCAAGACCTTGACACAACACGACCACTTATGTTGTGATTTTCAAACTACTCACACTAGAAGTTATTGACTTTAAGAAAAAAATATTTAAAACAAAACAAAAAATAAAAGGAAAATAAAAACCCTATGTTTTAACTTATGTAGGGTTTCCCCTTTTATCATAAAAAGGCGGCTCCCCTTTTATCACTTCACCGATTTATTCTTTTTAACCCTAGCCTCCTTTGTCCCTTCCTGGAAATGAATATGGCGGCTAGAGCGACTAGGGTTTTCTTCAATCTTCCCTAATTCTCTGCGCTTGAGTGATGGATATGCGATGCTTTGATGTGCGGCTTCGATTGTTGCTTTCAAATGCTTTGACTTGAATCCAAGTTTCTCACTTGTTCTCAGGTATGATTTTTATTTCGAGTTCTTCTTTGATTGTGCCTGAACTTGGATGATTAATTGCCGATGAGGATTGGTGTTTAAATAGGATTGAAATTCGATATATTAGCTCTGATTTCGTGTAAGACTTGGTCTGATCTTTGAGTAATTTTTGGATTTTTGAGATACATGGCTTCCCTTAATCTTTGGCACTAATCAAGTTTGAAATCTTCAATCTTTTTGAAAAACTTGCGTGAGATTTTTGAAATGGTCTTTGATTTATTTCGGCTTTGAGTTAGTTCCTTAATTTCTGGAATTTTAATCATGAAGATAACTTTATACCGATACTACACTCGGTCTACCTTTGAACAAATTTAATATCCTGATTTGTTTGGAACTTGATTAAGTTTGAAAATTTCAAACTTTGTGGAGTAACTTGCCCTGTGATTTCTGGTCTTTTGAATTGATCTGTTACTTCCTTCTCTGCCGTGTCCATCACAGATGATGTTGTACAGATGTTTTTCTTGATCATTTCTGAACATTTAATATTGCTTTTGATACTTGACCTTGCTAGACTTGAATCATTGATTGTATGCATCATAGTATTTGCTTTGTTTATGAGCTCGATCAATCTTGTTTACTACTTGTATACTGCCCCACTCCCTTGGGCCTTGCATGTCTGACTTATACATCTATGTTGCTCCCTACTTGGTACATATATATATATATTAACTTGATGCTGACCACTTTAATTTTTGCTGATTTGTTGCATATTCTTGATATGTTCTTTGCGGTTATACAGTTTTAACTTTGTATAACTTGTTTTAACTGATGTTATTCTTCTTAGCCATGTCTCGATGAACAGATACTCAACTTGTTCTGCCATATATTTGAACAAGATATTACTCTTGATACTCTTGTCGTTCAAGTGATTTTACTACTACACTTAATACTTTGCTTTGAATTCTTCTGTTTACTTGAACTGATAAGAACAGGAGCTTTACTTGACCTTTGATTGTTCTTACCATACACTTGCGCTGTTTTGTTAAAATCGAGTACTCCTTAGCTGCTTTCTTATATGACCTTTTATGTTAGAACCTTGCTACTATTTGAATAGGTACTCCACTTCATTTCCCTTGACTTTAAAAACTATACTTGACCCGAACTACTTGTATATTGAAATTTCTGTGTGGACTCCTCTGCCATTATGTATATATATAGCTGCCATGATAAATTACTTGAATTTGAAGTGATCTTGTATGTTTGTCCACCTTGTTGCTCACTGTCTTGATTTGCACTATACTTGACTTCTGGTCTGAACATATTGCTTGAAAAAAAAACTGTATTTGATTTGCTTGTTCACTGCATTGAGACTTGTTCACTTAAACATCCTTTGTGTACTGTTTCAACTGCACTTGAATGGTTCCCTGCTAATTGTTGACTTGCTTGAATTTGTTGTCGTGATTGTATTCTTGTTGGTTTGTTGTTGCTCGAGTACTGCTTTGAACCTTGTATTTGTAACCTGGTTGTGTGCTCCACTATCATGTCTGTGTCTTCCATTTTTAAAAAAAATTATCCAAATATGTTGCCTTGACTTTGTGCTGAGCTATCTCGACCACTTCGAGTTTTGATTTTTCATAGAATTATTTTTATATGTGCACTGAGTCGAGACGGTCTTTATGACTACTCCTCAGTCACGATACTGGTTTGGCGTGGCAGTGCACACGTGTATTCACGTGTGTATATGCAGCCATCCAGACGAGTTTTCCTATTCCTGCATATCAGACAAAGTCTAGAAAAATGATGAGAAACACACTGTAATTCTGAGGCAAATAAAATTTTAAAAATATTTATTTTATTTTTATTTTTGTTGCAGTCTACTGTGTGTTCTTTTTGTGACAGGTATGAAGTCAGGATTTGACTGAAGATTGTGAAGACAGAAGATGGACGATAGAAGACAGTAAAAAAAATCAATGTATGAAAGTGTTTGTATGTGCAGTTGTATAGAGTGAGTGACAGAGTTGTATGAATGAAATGTAATATGTCAAATAGTGGAGTAAAAAGATGTACTTTTGATATTGAAATAAAATATTTTTATAGAATACTGTGTGATTGTTCAAATTTCTGTATCAGTGTATTTACAAACACATTCAATAATAAAAATGTATTTGGTTGTTATCATCAAACAAAAATCATATAATTGTGTATACAACAATGTTATATACAACATATCGTCCCTAGCTAATTACCCTCATTTCGAACACAATGGGATATGTTTCATAAGCCAATTCGACTGTTTCGATCAGTTTTTCTCAAAATTAAAATATAAATCAATATATATTGAATTTAAATGTACATTTTAATTTACCGAGGCCACATACTGAATCCAAAAATTATAGAAAAATAAATCTAGCTATGTTTTGACGATACGGACCTGACAAAACTAATTTCGTCGAATTTGGAGATTGTTTGAAAAATGGTCATTTTTTGGTCGATCCATTTGAACTAAAATTGTCAAAACACGTTTTCTTTTGCCATGCTCACATATTAATTCCCCAAATTATGAAAATTGGAATCTAGTAATAATTTGACATTTCGGATCCAATAAAAGTGGGTTTTTTGAAAACGGAGGTTGTTTGCACAATGGCTATTTTTAAGGGCTATAAATTATATTAAAAAAAAATATAAATTCCATAGCGAGTATTCTAAATTTTAATCTGATCATCACTTTCAATTTATATTATGAAATCTGGATTTTTCACACTCATTAGAAAGATATAATTAAACTGATACAAATATTTTGGGTTTTCCTGAAATCCGATTTATTTTGAATCCTGTACATTCATTCGAATTTTGAAATCAAATTTTCAAACTTCCACGCCATTTCAGGCTCGTTTTATAATTAAAATATATTTATACATTCTAACTTCAATTTAAATAAATTTTTAGTCGTTATTATTTAAAATAAATCATTTTAAATATTCAAAATCCATTAAAATAGCTAAAATAAAATTTTTAAATTGGTTCTGAAAATCCGGGTTGTTGCACTTCATTTTTGAATTCTTTGATGTTTTAAAGTATTCCGATTTTTGTTTCATAAGATACACATATCTATATCTACTGAAATCATCAGTAAATATAATGAAGTAATAAAACCTACCTCTAGCTTATGTATTCATTGCTCCAATTACGTCATTATGTTTGAGACCCAATACTTACTTGCCCATTCACTATTTCAAATGAAAGGTGATTCAGTTATTTTGCATAATAAACAAGATCTACATTCTTCATATGATTCAAAATCAAATGGTTCCAAAATTCCATCATTATGGAGTTTTGATATTCTTTTCTTATTTATATGGGATAACTGACAATGCTAAAGGTGTGTAGGATTTAAATCATTAAATTTAATCTACTCAGTATTTATGTCAAGCACATTATAGTTAAGGATTTATAAAATTCATTAACTATTTGTGAAATTCCGCAAAATATTTCATTTAAATAAAATGAATAATAATTGTTCTTTTATCACAAATGAAATTCAAAATTTTCTAAACAAGATTTATTATAACATTTATTTTAAATGGAATTCTCGTAATAATAATTATTTAATTTATTTAATTAATCCATTACATAGAACAAGAAGCAGCTTCCTGTGGATAATGCAGCAACATTTGCTTCATTTCCAATCGTAAGCTCACTTGTCCTTTTGTCAGATTTCTACTTGTTTTGCAAGCCTGCAAATTCATATACATCTATGTGATTCATATCTAGTATCTAATAGTAGAAATGTATAAGTAGATCGTTATAACATTTATATCTTATTTGGTTGAAGTCACACTTCAACATTCATTTTAGATCTTCTATATTTGTAAAACAATTACATTTAATTTGTTTGAGGACAATCCTCAAATTTTAATGTTAGTCAAGAAATTTGGTTTAATTAAATTTATCCTTCTTAAGGATTAATTTAATTTATCGGAGTTATTTGTTGTTTAATATCTATAGTAGATAATAAATAATAACCGATTCTATAATATTTATTTAATATAAATACAATTTTTTGACAATCAAAATTTATATTAACATAAATGTATAATTGAAACTATAATACGCTCTCATTCAAATTAACATCCCTCTTTATATATATATATATATAGTGGTGTTCCAAGAACCATATCTAGTAATGCCTTGACCTAGCTTTGGCTAATCCCCAAAACACAACCTTTTAGGCAGACTCTTATGTCAATTATATCGTATACAATTCTTAGACACATGATGAACATTTTGTTCATTGAATTATTCATTTGCTCAAATATAAAATAATACATGCTCATTGTCTCTAAAGCTATAAATACTATTATGCAACCTTAGTTAAGTCAAACCCAATAACACGGTCGAAGCATCATAATTACTCCAACCACATATAACCAAAATAAAAGGATGCACAATGCATTGGCATTACCTACATCCAATGAGACTGTATTAATGGGTGTACTGATTAGAAGACGTCACCATGACTTAATACAACAAAATTTGCTTTAAAGGGATTTTATAATTTGTAGTGGCGAACGATATTAGTTTTATTTACATATATCAAAATATATGTATTTTACATATATATACATGTTATATGTATGTAATATATGTGAATAAATATTTTAAATTTTATATAACAGGAAAATTTATTTTCCATATTTTGAACATTTCAAAACACTTATTTTATATTGGTAATATTAGTTCCAATGAAATTCTACAATGAATGTTACATGTACATTCTATCCGTAATTTTAACAAACATTAAAGAGGACAAATTAAAGAATAATTAATTTAATATCCAGAATTAAGGGAAACGGACTGCACCATTGCATTTGCCTCGGAATTCTGGTCAAAATAGACATCTGCTTTGCGTAAAACGGACACCGTATGAAGAAGTTATGAAGGTTTGAAGTTTGTATATGCGTAAGAGAATTATATATATATATAATAGGTCTAGAAATTCAAAATCAACCCAAAACAGTTCAAATCGCACAGAAATGGGGGAGGGGCGGGAATTTTCCTGCTCAAAGGGTGTTGACCCCTCAAGGGGGGTGTCGACCCATGGGTCGACCCCATAAGGGGGGTCGACCCCCCTAGTGCAGATGTGGCAGATTAGGTTTTGGGGCTGGCAGCTATATATATGGCCTCATTTCTCATGTTTTGCACACTGGAAATAATGGAGGACTAGATGTTGTCGCTGCCCGGATTGAATCAAACCTTTTTCTTCTTCTGCAATCGAGTTAATCAAGTTTAGAGTTATTCTAGTGTAGATCTGTGATTCAACATCTGTTACTCTCCTTCTAATTTTTTAGATCCAAACACTGTGAGTTTAAGTTACTTTTAGATCTAAATAATTAAAAGTAAAACATGATACGACTATAGTTTGGATCTATGCCTATGATGGCTTGAATCGTATCAGATCTGTTATAACATGTGTATCTATAATATTCTGACATGACTATGACTTGGATCTTAACCTTAATCATGTCAGATCTACCTTTGATTACAGATCTAGTTCACTGTCTAGATCATCTTATACCTGTTCTATTATGTTTATAGCCAAATAAGATTTGTTGTTAGTTGGACATCTAAATCATTGTTTAGATCACATCATGCCTATCCCTATTATGCTAGTATCAGTGTTATTGTCACATGTTCATCCTATATCCTTATCTTGCCATTATTCCACTATATGTTTATGTCATTACATGTCATGTAAACCTTGTTAGTACGATCATCTCTGTCCTTTTCCCTCTATCTTTTCCCTGTTATTTTTTTTATATAGCCAGGCTACCTTCGAGCCTAGGCATGCCGCTGAAATATGTGAATACCTTAGATTGGGAACAAGGGGAAAATGTTGAATTTAGGAATAACTTGTAATTTGGGAATTTGGGCATAACTTGAATAAATGGTAATAGTATGAATTTGGGCCATATAGTTTATTATGAACATAACTTAGGAAAATGGGCACGGAAACCTATAAGACATAGGTAAATTTGGTTAATAATTGGAATGCCTAAGATTACAGTAATTAGAAACTGTAACCGCGCTTAGACATGAGGTTAGATTACACTTGTGGTGGAAGTATGCCCCGAACCGCCCAGCATATCCAGCGGCTACAAATGGTGAATCTAATGTGAGGGTCTAGGTGCACATACAGGAGACGTGCTAAGACACGAGGTTAAGCCCGACTTGTGGAAGAAGTCTTCCCGGAACCGAGTGGCATATCCAGCACCACAAGTGGTAGGCTTAATATGGGAGGTCTAGCACATTATAACCATAAATGGACATGGTAATGAATTGGAATACTTAACCTGGTTGAGTCCATAGGTATTGTATGAATATTAACCTGATTAGGGGTTAAGTAAACTTGTTTGAAATAGTGGGTGGGTTAAGTAAATCTGGGTTGGGTGTGTAATATTTATATGTAGTCCCATAAACTTAACTTACTCGGGATATGTAATTGAAGACACCATTATGTAAGCATAACCTGTGGAAAACCTAGTGGGTATGCAAGCGTAGGGGGAAGCTTGTATCATTTTGTGTGTGGGACCCGTTTCAGTCAGTAACCCATATAATAGTATCAAATGAGTACTCCGAACTAGGTTGGAGTCGGGGCACGCTTACTGGGTTGATTGTAAGAGATCCGAACGTGGAGGACGGTATAGGCGGTGCAAACCGACCGGGTCATGTGCGTGCATGGTCCGGGAAGAGGGGGACAAGATGACCATGACACCAGTAGATATGGTTGTGCACATCCGAAAAATGAAGGGTTGCCACTTTAGGGAGTGATACACCCTACTGTGGGGCCAGCACAGGGTATCTACGGAGTAGGGAGCCGATAGATTAGGGTAATAATTCGGGTACACTTAGACTCCGGTATGTTTAGGAGCCTGTTATTATCCATAGGGGTAACTCTGGAAAGTTGGGTTGCCTGTTGATTGTTTGGGGTGAGAACCTCTCACTGTAAATATGCTTCAGTCTACCATCATATAGTTGTTGGTATCATCTCATTCTAGTCATACTAGTATCAGTGCAGAGTAATCATTAGAAAAGTATATACACTCTATCATGTTTACCTTGTCATACCTGCCTTTTGTGATGTTGTCTTCCTCATCCATTTTATATGTCTGTCATGATACTTTTACTTATTTATTCAGCTAGCCGCCTTGCTACTGAAAGATGAAGCTTTGTTCTTGTGGGAAGTAACCCAAGCGGGGCGTCCGGTGGAAACTTGAGATGATTTTAGATAGAGGTTTGAAATGAAGTTTCTTTCTCATGCCAAGAAAATCATGGAAGTGGAAAGGTTCTTAGCGCTCAAACAAGGAAACATGACTGTTAAAGAATATGTGAAAAAATTAAACCGGCTAGCAACGTATGGATTGGAACTAATAGATACTCCGCACAAGAAAGCTTTGCAGTTTGTTAAAAGGCTAAATGAACCCCTTCATGGCTTAGCTATGTCCCATATTCCAATGGGACCAACTTTTGAAAGGCTTGTTGATATGGCCTTGATGCATGAGGAAGACAAAAGAGACAAGAAGGAAGCTATAGTTGAGGAATCACAAAATAAGAAAATATGGCCCAAGAAAGGATTGCAACAAAGCAACAAAAGAAGGGCCGAAAGAATGACAAGCCTAAGAGGAAGTGCCATAGTTGCGGACGAGAGGGTCACTTGGTAAAGGACTGCAAAAGAAGGAAGAATACTTGCTTCAATTGTGGAGAAGTCAGACACGTAGCTAAGGAGTGCCCGAAAAAACAGGGACAAGGTCAAAGGGCACGAGCTTCTGGAGGGCAGATGCATGCTCTCGTTACCAGTGCTCCATATAGAGGTAGGAAAGTTTTCGTGGAAGGTTTGATTTCTCTTTCCAATCATTCTATTAGAACTCTTTTTGATTCTGGTGCTTTAAATTTAGTTACATCTAGTTTTATGGTTGATTCTCTACACCTAAATACTAGTATGATAGCGGATCCCATAGTTATCTCAAACCCCATTGGTGGTTCGGCTCATTTGTCCATGATTTGTCGGGGTTTGAGAATATCTGTGTTAGGCGTCGAGTTTGAGTGCGACGCATATATGCTCGGTTTTATGGGCTATGGTTTGATTCTAGGGATGGATTGGCTAACCATGTATGGTGCCATTCTGGATTGTGAGAAGAGGGTCGTTAGACTTTTGACTTGCCACGGGAGGACCCTCGAGATTCCTTGTGACCTGTAAGGGTCTGTCATGCTTAGTTTCCTAGAGTCTCTTGAAGCATCTATCGATGATATACGATCTGTAGTAGTGCGTAACTATCCTGATGTTTTTGATAAGGTAAGGGCTTACCTCCGAGGCGTGAGATCGATTTCTGTATATATTTGGTCGACAATGCAAAGCCAGTTGCATTGCCTGTGCGCTATACAGCTCCAAGGGAAAGGAGGAAGCATTGCAAGCAAGTACGGGAGTTACTTGAGAAAGGATTTATTAGGCAAAGCATACCTGAATGGGGTGCTCCAGTGGTATTCTCAACTAAGGCGGATGCTTCGCTTCGCTTATGTGTAGACTATAGAGAATTAAATAAACTCACTAAGAAGAACAGGCACCCACTCCCAAGGATAGATGACTTTTTTAACTAGCTTGTTGGTGCCTCAGTATTCTCTCAGTTAGACATGGCAATGGGGTTTCATCAGTTGAGGGTAGCTGAGGACAGTATAGATAAGACTGCTTTTAGGACTCCAGATGGTTTCTTTGAATGGCTCGTTATGCCTTTTGGGTTGACGAATGCACCCGCCTATTTTATTGATCTGATGGGTGGGGTGTTTCAGGAGTTTCTAAATAAATTTGTTGTGGTCTTTGTTGATGATATCTTGATCTTATAAAAGAGCAAAGAAGAGCATTCCCAACATTTGAGAGAAGTTTTGAAAAACTCTCTGTGCGCATCAGCTTAAGGCAAAGTTCTCCAAATGCCATTTTTGGTGAAAAGAGGTGAGATTTCTAGGGCACGTAGTTTCTAAAGATAGGATAGCAGTATATCCCACAAAGGTAGTTGCAGTTCAAGATTGGCAAACTCTGAAGAATGCAACGGAGGTGAGAAGTTTTCTTGGATTGGCAGGCTATTATAGGAAGTTCATTAAGGACTTCACAAAGATATCAACCCCAGTCACCAGGCTGACGAAGAAGAATTTGGCGTTTTCATGGGATATAGATTGTGATGTTGCTTTCCAACGATTGAAGAGGGCTCTGACAACAGCCCCAGTCTTGACCTTGCCTGATGGGAATAAATTGTTTACAGTATACACTAATGCATGTGTTACAGAGCTTGGTGTTGTTCTGATGCAAAAGGGAAAGGTAGTGTGTTATGAGGGTAGACAGCTAAGAGTTCATGAGAAAAATTACCCTACCCATGATTTAGAGCTAGCTGCCATTGTATTCGCGATTAAGACATGCCGTCATTATTTGCTTGGAGAGAAGTTCGAGTTGTACACTGATCATAAATATCTCAAGTACTTGTTTTCGCAAAAGGATCTTATTAGATGAAGAATGAAGACCGCTCAAGATAGGCAGAAATCCTACGCTAACAAGGGAAGGAATGACATTAAATTTGAAGTAGGAGACATGGTTTTCATTAAGGTATCACCTTTGAGGAATATGGTTCGCTTCGGATCTGTAGGAAAATTGGCGCTAAGATTTGTAGGGCCATTTCCCATAACAGAAAGGATTGGCCAAATGACCTATAAGGTAAAGCTACCAGAGAGACTATCCGGTGTTCATGATGTTTTCCACGTTTCTCATTTGTGGAAGTGCTTACATGATACCGTGGAAGTAGTTGAGACAAGTATATTGGAGGAAGTAGAGGTGGAATGGGAGGCGATAATAAGACGAGTTCCTACCCGTATTCTTGGATCATAGGTTAAGAAGCTACGCATAGAGAAGTCAAGTTGATGAAAGTTCAGTGGGGAGAACCCAGAGGATGCGACTTGGGAGACAAAAGACAAGATTCGTACTTCGTACTCTTTTCTTTTCGAGGTTACGTTCTTAACTTTATTTCCAAGCTTTTATTTATGCTTGTTTCTATCATTTAAGTATGTCATATCGATCGAATCTTCGAACTTTAGGTAGGAATCCCACAGATGTAAACATGTGTTTGAAACATGTTCTGTTTTATGGATGTAAATGGATGCAAGTGTTTGCTCGTGGTTGCTCGTGGATGCTCGTGGATGCATATACACACGCACACGTTAGGCACTAGATCAGATCAATCAATCTCATACTGCGTATGGATGTGTGTGCATTTTTTCTTCATTTAATGGATGGAAATGGATGTATCATCATATGGATGTTGCAGTTGGACGGATGATTGTGCACACATATAGAACTTACAAGTTATAATAGGATTGTTGCATACATGTTGGATTCATGGCACTAACATATATTGCATTAAAGAGGTTGACTGGATTAGTAGACCGCCTGATCTTTGCATTAAAATAAGGACATATACACACACCTTTGCATATGTTTATATAAGCATTAGAAGTCTTTAGGGACAATGGATGCATATGATTGGTGGATGAGTAGAGAGTAATGGATGGTAGGATATACATTCTTCTTAACTTGGAGATTTCGAGGACGAAATACTTTGAGTAGGGGAGAATGTAACATCCCGTAATTTTAACAAACACTAAAGAGTACAAATTAAAGAATAATTAATTTAATATTTATAATTAAGGGAAACGGACTACACCATTGCGTTTGTCTCGGAATTATAGTCAAAATAGACACCTGGTTTGCATAAAACAGACACCATATAAAGAAGTTATGAAGGTATGAAGGTATGAAGTTTGTGTATGCGTAAGAGAATTATATATACGTACAATAGGTCCAGAAATTCAAAATCAACCCAAAATAATTCAAATTGCGTAGAAAGGGAGGGTCGGGAATTTTCCCTCTTAAAGGGTGTCGACCCCATAAGGGGGTCGACTCCCTAGGGCAGACGTGGAAGATTAGGGTTTGGGGCTGGCAGCTATATATATGGCCTCATTTCTCATGTTTTGCACACTGAAAATAATGGGGGACTGGATGCTGTCGCTGCCCGGATTGAATTAAACCTTTTTCTTCTTCTGCAATCGAGTTAATCTAGTTTAGAGTTATTCAAGTATAGATCTGTGATTCAACATCTGCTACTCTCCTTCTATTTTTCTAGATCCAAACACTGTAAGTTTAAGTTACTTTTAGATTTAAATAATTAAAAGTAAAACATGATATGACTATAATTTGGATCTATGCTTGTGACTGCTTGAATCATATCAGTTCTATTATAACTTGTGTATCTATAATATTCTGACATGACTGGCTTGGATTTTAACCTTTATCATGTCAGATCTAACTTTGATTATAGATCTAGTTCATTGTTTAGATCACTTTATACTTGTTCTATTATTTTTATGGACAAATCAGATCTGTTGTTAGTTGGACATCTAAATCATTGTTTAGATCATATCTTGCCTATCCCTATTATGCTAGAATCAATGTTATTGTCACATGTTCATCCTATATGCTTATCTTGCCATTATGCCACTATATGTTTAAGACATAACATGTCATGTCAACCTTGTTAGTTTGATCATTTTTGTCCTTTTCCCTCTATCTTTTCCCTTTTATTTTTTTGTATAGCCAGGCTACCATCAAGCCTAGGCATGCCACTGAAATATGCGAATACGTTAGATTATGAATGAGGAGAAAACGTTGAATTTAGGCATAACTTGTAATTTGGGAATTTGGGCATAACTTGAATAAAGTGTAATAATATGAATATGGGGAATATAGTTTATTATGAACATAACTTGGGAAAATGGGCATGGAAACCTATAACGACATAGGTAAATTTGGTTAGTAATTGGAATTCCTAGGATAACACTAATTAGAAACTGTAATCGCGCCTAGACATGATGTTAGATTACACTTGTGATGGAAGTCTGCCGCGAACCGCCCAGCGTATCCAGCGACCACAAGTGGTGAATCTAATGTGAGGGGTCTAGGTGCACAAACATGAGACGTGCTAAGACACGAGGTTAAGCCCGACTTGTGGAAGAAGTCTGCCCAGAACCGACCGACATATCCAGCATCCACAAGTGGTAGGGTTAATGTGGGAGGTCTAGCACATTATAACCATAAATGGACATGGTAATGAATTGGAATACCTAACCTAGTTGAATCCATAGGGATTGTGTGAGTATGAACCTGATTAGAGGTTAAGTAAACTTGTTTGAAACAGTGGGTGGGTTAAGTAAATCTGGGTTGGGTGGGTAATATTTATATATAGGCCCACAAACTTAACCTATTTGGGTTATGTAATTAAAGACACCGTTAGGTAAGCATAACCTATGGAAAACCTAGTGGCGATGCAAGTGTAGGGGGAAGCTTGCATCATCTTGTGTGTGGGACCTGTTTCTGTCAGTAACCCATATAATGGTATCAAATGAGTATTCGGAACTAGGTCGGAGTCGGGGCATGCTTACTGGGCTGATTGTAAGAGATCTGAACGTGGAGGACGGTGTGGGCGGTGCAAACCGACCGGGTCATGTGTGTGCATGGTCCGGGCAGAGGGGCACAAGACAACCGTGACACTAGTAGATATGGTTGTGCACATCCGGAAAATGAAGGGTTTTCACATTAGGGAGTGATACACCCTACTGTGGGGCCAGCACGAGGTATCTACGGAGTAGGGAGCCGATCGATTAGGGTAGTAATTAGGGTACACTTAGACTTCGATACGTTTAGGAGCCCGTTATTATCCATAGGTGTAACACCGGAACGTTAGGCTGCCTGTTGATTGTATGGGGGTGAAAACCTCTCACTGGAAGTACACCTAAGTCTACCACCTTATATTTGTTGAGATTATCTCATTCTTGTTATACTAGTATCGGTGCAGAGTAATCATTAGAAAAGCGTATACACTCTATCATGTTTACCTTGTCATACCTGCCTTTTGTGATGTTATCTTTCTTATCCACTTTATATGCCTCTCATGATACTTTTACATATTTATTTGCTAAAAGTAACTAGACTTGCCAGACTTTATGTCTAACCCTTTTGTTTCCTCTTCTTTCTTCCGTTCCCCCCAGGTTCTCAGGGTGGGAATACTCAAGCTTGATCAGGATTCCGCTATCGTTTTGCTGGAGCTGCTTAGATGTATTGCTCAAGCTCTTATCTTTGTTACTATGGCTATGTTTTTATTTGGGGAATTATGGTTCTTTTATTTTTTTACTCTGATGTTTTAAGTGCAAGACAAAAGTTTTGATGATGTACTGGGTTTATGTATTTTCAGACACATGATGTTTTGAACCATGATGCTTTATGATTAATAAAGTTTTTAATTCTGCTGCTATTTTATATCTGTCTTGTAATGTTTCTATTTCTGTTTACCTATAACGCTTCATGAAACTTAATGCATTCTCTAATGAGTGACATTAACAGACGTGGGTTGTCACATTCTATCTCTTGGATATTTCTAGTCTTTTTTTTTTGAATATAAACTTGTGCAAAAAGTATTTTACAAACCTTTTGTAAAGCAACATAGCCATATATTGAAATACATTATTTACAACTATTAAAGAAACACACATGGCCTGTTAAAATATAAGCATACAAATTAGGTCCATTATGGTGTTATAAATAAAATTACTAATAAAATTGATCACATCAATTTTTAGAATTATTATTAAAGGGTGAGATTATTATACATATAACACTAGACCCTTGGACCAGATTCACTCATGCACATATAACAACAATTTGAATATAGGTACGATATATATATATATATATATATATATATATATATATATATATATATATAGCAATTGACATTTTCTGAAATATATATTTATACATGCAACTAACTATATTATTAGCAAATACATATGAGACAATCTCATGTATATTACCATTGAAACTTTTTCACACATAAAAAGAACTTGATTAGCATGTAATATGGACTGTTATAGATAGTTTAATAAAATCATCACATCCTGCAATATATATTCACGCCTTACCATATATATACATACACACACATATATACACACACACATCAATTACAATGGAATATTTATATGATATACATACATTTTGAAAAAAAAGCCACACTTGTTCATTTCTTAGAATACATTTGCAGTATTGGCTAGTCCCAAACCTTCTTACGAAGTTGCATCTCTTGCTGAAACAATTTCAGTATGCTTTTATGTTGTCCTGAAAACTTAATATCAATTAACAGGGTCAGATTTGCAAATAATACATCAAATGTATATAATGCGTTTGCAATAATTTATATACATCAAATGCATATAATATTCGTGTTCAATTTAATCACATCTTAAAATTGAATTTAAAACATATCGTATCATATACACAACATTTCAAATACATCAAATAAATGTTAGCATCACATTTGCAATATATATGTACATACATACATACATATATATATATATATATATATATATATATATCAACGTAAATATATATAAACAGTACAACATTATGTATAATATCCTATGTTTGTGCACTTATATAAATGACCATTATAGCATCAAGGCTTTTCTGAAATGGTGCTAGGTAAAAATACCAATAAGGGAAATTATAAAAATCACTTGCATACTTGTAAGTTAGCAGAAGAACCAGGTTTAGCTATATGTCTATATGTGATATATATGTATTATCACATATAAGATTGTATATATAGTATCAAAAAAGAACATTAGTAATAGGAGATATAAAATATAGGTCCTGGTTCAGTGTCAAACAAGTAAAGAAAATAAGTAATGTTTCACCTTCCAAATATATATGTATAACAGTGTAAATGTTACTTGACTGAAGATCCAAACAATTGGGTTTTATTACAAAGTAAACTTACAGAATTAATATATACCATATATTAGCACAGTATCACATACTGTCCCATTCATTTATACTGGTCCACTGTATGCATTCTCAGTGTTAAGAAACATCTTTATATGCATATTGACATGCAATCATATTACATATGGAATAAAGTTCAGGTAACTTACCAGATTTTAAACTTTTATAGAGATCAACTGTACCTTGTGGAAGATTTAAATATGGTTTTAAAGCATATCCATGCACTATAAATCATTGCTTGGTAAACATGCTTATAATAAAGTCATTGGTGATGCACACAATAATGCTTCACATGGTAAACAGTCAAAGATTAAATGAAGATGCATATTGTATATAACTATGTATACAACCCCTATCCGTTTGGTTGGGATTTAAATGAAAAATCATGTACTTTGATCCCAGTTTATACATATGCACACACACATACTGACCATACACTTGGTACAATAATATTATCCAGGTCCTAAGAACAATTTCGATGGTACCTTAAAAGATAATATATGCCATATATATATATGTGTGTGTGTATGTGTGTGTGTATGGTTCAAGTATTGAATGTAAATCAAATTTGCGGTTATAAAACCTTGAACATAAATAGTATCTGTTATCATCCGGTGTATACAAATATACACACACACATATGTCAAATATATATATATATATATATATATATATATATATATATATATATATATATGTGGTACTTTCTGAATAGAAATTTTATATCACGTATTATGTCTGAACAAATCTATTTATATATATAAGTAAATATATATTATAAATAAGTAATTGATATATATATATATATATGTACATATTGTAAATAAGCAATAATAATCAACATTGTATGCAATCCTTGATTCAAGCACTAATGTCAAGTACCATTGGCATGGTTCTATTATATATATAATACAATTCCATTTATATCAATAACCATATATACTTACATTAGAACCCACATCTAAATTATAGTATTCATATCATATATGTCATATACTTTCGAAAGCATATATATGTACACACAAAATTACCACTGATATTTATGCTGTTGTTTTTCATATTTATATATATACCTAAATCATGTATATGAATTGATAATATAGAACTGCAAATCATATTTGCGGATAACATATGTCAATTTACACTCCTATAAATGATTCAAATGTTTTAATTAAACATACATCTCTATGTAGCATGTTTTTGAATTGATTTCAGAGAAAAAAAATCAAAGTAAATGATCTAACATATATTTAGTACATACAACTATTGAGGTTTTAATCTATATATATGTTTAATTAAAATATGTACATTGAAAATCAAAATTGCATATCACGTCTATGCTTATTAATGTATAGTTGCAAGCATAAAGTCATACTTGAGTTAGGGACCAACATCACTATATATATATATATATATATATATATATATATATATATATATATGCATATCTATATATATAATTGGGCCTCTAAATCATATCAGTATCAAAATACAATAATGAATTTAATCAGATCATATCAACCAGCCACTACTTGGTATTTGTTATAAAAGGAAGCTAATTTTAAACAAGGCCAGGCTGATTGAACATGTTGATCTAGAGAAATGTTTTTCTAGATTTAGCAATCAACAAATTTGATTCGTAGTTTAATAAAAATACAACCATACTAATATATTAAACACCTTTACATATATAGTATGCAAATTAAAATTAACCCAGAATTCTTGAGCTCAATGCAGAAAAGTAATAGATATCTAATGCAAATCCATAAAGTTATTTACATATTTTATATCAAATATAAAATGTATTTTGTATGAAATAAGTTTAGATCAGAATTTCAGTTCTGCTTCCAACCTTTTATCATCACCCTTTGGTGTTCATAACACGTTATAGAATGTTAATCCATGATTCACTTCAAAACATATATCTTATATAAATTTTTATAATGAAACGATTTCATTTCGTAAATCAATTTATGCTACAATCGTTTCATATCAGTATTCATAACACTTAATTGAATTTACTTGATTCGAACATTCAAAACCCTAATTTATCTCAACATACAATATACTTGAACCTCACACTGATATCATTGAAAGTTATTTCGGTTGTAATTCACATCAAATTAATGAAATTGCAACCAAAATACATAGGATCTATTCAATATATCGTAAATCAAGAATTATACCTGACGTCGTCTTCAGGAATTGATGGCCTCAAATCAGATCTGGATGCATCGATTCCAGCATTTAAATGAGGCGCCTCTACTTAGTCCACGAGCGATTGCCCTTCAATCGTCAAACAATTTGGGAAGAAGATGTTGGTACTAGCCAACACGCACGCTAGCCACCATTTTTATTTCTCCCCTTTTGGTTTTCTTTCTATCGTGTGGAGTTTTTAAGAATAAGTTTCTAACCCTCATTATAAAACCAAAATGAAATAATTGGTCGGTTAAACGTGTTATGTCATTTCAAAATTCATGATAAATCAACACATTTGATTTAAATATATTTATTATTTGAAATGGTCATCCTCTTTCAAACGCTCTGATTTGTGAACTGATAGGTTATTATAACGTTGGAATTGATTTTAAATCGTATTTAAAATCATAAACAATGTGTAATGATCCGCATTTTCAGCGATATAATAATTAATTTATTTAATTATTTAAATAGTGAATTAAAGGATTTCATGGTCGTTGAATTAAATAATGGTGAATATATATTTAATTATGAAATAATCAAAATTGGCTGAAATGGCGATATGGTGTGAACTGGATCATCTGTGATATTTAATTCAGCTTGGAATTGAATTTGAATAATGAATATATTATATAAACGACAGTTTGAACGTAGAGTTATAATATAATTAAAATCGAGCTTGAAATGGCGCTGCAGTTCGTAAATTGGCGATTCGAACTTCAACTAAATGTACATGATTCGTTTTAAGCCGAATTTCTGTGAAATAAGAAACGTGTGGAGCTGGTGGAGTATATCTTTCTAGTGGAAGAGAAAAATGGGGATTTCGTCAGGTAGATTTTGATTTACGTCCAAAACAAATTTTATAAAAGTCGCTGTGGAATTCCTTTATAATTTATAAAGGAATTATTTATATTTTAAAAAGGAATTTCAATATAAATCGAATATCGGGTTGACCCAGATTTGAAACATCAAGTTCGAAATTCATATAGGAATATTCTAGAGCTGTATGGTATTCCACTGTGAATATAGACGATAATATTTATTTTTAAAATATTCAATTTAATTATATTTAAAAATATTTATATATTTAAATGGGTCATTCAGAGCTTTAAAAATAGCCACTTTTGCAAACGAAGTCGGAATTCGACGAAACTAGTTTTGTTGGATCCGCAATGTCAAATTATTGTTAGGTGTCAATTTTCGTGATTTTTAGAGTCAGTATGTGGCCGTACCGATTTTTAGAGTGAAAAACAGCCAGTGTTTTGACGGTTAAAAATACGTTGTATGAGCAAACGGAGTCGGAATTCGACGAAACCAGTTTCGTTGGGACCGTAATGTCGAACTCTAGTGGCATGTCCATTTTCGTGATTTTTGGTTATCGTGTGTGATCACACAAATTTTTAGGAAGAAAAAATAGATATAAAATGATAAAGAAAAAATATCTAAAATATCTAAAAATATCTAGAAAAAATATCTAAATCTCCTATAAATAGAACTTAACACTTTCTAAACCCACACTTCATTTTTCTAGGTTAGAATTTATCCGCCGCTCTCGTTTTCATTTTTATAGTAAAATGGAAACCACTTAAAACTCAAAATCAATTCGTATAAATTTATATAAATCCTGATATACATATTTCTGAACTCCTGAGATGGTAAGCTACGATTCTATGTCTCTTTCATGAAGTTCGATCCTTGTTCTTGTCGCTCGAATAGGTGATGAGAGTTTTAGTGAACCTAGGTTTCGTCTGTTTTGCAAATCAAGGCGGAAATCGGCGATTTCGAGGTTGATTCTGGCCTCAGCACGTCGGTTAGCAGTGGTTGGCAAAGTTTGGATGAAACTGGTCACGAAAGATCTCGTGACTTCTTCTGATAGTTGCGAGGAGTACGGTTCCAACGCAGGGGTTATACGGAGCGCGAGTTCCAGGTTGTTATGTCAGTGGAGATGAGAGTTGGAAGAAAAGCTTGATGGTGAGATCGGTTTGGAAGTTCGTGGGAGAATGGTGCGGGATGGAAGCTTCGTATGTTTTGAATTGGGGAAATTTGAAGAGGAGCAGGTCAGATAAATATCGGGGAAGAAGGAGTTAGGGTCTGGGCATGTACAACGGTGAATGGGCCAAGAAACAAACGGGTTTGGCCAAATAGAAGGTGAAGGTCCGTTATTTAATTAAATCCAAGTTTAATTAATTTAAATTATATTCAAAACTTTAAAAGTGTGTAACTTTGTCGTACGATATTAGATTGACGAATTGTAAGTTGCGTTGGGATCGTATGAACGAGCACTCCACAATGAAACTAACTGGAAGTCCATTGGAGCTCGTTTGAATTTACGGCGAATTAAATTGTTTGATTCAAACAAACAGTTTATCGTTCTTTAACGATGAACTGCCAAAGTGAGTAAATCTCACTAACTCTGAACAGTTTATAATGCCATGTTGTATTCTTAGAACTGTTAAATATTGGCTGATTGACTGTGTGTTGACTGATTGATTGAACTGCTAGTCAGTTAGTTGAATTTCTATATTGATTCTGTTTAACAGAATATATCATATGGAACTGAAAGTGATGTTGATTTTATTGTATAACATCTGTGGATGCAGGGAGACTGGTTGAAGGAATCCAACTGGATTCCTTAACAGTTATTTTATTGTTTTTCATATATTGTGATATATGATGTGGTTTATAATATGTGGTTGATTATATGTGTTTGGACGATATTGGTCATCGTGATATGATGTGTTAAGTACCATAAAATATCGGAATGGGAAAAGGAGATTTTCAAAGTGATATTGAAAATAAAATATTAATAAATTGGAATATTTATAAATAAGAAATATTTATAAATTGGAGTATTTATAAATAAGAAATATTTATAAACTGGAATATTTATAATTAGGAGATATATAGAAAGGGAATAATTATAAAATCAAAGAATTTTATAAAATGATTATTTACTTAGCAAGTAAATAGAAGTGTAAAACGATATTTATTTAAGAAGTAAATAGAAGTATAAAGAAAGATATTTACGTAGAAAGTAAATAAATAGAATAAAGGAATATTTATTTGATAAATAAATAGAATAAAGGAATATTTATTTGATAAATAAATAGAATAAAGGAATATTTATTGGGAAAATAAATAGGATTATAAAAGGAAATTAACGAGTTAGAAAAGAGTTAGTCGATTAGAGTAATCAAATAGAGTCATCAAATAGGAGTCAATTGAATATAGTTATTCGAAAGGAGTCAATTGAACATAGTTATTCAAAAGAAGTTAATCGAACATAGTTAAAAGAAATAGAGTTAAACAAGATTAGAAACTGACTAGAGATTAGTTAAGTTGAATAGTTTTCTGAGTATCGATTTGATGTTGGTTTCGGCCTTCGGGGTTTATACTTAGAGAGTTGTTCTCTTACTAGTTTACAGTTGGAGTCTGATAGATGTGGAATGGTAGTGATTGATGATTGATTGATAGAATTTCAATTTGGAAATAATATTGTTGTTTGCACACGTGTTTTTCTTTGATAGTTAAATCACAGACTATCGAAGTTTTGACCATTTTAACGTTGTCAATATGGAGAGACCGGTTGGATTATTATCCAAAGAACCACTCTGTATTGTCATAAGCATTGCGAATCATATATGCCAAAGATAATTGAAGACGGAGTAAAGTGCAAGGGCTATTGTATAAGTCCTAGATAACAGTACCTAAGATGGATGTACTGAATAGTGCCTTCGGTTCATCCTGTTCCTGGGTGACTTGTATGGAGGAATGTCTGACAGAGTATTTCCAGAAAGGTCACGTACATTGATTTCTTCAACCGTACCAAGAGTGGAAGCGGAGAAGGAAACTTCTTTAGCTAACACATAATGTACTGTTGTAGACGTCAATTAGTGATTTTTGATGGATCTGACAATGTGGCATTCGAAGTGAATCTGGTGTGATGATGAAGCGTAACCTCAAGCCTCATCAACCGGTAAATGACATAAATCGGCAGGCAACATGGCTAAGTCGGTCGCTCCGAAATAGGGTGTATAATCACCTGATCTAGAGTTTCATTTATTTCTAAAAATCTATTGTTGATGTTGTCCCATTTGGGAAACGGTTGCTGATCCCAACCGTTGGTGATATACATTCGATACACTCAAGCGAAATGAGTGGTCGGTCATGTGTGGCCGGGTTGCAAGATGTTCTTGTTGAACCCAGTGTATTCCTTTCTAGAGGTACACTAGCGAAAGGTGGTTCCATACCTTGTCATAGTTGGAAATCAATTACCCAATACGTGCTTGCTGTTTTGATTGTATACTATATATGTAGAACATGAGATGAAAGCGTTTCTTCTAGATGATTATTATAGTTGTGGTTGATAGACATTATTATAATATCAAAAGGTTTTGATATAAAGATATTTTTGATTCTCATAAGGGAAAAACCCGTTCCGTTATACGGCGTGGTCTTACGAGATATCGTTTAATGGCTTAAACTGTTTAAACTGTTTTACTCATAACAGTCCCATGACTGACCCAGAGTTTATTTTGTTTTGTTTTCCCTAAACTCTTGGGTGCCCAATTTTTGTACGGGCAGTCAAGTAGTCGGGATTTATAGATATATTTGAAGAGCTGGAGCAGGAGGCTTCAGGATCATATAGCTATAGTTATTTCCGCTGTGTTGTAAGTGTTGTACTTTGATAATGATGTATATTCAAGTACAGATTTATATATTTCAAAGTTATGTTATATATTATATGTTATTCGTTCCGCTGTGAGGTTCGTGTTACTCTGATGTTGTGTTCTTCTTCTTCTTCTATTCTAAGTTTCTATCTTATCTATCCTCACCCTCTAATTTCTTTCATTAACTTTCTGGTATTTTTCGATGTTTGGTTAGTCATCATGGAGTTTATGCCGATAACCAAAGTCGACAAAATCCGGGTCGTTATAGTTGGTATCAGAGCTTAAGGTTAAGTGAATCACCTTGGCTCTGTGGCGTGACTCAGTAGAGATGGGGTTAGTAATACCCTAGATTGAGTTGAGTGTATATATACGAGTGAACGTATTTGTTATTCAATATAAAAATTGTTTTATATTGTGGAGATTTATTGGTTGAGTTGTTTATGGGTTCTGGTCGATCAGTTGATCCACTGTATCGATAGGAGTTTATAAACACTTGAATACGATGAACCGTCATGGTATGTTTTGAAAAGAGGGTAAATTAAATAATTTTACCCAAAGTATATTTGTTATTATAATCGAATAAGATTATAATGGAGATGGTTATATATATATATATATATATAACCAAGTAGAATTTGTATAAGTTTTACGAATCGAATTAAATCTGAATTTAAACCAGAAATTGAATTAAAACTCTGGAGAATTGGATAAGTGTTTGTAAATGGATTTAGATTAAAAATAAGGAAAATTTAAGATCCTGGGAGATTTCAAATTGTTTTGCAAGCCGTGTGAATTATATTTTGAAATGAATTTCAAAGTGGAAATGTTTAGAAATGGTTTTATAGTATTGAACTAACTTCGATCGCTGGAAAATAGATTCTGATGATGACAGCTGCATCACCAGTATTCATTTTCGAGTTGTAAGTGACGAATTACTAACAGAGATATTGTTTTGAATTTGTTTTGGGAAAGACAAGTTGTGTTGAAATTTCAAAAAGGAAAATTTGATTTTTGAAAAGAGTAAACTGTTTAAAAACTCCTAGGGAAAGACTGTTTTAATTAAAAAAAAAAATTAACAGAAATTTGTGAAAGCAAAGTTGAATTAAAGTAAAGACAGCAAAGTGGTAACTGAGATTGAATTAGAATGATATCAAGACAAATTGGATTGTGAGATTCAAATTTGAAGTGTAATGTGACAATCAAGTTAAGAGTTGGGAATCGAGAAGAAACTCGAGCTGAAATGATATTGGGCTCGGATATAAGCGAATGATTGGATTTGTGGATAAAAACAAATTGGAATTTGATTGAGATGACCCTTGTATCCGCTGAATTGATAACAGGTGGAAAGGATAAAATGATATGCCGACAAAAAGGTACAAGTTTATATTTCATATGGTATGAGATTTTTATGAGCCGAATTGGAAAGCCGCTTGGCTGTTTGATTTTCTTTTGGGTTGGAGATGGCCCAGAGAGGCGAGTTGGAGTTTGACCTATCGACCAGTACAAAGGAGGTGCTGGCGAAATTTTTCGAAAAGTTAATGCGTTAGAAAATTTTCAGGATTTTTGAAAATTTTCGATAATTAGAATTAATAATTTAATTGAAATTAAATTGGTTCAGTTGAAACTGAAGTTAAGAAGCGAACAAATAAGTTCTAACCAGTCGATAGGGTTTGTTTTCTACCTTAGCAATTTCGAGGACGAAAATATTTTAAGTGGGGAAGATTGTAATGACCCGCATTTTCAGCGATATAATAATTAATTTATTTAATTATTTAAATAGTGAATTAAAGGATTTCATGGTCGTTGAATTAAATAATGGTGAATACATATTTAATTCTGAAATAATCAAAATTGGCTGAAATGGCGATATGGTGCGAACTGGATCATCTGTGATATTTAATTCAGCTTGGAATTGAATTTGAATAACGAATATATTATATAAACGACAGTTTGAACGTAGAGTTATAATATAATTAAAATCGAGCTCGAAATGGCATTGCAGTTCGTAAATTGGCGATTCGAACTTCAACTGAATGTACAGGATTCGTTTTAAGCCGGATTTCTGTGAAACAAGAAACGTGTGGAGCTGGTGGAGTATATCTTTCTAGTGGAAGAGAAAAATGGGGATTTCATCGGGTAGATTTTGATTTACGTCCAAATCAAATTTTAGAAAAGTCGATGTGGAATTCCTTTATAATTTATAAAGGAATTATTTATATTTTAAAAAGGAATTTCAATATAAATCGAATATCGGGTTGACCCAGATTTGAAATATCAAGTTAGAAATTCATATAGGAATATTCTAGAGCTGTATGGTATTCCACTATGAATATAGACGATAATATTTATTTTTAAAATATTAATTTAATTATATTTAAATATATTTATATACTTAAATGGGTCATTCAGAGCTTTAAAAATAGCCACTTTTGCAAACGAAGTCGGAATTCGACGAAACTTGTTTTGTTGGATCCGCAATGTCAAATTATTGTTAGATGTCCAGTTTCGTGATTTTTAGAGTCAGTATGTGGCCATACCGATTTTTAGAGTGAAAAACGGTCAGTGTTTTGACGGTTAAAAATACGCTGTATGAGCAAACGGAGTCGGAATTCGACGAAACTAGTTTCGTTGGGACCGTAATGTCGAACTCTAGTGGCATGTCCATTTTGTGATTTTTGGTTATCGTGTGTGATTGCACAAATTTTTAGAAAGAAAAAATAGATATAAAATGATAAAGATAAAATATCTAAAATATCTAAAAATATCTAGAAAAAATATCTATATCTCCTATAAATAGAACTTAACGCTTTCTAAACCCTCACTTCATTTTTCTAGGTCAGAATTTATCTGCCGCTCTCGTTTTCATTTTTACAGTAAAATGGAAACCACTTAAAACTCAAAATCAATTCGTATAAATTTATATAAATCCTGATATACATATTTCTGAACTCCTGAGATGGTAAGCTATGATTCTATGTCTCTTTCATGAAGTTCGATCCTTGTTCTTGTCGCTCGAATAGGCGATGGGAGTTTCAGCGAACCTAGGGTTCGTCTGTTTTGTAAATCAAGGCGGAAATCGGCAATTTCGAGGTTTATTCTGGCCTCAGCACGTCGGTTAGCGGTGGTTGGCAAAGTTTGGATGAAACTAGTCACAAAAGATGTCGCGACTTCTTCTGATAGATGCGAGAGTACGGTTCCAACGCAGGGGTTATACGGAGCGCGAGTTCCAGGTAGCTATGTCAATGGAGATGAGAGCTGGAAGAAAAGCTTGATGGCGAGATCGGTTTGGAAGTTCGTGGGAGAATGGTGCGGGATGGAAGCTTCGTATGTTTTGAATTGGGGTAGTTTGAAGAGGAGTAGGTCAGATAAATATCGGGGAAGAAGGAGTTAGGGTCTGGGCCTGTACAACGGTGAATGGGCCAAGAAACAAACGGGTTGGGCCGAATAGAAGGTGAAGGCCCGTTATTTAATTAAATCCAAGTTTAATTAATTTAAATTATATTCAAAACTTTAAAAGTGTGTAACTTTGTCGTACAACATCAGATTGACGAACTGTAAGTTGCGTTGGGATCGTATGAACGAGCACTCCACAATGAAACTGACTGGAAGTCCATTGGAGCTCATTTGAATTTACGGCGAATTAAATTGTTTGATTCAAATCAAACAAACAGTTTATCGTTCTTTAACGATGAACTGCCAAAGTGAGTAAATCTCACTAACTCTGAACAGTTTATAATGCCATGTTGTATTCTTAGAACTGTTAAATATTGGCTGATTGACTGTGTGTTGACTGATTGATTGAACTGCTAGTCAGTTAGTTGAATTTCTATATTGATTCTGTTTAACAGAATATATCATATGGAACTGAAAGTGATGTTGATTTTATTGTATAACATCTGTGGATGCAGGGAGACTGGTTGAAGGAATCCAACTGGATTCCTTAACAGTTATTTTATTGTTTTTCATATATTGTGATATATGATGTGGTTTATAATATGTGGTTGATTATATGTGTTTGGACGATATTGGTCATCGTGATATGATGTGTTAAGTACCATAAAATATCGGAATGGGAAAAGGAGATTTTCAAAGTGATATTGAAAATAAAATATTAATAAATTGGAATATTTATAAATAAGAAATATTTATAAATTAGAGTATTTATAAATAAGAAATATTTATAAACTGGAATAATTATAAATAGGAGATATTTAGAAAGGGAATAATTATAAATCAAAGAATTTTACAAAACTTCTATTTACTTAGCAAGTAAATAGAAGTGTAAAACGATATTTATTTAAGAAGTAAATAGAAGTATAAAGAAAGATATTTACGTAGAAAGTAAATAAAAAGAATAAAGGAATATTTATTTGATTAATAAATAGAATAAAGGAATATTTATTGGGAAAATAAATAGGATTATAAAAGGAAATTAACGAGATAGAAAAGAGTTAGTCGATTAGAGTAATCAAATAGAGTCATCAAATAGGAGTCAAATGAATATAGTTATTCGAAAGGAGTCAATTGAACATAGTTATTCAAAAGAAGTTAATCGAACATATTTAAAAGAAATAGAGTTAAACAAGATTATAAACTGACTAGAGATTAGTTAAGTTGAATAGTTTTCTGAGTATCGATCTGATGTTGGTTTCGGCCTTCAGTGTTTATACTTAGAGAGTTGTTCTCTTACTAGTTTACAGTTAGATTCTGATAGTTGTGGAATGGTAGTGATTGATGATTGATTGATAGTATTTCCATGTGGAAATAATATCGTTGTTTGCACACGTGTTTTTCTTTGATAGTTAAATCACAGACTATCAAAGTTTTGACCATTTTAACGTTGTTAATATGGAGAGACCGGTTGGATTATTATCCAAAGAACCACTCTGTATTGGCATAAGCATTGCGAATCATATACGCCAAAGATAATTGAAGACGGAGTAAAGTGGAAGGGCTATTGTATAAGTCTTAGATAACAGTACCTAAGATGGATGTACCGAATAGTGCCTTCGGTTCATCCTGTTCCTGGGTGACTTGTATAGATGAATGTTTGACAGAGTATTTCCAGAAAGGTCACGTACATTGATTTCTTCAACTATACCAAGAGTGGAAGAGGAGAAGGAAACTTCATTAGCTAACACGTAATGTACTGTTGTAGACGTCAATTAGTGATTTTCGATGGATCTGACAATGTGGCATTCGAAGTGAATCTGGTGTGATGATGAAGCGTAACCTCAAGCCTCATCAACCGGTAAAGGACATAAATCGGGCAGGCATCATGGCTAAGTCGGTCGCTCCGAAGTAGGATGTATAATCACCTGATCTAGAGTTTCATTTATTTCTAAAAATCTATTGTTGATGTTGTCCCATTCGGGAAACAGTTGCTGATCCCAACCGTTGGTGATATACATTCGATACACTCAAGCGAAATGAGTGGTCGGTCATGTGTGGCCGGGTTGCAAGATGTTCTTGTTGAACCCAGTGTATTCCTTTCTAGAGGTACACTAGCGAAAGGTGGTTCCATACCTTGTCATAGTTGGAAATCCATTACCCAATACGTGCTTGCGGTTTTGATTGTATACTATATATGTAGAACGTGAGATGAAAGCGTTTCTGCTAGATGATTATTATAGTTGTGGTTGATAGACATTATTATAATATCAAAAGGTTTTGATATAAAGATATTTTTGATTCTCATAAGGGAAAAACCCGTTCCGTTATACGGCGTGGTCTTATGAGATATCGTTTAATGGCTTAAACTGTTTAAACTGTTTTACTCATACCAGTCCCATGACTGACCCGGAGTTTATTTTGTTTTGTTTTCCCTAAACTCTTGGGTGCCCAATTTTTGTACGAGCAGTCAAGTAGTCGGGATTTACAGATATATTTGAAGAGCTGGAGCAGGAGGCTTCAGGATCATATAGCTATAGTTATTTCTGCTGTGTTGTAAGTGTTGTACTTTGATAATGATGTATATTCAAGTATAGATTTATATATTACTGTGACGGCAAGGAATTTCGCTCGGTCCGAACCAGTCGCTAAACCGACCCAGACCGTTCGAAACGCCCTATCGTTGAGAACGAGCCACAAAATAGGACGCATACAGAAGAACGTTTCACTGTATATTACAACAATGCATCAGATTACAAGAATATACAGAGTATGAATAAATATTTCACAGAAATAACAGAGATTTAAATTACATTTAAATACATCGCAGCGGAAAATAATACAATACACAACTAGAAGGAGATATACGGATACAAAGCTTTCCGGATATCGTTCCAGCTGTAAACCAGGATCCTGTGAATATAAATCTGCAAAACCAAAACTACTAGCTGCCCGTGTCAAAATAAGGGCACCCAGAGTTTAGGTTAATACAATAAACTCCAGGTCAGTCATGGGACTGGTGTGAGAACTAAAACAGTTATTAATCTTTATTTTAAAGTTAGGTAAATCAAGGGACCATGCCGTATAACACGGAACGGGTTTCCTCCCAAGAACACCAGTGCATAAAACAAACAGCGCAATGCTAAATAAAGAAAAATGAAGCTGTTATAAGACCCAGGTCCCATCACACAATGCAACGCAGCCGAGGATAGGGTTTTCCCTTATAACAGCCAAAGAATGCTTGATACGTTTAAAACAAATCATTTGATACTATAATAAGTGCATAGTGTATAAAACAACTTCAAATCATAAGTATCAATCATAGCCGGCATGGGTACCATATATCATGTCGCCATACTAGTTCTACAATTAAAACCGCAAATGTCACGTATTTGGAAATTGGATTTCCATCTATGAACCGAGGCAAAAGATAGTCCTCAACCGATTCGAGACTGTCTAGCCCGAGTCTCAGGATCAGAGCTCGAGTGACCCTTGGATCGTCAGGGCCGGTCCACCGATGTGGATTAAACTTAAACCCTGAACACTACGTTTCCCCGCCCTTTGGGGCGTAAATGAGCCAACTAAATGACTCCATCGGTTCGAGAACGACCGATCAATCCGAGGCGCCTCGCAACAGCAACAACCACATAAGTCAAACTCGTCAGGGCGTGTAAAACCACTGATGCCACTTTTTAGCTAGAAGGAAACGCATGCCCTCCCTGAGGTCCGTCTCCCGTTTTTGGTTCATACCGGATGTGAAACTCGCGAAGTAAACGTTACACAAAGCTACGCCACAAAGGCCATGCTTTGATCATCACCACAAGACTTTGCTTTTCAACAGAAGCCTCGATCAATTGCCACTTAGGCATGCCACACAGGCAATTCACTCCATGCGTTTGATATCCATCAATATATAACCCCTGAGCTCGTACGTCTCAGAGAAGGGCGTTAAGCAAGAGAATAAATTCTCCGCCGCCAAACAGATATATATTTAATAGAGATCAATCACACGGACTAAAATCCAATGTCAGACACACAGTCCATTTACAAGTCCGTTCTGGGGCTGAACGAAACCGGAGGCACCTTGTACCTCGCATATCCATCGATCTCCAAGTACGTCTGGACGATCACTAACTGTTTCCATCTTCTTGGGTGTACAGCCCAATCAAGATCATCAGTAATTACCCAAACGACGTGAAGACTTCTGGTCTTCGACCACCGTCTTCATCTTCGACTTATCGTCGTATCAGTTATTCAGAATGGGATAAACCCGGTCTTTCCGAATAACTCGCGTATATTTTAAATAAGTGTTACACAAACACAACATACGCCTCATTCCAATTCATTAGTCACTAACCGTAAATTAATCAAGAGAATAATTTCCCAAATATTAATCCCGAAGGCCGAAACCAACATCAGATCAATATCCAGAAAACCATTCTGCTTGGCTAACCGACAGTTAGTTTCTAAATTTTACATTCATAGGGAAAGGTTCCCATTAATTTTATCCAAGATAAATTCCTTGAATTTATTCTTTATTCTATTTTTGAATCTCAATTCAAACCAGTCGGGATTAGCGAACCTTACCGAAGTAATCATTTATTTTATTTTCCCCATCCCAACCTATTCATCCCATGAAGTAAAACTGGTAATACTTCATATCTAACACCACAGTGTTATCGGTAAATTCAATTACCATTTCACGTTCAAATCTAATTAAAGATTTAACTATCGCCTGGAGCAGAACTGGTGATACTCCATTTTCGATCATTTCAATCTAATTAAAGATTCATTAAAACTCCACTTAGTTTTAATCTTCGACTGGGTTAAAGAATCAGTGTCATTTAAAACACGGTTCACGATAAACCCAAAATCACATTCCATTAATTATCGGGTTAAAGAACAAGTGTTATTTAAAACACTGTTCACGATAAACCCAAAAATCAATACCAATTCAATTCCAATTAATTATCATTTTTAATTGGTACACTTCATTAAATCTAAATAAAAAGATTTAATCTTTTCTCAAATGGGTTCAAGAACAGTGTTAGTGAAGACACCATTCACGACAAACCCAAATCACATTTGATATTCAATATAAGGCTCTGAATAGAAAATATATATCGGCTTATATTCAATATCAAATTCTACGACTAACAAATATCGCATTGGAAATAACGATATATATATATCTTTCAAATTTCCATAACAACATTTGTATAATCACGAAATCTAACATCGAAATATTCCGAAGACAATTTCGATTCAAATCCATTCCAATGCAATCATTGGAAATTTTGGTTATTTTCAAAACCATTTCAAATTCAATTTATTTATTTAAAAATAAATAGAATTATAATTCTAGTTCAAAACTAGTTCATTTCGATAAAAATCTATTTTTATCTTTTCAAATATGGAGTTTTTCATCCCAATTCTTTCTAAATCATTTCTTATGATTTTACACAAATTATTTCTATTTTTAATAATTTTATCAAGGCCCGTACAGTCGATTTCCATCAATGGCCATCGAACTGCACTTACAGCGACCTTTTTCAAATTTGATTTGGACGTATCTCCAAATCCAACCGCTATATTTCAAATTTCTAATATTCGTTAGAAAGCTCTTTTCGATACGAACCCAACGGTTCCGGTTTTAGGAGAATCCGACGGTCGGATCTCCCGTAATGTCCGTTTGAAATAAATGGTCGAAATTCACGAACTACCGCGGCGCGGCGCGTTCTATTCAGGCCATTATATATATAATATATATATTATATATATTTCGTCGATTTCTATTTAAAACGAATTATATGGATAGTTTTAAATTCGTTTCAAAAGCAATTTCAACTTCCTTTTCAATTCAAATCAAAATTGAATTCTTCCTTATAAATTCGTTTTAAAATTCATTTCTATTCAATTCAAATTTCAATTCAATTTGAATTCATTTCAATTCGTTTTAAATTCAATTTGAATTCGTTTTCAATTCAATTCATTTCGAAATCGTTTTCAATTCAATTCATTTCGAAATCGTTTTTAATTCAATTCATTTCGAAATCGTTTTCAATTCAATTCATTTCGAAATCGTTTTTAATTCAATTCATTTCGAAATCGTTTTCAATTCAATTCATTTCGAAATCGTTTTTAATTCAATTCATTTCAAAATGAATAAAATCGATATAAATATCGTTCACGTCAAAATGGCGTCAATCTAATCAACACGGCTTCATAAATTTCTATTTTCAAATATTATATTTCAAATATTTCTTTTTCAAAATAGTTGTTATTATCAAAATATTTCGTTCAACACATGACCAATCTCAATGGATGAGTACTGTCAACACATGAACCTTTATTTTATATCATTCTTTATTTTCTAAATTGGAATGAGGCCCAATCAATCACCATATAAAATTAATTATATGGATTTCCATACATCACACGCATATAATAGTATTGAAAAATAATCAACCATCAACCAAAGTGCACTACACTGTATAAGCATCAAATATAGATATTTAACGCTTATAACAGCCTGTCAATCTATCGATCGACATATTCAATCAATCAGGATGAGTGAACTTCAAATTTCATCCCAACACCCGTGTGGGGTTTCGAACAATCAAACACAGATTTTAGTTGTGCAGTTGGGCGATGTGTAAAATTTATCGACCCAATCAATGTCCTTCAAATAGGTGTACATAAGCAAACCGTCTGGTTCGTAAATGAATATTTATTTATTCACATTCACGTTAAAAATTATATTTTTAACGATAAAAACATTTTATTCCAACATATGAATTTCTATTCAGTTCATTCTTTAAATAAAATGGTATTTTTATTTTTCTAACATATTTTAGAAAATTTCGGCGGCATAACGGCACGATACTAGAAACGGGATGAGGCCTAGCCTTATCCCCGGTCTAGTGAAGGCCCACGCCATTCACACATCAGTCAAATCCATTCCATTTCACCAATCAATTCAATTCAAACCAATTAGACTGACTAACTACACAACCAAACAATTTAACAAACAAGCCATCCATGGTCTGTGGATGACGGGTGTCGGGTGCTACTAAGCACCGTCTGCATCCTAGCATATATATATATATATATAACTAGAAAAAGAAATTTAGAGTGAGAAGTTCTCACTGAAAGCTATCCAATACCACGACTCTTCATTTATAGGAATCTTCTTCATTCCCGCCTTTTTATCATCTTCGTTGCCCGTAGTCACTACATATATAAAAATCACATATCTTTATATTTGATGTCTTTAACATAAAAATCACTTTTTTATTTGTTCACTTTCAATTTAAAAATCATATTTTTATAATCACTTCATATATTTAAAAATCGAATTTTTACTTTGATGTTATATAGATAAAGATTTTATTTTTATAACGCTATTCTCTATATAAAGATTTCGCCCTTATAAAAATAAAGTTTTCGCCTTTCTAAAATAAAGTTTTCGCCTTTCTAAAAATAAAGTTTTCGCCTTTCTAAAAATAAAGTTTTCGCCTTTCTAAAAATAAAGTTTTCGCCTTTCTAAAAATAAAAATCTCGTCTTTTATATTTTAAAAATCACGTCTTTGCCATGTTAAAAATCCTTACTTTCTACTAACAAAAATGCTGTTTTTCTACTAACAAAAATTATAAACTTTTCACTAACAAAACTATGAACTTTTCTTGCTAATCTACTCTATAAAAATCATATCCTTCTCATATACAATGTTTTACATGATTTAATCACTGTTTAATCAGCAAATAAATTAATTACTTTAAGTAAATTCAATCAAAAACTCACCTTTGTTGTAAAAATCGAAGCTTTACTTGGTCAGTGGGTTTAGGGGTTTCGGGTTTAGGGGAAATGGAGGTAGCGGCGGAAGGGGGTGAGGAGGAGGTGGTGGCGATTGGGGAGGCGGCCAAGGCAGGCGGCAGCGGTGGAAGAAAATCGAACGGGGGGGGGGGGGTCTTCGAGCGTCGGCTGGAGGGAGGATGGGTGCGTCGGGGGGGGCTGTCGCGAGGTCGAGGAGGGGAAGCAAGGGCGGCGCGACGCCCTTGGTGGCGACGGCGAACGCCTGGAGGCGGTGGCTTCTCGAGGAGGATCGATTTGTTTTTTTTTTCTTTGAAATGAATCGGGGGGGGGGGGGGTATAAAGGAGAAAATATATATATATTTTTTTATTATTTATTATTTAATTTAAAAAGTTGACTTTTACCACCGAACTCGAAACGAGGCCCACCGCCTGTCGCCCATAGCGTTTCACCCCCATTCCGAACACAATGGGATATGTATCGTAAGCTGATTTGATCGTTACAATCAGTTTCCGTTAAATTTACATTTAAATCATTATATTGAATTTTAAATGTACATTTCAAATTACTGGGGTCACATACTAACTAGAAAAATTCCAGAAAAATATTTTCTAGCTTCGTATTGACGATACGGTCCTAACAAAACTAGTTTCGTCGAATTCTGAGACCGTTGGAAAAATGGCCAATTTCCAGTCGATTAAAATCAACTGAAACTGGTCAAACGCGTTTTCCTTTGCCACGCTCACATATTGAATCGAAGAATTATAAAATTTGGAATCTAGCAATAACTTGACATCACGGACCCAGCAAAACTGGTTTCGTCGAAATCCGAGGTCGTTTGCAAAATGTCCATTTTTAAGGGCCTGAATTCCATAGCGACTATTCAGAATTTTCAACTGGACATATCTTTTGATTCCCGCTATGAAATCTTGATTTTTCGGATTCGTTGGAAAGATATTATCAAATAGATTCTATGATTTTTGGTTTCACTAAAATCCGGATTGTTTTGCACCCGGTACATTCAATTGAAGTTTGAAATCGAATTATCGAACTACCGCGCCATTTTCAATTCTATTTATAATTATATATAAATATTTATATTCTAACGACGACGCGTATATAATATATACGTTCGATTTATATTCAAAATAAATTTCACGTCGATTTTATTTAAAATAATCTATTTTAAATAATCAAAATTCGCTGAAATTGCCAAAATAAAAATTTTAAACTGGCCCAGATTTTCGGGTTGTTACAATCTCCCCCACTTAAAACTTTTCGTCCCCGAAAAGGAACAAATTCGAAAGTGGTTTGATTAATAAGCTCTACATTCGATCTGGCTTCCATTCTCCAACTTTTCAGTTTCTGAGAATTTTCAAATTTTCAAAAATTTGGCTAACACCCTAAATTTTCGAAAAATTTCGCCATAACCTCCCCTGCACCGGGAGCATCGGGGAATTTCAAATAGCTTCCCCGGTCCTTCAGATCTCAAAAAGAAAAAGAAAAAGCCAAGCGGCTAGCCAATAGGCTCATAAAATCATCATCACCCAAACAAAACAGTAAATTATGTATTAAACATGTACCTATTTGTCGGGCAAACAAATTTTATTCTCTGCTCTAGCCTCCTTGCTATGACCTGTTCAATGTAAGTATATGTATATACAAGCAAATGCGACCAATTTTCAATACAATTCAATATTTGATTATATTAGGCTAAATGGCTAAAAATTAGCAAACAAATAAACAAACAACCCAAACATCAATCAATTAGTGAATTAGAGTTTCAAATTCATAATTTTGATACATATACCAAAAATCATGTTTTTGATGCCAAATCACAACAATGTGTTCTAGCTATATTAGTTTTGGTTCTCACACCAGTCTAATGGAAATATATAGAAAATCACACCTTCGAAACTCGAACATAAATGTTGATGATGCGATCGCTATCATCAATACCATCTCCGGGCGACTACAGTGTAATCCTATATCTATCCAGTATATTAAAACTTCGAATATACGTTCATGACGCGTATATACAAAACCTTTATATATTGGATTGTCCATATTCAATATAAATAAATAATCAAATACGAATAATTGATTTAAATTTTCAAAACAAAATTTGTTTTCATTTTAAAAATATACTCTTCACACTCGTTCTAGGATACTACTGATCCTATCTCTAACGAGTCATTCTAATTGGATATTGCTAATCCAATATCTGATGAATTCTTTCGTATGGTTCTAATGTGTCTTGTTCTCGAGCTCTGTAAACCAGAGCTCTGATACCAACTGTGACGGCAAGGAATTTCGCTCGGTCCGAACCAGTCGCTAAACCGACCCAGACCGTTCGAAACGCCCTATCGTTGAGAACGAGCCACAAAATAGGACGCATACAGAAGAACGTTTCACTGTATATTACAACAATGCATCAGATTACAAGAATATACAGAGTATGAATAAATATTTCACAGAAATAACAGAGATTTAAATTACATTTAAATACATCGCAGCGGAAAATAATACAATACACAACTAGAAGGAGATATACGGATACAAAGCTTTCCGGATATCGTTCCAGCTGTAAACCAGAATCCTGTGAATATAAATCTGCAAAACCAAAACTACTAGCTGCCCGTGTCAAAATAAGGGCACCCAGAGTTTAGGTTAAAACAATAAACTCCAGGTCAGTCATGGGACTGGTGTGAGAACTAAAACAGTTATTAATCTTTATTTTAAAGTTAGGTAAATCAAGGGACCACGCCGTATAACACGGAACGGGTTTCCTCCCAAGAACACCAGTGCATAAAACAAACAGCGCAATGCTAAATAAAGAAAAATGAAGCTGTTATAAGACCCAGGTCCCATCACACAATGCAACGCAGCCGAGGATAGGGTTTTCCCTTATAACAGCCAAAGAATGCTTGATACGTTTAAAACAAATCATTTGATACTATAATAAGTGCATAGTGTATAAAACAACTTCAAATCATAAGTATCAATCATAGGCGGCATGGGTACCATATATCATGTCGCCATACTAGTTCTACAATTAAAACCGCAAATGTCACGTATTTGGAAATTGGATTTCCATCTATGAACCGAGGCAAAAGATAGTCCTCAACCGATTCGAGACTGTCTAGCCCGAGTCTCAGGATCAGAGCTCGAGTGACCCTTGGATCGTCAGGGCCGGTCCACCGATGTGGATTAAACTTAAACCCTGAACACTACGTTTCCCCGCCCTTTGGGGCGTAAATGAGCCAACTAAATGACTCCATCGGTTCGAGAACGACCGATCAATCCGAGGCGCCTCGCAACAGCATCAACCACATAAGTCAAACTCGTCAGGGCGTGTAAAACCACTGACGCCACTTTTTAGCTAGAAGGAAACGCATGCCCTCCCTGAGGTCCGTCTCCCGTTTTTGGTTCATACCGGATGTGAAACTCGCGAAGTAAACGTTACACAAAGCTACGCCACAAAGGCCGTGCTTTGATCATCACCACAAGACTTTGCTTTTCAACAGAAGCCTCGATCAATTGCCACTTAGGCATGCCACACAGGCAATTCACTCCATGCGTTTGATATCCATCAATATATAACCCCTGAGCTCGTACGTCTCAGAGAAGGGCGTTAAGCAAGAGAATAAATTCTCTGCCGCCAAACAGATATATATTTAATAGAGATCAATCACACGTACTAAAATCCAATGTCAGACACACAGTCCATTTACAAGTCCGTTCTGGGGCTGAACGAAACCGGAGGCACCTTGTACCACGCATATCCATCGATCTCCAAGTACGTCTGGACGATCACTAACTGTTTCCATCTTCTTGGGTGTACAGCCCAATCAAGATAATCAGTAATTACCCAAACGACGTGAAGACTTCTGGTCTTCGACCACCGTCTTCATCTTCGACTTATCGTCGTATCAGTTATTCAGAATGGGATAAACCCGGTCTTTCCGAATAACTCGCGTATATTTTAAATAAGTGTTACACAAACACAACATACGCCTCATTCCAATTCATTAGTCACTAACCGTAAATTAATCAAGAGAATAATTTCCCAAATATTAACCCCGAAGGTCGAAACCAACATCAGATCAATATCCAGAAAACCATTCTGCTTGGCTAACCGACAGTTAGTTTCTAAATTTTACATTCATAGGGAAAGGTTCCCATTAATTTTATCCAAGATAAATTCCTTGAATTTATTCTTTATTCTATTTTTGAATCTCAATTCAAACCAGTCGGGATTAGCGAACCTTACCGAAGTAATCATTTATTTTAATTTCCCCATCCCAACCTATTCATCCCATGAAGTAAAACTGGTAATACTTCATATCTAACACCACAGTGTTATCGGTAAATTCAATTACCATTTCACGTTCAAATCTAATTAAAGATTTAACTATCGCCTGGAGCAGAACTGGTGATACTCCATTTTCGATCATTTCAATCTAATTAAAGATTCATTAAAACTCCACTTAGTTTTAATCTTCGACTGGGTTAAAGAATCAGTGTCATTTAAAACACGGTTCACGATAAACCCAAAATCACATTCCATTAATTATCGGGTTAAAGAACAAGTGTTATTTAAAACACTATTCACGATAAACCCAAAAATCAATACCAATTCAATTCCAATTAATTATCATTTTTAATTGGTAAACTTCATTAAATCTAAATAAAAAGATTTAATCTTTTCTCAAATGGGTTCAAGAACAGTGTTAGTGAAGACACCATTCACGACAAACCCAAATCACATTTGATATTCAATATAAGGCTCTGAATAGAAAATATATATCGGCTTATATTCAATATCAAATTCTACGACTAACAAATATCGCATTGGAAATAACGATATATATATATCTTTCAAATTTCCATAACAACATTTGTATAATCACGAAATCCAACATCGAAATATTCCGAAGACAATTTCGATTCAAATCCATTCCAATGCAATCATTGGAAATTTTGGTTATTTTCAAAACCATTTCAAATTCAATTTATTTATTTAAAAATAAATAGAATTATAATTCTAGTTCAAAACTAGTTCATTTCGATAAAAATCTATTTTTATCTTTTCAAATATGGAGTTTTTCATCCCAATTCTTTCTAAATCATTTCTTATGATTTTACACAAATTATTTCTATTTTTAATAATTTTATCAAGGCCCGTACAGTCGATTTCCATCAATGGCCATCGAACTGCACTTACAGCGACCTTTTTCAAATTTGATTTGGACGTATCTCCAAATCCAACCGCTAGATTTCAAATTTCAAATATTCGTTAGAAAGCTCTTTTCGATACGAACCCAACGGTTCCGGTTTTAGGAGAATCCGACGGTCGGATCTCCCGTAATGTCCGTTTGAAATAAATGGACGAAATTCACGAACTGCCGCGGCGCGGCGCGTTCTATTCAGGCCATTATATATATAATATATATATTATATATATTTCGTCGATTTCTATTTAAAACGAATTATATGGATAGTTTTAAATTCGTTTCAAAAGCAATTTCAACTTCCTTTTCAATTCAAATCCAAATTGAATTCTTCCTTATAAATTCGTTTTAAAATTCATTTCTATTCAATTCAAATTTAAATTCAATTTGAATTCATTTCAATTCGTTTTAAATTCAATTTGAATTCGTTTTCAATTCATTTCGAAATCGTTTTCAATTCATTTCGAAATCGTTTTTAATTCAATTCATTTCGAAATCGTTTTCAATTCAATTCATTTCGAAATCGTTTTTAATTCAATTCATTTCGAAATCGTTTTCAATTCAATTCATTTCGAAATCGTTTTTAATTCAATTCATTTCAAAATGAATAAAATCGATATAAATATCGTTCACGTCAAAATGGCGTCAATCTAATCAACACGGCTTCATAAATTTCTATTTTCAAATATTCTATTTCAAATATTTCTTTTTCAAAATAGTTGTTATTATCAAAATATTTCGTTCAATACATGACCAATCTCAATGGATGAGTACTGTCAACACATGAACCTTTATTTTATATCATTCTTTATTTTCTAAATTGGAATGAGGCCCAATCAATCACCATATAAAATTAATTATATGGATTTCCATACATCACACGCATATAATAGTATTGAAAAATAATCAACCATCAACCAAAGTGCACTACACTGTATAAGCATCAAATATAGATATTTAACGCTTATAACAGCCTGTCAATCTATCGATCGACATATTCAATCAATCAGGATGAGTGAACTTCAAATTTCTTCCCAACACCCGTGTGGGGTTTCGAACAATCAAACACAGATTTTAGTTGTGCAGTTGGGCGATGTGTAAAATTTATCGACCCAATCAATGTCCTTCAAATAGGTGTACATAAACAAACCGTCTGGTTCGTAAATGAATATTTATTTATTCACATTCACGTTAAAAATTATATTTTTAACGATAAAAACATTTTATTCCAACATATGAATTTCTATTCAGTTCATTCTTTAAATAAAATGGTATTTTTATTTTTCTAACATATTTTAGAAAATTTCGGCGGCATAACGGCACGATACTAGAAACGGGACGAGGCCTAGCCTTATCCCCGGTCTAGTGAAGGCCCACACCATTCACACATCAGTCAAATCCATTCCATTTCTCCAATCAATTCAATTCAAACCAATTAGACTGACTAACTACACAACCAAACAATTTAACAAACAAGCCATCCATGGTCTGTGGATGACGGGTGTCGGGTGCTACTAAGCACCGTCTGCATCCTAGCATATATATATATATATAACTAGAAAAAGAAATTTAGAGTGAGAAGTTCTCACCGAAAGCTATCCAATACCACGACTCTTCATTTATAGGAATCTTCTTCATTCTCGCCTTTTTATCATCTTCGTTGCCCGTAGTCACTACATATATAAAAATCACATATCTTTATATTTGATGTCTTTAACATAAAAATCACTTTTTTATTTGTTCACTTTCAATTTAAAAATCATATTTTTATAATCACTTCATATATTTAAAAATCGAATTTTTACTTTGATGTTATATAGATAAAGATTTTATTTTTATAACGCTATTCTCTATATAAAGATTTCGCCCTTATAAAAATAAAGTTTTCGCCTTTCTAAAATAAAGTTTTCGCCTTTCTAAAAATAAAGTTTTCGCCTTTCTAAAAATAAAGTTTTCGCCTTTCTAAAAATAAAGTTTTCGCCTTTCTAAAAATAAAAATCTCGTCTTTTATATTTTAAAAATCACGTCTTTGCCATGTTAAAAATCCTTACTTTCTACTAACAAAAATGCTGTTTTTCTACTAACAAAAATTATAAACTTTTCACTAACAAAACTATGAACTTTTCTTGCTAATCTACTCTATAAAAATCATATCCTTCTCATATACAATGTTTTACATGATTTAATCACTGTTTAATCAGCAAATAAATTAATTACTTTAAGTAAATTCAATCAAAAACTCACCTTTGTTGTAAAAATCGAAGCTTTACTTGGTCAGTGGGTTTAGGGGTTTCGGGCTTAGGGGTTTCGGGTTTAGGGGAAATGGAGGTAGCGGCGGAAGGGGGTGAGGAGGAGGTGGTGGCGATTGGGGAGGCGGCCAAGGCAGGCGGCAGCGGTGGAAGAAAATCGAACGAGGGGGGGGGGGTCTTCGAGCGTCGGCTGGAGGGAGGATGGGTGCGTCGGGGGGGGGGGGGGGCTGTCGCGATGTCGAGGAGGGGAAGCAAGGGCGGCGCGACGCCCTTGGTGGCGACGGCGAACGCCTGGAGGCGGTGGCTTCTCGAGGAGGATCGATTTGTTTTTTTTTTCTTTGAAATGAATCGGGGGGGTATAAAGGAGAAATTTTTTTTTTTTTTATTTATTATTTAATTTAAAAAGTTGACTTTTACCACCGAACTCGAAACGAGGCCCACCGCCTGTCGCCCATAGCGTTTCACCCCCATTCCGAACACAATGGGATATGTATCGTAAGCTGATTTGATCGTTACAATCAGTTTCCGTTAAATTTACATTTAAATCATTATATTGAATTTTAAACGTACATTTCAAATTACTGGGGTCACATACTAACTAGAAAAATTCCAGAAAAGTATTTTCTAGCTTCGTATTGACGATACGGTCCTAACAAAACTAGTTTCGTCGAATTCTGAGACCGTTGGAAAAATGGCCAATTTCCAGTCGATTAAAATCAACTGAAACTGGTCAAACGCGTTTTCCTTTGCCACGCTCACATATTGAATCGAAGAATTATGAAATTTGTAATCTAGCAATAACTTGACATCACGGACCCAGCAAAACTGGTTTCGTCGAAATCCGAGGTCGTTTGCAAAATGTCCATTTTTAAGGGCCTGAATTCCATAGCGACTATTCAGAATTTTCAACTGGACATATCTTTTGATTCCCGCTATGAAATCTTGATTTTTCGGATTCGTTGGAAAGATATTATCAAATAGATTCTATGATTTTTGGTTTCACTAAAATCCGGATTGTTTTGCACCCGGTACATTCAATTGAAGTTTGAAATCGAATTATCGAACTACCGCGCCATTTTCAATTCTATTTATAATTATATATAAATATTTATATTCTAACGACGACGCGTATATAATATATACGTTCGATTTATATTCAAAATAAATTTCACGTCGATTTTATTTAAAATAATCTATTTTAAATAATCAAAATTCGCTGAAATTGCCAAAATAAAAATTTTAAACTGGCCCAGATTTTCGGGTTGTTACAATTTCAAAGTTATGTTATATATTATATGTTATTCGTTCCGCTGTGAGGTTCGTGTTAATCTGATGTTGTGTTCTTCTTCTTCTATTCTAAGTTTCTATCTTATCTATCCTCACCCTCTAATTTCTTTCATTAACTTTCTGGTATTTTTCGATGTTTGGTTAGTCATCATTGAGTTTATGGAGATAACCAAAGTCTAAAAAATCCGGGTCGTTACAGTTGGTATCAGAGCTTAAGGTTAAGTGAATCACCTTGGCTCTGTGGCGTGACTCAGTAGAGATGGGGTTAGTAATACCCTAGATTGAGTTGAGTGTATATATACGAGTGAACGTATTTGTTATTCAATATAAAAATTGTTTTATATTGTGGAGATTTATTGGTTGAGTTGTTTATGGGTTCTGGTCGATCAGTTGATCCACTGTATCGATAGGAGTTTATAAACACTTGAATACGATGAACCGTCATGGTATGTTTTGAAAAGAGGGTAAATGAAATAATTTTACCCAAAGTATATTTGTTATTATAATCGAATAAGATTATAATGGAGATGGTTATATATATATATGTGTTGTATATAACGGTGTTGTATACACAATTATATGATTTTTGTTTGATGATAACAACCAAATAAATATTATTTTAATGTGTTTGATATTGTACTGTTATTGTACATCACAGACTGGAATATAATATTTATATTTAAATAAAATACAACTGTACAGAAATTTAAATATTCACAGTATTTTATTTGAATAGAATATTTTATTTCAATATCAAACAGTACAAATTTTATACTCCACTATTTGTTCATCTCTGTATTACACTTCAAGCCATATCAGATTTCATATATACAGATCCTCATTACAGATTAAGTCAGTCACTCTTTTTTGTACATACATTCAGTCTCAGCACTCATATTTACATACATACACTTTGACACATTCACTGACACTACACACTGTCTTCTTATATTCAGTCTTCTGTCTTCACAGCTCTCTGTCAGTCCAGTCACCTACACCTGTCATACACAGAAACACACACACACGGTACACTGCAATAGAAATAATACTGAACACATACGAATATAATTTTTAATTTTTTTAAAAAAATTTTATTTGCCTCAGTTTTCTGGTGTGTTTCTCATCATTTTTCTGACTTGATCTGAGTTGTTAATCCGACCGTATCTAGACAGTTCAGGGACAGAAAAATAGTCTGATGGCTACATATACACACGTGTATAGCTATACACGCGTGCACTGCCTCGCCAATCAGTGTGCTGCTGAGGAGTAGCCACATGGACCATCTCGACTCAGTGCACATATCAACAAATAATGAAGCCAAAGTGAAATCAACTCAACATATCACAAAAAGTTCAAGGGTCAAACAACAAAGTCAACATGCTCATGGATGGTCACACAACAATGCTACATGCAGTTTATACATGGATTCATGCATATGTCAAGACACTTGTCAAGTGGTCAAGACAGTCGAACTCAAGGTATAAAATGGTCAAAGCAACTCAAATATGAAGCATCAAGGACCCAGCTTTGAAGTTCAAGGAAGTGCAACAATAATTTCGAGCTTATTCAGTTTCAGCATACATGTACAAGGTCGAGCACAAGTCCATTTTGGCGCATAAAGCAGATCAGCACACAAATTAGCATGCTAACATAAGACAGCATGAAGCAACATCAGTTTTCAAGTAAACATGACATGGTGCAATACTGTACGGAGATGCAAGGAGCAGCTAAAATCAAAGTAAAGGAGCATAGCCAAACCAGTTTTTTTCAAGTCTGCATGGACATGGGAGGTGTGTGTGTGAGTGCACAATATAATGCAGCAAAAACTACAATGGCACAGCCCAAACAAGTTCAAGTGCAGTCAACATGAAATTCAGTTCTGCAAACAAGTTCAGAAAAGGATGCAACAAAATGTGATCAAACTTTGCAACATATGCATACATGAATGGGAGGCGCAAACTGGTCTACAGCATGTATGCAATGACCAACTCATAGCAGTGGAGCAAGCAAGGAAAATGGCAAATCAGATTTCACTCAATTCATGTATTTCATATGGCAGATCACTTCTTTAAGCAGGTGGACAAATAAAAAAGGGATGGTACAATATAACAGAAAGTCACAGCAGGCTTAATCAAAGTCAAGTGTGAAGCCAATGTGGTCGAGTAATGCATATACATGGAATTACAAACAGTTCAATAATTGATGGCAAGGCTGAAGAAAATCAGAGCATAATATTTGGAAATCAATCGAATTCTGGTTTAAATGCAGTGAATCATTTTGGCAAAAATAAAATATTCATGTTTACAGAAATGAACCCCACTTTTTAAATCGGCCAGAAATAGTTTCAAACTTCACATTGTATTTTGGGTAAGAGTTAAATTCATTTTTGGAAATCTGTTTTCTGCAAATCAATCTATGGTGAAGCACAAAATTGAAAAGAGTTTGGCAAGGTATTTCATGGCCATCATTCACGCATGGACATTCAAGGCAACAAATTTATACACGTAAGAAATTCATTTCAGCCGAGCAAAAATGGAAATATAAATCATGGAAAATCATAGCAACAAAAATCTCGCAAATCACAAGAGGAAACATCACAAACTCACAAAGGCAACGTTTCTGGAATATATGACATGGAATCATGTATTAATATCCAGAATTTATTAAAGAATTCGAGGCTCATTTTTTTCCATTCAAAGTCGAGCAAAATCAGGCAACAAATCAAAAGGAGCAACGCAGAATCAGGTCAAGCCACTTAATCGAAATCAGAGGGATATGGTTTTCTTAACCCTATAACTACACCAACTCATCACTGGCAAACATGCATCGAAGATCACAACAAAAATTTGGGAGCAACAAAGATTCAAATCAGAATTTACTAACCAAGTTTTTCGATCGCAAGGAATTTCCAACTTAGAGAGCAAAAGACGTGGAGCAACAAAGCAATTGAAGCTTCAAGAGAATTTCCAGAGCTTTGTTTTAATCGCGATTTGGTTTGGGCGATTTGAGAAAAACCCTAGATCCTTTCCAGCCGCCGCCATTTCTTTTAGAAGAGATTGGGACAAAGTAAAACAAGGGTGGAACCATTTCTAAAGGGCCGGCCAAGTGTTTTCAAATGGAAAAGGGGATGACCCCTTTTATTTAATCTCCTAGGGTTTTCTTTGTTTATTTAGTTTTGTTTTGTTTTTAATATTTCTTCTGTAAACAATTCTGAACTATTTTTCTAGAAGTCTGTAAAATTCTAGAGTTCCAGTCAGGGTGTTGACTGGCAGTCCACTAGAGTCTGTAAATTCTAGGGTTACGAGTTACAGGGTTTGTAATTCGGGAAATCTGATCGAGGGGATATCAGTCAGTCTAGGGTTTTGAGCGTAGGGTTAGGACAGGAGCAGGCGCTGCGAGTGTACATGGTCTTGTATGCGGGATCTGTTTATAATACCTAGTAGAAACCTTAGGAATGCAGCAGTAGGCAGGGTTTTGCTGAAGCTGGGTATATCTGTGTGTGATTTATTTTCTGCACTTTTATTTCTCCTGCATTCTGTGATCTGTTTATTATTTTAATATCCTGTCAGTTATTAAATTCAGTTTAAAAACTGTGATAAACCCTATTCACCCCCCCCCCTCTAGGGTTAATCTAGATCCAACAAGTGGTATCAGAGCAGGTATTCTGTTTAACTCTAGAGTAATGGTGATTCCTAGTTGTCAGTTGATAGAGAGTCAGTCCAGTTCATTTCCAACTATTTTCGATGGAACAGATTTTTTAAACTGGAAATCCAAAATGGAATTTTATTTAAAGTCTGTTAATATTAAATGTTGGAATGTTGTTATCCATGATTTTGATAGTGTAGATATTACTTTCAATACCCGTACTATGAAAATTATATTTGATTATCTTAGTACTGAACAGTTTAATCTTATCTGCCATTGTTTATCTGCACAGGAAATCTGGGATACTCTCAATACGAAGTATGGAAAATCTGACAACAGCTCAAAACCCCAGAATGTCAACTCAGATTCAGAATTCTATTTAACAGGATTTACAAATGAAAATTCAGAAGGATCAGATGATGGAGAATCAACGGATGCTGAAGTTGAAAATTTCTCATACGAAGATTTGGTTTATATGTGTGTTGATTTAACTAAATCTGTTGATAAACTCAAATCTAAAAACAAATCTCTAAAATCTAGGAATTCTGAGTTGACCAGCAAAATTGATGATTTGGAATCACAGCTTGAATATTTTAAAAATTCTTCAAATTCAGATTGCAAAAATTGTTTAAAATTGAAAACCAATCTTGTTCATCTCAATAAAAATATTCAAAAGTTTGAAAAGGAAATTCTGATCTTAAAAGAAAACAAGATTGAGTTATCAAATTTGAACAATCTTCTACAAAAAGAATTTGAAGTTTTTAAGACTGATATAAGTTCAAAATTTGAGATTGCTGAAAATGAAAATTTTGTGAGAAGTGATTTGATTTTGATAGAACTTGAAAATGAGATTGAAAAATCCAAGATTTTTGAGTCTGAAAAACAAAAATGGTTTGAACTTGAAATTTTCGATTCCCAAGCCAAAATTAAATTGCTTGAAAATGAGAATTTGTTTTTGAAACAGTCCAACGCTGAACAGAGGATCGCTATAAATAATTGCTCAAATTTACTAAAAGAAAATAGCGATCTAAAATCCAAAGTTCAACGATTAGAATCAACTTTGGATAAATTTTATAATGGGGAAAAATCGTTGAATATGCTGTTACAAAACCAAGTTTCCATTAGAAATAAATCTGGTCTTGGCTTTGAGAAAAATAATGTTTTTGGAAAACAAAATCCAATTGATTTGAAAAATCCTTTAGACTGCTTTGGAAAGAATCGATATGGAAATTCAAACTCCGATAATCGCAAAGGATTTTTGAATCATAAACATGATGAGAATTTGTTTTATAATAATCTATTTGAACAATCCTGGATCCCAAAAAGGAATAAAACAAATTTTGTTAAATTCAAACAGATCTGGGCTCCTAAAGGTACAAAGGTGAATTCAGATGGGTTGTTGTATAAACAAGTTTGGGTACCAAAATATGTGAATAAAACTGTGAGTGGTTTTACAAACTTTGTTAGACCACTCGATCCCCTAAACCATTAGGTACCTGAGGAGGCTAAGGAGCAGCTATGTAGAAAGAGAAACTGAATTCAAACTGCTTCATATCATGGAATCATTCACAGCTCCTTATACAAGTCTGTTGAGTTAGAGATTCTGATTTACACTGGATTCTGGTATGATCTCTAAACTCAACTCTGTAAATATTTTTCTGTGTTGATTCTTTTTCTTTTATTTATTTCTTCTCCATTCCATCTCTTTCTTCTGTCTATTCTAATTTGATTTATCACTGCCATATTTTTTGTGCTTCTTGAATTGCAGTATTCATGATATTCTGGAAATTTGTTTTGTGTGTATAGAACTCTAATGTTTTTAATTATTTCCAGATCTTGTACTTAATCTTGTAAATATCTGCAATTGTTTTGAAGTATATTTTTATTTCTGAATTCCTAACGGTGTTGACGTATTCTTGTTATATCTTGAACACTGTTAATCTGAATTATAAATTGTTTTGAAGATCTGAAAATTATATGGAAATTCACACACCTTTGCTGTTCTAAGTTCATTCTAATTCATTTTAGAAAAGCTCAAGATATTATACTTATTACAGCACACTGTTATTTATCAGTTGTGACGATTCCAGTAATTTTCAGATTGGCTTGAATATCGTTTTGAAATGCCTTGTCTTAGTGATACATCTTAAAATTCATTTTAATTCATGATTAGTACAGTTGAAATTAGTTTGTTCGAAATCATCTGAAATTCCTGATATTTTGAATCTCACATACCTCCTAAATTTGAAATTATCAATCTTGTGTGACTGATTCGTTATATCCCAGAACTTGACATTGATTCAAGTGATTTCAAATAAATTACTTTAATTTTCTAATTCATGAATACCTCTCAAATTTGATGTAAATGATCTGAATTTAATCCCACACTTGTCAGATACTTGTGAAAATTTCTTTTGTAAAATTGGTCTTAAAATTCTCTGTTATTCTATGATTATTTGGTTTGAATATCTGTTTGTTTAAAATCATTTGAATTTATTGATTTACTGAAACTCACACATATCTGGAATATATATATATATATATATAAAATCTAGTGTGATCGATTCATTGAATCCTGATATCTTCATCTTGCATCAAATGATTTCAAATTAACAGTACTTTTAATCTTGGATCATGAATCATATTCTGTGACCATCAGAAATGTCTTGACAAGTGTGCTTTGAAACGATTTTTGTGTCGCTCTGATACTGGTGTGAAAATACTCTAAATGACTGCTTGTATTGAGAAGAATTGTTTGCTGCTCTGATACTGTTTTTCAAATATTTGCTTGTTCTTGTCTGCAGTTTTGAAAAATGTGCAAATTTGTTAAGTCTGTCTGTTTGGGCTTTGTGAATAAAGACATCAAGTGGTATAAGAAGTTCTTATATTTGGTTCACCCATCTGTACTGAGATTCAAATTTTCACCTTGTATAGATCCATACATTTTTTTTGCCTTATACAAATAAATGTGCTAAATTTGTTTGGCTGGGTTTGTGTTTAAATTTCTTTAGCCTGAGATGTCCAAGATAGTCCATCAGGGTGTAATTAAATTCCTCGATAAGCGAGAACATTTGGTATCAGCCTTTTTCACTCATCTGTTTTTTGAATTATCACCCTGTATAGATTCAATTTTTTTTATAAATCTGTTTAATTTCTTCTTGTAATCGTTTTTCAATTTTAAAATTATTTATTTTTTTATTTATTCAGAAATTGAAATCAATATCCAATTTGTGCTGTGTTTATAATTCATCAAAATTATTATCAGTTTTTGAAATTGTGATGAATTGTGACTGCAGTGTATTTCACAACAAGAGGAGATTTTATTTGGATTTTCATGATGGTTGAATATTAATTATAATATCTTTGAACTGGCAAATATTTCACGACCATCTCCTTTATCTATCACCCGTCTGCCATCCATCATGATTTTATATTAATATGGAGAGTTTATTTTTTTTAAGAAAAATCATCTTGTTTTAAAACAGTGAAAATTATTTGTGATAGAAATGGTACTATATTATTATTCAGAATTAGTGAGAATTGAAAATTTTCAATAATCCCTGTACAGTCGAGCTTATTTCATAATATACTCAGTTTAGAAATTTATTTCACAGTCCATTTCTGTGCCTACCACATTTCTATCATCCATATTGGTTTCATATACCGAGGAGTTTTTTTTTCTTTTATAAAGCTGAAAATGATAAAAATATAATTAATATATAAGAGTGTCTCTAACCTCATTTAAAAATCCAAGCTCTGGTTATGCATGGTTATGAGACGTCTTATAATTTAAGCTGCGACTGATCCCATTTAAAAATCCAAGCTCTGGTTATGCATGGTCAGTGTGCTCTTAAATAAAAAGGAAATAAAGTGCTAAAAATAGAAATAAATTTTGAAATTCTCCTCTGAGTATAAAAGCCAGCCTATCAATCCATCTTCTATTCTGTGAAATATGTTGAAATTTTATGATGTATTATGATTTGTTGATTGATAGGTATTGGGATTTGAGGTTATTCGATCTTGTCACTTAAATTGAATTATTAATTATAGTCCAAATTCCATCTCTGTTTTTGAACCTCATTTTTTTTGGAAAATAATTGGAATACATTTTTTTACTCTCCCCATTTTATATAAAATTCATCGTAAATCCGTCATGCTCTACAATGTGAGATATGCCACCAGTTCTTAGTTTATTATGATTTTTGTTTGACTGATTGAGATTTATGATGACTGTTCTTCCTCTTAAGCTGATATAGTATTTGTTAGTCATTTTTCATCTATATTTTAAATTCTGTACCATTTTGATGATAACAAAAGGGGGATAATGGATAGAGATTTTGATTTATGAGTGAATATTTTATAAATATTTTTAATTTTGAAAATTTATTATTATTCATACATTTCACTCATGCACAGTTATAGGGGGAGTTGTCTGTTGTAGGGGGAGCTAATAAATAGGGGGAGTTCAATATTCACTGTCAAACACATCTATTGTATACAAAATCTTTTATTTGTTTGTCATCATCAAAAGGGGGAGATTGTTGTATATAACGGTGTTGTATACACAATTATATGATTTTTGTTTGATGATAACTACCAAATAAATATTATTTTAATGTTTTTGATATTGTACTCTTATTGTACATCACAGATTGGAATATAATATTTATATTTAAATAAAATACAACTGTACAGAAATTTAAATATTCACAGTATTTTATTTGAATAGAATATTTTATTTCAATATCAAACAGTATAAATTTTATACTCCACTATTTGTTCATCTCTGTATTACACTTCAAGCCATATCAGATTTCATATATACAGCTCCTCATTACAGATTAAGTCAGTCACTCTTTTTTGTACATACATTCAGTCTCAGCACTCATATTTACATACATACACTTTGACACATTCACTGACACTACACACTGTCTTCTTATATTCAGTCTTCTGTCTTCACAGCTCTCTGTCAGTCCAGTCATCTACACCTGTCATACACAGAAACACACACACACACACACAGTACACTGCAATAGAAATAATACTGAGCACATACGAATATAATTTTTAATTTTTTTAAAAAAATTTTATTTGCCTCAGTTTTCTGGTGTGTTTCTCATCATTTTTCTGACTTGATCTGAGTTGTTAATCCGACTGTGTCTAGACAGTTCAGGGACAGAAAAATAGTCTGATGGCTGCATATACACACGTGTATAGCTATACACGCGTGCACTGCCCCGCCAATCAGTGTGCTGCTGAGGAGTAGCCACATGGACCATCTCGACTCAGTGCACATATCAACAAATAATGAAGCCAAAGTGAAATCAACTCAACATATCACAAAAAGTTCAAGGTTCAAACAACAAAGTCAACATGCTCATGGATGGTCACACAGCAATGCTACATGCAGTTTATACATGGATTCATGCATATGTCAAGATACATGTCAAGTGGTCAAGACAGTCGAACTCAAGGTATAAAATGGTCAAAGCAACTCAAATATGAAGCATCAAGGACCTAGCTTTGAAGTTCAAGGAAGTGCAACAATAATTTCGAGCTTATTCAGTTTCAGCATACATGTACAAGGTCGAGCACAAGTCCATTTTGGTGCATAAAGCAGATCAGCACACAAATTAGCATGCTAACATAAGACAGCATGAAGCAACATCAGTTTTCAAGTAAACATGACATGGTGCAATACTGTACGGAGATGCAAGGAGCAGCTAAAATCAAAGTAAAGGAGCATAGCCAAACCAGTTTTTTTCAAGTCTGCATGGACATGGGAGGTGTGTGTGTGAGTGCACAATATAATGCAGCAAAAACTACAATGGCACAGCCCAAACAAGTTCAAGTGCAGTCAACATGAAATTCAGTTCTGCAAACAAGTTCAGAAAAGGATGCAACAAAATGTGATCAAACTTTGAAACATATGCATACATGAATGGGAGGCGCAAACTGGTCTACAGCATGTATGCAATGACCAGCTCATAGCAGTGGAGCAAGCAAGGAAAATGGCAAATCAGATTTCACTCAATTCATGTATTTCATATGGCAGATCACTTCTTTAAGCAGGTGGACAAATAACAAAGGGATGGTACAATATAACAGAAAGTCACAGCAGGCTTAATCAAAGTCAAGTGTGAAGCCAATGTGGTCGAGTAATGCATATACATGGAATTACAAACAGTTCAATAATTTATGGCAAGGCTGAAGAAAATCAGAGCATAATATTTGGAAATCAATCGAATTCTGGTTTAAATGCAGTGAATCATTTTGACAAAAATAAAATATTCATGTTTCCAGAAATGAACCCCACTTTTTAAATCGGCCAGAAATAGTTTCAAACTTCACATTGTATTTTGGGTAAGAGTTAAATTCATTTTTGGAAATCTGTTTTCTGCAAATCAATCTATGGTGAAGCACAAACTTGAAAAGAGTTTGGCAGGTATTTCATGGCCATCATTCACGCATGGACATTCAAGGCAACAAATTTATACACGTAAGAAATCCATTTCAGCCGAGCAAAAATGGAAATATAAATCATGGAAAATCATAGCAACAAAAATCTCGGAAATCACAAGAGGAAACATCACAAACTCACAAAGGCAACGTTTCTGGAATATATGACATGGAATCATGTATTAATATCCAGAATTTATTAAAGAATTCGAGGCTCATTTTTTCCATTCAAAGTCGAGCAAAATCAGGCAACAAATCAAAAGGGGCAACGCAGAATCAGGTCAAGCCACTTAATCGAAATCAGAGGGATATGGTTTTCTTAACCCTATAACTACACCAACTCATCACTGGTAAACATGCATCGAAGATCACAACAAAAATTTGGGAGCAACAAAGATTCAAATCAGAATTTACTAACCAAGTTTTTCGATCGCAAGGAATTTCCAACTCAGAGAGCAAAAGACGTGGAGCAACAAAGCAATTGAAGCTTCAAGAGAATTTCCAGAGCTTTGTTTTAATCGCGATTTGATTTGGGCGATTTGAGAAAAACCCTAGATCCTTTCCAGCAGCCGCCATTTCTTTTAGAAGAGATTGGGACAAAGTAAAACAAGGGTGGAACCATTTCTAAAGGGCCGGCCAAGTGTTTTCAAATGGAAAAGGGGATGACCCCTTTTATTTAATCTCCTAGGGTTTTCTTTGTTTATTTAATTTTGTTTTGTTTTTAATTTTTCTTCTGTAAACAATTCTGAACTATTTTTCTAGAAGTCTGTAAAATTCTAGAGTTCTAGTCAGGGTGTTGACTGGCAGTCCACTAGAGTCTGTAAATTCTAGGGTTACGTGTTACAGGGTTTGTAATTCGGGAAATCTGATCGAGGGGATATCAGTCAGTCTAGGGTTCTGAGCGTAGGGTTAGGACAGGAGCAGGCGCTGTGAGTGTACATGGTCTTGTATGCGGGATCTGTTTATAATACCTAGTAGAAACCTTAGGAATGCAGCAGTAGGCAGGGTTTTGCCGAAGCTGGGTATATCTGTGTGTGATTTATTTTCTGCACTTTTATTTCTCCTGCATTCTGTGATCTATTTATTATTTTAATATCCTGTCAGTTATTAAATTCAGTTTAAAAACTGTGATAAACCCTATTCACCCCCCCTCTAGGGTTAATCTAGATCCAACAATATATATATATATATATATATATATATATAAAACCAAGTAGAATTCGTATAAGTGTTACGAAATGAATTAAATCTGAATTTAAACCAGAAATTGAATTAAAACTCTGGAGAATTGGATAAGTGTTTGTAAATGGATTTATATTAAAAATAAGGAAAATTTAAGATCCTGGGAGATTTTAAATTGTTTTACAAGCCGTGTGAATTATATTTTGAAATGAATTTCAAAGTGGAAATGTTTAGAAAGGGTTTTATAGTATTGAAATCACTTCGATCGCTGGAAAATAGATTCTGATGATGACATCTGCATCACCAGTATTCATTTTCGAGTTGTAAGTGACGAATTACTACCATAGATAGTGTTTTGAATTTGTTTTAGGAAAGAGAAGTTGTGTTGAAATTTCAAAAAGGAAAATTTGTTTTTTGAAAAGAGTAAACTGTTTAAAAACTCCCAGGGAAAGACTGTTTGAATTAAAAACAAAATTTAACAGAAATTCGTGAAAGCAAAGTTGAATTAAAGTAAAGACAGTAAAGTGGTAACTAAGATTGAATTAGAATGATATCAAGACAAATTGGATTGTGAGATTCAATTTTGAAGTGTAATGTGACAATCAAGTTAAGAGTTGGGAATCGAGAAGAAACTCGAGTTGAAATGATATTGCGCTCGGATATAAGCAAATGGTTGGATTTGTGGATAAAAACAAATTGGAATTTGATTGAGATGACCTTTTTATCCGCGGAATTGATAACAGGTGGAAAGGATAAAATGATATGCCAACAAAAAGGTACAAGTTTATATTTCACATGGTATGAGATTTTTATGAGCCGAATTGGCAAGCCGCTTGGCTGTTTGATTTTCTTTTGGTTTGGAGATGGCCCAGAGAGGCGAGTTGGAGTTTGACCTATCGACCAATACAAAGGAGGTGCTGGAGAATTTTTTCGAAAAGTTAAGGCGTTAGAAAATTTTCAGGATTTTTGAAAATTTTCGATAATAATAATTAATAATTTAATTGAAATTAAATTGGTTCAGTTGAAACTGAAGTTAAGAAGTGAACAAATAAGTTCTAACCAGTCGATAGGGTTTGTTTTTTACCTTAGCAATTTCGAGGACGAAATTATTTTAAGTGGGGAAGATTGTAATGACCCGCATTTTCAGCGATATAATAATTAATTTATTTAATTATTTAAATAGTGAATTAAAGGATTTCATGGTCGTTGAATTAAATAATTGTGAATACATATTTAATTCTGAAATAATCAAAATTGGCTGAAATGGCGATATGGTGTGAACTGGATCATCTGTGATATTTAATTCAGCTTGGAATTGAATTTGAATAACGAATATATTATATAAACGACAGTTTGAATGTAGAGTTATAATATAATTAAAATCGAGCTCGAAATGGCGTTGCATTTCGTAAATTGGCGATTCGAACTTCAACTGAATGTACAGGATTTGTTTTAAGCCAGATTTCTGTGAAACAAGAAACGTGTGGAGCTGGTGGAGTATATCTTTCTAGTGGAAGAGAAAAATGGGGATTTCGTCGGGTAGATTTTGATTTATGTCCAAATCAAATTTTAGAAAAGTCGCTATGGAATTCCTTTATAATTTATAAAGGAATTATTTATATTTTAAAAAGGAATTTCAATATAAATCGAATATCGGGTTGACCCAGATTTGAAATATCAAGTTAGAAATTCATATAGGAATATTCTAGAGCTGTATGGTATTCCAATGTGAATATAGACGATAATATATATTTTTAAAATATTAATTTAATTATATTTAAATATATTTATATATTTAAATGGGTCATTCAGAGCTTTAAAAATAGCCACTTTTGCAAACGAAGTCGGAATTCGACGAAACTTGTTTTGTTGGATCCGCAATGTCAAATTATTGTTAGATGTCCAGTTTCGTGATTTTTAGAGTCAGTATGTGGCCGTACTGATATTTAGATTGAAAAACAGTCAGTGTTTTGACGGTTAAAAATACGCTGTATAAGCAAACGGAGTCGGAATTCGACGAAACCAGTTTCGTTGGGACCGTAATGTCGAACTCTAGTGGCATGTCCATTTTCGTGATTTTTGGTTATCGTGTGTGATCGCACAAATTTTTAGAAAGCAAAAATAGATATAAAATGATAAAGATAAAATATCTAAAATATCTAAAAATATCTAGAAAAAATATCTAAATCTCCTATAAATAGAACTTAACACTTTCTAAACCCTCACTTCATTTTTCTAGGTCAGAATTTATCCGCCGCTCTCGTTTTCATTTTTACAGTAAAATGGAAACCACTTAAAACTCAAAATCAATTCGTATAAATTTATATAAATCCTGATATACATATTTCTGAACTCCTGAGATGGTAAGCTACGATTCTATGTCTCTTTCATGAAGTTCGATCCTTGTTCTAGTCGCTCGAATAGGTGATGAGAGTTTCTGCGAACCTAGGGTTCGTCTGTTTTGCAAATCAAGGCGGAAATCGGCGATTTCGAGGTTGATTCTGGCCTCAGCACGTCGGTTAGCTGTGGTTGGCAAAGTTTGGATGAAACTGGTCACGAAAGATCTTGTGACTTCTTCTGATAAATGCGAGGAGTACGGTTCCAACGCAGGGGTTATACGGAGCGCGAGTTCCAGGTTGTTATGTCAGTGGAGATGAGAGTTGGAAGAAAAGCTTGATGGCGAGATCGGTTTGGAAGTTCGTGGGAGAATGGTGCGGGATGGAAGCTTCGTATGTTTTGAATTGGGGAAATTTGAAGAGGAGCAGGTCAGATAAATATCGGGGAAGAAGGAGTTAGGGTCTGGGCATGTACAACGGTGAATGGGCCAAGAAACAAATGGGTTTGGCCAAATAGAAGGTGAAGGCCCGTTATTTAATTAAATCCAAGTTTAATTAATTTAAATTATATTCAAAACTTTAAAAGTGTGTAACTTTGTCGTACGACATCAGATTGACGAACCGTAAGTTGCGTTGGGATCGTATGAACGAGCACTCCACAATGAAACTGACTGGAAGTCCATTGGAGCTCGTTTGAATTTACGGCGAATTAAATTGTTTGATTCAAATCAAACAAACAGTTTATCGTTCTTTAACGATGAACTGCCAAAGTGAGTAAATCTCACTAACTCTGAACAGTTTATAATTCCATGTTGTATTCTTAGAACTGTTAAATATTGGCTGATTGACTGTGTGTTGACTGATTGATTGAACTGCTAGTCAGTTAGTTGAATTTCTACATTGATTCTGTTTAACAGAATATATCATATGGAACTGAAAGTGATGTTGATTTTATTGTATAACATCTGTGGATGCAGGGAGACAGGTTGAAGGAATCCAACTGGATTCCTTAACAGTTATTTTATTGTTTTTCATATATTGTGATATATGATGTGGTTTATAATATGTGGTTGATTATATGTGTTTGGACGATATTGGTCATCGTGATATGATGCGTTAAGTACCATAAAATATCGGAATGGGAAAAGGAGATTTTCAAAGTGATATTGAAAATAAAATATTTATAAATTGGAATATTTATAAATAAGAAATATTTATAAATTGGAATATTTATAAATAAGAAATATTTATAAACTGGAATATTTATAAATAGGAGATATTTAGAAAGGGAATAATTATAAAATCAAAGAATTTTATAAAATGATTATTTACTTAGCAAGTAAATAGAAGTGTAAAACGATATTTATTTAAGAAGTAAATAGAAGTATAAAGAAAGATATTTACGTAGAAAGTAAATAAATAGAATAAAGGAATATTTATTTGATAAATAAATAAAATAAAGGAATATTTATTGGGAAAATAAATAGGATTATAAAAGGAAAATAACGAGATAGAAAGGAGTTAGTCGATTAGAGTAATCAAATAGAGTCATCAAATAGGAGTCAATTGAATATAGTTATTCGAAAGGAGTCAATTGAACATAGTTATTCAAAAGAAGTTAATCGAACATAGTTAAAAGAAATAGAGTTAAACAAGATTAGAAACTGACCAGAGATTAGTTAAGTTGAATAGTTTTCTGAGTATCGATCTGATGTTGGTTTCGTCCTTCGGGGTTTATACTTAGAGAGTTGTTCTCTTACTAGTTTACAGTTAGAGTCTGATAGTTGTGGAATGGTAGTGATTAATGATTGATTGATTGACGATTGATTGATAGTTGTGGAATGGTAGTGATTTCTTCAACCGTACCAAGAGTGGAAGCGGAGAAGGAAACTTCTTTAGCTAACATGTAATGTACTGTTGTAGACGTCAATTAGTGATTTTCGATGGATCTGACAATGTGGCATTCGAAGTGAATCTGGTGTGATGATGAAGCGTAACCTCAAGCCTCATCAACCGGTAAAGGACAGAAATCAGGCAGGCATCGTGGCTAAGTCGGTCGCTCCGAAGTAGGATGTATAATCACCTGATCTAGAGTTTCATTTATTTCTAAAAATCTATTGTTGATGCTGTCCCATTCGGGAAACAGTTGCTGATCCCAACTGTTGGTGATATACATTCGATACACTCAAGCGAAATGAGTGGTCGGTCATGTGTGGCCGGGTTGCAAGATGTTCTTGTTGAACCCTGTGTATTCCTTTCTAGAGGTACACTAGCGAAAGGTGGTTCCATACCTTGTCATAGTTGGAAATCCATTACCCAATACGTGCTTGCGGTTTTGATTGTATATTATATATGTAGAACGTGAGATGAAAGCGTTTCTGCTAGATGATTATTATAGTTGTGGTTGATAGACATTATTATAATATCAAAAGGTTTTGATATAAAGATATTTTTGATTCTCATAAGGGAAAAACCCGTTCCGTTATACGGCGTGGTCTTATGAGATATCGTTTAATGGCTTAAACTGTTTAAACTGTTTTACTCATATCAGTCCCATGACTGACCCGGAGTTTATTTTGTTTTGTTTTCCCTAAACTCTTGGGTGCCCAATTTTTGTACGAGCAGTCAAGTAGTCGGGATTTACAGATATATTTGAAGAGCTGGAGCAGGAGGCTTCAGGATCATATAGCTATAGTTATTTCCGCTGTGTTGTAAGTGTTGTACTCTGATAATGATGTATATTCAAGTACAGATTTATATATTTCAAAGTTTTGTTATATATTATATGTTATTCGTTCCGCTATGAGGTTCGTATTACTCTGATGTTGTGTTCTTCTTCTTCTTCTATTCTAAGTTTCTATCTTATCTATCCTCACCCTCTAATTTCTTTCATTAACTTTCTGGTATTTTTCGATGTTTGGTTAGTCATCATTGAGTTTATGGCGATAACCAAAGTCCACAAAATCCGGGTCGTTACACAATGATTGGCATCTAGTAATACGTCAGTGTTACCTAAGTTACAATAATATCAATGATTGGATACAACCTTTTATGTGTCTAGTGTCTCAATGTAATATAATCCTTTTAACCAATATATCTAGGATTAAACTCGTGGCATGGAACATATTACCCTCTTTATAATTTAATCCGTTTATCTTGATCGATGAGTAGACTGTATAAAAAAAATCAATATTTGAGCATGGTCATGCATTTCATAGTCTCACTCAATCAAGAGGCCTATTGATATCATTATATATAATGTAGGGTTAAATTCCATCTAGATTATTCCTAATTTTCATTCGATTTGATATGTATCTGATAATCACCGTTATCGTCTACTCGGTTAAAAATAACTTTTGATTCTATCAAAACATAAATATCCTCGAATAAATTTGTAATGATTTCAGGTCTGAGGACCATTACATGCCACATTGAGAATAACTTATGATACTGTTAATTATATTCCATGTAGTTTTTCTCACGTTGGGTCAACCCAATACATTATTCTCCAATACGTATTTATGTCTTGACATTAATATCACGTATATTAATGATCATTGAGATATGATCATCAGTCAATCAACATACTAATCTTAATGTTTTATTGTTGTCCTTTGTATACAATAAAACTTGACTAGGGACATTTAAGGATTATGATACTTAATATATTATATAATCTCATGTGCAAGTCTTACTCAAACTATATAATTTCGTATTATTATTCAAAGGACTTCTATTATGCTAATATTTATATTACGCAGTAAATATAACATAAAAAATACTTTATTCCAAATAAAACAATAACATCAACAATGCTACTAATCACATTAAATTGATTATCTCTAGGTCATAAACTCTAACACCCCTTTCATTTTCTCATTTCGATTTGAAAAAGAATGCATCCTAAATCACCAAGTTTTCATTTGTTTCGAAAGTTCCATGCAGGCATTTGGTTGTAGAACAGATTCAGTATTTCAAATAAATATCTTTTGTGGATGTAGTGAGGACATTTCAACATGTTCTGAGTTGATGTCTTGTTTCGTATCACCATAAAAGTTAAAAGTAATTTAACAATCATTTATGTATAACTAGTATAACCGTACAATGATGAGAAAACCAACCATTTAATCATATAATTTAAAAGAAAAATATTTGTTGTAACTTTGATTAATCAATAACAACTTGATTGATTTAAAATTTATTGCGTTTTTAGTAAATCTACTTGAATCAATTAAAATATATTGCAATAGAAATTGGATACTAGAATAACCGCACAGTGGTAGAAAAACCGATAGTTAAGATGTTTAATATAAAATATAAAATTATTTTTAAAATTTATTTTTAAATCATATTCTAGTGAGAAAATTATACCGTAGTTTAAGGGAAAATGAAAGCAATTGAAAATGTACAAATCCATTTACATTAATTATACATGTAAACCAACTTAAGGTTAAGAAAATGTTGCCGATGTATTAATTTGAATCAGTCACAAACACATACATGCATTTCTATTACATATCAACCAGGATTAATGTTGTTTTCATGTTTATTTATTTGTAGATCTAAACCTTCAACGCATTGTAGAAATAAGAAAAATAAAAAATACAAGCTCAAAATATATCATAACATCGGCAAATATTTAATAAAAATGAAAAAATTGCAAGAGTGGATCGCGTCCACGTCGGAAGCGTCAGACGAAATGGTTCAAACGGACTTGGATTTTTGCTCGGTTCACTCCCCTTTTCTCTTTCTACCCCTTTTTCTTCCCTTTCGTTTTTTAAACGAATGCATTTCCCTTTCAAGAACTTACCATTTTCCTAACCATCTTCCCCTCTTAAAAGAATTTCGTCCCTGAAATTACTAAGGTAGGAAAAATGCTACAAACCCTTTTTCTTTTCAAAACCCACTTATCTGAAATTCAACATTTCATATTTCTTCAAATTTTAGTTCTACCAAAACTTTGGTTTTCATTCATTTAATCTGAATGATTTTCAATCAATATGTTCACATTCAATTCATATTCCATTCATATGAATTTTTAAATTCATTTCAAATTGGTTGTAAATCAATTTATTCCTTTCAACCTATTTAACTTGATTTAGTTAAATTTTAATTTCAGAAATTCAAATTCCCGAGTTTTCGATTTCGCATAAACATAGACATATATTTATACTCATCTCAAATTCAAAACATTTGAATTTTTCCAAAACAACTTGTTTTCTTTCAAACAAATTTCCATTAAAACTTTCTAAGATAGCAATCCGTCACTTAGAGACTCAAAAATGAACACTGACGATGCTGCAGTCATCATTGGAATTATTTCCAGCTACTGAAGTGAGTTCAGCGCTTAAACAATTCAAAACCCATTCGGAATCCCTTTAAAACAAAACTATATTATTCTAGTACACTTCAGAAAATATTTTCCAACTTCCCAAGATTTAAATTCTGAATTCTGGTTTGAATTTAATTGTAGTTCATCTCATTTGTATGCCTCTTTTATGTACAAATTTTATTTGGTTATGTATAACCGTTCCAATTTTTATAATCTAATTTGATTATAATATTAACATCCAACACATCCATATATTATAATAATTTCAGAAAATTATTCCTTTTCTACATCAAAATAGTTAAATTTATTTCATTTACCCACTTGAAAACAATATCGTGTTTAATTTCTTGTTCAAGTGTTTATAAATTCTTATCGACATCGTGGTGTCCCACGATTTGATCAGAATTCATAAACCACTCAACGGACTAGCTAACGCAATATAAAAAAGTTTTTATATCAATTAACAAATATGCTCTCTCATCTATATATACTCAACTCATTATAGGGTACTATTGACCCTATCTCTAGTGAGCACATCCTACCAAAGCCTAGGTATTCGCTCAACCTAAGCTCTGATACCAACTGTGATGGTATGCAAATCCATATTATCTGAGTAGACTACATACATCACACGTCCAACCCAAATACCACAAAAATATGAATCATTTTTTTAGAAGAAAAAGGTAGAAGAAGAACAGAAATAATAACACAGAATCTCACATCACAACGGAACAAAATAAAATATATCAAAACATTTGAAATACAAAATTTTAACTGTATAACATACAATTATCAGAGTACACACTTACAACATAGAAGAAATAAAAATACTATATATCTAACACTGAAGCCTCCTGCTCCAAGCTCCTTTAGATAGGTCTGTAAAATCTTGAACTACTTGACTGCCCATACAAAATTGGGCCCCCAAGAGTTTAGGTAAAACAAAACAAAATAAACTCCAGGTCAGTCATGGGACTGGTATGAGTAAACAATTTAAAACAATATGAGAAAATAAACAATATCTCATAAGACCATGCCATATAACACGGAACGGGTTTTTCCCTTTTGAGAATCCAAAATACTCGATTCAACTTTCAAATTTTTTTTGAAAGAAAACGATAAATCTTTATATCAAAACTCTTTTGATATTATAATAGTGTATAGATCAAATAAATAGAAATGTAGTGGAACGCTTTCATCTCACGCTCCACACATATATAATATACAATCAAAACCGCAAGCACTTATTGGGTAATGAATTTCCAACTATGACAAGGTATGGAACCACCTTCCGGTAGTGTATCTCTAAAGGAGAATACACTGGGTTCAACAAGAACATCTTGTAACCCGACCACACATGACCAACCACTCAATTCGCTTGAGTGTATCGAATGTATATCACCAACGGTTGGGATCAGCAACCGTTTTCCCGAATGGGACAACATCGAAAAGAATAAGGAATTAAATGAATTTATCTAAATAGGTGATAATACACCCTAATGGGAGCTACCCACATAGCCATGCTACCTACCCGATTTTTGTCATTTCCCAGTTGTTGAGGCCTAAGGCTACGATTACTTATCATTCATTGATAACACAATCACTTTGAATGCCACATTGTCAGATCCGTTAATCATTAATTGATTTGCATAAATATGTTCTGGATATGTTGCTAAGAGATTAAATTCTCTTCCACCATATATATTTATACAGACCAACATATGTGATCATTGGAAATACTCTGTCAGACAATCGTCCATACATGTTCGTTCTGGGACTGAATGAAACCGAAGGCTCAATTTCCATTAATAGAAAAAGCCCTGGCACTTTACTCTATCTTCGATTATCTTCATATAATCTGATTCGCAACGCTATTGCCAATACGGAGGGGTTCTCGGATAATAATCCAACCGGTCTCTCCATATTGACAACGATATTGGCAAACACTTCGATACTCGGTTATTTAACTATCGAAGAAAAACAAACATCCATTCATAACATCAAACAATCACTGGTCCCTTAATTAATATTTCATTAATTAAATCACTACTCTGTTTCCTTATCAATATTTGTTAACCAAATATTTTCAACAATAATCTTGGTCTTTTTCGCTATTGGGAAAACATTTTCATATATTGCCTCATTATATTTTCGATACGTAGAAAATTTCTTCTATTTATAATTGGAAAACATTCGAATTACATATATCTTTCACGCCTATTCATTTCTACACTCAGGAAATATTTATTTATTATATTTCCAAAATTTTACTTCCTTGGGTTAAAACGAATGTTATATAAAACATCGTTACAACAACCCAAGATATTGCATTCAACTAACTCTTATTCAAACATTTCTCTTCGAGACTGGATCATGCTATTTATCGGTTAAAAATGAAATCAATCAAGTTGGGGTGTAACTACCTCTCAGACCTTGACTGAAAACATCCTTAACTTCAAAACGGACAAGACCACTTACCTCGAATAACCAACATCATAAAAACCAATTATTCATTTTTAAACCGGTATACGTTTCTCTTTCTAATTTTACCAAATTTAATTATAAATTACCTTTTTGTTTATAATATTCTATTTTTAAGTTCGTTTCCTTATCAAATTCTATATATATTAATACATTGATTTTCTAGTTATGCAATTTTCTTAAAAATATTCTAACTCCTTAGATTTTCAGAAAATTTCTCCATAACCTCCTTTGTATGGGTCACTCGGTACAACTACAAAATGCCTCTCTAGGCCCTTTCCATTCAAAAAGAAAATCAAAAAGCTAAGCGGTTTGCCGATTCGGCGCATAAAACCTTATATGGAATTTACATGTACCTTTTTTGTCGGGCACTAAATTTATAAACTTCATTCTCTTCATTCCACACCTGTTTAACCCATGTGCGTCCATTTCTAATTTATTCCAACTTAATCTGGTTATCTTAACTCAATTCGCTAATTAATCCTCTTATTAGCTTCTTTTGCTCAATCTACTTTTACTTGGAATCAACCGTATTTAAACACATTTGTTATTGACTGATAAACAAGTCGAATTCACTTTCCATATTCGATTCCAAATTTAATTCAAGTTTCCATATTAAATTCTCAATTTTTAATTTGCCAACCCACTTTACTTAACCAAATTAAATTCGATTCCAACTCCATTAACTAAGTATTTTCTAATTAGTTAACTTCATTCCATAATTTAAAAATCTAATTTTTGTTTTCAAAAATCAGTTTATTATTCTACTGGAGTTCATATTTGTTTTATAACTCAAGTCTGGATTTTTCTAATGAAATTTTCGGATTTTATTTACATAAAATCCTTTTATTTATTTAAATAAACCGTTATGGTTTTATAATGGTTTTGGCGCTGTTTTTCTGGAAATTTGATTTGACATAACTCAAAATCTATTCGATGAAATCCAGATTTTTCTCTTCTGTTAGAAAAATATTATTCAAACGGTCCTGACGATTTTTATTCCAAAGAATTCCAACTTAAATTGAGTTCTATATACTCAATTGAAGTTCGAAACTCCAATTTACGAACTACCGCGCTGCGGCGAGTTCGTTTTAATTATATTTAATATATAAACGTTTTAAACTTTGTTTATATAAATTCTAACTTCATTCTACTATATTTAATATATATTAATTCCAGTTTTCAAATCCAACTTAATATTTTCGATTATCTCTAATAGTTGATTTTCCATTACTCAGTTATCAATTCAATCACAAGTCCATTTCTGTAATTATTTTCTAATTCCATTAGAAATAAATTAGTATATAGAATTCATGAAATTGAATTCTAAATATATATATCCTTTGAATTTTTCCAATTCAGTTTATATTCCGAATTCCGAAATAAAAACCGTCGTTCCCTTTTTGAAATGATTTCCAGTTCACTTTCAAATTTATACTTGAATTTATAATTCCACATTTATCCCATGATAATTATTCCACTTTATAAACATGGTTTATAACTTTTCTTCCTTGTTTTATACATTAAACAAGTTCCATTTCAAAACCCATTTGAAACCAAATTTTAATATTTGGAATACTTTATTTATAATAAATTATATATATATATATATATACAGTGAATTTATTTTCATATTTAAAATTTTAAACTTCTATTTAATGCAATCCAAATATTTTCTTTTTCTGAAAATATTTATTTAAATCAGTTCGATCTAACCGAATTCAAATCATAAATCCAAACGGATTTATTTTAATTCAATTCTCATTCCAACCATTGAAATAATTTCCTTGTTCCTTATTAACATGATTCCTATTCCTGAAATTTAAATTTATTTTTGAATTTAAATATTTAAATTATCCAAATGATAATTTTTTTCCATTTCAGTTATAAACACCGTTTTTAAATTCACTTAAATTCTCTGCATTATCCAATGAAAATCATTCCATTTTATTTATAAACACCAATTATAAATTTACTTCAACTTCCTGCGTTATTTAATTTATAAACATCGTTTATAAATTCATCACTTCAATTTCCTGTATTATTTAATTTATAAACATCGTTTTTAAATTCATCACTTCAATTTCCTGTATTATTTAATTTATAAACATCGTGAGACAACCCAAACTTCCCCATGAAGGAAAGCCCAGATTAAGTTGAGAACACGACAAATCAGAACACAAACAGAAGAACATTTCATTGCTTATTACAACAATTTCATCAGAATACAAGAATATACAATGTATGAATAAATATTACACATTTGATAAACATCAGAGATTTAAATACATAACAATGCAGCTGAAAATAATAAAAAACACAGTTGAAAGGAATATACGGATACAGAGCTTTCCGAATATCATTTTAGCTGTAAACCAGGATACTGTGAATATAAATATGCACAAACCAAAACTACTAGCTGCCCGTGCAGAAAATAGGGGCACCCAGAGTTTAGGTTAAAACAATAAACTCTAGGTCAGTCATGTGACTGGTGTGAGAACTAAAACAGTTATTTAAAACTTTACTTTAAATCAGATATATCAAGGGACCACGCCGTATAACACAGAACAGGTTTCCTCCCAAAAATACCAGTGCATATAACAAAACAACGCAATGATTTTTGAAAAAATGAAGCTATTATAAGACCCAGGTCCTATCACACAATGCAACACAAGCCGGGGGATATGCTTTTCCCTTATAATAGCCAAACATGCTTGGTACGTTAAAACAAATCATTTGATACTATTATAAGTGCATAATGTATAAAACAACTTCAAATATAAATGTATCAATCCTAGAAGGCATGGGTACCATATATCATGTCGCTAATACTAGGCTCTACAATCAAAACCGCAAATGTCTCGTATTGGAAGTTTGATTTCCATCTGTGAACCAGGGCAAGGGATCGTCCTTACCGCTTCCAGACTTTCTAGCCTGAGCCTCAGGCAAGTACTCTGTCAAGCCTTTAGATCGTCAGGGTCGGTCCATATGAAGTGGATTAAAAATACCATAAACGATATGCTAGTCTGCCCTATAGGGCATAAATGAGCCAAATAACTCTATTGGCCCCGGATCGACCGATATAACCGAGGCGCCTCGCTGTCCATCATCCACATAAGTAAAATGTCCGGGCGTGTAAAACCCAAACACCATTCCTAGCTAGAAACCAGCATATGTCCATTTCCCTGATGTCCTCTTCCTTTTCTAGTTCACACCGGGGTGTGAGGCTCGCGAATTAACGCTACACAAAGCTACGCTATATTAAAGTCATTCTTTGATCATCAACCATAAGACTTTGCTTTTCAACAGAAGCCCTAATCATTTGCATCTTAGCATGCCACACAGGCAATTCACACTATGCAACCGACGTCTATCAATCATACTATATAAAATCCGTTGTCAGACACACATCCATTTACAAGTTCGTTCTGGGTCAGAACGAAACCGGAGGTACCTTATTCCTCCCCGATATGTCCAATAAAGGGAGAGGCCCTCGCATATCCGGTGGATATCCAAGTACGTCTGGACGATCACCACTTATTACCTTGCCTTGGGTGTACAGCCCAATCAAGACATCAGTAATCATCCAAACGATGTGAAGACCTCCGGTCTTTCACCACCGTCTTCATCCTCGACATATCGTCGAATCAGTTATTCAGAATGGGATAAACCCGGTCTTTCCGAATAACTCGCGTATATAATAAACAAGTGCTACAAAAACATAACATATGCCTTATTCAAATCCAGAATATTCCTTTATTCAAATATTCTTATACTTTGGGAAAGGTTCCCATTAATTTTGTAACGACCCAGCAGGTTCGACGCCCGGATTTCGACAATAATACAAAAATGCCTTATTACTTGCCAAAACCCAAGTATCGAAAACACCAGATAGTTATTAGAAAGAAGTTAGAATGTGAGTTAAGAAAGGAAGAAATATTAGAATAGAAGAAGAAGAAGAAGAAGAATTAACACAACAGAATCAGAGTCTCACATCGTAGCGGAACAAAATATAATATAGAAATAATCTTTATTAAGAGCTTGAAAATACTTACAAACATTAGAGTACAGCTTACAGCCAACACATCTGGACAGTTATAATAAAATATCCTCATACACAGTTATACAACGGAATTATGTAATATCATATGTCCGAACCCATCCAGCTCGTCTCTGGACTTCGCAGCATCCGATAACCTGGACCTGCACAACTCGGTCTAACCCGAGCATTACAAAGACCGGGTCAGTCTGGTAAACCAGAGTGAGAACAACTCGCACAGTTTAAGGGAATCATCCAACTTGATTTTAAAGTTCAAAAATCTTTTGAACTAAAAGGGTAATAATAAGACCGACCCACACATAAACATGGACGGTTTTTTTTTCTTACTATAACCCAAAACATTTTAAAATCATATACTTGTCTGATATTATAATAGTGTCTAAATACAAATAAAGAGCAATCTAGCGGAACGCTTGCGTCTCACACTCCACATATATGGTATACAATCAAAACCGCGGGCGCTTATTGGAGATTGGATTCCGACTATGACAAGGTATGGGACCACCTACAGATAGTGTACTTCTTGAGACGAATACACTGGGTTCAACAAGAACGTCTTGCAACCTGGCCTACACATGACCGACCACTCATTTCGCTTGAGTGTATCGAATGTATATCACCAACGGTTGGGATCAGCAACCGTTTCCCGAAAAGGGACAGCATCGATAGATTTCAGAAGCTAAAGGAATTTCTCTAGATAGGTGAATATAATAATGGGAGCGACCCACATAGCCATGCTGCCTGCCCGATTTTTGTCATTTCCCAGTTGTGAGGCTTGAGGTCATAACGTGTCTCTTGGAACACCTGGACACCATTTACTTTGAATGCCACATCATCAAATCCACCAGAAATCACCAATTGGTTTCCACAAAAATAATCGGGTTGTTAAGTTAAGAGAAGGTGTCTTCTCCGCCGCCACAGAAATGCGTTTGAGGAAATCAACGTACGTAATCCCTTTTGGAAATACTTTGTCAAACATCCATCCATACAAGTTGTCCTAGGACTGGACAAACCGAAGGCACTCTCCTACTGCATCCTTGAATTACCCTATGGATCAGTAGCGAGTAGTCCTTGCAATTCATAAGTTTTCACTTACGACCGAATCACGTCAGAATACCTCTGGCTGTACATCCAGAGAGTATTCGACAAGTAATCCTTCCGCTTATGAAGATCCACGGTCTTCAATTGCTCCATCTCGCTCAGCATCTGATATCCTCAACGTTTACGTATTCATTGGTCGGAATGGTTTTCGAATATAAATTCGATCCCGGTCTTTCCGTACCAACAATCGTATTGGCTAGATTTGATAGTCGGTCATTTAACTATCAAATGAACAATCATTCAAACATGAAAATAAAATGAATTCATGGGTTCAGTACTCAACAACATTTGGCCCTTTTGAAATTATAAATAATTTATGAATTATTAAATAAACTTCTAAATCTTTTATATATTTTCATATAACGTATTTACCTTTTAGTAATATTCTCAAACCCTTTCATTTCAATATTTGAGAAAAACATCTTATAACTATATTCACTTATTATTTCAAACATTTGTCCTAACACTACTTATTATCTAAAACTGCAGAATCGATTTAACTTAACGTGGTAAAATAATCGTTACGAAAACTCCCTTTTTGTTCCCATTACCTGAACACCAAAATCGTCACTTATCTTTTTAGAAATAACCCATTCTAAAACTTGTCTCCTAATTTTGAAATATCGGTATATTTTCACAAATCTCTTTTATAACTTAGTTATAAAACTTGGTTTTAGTATAAAACCGCTCATCAACTCTTTTCAGAAATCCAATTATATTTCACTATCCACTTTGGTTACTTAATGAATCTCATTACTAATTGATCGCTTAAATTATTAAAATAATAATTTACATTATATTTAACTATGTAGAAATAGTTACTTCTTATTTAACTAAACAAATCGTAAACTTCCTTTCAAAATCTTATTAAAGTTCTAGCGATAATCATTAATATATTTCACTGGATTAGTTTATACAAAACTAAATTAATCAGTTCTAAAACATGATCATCTCGTTAACCAAATCAAAGTATTCATCCTTTTAAATTTAATAACATACTTAATTTAAAATAAATTCCATTTAATTGTTTCTTGAAATAATTTATCCAATTGTCAATTTGCACTAGTTTCAGCTCGTCTCCTTATAAATCTTATTAACGTACGCCTTTGATTTGTAACTGTCTAATAATACCCAAAACTTATAAAATAATATAATAAACCTTAATTTCCTTTATTAAACTTTTATTTAAGAATATAGATTAAAAATCTATCTTTGGATATAAATAAATTTCATAACTTTATTACCGTCGATTCAACGGACAGTAAATCAATATTTGTAACACCATTTATTTTTAGGCCAACTGTTGCCAACTACTCAACCAATACTGTTTATTGGTTAAAACAAAATAAACGTTGAATTTAGATTCAACGATCAATCATATTAGTTAAACAGTTCATATTACTGCAATATGAAAATAAACAATAAATGTGAGGAATCCTGTTGGATCCCTCCAACCTGTTTTCCCTGCACCCAAATATGTTATCTCAACAATATCATTTCAAAGAACAGATATAATATTCAATCATCAAACAGCAATTCAAACATCCATCAATCAATTAACGACCATAGCACACAAATATTTAAACCCAACTTATATAAAATATAAGTAGGATAAAATTGAGTGAGTTGAACTCACCTCGATTGTATTCGACATTGAAATAATTCGTTTCAGTAACTCGCAGCTGCGCCCTTTGTCCGAACCAGCTCTCTCTTGTCGCGTACGCCGATACGGTTCCCATGCCACTAGCTTTACCCAATTTCATTACTGTACGACACAGTGACAGTTTTAATACGGTATTTACCGAGTTATTAATTTAAACATTTACTCACCATAAACAACTACTTACGTTGGTTTAAAACTTAACTCTAGATTATTAATTCAAATCTTGAATTACGTTATGTATCTAGGTTAGGAAAATTTAAATGTGATCATACACGTTAAACAAATAGTTAGGCATCTTAAACAAACGGGTTAGGAATTTTAAATAAACCGAGTTATTATCATATGGGTTTAGCATACCTATGGTTGGGCAACAAATGGGAATATTTTAAATATGTACGCATGCCCGAAAATATAAACTGTTCATTGTATATCCCACCTGTTGGATAAATAAACACGGTAAAAACAGGGTTAGGCTCAATTAACTCTATCAAGTACCGTATATACTCTTCACGTTATACTTATGTAGCTACTATTTTGGCATGGTACACGCAATGTAATTAGACATAGGTTAGGCAATATACAGTTGTAATTAGGCATGCTGCTCTTTCAGGCCACGTTAGCTATAAAATATACTATTTAACTAGATCACTTACTTATGTTAATCCTTAGTTAGGCACTTAAAAAATACTTTAGCATATTTAAGCTCATTAACTATAAACACGTTTTAGGCACAAAACATTTATACTGAAATCTAAGTACCACCTTTTTATTTGGAAAATTGGGACAAAACAATAGAGAAAGCTTTGTTCTACCAGATTATGCTATATTATAAGTCAATATTTTAAACTCTATATATTACTGGGTTAGTTTAAATCTTTTATTTGGCATTTTAAAACATGATTAGGCAATTTATAATTACAATTAGGCAACCTTAAACTCCATACTTACACAATACTCCATAATCAGGCCACGTGTCATATGAAACTCCCTAGACGTGTGTTATGTATTAGATCAGGCAATTTTAACTAGAACATGGCATACTTAAATACTAACTATTTTATACTAATCCAAGTTAGGTGGTTACCATGTTATGCGCCACGACACCTTTTGATCCTTCTTCCCTCTTTGCTGTTTACATTTTGCTCCAGAAACATGTGTGTCTCCTTCACCGTTTTGTCAATTCCTTCCACCACCCCACTTCACTGCTTCGCCCCTGCTGAACCGAACTCCACCGCATACACGTGACGCTCCACGTCTAACTTCCCTGTTCTCCGCCTCCCATCCGAACTCAACTTCGATGATGAACTACCCCGCCATGCCCATCCCATCTCCAACCGTTCTCCCCTCACACTGCCAGCTCGTTTACACATACACGGTAACTCAGTAAGTCTTCATGCACCAACCCAACTTCGCCATGAAGAACCCCAACCCCAAAACCTCGGACACCAATCGTCTTTCCGTCGCTCCAAACTTCTTCCTGTGTGCATCCATCAATGTCAACCTCTCTGTTCCAGAACTCAACAACTCCACCAATCTTCGGACAGTACGACACACCTCCAGTTCTCTACGTACGCAACCAATCTTCACAGTTCCACTCACGCTCCAGTCCTCTCTTTTCTTTCCGGTGTTGAAATCTGCCCAGTTTTTCGAATGGGGCTTGCATTGCATATATGTATTGAGTAATAATTACTTCCGATAAAAAGAAGACGGCTACTGCTATTTATAGGAGAAAAAAATGCCTTGATGCCCACGTTTTTCAGGTTGTTAGGTTAATTGAATCTAGATAAAGGTCTGCACTGTGTTGTGTTTTCAGTTAGACGTTGATGGTGATTGGTGTTCCTTCTCAATGCATTCTAGGGGTCGGTCTAAGGAGTAGCTGTCTGTAACTGAGTTGTCTACAGGGTGTACAATTTAAAGATTAGGACTGGGTAGGCTGTCGCAGAAGAAATAGAGTAGCAAATGATAGATTATAGAATAGCACTGCTATGTGTATTCAATTCTCATATATGTAGCTGTGCAGCATGTGTTTACTTTTGGGTATAGAGTGGGCTAGCTAAAGAATGAGTTGGTTGAAGTGAAAACACTTTGCAGGTTAGCTGAGAAAAATATATACCAGGAAGATTTGACGGAAAATGCAGAAAAGAACAGACATGTATAGTGTAGTCTCGATGTTTCAGTGAAATTTCCTTTCGCATACAGGGGGCTTGTACTACACTATCTATGCAATGTTTTCCACTGTGCAGGTGACTTCAACCACCATGTGCATGTAAAAGTCTGTACCTAGTTTTAGGCTGTATATTTGATTGAATTGGATAATCATAGGAACACCAGAATAGGGTATATTAGTGTTGTGCCTATGATGGAATTTTACACAATGTCCCATATGCTTACCGTAGTTGTGTTACAGGGAAGGGAAGCATATATACGGGACGTTAGTGAGATGACATGCTCTAAAGGAGGCTGGTTTTGGAGATTTGTGCTCCTGTACCAAAATGTTTTGTACTAGTTTCATTACATAAAATTTTAATATCTTGTAGTGTGGATACATGTCGTAAATGTTAAGTGGATTAGTAACAAGCATCTTTAACATATTTGTTGTTTAGATGGGCTTTTGTTTTGGCAAAAGAAATTCTAACCTTAGTTTAAGCAAGTACTATCCTTTTGTTAAACATGAAGAAAACTGTTCATAGTTTTAATTTAGTTAGGCACCGCCACACACGAACTACAATATATAACGAATAAAGTCTGCCGCTCCATCTCAACATTCCGGTGCTAATGAAATTTGTTTCGTTGAAAATGAAAATCATTTGGAAAATAAACCATTTCTAATGCCCATATAATATATTGAACAATTCCTGTGTGCGAAGCACGGGCCTCTTCATATGATAAGCAATGCATTGATTTGAACGTTCAGTTTCGAATGATTATTTAATTTCATCGTCAACTGTCGTTGAGGGTTTTATATTCGTACTCATATACATGAATTTCACGAAATACTGCAACTTTTACCAGTTCGAATTATATAAACATACGTTCAAACGGACTATACATCATCAATCCATATAAAATTCCAAATCAATATTTAAAATAATAAAATATATTAAATAGCCGACTACAGAAAATGCGGGATGTTACATTCCTTCCCCCTTAAAAGAATTTCGTTCCC